>OY997272.1:414013686-416413686 GCA_963921465.1 Triticum timopheevii | reverse complement strand
CAATCCAACATCCACTTTGGCTGAGGATGGGAGTTCTTCCCATGGCGGCAGCGAGGCGCAAACCATGGGAGGGGCTGCCGAGGAAGAGCTTGCAGGGGATAACTTTGTCGGGCTAGAGGCCCTAGCCACGGCAGCAACGGAGCTTCAAGAGGAGGAGCAGGAGGTTGGTGTGGTGGCGGGTCTTGATGAAGAGTGGCTTGCGGCTGGGCCGCAAGCCCCTGAGCCGGACCCAGATCAGTGCGGCCACAGGCACGCCGCTGTCCGAGGGGTGGCGACCTCCAACCCAATGCCAGCCGCTAAGAGGGTGAAGAAGACCACCACCAAGTCTTCCAAGGTTGAGGTGGCATGTCGCCAATCTCCTCGTCTTTCTCAGACCAAGGCCTCCTCCGCCAAGCGGCCGACGACCATGGAGGCGGAGTCTAGCCTCCACTATGGCTCGAGCACCTCGCAGAGCTCGTCTTCCCCAGAGCTCCTGGCCCCATGGCAAGCACTGAAGCTACCGGGGAGTTCTGCCCCTCCGTCTCTAAAGAGAGGACGGGAGTCTCCACATCCCATGGAGTTCAACTTGAACTCCATGCTCATTGCAGAAGAGTAAGGAGGATTTTTCCTTTCGTGTGTAGCCTGTGCATATCTAATTATTTTTGCTGACTGAACTCTTGCTCTTGTTGTTGCTGGCAGGGAGGTGGAGGAGGACACGGAAACCCTCATCCACCGTTTCCGGAAGAGGCTCAAGCGTCTTGGGACGTTGAAATGCGTAGAGGGATCGGTGTTGGCGGGGGGCAATGCAGAGGAACCCGTGCTGAGCCCCTAGTATAGCCCTCGGCCCGGGAACAGAGACTTGGTCCCATCCACCGGAGCCGATGGGGACGGTCTCCCAGTTCCCCCCGGCGGAGGAGGAGGTGAGGCGATGTAGGGCGAGCCCATCCCGAAGGGGCACACTTCCCCCACTGTTCGAGCCGAAGAGATCCCCATGGAACCTTCTGCGGATGAGGCTGCCCAGAAGGCTGCCGGGACTGATACGTCTCCAACGTATCTATAATTTTTGATTGTTCCATGCAATGATATTACCCCTTTTGGATGTTTATGGGCTTTATTTTACACATTTATATCATTTTTGGGACTAACCTACTAACTGGAGGCCCAGCCCGTATTGCTGTTTTTTTTGCCTATTTCAGTATTTCGAAGAAAAGGAATATCAAACGGAGTCCAAACGGAATGAAACCTTTGGGAGCGTGATTTTTGGAACGAACGTGATCCAGAGGACTTGGAGTGCAAGTCAAGAAGCGATCGAGGCGACCAGGAGATAGGAGGGCGTGCCCCATGTCTCGTGGGCCCCTCGGGCGGCCACCGACCTACTTCTTCCTCCTATATATACCCACGTACCCCGAAAACATCCAGGGAGCCAACAAAAAACAATTTCCACCGCCGTAACCTTCTGTATCCGCGAGATCCCATCTTGGAGCCTTCGCCGGCGCTCCGCCGGAGGGGGAATCAACCACGGAGGGCTTCTACATCAACACCATAGCCCCTCCGATGAGTCGTGAGTAGTTTACCACAGACCTTCGGGTCCATAGTTATTAGCTAGATGGCTTCTTCTCTCTTTTTGGATCTCAATACCATGTTCTCCCCCTCTCTTGTGGATATCTATTTGATGTAACTCTTTTTGCAGTGTGTTTGTCGAGATCCGATGAATTGTGGGTTTATGATCAAGTTTATCTATGAGAAATATTTGAATCTTCTCTGAATTCTTTTATGTATAATTGAGTTATCTTTGCAAGTCTCTTCGAACTATCAGTTTGGTTTGGCCTACTAGATTGATCTTTCTTGCCATGGGAGAAGTGCTTAGCTTTGGGTTCAATCTTGCGGTGTCCTTACCTAGTGACAGCAGGGGTTGCAAGGCACGTATTGTATTGTTGCCATCGAGGATAAAAAGATGGGGTTTGTATCATATTGCATGAGTTTATCCCTCTACATCATGTCATCTTTCTTAATGCGTTACTCTGTTCTTATGAACTTAGTACCCTAGATGCATGCTGGATAGCGGTCGATGCGTGGAGTAATAGTAGTAGATGCAGGCAGGAGTCGGTCTACTTGTCACGGACGTGATGCCTATATACATGATCATGCCTAGATAATCTCATAATTATTCGCTTTTCTATCAATTGCTCGACAGTAATTTGTCCACCCACCGTAATACTTATGCTATCTTGAGAGAAGCCACTAGTGAAACCTATGGCCCCCGGGTCTATCTTTTATCATATAAGCTTTCAATCTACTTCTATTTGCATCTTTACTTTTCGCATCTATATTATAAAATACCAAAAATATATTTATCTTATCATACTATCTCTATCAGATCTCACTTTCGCAAGTGGCCGTGAAGGATTGACAACCCCTTTATTGCATTGGTTGCGAGCTCTTTGTTTGTTTGTGTAGGTGCGTGGGACTTTTGAGGAGCCTCCTACTGGATTGATACCTTGGTTCTCAAAAACTGAGGGAAATACTTACGCTACTATTGCTGCATCACCCTTTCCTCTTAAAGGAAAACCAACGCAAGCTCAAGACGTAGCAAGAAGGATTTCTGGCGCCGTTGCCGGGGAGGTCTTCGCTCAAGTCAAGACATACCAAGTACCCATCACAAACTCATCTCCCTCGCATTTACATTATTTTCCATTTGCCTCTCATTTTCCTCTCCCCCACTTCACCCTTGCCGTTTTATTCGCCCTCTCTTTCCCAACCTCCTCTATCACTTTTTCGCTTGTCCTTTTTTTGTTTGCTCGTGTGTTAGATCGTTTACCTTGTCATAATGGCTAGTTCCTTATCCGCTCCTTTGTCTCCCGAGTTTGAAGTTCTTCACTTCAAGCAAAGGCAAGGAGAAAACTTAAAAGATGCTTGGTATAGGATGATGGAATCTTATCGCAGTTGCACCCTAGAGGTGAACTTTAGAATTCTTCTTCGCAATTTTTATGTTGGGCTAAATATGACGCATAGACAACTCTTGGATTGCATTGCCAAGGAAATTTTATTGAAATTGATCCTAGTATTGCCCATGAAATTATAGAGGGAATAGTGGGAACACTACCTCAAAAGGGAGGACCACATCCTACCCAAGAAGAAACACAAGTGTTTGGAAAGATTTGCGAAGTTACAAAAATATTACAAAAATCTCTCGAGCCTCTTAAAAGTGTTAGCGGAAATCTTCACCGCATGAAATATGTTGATTACTCTTTGCAATAAGCGGTTGGATTCTTTAGATCTAAAAATTTCGAGTATGAAGGGAAACGTAAAGAACCTCCCGGATTCGAGCATGACTCCGCTAAAAAACTGAAAATTAAAGATGACACTACTTAGATCTATCTTCGCTTTTATGCCTAGCTAGGGGCGTTAAACGATAGCGCTAGTTGGGAGGCAACCCAATTTTATTTGTGTTTTTTGTTTTTGTTTCTGGTTAATAATAAATTTTGCATCTACCTTCTGTTTAGATGTGTTTTTTATGTTTTAATTAGTGTTTGTGCCAAGTAGAACCTATAGGATAACCTATGGTGATAGTTAATTTGATTCTGCTGAAAACCAGAAACTTTGCGCGCAGGAATTTAGTTTTGTTAAATCACAGAAACGTGTTTTTGCGTTGATTCTTTTTTATGCTGATCAATAGACAAATTTTCCAGGACATCCTATTTTGGTAGGAGTTTTAGAGTTTCAGAAGTTTGCGTTAGTTACAGATTGCTACAGACTGTTCTGGTTTTGACAGATTCTGCCTTTCGTGTGTTGTTTGCTTATTTTGATGCATCTATGACTAGTAAAATAGTTTATAAACCATAGAGAAGTTGGAATACAGTAGGTTTAACACCAATATAAATAAACAATGAGTTCATTACAGTACCTTATGTGGTGGTTTTGTTTTCTTTCACTAACGGAGCTTATAAGATTTCCTGTTGAGTTTTGTGTTGTGAAGTTTTCAAGTTTTGGGTAAAGATTTGATGGATTATGGAATAAGGAGTGGCAAAAGCCTAAGCTTGGGGATGCCCATGGCACTCCAACATATTCAAGAGTAGCCAAAAGCCTAAGCTTGGGGATGCCCCGGGAAGGCATCCCCTCTTTCGTCTTCGTTCATTGGTAACTTTACTTAGAGCTATATTTTTATTCGCCACATGATATGTGTTTTGCTTGGAGCGTCGTGTATGATATTAGTCTTTGCTTTTTAGTTTACCACCATCATCTTTGCTGTACACACCTTTTGGGAGAAGCCTACTTGATTAGAATTTATTAGAATACTCTATGTGCTTCACTTATATCTTTTGAGCTAGATAGTTTTTGCTCTAGTACTTCACTTATATCTTTTAGAGCACGGCAGTGGCTTAATTTTTTAGAAATTGCTAGTCTCTCATGCTTCACTTATATTATTTTGAGAGTCTTTTAGAACAGCATGGTATTTTCTATGGTTATAAAATTGGTCCTAGAATGGTAGGCATCCAAGTTGGGTATAATAAAAACTATCATAGGAAGTGAATTGGATGCTATGATCAATTTGATACTTGATAATTGTTTTGAGATATGGAGGTAGTGATATTAAAGTCATGCTAGTTGGGTGGTTATGAATTTAGAGAATGCTTGTGTTGAAGTTAGCAAGTCCCGTAGCATGCACGTATGGTTAAAGTTGTGTAACAAATTTGAAACATGAAGTGTACTTGGATTGTGCATCCTTATGAGTGGCGGTCGGGGACGAGCGATGGTCTTTTCCTACCAATCTATACCTCTAGGAGCATGCACGTAGTGCTTGGTTTTCGACAACTTCTAAATTTTTGCAATAAGTATATGAGTTCTTTTGACTAATGTTAAGTCCACGGATTATACGCACTTTTACCTTTCCACCATTGCTAGCCTTTTCGGTACCGTACATTGCCCTTTCTCACCTTGAGAATTGGTGCAAACTTCGCCGGTGCATCCAAACCCCGTGATATGATACGCTGTATCACACATAAACCTCCTTATATCTTCCTCAAAACAGCCACCATACCTACCCATTATGGCATTTCCATAGCCATTCCGAGATATATTGCCATGCAACTTTCCACCGTTCCGTTCATCATCATGATATACATTACTTTTGTCATATTGACATTGCATGATCATGTAGTTGACATCGTATTTGTGGCAAAGCCACCATGCATAATCTTTTATACATGTCTCTCTTGATTCATTGCACCATCCCGGTACACCGCCGGAGGCATTCATATAGAGTCATATCTTGTTCTAGTTTCGAGTTGTAATTTATGTGTTGTAATCAATAAAAGTGTGATGATCATCATTATTAGAGCATTGCCCCCAAAAAGTAAAAAGAAAAAAAAAGAAAGGCCAAAAAGAAAAAAAGAAGGCCAAATAAAAAAAGAAGAAAAAGAAAAAAAATAAAAAGAAAAAAAATAAAAAAAATAAAAAAATAAAAAAAATAAAAAGGGGCAATGTTACTATCTCTTTTTCTACACTTGTGCTTCAAAGTAGCACCATGTTCTTCATATAGTGAGTCTCATATATTGTGCTTTAAAGTAGCACCATGTTCTTCATATAGAGAGTCTCATATGTTGTCACTTTCATATACTAGTGGTAATTTTTCATTATAGAACTTGGCTTGTACATTCCTACGATGGGCTTCCTCAAATGCCCTAGGTCTTCATGAGCAAGCAAGTTGGATGCACACCCACTAGTTTTCTTTTGTTGAGCTTTCATTCATTCATAGATCTAGTGCATCCGTTGCATGGCAATCCCTACTCCTCATGTTGACATCAATTGATGGACATCTCCATAGCCCGTTGATTATCCTCGTCAATATGAGACTTTCTCTTTTTTTGTCTTCTTCACACAATCCCCATCATCATATTATATTCCACCCATAGTGCTATATCCATGGCTCACGCTCATGTATTGCGTGAACGTTGAAAAAGTTGGAGATTATTTAAATACGAAACAATTGCTTGGCTTGTCATCAGGGGTGTAGAATTTGGGAACATTTTTGTGTGACGAAAATGAAGCATAGCCCAACTATATGATTTTGTAGGGATGAACTTTCTTTAGCCATGATATTTTGAGAAGACTGTTGGGTAACGTTGCAGAAAACAAAAATTTTCCTACTCGTTTCACCAAGATCATCTAGGAGTTCATCTAGCAACGAGTCATTGGATGCATCTACATACCTTTGTAGATCGCGCACGGAAGCGTTCAAAAGAACGGTGATGATGTAGTCGTACTCGACGTGATCCAAATCACCGATGACCAAGCGCCGAACGGACGGCACCTCCGCGTTCAACACACGTACGGGACGGGAGACGTCTCCTCCTTCTTGATCCAGCAAGGGGGGAGGAGAGGTTAATGAAGATCCAACAGCACGACGGCGTGGTGGTGGATGCAGGGCGTCACAGAAGCAGGGCTTCGCCAATACTACGAGGGAGAAACGTAACGGGGAGAGAGGGAGGCGCCAGGGGCTGGTGTGAAATCCCTCCTCTCCCCCCCACTATATATAGGGGTGCCATGGGGGGGGGGAGCCGGCCCTAGTAGATGAGATCTACTAGGGGGGGCGGCGGCCAAGGGGAGGTTTCCCTCCCCCCAAGGCACCTAGGGGTGCCTTCCACCACATGGACTCTTCCATGGTGGGAACCCTAGGCGCATGGGCCTATAGGGGCTGGTGCCCTTGGCCCATGAAGGCCAAGGCGCACCCCCTACAGCCCATGTGCCCCCCCGGGACAGGTGGCCCCACCCGGTGGGCCCCCGGGACCCCTCCGGTGGTCCCGGTACAATACCGATAACACCGAAACTTGTCCCGATGCCCAAAACTGCACTTCCTATATATAATTCTTTACCTCCGGACCATTCGGAACTCCTCGTGACGTCCGGGATCTCATCCAGGACTCCGAACAACATTCGGGTTTCTGCATATACATATCTTCATAACCCTAGCGTCACCGAACCTTAAGTGTGTAGACCCTACGGGTTCGGGAGACAGGCAGACATGACCGAGACGACTCTCAGGTCAATAACCAACAGCGGGATCTGGATACCCATGTTGGCTCCCACATGCTCCACGATGATCTCATCGGATGAACCACGATGTCGAGGATTCAATCAACCCCGTACTCAATTCCCTTTGTCAATCGATATGTTACTTGCCCGAGATTCGATCGTCGGTATCCCAATACCTCGTTCAATCTCGTTACCGGCAAGTCACTTTACTCGTACCGTAATGCATGATCTCGTGACCAGACACTTGGTCACTCTGAGCTCATTATGATGATGCATTACCGAGTGGGCCCAGTGATACCTCCCCGTCATACGGAGTGACAAATCCCAATCTTGATCCATGTCAACCCAACAGACACTTTTGGAGATACCCGTAGTCTACCTTTATAGTCACCCAGTTACGTTGTGATGTTTGGTATACCCAAAGCACTCCTACGGTATCCGGGAGTTACACGATCTCATGGTCTAAGGAAAAGATACTTTGACATTGGAAAACTCTAGCAAACGAACTATACGATCTTGTGCTATGTTCAGGATTGGGTCTTGTCCATCACATCATTCTCCTAATGATGTGATCTCTTTATCAATGACATCCAATGTCCATAGTCAAGAAACCATGACTATCTATTGATCAACGAGCTAGTCAACTAGAGGCTTACTAGGGACATGTTTGTGACTGTTATTCACACATGTATTACGATTTCCGGATAACACAATTATAGCATGATTAAAGACAATTATCATGTACAAGGAAATATAATAATAATGCTTTTATTATTGCCTCTAGGGCATATTTCCAACAGTCTCCCACTTGCACTAGAGTCAATAATCTAGTTACATTGTGATGAATCGAACACCCATGGAATTCTGGTGTTGATCATGTTTTGCTCTAGGGAGAGGTTTAGTCAACGGATCTGCTACATTCAAGTCCGTATGTATTTTACAAATCTCTATGTCTCCATCTTGAACATTTTCACGAATGGAGTTGAAGCGACGCTTGATGTGCCTTGTCTTCTTGTGAAACCTGGGCTCCTTGGCAAGTGCAATAGCTCCAGTGTTGTCACTGAAGAGCTTGATCGGCCCCGACGCATTGGGTATGACTCCTAGGTCGGTGATGAACTCCTTCACCCATATTGCTTCATGTGCTGCCTCCGAGGCCGCCATGTACTCCGCTTCACATGTAGATCCCGCCACGACGCTTTGCTTGCAACTGCACCAGCTTACTGCCCCACCATTCAAAATATACACGTATCCGGTTTGAGACTTAGAGTCATCCAGATCTGTGTCGAAGCTAGCATCGACGTAACCCTTTACGACGAGCTCTTCGTCACCTCCATAAACGAGAAACATTTCCTTAGTCCTTTTCAGGTACTACAGGATATTCTTGACCGCTGTCCAGTGCTCTTTGCCGGGATTACTTTGGTACCTTCCTACCAAACTTACGGCAAGGTTTACATCAGGTCTGGTACACAACATGGCATACATAATAGAACCTATGGCTGATGCATAGGGGATGACGCTCATCTCTTCTATATCTTCTGCCGTGGTCGGACATTGAGCTGAGCTCAATTTCATACCTTGTAACACAGGCAAGAACCCCTTCTTGGATTGATCCATATTGAACTTCTTCAATATCTTATCAAGGTATGTGCTTTGTGAAAGACCTATGAGGCGTCTCAATCTATCTCTATAGATTTTGATGCCTAATATATAAGCAGCTTCTCCAAGGTCCTTCATTGAAAAACTCTTATTCAAATAGGCCTTGATGCTGTCCAAGAGTTCTATATCATTTCCCATCAAAAGTATGTCATCTACATATAGTATGAGAAATGCTACAGAGCTCCCACTCACTTTCTTGTAAACGCAGGCTTCTCCATAAGTCTGTGTAAACCCAAACGCTTTGATCATCTCATCAAAGCGAATGTTCCAACTCCGAGATGCTTGCACCAGCCCATAAATCGAGCGTTGGAGCTTGCACACCTTGTCAGCATTCTTAGGATCGACAAAACCTTCCGGCTGCATCATATACAATTCTTCCTTAAGGAAACCATTAAGGAATGCCGTTTTGACGTCCATTTGCCATATTTCATAATCGTAGAATGCGGCAATTGCTAACATGATTCGGACGGACTTTAGCTTCGCTACCGGTGAGAAAGTCTCATCGTAGTCAACCCCTTGAACTTGTCGATAACCCTTAGCGACAAGTCGAGCTTTATAGATGGTCACATTACCATCCGCGTCTGTCTTCCTCTTAAAGATCCATTTATTTTCTATGGCTCGCCGCTCAACGGGCAAGTCAGTCAAAGTCCATACTTTGTTTTCATACATGGATCCTATCTCGGATTTCATGGCTTCTAGCCATTTGTCGGAATCCGGGCCCGCCACCGCTTCTTCATAGTTCGAAGGTTCACCGTTGTCTAACAACATGATTTCCAAGACAGGGTTGCCGTACCACTCTGGTGCAGAACGTGTCCTTGTGGACCTTTGAATTTCAGTAGGAGCTTGATCAGAAGTATCTTGATTAACTTCCTCTCTAGTCGGTGCAGGCACCTCAGGAACATTTTCTTGAGTTGCGCCATTTTCCGGTTCAAGAGGTAATACTTCATCAAGCTCTACTTTCCTCCCACTTACTTCTTTCGAGAGAAACTCTTTCTCTAGAAAGGACCCATTCTTGGCAACGAAGATCTTGCCTTCGGATCTGAGGTAGAAGGTGTACCCAATATTTTCTTTTGGGTATCCTATGAAGACGCATTTTTCTGACTTGGGTTCGAGCTTTTCAGGTTGAAGTTTCTTGACATAAGCATCGCATCCCCAAACTTTTAGAAACGACAGCTTAGGTTTCTTCCCAAACCATAATTCATACGGTGTCGTCTCAACGGATTTCGATGGAGCCCTATTTAAAGTGAATGCGGCAGTCTCTAAAGCATAGCCCCAAAAAGATAGCGGTAAATCAGTAAGAGACATCATAGATCGCACCATATCTAATAGAGTGCGATTACGATGTTCGGACACACCATTACGCTGAGGTGTTCCAGGCGGCGTGAGTTGTGAAACTATTCCACATTTCCTTAAGTGTGTGCCAAACTCATGACTCAAGTATTCTCCTCCACGATCTGATCGTAGAAACTTGATTTTCCTGTCACGTTGATTTTCAACCTCACTCTGAAATTCCTTGAACTTTTCAAAGGTTTCAGACTTGTGTTTCATTAAGTAGATATACCCATACCTACTTAAATCATCAGTGAGGGTGAGAACATAACGATAGCCACCGCGAGCCTCAACACTCATTGGACCGCACACATCAGTATGTATGATTTCCAATAAATTGGTTGCTCGCTCCATTGTTCCTGAGAACGGAGTCTTGGTCATTTTTCCCATAAGGCATGGTTCGCACGTGTCAAATGATTCATAATCAAGAGACTCTAAAAGTCCATCTGCATGGAGCTTCTTCATGCGTTTGACACCTATGTGACCAAGGCGGCAGTGCCACAAGTATGTGGGACTATCATTATCAACCTTACTTCTTTTGGTACTCACATTGTGAACATGTGTAGCATCACGTTCGAGATTCATAAAGAATAAACCATTCACCATAGGAGCATGACCATAAAACATATCTCTCATATAAATAGAACAACCATTATTCTCGGATTTAAATGAGTAGCCATCTCGAATTAAACGAGATCCCGATACAATGTTCATGCTCAAAGCTGGCACTAAATAACAATTATTAAGGTTTAAAACTAATCCCGAAGGGAGATGCAGAGGTAGCGTGCCGACGGCGATCACATTGACCTTGGAACCATTCCCGACGCGCATCGTCACCTCGTCCTTTGCCAGTTTCCGCTTATTCCGCAGCCCCTGCTTTGAGTTACAAATGTGAGCAACTGCACCGGTATCAAATACCCAGGAGCTACTACGGACACTAGTAAGGTACACATCAATTACATGTATATCACATATACCTTTTGTTTTGCCGGCCTTCTTGTCTGCTAAGTATTTAGGGCAGTTCCGCTTCCAGTGACCGCTTCCCTTGCAATAAAAGCACTCAGTCTCGGGCTTGGGTCCATTCCTTGGCTTCTTCCCGGCAGCTTGCTTGCCAGGCGCGGCAACCTCCTTGCTGTCCTTCTTGAAGTTCTTTTTACCCTTGCCTTTCTTGAACTTAGTGGTTTTATTGACCATCAACACTTGATGTTCCTTCTTGACTTCTACCTCTGCTGATTTCAGCATAGCAAATACCTCAGGAATGGTCTTTTCCATCCCCTGCATATTGAAGTTCATCACAAAGCTCTTGTAGCTTGGTGGAAGCGACTGGAGGATTCTGTCAATGACCGCATCATCCGGGAGATTAACTCCCAGCTGAGTCAAGCGGTTATGCAACCCAGACATAGTGAGTATGTGCTCACTGACAGAACTGTTTTCCTCCATCTTACAGCTGAAGAACTTGTCGGAGACTTGATATCTCTCGACCCGGGCATGAGCTTGGAAAACCATTTTCAGCTCTTCGAACATCTCATATGCTCCATGTCTCTCAAAACGCTTTTGGAGCCCCGGCTCTAGGCTGTAAAGCATGCCGCACTGAACGAGGGAGTAGTCATCGGAACGTGCCTGCCAAGCGTTCATAACATCTTGTTCTGCAGGGAGAACGGGTGCGTCACCAAGTGGTGCTTGTAGGACATAATCTTTCTTGGCAGCTATGAGGATGATCCTCAGGTTCCGAACCCAGTCCGTATAGTTGCTGCCATCGTCTTTCAGCTTAGTTTTCTCTAGGAACGCGTTGAAGTTGAGGACTACGTTGGCCATTTGATCTACAAGACATATTGTAAAATATTTAGACTAAGTTCATGATAATTAAGTTCAACTAATCAAATTATTAGTGAACTCCCACTTAGATTAGACATCCCTCCAGTCATCTAAGTATTACATGATCCGAGTTAACTAGACCGTGTCCGATCATCACGTGAGACGGACTAGTCAACATCGGTGAACATCTTCATGTTGATCATATCTTCTATACGACTCATGCTCGACCTTTCGGTCTTCTGTGTTCCGAGGCCATGTCTGTACATGCTAGGCTCGTCAAGTCAACCTAAGTGTTTGCATGTGTAAATCTGTCTTACACCCGTTGTATGTGAACGTCTGAATAAAACACCCGATCATCACGTGGTGTTTTGAAACAGCGAACTGTCGCAACGGTGCACAGTTAGGGGGAACACTTCTTGAAATTAGTATGAGGGATCATCTTATTTACTACCGTCGTTCTAAGTAAACAAGATGCAAAACATGATAAACATCACATGCAATCAAATAATAAACGTGACATGATATGGCCAATATCACATAGCTCCTTTGATCTCCATCTTGGGGCTCCATGATCATCTTGTCACCGGCTTGACACCATGATCTCCATCATCATGATCTCCATCATCGTGTCTCCATGAAGTTGCTCGCCAACTATTACTTCTACTACTATGGCTAACGCGTTTAGCAATAAAGTAAAGTAATTTACATGGCGTTTCTCAATGACACGCAGGTCATATAAAAGAATAAAGACAACTCCTATGGCTCCTGCCGGTTGTCATACTCATCGACATGCAAGTCGTGATTCCTATTACAATAGCATGAACATCTCATACATCACATATAGATCATTCATCATTCATCACAACTTTGGCCATATCATATCACAAACCACTTGCTGCAAAAACAAGTTAGACGTCCTCTAATTGTTGTTGCAAGTTTTACGTGGCTGAATTAGGGTTCTAGCAAGAACGTCTTCTTACCTACGTTAAAGCCACAACGTGATTTGTCAACTTCTATTTACCCTTCATAAGGACCCTGTTCATCGAATCCGCTCCAACTAAAGTAGGAGAGACAGACACCTGCCAGCCACCTTATGCAACTAGTGCATGTTAGTCGATGGAACCGGTCTCACGTAAGCGTACGTGTAAGGTTGGTCCGGGCCGCTTCATCCCACAATACCGCTGAAGCAAGAAAGGACTAGTAACGGCAAGAAAGTTGACAAATCTACGCCCACAACAAATTGTGTTCTACTCGCACAAGAAGAACTACGCATAGACCTAGCTCATGATGCCACTGTTGGGTAACGTTGCAGAAAACAAAAATTTTCCTACTCGTTTCACCAAGATCATCTAGGAGTTCATCTAGCAACGAGTCATTGGATGCATCTACATACCTTTTTAGATCGCGCACGGAAGCGTTCAAAAGAACGGTGATGATGTAGTCGTACTCGACGTGATCCAAATCACCGATGACCAAGCGCCGAACGGATGGCACCTCCGCGTTCAACACACGTACGGGACGGGAGACGTCTCCTCCTTCTTGATCCACCAAGGGGGGAGGAGAGGTTGATGAAGATCCAGAAGCACGACGGCGTGGTGGTGGATGCAGGGCGTCACAGAAGCAGGGCTTCGCCAATACTACGAGGGAGAAACGTAACGGGGAGAGAGGGAGGCGCCAGGGGCTGGTGTGAAATCCCTCCTCTCCCCCCCACTATATATAGGGGTGCCATGGGGAGGGGAGCCGGCCCTAGTAGATGAGATCTACTAGGGGGGCGGCGGCCAAGGGGAGGTTTCCCTCCCCCCCAAGGCACCTAGGGGTGCCTTCCACCACATGGACTCTTCCATGGTGGGAACCCTAGGCGCATGGGCCTATAGGGGCTGGTGCCCTTGGCCCATGAAGGCCAAGGCGCACCCCCTACAGCCCATGTGGCCCCCCGGGACAGGTGGCCCCACCCGGTGGGCCCCCGGGACCCCTCCGGTGGTCCCGGTACAATACCGATAACACCGAAACTTGTCCCGATGCCCGAAACTGCACTTCCTATATATAATTCTTTACCTCTGGACCATTCCGGAACTCCTCGTGACGTCCGGGATCTCATCCGGGACTCCGAACAACATTCGGGTTTCTGCATATACATATCTTCATAACCCTAGCGTCACCGAACCTTAAGTGTGTAGACCCTACGGGTTCGGGAGACAGGCAGACATGACCGAGACGACTCTCAGGTCAATAACCAACAGCGGGATCTGGATACCCATGTTGGCTCCCACATGCTCCACGATGATCTCATCGGATGAACCACGATGTCAAGGATTCAATCAACCCCGTACTCAATTCCCTTTGTCAATCGATATGTTACTTGCCCGAGATTCGATCGTCGGTATCCCAATACCTCGTTCAATCTCGTTACCGGCAAGTCACTTTACTCGTACCGTAATGCATGATCCCGTGACCAGACACTTGGTCACTCTGAGCTCATTATGATGATGCATTACCGAGTGGGCCCAGTGATACCTCCCCGTCATACGGAGTGACAAATCCCAATCTTGATCCATGTCAACCCAACAGACACTTTCGGAGATACCCGTAGTCTACCTTTATAGTCACCCAGTTACGTTGTGACGTTTGGTATACCCAAAGCACTCCTACGGTATCCGGGAGTTACACGATCTCATGGTCTAAGGAAAAGATACTTTGACATTGGAAAACTCTAGCAAACGAACTATACGATCTTGTGCTATGTTTAGGATTGGGTCTTGTCCATCACATCATTCTCCTAATGATGTGATCTCGTTATCAATGACATCCAATGTCCATAGTCAGGAAACCATGACTATCTATTGATCAACGAGCTAGTCAACTAGAGGCTTACTAGGGACATGTTTGTGACTGTTATTCACACATGTATTACGATTTCCGGATAACACAATTATAGCATGATTAAAGACAATTATCATGTACAAGGAAATATAATAATAATGCTTTTATTATTGCCTCTAGGGCATATTTCCAACAAAGACATGATTGCTTTGATTAGTATGCTTGAAGTATTACTATTTACTGTGTTAATATGAACTTCTATTTTGAATCATTTGGATCTGAACATTCATGCCACAATAAAGAAAATTACATTGAGAATTATGCTAGGTAGGATTTCACATAAAAAATTCTGTTTTTATCATTTACCTACTTGAGGACGAGCAGGAATTAAGCTTGGGGATGCTTGATACATCTCCAACGTATCTATAATTTTTGATTGTTCCATGCTATTATATTACCCCTTTTGGAGGCTTATGGGCTTTATTTTACACATTTATATCATTTTTGGGACTAACCTACTAACCGGAGGCCCAGCTCGTATTGTTGTTTTTTTGCCTATTTCAGTATTTCGAAGAGAAGGAATATCAAACGGAGTCCAAACGGAATGAAACCTTTGGGAGCGTGATTTCTGGAACGAACGTGATCCAGAGGACTTGGAGTGCAAGTCAAGAAGCGATCGAGGCGGCCAGGAGATAGGAGGGTGCGCCCCCCTGTCTCGTGGGCCCCTCGGGCGGCCACCGACCTACTTCTTCCTCCTATATATACCCACGTAGCTCGAAAACATCCAGGGAGCCAACGAAAAACAATTACCACCGCCGTAACCTTCTGTATCCGCGAGATCCCATCTTGGAGCCTTCGCCGGTGCTCCACCAGAGGGGGAATCGACCATGGAGGGATTCTACATCAACACCATAGCCCCTCCGATGAGTTGTGAGTAGTTTAACACAGACCTTCGGGTCCATAGTTATTAGCTAGGCTTCTTCTCTCTTTTTGGATCTCAATACCATGTTCTTCCCCTCTCTTGTGGAGATCTATTTGATGTAACTCTTTTTGCGGTGTGTTTGTCGAGATCCGATGAATTGTGGGTTTATGATCAAGTTTATCTATGAGAAATATTTGAATCTTCTCTGAATTCTTTTATGTATGATTGAGTTATCTTTGCAAGTCTCTTCGAATTATCAGTTTGGTTTGGCCTACTAGATTGATCTTTCTTGCCATGGGAGAAGTGCTTAGCTTTGGGTTCAATCTTGCGGTGTCCTTACCCAGTGACAGCAGGGGTTGCAAGGCACGTATTGTATTGTTGCCATCGAGGATAAAAAGATGGTGTTTATATCATATTGCATGAGTTTATCCCTCTACATCATGTCATCTTTCTTAATGCGTTACTCTGTTCTTATGAACTTAATACTCTAGATGCATGCTGGATAGCGGTCGATGTGTGGAGTAATAGTAGTAGATGCAGGCAGGAGTCGGTCTACTGGTCACGGACGTGATGCCTATATACATGATCATGGCTAGATAATCTCATAATTATTCGCTTTTCTATCAATTGCTCGACAGTAATTTGTTCACCCATCGTAATACTTATGCTATCTTGAGAGAAGCCACTAGTGAAACCTATGGCCCCCGGGTCTATCTTTTATCATATAAGCTTTCAATCTACTTTTATTTGCATCTTTACTTTTTGCATCTATATTATAAAATACCAAAAATATATTTATCTTATCATACTATCTCTATCAGATCTCACTTTCGCAAGTGGACGTGAAGGGATTGACAACCCCTTTATTGTGTTGGTTGCGAGTTGTTTGTTTGTTTGTGTAGGTGCATGGGACTTTTGAGGAGCCTCCTACTGGATTGATACCTTGGTTCTCAAAAACTGAGGGAAATACTTATGCTACTATTGCTGCATCACCCTTTCCTCTTCAAGGAAAACCAACGCAAGCTCAAGACGTAGCAGGGACCACCACTTCAGGGGGCGAAGTTCATGGCCCGGCAACAGCTGTTGCCGGGGAAACAGAGGTTCCCGCCCGACAGACTTCTCCAGGTACTTTACTTATTTCTTATTTTCTTCGCTGTTCCGATTGCTTCTCCTGATCTCTCCATTCGCTTGAGACTCCCGCTTCCTCATCTTTCACTGACATTTTCATGTGCAGCCCCCAAGCCGAGGAAACAGAGCTGCTGGAGGTGGTGGCTGATATAGGAAGGGCTACTGCGGACGAGGCCATAGAGATTGCTCCTGCTGAGGGACAGGATCTTGCTGCCGGGAATGCACATGTCTCTTTGGTGGTGGTGGAGAACTCTCCGGAGGACACCCCGGTAGAGGATGTGGTTGTCGATGTGAAAATTCCCCTCCAATCCATGGACCCACTTCCCTCCTCCGGGATCGTTGCTGAGACCCCGCCATCTTCCTCAAACACGCTGGCCATGTTGTTGTCGTTGCCTGAGATTGGAGCCCCCGACCTGTCCTCGACGACGGATGCGGAGCCCGATGAAGAGCTTCAGTGCCTCCTGGCACCGCTGTACCTGGGAGCCGGGGAGCCCAGCGACTCTGCTACCATCACAATGGGTTTGTCTTTCATGGAGTCCATGGCGGCAGGTGTGAAGGAGATGCAAGCCCGACACAGTCAAAAGTGGCAGGACCGCAAGGAGCGACATGAGTCCGCCGGCAGGGTGGACCAGAAGCTAAAGGACAAAATCTTGGAGCTGCACAAATGGCACGACAAGCAGTTCAAGGTGCTCCTGAGGTAGCAAGAGACGCTCCTGATGACGAGGTAGGATGTCATGGCTCGGGAGGCACGCCTGGCAGACCACAAGGCATCTCTGGACGCTAGAGAGCAAGAGATCTCCCTTTGGGAGGAGAAACTCGAAGCAACCCTCCGTTCTAAGGATGAAGGTCTGGAGGTTCTGGTGCAGCAATGCACCAAGGAATTGGAGGACAAGCATGGAGCTGCCCTGAACACCCTTGCTACTGACTCCGCTGCTCAACTGAAGAAGCTTACTAAAGATTTGTCTACTGTGTCTGCCGCCAAAACTGACCTCGATTGGCAAGTGGCTAAGCTGAATGAGGATCTCACTGAGAATGCCAAAGAGGTGGAGGCACTCAAAGAGGGAGCACGGCAGGTAGAGATTCACTTGGCTGATGTACAATCGCAGCTATCCTCCAAGACCTAGAGCCTTGAGACTGCCAACGGCAACATCTCGGACATGAAGACAAGGATCGGCACATTGGAGTGTTCAGTAGAGTCCCTTGAGTCCCGCCAGCAGTTGTTGTCCAAGGATTTGGAAACCGCCAAGCATCTCCGGCAGGATGCAGAGGACCAGCAGAAGAATCAATCCGAGTAGGTCGATCTCTGGATCAAGAGCCTGATCGACATCACCGAGTGCCTTGGTGCCCAAGCTGCTGTGATGGGCATGGACGGCCCAGTCTTCTCGGCCAGTGAGTATGAGGTCCCAAGCGTCAAGCTGGGACTCTTCTTCAACGAGCTCATCAAGAAGTTGAAGGTGCACGAAGAGGGGAGGGCCGAGCGTTTTGCGACCGAGTCCCAGAAGCTTGGCCGCGACGCCCTCTTCATGGTCTTGAGCAATACCGCCTACCGCCACCCAGACCTTGACCTTGACGACGGCTTCAAGAAGCCGCCAGTGGGTGCCGACATCGTTGAGGGAGTCCTAGATTAGGGGGTCCTCGGGTGTCCGGGCTGTGTTATATGGGCCGGACTGATGGGCCGTGAAGATACAAGGCAGAAGACCTTCCCCCGTGTCCGGGTAGGACTCTCCTATGCGTGGATGGCAATATTAGTATTCGGATATGTAATTTCCTTCCTTTGTGCACCGACTGTGTACAACCCTAGGCTCCTCCTGTGTGTATATAAACCAGAGGGTTTAGTTCGTAGAGGCTATCTGAATTCATATAGGATGGACAACTAGGGTTTAGCCATTACGATCTCGAGGTAGATCGACTCTTGTAACCCCTATACTCATCAAAGACAATCAAGCAGGACGTAGGGTTTTACCTCCATTAAGAGGGCCTGAACCTGGGTAAATATCGTGTCCCCTTTGTCCCTTGTTACCTTCAATCCTCAGATGCACAGTTCGGGACCCCCTAACCGAGATCGGCCGGTTTTGACACCGACATTGGTGCTTTCATTGAGAGTTCCACTGTGTTGTCGACAGAAGGTTCGATGGCTCGTTCAATCATCACCAACAATGTTGTTTCCAGGGAAACTTTCCTCCCTGGTGAACTTTTTGTGTTTGGTGGCTTCGTTCTGCGTGCCAATTCAACTGGTCACCTTGAATAGATCGACAGCTACGCCCCTGGTCATCAGATTAGGTTTGGAAGCCTGAACTATGTTGCTTATATCCGAGGAGATTTGATCTTGAAGGGTTCGCGGCTTCGATCATTGTTCCTCATCTGCAAGAAGGAAACCCATCGGATCCACCATCAGGCTCCGTTCAAGGATCAACCATATTTCCTACCCTGGCCCTAGATCCAGAGCGGACCGCCTTGTCCGAAGACGGGAGCATGAACCCCACCGGACCCGCTCCTACTACGGAGCTCCTTGCCGGAGACCAAGAGGTAGCCATGTTATTGGCGGACCTAAAATCAAACAGGACTCTCCCTATCATCGGAAAGCCGGACTCACCTTTGGATGCTAACTCCGAACTCTCGAGGTCTGCCTCCATTGAGCGCAGACAGGTGGCGTTCACCATGCCCAGCTCCGCATGTCCTCGGTTTCCCGTCCAGCCTTCACCCCTAAATGAGGCTCTGGACTTAATGCGATCTCTCGCCATTATGCAAGTGTCACCTCTGAACTATTCCCAACCCGAACTAGGGGCTGACAGAGGGGAATTTTATGTCCCATCCACCACCCACTTAATAGCCACTGTCGAGGACTTGACTGACATGCTAGATTACGCCTCCGAAGACATCGACAGTATGGACGACGATGCCGGAGCCGAACCAGGCCAAAACCCGCCATTCACTAGGTGCTAGACGGCCACCTCCACTTACGACGTGTACATGGTGGATACCCCCAAGAAGGACGACGACAGCGCTAAAAGCCCGATGGAGGACAAGCCTGTCGAGGCACCATCAAAACACCGACGTTAGCGGCGCCACTCAAAATCACGCCGTGAAAAGGAAAGCAATACCGGCACCGTAGATAACAACACTCCAGATGACGCCAAAGACCCCGAAGATCCCATCGAGCCTACATCCGAGCAGGACGAATGGGAGGAGGGACAAGTTAACCCCGACGAACCTGTCGGGAATGAGGATTCGGAGGATAGTAACTACCTACTGGTCTTCGAGGAGGATGTCAGCCTTGGCAACGAAGACTTCATCATGTCAGAGGAACCCCTCGAGCAAGAGCGCTTCAAGCAGCAGCTAATCGCCACTGCGAGGAGCCTTTAAAAGAAAAAGCAACAACTTGAAGCCGAACATGATACGCTTAACGACAGATGGACCAAGGTCCTGGCTGCCGAAGAATACGACCTCGAGCACCCAACAAAGAGTTATCCAAAGTGTCGGCTACTACCACAATTTGACGATGAGGCCCTTGAACCAATACCCTCAAGATATAATCACGCTGACGAGCCGGACAGACCACCACGTGGACGGGACAAAGCGGCTGCTTACACCGAACACCAACCCGCGCCACCTCGCCGTCGAGGCAAAGAGGTAGCGGCTCTGGGCTACACCTACGACTTACGTCAGGACCTGGACAATAGAGCTGGTCAGAACAGATCGATCTATGGATCAAGGGGACGTGCTCCAACAAGAGATGACGGTCATCAAGGTTGGTGTGACAAACATAACCAAACCCGGGATGAAAACCGAACACAGATGTCATCCGAGCTCCATCGTGACGTTGCCCGATATAGAGGTGCCGCACACCCCATGTGTTTTACCGATGAGGTAAGGCAACATCAGTTTCCAGAAGGGTATAAATCCGTAAACATGGAAGCATACCATGGAACGACAGATCCCACTGCATGGATTGAAGATTTCCTTCTCCATATTCATATGGCTCGCGACGATGACCTCCACGCCATTAAATACCTCCCCCTAAAGTTAAAGGGACCAACACTGTCGTGGAATTGTCACGGTAGATGTCCTAGCATAAGGACTTAGTCGTGGAGCCATCGCAACTAGGTTAGCTTAAAGGGGTTTGAACGGGACAAAGGACACAGAGAGTTTATACTGGTTCGGCCCCTTGCGGTGAAGGTAAAGGCCTAATCCAGTTTGGGGTTGTATTGCTTGGGCGTCGATTACCAGTGAGCGAATACGCTTGACCTAGCTCTCGATGTCTTGTTTCTTGCCCTTAACTCGCCACCGGGTCACCCCTTTATATACACAGGTTGATGCCCGGCGGCTTACAAAGTCCTGACCGGCTCATAGACAATGTGTCCGGCTCGGTGACTAACAAAGCTTGCCTTATAATACAAGTCATACATATGGCGGTTCACCCCTTGGGCCTTAAGTCGCCTCTGGGTCTTGGGCCACCAATGGGCTTGATATGACCCGCCATCCTCATAGTTGAGTCGCCAGTGGTATAACCCGGCCCCTCCTGGGCGGTTCATACCCAGTAGTTATACCCCTAACATTAGGACCTAGGTTGATTTGAACTTGTTCATGTCAATCTTCAATACCCGACTCACCAGGAATCTTGCATCACCTGTTTGATAAACCTTGCTGTAACCCACCATGACATTAGCTCACAGAATCTTCTTAAACCACCATGACATCACTTCGCAATAATTTTGCCCGAGGCACAGAACATCTTAATTGATCCTTATCTTAATAATCATCCCGAAAATCGAGGCATCCATATCGCCACATGACGGTTTCGGACTCCTCGATTCCCGCGCATGCCTTGTATCCGCCCCCTTATAAATAGGGACAGGGGTCTTTGTCATTTTTCAACCCCTCACCTTCGTCCTCCTTGCGTCTCCTCTGTCGCTCGAGCTCCGCCGCTGCGACCTCCGACCGCTGCACCAACTCCGGCCGCTGCATCGCCTGATCGGACGAGAGAAACTTCAGCGCGCCACCGCTGCTCCTCATCTCCTGTAACTGTAAGGCCACCTCTCCCCTCACGTCAGATTTGTGTTAGGGTTTGAGCAGCTCATCGACGTTCTTGCCGTTCTTCATTGTTTCCTTCAGCTCCAACAGTTTTCAATCTAGACGGATCATAAATCTTATGCGGAAGTAGTTTAGCTTTTATTTCTATCATCAGAATAGAATCTCTCCGCAGCAGATCTCACTGGAGCACCCACACCTTGCCACTGTCGCCACCTTAGGTTTAGATTTTTCACAGTTTTTTCTGAACTGCGGTAGATCTAAAATTACTGCTCCATCTTGCGAAATCTGTTTGTTCAACACTTGGCCAAATTTAGAGTACCATAATTGCCATGGCGGCTTATCCCATAATCGTAATCCTTCGTATGACACTAGGTCTTGTTTAAAACGCCACCATATGCTTTATAACTTGCATGATCCGGTAATGCTTCTCCGATTTAACCATACTTTCATCCTTATGATTTGGCTCTGCATAATATACTCCCTCCATCCCATAATGTAAGACGTTTTTTGACACTACACTAGTATAAAAAAGCGTCTTACATTATGGGACGGAGGGAGTACTTGATTTGTAAACTCTATCCAGCTTAATAACATAATTCTTAATCCAGTAGGTACCATTAGTCCCCATTTAAGCCGCCAATATGAATATCTGCACACTTCAAATGCTCAGCCTCCGGCTTAAACTTTCAACTGTTTATAGCACTTTTCCTTTTGAATTAATGGTCTGTCTTAATATCATAACAATTAAACCGACAATATCTTCCTTTGTAGTAAAAAATGTCGAAGGCAAAAACCATCACCTCCTGCAATTGGGTCGTTTCCCGGGTTACCGAGGAAGATTTGAATGAATATGTTCAGACAGGTGTCCTAGCCAAAAAAGACGTCATCCATTGGAGGGTACCAGGCGCTGAGACTCGCCTTGAGCCCAAAGATGGTGAAGTAATTGTTTTCATGGATCATATAAAGCGGAGCTTCAGCCCTCCCGGCTCAAAATTCTTCCGTGATGTGTTGCATTTTTTAAAGCTCCATCCACAAGATATCAGACCCAAATCCGTTTCGAACATCTATAACTTCCATGTGTTTTGTGAGGTGTACCTTCAACAAGAGCCTACCATAGTACTATTCAGGGAGTTATACTACTTGAACCGGCAAAATAAATTCACCGACGGCCCTAGCCTCGAACTAGGCGGCATATGCATACAACGCCGGAAAGAGGCCACCTTCCCAGCTACTGCTCTTCCCAGTCACCCCAAAGATTGGAACCAGACTTGGTTTTACTGCCAAGACACTTCACTAGAAGGGGAAAATCCCTTGCCGGGTTACTGTGCAAGCCGGATTAGCAGCAGACATCATCTTTTGGATCGTATCAATACAGCAGAATGGAAGAAATATGTGTCGCTTTTTGCAAAGATCCAAGCCTTTATGGCCAACGGCCTAACCGGGATCGATCTAGTTCGATGCTGGGTCGCCTGGAGAGTCTTGCCTCTAAGCCGCCGGCCTAGTTTAATGTGTGAGTACACCGGCGAGCTAACAGATCCTCAGCGCCACTGTCAGATCGAAATCACTGAGGAAGACATCAATAACATGACCAAGACTCTGCTACATGAGAGCTTGGAAGATTGCAGTCAATTCGTACTGAGTCCTTCTGTACTCTGAATAAGCCGCCAGCTGTAAGTTTTGAATCAAGCTCTTAGTTAACTCATATCTTGATTTATATTGTCTGCTTATACTCACTGAAACGTTTACAACAATTCACCCTTTTGGACCAAGAAGCTTCAGGAGAAACCAAAGAAAACCCGAGTGAAGAGCAAGGCTAAAAAGCCTGCTAAAAAGAAAACCAAAGCCGCCGAGTTATCCGACTTAGATGAGCATGAAGGTGATGAGTCAGAGGTAGAACTTGATTCTCTTGGCTCATTTTTTGTACATCTTATTGACAATGACTATTATCAAGATGATGCGGAAGCCAACCATGCAAATGATGATGAGGTAATTATCCTTTCCTCCGGCTCAGAACCTCTGGCAACACAGAAAACTCGACAAGCAAGCCGGAAAGTAAGATTTTGTCACCCATTAGCTTACTTGGATCTCAACTTTCTTTTGAAGAAGCAACAACATGAAGCTTGCTGCACAACCCGGAACAGTGGCGGCGAAGTGTTATCCTCTGGCTTACCTAATACCCCAGCACCTCGCAAACGTCGACCAGAGGTTTCAAAAATTTCTGACTTGAATTATCCCAAGGTGGGTCTTTTTCGCCAACCCCTTAATCCACTGATTCAAATTATTAGGGAACATCTCATTCCTCCTCCAGCGACTCAACGGGGACTCAAATCCCAACCTTCAAGACTGTGTCTGGGTAAGGGTATATTCAATCATTCAGACTTCATGCTTAATCAATATGCTGACATCTTTGTAATTTTCTTTCCAGTGGTATGGCCAAGCCCAGCAAGAAACCAAAACTGAACAAACCGACCGAAGACTCCAACCCTTGTGAGCCGGAAAAACAATTGCCGGAGATCTCTCATCCAACCACTGAGGCCACCATTAATGATTTGCCACCAGAAAAGCACGACATTACCATCGACCGTATGGACGTTGACCCGGTCATCCCTAATCTGCTGAGTCCCATCAAGCCTACTGAAGAAAAGGCTGATGGTTTCATCTTCACTCGGTTTGGGTATACAACACCGGGAAACCCCACTGTATTATCCAAGCACAATGCCAAGGAAGAAATTGCTGCTCCTGATAAAGGCAAGTGGAAGGTAGACTTAGAAATCTATGCCCAATTTGGTGCTCAAGAAATCCATTCCGGTTATTTGAACCGTTTATATACCAGCCGTGATTTTGAAGCCGTCTTGGTCAATCTAAGGAAGGAACGTTATGAGGTAATCCAATCATTATTCTCTTCATAATTATATGTCTATCAACCGCCAAGTCTCTAGGATATGATAGGATTGAATATGTTGTAGACTTTCCAATTGCCATAAAGAACTGAACATCATCACTGGTAGCCCCCAAGGGTCGGCTTAAATCAGCAAGTTAAGCCGGGACTTTAAGTAGCAGAAATGAACTTCGCATCGGTAGCCCCCAAGGGTCGATTTTACTAGCATAGTTAAATTGGGACATACCAACATTGATAGATCAACACTTCAATATGTAATCTTGATAACTGGATCATATCATTGCACCCAAGTCATCAGTTAAATTCATTTTTGAAAAGAGCAATAGGCATTAGCCCCCAAGTGCCAAGGAAAATACTTGTATTGTGCTTGGGACTTCAAAAGTTCTTTAAGAGCAATAAACATTAGCCCCCAAGTGCCAAGGAAATACTTGTATTGTGCTTGGGACTTCAAAAATAATCATGGTCATAATACCTTCCATGTTTGCTTATGGATAATCAAGGATGAGTTGATTGAGAAGGATTCACAGCTTAATGATCTGAAGACCAACATTAAGACTCAACAATCTGAGACATCCAACGCCAAGTAAGAACTGAAGAATGCTTTAGAAAACATTGAGCAGCTTAAGCAAAACTTCAACACTGACAAAGACAGCTGGGAGACGGAAAGATGGCTCTATTGAAGAGACCGTCGGTGTACAAAAGTAGGGGCCCTCCTTTTGACCCGTTTACTTGTGCACGGGCAGTCTGTCGGAGTAATGGGCCATGGGTAGCCTCACCCGAGTCCCTGGATTTATCAAGACTTTGGGCCACCTCCGCCTTGCTGTGCCCCAAGCTGAATCTCCGCCCTTCGAGGGCCGGCTAGCTCAACGGCCAGCCACCAGAGGGCGGCCAACCACCAACAGACAGCACCACGAGCGGGCGGCTCCAGCCAGCCGGCCTCTAGAGAGTACGACATCAAGCAGGCGGCCACCTCGCGCTCTTAGAGTTTGTGCCCCCATCAAGAGGACAGGATGGGGCGTGGCTACAGTGAAGCCCTCACCCCCGAATCTTGGGCTTAGCGTGGCCACAGTGCCCCGTACAGGCGGAGATCTCCGCATGACGTGACACTATTGCCATCACCCCCCGACGTCACTCCAGACAGGCGGAGCCCTGTTCCCCTTGACGACCTATCGGTACTGCCTTTAGAATGCGGGCCCTGTTGGACAGTGACATCTCGGAAGACGGCATATGCCGAACTAGTCGGACCATGGGAAGGCCGGGCCCGAGCAGGCGGCCGTCCCATCCCTCGCAGCAAGTGCACCATTAACCTGATGAGACCAGGTATGGCTACAGTGACCTCCCGCCAGGCGGCGGGACTGTAGCCACACTGAGCTGACCAAGCCTGCCACATTAGCAGCACATCTATAGTAAGCAGACACCAACCAGACCCGCCAGCGACGAGAGAGGCCTGTCGGCCCCGTCCCAGACTAGTCGGCGGGGCCCACCAGGCGGCAGGCCCCAGTAGTCGGCGGAGAAGCTGGAGGCCGGAGACACTGACAACCGGGCCCAGCAGCCGGTCGGATTACCATTGTACCCCTGGGGGGTAGGCCTATATAAACCCCCAGGGCACCCATGCAAAGGGTTCCCACCCCATTAGACCTAGCCACATCCCTAGAGCAGGAGAGAGCTAGCCTTGCCTTCTCCTACCTCTAGCATACATCTCAAGGAGCAACTTTGTATCAATTGTGCCTTTAGTGATCATGCGGAGACCCCACAGAGTAGGACTAGGGGTGTTATCTCCTAGGAGAGCCCCGAACCTGGGTAAAGTACGCCGGCGTTCGTGTCTACGCCTCATCCCGCTTCTGGACACCGGGGACGTTCTACTTGCTCCCACCATGATAAGCCATCCATTGGCATATGTCGCACCCAACCCCCGACATTTGGCGCCCACCTTGGGGCGAGGTGCACCATCTCCTGGAGACCTGCTCTGGACGGGAACCCTGTTCCTTCCTGGCGAGCGAAGCCAGCCCAGCACGCGCGATGGCGTCAGCCTCGACGCGCTGCATGGCGCGGAGATCGCCTGTGCGGCGAGCTGCCTCGCTGACCTTGTTGGTGAGGTTCACCTTTCCGACGAGCCGGCCTTCGACGCGGGCACCGGCTACCCCGAGAGCCGCCTCGTCAGCCTCCTCGACCAGCTTCACGTCACTAGCGAGCCGGCTGTAGACTTGGAGTCCGTTGGCTCCACCGACCCGATGATCGTCGACTCCGACACTGCGTCGCTTGACGCGTTTCCCACCAACATGGTGGTCTACGACGAGCCGCCTTCTCGCGAGCACAGTGGCGGGAGCACCGTCACGGAGGTGTTCGTCATCAACAGTGGCGAGCGCTCGGCCGGAGGCGCCCGAGACCCACTCGATGCGGCGCTGCAAGACCTGACGGCGCCCATCCCCGAAGACGCAGACGCTGAGATGCTAGAGGCACACCGCGTACAGCTTCTCGAGAGCACTGGGATTGGCCAGCGTGCGATGCCTCTCGGGCGCCTATCAGCGCGAGATGGACGGGGCCGTTGGCGGCACGCCAGCTCCCGAAGGGCCTAGCCGCATTGGCTCCATCCGGCAGTGTGGCGCGACCATCGCCAGCATGTTCGGGGCAGAACGCCCCGTCTACGCCACGCCTGTAGAGAACATCCAGGCTGCCCAGGCGTTGACGGACGAGCTAGACAAGTACGAGGGCGACGAGCGTCGCCACATGACGGAGCGAGTCCAGCAGCTCCTGGACACGGCCGCCGCGCAGCACAAAGCCGGCTGCCGCGCTGAAGTACCCGCCCCGCGGAACGAAGAACCGCCCCTTCGCCAAGATCATGGCGCGACATCCCGGACGCCGACTGGCGGTGCTCGTGGAAGACGAGGCAACGAGCCGGCTGCCAGCCGAAGACGGACCCGCCTTTCCATCGAGCATGAGAAAGACGACCGCCCTCGAGCGGTGGAGCGCCGAGGCAATCCTCCGCCTCCTCCGCCTCGTGGAGCAAGACACCCTACCCCGCCGCCTGTCACGCAGCTGACACTCGGTGACCGTCTTGGCCGCCGAGAGAGAGTCGGAGAGAACGACGCCCGCCATCGGATCGACCACCTCAACTGATCTCTGGCGCCAGAAAAAGAAGACGCGTTGGGCCCGCCTTATTTCGGCCCACGAATCCGAGATGAGCCATTTCCCAAAGGGTTCACCCTCCCGTGAGATATGCCCAAGTACACCGGCTCCATGAAGCCGCTGGATTGGCTGGTCGACTACTCGACAGCCGTCAGCATAGCAAACGGCAACAAGCGCGTTGCCGTGAAGTACGTCTCGCTCATGCTTCAAGGCAGGGCCCGGACATGGCTTAACAGCCTGAAGCCTTGCAGCATCAACAACTGGGTTGATTTCATCGAGGCCTTCATCGGCAACTTGACCAGAACGTACAAGCGGCCTCCCAAGCCCCGACAACTCTCTTTGTGCGTCCAAGGGCCCAGCGAATCGACTCGCGACTACCTCACGTGCTGGGCCGAGCTGCGCAACTCCTGCGAAGGCGTGCACGAGGTGCAGGCAATCAAGTACATCACTACCGGGTGCCGAGAAGGCACCCTCCTCAAGCATCGACTCCTCTGCGACGACCATGCGACGCTCAACGAGCTGCTGATCATCACCGACAAACATGCCACGGCCGACTTCTCCATGAAGGCGGAAATCCTAGTCGGTGCGTCCGGCAAGGTGGCACCTCAGGCCCCTCGAACTCCGGCTGGTGAGACCAGTCGGCAACAACAGCCAAGCGACAACAAGCGGAAGGCCACTCAGTCGGCTTCCACCAGCCGGCAGGTGGCGACAGTCGAGGATCAGCAACCGGAAGGGCAGCCGGCAGCCAAGCGTCAGAAGGGCGGCAAGTCCAATTGGTTGCCCGCCTTCTCTTATGAGCAGACCTTAGATGCACCTTGCAAGTTCCATAGCGGCGCGAAGCCGTCCAACCACACCACTCGGAAGTGTCATTGGCTCGCCAGAATCACCAAGGGAGATGGACTCCTGCCTCCTCCGCCTGCCGGACCGCCACCTCCTCAGCCCCAACAGCCGGCGGCCCGGCCAGTCGGCGCCATACAAGACGAGTATCCAGAGGAACACGGAGCTTATGTTGTGTTCACCAGCATGGCTGATGACAGACGCAACAGACGGCAGCAACATCAAGAAGTACAAGAAGTGGCCTCAAATACTCCAGAATTCATGCATTGGTCTGAGAAGCCTATTAGTTGGAGCAGGGCCGACCACCCGGAAGTGACGCCTTCCCCAGGTTCATACGCCCTGGTCCTAGATGCTACCTTTGCAACGGAGAGGCGGGCATGGCACTTCTCCAGACTCTTGATAGATGGCGGCAGCAGCATCAATATCCTGTACCGAGACACAATGGAGAAGTTGGGAATCAAGCAGAAGCAGCTCCTTCCCAGTCGGACTGTATTCCACGGCATAGTACTTGGCCTTTCCTGCTCACCAATCGGCAAGACCCAAATTGATGTTCTCTTCGGAGACAAGAATCATTTCCACCGTGAGCCAGTTTGGTTTGAAGTGGTGGACCTTGAAAGCCCCTACCATGCACTGCTTGGCCGACCTGCTCTGGCCAAGTTCATGGCAGCCCCCCACTATGCTTACCTCAAGATGAAGATGCCGAGTTCCAAGGGGATCCTGACTATAGTCGGAGACTACAAGAAATCGAGTGCCTGCGCCGCGGATAGCAGCCGGCTGGCCGAGTCCCTCGTGATCACAGCTGAGAAGCAGCTCCTTGACCGGGTGGTGGCGTTGGCAGGCAAGATGCCGGAAATGTCTGCCATGCCCAAGGAGTCGGAGGTTGAGGGCTCGTTCAAGCCGGCCAAGGAAACAAAGAAGATACCCTTGGACCCGGAGCACCCGTAGAGGCACGCTGTCATAGGTACAAACCTTGACAACAAATAGGAAAGCGAGCTCGTCGATTTCCTCCGTGAGAATCGGGACATCTTCGCATGGTCTCCCAAAGACATGCCAGGTGTTTCGACGGATTTTGCCGAGCACAAGTTACATGTCCGACCAGACGCCAAGCCGGTCAGGCAGCCCTTGCACCACCTGTCAGAAGAGAAGAGAAGAGTTGTCGGAGAAGAGATAGCCCAGCTTCTAGCAGCCGGATTCATCATGGAAGTGTTCTTTCCAGAGTGGCTGGCCAACCCAGTCCTAGTGTTGAAGAATAATAAGTTGTGGCGCATGTGTATTGACTATACCAGCCTCAACAAAGCTTGCCCCAAAGATCCCTTTGCCCTACCAAGAATTGACCAAGTGATAGACTCCACAGCCTGATGCGAGCTGTTGAGTTTCTTGGATGCATACTCAAGGTACCATTAGATAAAGCTGAACTCGGCCGACATGCTGAAGACCGCCTTCATCACACCATTTGGTGCCTTCTGCTACCTGACCATGACGTTCGGCTTGCGAAACACCGGCGTAACATTTCAGCGTTGCATGCAGAAGTGTCTCCTCAAGCAACTCGACAGAAATGCCCATGTTTATGTGGATGATGTGGTGGTGAAGACGGAGAAGCATGGCATTCTGCTAGAAGACCTCAAGGAAACCTTTGAGAACTTGCGCTGATTCCAGATCAACACTACAAAAAAAATACACTTCCGTGATGATACGTGTTTGTCACAGTAGGTCGCGTTTTCTGTCATGCATGTACATCCACGACGATTTTATGACAGAATCAAGATAGTCATACCTGTGCTGTCATAGAAGTGTTCCATGACATTACCAAAATTATCATCACGGAAGTGTCCACTTCCATGATGATAAATCGCGCATCACAGAAGTGCTTCCATCAAGGGTGACCGACACGTGGTATCCACCGTAACGCAACGCCGTTAAGCTATCGGGTCGGATTTTGGATCCGATAACCCGTTAACAGCCACGACCAATGTCGATTTTCCACGTGTAAAATTCTCATTGGCTGACGGATCCACGCGTCAGCTCCGCGTTGGCACAAGTGTCACTCATCCAACGGTCGAGATGGGCCTATGATATGTTGACACGTGGACCGGCCCAAAAGTGGCCCATAAAGTTTAAATGGGCCATCCCAACCGAAGGCCCATAAGATTTAGCGGACGATAATGGGCCGGCCCAGCTAAAGGCCCACAAAATTTAGCGGACCATAATGGGCCGGCCCAGCTAAAGGCCCACACGATTTTGCAGACCATAATGGGCCGACCCAACTAAAGGCCCACAAGATTTTGCGGACCACAATGGGCCGGCCCAGGTAAAGGCCCACAAGATTCTGCAGACCGTAATGGGCCGGCCCAACTAAAGGCCCAACATTCTCTATCAAATCGGCCCGTCAACGGCCTGTCCTAAACTTGTCATCAATGCGGCCCATGGTCACTTCTGGCCCGTTAACAGTCTGCTAAGTAATTGGGCCGAATTACGGTCCGGTGTATTTCCGGCCTGTTAAAGGTCCGGCTTCATTTGGGCCCATTTACAGGCCATCAAAACTTTCAGCCCATAAATGACCGTGAAGGATTTGGGTCATATTCATCCATGTCTGACATTCAGCCTGTTAGAGGCCCACTATAGATTTGGGCCACTTTTGGCTTGTTGTCATTTTCGGCCTGTTAACGCCGGACGTAAACCATGGGCCATATGTGGCCCAATGTCATATCGGGCCCATTAATGGCCCATATAAAAATGACGATAATCTAGCCCGACCGAAATTCCGGCCTGTTAAAGGCCCGTGTATTAGGTCGGCGCATTTACGGCCCATCCGAATTTCGGCCTGTCAAATATCTGCATCGTAAATGGGCCACCATTTCGGCCTGCTAAGTCCAGTGGGTTATTTGGCAAAATCAAGGCCCAATCTCACTTTCGGTCTATTAAAGGCCCATGTTTTTTATGGGATCGAGATATTTACACCTGTAAACGACCTATTTTTACTGAGGGCCCAAATTATGTTTAGGCCTGTTAAAGGCCCACTATGGGCACAGGCCTACCAGAAAAATATGAAAGCTTATGCTGATTTAGGCCGAAATATTTTTAGTGGGCTACATGCCAATTTCGGCCCGTAATCATTTTTAGCCCAATTGGAATGGGCCCGACGAATGTTGGCATGTTGGGCTCCTACGAAGCTTTCGGCCGAATACATTACTAAGATAAACCTACACTATACAAAAATAGCGTCATAATTACTGCAGCCTGTGGCAGCATCATAAATGTTGTATCACAACAAAATAAATTCCAACCATACAACAAAAGGCCTGTTGGCCTAAAGTTTACAGTCCTTCCAGATAAAAGCACCATCAGATGTATAGAAGCACAGATCATTTGACCTGAGTGCTAATGTTTCAGGCTGTAGAATCTGCTGGAGCAGCATGATCTCCACCTTTTTTCCGCCATTGCTCTTGAATAACAAAGCGAATGTCTGATAGTCTGGTTTCAAAACCATTCATATCTTGACGACATTTCTCAACCACTATTCTTGTTTCCGAAACAACGTCCATTAGGGATTGGACTTGTGTCTGGAGCACAGATATATCACTCTGTCTAGCAGGAAGATTTTGTTTAGTAGGCGATTTGACGAGGTTACCTTGACAACCAACCCAGAATTACGCAGGAAGGTGCTTTTTGCACTATTAGTGGAGAGATACTGACGCACTACAGCAAGAGGTGACATTGTGCCTGTAGTAGCCTCGTCACCTTCAGGTGGTTGTGGCTGTTCAATCATTTGTTCCATAGCTTCCTAAAAGTTTGAACTTGTAGATTAGTGTTCCAGATAAGTTACTAATGAGACAAAAACAAACAAAGTAGGTTAAATGTTTATACATAACTTATTTTGGTGAACTACTGTAATACGTTAGCATGTATTGTAGTGCCAAGTACATAATAAAATCACTTTCGGAACATATGTCCATGTAGCATGCCTACTGTATTGCCTATTTCCTCACATTCGTTGACATCTAAGGATAAAGAGACATGGTTTAAAGTAGGATGAACATAGTATGACATCATTTATATCATGGGCAAACAGATATAAAACAAATAGGCTATTTTATCATTGTGTGCGCATGTGAACATAACAACTAGATTACAGATCAAGACCAAAAGAATATCCTTCATCTCTTTTAAACCATGTAAGGTGAAATGATACGTTAGGACAACTGTGTATAAAAGTGAACAGAGTAACTGACATTGGCTGCAAACCAAGTAGTTAAATGAACACATCACAGTACCAATCAGTTCAAGGCAGGAGGAGTAAGGACTTACAACAGCGGCTTGAACTGGTGTGCTCATACCCTTCATCTTGCTGGTGTGGCAATCCTTGAAGATTTGCACTGCATTCGGTTCAGGTTCTTTTTGGTCCGCACGGGCTTTCCTTTGTATTTGGAACAAGTCAATATAGATACAATAATATGGCACAAAAAAGAAGAAGGAAGTAGCAGCTATTTACAAGAGCCTCGCAGTGTGCAATATAGCTACGAGATCCTGTTGTCTATTGGAATTTCACTTTAGAACGGTTGGTTTTGTTCTTCAAACAGTTAGCCTAGAAGAAGATACACTTGTAAGGCACATACATAAATACAAGTTCAATATGTGGTCTGATCAAATACATATAGCCTACCTGATACTTTGGATCAGACCAGTGTTTAACGAGGGCTGTCCAGTCTTTCATCTGTAATATATTCCACTGGAGATGTTTGGGTGATTTCATTGTTAGCCTTGCCTTCAAAGTGAGATTTTCTAAGGCGGTACCGATACTGTCATAGAGCAGACTGAAAAACACGAGTGCGTACTTGTTTAGTTGCATCATCTTTTGGATCCAACTTGAACCTCATCTGTTGAAAAAAGAATGTGAGTCTTATTAGGAGGAAGCTAGAAAGTATGGGACAGAGCAAGACAATATTACTAATTGCGATGAATAACATTACTTACGGATAAATGGTCAAGGAAGGTGTTAAACTGGGTATTGTCTTTCTCATTCCTGTACTAGATCCACGTTGGGAGGATACATGCATGACACCTAACGGCAATGGCTGCCTCTGATACTAACTTGGCTGACTCTGTAGCATCACGTGGCCTTTTTAAACCTGCCTCAAAATGGATCTCCATTCTTCCTCCTTTAGATTTTGTTAATCTGTCAAGCATTTTCCCTGATGTCTGTTTCCGCTTGCGGCGTGGTGCTAGTTCAACAACGAATATGGAAAGTGTTAGTGTACATCAAACTGTGAGAGTACATATAAAGGAGCATGCAACTGCAACTTGATTCGGTCAGGTACCGTCTTGGTGTTGATGCTCATGAGGTTCATCTAATCTTTCCAAGTCCTGTTGTGTCAGCAGTGCTTCGAAAGTAATGTTAGGTGTGAAGGCAGCTTGGGAACTAGCCAGTTCCAGAGCAAACGAACGAGTAACTGGTTGAGATGCTGGTACAATTGAAGCGGATGCTGCAGCTGGTGGAGCAGGTGATACTGTGTTTGTAGATTTAGCCGGTGGACTTGGACCTTCTACTGCACTATAAGTACCAGCAGAATCTCGATGGCAGAACCTTTTTCGTTTCACCCGACGAGTAACAACACTCCCTACTATATTATTTTCCTTGCTCTTTTTTGACTTTGCCATGTCAAGCTGTACCCACAACATAAAAGAATAAAATCACTCTTCAGAACTCATTGATGCATGATACAGACAAGCAATACTTTGATGTAAGACAACCGTATGAGGATGGAATATGTAAGAAAAACAGGATGGCATGGCATATTCACAGCTATGATGTGCAAACTAAGCAGAAGGATTTTCAAGAAAATAGAAGTAATGCAAGCTAGACACCATATGAAAGATGCAACCAATATTACTCCGCCAAGTTAAAAGTGTCTTGTCATAAGTGGCAATTCGAAAAATTAGAAGCAGTACAACATAGAAATCAATGCAAGATGCAACCACTATCAAACTGCCATGTTAAAAGCGTCCAATCATGAGTTACTGATGCGGGATACACAACAGCAGTACTTTGATGTAAGAACATGGTATGATAGATAGATGCAGTGTATTCTAGACATAGAAAGCCATGTCATATGCACATGTATAACATATAAACTCAGCAGGTGCAATTTAATCAAAATAGAAGAAATACAGGCTAGACAACATATGCAACATGAAACCAATTATCACACTGTCAACTTAGAGCAAGCACCTGCGATGGTGGAGTACAGAGATGAACTCATCATGTAGACATGGGACTTCAACTTCATTAGCAGTAGCAGTGGCAAATCTAGAGAGTCTCTGTTTGCGTCGGTGCGGAGTACCACCAACATCCCCTAACGTACTCTTTTCCTTCCTATTTTCTGATATTGCCTTATGAAGTCAAAACCACAAGAAGATGAATAAAATTAGCTCTGCATAACTGGTTGATGCATGATACAGACGAACACTACTTTGATGTAAGGCAAGCGCAGGATAGGAGGATGGAATATATACAAAAGAAGACAACGTTTCATATTCACACATACGATAGGAGGATGGAATATGTATGAAAAAACAGTAAGCGGAAGGCATTTCAAAAAAATTAGAAGAAATGAAAGCTAGGCACCATATGAACATGCAACCAATATCACTCTATCAGGTAAAAAGTGTCTCGTCGTAAGTGCCATTTCAAGAAATTAGAAGCAGTACAAGCTAGAAGACAATGCAAGATGCAACCTACATCACTGTCGCATGTTAAATGTGTCTTATGGGTAAGTTATCGTTGCAGGTATAAGTTGTAAGCTACGCAGATGCAATTCTACATAATCAAAAGCAATGCAAACTAGACATCATACGGAAAACGCAACCACGTATAATAGTTCCAAGTAAGAGCAAGCACCTGTGATGGTGGAGTAGGGGAGATGTGCTCATCATGTACACATATGTTCTAGAAACAGGAACACGTGTCATATTCACAGGCATTATGTGTAAAGTAAGCAGATGCAATTCAAGTTAGAAGAAATACAAGCTAGACATCATGCGCAACATGCAACCACATATAATAGTGTCAAGTTAGAGCAAGCACCTGTGATGGTGGAGTAGGGGAGATGTGCTCATCATCTACGCAGCTACGTTGACTATCCAGCCTTGTGTTGTCTTGAGAATCTTGTTGGGAGGATGGCGGATTAAAATCTGTCGAGACCCCCTGTTTGAGTTGCTCCGAAGGACCACCATCATCCACTGCCGGACTAATTTCCTTCAGCTGTAATGATTTTGCATTGTGAAGTCAAACCGATAAGAAAAAGGAATAAAATTCGCTCTTCAGAACTCATTCATGCATGATACTGACGAACACTACTTGGATGAAAGGAAAACACATGATGCGAGGATGGAATATGTATGAAAAACAGGATGGTGTGACATATTCACACCTATGATGTGGTAACTAAGCATAAGGCATTTCAACAAATTAGAAGCACTGCAAGCTAGACACCGTATGAAAGATGCAATGAAAGATGCAACCAATATCACTCTGCCAAGTTCAAACTATATGGCGTTTCAACAAATTAGAAGCAGTACATGCTAGAAATCATATGCAAGACACAACCAATATCACAGTGGTGACTTAAAGGTGCATTATCATAAGTGACTGATGCGGGATATGCAAGAATAGTAGTCTGATGTAGAAACAGGAACACATGTCATATTCACAGGCATTATGTGTAAAGTAAGCAGATGTAATTCAACAAAGCTAGAAGCAATACAAGCTAGACATCATACGCAACATGCAAGCACATATAATAGTGCCAAGTTAGAGCAAGCACCTGTGATGGTGGAGTAGGGGAGATGTGCTCATCATCTACACAACTACGTTGACTGTCTAACCTTGCGTTGTCTTGCGAATCTTGTTGGGAGGATGGCGGAGTAGAATCTGTAGAGAACCTCCGTTTTAGTTTCTCGGAAGGACCACCATCATCCAATGCCTTGCCAATTTCCTTCAGCTTTATTGATTTTGCATTGTGAGGTCATACCGACAAGAAAAAGGATATCATTCACTCTTCAGAACTCATTCATGCATGATACTGACAAACACTACTCTGATGAAAGGCAAAGTCATGATACGAGGATGGAATATGTTCGAAAAAATGGACGGCTTGACATATTCACACCTATGATGTGGTAACTAAGCAGAAGGCACTTCAACAAAATAGAAACACTGCAAGACACCATATGGAAGGTGCAATCAATATCACTCTGCCAAGTTAAAACCATCTTGTCATAGGTGGCGTTCATCAAACTAGAAGCAATGCATGCTAGAAATCATATTCAAGATGCAAACCAATATCACACTGCCAACTTAAAGGTGTCCCATCATAAGTGACTGATGCAGGATACACAAGAAGAGTAGTTTCATGTAAGAACATGGTGTGATAGACAGATATAGTATGTACCAAAAATAGGAAAGCGTGTCATATTCACATGTATCATGTGTAAGCTAACCAGATGCAGTTTACACTAATTAGGATCAATACGAGCTAGACACCATATGCAACATGCAACCAGATATATCACACTGCCAAGTTAGAGCAAGCACCTTGGATGGTGGAGTAGGGGAACGGAGACTTGGACCTTGTAATGCACCATCAGTACAAGGAGAATTGGTACAGATGCTCCATTTACGTTGCTGCAGAGGACCACCATCATCGCCTTCCTTACTCTTTTTCTTCCTCTTTCTTGATTTTGCCTTGTCAAGTCAAACCCACAAGAAAAAGGAATAAAATTTGCTCTTCAGAACTCATTGATGCATGATACTGACGAACACTACTTTCATGTAAGGCAGCCGCATATGATAGGAGGATGGAATATGTATGAAAAACAGGACGGCGTGACATATTGACATGTATGATGTATAAAGTGTAAACTAAGCACAAGGTGCTTGAACTTGTTAGAATCGATGCAAGCTAGAAACCATATGAAAGATGAAACCAATATCACTCTGCCAAATTAAAAGGGTGCCCTAACAAATGTATTTGACCAAATTAGAAGCAATACATGGCAACATGCTAGAAATAATATGCAATATGCAACGAATAAAGGTGACTCGTCGTAAGTGATTGATGCAGGATAGAGAAGAGAGGTAGTTTCATGTAAGAACAAGGTTAACACATAGATGTAGTGTGTACCAAAAATAGGAAGGCATGTCATATTCACAGGTATAGTGTGTAAACTAAGCAGATGCAATTTACCCTAATTAGAAGCATTGCAAGCTAGACACCGTATGCAACATGCAACCACATATCACACTGCGAAGATGGAGCAAGCACCTGTGATGGTGGTGTAGGGGAAGTGCGGTCTTCAGGTACAGAGCAACGTTCAATATCTTCATTTAGGCTTGTTGTTTCTTGAGAATCATGTGGAGAGGATGAAATTGCATTCTTTATAAGAGTATTGCGTCTCATATTAACCCACGCGCATGACTGTCTCATCATAAGCGATAGACGCATGTTACACAAGAACAGTAGTTTGATGTAAGAACATGGTGTGATAGGCAGATGTAGTATGTACCAAAAACAGGAAGGCGTGTCATATTCACATGTATAATGTGTAAGCTAAGGAGATGCAATTTAACAAATTAGGAGCATTGATGAGGGATACACAAGAAAAGTAGTTTGATGTAAGAACATGGTTAATAGAAAGACGTAGTATGTACCAGAAACAGGAAGGCATGTCATATTCACAGGTATAATGTGTTAACTAAGCAGATGCAATTTACCCTAATTAGAAGCATTACAAGGTAGACACCATATGCAACATGCAACCACATATCACACTGCCAAGTAAGAGCAAGCACCTGCGATGGTGGTGTGGGGGAATTGCGGTGATCAACTAGAGAGCTACGTTGACTATCTTCATTTAGCCTTGCTATTTCTTGAGAATCATGTGGGGAGAATGACACTGCACTCTTTAAACGAGTAGGGCGTCTCACAGTAACCCACTCGGGTGACTGTCTCATCATAAGTGATTGAAGAGGGATACAAAAGAGCATTAGTTTGATGTATGAACATGGTTAATAGACATATGTAGTATGTATCAAAAACATGAAGGCATGTCATTATCAAAGGTATAATGTGTAAAGTATGCAGACACAATTTAACCAAATTGGAAGCAATACAAGCTAGACACCATATGCAACATGCAACCACATTTGACAGCGTGAAGTTAAAGCAAGCACCTGGGATGGTTGTGTGTGGCAATTGAGATCATCAACTGCAGAGCTACGTTTACTATCTCCAACTGCTGACACTGCACCCATTAGAGCGCTGAAACGCTTAGTGCTTATCTTCGAATTACACTGGAGCGACTTCTGTCTTTTCTTTTCTGCATTCATCAACACTGCGTCAGAGTCTGAAATACCCATGCATAAAAAAACAATAGTGTGAGTATGGGTGAAGTGTGTGCACAATTAGTACAGTGTAAAGGTAGCAGATAGCAGGTCGGTGAGAAATAAATGACGGGAGACATATGATAGGTCTACAACATGCATGGCACACTAAATTACTACAGGATTCTATGAAAATAACAGTCGACTGAAAGCAAATAGGTCAGTCCATTTTTTCTGCACCGTCCGATGTACAAAGAACGGGCAAATCGCCTTCATCTACCTCCAGCCAGTCAGTGTTGACGATTTTCCTCGAAACGCCAGCGACCACCGGCCAAGTATTCCTCCCCTGCCTGCGCCGTCCCCTCGACGTCACCGCACCACCGTGCTTGGCACCGCCCCCCGGCCATCCATTCAAGCCCCGCCGACCTCCAGATCGGGCGCAAGCAGCTCCTGCGCCCCACACCCCTATGATAGACACCGATGCGCCGCTTCCCTGGGGAATAGGCGGACTAGGTGCTCCACGCGCCTAAGCGGGTGCTGCTTCTTTTAATTGCGGTTCGACCGACCCTGAATTGAAATCCAGGTGGGCTACTGACCTCTAGCAAAGGTGAAATAGTAAAAGGGAGGAAACCTTGTGCATTTAGTATCACGAAGAAGATGCATTAAGAAGCGCTCAACTAGTTTCTTTTGTGGGATGAATACGGTGTGAGCGAAGACGTAAGATTTGCATGAATAAGGGAAGAGAAGTACCTCTTTCTGCTGGCAGTGCTATGTCCTCCTTCTGTTTTTCTGATGATCTTCTTGTTGTTCGCCGGAAACCAGAAGTTGTGGAGGACAATGCAGCCTTGGACGAACCCATGGCCAAGTTGTTGAGTGTGGTGCGGTGGCCGTCTGTCGGCGGCGGGGAAGCAGATCCGAGGCGGCGAACGACGGCATAGCAGGGACAGCTCCGGTGCGGTGGACGGTTGCGACAGTGGAGCCGCAACAGTGAGGCGCAGGACGGCATGGTCGGAGTGGTTCTGGTACGGCGCACGTCGGCGTCGGCGTCGTGGAGGCAGCTCTGCCTCGGCTTCAGCTGCTAAGTCCTTGAGGGCATTGCTGTTGCGGTTGCGTTGGACGACGACGTCGGGGTACCGGCTCCGGCGTGATGGAGGAGGGCGGCGGTGGATTGGCCGCTATGGGGTAGAGGACGGAGGAGGCTGGGGTTTCGCGGCTAGTGGAGAGGGCGTTTTCGCGCCCACGGAGTATGAATGGGGAAACGGAGGGAGGCGGGGAACTAAAGGGGGAACAATGTTTCGGTTTGAGACGCGCTTGTTTGAAATTTGGGGAAAGTTACAAACTTTGCCCCCATCTAAAATTTCGGACATATTGCGGGTTGGGGGTAGGACAGTCATGTCAGGTGTCCCAAATGTGGGCGGGATAGATTTCGGCCGAGCGCATGGGTGTTTAGGCGCCCATGGCGTATGAATGCTTTTGGAGGCGGTTGATACTGGCGTCTTGGTGAAGTTACAAACCTACCCCGGTTTAGACCTTTGGACATCGGGCCGATAGGCTACACGGGCCAGAGTCAGGACAGTAATTTCCTACCACCAAAACATTAGTCTCGCGCGGTTTCGGGTGACCAGAGGCCTATTTGGCGCTTCGTTCAATATTTGGGAGCAGAAGCATTAACGTTTTCGGTTCTCTTGAATTGAACTTTCAGGATTTGTCAAACTTCACAAATCTTTACTCTTGAAAATCCTAAAGCTACAATTATTTTGGAATGGAGGGGGTACATTTGAATATACATGTACACGAGTATATATTAAAAAATATGCAACTTACCTCAGTTCATGCATGGTTCCAGATATAATCTCCTTGGTTGCAAAAAAAAGTTAGATATGCGGATGAATATATATAGCATGTTCAAACTCACAACAAAGATTGACTCCCCCTTCTATATCTGATTTACAAATGCCATTATCTCGGGTTCAAATAGATGAATGCACTTCCTATGAATTCGAATCTTCAAAACCCCCTTTATGTTGAATTCGACATGTATTTTATTTCGTAGCTAGCAATTTGGAATGTATCCATGCAAGTGACAAATGTATAAAGTGCTTCACACTAACAACATGGAGTGCACTAATTAATGTTTATACATGAATTGCAAAAGCATCCATTGCTTGTATTTCAAGCCGCTCTCACTCTATGGATCGATAATATGAAATAAACACATGCACATGCTAGAATTCAATAGAGTATGGGTGTCTGATAGACCGATTTTCGTCCATACGCAATTTTGCAAAATTCATGATCTCATCCAAAAATAATAATGCCATTTATATTTTAATTTAATGCATAGAACCGCCTTTTACACGTAGATGCACTATACCTCGCCCCGTTCTCACAAACGCGTTATATCTCTCTCTATCTAACGCATAAGTGCACACACTTTATATGCATCGACATTTCTCTTTCACACATGCTCACAATCTCTCTCAGGGTGTCGCGGTGTCTCACGCACATGCTCTCTCTGTTTCTCTCTCTCTCTTTCTGACTACTATGTACCACTCTTTTCACTAATCTCAGTTGGAAAACACTATTTCTCTCACATGCATATATACATATGCACGGTCTCTACTAGCCCTCTATACGCACATAGTGCCTACGTGTCTCCCGCACGGACATTATCTTTAGGCCTCTCTCGCACACATTGCCCCCCCGACACACCTCTCTCTTAGTAGTTGGAAGATATGATTTCATCATATCATTCAGTAGGATATCCCTGGCTGTTAGGCTGGATGGTAATACGAGGCAAAGTTTTACCCTAGTTCGGATCGGACCCTGGCAGTTGAAGAAAGAGCCTACTCCTGGTACTGTATATTAGTGATAGGGGTGTGTACAAAGTACACGTGAATACCAGGCATTGTGCGTGTGTGTATACTATCGACGAACTAGCCCCCAAGCTTGTATAACATACTAAGGGCCTAGGGTTACAAATCATATATAGTCGGCTTATCACCAGTGGGGATAGAGTCCTCCGCGACTCTGGTAGCTTCGTGTTGTATGCCGAGTCCTCCACATGGGTCTTCGTATAACACGTCTCGGTCCAACCTATATGTGGCGTAGGATGGAACCGACCCATGAGTCTTCATGTTGACCCACCACAACTAGAAATGATGTGCCCACCACACCACACACGCAATCGGCAACTAAGAAAATAAGCATATACAATAGTACAACGGTATCTAGCTCACGATACGTCTCCATATTTTATTGATGACACTGACGGACTTTGCATTTGATGCGTGCTCCGTATTTTGTTGACGACACTTATGGTCATTGTATTTGAAGCGAAGGGACGACATGGTCACTGGACTTCAGAATAAGCTCTTCACGGTCACCACATACATTTTGTTGTGCTAACCAACATGTGGTTGGATGGTTAGAGGACAGTGGTTTCTCGAGCCCACCAAGGTTAAAGTCCTGGTGCTCGCATTTATCTTGTGTTAATTTCAGTATTTTCCGGTGATGTATGTTCAGTGGGAGGAGACGTTCCACTCGACTACGAGGCACCTATGGTGACTTCGTAAAATCTCAAGATCATATATACTGGCCCACTCTCTCGAAGGTGCTCATAGGGGTAGGGTTCGCGTGTGTGCGCTTATAGCGGTGAGTGCTTGCGCGTATATATGAGCCCTTGCGTCTGTACCATGTTAACTCCAAATACATGTCATGATTATACGGTCATTGGCTCACCCATACAACTCCGTATTTTGTTGATGACACAATCAATTGACCAGCCAAAAGTTCCACGTGGTGCGTGGTGCAACTAGTGTTGCACCATCGAGGCACGTAACCGTGGGGCCCACCTGTTAGCCCGTATATGAAAGAAAGAAATGGTAGTTTGAGTCTGTACCGTGTTAATAAAATAGGAGTACATTTTAGGGTGATCATATGGTCACTGGCTCACCATACAGCTCCGTAATTTGTTGATAACACGATCAATTGACCAGTCAAACGGTCCACATTCAGCAGCGCACATTACCATAGGGCCCACCCGTCAGCGCGTATATGAAGGACAAAAATGGTAATAAACTAGTGGTTGGTGGGTATTCGAAGTCGTGAGACCTCTGGTTGGCAGTCACCGGCGGTTGGGGGGCGTTCATTGGGCGGTGGGGTGGGGATCCTCGGAGAAAAAGCTCGGCACGTGGGGGGGGGGGCTAGAGGGATGGCCGATGCGGTAGCGGACCGACGGTGGGGAGTGGTTTCGGGGAGGGCGGGCCGGACGCGGGCGGCGGGGGCTGGCAGTTCGGTCGGTGGTGGCTGGCGGCTCAGGGGGGGGGGGGGGGGTGGAGTTTGATGATAAACTGGAGGCCCTTGATTTTGTATCCAACGGCTGGAAAATCTAATGACCAGAGATGAAAAAGTCAGTCGACTGACGTGTAGCCTCACCCCGCATGTACACATGCACACAGGCAAGACACGCACACATGTAGGCATGCAACACTGACACGTACACATTACGTACACACGCACGCATGCTGGTGCAACACTGACGCGTACACATGCACTCACGAACACACGCACGTACGCACCCATGCATGCAACACTGAAACGCACCCATGCACGCATGCAACACTCGCACGCCTGCATGCACACAGCAGATTACGCAAGACACACGCTCAACCTATACGTGCATGCACCCTTTGTTTAGGACATGGATTGTTACAGGTATTAATCAATCTTATCTATCATAAGCAGAACATTGATGTTTGCAGCGGTCTTTATGAATCACAACGTATCGAACGGGCTATCAACATAGTAGGCTTAACTACATGAAAAATATGACGTCGCACTCAATGAACAATCATCGGTTTATGAAATGCCCGCTTCTGACCGCCCTGGCCCACCAAAGGTTCCTCTGCTGTGCGCTGCCTGAGTTGGGTCACTGACATGCAGGCCATGCACCCAAAGAGCCCACACGTCAGTGGAAGAACGGCGCGGTGTCCTAGGTCAGAGTCGAGGGCGCCACTCGTGGCATGCCCAACTGAACACGCCTCCGTGCCGCATTCAAACGCCTCCATGAAACCCACCCGTGTGGAAGCCGAGAAACCCACTCTGGACACACGTCCGTTCATGACTGGGCCGGCGTTAAACGCAACGCCGGCCGAGCTCCTCCCGTCCGCCGTCTATTTAATCTCCTATTTAAACGAGGCCAAACACCAGCCAAGAATCGCACACCTCCACTGCTCCCCTATCTCCTCCACCATTTTGTCCACTCTTACAATGGCTTACGAAGAGTAGTTATTCCGCATCCAAGCCGACTGGGTAGCCCGCCAGATACGAGCTATGCAGCTCGCTGATCCACCTTCCTCCCCTCGCCCGACGGAGCCAATTGCCGCCCCAAGCCGGCACGTGGTTCAACAACTCGCCGCTCTAGGCCAGCTCGACGAGGAGCAGCGCACGACGTTGTTGCTGCCGTCCACGCCGCCGCCTCGTACCGCGTCTCCCGTTTCTGTGGCCGAGACTCCCATGCTGGCGGCCGCGCCATGCAAGCAGCTACAGAAGCCGGGTGCGCGGAGAGCGATGAGTCGGTGGCCAGCGCCTCCGCGTCCGCCGCCATCATCGACGAGAAGTAGAACACGGGAGGCCGCCGCCGCTTGGGTCCCATGAAGGCCACCGCGGAGGCGACGCCGACGTACACAGCAGGTGCCTTGCCGGATCCTTTTGTTGCGAGGACCTTCGTCGACCCCGCATGGGCTCCACGGAAGAGGGGAATGTTAGGATGAACTCGAGACGGTGCCGGCTATGGCGAAGTAGCGGCCGGTGATGAACTGGAACCGGTGCTGGCCACCATCATCTTAGGCACCAGCCAATGATATCAGTTGGGCAGTGGGGAAGCGAGTCGTCCTTTGCGCTGAAGCATATACCTCCGGGGCTCCCGGCAGTCCGGTGATCATGCTGTCGGACATGAGGAACACAAATCTATCGGCGGGTGACCATTTACGCCAGGTATTATATACCTGTGCTGTCCAGAACTAGAACCGCATAGTTCATTTGAATGTAACGAAATCCATCATGTTTGTGTGAAAATCAAGTATTTTATATGATTTTCATCGTTGTTTATATGAAATATCAGTTTGTCTAGGTGTTTGCGTGAATTTCGTCCGGTTGGTTGAGTTGCTGTCATAATGTGTGCGGCTACGGTTGGATGGCGTAATTTGCGGGTCGCCGGTCGGTCTGCGGGCGGCTCGGGCGGCGTTGTGGGACAAAAAAAACAGCTCGTGCGAGCTCGTCTCCAACATGCGCGCTGGAGGATGCATGACAGCATGAGCACACGAGCCATTCCTCGTTCATCGGTGGCAAAGGCACCGGTGGACAAAAGGGTCGCCAATATTTTGGCTACCCCGGGAAAGATCCAAACAACCCCTCCCAACAGATTCAAATCCCTCGTTCGCCGTGGAATTTTGCCATGTGTTGTTTTCATGGACTAGCAAGATGCCCGTGCATTGCACGGAACATCAAGATGCATTTTTTTACAAACTCCCGCATGCATGCAAGGGATAATTAATGTCCTCCTTTGCTAGTACCACGAGGCAAACACCATTAATATTGCATCAATTAGTGTTAGTGGCCTTGTATATCTGCAAATTGTAATTTTGATAGTGGCCCCTTGTATATAAAAATGGAGGGAGAAATATGAGAGATAAGGCGAGGAGGAGTGGGGCGTGGTGGTGACTGGTGGTCGGACTGGGTGGAGGCATGGGGATGGACGACGCATTATGTCTAGGTTTGTATCTCTCTCTCTCTCTCACCCACGTAGGTGGGGGACGTGCACGAAGAGAAGAGGTGCACGCATGGCGCACATACTCCCGTCTCTTTCCCAACCACACCCGCGCGGGTACACGGTGGAGCTCATTTCTGTACGAAAAAGTCAGCCCATGAGGTAATTTGGGACGTGTACTGGTTGTCCACTTGGTGTAGGGAGGATCGTCTACCACGGGTGAACAAACAAATTGCGACTTGACGCGTTATGTTAAATTAAAAAAAGAGGCAAACCATGTGGGGCCTACCTTAGAGGCAAGGCTCTATACACTGGAGTACTTTTGATGTGTCTCGTCAACTCGTAGAACGAGGAGAAGCTTGCTTAGTACGCCGTCTCCCCCGCCCACGGGCGCGGTGGCTCGCAGGATGAGGTGAAGCTTACTACTACTGTACGCCCGCTCCCTCGCCCACGCGCGCGGTGGCTCGCAGCATGAGGAGAAAATTTGACTACTCCCTCCGTTTACTCCTCGTCCCTACTACGTAGTTTGGTTAGTGCTCCCTCCATTTACTTATACAAGACCACTATAAAAAAATACATTTTGCATCTATACAAGGCCACAAATAGTAATCGAGACAAAAGTTACTACCCCCTCCTTTCCAGTTTATGGCTCAATTTAGAAATCTCTCCAACCAAGGTAGACGGTGAGTGGTCGAATTAATTTCGTAGTTTGCACAAGTATAGTAGCTCGTTTTTCTCAAGAAGTTATGTTTACCGAGGCACTAATTAGAACAAATGCATGAATGACCACTAAATTTCCATGAACTTGTACATGCATTGGTTAGTTTCCTCTTGACACTGCTTGCGTCGGGTGATCTAACGCACCTCGAAATCCAACATGTAATGGTACTACTACTAGTATAGTAGAATTGAGACTTATCAAACGGAAAAACGAATGTTTTTAGATGAGCCCTATAAACCCTAGTGGGTACATACTCCGTAAAAACAGATTTTTCCAAAACTAAGTCGCTCCCTTTCATGAATTCTGTAGTATACTCCTCCGCCGACGCTCCCTTTCATGAATTCTGTACTTCCTGTCGCCGACATGTGGGACATATAGCAACCAGGTCGACGTGTCAAGCACCAAATAACAGTGCAGAACAGGAGGGGGGACGCACCCCACTCGTACCGGCCCAGTAGTAGTAATGAGTAATGAGACGTCAAATCACAATGCCGCACCTTCCCAAACGGACGAAGCAACCATTATTTCACACTTCGGTTCGCCATCATCTCAAACCACGTACTAGTATTGCTTCTGCCTCAAGAGGGACACGCGCATCGCCTTGGTACATCATGACACCTGGGACCGCATGACAGGCCATGCTCCCCCGCCGATCGCTCGGTAAAATCACCTCATTTTTACTATACTTCCTCCGTATCGGTTTACTACATGGCATGCATGTCGTTCTAGGTTGAGAATTTAACTGGCTATATATGTGATGAACAGTATTCTAGCCTTTTAAAAAATGTATACTTTTGTATAGTAGTACTATCGATGGATTGCGCCATGGAGCAAAAATTGAAATTTAAAAAAAGGTGGTACATATAGAGAGCGCTCGTCGCCAAATTATGCATATAGTACTATTAAAAAAGCTAGTACATGCTTAATTGGGGTGCTAAATTCTATTAAAGAAATACTAGTAGTATGTACATACTGAAGAGTTAAAGTAACGAGAAGAAACATAACATAGTCCTGCTGGGGGCTCAGCACAACACACCCCTCAAATTAAACTAAGCACACCTGAAATTAAACTATGCAACTAATCCGGTAGAAACTGCATTAGAAGTTTAGAACCACCATGAGCAACGACACTGCCACCTTACTCGGAGTCCTTGTCCACGTCCTCGACTTCATCCTTGTCCCTCTTCCGCTTGGCCGATACTTCTTTGCTTGAACCGCCAACTTGGCTGTTGCTCTTCATCCAACCCTTGTAGATATTGAAACAAAGGTAGCCATCCATTGCAGCGTAGTGGATGTGGTCTATATCTAGTACATTCCGCTGCCATGCATGACGATGAAATGTGTAATGAGGTTTCTCCAGTTTACAGTACGAAGGATGAACCATGGCTCCTGCCAGGGTCAGCATTGAAGGCTGATGAGAGGGCACCAGCCGATTCTTCTGGAGGTCGAAGGGGTTGCCTACAATGAGGCCTATCCGACCCAGGACTTCTTTGTCGTTCTTAAAGTCTACAGTAATGAATTTCACTGTTTTGTCCTTGAGGATGTTCTTAAAACACTAGCACTCAACATTGGCATGGCATTTGTGGTAGACCAAGAAAACGTTATGTATGCAAACCTAGATCACGACGGGCTTCTTCCTCTCTTCGTCCTTTAGATCCTTCTCTCGTCCTAGGACTGTGGTGTACTCAACATCTAGCCCAGCGACCCACTCATCATCTGAGTTTTCGAACATGCGTCTAAAGCAAGAAAGGCATCCTTTCACCGTCCCGGAAGAACGGGTGTAGATGACGTCAAACTCATCGCCGGTGATGGTTCTAACCTTGTAATCACCACTGATCGGGGAGATTTGGGACACCATAGATTTGGGAGGAGGGTTAGGATTAGTGGAACTGCCGTAATGTGAATGGACGGGACGACTAGGAGCGAACCACCGTAGTATTAAAGGACGTGCGGGGATGAGTAGGAGCGAACTGCCAGCGTGCGAACGGCAAGGTAGTGGCTTTCCATTCTCCCATGATACGGGCTTCCGAGAGCCCTTGGATCTGAGATCGAACGGTTGCATGGCGTGATTCTAGACCTATGGGTGAATATCCTATCCTGGAGGGTTATTCTGCAAATTTTCAGCAACTTAGCATGCGACCGTTTGATCTCAGATCCAAGGGCTGCCAGCAGCCCGTATCATGGTCTTGCCTATCACGACCGTCGCGTCGCTCGCGCGGTCGCGCCCTTGGAGATTTAACACGGTGCGTTAGGCTATCTGATGTTGGCATGTCATACATAGTCATCACTTAGTCACTCATAGTACAACAAGGTTGGCTATAAGGTTGGCTATAAGTGTATTTTTTTACTCCTCTCTATCTCTTTCTTCGTACTCCCTCCGTCCCATAATATAAGAACGTTCTTGACACTAGTGTAGTGCCAAAAATGTTCTTATATTATGGGTTACAGGGAGTACTAGTATTTATTGCATTTGCCAAGGAGTGACCTCTTCCAATGAAATGGTGTTGCTAAGTTTGCTTCATTTAATTAGCTATAGACTCAAAATTGTCTTTTCACCTAGGTACACACGCTTAGCACCGTTTCTTCCTTGGGTCACCAAACTAGTCTGTCTCTTCTTGATTAACTTGCCACATCATACTTTATCCCTATGTGGCAAGCTTAAGCATCTGTAGGAGCAAGTAAGGACAATAGTGCGCTTTACATGGCATTTTTGCATATGTGGAGGAAAGAGAGGCAAGGAAAAAGTGGAGAAGTGGGCTCTCAGCCTAGTCATAGTGGGAGTAACTTAGCTAGTAACATAGCGCACTCCAAGAAATTTTTGCTTATGTGGCAAGTATTTAATGTGAGGTGGTAACATAATATGTTACTGTAACATAGCGCGTCCCAAGACAAGATGAGTCTACAGCTAATAAATGAAGCCATCTATGACACTACTATCATGTTACTTTGCATTATGAAGGTAGTAACTTAGATTAGTGTCATGCATATGACACTAGTCTAAGTTACTCCCCACTATGACCAGCCTCATGCAAGAGCCAGCCTCTATTACATGGTGGAGCATTGGGAGAGGCACCTGTATGGAGGTGGTCAGGAATCGGGAGACTCACGCCGGTCGTAGCACCGCAGTTAAAATGATAATGGCAAGTCAAATCACGGGGCCCCACCTGTCCAGCAGTAACTCGCTGTCACATCACACAACCCTATGTTTGCAGCAGCCTACTCCCTCGTCTTCTCGCGTCTCTGTCGAACTGGCTAGGCGGAACTGCCCCGCCTACCACGCAGGAAAAGCCCCGCCCTCGACTTTTAAATACAACTACTCCCTCCGTCTAGGTGAGTAGGTCATCTTACGAAAACCAAATAATCCCAAAATACTAAGGCGTGGTGCATTAACTTCTACCTCGTTTCTTGTTTCTTCAAATATCAACCAATAAGAATCCAATGATATACTTTTTGTGACATAGTAACTCATATTTAGTTAGTCAAATGGATGACCTAGAACTACGTGCTGGCCCTATAAACCGAGACGCCTACAAATAAAAAACCGAGACGGAGAGGGTAGTTCAGCACGTATCTTTTTAGATCAATATAGTTAGGATTCACCAAGGAGCAAAACCAAGTGCTAGGCTGCTCCTGTCGTGTTGGCGTAGCAACTCAAGCAGGGTCAGTCCACACACGAAATGGCGACACACTTAACAGGACCCCTTTGGTAGACATGTGGCTCATCCACCGTCTTGTTCCACGTGCGATGCAAGCAGCGGTTGGAATTGGAGGCACCCCGGTCGTAGCGCCGCAGTAGTAGAAAATGAGCAATGAGGGGTCAAATCACAAAGCCCCACCTTTCCCGCATTAAGCTGGACGGACGAAGCAACCACCATTTCACTCTAGGGCGCAAGAGCATAAAGAAAAGAGAAAACAATGATGCGTGCGACATCTACCTAGGGCACCCTAGGGTAGGGGTCTCGACTACAGATCCTTTTTTTGAAAGCGCCTCCACTACAAATCGGCTTCTCCCTCGTCCTCTTGAAGAAAACCGATGATGAGTGCAGCAGTAGGGTTTGTAGGAGTACTACAGCGTGCGGGGCCACGTCGTAGTAAATGGGTTCAAGTCGACGCCTTAAATATGTGTGGGCCGCTTGGTTTTACGGGAACGAGGCAGCATTTTGGTTCGGGGACCAGTGGAGATATAGTACGTACAAAAAATATTGGACGTAGGTTCGACCGAAAGGCAATGATGCATGGGCCCTGCATTTTGATATACCCGAGGCCGCGTGAAATTTTCTACTCTACCCAAAACTAGTAAGGTACACATGTATTGAATGCATGAGATTTCGAAAGCAAATTATGAATAAATACACACTATAGCATGTAATGCTTTGAGTCATATATGCATGATGTAGATGTTCGTTTAGTTCTTATAGTTCATCTCATTCAAAATCAATTAGTTTTATAAAAATGTTAAGATTCATGGGGTTGTGCATTGTAAATCATAAAGTAAAAAACAAATAATGACAATTCATTTAGAAAAAAATAATCAATAATGATACAGAAGATTCTAGAACAAAGGAGAAGTGCTTGTGTTGTGAGGTTTGTGCATTATGCTTAAGTTCAACCATGGAGCCTTCTAAATTGTACATGTGGCAGATCCGGTGGAATGCTGATGATATCCAACGACCGGTAGTGCTCGGATTTGCCCATCTCTGCACTGTCGGGTTAGCTTCATCCAGCAACCATCTTTCAAAGTTATTGGCACACTATATAGTTCTTGTGCCATAGTTGCATGTTTTGGAAAAAAACTACTAGTGGGTTGTACTATCTATTTAGGAATAGAAGATGTATACATGGAAGATGTATACATGTATCTCAATTCCTATGAGGAGGGATTAGAAAAAGAGATGTAATTTGGTTCATATCATAGGAACTTTTCTATTGAATATACGCTAATGTTTATTTTCCTTTGAAATTAAGGGAGTATAGGAATCCATTCATATGAACCAAGTGGCTCTAAAGCTATAGAAATGATATCATGTTTATTTCCTTTGAAATGTGGAGTATATGAATCTATTCCTATGAACCAATTGGCTCTAAAGGAAAAAATCCTATAAAAATCATATCATATAGAGTTCCTATGATATCCCTCGACACTAAAGGATGGTTGAAATTGCTGCGGGTGATATGATGGTCTTTCTTTGTAGACTCCTCACCCATCTTTATAGTTAACTCTCGAAGATGAATGAAATGATATATACAGGGTATTCTACATGTGCAATTTGGTACATGAAAACTCGGTAAAAGTTTGCGAGGTTTGGATTTTCAATAAAACTATATGCACTGCAATTCGGAATGGAGGGAGCATACGGCAGTTGCTAACACTCACGTGGAAGATTTGTGTGTAGGAGGAGTGGCTGTTCTGTTCAATGACATGGCAAAACTTACACTGTCGGATGCCGATCTAACGGTTCTTACGGTGTTCGTCAGGAAAAGGCTTGTGGCGAACGTTTGTCGGATAATGATTTACGGACACATGCATTGCATTGATACGTGCCTCCCTCTCTCTCACGCACACGCACCCTCACGAGTCACGACTCTCCCGAGTCCTCTCACAGACTCGCACGTCACACCCACCGTCTATCTGCAGGTAGACGTCACGCACATATGTGCTCTTCAGACCCTACCCTCAGAACTTCTAAGAAACAAAAGACGTCGCACACATTTTATTTTAGCTCACACGTCACACACTTATACTATTACTCTTGCGGCGAACGTTCTTTGGGCATAGTATATTGTACTCTCACGAAGAGAAGCAGTGCACACACGCACTAGTTCTCTCACACCCACTCGCGGGTACACGTAGGAGCACATTTTGTTGAAGCTGGTACAACAAAATCACTCCACTATATATAAAAGCAGGAGCCTTAGCGCTTGCTTTACTAGGGTTCCTCTCATTCACTCTCCCATGCTCTCCAGATCTAAGCAAGACATAGGTGGCCAGTGGCCACACTCTCTCTCTCAGCTCACGGCTGGTCACAAATCCGGCCGGACAACCTCGACTGGGGTAGGGGTGTAGGTGCATCGTTCACGCTGTCGTCGGCGGCGAGGGAGGAGACCAACGGCTGCCCGCGCGTCCCGATCGGCGGCCGTGCCGTTCTCTCTGAGATAACGCCGACTCGGGAGGGCCTCCGACCCCTTCTTCCTCCCTGCGGTATTGTGGCCAAGATGCGGCCTCCCGACGCCGTCTTTGCCACATGCCGACGACCCTCAGGTATATATTCCTTTGAAACCTGCCTTGCTCTACTGCCCCAGCTCTTCCCCCTTCGTGTGGATCCTTTTCTACTTCCGTTCGCTGTTCCAAAGCCACCTAGACTTCTACTATTATTAGAAGTAAAGCTAGTTCATACAGTCGACTCAAAGCATTGGTTCAAACAGGGAAGAAAGTGGGAAAGCTGTAGCATGAATCTAGGACTTGGTTCTAAGAGGAAACGGGGGAAAGTAGTAATATCTGTCACTGTTTAAATAACCGTATTTCGTATTTGCGCAAACAGGGATGTCTGTCTCCATATCGTTTCGGGATGTCTGTCTCCGTATCGTTTCTATCCGCGCAATCAAAAGCACACACCTCAGTTTTAGTACAACTGCGCAAAATGAGATGGCTATCCCTCGTTGCAGTCGTCTAACCTCCCGTCTTCAAGGTATCCCTACATTGGTAGTAACTAAGGTAGAATGACCAACGCAATCTAAAAGAAGTTGATTCGTACGTTTTACTTCCTGATTGCAGTGCAGGGACGAGCGAAAACAACTGCATTCTAGTCCGGAATGCACTTTCTACCAGTTCATCCATGGATCGAGGACTAGCTGGCACGGCTGCATGGCTTTTTTTGACAGGTGCACGGACAAGAGGCATTGTGGTCTTCTTATTTCTGCAAATAGCGGTGCTTAAATTTAGTGGAATGCACAAGAATTTCACCTGGTCAGTACACTGCATGGTTCAGTTCAGCATTCCAGCTGAGACCACAATTATAATTGGTTATTCTGGAATGAGAGAACCTAACCCTGGATGGTGGCAACAAGAAAAAACCAGAGTGAACTCCAGTGAATTTAAACCTGCCGGGAGGCCCTTTGCTCAGAGAAGCCTTGCTTGTTTTTTCCTGATTTGTAAACCTTCTCACAACTTTGTCTTTTGCTGTGAACTAGTATATGTTTGTTATGTTCTATGAATCATTGAGATGTATAAAATTGCTTAACTTATGCTTTTCAAGTTTTTTATGAAGCCGAGTTTAATGTGAGTGTTCCACATGAGCGCTGGACTAGCGTGTGAATGTTTGGAATTTATTACATTTTGGCCTCAATTAACTGCATGAACCACTGTAACAAGATACATAGTTACTTATATGTCAGACAACAGATTGTTGATTGTTAGCTGGTCGATAGCCTAGTGTTGAAGCGAGCTGAGCCAGTGTGCCGTGTTTTGCACAACTGCTTACAAGTGGGGTAGCACCAACAGTGTTTACAAGTACTTATGTATATGTCAGTGCACGGTTCTCGAACGAATGCTCTATTTCATCAAAACACACACTGCTCGTATGATAAACCGTGACAACTTATGTCTTACCATGCCATATTCATGAAAAAACTAGTGAGGACGCATCTGTTTTGGCAACAATTACGATGGTTTTCACATGATTCACGGGCACACAAAAGTAGCAGCAGTTCCCATAGACGGATTCAAACAGAGTACTAGCCCCAGAGGGGTCGATAACAAGCAAGGTTCAGATAATTAGACACAATCCAAACTACTATTAAACACTAGCTGGGGCAACTATTTCATTCCTCGATCTAATTTGGGCTGGACACAAGACGGACCTTGCCATGAACATCATTGAGGATGTTCCGCAGCAGCTCAATCCTGTGAACCTTCATGAAGACAACCTTGTGGCCTTGCCACTGATAAACTTGTTTGTGGAGGCATGCCATGTCATCTTCCTGCGTAAGCTTGACAAGAACGGTATGCCTCACAAACAAAGGAGTAGCTTTGAACTTCTTGTGCTTTAGTACACCCTGGACAACACGCCTGACAACAGTGAGGCTGGAATACAACTCTTCATTGGTATAACCGCAAATGGCTTCCAGGATCCAACAGCCTAAGAACTATGTTTTCCCAGTGCGTATATTCAGGTCGTCCGCCTCATAGCGAGTGACATGTACAACCACACAATCCTTGTCTGCATCTGGGCTCTAATTGAAACAGAAACAAATTCTGAATTACTTTTCAGTATAAGAAACACAAGTTATTTAAACCACTATGTATAGCATGGCATCGAAGCTAATAAATTTTTGCATTATTAATCACCGCATACTTCCTTTTCTAAAAAAGATCACCACATACTTAGATGAAAAACCACAATCGAGATCGGCAAAGAAGGAAATCACCTTGGGCAGCTCAGCGGGGGGGGGGGGGGGGGGACACATCCTCGAAGGGGGAAAACTGCTCCTGCAGTGCCACGGGGGCTGTAACCTCAAACGGGGCGTTGACCATCTCAGTAGTGGCCGTGAGCGTATCTGGGGTCGGCTCGGTGGTTGCCTCCATCTTCTTGGAGCTCTCTATCTCGTGGGGATCAGCCTCCCGCGTCTGCTCCAATATCGGCAGATCTTTGCCTGGTTCTCCTTGGTCCATCATGAAACTGACGAATACTAGGAGACCACTGAAAGGAAAACACAATCGCAATGACAATGAAACAAAAAAGAGAGTCCGGATCGGTTACTGCTTTGCAAAAGTTCTTTTTTTTTCTCTGAACAAAAATATACCAACATCACGGATCCGCTTACCTTCCCTTCGTTCGGAGAGAAGAACAGTGGCAGATGCGAGTGTAGACTTTCTTGAAGATGGTGAGGGAGAAGGGGATTCAGCGAAGAGTGAAATGATGGTTGCTTCGTCCGTCAAACTTAGACTGCGGGGAGGTGGGGTTTTGTGATACGATGGCTCGTTACTGCTGCGCTACGACCGGGGTGACTCTCCGCCTGCATACTACCTTCTAATTTGGTGGATGGCATTTGGGCCCGCGCGCTGCATGGCCCACATGTCGATGAATAAAAGTATAACGGCATTTAGTAGAGGGAGACGTTTCAATGACCTAGGAGGAGCCAGAAGTGGTAGAGTGTCTCCACTGTACTAGTAGTATAATTGTTTTTCTGGGTAGCTGTAGAGTGTCTCCACTGTACTAGTAGTAATTGTTTCTTTGGGCCCAAGACAAAACAGCCCATCCACACTAGTAAATAGTAAAATCAGTTCAAAAGCCCATATATTTACTGAATGAGAGGCGCTACCCACACCCAACACACCACCCCCCAAAAAAACCCTGGGTGCTCTTCTTCCTCCTCGCTCCCACCCACCTCACGTCAGCTCGCTCCACTCGTACCCCCAAATTCCTCACCTCACTCCTACAGAAAACCCAGCTCCCCTTCTTCCTCACTCCTACAGAAAACCCCCAGCTCCCCTTCTTCTTTACTCGCACTACAACTAGGCTCGTCATTCGTTACTCTGCTCAAATCCGTGAGCGCGACGCGACGCCCTCGAGGAAAATGGAGTCAGCTGACCCCAGTGCCAAGAAGATGAGGCTCCCGCCAGCAGCGATGCCTGTTGTAGATCCCGCACTCGGCAGCGCCGGGAGAAGCGGCAAACCCACCCCCACCGGATCCCAGGAACCCATAGAATCTCGGGTGGACCGCATCAGCGATCTCCCGGACGCCGTCCTTGGGGAGATCATCTCGCTTCTCCCCAACAAGGATTGCTGCCGCACCCAAGTCCTCTCAATTCGGTGGCACCCTCTATGGCGCGCCGTGCCCCTTAATCTCGACTGCTACCAACTATCTCTCTTCAATGATTTTGAAATCCCCAGAGCCATCATCTCATCCCACCAGGGCTCCGTTCAAAGCCTATGCATCCCGTCATGCTACCTGAGCAAGCATACCATGCCCTGCACGGTGGACGCATGGCTAAAATCCCTAGAATTCACAGAACTACAGCTACTTGAGTTCTACTATTCCCCTGGAATCACATACCACATATCGAACGCCATGAACTTGTGCCCTCAGCACCGATGTCCATCTCGCGGTTTTCCTCCTCTCTCCACACTGCCACCTTTGCGTTGTGCTACCTACCAGACAATCTGGTACTAAACCTTCGACTCCCATTTCAAGAAACTTTCACTTGTGCGGGTTCGTATATCGGAGGCCTCATTGCACAACATCATCCACTCCAGTTGCCCTGCGCTGGAGTGCTTGGTGCTTGTTTTCACAGGTAGAATCGGTTGTCTCCAAATAAAGTCACCTAACCTTGTAAGAATTGGAATTTCTTTTGACGGAAGGCAGCTCATCATCCAAGATTCCCCTTCACTTCAAAGGTTGATCCTTGATTCTAGTTATTCACCGTTGCAAATAACCGTCCTCTCTGCGCCTAAACTGGAGACCTTGGGTGTAATACATGATCTCTGTGCTCATTTCAATATGGTGTTTGGCTCCATAGTTCTTCATGTACTTTATATTATCATCTACACTTGTAACCATAAGCTACATTTTAAATTTCTGCGCATAATTTATATATCATATTGGAGTACACATTTTGTGCTAATATTATGTTCTATGCTCAATAAAGAGTTTCTCCATGGATGGCCTATCAATGGTGCTGGATTCTGTCAAGATCTTATATATCCAAATGAATAGTTTTGATCTGAACAAGATTATTGGCTTGCTGCAATGCTTTCCATGTCTGGAGAAGTTGTATATAAAGGTGATAATTTCACGCACATTGGAAGCCCGCATATAGTGTACTAGAATTAAACGTTCAACTGTTGCTCTTTCGACACTCTTCTTTTAGACCTTAACTGTTTTCAATCTTCATGTCTATTTAGGCAACAGGACGGCGTAAGAAAGTTATAACCAATCGGTGGATTCGCAAGCATCGGGATTTTCTCACTTCTCATGAGATTCGATTGAAGACAATAACGCTAGAACAATATGTAGACAACTGTGCAAACACAAGATTTGTCACATTCTTCCTGTTGAATGCGAGGTTACTATTGTCCATCAGGCTTAAGTTTATCAGCAGCATGGTTTTGACGGATGGGTATGTCGAAGAGCAAAAAAAGGAGTTTCAGGTGGGCAAAAGAGCTTCTGAACTTGACGAGCTTCTATTTACAACATATTGTGGTCATAATCCAGTAAATTTTACGACCCAGGATGTTCATTCTATGGACCTGACCGATCCATTTGACTGTGACTGCCGAAAACAGTGCTGGAGTTAGATGTTGTTTCCCTTTTCAATCTGGTTTTTTTTGTAAACCTGATGAACAATTAACCCTCGTGCTCTTGTACAGTTTGTAAGCTTGAGTTAGATGTTCCTGCCCTTTTCAACTCGGCTGTGACTGTCATATTTTCATTGAAACAAGGAAAATGGCTTGCCATTCGTTTAATTTAGAGTGAAATATTGTAACAAATCCCAACCAAGGGAAATAACATCACTCTCGCCGGCTGCTTGAGCTCACTGTGCATTAGAGAAGCCAAGTGATTAGCCCCTACCAGCACCCACAAACTTATTTCGAACTAGCACATCAAATGGGCTGTAAATTTTCATAGGAAAGGCTGCATGACCATGACAGATTTGGATTCTGACATTTGGGATCCGCGAGAAAATAGCCTATCCAAGGTGGTGTCGACTTACTAGCCAGTCAACAAACGATTCTGCCTACCAGTCGTTGGATTGACATCCAACATCTGTCGTGTATCTTGTATCTGTTGTCTTCTTCTTTCTCCATCCGCCCAAACCAAACCACCCCGTCGGCTCCGCCTGCTCCCGCCTCCCATGGCTGGCTGCGCCTCCGCCGCCCTACCGTATGTACCCTCCAATGTTGGCCAGTCCCTCCCTCTATTCCCCACACGTCCTGTTATTCTCCGACGACGTCAGCCCCAAAACGCACCCGCGCCCGAACCAGTCAACCCTCGTACTCCCCTCCACCTGCGACTGGACCGGCACATCTTCAATGGCTCCTGTTCGTTCCATCCGAGGCCTCGCCGTCGTCCTCCACCTTGCGACCTTGGTTCGCTCGCTATGCGCGGTGCGCCGCCCTCTTGCGTTGTCAACGTCGTCAACAACCGAGAGGAACAAGGAGATGACTGTACGTGGAGAGGATGACAGTAGGGACCCACCAGCGTCATGGCAGTATGCAAGCAAGTGCCTCTATAGTACAAGCCCAAAAATATGGTTCCTCCTAATGGTTGGACATCTAGGGCTCACGCCATTGTCAACATAGTCAATAAACAAGAGAATTACCCTACGAGCGGCTGACACCAGGGACCCAGCAAGTTGCGCAGTTTTTTTTAAGGAACAAGCAGTTGTTATTTATACTTTTAGCGACGGATCAGGGTATAATGGGGCTGTGCGGGGGCTGTGGCCCGTCTAGCCAGGGTTTTATTTATGTTTACCATATCATAAGCCCAGTTGTGTTTTTTTCTTGTTGAAAATGGCTAGCCCAGTTCTATATTTTTTAAAGAAATACCCAAACAAGGCCTACTTGCTTTATCGGCCCTGCTGGGCTGCAAATCTTTCAAGACGAGGAGAGTTTCATTCGGTTTGCCCAGAAATGGGATGTACATTTTTAAAACACATCAAACCGGGAATTAGTTTCAATTTTTTTTCATTACAAGATCTTAAATTCCATTAACTTTTATGCGTGGGCAATTATTTGGATTTTATATTTATATAAATTATTTTTCAAAATAGTTTGAATGTGAATCAATATTTCTGGATTACAAACAGTTGATCGCACCGAAATATGCAAAATTTCGTATACTTTTTAACCGTGGCCACAATATGGGGTGTAATGCTAACAAAAAGAAGATGGGCTCCAAAGAAATTCTTAAGAATTAGCAAATGGGCTGTACATTATTAGAAATAATGGCAGATGGATTGTATGCTGTTTTCCACAGATTTGAGGCTGACTTGTGCGCCTACTACAGGTTGACGCGTATGCTTTCATAAAAAAAGGTTGACGCACACGCAACACCCTGCTAACTTAGTCAACACACGAGAGCAGTGACTGTTGGATGTCCATCCAACGGTTGTCGTGCTTCTTCAATATCTGCTCTTCATGCTCCAGCCGCTCAAACAAGCGCCGGCGGGACTGCCTGCTCCCTCCTCCCGCGGTCGGCTATGCTTCCGCGCAGGCCTCACGGCCCCACCGTACTCCCATCGCTGGCCTAGCCATCCCTCTACTCACCCACACATGCTGTTATTCTCCGGCGATTGCAGACGAACCAGTAAACCCTCGTACTCCTCCGTGTGGGAAACTACTGCCGGGTATTCCCTGGCTCCGTGTCGTTCCCTTCCTAGGCCTCGCCGTCGTCCACCGCCCTGGTGCTCTCAACGCGGCCTGGTCAACGTGGTCAATGAACGACATCCATCAAAAGTTGACTGTACGTGGAGAGGCTGACAACTGGGTCCACGACCGCACGCAAGGAAATGCCTCCTTATTACGCGCAAAATAATGATTCCTCCACCTGACAGCTAGGACCCACAGGAAGGGCCTCTATATTTCACGAAAAAAACGTCCCCCTCCCGCTGACAGGTCGGACCCACCAGCTATATTTTCGCACGCAAGGAAGTGCCTCCTTATTACGCCCAAAAAAATGAATACCCCCTGCTAGCTGGGACCCACCATATTGTTGGGCTGACTTGTGGGCCTACTAAGTTGACGGGGATGGAGGGCTTTGTCAACTTAGTCAATACTCCAGTGACCGTATGATGTCCATCCAACGGCAATAGTGCTTCTTCAACCTCTGGTCTTCTTGCTCCAGCCGCCCAAAGCAGCGCCGGTCGTGCCGCCTACTCCTGCCTCCCATGGCTGGCTGTGCTACCGCGGAGGCCTCACCGCCCCCGTTCTACTCCCACCACTGGCCTGGCCATCCCTCCACTCACCCACACCCCCTGTTATTCTGCGGCGACGGCAGCCTCACACCGCAGCCGAACCAGTGAACGCTCGTACTCCTCTCCGCGTGGGCATCCACTGCCGCGTCTTGCCCGGCTCCGTGTCGTCCCCTTCCTAGGCCTCGCCGTCGTCCACCGCCGTGGTGCTCTCGGCACGGCGTGGTCAATGTGGTCAACGACCGACTTCCATCGGAAGAGTACTGTACGTGGAGAGGCTGACAGCTGGGTCCACGGCAGCCGCAAGGAAGTGCCTCCTTATTACGCGGAAAATAATTATTTCTCCACCTGACAGCGGGGACCCACCGGACGGGCCACCAGTATTTTGCGAAAAAATCGTTTCCCCCTGACTGCTGGGACCCACCGGACGGGCCACCGTATTTTGCGAAAAAACGTTCCCCCCGCTGTCAGCTCGGACCCACCGGAAGTGCCTTCTTATTGCGCACAAAAAATGAATACTCCCCCGGCTAGCTGGAACCCACCTTGGTGGGAGGCTGACTTGTGGGCCTACTAAGTTGATGGGGACGAAGGGCTTTGTCAACTTAGTCAATATGAATGATTCTAGCTCCAGTGACCGTACGATGTCCATCCAACGGCCGTAGTGCTTCTTCAATCTCTGGTCTTCTTGCTCCAGCCGCCCAAAGAGCGCCGGTCATGCCGCATGCTCCTGCCTCCCGTGGCCGGCTATGCTGCCGCAGAGGCGTCACCGCCTCCTACTATTCCCACCGCTGTCCAGGCCCTGCGGCGACGGCAGCCTCACACCACAGCCAAACCAGTGAACCCTCGTACTCCTCTCCACGCGGGCTTCTGCTGCCATGTCTTCCCCGGCTCCGGGTCGTCCCCTTCCTAGGCCTCGCCGTCGTCCACCGCCGTGGTGCTCCCCGTGCAGTGTGGTCAACGTGGTCAAGGAACAACTTCCATCGGAAGAGTACTGTACATGGAGAGCTGACAGCTGGGTCCACGACCATAGCCCAGTTTTTTGTGATTTGCCAAGTAAGTTGCTTTGTCAGGCGTGTTGGGCTGCAAATCTTTCAAGACGAGGAGATCTTTCATTCGGCTGGCCGAGAAAATGGCCCATCAATAATGAGAAATGGGCTGTACATTTTTAAAACACATCAAACCGGCAATTAGTTTCAAATATCTGTTTTTCATTTCAAGATTTTAAATTACATTAATTTTTATGCATGGAGAATTTGTTGGATTTTATATTGATATGCATTTATTTTTAAAATCAGTTTGAATGTGAGTCGAAATTTCGGGATTAAAAATAGTTCGGACCGCATCGAAATATGCAGAATTTCGTATAATTTTTTAACCGTGGCCATAATATGGGCTGTAATGCTAACAAAAAGAATATGGGCTCCAAAAAAAACCTTAAGAAGTAGCAAATGGGCTATAAATTATTAGAAATAATGGCAGATGGGCTGTATGCTATTTTCCACACATTTGAGGCTTTCCTAAAAAAAGGTTGACGCACAAGCAGTGACTATTGGATGTCCATCCAACGGCCGTTGTGCTTCTTCAATGTCTGCTCTTCCTGCTCCAGCCGCTCAAACAAGCGCCGGCGGGACTGCCTGCTCCCTCCTCCCCGCGGCCGGCTGTGCTGCCGCGCAGGCCTCACCGCCCAACCGTACTCCCATCGCTGGCCTAGCCATCCCTCTACTCACCCACACTTGCTGTTATTCTCCGGCGACGGCATACGAACCAGTAAACCCTTGTACAGTCGTAGTCCCCTCTGCATGGGAAACAACTGCCGAGTCTTCCCTGCCTCCGTGTCGTCCCCTTCCTAGGCCTCGCCGTCGTCCACCGCCGTGGTGCTCTCGGCGCGGCGTGGTCAATGTGGTCAACGACCAACTTCCATTGGAAGAGTACTGTGCGTGGAGCCGCTGACAGTTGGGTCCACGGCCGCAGCAAGGAAGTGCCTCCTTATTACGCGCAAAATAATTATTACTCCACCTGACAGCGGGGACCCACCGGACGGGCCACCGTATTTCACGAAAAAAACATTTCCCCCATGACTGCTAGGACCCACCAGCTACACCTTCGCACACAAGGAAGTGCGTCCAGGCAAAAAAAAAATGATTCGCCCCCCTAACTGCTGGGACCCACCAGCTACATCTCCGCACACAAGGAAGTGCGTCCGGGCAAAAAAAAAACGATTCGCCCCCTGACTGTTGGGACCCACCAGCTACATCTTCGCACACAAGGAAGTGCCTGACAGTCGGGACCCACCTGGTCGAAGCGTACGTAGCGTTGTCATTCTGGTCGCGAACGTGTACGTACATACTAGTCTTTGTAGAGGCGCACACGTGTCGTAGTAGAGGCGCGCACGTGTCGTAGTAGAGGCGCACACGTAGCATGTACACGTACGTACAGCGGCCAGGGAGCAAGAAAAAAAATACAACCACGTACATACATACGGGCAGGGTATCGAACGCCTACTCGCGCATACGTACATGGCTGGGTCGGAACGGAGAAACAACATTGTCGTCGTGTTCATGGGGAGGCAATGGAATGTGTCGTGTTCATGGGAAGGCAACAGAATGCGTCGTGTTCATGGGGAGGCAACGGAATGCGTTGTGGGAGGCAATGGAACGCATGGGAGCCAACCGGCTGGGTCAGAACAGAATGCGTCATCGTGTTCATCGGGAGGGCTTGCATGGAACAGGCAATGGAAACGAGGCCTGGCGTACCGCAGAACGGAGGAAACGGACCTCCTACGTTCGAAACGGGGGTCCTATTGATCGGGAGGGGTGTGGCGTACTGCAAAACGGACAAAACGGACCTCCTACGGTTGAAACGGGGGTCCTGTTGATCGGGAGGGGTGTGGTGTACCGCAAAACGGAGGAAACGGACCTCCTACGGTCGAAACGGGGGTCCTGTTGATCGGGAGGGGTGTGGCGTACCGCAAATCGGACAAAACGGACCTCCTACGGTCGAAACAGGGGTCCTGTTGATCGAGAGGGGTGTGGCGTACCACAAAACGGACGAAACGGATTTGTGTTGGAGCGCTACGGTTGAAATGGGGGTTCTGTTCATCGGGAGGGGTGTGGCGTACCACAAAACGGGACTCCACGAGATACTGTTCATCTCCACCGTCAACCTCCTCCAGCCTCCACGGGCTACCGTCGACCTCCTCCAGCCTCCACGGGCTCCTATTCATCCATCCTCCACCACGCGCTACTCCACCGGCTACTGTTCAACCACCCCTCCACCGTCTACTATTCATCCAGCCCTCCACACCACGGGGTCCTGTTCAACCACCCCTCCATGGGCACCCCTCCATCGTCTACTGTTCATCCAGCCCTCCACACCACGAGGTCCTGTTCATCCAGAGGCAACGCCACCGCTCACTGTTCATCCAACCCCCCGCAACGCTCACTGTTCATCCAATCGATCGGCTTCAGTTAGCAGCAGTAGCGAAGGAATCGCTCGATCGGGTTCAGTTAACAGCCATCGATCGAACGCTCGGGTTTAGTAACGCGTAGCCTGCAGTGCAATCACTCGGGTTCAATTAGAGCCCAATGCCTCGCTCGGGTTCAGTTAGAGCCAACGCCTCGCACACACGTGCGTACGTGTACGAGAGAAACGTGCATCGCTCGGCCCCCGACCTCCCACCGTAACCGGCAACTTCCCGAAATTTTCGTCCCCCTCGCTTCTACCATGGTTTTTTCTGTCATGGACGGCCCAAAGAATGTCATGCAGCTGCGTCTCTGGCCCGCCCAGGATGAAAAGCCCATTTTCTGTCATGATTTTTTGTCATAGAAGTAGGAGCCCACCACATCTATGATGATACCGGGTTTTCTCACAATTATCGTCATAGAAGTGTCATATGTATGACAGAAAAAAATTTCGTTCGGCCCAAAATGTCACGGATGTGTCTTTTTTTGTAGTGCAAGCTCAACCCGGAGAAATGCGTCTTTGGAGTACCAGCCGGCCAGCTTCTCGGCTTCCTGGTCTTAGAGCGCGGCATAGAGTGGAACCCTGTGAATATCAAGGCCATTGAGAAGATGGAGGTGCCCACCCGACTACTGGACATGCAGAAATTCACCGTCTGCTTGGCATCAATTAGCCGTTTCGTCAGTCGGCTGGGTGAGAAGGCTCTTCCACTGTACCAGCTCATGAAGAAGACCACTTTTTTCGAGTGGAACGACAAGGCGGACGAAGCTTTTCTCCAACTCAAGAAGATGTTGACAACCCCGCCTATTCTGGCGGCCCCAACTGAGAAGGATCCCATGCTCCTCTAGATCGCTGCCACCAGTCGGGTTGTCAGCACAGTCATAGTGGTAGAGCACAAGGAGGAGGGCAGAGCATTGCCGGTCCAGAGACCGGTATATTACTTGAGTGAAGTACTGTCCGCCTCCAAGCAAAACTACCCACATTATCAGAAGATGTGCTATGGTGTGCACTTTGCTGCCAAGAAGCTGAAGCCTTACTGTCAAGAGCACCCAATAACTATCGTCTGCACAGCTCCGCTTGCTGAGATCATTGGAAGCCGAGATGCTTCTGGCCGAGTGGCCAAATGGGCTATTGATCTGGCCCCTTACATCATCTACTATCAGCCTCGCACTGCCATCAAGTCACAAGCGCTGGCCGACTTCCTCGTCGACTGGGTCGAGACTCAGTACTTACCACCAGCACCAGACTCCACCCATTGGCGGATGCATTTTGATGGTTACAAGATGCGCACCGGTTTGGGAGCCGGCATCGTCCTCACCTCTCCCAAAGGAGACAAGCTAAAATATGTGCTGCAAGTCCATTTTGCCGCCTCCAACAACGTGGCAGAATATGAGGCACTCATACACGGACTCTGGCTTGCCAAGGAACTCGGCATTCGCCGGATCCTGTGCTATGGTGACTCCGACTTGGTGGTCTAGCAGTCGTCAGGCGACTGGGACGCCAAGGATGCAAATATGGCAAGCTACCGCTTCCTCGTGTAGCAGCTCAGTGGATACTTTGACGGGTGCGAGTTCCTCCATGTGCCAAGAAATTATAATGAGCAAGCGGATGCCTTGGCACGGATTGGCTCCACCCAACAGGCGATACCAGCCGGCGTCGCCTGACAGCGCCTCCTCAAGCAGTCTGTCAAGCCATCCCCAGAGTCCGACTCCATCTTCGTGCCGGCCCCTCCCGAAGCAGTCGGATCCAACTTGAGGACACCAGAAGCCGGCACGGGGACTTCGACAGGTGGCCCGGGGACTGCGGCTGTTGCACCCGGCCTAGGGATTATAGAGCCCAGCCCGGGACTGCTGCAGTTGGCCCGGGGACTTCTTCAAGACAGCAGGCGGTAGCTGATTCCAACCCACCGCCTCCCGGCCCAACCGCCCTCGTACAAGTTGTTGTCGTGGCAGTCGGAGAGATAGCAGCACCATCATGGGCTCAACCCATCTTCAACTTCCTGGTGAACAAAGAGCTGCCAGCCGATGAGACCCTGGCCCGACAAGTGCAACGGCGGGCAGCAGCATACACCATAGTCAACAAAGAGCTGGTTCGGCGCAGTTTCACTGGTGTGTACCAGTGCTGTGTGGAGCCGGATCAGGGCCAAGCAATCCTCAGAGATATTCACCAAGGCGAATGTGGCCACCATGCGGCCTCAAGAGCACTTGTTGCCAAAGCTTTCCGCCATGGTTTTTTCTGGCCGACTGCTCTAGAAGAAGCCAAAGAATTGGTCCAGAAGTGCCAGGGGTGTCAGAGATTTTCCTCCAAGCCACACTTGCCAGCTTCTGCACTCAAGACTATTCCCATTGCTTGGCCCTTTGTTGTTTGGGGATTGGATATGGTGGGACCATTCAAAACGGCCCGTGGCGGCATGACTCATGTGCTCGTCGTTGTGGACAAGTTCACCAAGTGGATAGAGGCAAAGCCAATCAAGAAACTAAATGGGCCGACTGCCGTGACTTTCATCGCCGACATCACCACCCGGTATGGCATACCACATAGCAACATCACCGACAACGGCACAAACTTTGCCAAAGGAGCCTTGGCTCGTTTCTGCGCGACACAGGGCATCCGACTGGACTTAGCGTCCGTTGCCCATCCGCAGTCAAATGGCCAGGTTGAGCGAGCAAATGGCCTCATCTTGTCCGGCATCAAGCCCCGACTGGTTGAGCCTCTTGAGCGTTCGGCCGGCTGCTGGCTCGATGAGCTGTCAGCCATCCTCTGGAGCCTGCGCACAACTCTGAACAAGTCAACCAGCTTCACGCCCTTCTTCCTCATCTACGATGCTGAAGCCGTCATCCCAACGGACATAGAGTTCGAATCCCTGCGAGTCACCATGTACACCGAGGCGGACGCCAAGGAGGCCCGAAAAGACGGCGTCGACCTGCTGGAGGAGGGCCGGCTGCTGGCACTCAGCCGGTCCGCCATCTACGAGCAGAGTCTATGCCGATACTACAACCGCAAGGTGAAGCCAAAATCCTTCCAAGAGGGAGACCTTGTGCTCCGGCTGATCCAATAAACAGCCGGCCAGCACAAGCTCTCGGCACCTTGGGAAGTCCCTTTCATCATCAGCAAGGTGCTGGGCAACGACTCCTACTATCTGATCGACGCTCAGAAGCCCAGAGCACGCAAAATAGACGATTCCGGCAAGGAGACGGAGAGGCCGTGGAATGCAAACCTCCTCCGAAGATTTTACAGCTGAAAGCAGTATGTATCACGTTACCTTTTGTATTATGAACAAGGACTTCGGGTCCCTCGAGAAGAACTCGGGGACTGCCCTCCTTTTATCTATATGATAAGTGTTATGCCTACAAGTGTGCATTGTTTTATTATTTCCGCCTGGCACCGGGTTCGACTAGTCGGCCCAGAGGTTTACCGCCTTCTACTATATGCCGCCTCCTACAGTTGGACAAGCAATGTGTTGGCATCTAAAACTTCCTCTGTCAGAAGCCGCAGCTCGCGGAGCGACTGAATGGCGGGAAGGGGTTCCAAAATAGTGCCCACATGAAAAATGGCTAAGAAAAAAAACGCATATAGTTTAGGCCGGCACCACACCTGTTCGGCCGGCTGCCGAGGAGCCAACCGGCCGGCTTCTGATTCACTTGCCAAAACTCCAAAAAGGCTAAGTACTTGCCCTCCCACAAACAACTAAGTACTCAAAACCAGCCACAGTCCGCAGAGCGGTTGCTTGGCTGGCAAGAGGGTAGCCAAGGGAGGGCGACAAAGGAAAAATGCAAGGAGCATAAAGCAAGGAAAGTTAGATGTCGGCAAAGCAAAGCATAAAATTGTGATAAAATATTTGCATAGATAAAGGCCCATCGGCCGGCATTCAGCAAAGTTTGATATACACCCACGGGTGGAATTGTGTGAATTTAATCAAAATGTCCAGACTAGCAAGCAGGAAAAGAAAAAGATAAACATCCTAAGGACCAGCGGAAGACTCTGGCTGGGTGCTAGGGTCGACAGTACTGGTTGGTGCAGCAGGCGGCTCCGACTGGGCGCCGGGATCGACGGTGCCGGTTGGTACAGCAGGCGGCTCCGGCTGGATGACGGGGTCAGCTGTGCCGGTTGGCGCGATAGGCGGCTCCGGCTAGGCGCTGGAGTCAGCAACTCCAGTTGGGGAGGCGGAGGGCCGGATGGCGGAGTCGGTGGCGTCCGTCGGAGGAACGGGCGGCTGGTCGATCCCCGCCTGGCCGCCTCCAGCAACAGTCGGTGCTTTGGAGCGCGGATCGTTCCTTGAGGCCTGGTCAGGTTGGGGCTGACCATCCGCCCCAGCCTCCGGCATGTCGTCGTTGCTCTTCTCCTCCTCCTCCCCCTCCTCCACTTCATCACTGGAGTCGATGACTTCGGCCGAGTCCTCGCTGTCCTCCGGGTTCAGCCCGAGCCACTCTTGCGGCGCCTCGGCGCCTTCCTCGACTACCTCCGAGACGAAGATGCTGGTGTCGGTGAAGTCGGCGATCACCGCCGCCCTGTTGATAAGCTCGGCTTCCACCGCCACCAGCTCCTCCTGCGCTTCCAGCCAGAACGTGGCCAACTGGGCTAGATCTAGCCCAGGATACCACGCCTTGACGAACTCAAGGGCCCGGCGCGCTCCTGCCCGGGCTGCAGAGCCCTTCCAGGCCTCCAGGTGGCCGACCGCTACCTCCAGCCAGTCAGCAGTCCGACTTGGGGTGCACGGAGCCGGCAAGCCTGGACAGAGGGCGGAAATCGCCTGGGCCCTGACACGCTGAAGACAGCGCAACACTTGATGCGCGGGCCGAAGACGTGTCTGGATGTTGAGGATCTGCACGCCTTCCGCCCTCCGCTCCTTGCGCTAGGCCTCGATGATTTGGTTCACAGCGACGGAGTGACCCGGGAAGAAGTCTGCTAGGGCAGAAGGAAAGAAAAACCAAAGTCAGAAACAAGCAGTCGGCTTAGACAAAGGCCGGCAGCTCAAGACAAGAAACAAGGAGAATAAAGCTCACCATCGACCAAGTCCTCGATGCTGTTGAAGAAGGCCGTCGTCTGTGCCTCCTTGTCGGCCCAGCCGGCGCGCTCGATTTCAAACTCGGCGAGGAGATCGGTCTCCTTTGCCTTTGCCTCCCGCTGGGCCGTCTTGAGGGCCTCCGTCTGCTCAGCAAACTGAGCGACCAGCCGGTCTTGCTCCTCGGTCAGCTTGCTGCACTCCGCCTCCTTGCGGCACAGAGCGGTGTTGGCTTCACCCAGCTGCTGCTGCAAGGCGGCGTTGGCCTCTGTAAAAGGAAAGAAGATAGAGCATCGGTCAAAAAAGCAAAGAGGGACGCAGTTGCTGGGGAGATCTGGCCCGACAGCTCAGCAGTCGGCCCGAATCTCGGGGACTACAGCCCGCGGGTGCGCCATCGCGCCCCGCAGAGAAGTAGTTAACAAAGGTAGAGCCACTGCGGAGATTCAGCCCGACTGCTCAGTAGTCGGCCCGAATCTCGGGGACTATAGCCCGCGGGTGTGCCAGCGCACCCCCGCGAAGAAAAAAGTTGAGATTACTCCGGCTCTCGGACAGATGGGCGGTCTGTGTCTCCAGCTCCCGGACCCTAGAGTTGAAGGTGACGTGCGAAGAATGTGGTAGTCCTGCAGAGGGAATATCAGATAAAGTCAGCATTTGACACTCACAAGTTAAAGTTCCGGACCGCCTGCTCAGCAGCTGGCCCGAAACTTGGGGACTACACCTAGTGGGTGCACTTGTGCGCCCCCACGAAGAAAGCAAGAAGATCAAGAAATAAAGAGAAGCGAAGAAAACTCACACGGATGGCTGCCCGCCACTCCAGGAAGGCTTCGTTGCAGCGCTTGAGGGCTTCGGCTTCAGCCTAGAGTTTGGCCTGGACATCAAGGGACGCCTGGGCCAGGGCGCCCGTCCCTCCTTCGGTACCCAGCCAGCCAGCGCGGCGCTGGTCGCTTCAGTGTCGGGGACCGATGAGCTCGCGGCACCGGCTTCTAGCGGTCGTGGCGCCGAGGCCGCCTTTGCAAAACGGCGATGCGCGGGTGTGCGGACCTCAGGAGTCAGGTTCGTCACCACCGCGTCCCCGACTGGTGGCACCAGCGGTGCAGCCGGCTGCTCGTCCTGCGTCTCGCTAGTCAGTGGCGGCGGCGGCACAATGACGTCCGGCATGGCCATTTTGCCGCCCTCCCGCTCCCGGATTGGCTGCTCGTCGCCGGCTCCCCTAGTCGTCGCCTCAAACTCCGGCGGAGGTGGCACAGTATTCAAAGGCGTCACGAGTAGCGGCTCCTGGCGGCGTGTAGCCTCCGCGAGCCGCTCCCTCTCTGCGGCTTCAGCCTTCACCTGCGCCAGCTTCCTTGCCGCGGATACTGCGGCCTTGTCCGCCTCCGCCTTCGCCAGACGGTCGGCCTCTTCCTCACGCGCCTCCCGCGCGTTCCGCTCCCTCGCCTCCCGGAGGTCGGCGGCCGGGTCGATTCGCCGGCTGGTGGAGGAGGTTGCCGTCGACCTGATGACTGAGGCGGCACCCGACTTCTCGAGAGTCAGCGAGGCCCTGGGATAAGAAAACAAGTCAGAAAAGTTTTTTAGGCCGGATTGGCGAAGAGGCGGAAAACATGGGAAGAATACTTACGCTGACACCATGACAGGCACCTTCGTCTGCCTCTGATACTTGGCCACCTTGGCCGCGGCTTCCTTCCGCCTGGTCGCCGCGGTCGGGTTCTTGGGCTTCTTTGGCGCACTGCCAAACAGGGCAGCTCCTTGCCTCCACTTACGTTTGCCTCCACAGGCGGGCAGCCCAGTAGAGGGGCTTGCGCCGGTGTTGGCAGTGCTCCGGGCGGGGCGCGGCTCGTCTTCGTTGTCGTCATCGTCGGGCCAAGTCTCCACGCCACCGCCCTCCTCGGAGCCGCCTGCTCCGTCGCCGCCGCCTATTGCGTCGTCCGCCAGGGCGGCCGCCCCCAAGTCGGGGTCGTCCACATCGCTCACTGCCCTATCCGGCAGGTAGTCACCATCCGGCCCCACGATGGTGGCCGTCGTCTCGGACATATAAATCTGCATTCCAGAAGGGAGTCGCATCACGACAAGAACCAGACGGAAGGACAGAGCTAAAGAAAGAAATCAAGGGATTTACGGAAGGCGGCGGGTCGTCGCGGGAGTATGGCTGCTTCCCGTACCGCCAGTCTTCCTCCGAGACCTTGAGGTCGGAGATCTCGTTCACCATCCGCGTGACCTTGGCAGTCGGCATCTCCTTCATGCACAACCGGCTGGGATCACGGTGCCCGCTCATCTGGAAGATTGGATGAGGGCGGCCCTGGAGCGGGAGGACCCGGCTCTCGACGAAGGCGATGAGGAGGTCGGAGGCCATGAGGCCCTCCGACTCCTGGAGCACCCGGAGTCGGCCGATGGTGGCCGCTGCGTCCGGCGACACCGGCTTCGGCTTGTAGCCCTAGTTGGGCCGGAGCCCGGTGGGAGGGCCGGCCTCGTAGGTCGGTAGCTTGATGAAGTCGATAGCTGGATCGATGTTCTCAACATGGAAGTAAGATTGCTGCCACATCTTTACAGATTGTGACAACTTGATGACGGGGAAGGCGTTCCTTTTTGCCGGCCGGCGCACAGCGACGAACCCACCACACTCAGCCGCCGTCTCCTTGGCGGAGGTGCCGAGCTTCCCATAGAAGAATGCTCCCCACAACTCGAGTGTGGGGAGGATGCCGATGTAGCCCTCGCACGCCGTGACAAAGGCGGAGAGTAGGGTCATGGTGTTGGGCATAAGGTGATGAGGTTGGAGGTGGTTGAAGTCGAGGAATGAGCGGAGGAAGCCGCTCACCGGAAGGCCGAAGCTGCGGAGGAAGTGCGAGCGGAAGACGACCTGCTCGTTCCCTTTCGGCGCCTGCGAGATCTCCTCCTCCGGCGGCACCCGCGCCTTGACGAACGCCGCGTTGGGCATCCGGCACGTGTCACGGAGGAAGGAGATGTGATCCTCAATCACCGTCGAGCCATCCAAGTCACCTCCCTTCTCGGATGCCATGTCTTCAAGCGGGGCCGCGTGAGGAGGAGGGGTGCGTCGGCGGCGAATGGCGGCAGCACCTCGGTAGCATGGAGCGGCAGTGTTAGCGATGGAGGAGAGAGCAGAGGAGGAAGAGAGAGTGGGAGGGGGCGCACATGCTTAGCCGCACCCCTCCCTTCCCCTAGTCATAGCCCTCGGGCTACGGAGCCGAGGGGGCGTGGGGTGGGATCGTGGGATTAACTGCGCCCACGACCCCACGACCCCCCGTTTACTGCACGCATTTACCATGCCTTGAATGATCGTGGGAATCGCAACCGTCCCCCTCGGCACAGCGGATCCGCCCAGGTGTCAAGGCACGGTAGTGGCGGGCCTGGCCCGCTGTCACGTCCCATCAGGAGCGTGGGATGGGAGGCTGGCCGGGCTGGCGTGCGCGCGTGGCGTGCCTATGGCGGGCGGCGGCCCTGGGAAGCTTAGCAGGCATGCCACCTGTTTCTCCCGCATTGGAGTTCAAAGTCGACCAGAAGTCCCGCCTAGCCAAAGCCGACTCCAGCAGTCGGCCAACTGCAAGGCGGATCGAACATTCTTCCGGAGCTTGGTGAGAGGGGAAGCTGCTGAGACTTCGCGGCCCCTTAACCACAACGCCTCACCGGCTTCGGGGACTACTATCAGAGTAATGGGCCATGGGCAGCCTCACCCGAGCCCCTGGATTTATCAAGACTTTGGGCCAGCTCCACCTTGCTGTGCCCCAAGCTGAATCTCTGCCCTCCGAGGGCCGGCTAGCTCAACGGCCGGCCACCAGAGGGCGGCCAACCACCAACAGACGGCACCACGAGCGGCCATCTCCAGCCAGTCGGCCTCTAGAGAGGACGCCATCAACAAGGCGGCCACCTCGTGCCCTCATAGTTTGTGCCCCCATCAAGAGGACGAGATGGGGCGTGGCTACAGTGAAGCCCTCACCCCCGAATCTTGGGCTTAATGTGGCCACAGTGCCCCGTACAGGCGGAGATCTCCACACGACGTGGCACTGTTGCCATCACCCCCTGACGTCACTCCAGACAGGTGGAGCCCTGTTCCCCACGACGACCTGTTGGTACGGCCTGTAGAATACGGGCCCTATTGGGCAGTGACATCTCAGAAGACGGCATACGCAGAACCAGTCGGACCATGGGAAGGCCGGCTGAGGGAGTCCTGGACTAGGGGGTGTCCGGATAGCCGGACTATCATCATCAGCTGGACTCCAAGACTATGAAGATACAAGATTGAAGACTTTGTCCCGTGTCCGGATGGGACTTTCCTTGGCGTGGAAGGCAAGCTTGGCAATACGGATATGTAGATCTCCTACCATTGTAACCGACTCTGTGTAACCCTAGCCCTCTCCGGTGTCTATATAAACCGGAGGGTTTTAGTCCGTAGGATGAACAACCATTACAACAGTCATACCATAGGCTAACTTCTAGGGTTTAGCCTCCTTGATCTCGTGGTAGATCCACTCTTGTACTACCCATGTCATCAATATCAATCAAGCAGGAGTAGGGTTTTACCTCCATCGAGAGGGCCCGAACCTGGGTAAAAACATCGTGTCCCTTGTCTCCTGTTACCATCCGCCTAGACGCACAGTTCGGGACCCCCTACCCGAGATCCGCTGGTTTTGACACCGACATTGGTGCTTTCATTGAGAGGGGGACAAGGCGACGTGGAGCCATTCTCATTGAGAGGGGGGAACGCCTCGGGGGAATTCTCATTGAGAGGGGGGAGCAAGCAAATGGTCTAATCATGAGCGGCATCAAACCCAGATTAGTGCGGTCCCTTACGGAATCTAACACGCACTGGGTAGAGGAGCTCGACTCCATACTCTGGGGGCTGCGGACCACGCCAAACCGTACTACCGGATTCACACCATTCTTTATAGTATACGGCGCAGAAGTAGTTTTGCCCTGCGACATAATTCATGACTCACCTCGAGTGCGCATGTACGAAGAAAGAGAAGCCGAGCTGGATCGGCAGGACAACTTGGACGCATTGGAGGAGGAGTGCGACGTGGCAAAGGCTCGTTCCGTATTCTATCAGGAGCAGGCTCGAAGATATCAACGCAGAGAAGTACGGGCTAAAACTTACAACGTTGGCGAACTAGTTCTACGCCTGCCGGACAAGAAAAAGGACAAACTCAAGCCCAAATGGGAAGGCCCCTTCATCATCGACCAAGTCCTGACCGGCGGAGCTGTTGGAAATATGCCCTAGAGGCAATAATGAAAGTATTATTATATTTCCTTGTTCATGATAATTGTCTTTTATTCATGCTATAACTGTATTATCCGGAAATCGTAATACACGTGTGAATACATAGACCACAATATGTCCCTAGTGAGCCTCTAGTTGACTAGCTCGTTGTGATCAACAGATAGTCATGGTTTCCTGGCTATGGACATTGGATGTCGTTGATAACGGGATCACATCATTAGGAGAATGATGTGATGGACAAGACCCAATCCTAAGCATAGCACAAAGATCGTGTAGTTCGTTTGCTAGAGCTTTTCCAATGTCAAGTATCTCTTCCTTAGACCATGAGATCGTGTAACTCCCGGATACCGTAGGAGTGCTTTGGGTGTATCAAACGTCACAACGTAACTGGGTGACTATAAAGGTGCACTACAGGTATCTCCGAAAGTGTCTGGTGGGTTGACACGGATCGAGACTGGGATTTGTCACTCCGTGTAAATGGAGAGGTATCTCTGGGCCTAGTTGGTAGGACATCATCATAATGTGCACAATGTGACCAAGGGGTTGATCACGGGATGATGTGTTACGGAACGAGTAAAGAGACTTGCCGGTAACGAGATTGAACAAGGTATCGGTATACCGACGATCGAATCTCGGGCAAGTATAATACCGCTAGACAAAGGGAATTGTATACGGGATCGATTGAGTCCTTGACATCGTGGTTCATCCGATGAGATCATCGTGGAACATGTGGGAGCCAACATGGGTATCCAGATCCCGCTGTTGGTTATTGACCAGAGAACGTCTCGGTCATGTCTACATGTCTCCCGAACCCGTAGGGTCTACACACTTAAGGTTCGATGACGCTAGGGTTATAAAGGAAGTTTGTATGTGGTTACCGAATGTTGTTCGGAGTCTCGGATGAGATCCCGGACATCACGAGGAGTTCCGGAATGGTCCGGAGGTAAAGATTTATATATGGAAAGTTGTTGTTCGGGTTCCGAAAAAAGTTCGGGTTTTTTCGGTATTGTACCGGGAAGCTTCCAGAAGGTTCCGGAGGATTCCGGAGGGGTCCGGAGGTCCGGAAATTGTTCCACCACGTCCAATACAGTAGCATGGGCTGTAGGGGGGCACCCTAGCCTTAATGGGCCAGGGGCACCAGCCCCCCCAAGGCCCATGCGCATGGGGAGGGAAAACCCTAAGGGGGGAGGGCCTCCACTTGACTTGGGAGGCACTCCTCCCCCCCTTGGCCGCCGCCCCCTCCTCAGATTGGATCTGAGGGGGGCGCCCCCCCTCTCCCTTGCCCCTATATATAGTGGAGGGGAGGGAGGGCAGCCACACCTGAAGCCCTGGCGCCTCCCTCCCTCCCGTGACACCTCCTCCTCTCCCGTAGGTGCTTGGCGAAGCCCTACAGGATTGCCACGCTCCTCCACCACCACCACGCCGTTGTGCTGCTGCTGGATGGAGTCTTCCTCAACCTCTCCCTCTCTCCTTGCTGGATCAAGGCATGGGAGACGTCACCGGGCTGTACGTGTGTTGAACGCGGAGGTGCCGTCCGTTCGACACTAGGATCTCCGGTGATTTGGATCACGACGAGTACGACTCCTTCAACCCCGTTCTCTTGAACGCTTCCACTTAGAGATCTACAAGGGTATGTAGATGCACTCTTCTTCCCCTCGTTGCTGGTTTCTCCATAGATAGATCTTGGTGACACGTAGGAAAATTTTGAATTTCTGCTACGTTCCCCAACAGTGGCATCATGAGCTAGGTCTGTTGCGTAGATTCTTTGCACGAGTAGAACACAAAGTAGTTGTGGGCGTTGATTTTGGTCAATATGCTTACCGTTACTAGTCCAATCTTGTTTCGACGGTATTGTGGGATGAAGCGGCCCGGACCGACCTTACACGTACTCTTACGTGAGACAGGTTCCACCGATTGACATGCACTTGGTGCATAAGGTCGCTAGCGGGTGCCAGTCTCTCCCACTTTAGTCGGAACGGATTCGATGAAAAGGGTCCTTATGAAGGGTAAATAGCAATTGGCATATCACGTTGTGGTTTTGCGTAGGTAAGAAACATTCTTGCTAGAAACCCATAGCAGCCACGTAAAACATGCAAACAACAATTAGAGGACGTCTAACTTGTTTTTGCAGGGTATGCTATGTGATGTGATATGGCCAAGAAGAATGTGATGAATGATATGTGATGTATGAGATTGATCATGTTCTTGTAATAGGAATCACGACTTGCATGTCGATGAGTATGACAACCGGCAGGAGCCATAGGAGTTGTCTTAATTTATTGTATGACCTGCGTGTCATTAAACAACGCCATGTAATTACTTTACTTTATTGCTAACCGGTAGCCATAGTAGTAGAAGTAATAGTTGGCGAGACAACTTCATGAAGACACGATGATGGAGATCATGGTGTCATGCCGGTGCCGATGATGATCATGGAGCCCCGAAGATGGAGATCAAAAGGAGCAAAATGATATTGGCCATATCATGTCAGTATTTGATTGCATGTGATGTTTATCATATTTATACATCTTATTTGCTTAGAACGACGGTAGTAAATAAGATGATCCCTTACAAAAATTTCAAGAAGTGTTCTCCCCTAACTGTGCGCCGTTGCTAAAGTTTGTCGTTTCTAAGCACCATGTGATGATCGGGTGTGATGGATTCTTACGTTCACATACAACGGGTGTAAGACAGATTTACACACGCGAAACACTTAGGGTTAACTTGACGAGCCTAGCATGTATAGACATGGCCTCGAAACACAGAGACCGAAAGGTCGAGCATGAGTCGTATAGTAGATACGATCAACATGAAGATGTTCACCGATGATGACTAGTCCGTCTCACGTGATGATCGGACATGGCCTAGTTGACTCGGATCATGTAATCACTTAGATGACCAGAGGGATGTCTATCTGAGTGGGAGTTCATAAGATGAACTTAATTATCCTGAACATAGTCAAAAGATCTTTGCAAATTATGTCGTAAGCTCGCGCTTTAGTTCCACTGTTTAGATATGTTCCTAAAGAAAATATAGTTGAAAGTTGACAGTAGCGATTATGCGGACAGTAGAAAGCTTATGTCCTTAATGCACCGCTCAGTGTGCTAAACCCCAAACGTCGTTTGTGGATGTTGCGAACATCGGACATACACGTTTTGATAACTACATGATAGTTCAGTTAAATGGTTTAGAGTTGAGGCACCAAAGACGTTTTTGAAACGTCGCGGAACATACGAGATGTTTTCGAGGGCTGAAATTGGGATTTCAGGCTCGTGCCCACGTCAAGAGGTATAAGACCTCCGGCAATTTTCTTAGCCTGCAAACTAAGGGAGAAAAGCTCAATCGTTGAGCTTGTGCTCAGATTGTCTGAGTGCAACAGTCACTTGAATCGAGTGGGAGTTGATCTTCCAGATGAGATAGTGATGTTTCTTCAAAGTCATTGCCACCAAGCTGCTAGAGCTTCGTGATGAACTATAACATATCAGGGATAGATATGATGATCCTTGAGGTATTCACGATGTTTGACACCGCGAAAGTAGAAATCAAGAAGGAGCATCAATTGTTGATGGTTGGTAAAACCACTAGTTTCAAGAAGGGCAAGGGCAAGAAGGGATACTTCATGAAACAGCAAATCAGCTGCTGCTCTAGTGAAGAAACCCAAGGTTGAACCCAAACCCGAGACTAAGTGCTTCTGTGATAAAGGGAACAGTCACTAGAGCGAAATTACCCTAGACACTTGGTAGATGAGAAGGCTGGCAAGGTCGATAGAAGTATATTGGATATACATTATGTTAATGTGTACTTTACTAGTACTCCTAGTAGCACCAGGGTATTAGATACCAGTTCGGTTGCTAAGTGTTAGTAACTCGAAATAAAAGCTACGGAATAAATGGAGACTAGCTAAAGGTGAGCTGACGATATGTGTTGGAAGTGTTTCCAAGGTTGATGTGATCAAGCATCGCACGCTCCCTCTACCATCGAGATTTGGTGTTTATAGACATGATTGGATTATGTCTATCGCAATACGGTTATTCATTTAAGGAGAATAATGGTTACTCTATCTATTTTAATAGTGCCTTCAATGGTCTTTCACCTAAAGGAATGGTTTATTGAATCTCGATCGTAGTGATACACATTTTCATGCCAAAAGATATAAGATAGTAATGATAGTACCACTTACTTGTGGCACTGCCATGTAAGTCATATTTGTGTAAAACGCATGAAGAAGCTCCGTGTTGATGGATCTTTGGACTCACTCGTTTTGAAAAGTTTGAGACATGCGAACCATGTCTATTGGTGTATACGCATGAAGAAACTCCATGCATATGGATCGTTTGGACTCACTTGATTTTGAATCACTTGAGATATGCAAATCATACCACATGGGAAAGATGACTAAAAAGCCTCGTTTTTCAGTAAAATGGAACAAGATAGCAACTTGTTGGAAGTAACACATTTTGATGTGTGCAGTCCAATGAGTGCTGAGGCATGCAGTGAATATCGTTATGTTCTTACTTCACAGATGATTCGAGTAGATGTAGAGTATATTTACTTGATGAAACACAAGTCTGAATTATTGAATGGTTCAAGTAATTTCAGAGTGAAGTTGAAGATCATCGTGACAAGAGGATGAAATGTCTATGATATGATCATAGAGATGAGTATCTGAGTTATGAGCTTTGGCACGCAATTAAGACATTGTGGAAATTGTTTCACAATTAATACCGCCTGGAACACCACAGTTTGATGGTGTGTCCGAACATCATAGTTGCACCCTATTGGATATGGTGCGTACCATGATGTCTCTTATCGAATTACCACTATCGTTTATGGGTCAGGCATTAGAGACAACCACATTCACTTTAAATAGGGCACCACGTAATTCCGTTGAGATGACACCGTATGAACTATGGTTTAGAGAAACCTAAGCTGTCATTTCTTAAAGGTTTGGGGCTGTGACGCTTATGTGAAAAAGTTTTAGGTTGATAAGCTTGAACCCAAAGTGGATAAAATGCATCTTCATAGGACACCCAAAACAGTTGGGTATACCTCCTAATTCAGATCTGAAAGCAATAGGGATTGTTTCTTGAATCGGGTCCTTTCTCGAGGAAATGTTTGTCTCGAAAAGTGGAGTGGGAGGATGGTGGAGACTTGATATGGTTATTGAACCGTCACCACAACTAGTGTGTAGCAGGGCGCAGGAAGTTGTTCCTGTGGCACCTACACCAATTGAAGTAGAAGCTTATGATAGTGATCATGAAACTTCGGATCAAGTCACTACCGTACCTCGTAGGGTGACAAGGATGCGTACTGCTTCAGAGTGGTAAAGTAATCCTGTCTTGAAGGTCATGTTGCTAGACAACAATGAACCTACGAGCTATGGAGAAGCGATGGTGGGCCCAAATTCCGACAAATGGTTAGAAGCTATGAAATCCGAGATAGGATCCATGTATCAGAACAAAGCATGGACTTTGGTGGACTTGCCCGATGATCGGCAAGCCATTGAGATAAATGGATCTTTAAGAAGAAGACGGACGTGGACGGTAATGTCACCGTCTATGAAGCTCGACTTGTGGCGAAGAGTTTTTCACAAGTTCAAGGAGTTGACTACGATGAGATTTTCTCATCCGTAGCGATGCTTAAGTCCGTCGGAATCATGTTAGCATTAGCTGCATTTATGAAATCTGGCAGATGGATGTCAAAATGAGTTTCCTTACCAGTTTTCGTAAGGAAAGGTTGTATGTGATACAATCAGAAAGGTTTTGTCGATCCTAAGAATGCTAAAAGGTATGCTAGCTCCAGCGATCCTTCTAAGGACTGGAGTAAGCATCTCGGAGTTGGAATGTGTACTTTGATAAGATGATCAAAGATTTTGGGTTTATACAAATTTATGAGAAACTTGTATTTCCAAAGAAGTGAGTGGGAGCACTATAGAATTTCTGATAAGTATATGTTGTTGACATATTGTTGATCAGAAATGATGTAGAATTTCTGGAAAGCATATAGGGTTATTTGAAAAATGTTTTTCAATGGAAAACCTGGTTTAAGCTACTTGAACATTGAGCATCAAGATCTATGAGGATAGATCAAAAACCGCTTAATGGTACTTTCAAATGAGCATATACCTTGACATAATCTTGAAGGTGTTCAAGATGGATCAGTCAAAGAAGGAGTTCTTGCCTGAGATGTAAGGTATGAAGTTAAGAGTTAAAGTTCGACAACGGCAGAAGAGAGAGAAAGGACGAATGTCGTCCCCTATGCTTCAGACGTAGGCTCTATAGTATGCTATGCTGTGTACCGCACCGGAAGTGTGCCTTGCCATGAGTTAGTCAAGGGGTACAAGAATGATCCAGGAATGGATCATTGGACAACGGTCAAAATTGTCCTTGTAACAAATAAGGACATGTTTCTCGATTATGGAGGTGATAAAGAGTTCGGCGTAAAGGGTTACGTCGATGCAAGCTTTAACACCTATCCGAATGACTCTGAGTAGCAAACCAGATACGTATAGTGGAGCGACCATTTGGAATAGCTCCAAGTGGAGCGTGGAAGCAGCATTTACAATATGACCTAGAGATTTGCAAAGTACATACGGATCTGAATGTTGCAGACCCGTTGACTAAAACCTCTCTCACTACCAAAACATGATCAAACCACATAACTCATTGAGTCTTAATCACATGATGATGTGAACTAGTTTAATGACACTAGTAAACTCTTTGGATGTTGGTCACATGGCGATGTGACCTGTCAGTGTTAATCACATGGCGATGTGAACTAGATTATTGACTCTAGTGCAAGTGGGAGACTGTTGGAAATATGCCCTAGAGGCAATAATAAAAGTATTATTATATTTCCTTGTTCATGATAATTGTCTTTTATTCATGCTATAACTGTATTATCCGGAAATCGTAATACACGTGTGAATACATAGACCACAATATGTCCCTAGTGAGCCTCTAGTTGACTATCTCGTTGTGATCAACAGATAGTCATGGTTTCCTGGCTATGGACATTGGATGTCGTTGATAACGGGATCACATCATTAGGAGAATGATGTGATGGACAAGACCCAATCCTAAGCATAGCACAAAGATCGTGTAGTTCGTTTGCTAGAGCTTTTCCAATGTCAAGTATCTCTTCCTTAGACCATGAGATCGTGTAACTCCCGGATACCGTAGGAGTGCTTTGGGTGTATCAAACGTCACAACGTAACTGGGTGACTATAAAGGTGCACTACAGGTATCTACGAAAGTGTCTGTTGGGTTGACACGGATCGAGACTGGGATTTGTCACTCTGTGTAAAGGGAGAGGTATCTCTGGGCCCACTCGGTAGGACATCATCATAATGTGCACAATGTGACCAAGGGGTTGATCACGGGATGATGTGTTACGGAACGAGTAAAGAGACTTGCCGGTAACGAGATTGAACAAGGTATCGGTATACCGACGATCGAATCTCGGGCAAGTATAATACCGCTAGACAAAGGGAATTGTATACGAGATCGATTGATTCCTTGACATCGTGGTTCATCCGATGAGATCATCGTGGAACATGTGGGAGCCAACATGGGTATCCAGATCCCGCTGTTGGTTATTGACTAGAGAACGTCTCGGTCATGTCTACATGTCTCCCGAACCCGTAGGGTCTACACACTTAAGGTTCGATGATGCTAGGGTTATAAAAGAAGTTTGTATGTGGTTACCGAATGTTGTTCGGAGTCTGGGATGAGATCCCGGACTTCACGAGGAGTTCCGGAATGGTCCGGAGGTAAAGATTTATATATGGAAAGTTGTTGTTCGGGTTCCGGAAAAAGTTTGGGTTTTTTCGGTATTGTACTGGGAAGCTTCCAGAAGGTTCCGAAGGATTCCGGAGGGGTCCGGAGGTCCGGAAATTGTTCCACCACGTCCAATACAGTAGCATAGGCTGTAGGGGGGCGCCGTAGCCTTAATGGGCCAGGGGCACCAGCCCCCCCAAGGCCCATGCGCATGGGGAGGGAAAACCCTAAGGGGGGAGGGCCTCCACTTGACTTGGGAGGCACTCCTCCCCCCCCTGGCCGCCGCCCCCTCCTCAGATCTGATCTGAGGGGGCCGGCCCCCCTCTCCCTTGCCCCTATATATAGTGGAGGGGAGGGAGGGCAGCCACACCTGAAGCCCTGGCGCCTCCCTCCCTCCCGTGACACCTGCTCCTCTCCCGTAGGTGCTTGGCGAAGCCCTACAGGATTGCCACGCTCCTCCAACACCACCACGTTGTTGTGCTGCTGCTGGATGGAGTCTTCCTCAACCTCTCCCTCTCTCCTTGCTGGATCAAGGCATGGGAGACGTCACCGGGCTATACGTGTGTTGAACGCGGAGGTGCCGTCCGTTCGACACTAGGATCTCCGGTGATTTGGATCACGACGAGTACGACTCCTTCAACCCCGTTCTCTTGAACGCTTCCGCTTAGCAATCTACAAGGGTATGTAGATGCACTATTCTTCCCCTCGTTGCTGGTTTCTCCATAGATAGATCTTGGTGACACGTAGGAAAATTTTGAATTTCTGCTCCGTTCCCCTACAGGAGCATACCGTCTGCGAAACGCATCGGACAACCGACTCGAGCCGAACCCATGGAACGCAGCCCGCCTCCGAAGATTCTACGCCTAGCGCCGGACTCAGAGTTCGTCTCCTTCCTCCGTCCACATATTACACTTCAGTTGTCTTTTGTTTATCTCTTTTCTCCCACTTTTTTCATAAAGCCCTTGAGGGCCGATCTGCGCATTGTTCGCACACACTTGACGTGCTACTTGCACTCATTATACCTGGGGGCTTCTTTCACAGAAGCTTACTTATAACAGGCTTTATGCCGAATACATGTGTCAAAATTCCGCATGTACCTTTTATTCACCATTATATGCATCGATATGACTTAAGTTTTGGCCAAGATGGGTTGCCTGGCTCCTGTGATTACCCCTACGTTCCTGATTGTTTGGCTAGGAGGTAAAGGGAGCACCTCTGCGATTGTTACTGCCGGGTCAGCCGGACGTACACCTCAGACCGGGTGAAGCCGAAAGCTAGCGTTCTTAAGGGAATATTCGGTCGGTGATTTGAAAGATGATTTTCCTTTTTAACTATTTATTTATCTGCCCCCAGATGTTTTCCTACTCTTTTCGCAGTCCGGACATGCACTTTAGGGCATGCCTCCCAGGGAAAGGAACCCTTAACAGAACTATTCTCCCTGGAAGATGTTTCTTACTAACCATGTAATATAACATAACTAGTTGGGCACTTGTCTGATAAAGAACTAATGACCCCTACGCCTGGTCTCCATGCATGCCCCGGTTTTTTCATAACCGAGAAGGTATTCGGACACACTCCGGACTCTAGGGTCCCGAGGTTGAATCGAAAAGGTCGGCAAAGACAAACGATCTACAATCCGGCTAGAAGGCATTTTACATGTCATTTTAAAATACATCGTCAAATCGACTGATTGTGCTCCTCCTCAATCCCATCTAACAGGCTGTCTAATTTACAGTCCCGTTGGGAATACTTAGCGGCCAACTCTACTTGGCCGTACACTAAGCTCACAGGGATCTCCTTCCCATCGGGCCCCACAGGTCCGACCTCGGCCATGTGGTTTGGATCCGCCTTCTTGTACCACGTCTTCACCATGGCCCAGGCTTCCCTGGCACCTTGACGGCAGGCCGATATCTTCCATAAACGGAAGCACTGCCGTGCTCCCTGAAGCTTCTTCGCAAGCTCTCCAAGGCCCTCGGGTAGGGAGACGGACGGCCATAAGGCCTGGACGACGCCACTCATCGCCTGCCGAACACGTTCGAGCAGTTGCACCAGTTCGGGAAGTTGGTCACCCATTGAACCGGGCATTTCCTCCGCAGGGCGACCTGTGAGCATACCTACAGACACATTTTTGTCAATTCGACTTCCTCGCCGAACTCTTCTTTTCAAAAGAGTTTTCTCAAGCACTTACTATAGATGCCGCGACGAAGCCGCTGATTCTCCCTCACGCAGCCAGACAGCTGGGCCCAAACACCCTTTAGCTCCTCTCCAAGCTGGGTGTGGGAGTCTTGGAGCTTGTTCCTCTCCTGCTGCACCTTCATAAGCACCCTCTCGCCGGCCTTCAGCTGGCACAGTAGCTGTTGCTTGTCCGGATCCAGTCCGGCAACATCTGCAATATCATTGTCAGACTTATACGCACGCCGCACACCGCTTATCTTTTTTAAAAATAATGTGTTACCGGAGGGGGTCTTTGCGTCTCCTCCTGCGGCAGCTAGTGCGGCCTCAAGTTGGGCCTTGCACTCTTGTAGCTCCTGGGACAATTGGGTATTCTTCTCCGTGAGATCCTGCATATCAAATGATCCTTAAATCAGTTATTTTAACTACTTTAAGTCTCGGGGGCTACTGGCATATACAACTATTAAAATCCATTACCCGTATGTCTTTTACATACTGCTGCGTGGCTCTGGTTAAACCATCTTGAGCGGCACGGAGGTGCGCGTCTCCCGCGTTAAAGGCATTCAACGCCTCGGGGGAGAAACACGTGCCACGAAGAACTGTCCGGTGGTGCCTATGATTCATGGCGCTCCCCACCTCAGACCTGGTGGCGGACAGCCTGTCGGCATCCTCCATTGGAGGAGTATCCGGCTCGCGCCTGGCGCTTTGCTCCCTCTCCGGACCAGGTGTTGGAGCCTGATTGGTGGAGGCTTGGTTGGCAACCTCTCCGGGCACAGTCCGTCGAGCGCTCTTTCTCTTGGAAAAGTCATGAGCGTTAATGCACCTCCTAGGAATCTTTTCCTTAAACAACGGTCGCGAGCTATACCATTGCGGTGATGTTTCGATTCGCACCGCACCCCTCTTCCGCCTGTTGGGCCGGACTGACCCTTGTTGGTCAGCCGCCACAGGTTTGGCTTCCCGCCTTGAAGGCACCTCCTGCGAGACACCATTGTATACGGTGATCAGAAATACGCAAGGATGAAGTAGTGGTGTCAGGACTCTGGTCATAATTACCTGGGAAGCCGGAGATAAGCCGGGGTAGTCAGCCGTAATGGCGACTAGAGCATTGTCCATGCTGAGTTGGTGAAACACCCCGTCGATTAGCTCCACCTTTATGTTCGGATCCTCTTCGGAGGCCGGATCAAGGGATCTTCCCGGATCCTCGGGTTGTGGAGCCAGACTATGTATGCTCTCCACATCCCGGCGCAGTTCCTGCGTCAAAACCGTAAAGCAAGGTACTTAACTTTGAAAGCACGGGTCGGATAAATAAACGTCCGCTTACCCAGCTCCGAGGGTTATTCATGGAAAACCCATTCAATGGGCTCGTTTGGAGGAAGTCCTCCTTCTCCCCCTTGTACAGGCTAGACAGAATCTTCACCAGATCTGCGGCCGATCCCGGCAACCTTGCGGCCATGACGGGTGGCATCATTCTCCCCGTTGAAATCCCACATGGGGTGGCCCCTATATTTGAGCGGCTGCACCCCTCGCATAATGCACGTGGCCATGACTCCAATCATGGTCAATCCGGAATGGGCCAGCAACCTTATCCGGCCCATCAAATAATGGACGCTCCTGTCTTCCTCCTGTCGAGGGCTCCGCGGGCGCCAACTTAGGCGTTTCTTTAGAGGAGCCTTGCTGAACTCCGGGAGGCCGATCCGAACTGGGTCCGGCAGTGGAGCATCTTCTACATAAAACCATTCCGAAGGCCAGTCTTCGGACACCTTCTTTGGGGTTTCGGATAGATATCTGGTCCCGGCGATGCGCCATATTTCGGCTCCGCCCACTTGATATATTGACCCCTTGTGAGAACGGGGTACGAGGCAAAATAGTCTCTTCCACAGCACAAAATGGGGCTCGATGCCCAGGAACAGCTCGCAAAGAGCTATGAAACCCGCGATGTGCAGAATAGAGGCGGGCGTGAGGTGATGAAGCTGGAGTCCGTTGAACTCCAGAAGCCCACGGAGAAACGGATGTATGGGAAGCCCGAGCCCCCTTATTAGATAAGGGACGAAGCACACCCGCTCTCCTTTGGAGGGATTAGGGGTGGCCTCCGCTTGCTTTCCACCTTTGTAGGTGGCCAGCCCGGCTCGAAGCGGGACCATAAAGGCCGGAGGAAGGTATCCCTCCGCTTGGAGCGTCACCAGCTCGTTGTGCGGAACTGAACATCTCCTCCAATCTCCTGGCTGAGGACTAGGAGCGCGAGAGGAGGAGCCGCGTCGACGGTCCATGATGGAGTGGATTTTTGGTCAGAAGCGCTCCGATGAGTACTCGCGAAAGGAAGATGGTGTGATTTGGATCTGGATTCTTGCCTCTCTTATAGGCAGATTATTTGCGCCGCTAGGGGGTAAAACATAAAAATACCCTGGCCTTTCGCATCCATGCGACACGTGGAAGAGGGCCATTATTGGGCGCGGAAGCCAAGGAGCGCAACATTTGTAAGGAAGCCGGACACTATTCGGCAAGCACATGGAATTTGGAGGAGAACCCGCCTTGCAATGCCGAAGACAATATGCGCGCCGGACTCGTCGTCATTGAAGCCTGGTTCGGGGGCTACTGAGGGAATCCTAGACTAGGGGGTGTCCGGATAGCCGGACTATCATCATCGGCCGGACTCCAAGACTATGAAGATACAAGATTGAAGACTTCGTCCCGTGTCCGGATGGGACTTTCCTTGGCGTGGAAGGCAAGCTTGGCAATACGGATATGTAGATCTCCTACCATTGTAACCGACTCTGTGTAACCCTAGCCCTCTCTGGTGTCTATATAAACTGGAGGGTTTCAGTCCGTAGGACAAACAACCATTACAACAATCATACCATAGGCTAGCTTCTAGGGTTTATCCTCCTTGATCTCGTGGTAGATCCACTCTTGTACTACCCATATCATCAATATCAATCAAGAAGGAGTAGGGTTTTACCTCCATCGAGAGGGCCCGAACCTGGGTAAAAACATCGTGTCCCTTGTCTCCTGTTACCATCCGCGTAGACGCACAGTTCGGGACCCCCTACCCGAGATCCGCCGGTTTTGACACCGACACCGGCCCCCAGCAGGCGGCCTTCCCATCCCTCGAAGCAAGTGCACCATTAACCTGATGAGACCAGGTATGGCTACAGTGACCTCCCGCCAGGTGGCGGGACTGTAGCCACACCGAGCTGACCAAGCCTGCGTCATTAGCAGCATGGCTACAGTAAGCAGCCACCAACCAGACCCGCCAGCGGCGGGAGCGGCCTGTCAGCCCCGTACCAGAACAGTCGGCGGGGCCCACCAAGCGGCGGGCCCCAGTAGTCGGCGGAGAAGCCGGAGGCCGGAGACACTGACAGCCAAGCCCAGCAGCCGGCTGGATTACCATTGTACCCCTGGGGGTAGGCCTATATAAACCCCCCAGGCCACCCATGCAAAGGGTTCCCACCCCATTAGACCTAGCCACATCCCTAGAGCAGGAGAGAGCTAGCCTTGCCTTCTCCTACCTCTAGCATACAGATCAAGGAGCAACTTTGTATCACTTGTGCCTTTAGTGATCATGCGGAGACCCCGCAGAGCAGGACTAGGGGTGTTATCTCCTAGGAGAGCCCCGAACCTGGCTAAAGTACGCCGACCTTCGTGTCTACGCCTCATCCCGCTTCCGGGCACCGGGGACATTCTACTCGCTCCCATCATGATAGGCCATCCATTGGCATATGTTGCACCCAACCCCCGACATAGTCAGAGCCATGTGCCGCGACCACACGTAGCAGGGCAAAGAAGGGAAGCCGGAGAGAAGCCAAGGATTCGAGATGAACAAGGCAACATCAAGGACCAAGGCCACAAACTTCAGACGGGCGAAGCAGGTTGCCCCTGCAAGACCCTTGCCGGGAGCAGCCTCCGCAGCCCCGGCAAACCCTTGCCGGGGCAGCTCGCCCACACCAGCGGCGCGGGCCACCCTTGAGCCACGGTCTCCAACGCCAGCAACCACGTTGAACCAGGGCTTGGGAGGCACCTCCACGGTGGCATGCAGATCTTTGTGAAGACATAGAATGCTCAGGATCAAATGAGGATTGGAAAGCAACAATCCTCACCAAGATCCTTACTGAAGGAATCCACAAGACCCCCGGGAAGATCCTTGCCGGGGACGGCAGCGCGCCATGCAAGACCCTTGGTGGGCCACCTGACAAGACCCTTGCCGGGCCACCCGACAAGGCCCTTGCCGGAGGCGACATCGGGGCCACTACCAGGCCCGCACCAACCAACTCCCCGCCGCCGTTCGCATGCAGATGCTAGCCTAACCAGCTGGGCAGGCACCTGCGTGGCAACACGCACCTTCCAGGCCAACTCAGCATGCTCCTGCATGGCAGCATGCAGATCTTCGTGGAGGCTCCATTACCGCGCCACCTCAGCTGCTTGCCTGCCTACATGGCACCGCATGCATCGCTGGACAAGGCGTGTGTCAAAGCGAGGGGGAGCGGCGACGGACAGGACGGGCCTCACCCCCGTCCCTGATAAAGTGAGGGAAACTAAGCCATGCATTAAATGAATCTTGTCCTGTAATACAGGCAATAAGCTCGCAACACTGTAGGCCTTTCCACCTCCTGTGTGCCACTGTGGCAGACCCTTTCGCCTATAAAAGGAGGCCCATGGCGTACAGGAAAAGGATTCGGCTCTTTCGAACCTCATAGCACCCATAGCTAGTTTGAGAGCGCAAGAACACTCAATACATCCACCAAGCAGGACTAGGGTTTTACACATCCTCACGGCCCGAACCTGGGTAAACGATCCCCGTGTCAATTACTAATCCCGCTCTTCTCACAACCCCGCACCCCGCAACCGCAGTAGGGATTCTTATGATCCCATAGGTGTCGTTTCCCCCGACATCTTTGGCGCGCCAGGTAGGGGGCGCAATGGTGAGAATCTGGTCTGGTAGTTGGCCCGACAGTTCTTCATCGCCACAACTCCCGCGGAGAAGGCGGCCAAGAGAGCGATGCTCCCTGCGAGCGCAAGGGACGCCAGGGCAGTGACGAAAAAGCTAAGTCATGCCACCTTCAAACTCCTCTCCTTAATATAAGGTTATTGTCCTCGGAGATTCTGCCTATGTATGGAAAACCCGTACGCAGAAGGGCCCTCCCGCGATCGGCAACGCCTTTGTTCTATTTCGAGTCCGCTCAACAGTTCAAGCGGCCACGTTGAGAGTGGCAGGGTACCCTACCGTCGTCAGCAACACTCTCGACTCTGACTCAAGTCAAACTCGACAGATCGAGCGGCCGCGTTGAGGGCGGTAAGGTGGTTTTCCCGACAGCAAGCACACCCTGCAGGCTAATGGGGATCCATCCTCAAAACGCCACCCTGGGTATACATGCCGGCAAACCTAACCAGTAACGTAGGGTGGACATGCAAAGGAAAATCAAACAGGAAAATAACATGCATAATGTCAAGAGTACTGCAGAGTTATATTACATAAATCACCGCAGCGGTTCTAACTAAAAGATAGCATTTGTCTTGGTCATGAACTTGCAGCGGCGGTAATAAACGGGGTGCCTAGTCCCGGCGCTGGCCATCCAACCTCTTGATCTTGTCGATGCGGCTGAGGATGGGCTTGATACGCTCATTGAGCGCCGCGATGTCGGCATCCTCCGGCAAGCTCTTCAGCACAGCTTCGAAGTCGAGGTCAGGATGCCAGTGTGCTATCTTGGCAAGCACCCTGGTCATGACACCCCGGCAAAGCACCCGGGACTCCTCAGCCAGGGAGGCCGTCCAGTCGGAGTGAAGCCGTTCCAGAGCGCCGATGACCTTTTCAAAATACAGGGTCAGCGCCGATGACCTTTTCAAAATACAGGGTCAGGTTGGCGTTGGGGCTCAGGCTTGCCTCCGGGGCGTACCTCATGTTCGGCATCCCCATGATGCCCACCTGCGTGGCGACCGATTTTGCAATGGCGGCGAGGCTTTCAAGCCAATGTTTCTCGCCCACTGAGGGAGTCCTGGATTAGGGTGTATCCGGACAGCCGGACTGTGTACAACGTCCGGACTATTGAATCGTGAAGATACAAGACTCAAGACTACGGCCCGTGTCCGGATGGGACTCTCCTTGGCGTGGAAGGCAAGCTTGGCGATCCGGATATTATGTTTCCTTCCTTGTAACCAACTCCATGTAAACTCTATCCCTCTCCGGTGTCTATATAAACCGGAGAGGTTGGTCCTTAGAAGACCGATCACAATTACAATCATACCATCATAGGCTAGCTCTTAGGGTTTAGCCTCTACGATCTCATGGTAGATCTACTCTTGTACTACCCATATCACCAATATTAATCAAGCAGGAAGTAGGGTTTTACCTCCATCGAGAGGTCCCAAACCTGGGTAAACATATGTGTCCCTTGCTTCCTGTCACCATCAGCCTTGACACACAGATCGGGACCCCTACCCGAGATCCGCCGGTTTTGACACCAACATTGGTGCTTTCATTGAGAGTTCCTCTGTGTCTTCACTGTCAGGCTCGATGGCTCCTTCGATCATCATCAACGACGCTGTCCAGGGTGAGACTTTCCTCCCTGGACAGATCTTCTTGTTCGGCGGCTTCGCACTGCAGGCCAATTCGCTTGGCCACCTGGAGCAGATCGATAGCTATGCCCCCGGCCACCAGGTCAGGTTCGGAAACTTGAACTACACAGCGAATATTCGCGGAGACTTGATCTTCGATGGATTCGGGCCAGCGCCAGGAGCACCGAACAGTTACGATGAGCACGGCTTAGTCCTGCTGTCAGACGATGCTCAGGATATCACCCTGGCAGAAGGCTCAGATCTAAAGCCGGGGCAGGTTGCGTTGCCTAAGGACGGCGGGCTGGACCCCGCCCCGCAGGCCGTACCCTCATCGGTGGTAGAGCCAAACACAGGCCTCCCTTTTGAGGAAGATTGTGACTCCGGACCCCCGGATTCATATCCGGATGTAGGTTCCAGTCCACGCATTCCCAGGCCCGTCGAGCCTGGTTGGGCTCCGGTAATGGAGTTCACCGCGGCGGATGTCTTTCAGCGCTCGCCCTTTGGCGACATGCTGAACTTATTGAAGTCTCTCTCTTTGTCAGGAGACTCTGGGCCGAACTATGTCCGGCTTGAGTGGGAAGCGGACAACGACGGAATTCGTTGCCCACCCACCACCCACTTCATTGCCATGGTCGATGACTTAACCGACGTGCTTGACTTCGACACCGAGAACATCGATGGTATAGACGACGATGCAGGAGAACTACAGGAGCCACCGCTCACGGGGAGGTGGACGGCTACCTCCTCATACGATGTATATATGGTGGACACTCGAAAGGAAACCAATGGCGGTGAGGCAACGGAGGATAACCCCTCAGGGAGAAAAGCAAAACATGTGCGTCATCAGCGCCACTCCAAGCCCCGCCACATCAACACCGGCCCCGAAAACGAAAGCAGTCTGGATGGTGCCGAAGAGGAATACAGCCCTGGTCAGCCTACCCTCAAGCAGGCTGGACTGGTCACGATAGGATACTTGGAGAGGGACAATTATACACCCCCCTCCGACGACGAGGTAAGCCTCGACAATGACGAATTCGGCGTACCTGAAGACCCAGTGGAATAAGTTCGCTTCAAGCGACGACTCATGGCCATGGCAAGGTTCCTGCAAAGGAAGCAAGAGCAGCTTAAAGCTGACTAAGACGTGCTAGTGGATAGGTGGACCAAGGTACTGGCCAACGAAAAATACGAACTCGACAGCCCCAGCAAAGGTCATACACGGCACAACTGGCTACCTCAACTCGAGCAGGAAAACCACAGCCACACACCCAGACGTCCACACATCACTACGGTCCAAGACAGTAAGAAGCATACACGAAGAGGCACCCTCAAGCCCCGGCACAAAGGTCATAAACGTCAAGACAAGGAAACTGGCGCCAAGTCCAGCAACTCTCAGTCCGGTAAATGGACAAAGAACAACTCAAGCCTACTCGACCAAAGCCACACATTGGATCAACCGTGTGAAATTCACGGTACCCCTAGAAGGACGGCAAAGCATACCAATAGAGAATGCCGGATCCTCAAAACAAAGCGACTGGTCGTGCGCCCGAAGCAATAAGGGGAGGCGCCTCGTCAAAGACCCCCCCAGGGCATAAAAGTACGGTCAATCGCCCATGACCACATCAACCATAGCAAGTCAATTGGAGTACCCCTAGACCTAGTAGTCCAGGGGCTCTATAACACATAAAACCCACACGGGCATGAAGCCACGAACAACATCTCCTAAAAGATGTAAGGACCAAAGGCCAAGTTTTATTGGCCCACAACTCTAACAGTTGTCTTTGGGTCACCCAAAAAATGCTACGCCAAAGAATAAATCTTCAGCATCATCCCACCATGCGGCAGTTTACCGTACTAACGAGATAAACCATGTTAACTAGATTCCACGTGGTAAATCACTCAGGCCAACTATCCGGACACCCATTGAGGAGTCCGCGCCACCTCACGGTATAACGGCTGGGCACACCGGGGTCCGATCAGGGACCCTTGGACCAACCACAAGAGGACGCCCAGCTACCTTCAAGCATTTGCCTTTACATACTAATGATTGACGCATAACAGGATTGACGGCATGGAACCAGCTCAGACATGCAGATAGAAGGCAGTTCAGATTTGATCCACTCACAACCCCCTCCAGTCCGGTCACCACAGGTTCCGCCAAATAACACCTCTTTTTATACATCATACTCATATGCATAGACATATCATACTACTACAGTGCGTAGACTTAAATAACACTTACCGGCTGTCGTTCATCACCGACGCCTCTTTGCCGAACGTGAACAGCCACGCTTCGCGTTTGCCCGGTTACACCAGGGGCTTCATAGTACGGCAATAAAGTCCGACCACCTTTTCGGTCGCTTGGCACCCCGAACTTATAGCACTATATGCATCAGCTCCGAATCATGTCTTGGGTCATTGGTTGGGTTTGCCCGGCTCCCATGTTTTGGTACCTTATGTTTCGTTCTGTCGGCTAAGGTAGCGCTGGGAGAACTACTGCGATTGTGTCCCGGTTCAGCCGAACGAGCACCTCAGTAGAGAAAGCCGAAAACCGACCGTCATGATGATGCGAGAGCTAGTCAGCTATTCGAGAGGTTGTAAAATCCTTAAATATTTATTCCGCACAACGCCATTATAAATGCAGAGTCAGACGGATCGGTCTTCCGATCAGGCACCAATAGAGCCCCTAGTTCGGCCTTCCGAACACTAGGGGCTGCACCGACCATCCTCGAATTCCTATGGCTAAGTGAGAGTAATAAAGCCCTATAGTCCGATTGCCTGGTTCGTGGAGAGAAACACCTCCTTAAAAGGACCCAGCTAGGGGATAAAGAGCGTTCATATATATCCCGAACACCCCCGTATTATTTTTACGAGGGGGCAGAAGCTGATGACTGGCCAACTCTCAGGATTTTCTTACAATAAACAGCCGCACAGGAAGAACATATGTTCAAACAAAACAGACAATATATAATAAAAAATGCCATTATCTCATATTACAAAGGCCGACACAAATTCCCTCAGGGAAATATAATGTCTTTGGCACACTTATCCGCCGCATGGCGGGCCCCTTTCATTACACCTTCATAGTACAGCTCGGGCTTGCGGTGCTCCTTACCCTCCGGCGGCCCCTCAGTCATCAGCTTCTCTGCGTCAAGCTTCCCCCAATGCACTTTCGCACGGGCAAACGCCATGTGCGCGCCTTCTATACAGACTGATCGCTTGATAGCATCAAGCCGAGGACACGCACCCACAATCCGCTTGATGAGTCTGACGTAACTGCTTGGGATTGGCTCCGTAGGCCACATTCGGACAACTAAGTCCTTCATGGCTAGTTCGGCCGCCTGGTGTAGCTCGACCAGCTGTTTCAGCTGATCGATAAAAGGCACCGAATAGTTCAGCGCCAAATACTGCGACCAGAAATCCCTCTCCACAGTCTTCTTCTCCACGGTTCGGTAGAATTGGGCAGCATCTGATATGTTGCGAGGAAGATCCACAAAAGCCCCTGGAAACATAAGAATTCATCTTGCTGCTTAGGATTCTTCCCATTATCATGTACAAAGGCTAAGAATACAGAAGGCCTTACCAGCCGCGACTTTTCGGGCCTCCTGAATGTCCCGCGCAGCACCTCGGGCTTCTTCCCGAGCACCTTCTACAGCCTCGAGAGCTTGAGCGAGTTCGGATTCTTTCCCTACTAGACTCTCCTCCAAGCCCTCGCTCTTCTTCACAGCTTCCTGGAGCTCCCGCTCAGCTGCGATGACCCTGGCCTCGTGTTTTTCACGAAGCGCTTGTTCGGTGATAGCCTTCTTGTTGGCATCGGCCATAGCCTTCTTTAGTGTCGCGTATTCGGCACTCGCTCCTAGAGCATACAATACAAATACTTTTCACCAAGTACAACTATTCAATCGAGCAAACTACAAGATAAATGTTTTCAACATACCTTGCTTGTCTTCCAATTGCTTCTTCACACGGCCAAGTTCCTCCTCGGCCCGTGTAAGGTTCTGCTTCAGTTCGGACACCTCCACATTATAAGCGGCCGTCCTCTCTACAGACGCCTGTTTTCACACAAAAGGGTATACATCATTCACATAGGCTCCCGCGAGAGCAGGGGATTTGATCCCTTGCTCGGCTCTGTCTCCTCCGCCGGATAATGCATCAGGGGCTACTACTCATATTATGACAATTCCTCAAAGGTTTCATAGGAAACATACCTCAAAAGCCTTTATAAGGCCAAGGTAGGACTCATTCAGCCTGCTCTCGGCGGACTGAATCTTCTCGACCACCGCACCATGAGGGCCCGATGCTCATCGACAATAAACGTGCTCTTCAATGCTGTCGATAGACCGCCAGGCAGCTCTGCTCGAACAGAGGACGCCGGCAGGGTAGGCAGGCCCCCACCATCGAGGGTGGCTGCTCACTCGACCCCGGAACCCTAGAGGTCCCGGGGGCCGTATCCATCCCCGCATGTCCGGCTCCAGGGATATTTCCTCCCTGGTCCGGGTCTTGTTGAGATGACACCTCAGTGTCACGCTTGGACTTTGGAGGAGGGGCCCGCGGAGGCGTCTCGCTCGCCTTGGCGTCCGAGCCCAGCGAATCCTCCAACGAGGACCGGCCAGCGCAAGACCTTGCCAGATTGTGCAAAATATGGTAACAGTTAAAATTACTATACCCAAAAACAATCCCGGACACATATGCGTGTTCGGACACTTACGACTTCTCCAGGGGATGGGCCCTGAGATCCCACTCTGGGGTGCTATCGGCAGCCGTGGTGGATGCCTCTGGGAGGTAACCTTTCCTCCTCTTGGGCGATCCGGCCTCCAGAGATGTGGAGGCCGTCCTTTTCCTCCCGCCATCAGAGTGAGGCTCATCCTCTTCTGCTTCCTCCTCTTCGTCTTCAGACGAAGGATCATCGCTGAAGTCTTCGGATTTGGCGTCCGAAGCCTCGTGACGGCAAAGGCCGCTCCGGGTCTTCTTGACCTTCTTGGAGGCCTCTTTCTTTGGCGCCTCGTAAGGCGCGGGGACCAGCATCTTTGTCAGAAGAGGTCCGTCCGGTTCCTCTGGCAGGGGTGCTGGACAACGTATCCGCTCCACCTTCTTTATCCATCCCTGAGGTCACGATGAAACATGATTAAGGTGTCTCCCTCATGACATGCCAGCTGAAGTATGAATAGACAGAGCGTGGCTGTAACTTACCGAGCTTGCAGAATGAGATAATTGATACCCGTGGTCTTCGGTGGGGCCCGGCCACGATTTGCCGGACTTGAAGAGCACCTTCTGGATATCCTTGTGGGAGGAATCATAAAGCTCCTGAAGGGTTTGGTGCTCGGTTGGGTCGAACTCCCACAGAGTGCAAACTCGGCGCTGACAGGGGAGAACGAGGCGAACTAGCATCACCTGGACTACGTCGACGAGTTTGACGTCCCTGTCAACCACACCCTCGACGCGCATCTGGAGCAGTGACAGTTCATCGGATGAGGACCAGTTCGGGCCCTTCTTGGGCCAGGACGTGAGTCTCAGTGGAGCTCCAGATCGGAACTCTGGAGCTGCCGCCCACTTTTTGCCGCGTGGTTCAGTGATATAGAACCACTGCTGCTGCCACTCCTTGACGGAGTCATTAAAAGCGCCTTTCGGCCAAACAGCCTTGGGCATCTTACTTACCATGGCGCCGCCGCACTCAGCGTGTTTGCCGCTCACCACCTTGGGCTTCACATTGAAAATCTTCAGCCACATGCCAAAGCGAGGTGGGATTCGGAGAAAAGCCTCACACACGACGATGAACGTTGAGATATTGAGGAAGGAGTTGGGATAAAGGTCATGGAAATCGATTCCATAGTAATACATGAGTCCACGAACGAAAGGGTGAAGGGGAAACCCGAGCCCGCGGACAAAATGGGGAAGGAACACGACTCTCTCATGAGGTTCCAGAGTGGGGACGACCTGTCCCGTGGGTAGGAGACAGTGGCCGATCTTCGGGGCCAGATACCCGGCTCTCCGGAGCTTCTTGATGTCCTTCTCCTAGACGGTCGAGGCCATCCACCTGCCTCTTGCTCCGGATCTGGACATCTTTGGAAGATCTCTCCTTGACCGAGAAAGAGGGTACTTGGGCATTAGGGCTCGAATGAAGGGGAATAAGCTAACGGAGGAGAAGGCGTGGGTAAAGAGAAAGGGGCCTTACCTCTTTATAGAGGCAGTAAAAGTCTTTTGCGTCTCCCCACTTGCCTGGTGAAGCTCGTCCGCCTCCCACTCGCCGCGATTAGCGGTGCAGGTGGGCTGCCCGTGCCCGTATTGATGAAAATCCCGTAATAAGGGGACACGATCTCTGCTTTGACGAGACGTGTCAAGGAAACCGCCTCGCAATGCGCATTGTGGCTGGTTGTGGGAAAACAGTTCGAATAATGATCCGACCGTAATAAAACGTCACGTTGTCTGAAAAGTTATCAGCGGATTGCGTTCGTGAAATATTGTTCTCTCTACGACGGCATATGAAGATCGTCTTGCAGATCCAGACACGGTCTATGTGTTTGATAACCACTTTGGAATATTCGGAGAAGGAACCCGCCTTGCAATGCCGAAGACAATACTGCGCGTCGGACTCATCGTCATTGAAGCCTGGTTTAGGGGCTACTGAGGGAGTCCTGGATTAGGGGGTATCCGGACAGCCAGACTGTGTACAACGTCCGGACTATTGAAGCGTGGAGATACAAGGCTCAAGACTTCGGCCCGTGTTCGGATGGGACTCTCCTTGGCGTGGAAGGCAAGCTTGGCGATCCGGATATTATGTTTCCTTCCTTATAACCGACTCCATGTAAACCCTAGCCCTCTCCAGTGTCTATATAAACCGGAGAGGTTGGTCCTTAGAAGAACAATCACAATTACAATCATACCATCATAGGCTAGCTCTTAGGGTTTAGCCTCTATGATCTCGTGGTAGATCTACTCTTGTACTACCCATATCATCAATATTAATCAAGCAGGAACTAGGGTTTTACCTCCATCGAGAGGGCCCGAACCTGGGTAAACATCTGTGTCCCTTGCTTCCTGTTACCATCAGCCTTGACGCACAGATCGGGACCCCATACCCAAGATCCGCCGGTTTTGACACCGCCACCCGCCACGTGGTCCTTGAGGTTGGCTGTCTCGTTCATCCGCAGCTGCCTCTCGGTCTCCAGCTCCTTGGTCAGGATCCCGTCCCGGGCTTTGACCTCCTACAACATCTTCTCGAGATCCCCTAGCTTCAGCTTGAGGTCTCTGATGGAGTCGTTGCCGTCGGAGAATTCTCCGGCCTTGCGGACGTACGCGCCCTGCGCCTCCACTAGGGCGCCGTTGAGCGTGTCCTTCTTTGTGGACAACTTCAAAGCTCGCTCCTCTAGCTCCTTCACCTTGCCGGCGTGGACTAGAGCCTGGGCATTGAGTGCCTCCTGATGCCTCTGCTCCAGCTCTTGGGTCCGCCGCACGATGAGCTTGTCCACCTCCTCATCCTTGCCGCGGAGCGTGGCGGCAAGCTTCTTCTCACGCTCGGCAAGATCCTCCTCCTGGGAGTTCAGTGCGGCCTCGCGCTGGGTCCGGACGGCCGCGGCTTCATCGGGCAATTTCTTCTTGTCTCCTGAGCCTTCTCAACTTCAGCCAGCTTTAGGGTGAGCTCCACGTTGCGCTTGGCCAGTTCACCCTGGGCGGCCTTCAGCTCGTCTTGGGCCTGGCGGAACCAGTCTTGTGCCTCGACGACGCGCCCCTCGAAGTCCGCCTCCGCCTTCTCCACCACTGTCGTCCTGGACTTGGCCTTGTCCAAACAGGCGCGGTGGAGCGCCTGGAGCTTCCAGAAGCTGGCGCCCATGGCTTGGAGCAGCTGCTCCTCCTGGGAGCCTTCACCGCCGACGCCCAGCTCATCAACGACCTCGAGCCCGACAGCGGCAAGCACCTCCTCGTCGAACACCTCCCCCTCGAGGGGAGCCCTGGTGCTTGACGCGCCTAGGAGGTGGACGAAAAGGTCGTCGCTCACCCTCAAGTACCTGTCGGAGCCGGAGGCAGCAGAGGAGGAGGGTAGGTCATCAAACACCAGCTCCTCAGCAGCGCCCTTGCTGGCTTCCCCGGCAGGCCCCTTGTCGGGTTCCTCGGTGGGCTCCTTGGCGGCGTCCTCAGCAGCGCCTTCGGCGCTCTCCTCGGCAGCGATCTCCTCGGCCTGCGTCGCAGCATCCGCGGCGACATCCTTGATGACGGTGTCTGGATACCAAGAAGGAGACAAGGCGGGCCGAGATCAAAAGCTAGTGAGGAAAATAAGAAAGAAAGAAAGCAAACAGAAATAAAGGACAAGAGGCTTACCCGTGCCGGGCTGAGAGGCAGAAGTCCCTTCTCCACCAAGGTTTGGCGTTGAGGCGAATCCACCGGCGCTCGTGTTCTCCTCCTCCTCCTCCTCCGTGTGCATGGCCTTGGCGCTTGGTGCCCTTACCGGGGATGCCCTTAGGGGCGGCGTGCTCGGCGGGGGCGGCACGATGGGAGAAGCCCTCTGCGGTTCCCCTTGGTGTTGCTCCCCTCCTACATCCGCGGCAGGGTCAGTACCAAAGCGTCGTGCATCGCGCACGTTGACAAAGGATGGGTGATGGACTCACGCTGGGGGCTGGGCTGGGGGCTGCTGTCCGGGCTGCTCAACACCACCATTGGCGTGCTGGAGGTGCCTGCCGGGGGCTGGCCACTCGTCGAAATCCTGGCCCTCTTCACCGTCTGGGCCAGCGTCTCCACGTCCCTCCAAGAAAAGGAAAATTCAGAATGGGCGGCGCCATTGGAGGAAAAGAAAAGAGAGGGCAGGGAGAAAGCAGAGCTTACTCTTCCTCCTCCTCCTCCTCCTATGTTGTCTTCCTCTTCCTCTCCGGGCTAAGGGGCCCGAAGTCAAACGCAATCCCCGCGCCGATGTTTGCCGGGCGAGCTCCTCTTCTTCCGCCTCCGCCGCAGCCTTGTCCACGACGCCGCCGGCGCTGCCAGCCTCCTCGATGAGCTTTGCCTCTTCTGCGGCAAGCCTTGCCTCCTCCACCCTGGCAGCGATGTAGTCCAGCTCCGCCGGAGAGGTGGCCTGGATAAGCTGCGGCTCGGCGGTGACGTACACCTCATGCAAGGTGTCGAAGAACTCCTGCACCTTGAGCTCGTCCGGCGCAACCCAGCTTGGGTCAAGGCCATGCACGTTGAAGAGCGGCATCATGGCGATGATCTCGGACCGACGAGAGTTGTTGCTCGGTGGGACCACCCCCGTCGGCAACTTGAAAACATGCTCCTTGACGACCTTGCCGGCCTTCGCGGCAGCCCTGGCAAGCTTGCCGGACCGCTCCACCTCGCCTTCGTCATTAACATCGAGCTGGTAGATCCGCTGACAAAGATAGGTGTGCCGCAGCACCGTCAGGTTGTTGTCGAGGCCGGGGCGGAGCTGTTGGGGAACGTTGCAGAAAATTAAAATTTTCCTACGGCTTCACCAAGATCCATCTATGAGTTCATCTAAGCAACGAGTAACGGGAGAGAGATTTCATCTACATACCACTTGTAGATCGCGCGCGGAAGCTTGCAAGGTGATGATGGAGTCGTACTCGAACGTGATTCAGATCACCGATGCCAAGTGCTGAACGGACAGCACCTCCGTGTTCAACACACGTACGGGACGAGCGACGTCTCCTCCTTCTTGATCCAGCAAGGGGGAAGGAGAGGTTGAGGAAGACAGCTCCACCGGCAGCACGATGGCGTGGTGATGGTGGAGAAGCAGTACTCCGACAGGGCTTCGCCGAGCACACAACGGAGGAGGAGAGGTATTGGGGAGGGAGAAGGAGGCAACCAAAGGCCAAGGACTCAAGGTTTGAAGTCCCTCCTCTCCCCACTATATATAGGAGGGCCAAGGGGGGGGGTGGCCGGCCCTAGGAGATCCAATCTCCTAGGGGGGCGGCGGCCAAGGGGGGTTTCCCTCCCCCCCAAGGCACCTAGGAGGTGCCTTCCCCTCCTAGGACTCTTCCCCCTTGAACCCTAGGCGCATGGGCCTATGTGGGGCTGGTGCCCTTGGCCCATGCAGGCCAAGGCGCACCCCCTACAGCCCATGTGGCCCCCCCGGGGCAGGTGGGCCCACCCGGTGGGCCCCCGGGACCCCTCCGGTGGTCCCGGTACAATACCGATAACCCCGAAACTTGTCCCGATGCCCGAAACAGGACTTCCCATATATAAATCTTTACCTCCGGACCATTCCGGAACTCCTCGTGACGTCCGGGATCTCATCCGGGACTCCGAACAACATTCGGTAGTCACATACTTGACTTCCTACTAACCCTAGCGTCACCGAACCTTAAGTGTGTAGACCCTACGGGTTCGGGAGACACGCAGACATGACCGAGACGACTCTCGGGCAATAACCAACAGCGGGGTCTGGATATCCATGTTGGCTCCCACATGCTCCTCGATGATTTCATCGGTTGAACCACGATGTCGAGGATTCGATCAAACCCTGTATACAATTCCCTTTGTCAATCGGTACGTTACTTGCCCGAGACTCGATCGTCGGTATCCCAATACCTTGTTCAGTCTCGTTACCCGGCAAGTCACTTTACTCGTACCGTAATGCATGATCCCGTGGCCAACACCTTGGTCACATTGAGCTCATTATGATGATGCATTACCGAGTGGGCCCAGAGATACCTCTCCGTCATACGGAGTGACAAATCCCAGTCTCGATCCGTGTCAACCCAACAGATACTTTCGGAGATACCTGTAATGCACCTTTATAGTCACCCAGTTACGTTGTGACGTTTGATACACCCAAGGCACTCCTACGGTAACCGGGAGTTACACGATCTCATGGTCGAAGGAATAGATACTTGACATTGGCAAAGCTTCTAGCAAATGAACTATACGATCTTTTATGCTATGCTTATGATTGGGTCTTGTCCATCACATCATTCTCCTAATGATGTGATCCCGTTATCAACGACATCCAATGTCCATAGTCAGGAAACCATGACTATCTATTGATCACAACGAGCCAGTCAACTAGAGGCTCACTAGGGACTCATTGGGTCTAAGTGTTCACACGTGTATTACGATTTCCGGATAATACAGTTATAGCATGAACAAAAGACAATTATCATGAACATTGAAATATAATAATCCTTTTATTATTGCCTCTAGGGCATATTTCCAACAGTCTCCCACTTGCACTAGAGTCACCAATCTAGTTACATTGTGATGAATCGAACACCCATAGAGTTCTGGTGTTGATCATGTTTTGCACGCGAGAGAGGTTTAGTCAACGGATCTGCGACATTCAGATCCGTGTGCACTTTGCAAATCTCTATGTCTCCATCTTGAACATTTTCACGGATGGAGTTGAAACGACGCTTGATGTGCCTGGTCTTCTTGTGAAACCTGGGCTCCTTGGCAAGGGCAATAGCTCCAGTGTTGTCACAGAAGAGTTTGATCGGCCCCGACGCATTGGGTATGACTCCTAGGTCGGTGATGAACTCCTTCATCCAAATTGCTTCATGCGCTGCCTCCGAGGCTGCCATGTACTCCGCTTCACACGTAGATCCCGCCACGACGCTCTGCTTGCAGCTGCACCAGCTTACTGCTCCACCATTCAACATATACACGTATCCGGTTTGTGACTTAGAGTCATCCAGATCTGTGTCGAAGCTAGCGTCGACGTAACCCTTTACGACGAGCTCTTCGTCTCCATAAACGAGAAACATGTCCTTTGTCCTTTTCAGGTACTTCAGGATATTCTTGACCGCTGTCCAGTGTTCCTTGCCGGGGTTACTTTGGTATCTTGCAACCAAACTTACGGCAAGGTTTACATCGGGTCTGGTACACAGTATGGCATACATAATAGATCCTATGGCTGAAGCATAGGGGATGACACTCATCTCTTCTTTATCTTTTGCCGTGGTCGGTGACTGAGCCGAGCTCAATTTCACACCTTGTAACATAGGCAAGAACCCCTTCTTGGACTGATCCATTTTGAACCTCTTCAAAATCTTATCAAGGTATGTGCTTTGTGAAAGACCTATGAGGCGTCTCGATCTATCTCTATAGATCTTGATGCCTAATATATAAGCAGCTTCTCCAAGGTCCTTCATTGAAAAACACTTGTTCAAGTAGGCCTTAATGCTGTCCAGGAGTTTCGTATCATTTCCCATCAAGAGTATGTCATCTACATATAAAAGGAGAAATGCTACAGAGCTCCCACTCACTTTCTTGTAAACGCAGGCTTCTCCATAAGTCTGCGTAAACCCAAACGCTTTGATCATTTCATCAAAGCGAATGTTCCAACTCCGAGATGCTTGCACCAGTCCATAAATGGATCGCTGGAGCTTGCATACTTTGTTAGCGTTCTGAGGAACGACAAAACCTTCCGGCTGCATCATATACAGCTCTTCCTTAAGATGTCCATTAAGGAATGCCGTTTTGACGTCCATCTGCCATATCTCATAATCATAGTATGCGGCAATCGCTAACATGATTCGGACGGACTTAAGCTTCGCTACGGGAGAGAATGTCTCGTCGTAGTCAATCCCTTGAACTTGTCGATAACCCTTAGCGACAAGTCGAGCTTTATAGATGGTAACATTACCATCTGCGTCCGTCTTCTTCTTAAAAATCCATTTATTTTCTATCGCTCGCCGATCATCGGGCAAGTCTGTCAAAGTCCATACTTTGTTTTCATACATGGATTCTATCTCGGATTTCATGGCCTCAAGCCATTTGTTGGAATCCGGGCCCGCCATTGCTTCTTCATAGTTCGAAGGTTCATTGTTGTCTAGCAACATGATTTCCATGACAGGGTTGCCGTACCACTCTGGTGCGGAACGTGTCCTTGTGGACCTTCGAAGTTCAGTAGCAACTAGATCTGAAGTACCTTGATCATCATCAACGTTTTCCTCTTCAGTTGGTGTGGGCATCACAGGAACGGTTTCCTGCGCTGCACCACTTTCCCGTTCGAGAGGTAGTACTTCATCGAGTTCTACTTTCCTCCCACTTACTTCTTTCGAGAGAAACTCTTTCTCCAGAAAGCATCCGTTCTTGGCAACAAAGACCTTTCCTTCGGATCTTAAGTAGAAGGTATACCCGACAGTTTCCTTAGGGTATCCTATGAATACGCATTTTTCCGACTTGGGTTCGAGCTTTTCAGGTTGAAGTTTCTTGACATAAGCATCGCATCCCCAAACTTTTAGAAACGACAACTTAGGTTTCTTCCCAAACCATAATTCATACGGTGTCATCTCAACGGATTTAGACGGTGCCCTATTTAAAGTGAATGTAGCTGTCTCTAGAGCGTATCCCCAAAATGATAGCGGTAAATCGGTAAGAGACATCATAGCCCGCACCATATCCAATAGAGTGCGATTACGACGTTCGGACACACCGTTTCGCTGAGGTGTTCCAGGCGGCGTGAGTTGTGAAACGATTCCACATTTTCTTAAGTGTGTACCAAATTCGTGACTTAAGTATTCGCCCCCACGATCTGATCGTAGGAACTTTATCTTACGGTCACGTTGATTCTCTACCTCACTCTGAAATTCCTTGAACTTTTCAAAGGTCTCAGACTTGTGTTTCATTAAGTAGACATACCCATATCTACTCAAGTCGTCAGTGAGAGTGAGAACATAACGATATCCTCCGCGAGCCTCAACGCTCATTGGACCGCACACATCGGTATGTATGATTTCCAACAAGTTGGTTGCTCGCTCCATTGTACCGGAGAACGGAGTCTTGGTCATTTTGCCTAAGAGGCAAGGTTCGCATGTGTCAAATGATTCATAATCAAGAGACTCTAAAAGTCCATCAGCATGGAGCTTCTTCATGCGCTTGACACCAATGTGACCAAGGCGGCAGTGCCACAAGTATGTGGGACTATCGTTATCAACTTTACATCTTTTGGCATCCACACTTTGAACATGTGTAATATTACGCTCGAGATTCATCAAGAATAAACCATTGACCATTGGAGCATGACCATAAAACATATCTCTCATATAAATCGAACAACCATTATTCTCAGACTTAAATGAGTAGCCATCTCGTATTAAACGAGATCCAGATACAATGTTCATGCTCAAACTTGGCACTAAATAACAATTATTGAGGTTTAAAACTAATCCCGTAGGTAAATGTAGAGGCAGCGTGCCGACGGCGATCACATCGACCCTGGAACCATTCCCGACGCGCATCGTCACCTCGTCCTTCGCCAGTCTCCGTTTATTCCGCAGCTCCTGCTGTGAGTTACATATGTGAGCAACGGCACCGGTATCAAATACCCAGGAGTTACTTCGAGTACTGGTAAGGTACACATCAATTACATGTATATCAAATACACCTTTGGTGTTGCCGGCCTTCTTATCTGCTAAGTATTTGGGGCAGTTCCGCTTCCAGTGCCCCTTCCCCTTGCAATAAAAGCACTCAGTCTCAGGCTTGGGTCCATTCTTTGACTTCTTCCCGGCAACAGGCTTACCGGGCGCGGCAACATCTTTGCCGTCCTTCTTGAAGTTCTTCTTACCCTTGCCCTTCTTGAACTTAGTGGTCTTATTGACCATCAACACTTGATGTTCTTTCTTGATTTCAGCCTCTGCTGACTTCAGCATCGAGAACACTTCAGGAATGGTCTTTACCATCCCCTGCATGTTGTAGTTCATCACAAAGCTCTTGTAGCTTGGTGGGAGCGACTGGAGGATTCTGTCAATGACCGCCTCATCTGGGAGGTTAATGTTCAACTGGGTCATACGTGCGTGCAACCCAGACATCTTCAGGATGTGTTCACTGACAGAACTGTTCTCCTCCATCTTACAACTGTAGAACTTGTCGGAGACATCATATCTCTCGACCCGGGCATGAGCTTGGAAAACTAGTTTCAGCTCTTCGAACATCTCATATGCTCCGTGATGCTCAAAACGCTTTGGAGCCCCGGTTCTAAGCTGTAAAGCATGCCGCACTGAACGAGGGAGTAATCATCAGCACGAGTTTGCCAAGCGTTCATAATGTCTTGGTTCTCTGGGACGGGAGCGGCACCTAGCGGTCCTTCTAGGACATATTGCTTCCTGGCAGCTATGAGGATGATCCTCAGGTTCCGGACCCAGTCCGTATAGTTGCTGCCATCATCTTTCAGCTTGGTTTTCTCTAGGAACGCGTTGAAGTTCATGTTGACATTAGCGTTGGCCATTGATCTACAAGACATATTTGCAAAGGTTTTAGACTAAGTTCATGATAATAAAGTTCTTAATCAAAATTATGAACTCCCACTTAGATTAGACATCCCTCTAGTCATCTAAGTGTTACACGATCCGAGTCGACTAGCCCGTGTCCGATCATCACGTGAGACGGACTAGTCATCGTCGGTGAACATCTTCATGTTGATCGCATCTTCCATACGACTCGTGTTCGACCTTTCGGTCTCCGTGTTCCGAGGCCATGTCTGCACATGCTAGGCTCGTCAAGTTAACCCTAAGTGTTTTCGCTGTGTAAAACTGTCTTACACCCGTTGTATGTGAACGTAAGGATCCATCACACCCGATCATCACGTGGTGCTTAGAAACGACGAACTGTAGCAACGGTGCACAGTTAGGGGAGAACACTTCTTGAAATTTTGTAAGGGATCATCTTATTTACTACCGTCGTCCTAAGTAAACAAGATGCATAAACATAATAAACATCACATGCAATTATATGGTTGTGACATGATATGGCCAATATCATCAAGCTCCATTGATCTCCATCTTCGGGGCTCCATGATCATCTTGTCACCGGCTTGACACCATGATCTCCATCATCATGATCTCCATCATCGTGTCTTCATGAAGTTGTCACGCCAACGACTACTTCTACTTCTATGACTAACGCGTTTAGTAATGAAGTAAAGTAGTTTACATGGCGTTCTTCAATGACACGCAGGTCATACAAAAAATAAAGACAACTCCTATGGCTCCTGCCGGTTGTCATACTCATCGACATGCAAGTCGTGAATCCTATTACAAGAACATGATCTCATACATCACAATTCAACATTCATCACAACTTCTGGCCATATCACATCACATGATCAATCGCTGCAAAAACAAGTTAGACGTCCTCTAGTTGTTGTTGCATCTTTTACGTGGCTGCGATTGGGTTCTAGCAAGAACGTTTTCTTACCTACGAATCACCACAACGTGATTTTGTCAACTTCTATTTACCCTTCATAAGGGCCCTGTTCATCGATTCCGCTCCAACTAAAGTGGGAGAGACAGACACCCGCCAGCCACCTTATGCAACTAGTGCATGTCAGTCGGTGGAACCGGTCTCACGTAAGCGTACGTGTAAGGTTGGTCCGGGCCGCTTCATCCCACAATACCGTTGAGCAAGAAAAGACTAGTAGAGGCAAGTAAGATGACAAGATCAACGCCCACAACAGATTGTGTTCTACTCGTGCATTAGAGAACTACGCATAGACCTAGCTCATGATGCCACTGTTGGGGAACGTTGCAGAAAATTAAAATTTTCCTACGGCTTCACCAAGATCCATCTATGAGTTCATCTAAGCAACGAGTAACGGGAGAGAGATTTCATCTACATACCACTTGTAGATCGCGCGCGGAAGCTTGCAAGGTGATGATGGAGTCGTACTCGAACGTGATTCAGATCACCGATGCCAAGTGCTGAACGGACAGCACCTCCGTGTTCAACACACGTACGGGACGAGCGACATCTCCTCCTTCTTGATCCAGCAAGGGGGAAGGAGAGGTTGAGGAAGACAGCTCCACCGGCAGCACGACGGCGTGGTGATGGTGGAGAAGCAGTACTCCGACAGGGCTTCGCCGAGCACACAACGGAGGAGGAGAGGTATTGGGGAGGGAGAAGGAGGCAACCAAAGGCCAAGGACTCAAGGTTTGAAGTCCCTCCTCTCCCCACTATATATAGGAGGGCCAAGGGGGGGGTGGCCGGCCCTAGGAGATCCAATCTCCTAGGGGGGCGGCGGCCAAGGGGGGTTTCCCTCCCCCCCAAGGCACCTAGGAGGTGCCTTCCCCTCCTAGGACTCTTCCCCCTTGAACCCTAGGCGCATGGGCCTATGTGGGGCTGGTGCCCTTGGCCCATGCAGGCCAAGGCGCACCCCCTACAGCCCATGTGGCCCCCCCGGGGCAGGTGGCCCCACCCGGTGGGCCCCCGGGACCCCTCCGGTGGTCCCGGTACAATACCGATAACCCCGAAACTTGTCCCGATGCCCGAAACAGGACTTCCCATATATAAATCTTTACCTCCGGACCATTCCGGAACTCCTCGTAACGTCCGGGATCTCATCCGGGACTCCGAACAACATTCGGTAGTCACATACTTGACTTCCTACTAACCCTAGCGTCACCGAACCTTAAGTGTGTAGACCCTACGGGTTCGGGAGACACGCAGACATGACCGAGATGACTCTCGGGCAATAACCAACAGCGGGGTCTGGATATCCATGTTGGCTCCCACATGCTCCTCGATGATTTCATCGGTTGAACCACGATGTCGAGGATTCGATCAAACCCTGTATACAATTCCCTTTGTCAATCGGTACGTTACTTGCCCGAGACTCGATCGTCGGTATCCCAATACCTTGTTCAGTCTCGTTACCCGGCAAGTCACTTTACTCGTACCGTAATGCATGATCCCGTGGCCAACACCTTGGTCACATTGAGCTCATTATGATGATGCATTACCGAGTGGGCCCAGAGATACCTCTCCGTCATACGGAGTGACAAATCCCAGTCTTGATCCGTGTCAACCCAACAGATACTTTCGGAGATACCTGTAATGCACCTTTATAGTCACCCAGTTACGTTGTGACGTTTGATACACCCAAGGCACTCCTACGGTAACCGGGAGTTACACGATCTCATGGTCGAAGGAATAGATACTTGACATTGGCAAAGCTTCTAGCAAATGAACTATACGATCTTTTATGCTATGCTTATGATTGGGTCTTGTCCATCACATCATTCTCCTAATGATGTGATCCCGTTATCAACGACATCCAATGTCCATAGTCAGGAAACCATGACTATCTATTGATCACAACGAGCCAGTCAACTAGAGGCTCACTAGGGACTCATTGGGTCTAAGTGTTCACACGTGTATTACGATTTCCGGATAATACAGTTATAGCATGAACAAAAGACAATTATCATGAACATTGAAATATAATAATCCTTTTATTATTGCCTCTAGGGCATATTTCCAACAGGAGCCTCATGATGTCGGCGGCGTTCACGAAAAGCCAGGCCGACCACCCCTTGTCATGCAAGGGAGCAATTCGGTGGCGGATGAAGTCCGCCCCGATCATCTCGAGGGTGAGCCCGGCCTGGCTAAGCCGAAGAATCGTGGTGGTGGCGATCGTGAGCTTTGCGTCGTCGGCGTCGACATCGCCCCAATCACCCCCATGCACCGGTGGCTCCTGGCGAACCTCGCAGAATGCCGGCGGGTCCTTATCCTCAATCCAGCACCACCGGCCCCGCCGTTGTTCCCACCTTTCCTTCGTGGCGCCGTCTGGGTACGCCCCCTTGGCCCTTGGGATCCAGGCGACGCAGCCAGAGATGGCGCCCCCTTTTTGGATTTGAGGAGAGAAGTAATGGCGGAAGAGTGCCGTGTTGGGGTGCACCCCAGCGAAGCCCTCGCAGAGGTGTGCAAAGAGAGCCATGCACGCCATGACATTTGGAGTGAAATCCAGAAGACGAAAGCCGTAGGTGTGCATGATATCCTTGAAGAAATTGGAAAAGGGGGGACAGAGCCCACAGGAGAAGTAGTCGACGATGAAAGGGTACCAATTTGGGGAGGCCCCGGCGCTGGTAGGGACGATGTGCGTGGCTGGATGCCCTGTTTTCTCTCCTCCCGTCTTCACCCCCCACAGATCCTTGTACATCTCCCGGAGCTCGGACACGTCGACCATCGAGGGGAAGTAGGTAAGCTGCGCCCGCCCCGCCACCAGCTCGCTCTTTGGCTGCTCCGTCGCCCCGACGTCTTTAGCCACCCCCTGCTTTTGGTGGATTTGGGCGCCATGGTGAGTGGGAGAAGCAAGAAAGCAGAGGATGGTGGAAGCAAAGCGGCGATGGAAGCAGAGGGGCTCAAGAAGAAGGAAGAAAGGAGGCAGCGTTTCTGAGATTGGAGAAGGCGCGGGAAGGGGGGTAAAGTGAGCAGCGCGCCAGCGGTTATTCCTTTTTATGGGGAAGGCGCGGGCCACCTCCTTTCCCATTAACTGCGATATGACGCATGCGTGCGGGAACCGTCCCACGCATGCCATCCACGTCACGCACGCGCGCACGACCCCCATGTCGCGCGTTCGATGCAGATCATGGGGAAGCGCAGCGGACGGAGCAATTACCATAGTAAGATCTGCCCCGCCTGCCCGCACACTGTTCTAGGCCTGGCCCAACAACGTGCTGCGCTTATGTATGGCCCAGGCCCGGGGGCTCCTGTCGGTGTACAAAAGTAGGGGCCCTCCTTTTGACCCCTTTACTTGTGCATGAGCAGTCAGAGCCACGCTCCGCGGCCACACGTAGCAGGGCAAAGGAGGGAAGCCGGAGAGAAGCCAAGGATTCGAGACGAACAAGGCAACATCCAAGACCAAGGCCACAAACTGCAGACGGGTGAAGCAGGTTGCCCCGGCAAGCCCCTTGCTGGCAGCAGCCTCCGCAGCCCCGGCAAACCCTTTGCCGGGGCAGCTCGCCCACACCAATGAAGCGGGCCACCCTCGAGCCACGGTCTCCAATGCCAGCAACCACGTTGGACCAGGGCTCGGGAGGCACCTCCACAGTGGCATGCAGATCTTTGTGAAGACATAGAATGCTCACGATCAGATGAGGATTGGAAAGCAACAATCCTCACCAAGATCCTTACTGAAGGAATCCACAAGACCCCCGGCAAGATCCTTGCCGGGGACGCCAGCGCGCCACAGCAAGACCCTTGCCGGGCCACCCAATAAGGCCCTTGCCGGAGGCGACAGCGGGGCCACTACCAGGCCCACACCAACCAACTCCCCGCCGCCGTTCGCATGCAGCTGCCAGCCCAACCAGCTGGGCAGGCACCTGCGTGGCAACACGCAGGCCAACTCAGCATGCACCTGCGTGGCGGCATGCAGATCTTCATGGAGGCTCCACTACCGCGCCACCTCAGATGCTTGTCTGCCTACATGGCACCGCATGCATCGCTGGCCAGGGCGCGTGTCGAAGCGAGGGGGAGCGGCGACGGACGGGATGGGCCTCACCCCCATCCCCGATAAAGTGAGGGACACCTAATACATGCATTAAATGCATCTTGTCCTGTAATACGGGCGATAAGCTTGCAACACTGTAGGCCTTTCACTACAAAAAAATACACTTCCGTGATGATATGTGTTTGTCACAGTAGGTCGCGTTTTCTGTCATGCATGTACATCCATGACAATTTTATGACAGAATCAAGATAGTCATACCTGTGCTGTCGTAGAAGTGTCCCATGACATTGCCAAAATTATCATCACAGAAGCGTCCACTTCCATGACGATAAATTGCGCGTCACAGAAGTGCTTTCGTCAAGGGTGACCGACACGTGGCATCCACCGTAACGGAACACTGTTAAGCTATCGGGTCGGGTTTTGGATCCAATAACCTGTTAACAGCCCCGACCAACGGGAAATTTCCACGTGTATAATTCTTATTGGCCGGACCAAACACGTGTCAGCTCGTCAGTGGGTCAGATAGGCGCCTATGATATGTCGACACGTGCCACGGCCCACCACTGGCCCATTTAGCTTACAAAGCTGGCCTGTTTGACTTGATCAAAAGTTAACGGGCTGGCCCATGAAAAGCCTATTAATGGTCTCTTCGCAAATAGCCCATTTTACGACCCGTTAACCCACGGCCTGTTAGGCACTAAAGGAAATCGGCCCAACAATGTCATGTGGGCCGTCGAATATAACACTGATGACCCACAAGTATAGGGGATCTATCGTAGTCCTTTTGATAAGTAAGAGTGTCTAACCCAACGAGGAGCAGAAGGAAATGATAAGCGGTTTTCAGCAAGGTATTCTCTGCAAGTACTGAAATAAGTGGTAACAGATAGTTTTGTGATAAGATAACTTGTAATGAGCAACAAGTACCAAAAGTAAATAAAGTGCAGCAAGGTGGCCCAATCCTTTTTGTAGCAAAGGACAAGCCTAGACAAACTCTTATAATAGGAAAAGCGCTCCCGAGGACACATGGGAATATCGTCAAGCTAGTTTTCATCACGCTCATATGATTCGCATTCGGTACTTTGATAATTGGATATGTGGGTGGACTGGTGCTTGGGTGTTGTTCTTACTTGAACAAGCATCCCACTTATGATTAACCTCTATTGCAAGCATCGGCAACTACAACAAAAGTATTAAGGTAAACCTAACCATAGCATGAAACATATGGATCCAAATCAGCCCCTAACGAAGCAACGCATAAACTAGGGTTTAAGCTTCTGTCACTCTAGCAACCCATCATCTACTTATTACTTCCCAATGCCCTCCTCTAGGCCCAAATAATGGTGAAGTGTTATGTAGTCGACGTTCACATAACACCACTAGAGGCTAGACAACATACATCATATCAAAATATCGAATGAATACCAAATTCACATGACTACTAATAGCAAGACTTCTCCCTTGTCCTCAGGAACAAACGTAACTACTCACAAATCATATTCATGTTCATAATCAGAGGGGTAATAATATGCATAAAGGATCTGAACATATGATCTTCCACCAAATAGACCAACTAGCATCAACTACAAGGAGTAATCAACACTACTAGCAACCTACTAGCACCAATCCCGGACTTGGAGACAAGAATTGGATACAAGAGATGAACTAGGGTTTGGAGATGAGATGGTGCTGGTGAAGATGTTGATGGAGATTGCCCTCTCCCGATGAGAGGAGCGTTGGTGATGACGATGGTGATGATTTCCCCCTCCCGGAGGGAAGTGTCCCCGGTAGAACAGCTCTGCCGGAGCCCTAGATTGGTTCCGCCAAGGTTCCGCCTCGTGGCGGCGGAGTCTCGTCCTGACAGGTTGCCTTCTATTTTTTTCTCATCGAAAGACTTCATATAGGAGAAGATGGGCGTCGGAGAGGCACCAGGGGGCCCACGAGGTAGGGGGGCATGCCCAGGGGGGCGCCCCCCACCCTCGTGAGCAGGGTGTGGCCCCCCTGGCCTTCATCTTTGGCGACGATATTTCTTTATTTATTTTAAGATATTCCGTGGAGTTTCAGGACTTTTGGAGTTGCGCAGAATAGGTCTCCAATATTTGCTCCTTTTCCAGCCCAGAATTCTAGCTGCCGGCATTCTCCCTCTTCATGTAAACCTTGTAAAATAAGAGAGAATAGCCATAAGTATTGTGACATAACGTGAAATAACTGCCCATAATGCAATAAATATTGATATAAAAGCATGATGCAAAATGGACGTATCAACTCCCCCAAGCTTAGACCTCGCTTGTCCTCAAGAGAAAAACAGATAACAATAAATATGTCCTCATGTTTAGAGGTAGAGGCGTCGATAAAAATAAAATACGGACATGAAGGCATCATGATTATTTCCATAACAGCAACATATATAGATTTTGTCATATGATTACTTATGTTCAAGTGATGATCTTTTCACAATGCAAAAGTATGAATCAGAAACCTTATTGAGCACCAACAAATTATAACCTCAGTCATTGAAGCAATTGCAATTTATCATAACATCGGAAAGAGTCTATGTCAGGGCTTAAAAGCAAGTCCACATACTCAACTATCACTTAGTCCTTCATAATTGCTAACACTCACGCAATACTTGTGGTTACGGAGTTTTAATCAGACACAGAGAAAGATAGGGGCTTATAGTTTTGCCCCACAACCTTTTACCTCAAGGGCAATGTCAACAATAATAATTCACGCTCCCTGTCGGCGTCAAAACCGGCGGATCTCGGGTAGGGGGTCCCGAACTGTTTGTCTAGGCGGATGGTAACAGGAGACAAGGGACACGATGTTTTTACCCAGGTTCGGGCCCTCTCGACGGAGGTAAAACCCTACTCCTGCTTGATTGATATTGATGATATGGGTAGTACAAGAGTAGATCTACCACGAGATCAAGGAGGCTAAACCCTAGAAGCTAGCCTATGGTATGATTGTTGTAATGGTTGTTCGTCCTACGGACTAAAACCCTCCGGTTTATATAGACACCGGAGAGGGCTAGGGTTACACAGAGTCGGTTACAATGGTAGGAGATCTACATATCCGTATTGCCAAGCTTGCCTTCCACGCCAAGGAAAGTCCCATCCGGACACGGGACGAAGTCTTCAATCTTGTATCTTCATAGTCTTGGAGTCCGGCCGATGATGATAGTCTGGCTATCCGGACACCCCCTAGTCCAGGTCTCCCTCAGTAGCCCCCGAACCAGGCTTCAATGACGACGAGTCCGGTGCGCATATTGTCTTTGGCATTGCAAGGCAGGTTCTCCTCCAAATTCCATGTGCTTGCCGAATAGTGTCCGGCTTCCTTACAAATGTTGCGCTCCTTGGTTTCCGCGCCCAATAATGGCCCTCTTCCACGTGTCGCATGAATGCGAAAGGCTAGGGTATTTTTATGTTTTACCCCCTAGCTGCGCAAATAATCTGCCTATAAGAGAGGCAAGAATCTAGATCCAAATCACACCATCTTCCTTCCGTGAGTACTCATCGGAGCGCTTCTGACCAAAAATCCACTCCGTCATGGACCGTCGATGCGGCTCCTCCTCTCGCGCTCCTAGTCCTCAGCCAGGAGATTGGAGGAGATGTTCAGTTCCGCACAACGAGCTGGTGACGCTCCAAGCGGAGGGATACCTTCCTCCGGCCTTTATGGTCCCGTTTCGAGCCGGGCTGGCCACCTACAAAGGTGGAAAGCAAGCGGAGGCCACCCCTAGTCCCTCCAAAGGAGAGCGGGTGTGCTTCGTCCCTTATCTAATAAGGGGGCTCGGGCTTCCCATACATCCGTTTCTCCGGGGGCTTCTGGAGTTCTACGGACTCCAGCTTCATCACCTCACACCCGCCTCTATTCTGCACATCGCGGGTTTCATGCTCTTTGCGAGCTGTTCCTGGGCATCGAGCCCCATTTTGCGCTGTGGAAGTGACTATTTTGCCTCGTACCCCGTTCTCACAAGGGGTCAATATATCAAGTGGGCGGAGCCGAAATATAGCGCATCGCCGGGACCGGATATCTATCCGGAACCCCAAAGAAGGTGTCCGAAGACTGGCCTTCGGAATGGTTTTATGTAGAAGATGCTCCACTGCCGGACCCAGTTCGGATCGGCCTCCCAGAGTTCAGCAAGGCTCCTCTGAAGAAACGCCTAAGTTGGCGCCCGCGGAGCCCTCAACAGGAGGAAGAGAGGAGCGTCCATTATTTGATGGGACGGATAAGGTTACTGGCCCATTCCGGATTGACCATGATTGGAGTCATGGCCACGTGCATTATGCGAGGGGTGCAGCCGCTCCAATATAGGGGCCACCCCATGTGGGATTTCAATGGGGAGAATGATGCCACCCGTCATGGCCTCAAGGGAGCGGGATCGGCCGCAGATCTGGTGAAGATTCTGTCCGGCCTGTACAAGGGGGAGAAGGAGGACTTCCTCCAGACGAGCCCATTGAATGGGTTTTCCATGAATAACCCTCGGAGCTGGGTAAGCGGACGTTTATTTATCCGACCCGTGCTTTCAAAGTTAAGTACCTTACTTTACGGTTTTGACGCAGGAACTGCACCGGGATGTGGAGAGCATACATAGTCCGGCTCCACAACCCGAGGATCCAGGAAGATCCCTTGATCCGGCCTCCGAAGAGGATCCAGACATAAAGGTGGAGCTAATCGACGGGGTGTTCCACCAACTCAGCATGGACAATGCTCTAGTCGCCATTACGGCTGACTACCTCGGCTTATCTCTGGCTTCCCAGGTAATTATGACCGGAGTCCTGACACCACTACTTCGTCCTTGCGTATTTCTGATCACCGTATACAACGGTGTCTCGCAGGAGGTGCCTTCAAGGCGGGAAGCCGAACCCGTGGCGGCTGACCAACAAGGGTCAGTCCGGCCCAACAGGCGGAAGAGCGGTGCGGTGCGAATCGAAATGTCACCGCAATGGTATAGCTCGCGACCGTTGTTTAAGGAAAAGATTCCTAGGAGGTGCATTAACGCTCATGACTTTTCCAGTAGAAAGAGCGCTCGCCGGACTGTGCCCGGAGAGGTTGCCAACCAAGCCTCCGCCAATCAGGCTCCAACACCTGGTCTGGAGGGGGAGGCAAGCACAAGGCGCGAGCCTGATACTCCTCCAACGGAGGATGCCGATAGGCTGTCCGCCACCAGGTCTGAGGTGGAGAGCGCAATGAATCATAGGCGCCGCCGGACAGTTCTTTGTGACGCGTGTTTCTCTCCCGAGGTGTTGAATGCCTTTAACGTGGGAGACGCGCACCTCCGTGCCGCTCAAGATGGTTTAACCAGAGCCATGGAGCAGTATGTAAAAGACATACAGGTAAGGGATTTTAATAGTTGTATATGCCAGTAGCCCCTGAGACTTAAAGTAGTTAAAATAACTGATTTAAGGATCATTTGATATGCAGGATCTCACGGAGAAGAATACCCAATTGTCCCAGGAGCTACAAGAGTGCAAGGCCCAACTTGAGGCCGCACTAGCTGCCGCAGGAGGAGACACAGAGACCCCCTCCGGTAACACATTATTTTTTAAAAAGATAAGTGGTGTGCGGCATGCGTATAAGTCTGACAATGATATTGCAGATGTTGCCGGACTGGATCCGGACAAGCAACAGCTACTGCGCCAGCTGAAGGCCGGCGAGAGGGTGCTTATGAAGGTGCAGCAGGAGAGGAACAAGCTCCAAGACACCCACACCCAGCTTGGAGAGGAGCTAAAGGGTGTTCGGGCCCAGCTGTCTGGCTCCGTGAGGGAGAATCAGCGGCTTCGTCGCGGCATCTACAGTGAGTGCTTGAGCAAACTCTTTTGAAAAGAAGAGTTCGGCCAGGAAGTCGAATTGACAAAAATGTGTCTGTAGGTATGCTCACAGGTCGCCCTGTGGAGGAAATGCCCGGTTCAACGGGTGACCAACTTCCCGAACTGGTGCAACTGCTCGAACGTGTTCGGCAGGCGATGAGTGGCATCGTCCAGGCCTTATGGCCGTCCGTCTCCCTACCCGAGGGCCTTGGAGAGCTTGCGGAGAAGCTTCAGGGAGCACGGCAGTGCTTCCGTTTATGGAAGATATCGGCCTGCCATCAAGGTGCCAGGGAAGCCTGGGCCATGGTGAAGACGTGGTACAAGAAGGCGGATCCAAACCACATGGCCGAGGTCGGACCTGTGGGGCCCGATGGGAAGGAGATCCCTGTGAGCTTAGTGTACGGCCAAGTAGAGTTGGCCGCTAAGTATTCCCAACGGGACTGTAAATTAGACAGCCTGTTAGATGGGATTGAGGAGGAGCACAATCAGTCGATTTGACGATGTATTTTAAAATGACATGTAAAATGCCTTCTAGCCGGATTGTAGATCGTTTGTCTTTGCCGACCTTTTCGATTCAACCTCGGGACCCTAGAGTCCGGAGTGTGTCCGAATACCTTCTCGGTTATGAAAAAACCGGGGCATGCATGGAGACCAGGCGTAGGGGTCATTAGTTCTTTATCAGACAAGTGCCCAACTAGTTATGTTATATTACATGGTTAGTAAGAAACATCTTCCAGGGAGAATAGTTCTGTTAAGGGTTCCTTTCCCTGGGAGGCATGCCCTAAAGTGCATGTCCGGACTGCGAAAAGAGTAGGAAAACATCTGGGGGCAGATAAATAAATAGTTAAAAAGGAAAATCATCTTTCAAATCACCGACCGAATATTCCCTTAAGAACGCTAGCTTTCGGCTTCACCCGGTCTGAGGTGTACGTCCGGCTGACCCGGCAGTAACAATCGCAGAGGTGCTCCCTTTACCTCCTAGCCGAACAATCAGGAACGTAGGGGTAATCACAGGAGCCAGGCAACCCAGCTTGGCCAAAACTTAAGTCATATCGATGCATATAATGGTGAATAAAAGGTACATGCGGAAGTTTGACACATGTATTCGGCATAAAGCCTGTTATAAGTAAGCTTCTGTGAAAGAAGCCCCCAGGTATAATGAGTGCAAGTAGCACGTCAAGTGTGTGCGAACAATGCGCAGATCGGCCCTCAAGGGCTTTATGAAAAAAGTGGGAGAAAAGAGATAAACAAAAGACAACTGAAGTGTAAAATGTGGACGGAGGAAGGAGACGAACTCTGAGTCCGGCGCTAGGCGTAGAATCTTCGGAGGCGGGCTGCATTCCAGGGGTTCGGCTCGAGTCGGTTGTCCAATGCGTTTCGCAGACGGTATGCTCCGCCGGTCAGGACTTGGTCGATGATGAAGGGACCTTCCCATTTGGGCTTGAGTTTGTCCTTTTTCTTGTCCGGCAGGCGGAGAACTAGTTCGCCAACATTGTAAGTTTTAGCCCGTACTTCTCTACTTTGATATCTTCGAGCCTGCTATTGATAGAATGCGGAACGAGCCTTTGCCACATCGCGCTCCTCCTCCAATGTGTCCAAGCTGTCCTACCGATCCAGCTCGGCTTCTCTTTCTTCGTACATGCGCACTCGAGGTGAGTCATGAATTATGTCGCAGGGCAAAACTGCTTCTGCGCCATATACCATAAAGAATGGTGTGAATCCGGTAGTACGGTTTGGCGTGGTTCGCAGCCCCCAGAGTACGGAGTCGAGCTCCTCTACCCAGTGCATGTTAGATTCCGCAAGGGACCGCACTAATCTGGGTTTGATGCCGCTCATGATTAGACCAGTTGCTCGTTCAACTTGACCGTTAGTTTGAGGGTGATAGACTGAAGCGTAGTCGAGCTTAATGCCCATATTTTTGCACCAGAGTTTAACCTCGTTGGCCATAAAGTTCGTGCCGTTATCGGTGATGATGCTGTGGGGGACGCCATAACGGTGTACTACCCCGGATATGAAGTCTATCACTAGTCCGGATTCGACCGTTTTAACTGGCTTGGCCTCTATCCATTTGGTGAATTTGTCCACCATGACCAATAGGTACTTTTGCTTGTGGGTTCCCCCTTTAAGGGGTCCAACCATGTCAAGCCCCCAGACCGCGAACGGCCAGGTGATGGGTATAGTTTTGAGGGCGGTGGGTGGCATGTGGCTCTGATTAGCAAAGAGCTGACAACCGACGCATCGTTGGACTAAGTCCTGAGCATCTGCCCGGGCCGTTGGCCAATAAAATCCTGTACGGAAGGCCTTGCCTATGAGGGCCCGGGCTGCAGCGTGGTGTCCGCCTAGTCCGGCGTGAATTTCAGCCAGAAGGTTTCGCCCTTCCTCTTCGGAGAAGCACCTTTGAAGGACTCCGGTTGTACTTTTCTTATAAAGTTCTCCCTCATGGACCTTGTAGGCTTTAGATCGCCGAACTATGCAGCGGGCCTCATTTTGGTCTTCGGGAAGTTCCTGCCTAATTAAGTAGGCTAGGAATGGTTCTGTCCACGGGGCAATAACCGCCATTATTTCGTGGGCTGAAGGTGTTATTTCATCGGCTGAACCGCCGATTATGTCAGATTGTTCCGTGTTGGGTGGTGCGGTTGCTTCCGGGTTGTTATTCCCAGACTCCTCTTCCCATAGTACGGATGGCTTAAAGAGCCGCTCCAGGAAGATGTTTGGAGGGACGGCGTCGCGTTTTGCGCCGATGCGTGCCAACACGTCGGCTGCTTGGTTATTATCCCAGGCTACGTGGTGGAATTCGAGTCCTTCGAACCGAGCTGACATTTTTAGGACAGCGTTACGATAGGCTACCATTTTCGGATCCTTGGCGTCAAAGTCTCCATTTACTTGGGATATTGCAAGGTTTGAATCCCCGCGCACCTCTAGGCGTTGAATACCCATGGAGGTTGCCATCCGGAGACCATGTAGGAGGGCCTCATATTCGGCTGCATTGTTGGAGTCCGTGTACATTATCTGAAGTACGTATTGGACTGTGTCTCCGGATGGGGACGTCAATACGACGCCAGCCCCCAAGCCGGCCAACATTTTGGAGCCGTCGAAATGCATAATCCAATTGGAGTATGCGCCGTACTCTTTAGGGAGTTCGGCTTCAGTCCATTCAGCGACGAAGTCAGCCAAGACTTGCGACTTTATAGCTCGCCGAGGTTTATAAGTTATGTCAAATGGTAAGAGCTCAATGGCCCATTTTGCAATCCTGCCCGTCGCGTCGCGGTTGTTTATAATGTCGTTGAGGGGTACTTCGGAGGCCACTCTTATCGAACACTCTTGAAAGTACTGTCGCAGCTTCCGGGATGCCATAAACACTGCGTACGCTATCTTTTGATAATGCGGGCACCGGGACTTGCATGGAGTTAAGACAGTGGATACGTAGTACACTGGCTTTTGAAGAGGGAATTTGTGTCCTTCTGTTTCTCGTTCGACGATGAGTACCGCGCTGACAACTTGATGTGTTGCCGCGATATATAATAACATTGGTTCACCTAGGTTAGGCGCGGCCAGGACCGGATTTGTTGCCAGTATGGCCTTTATTTCTTTGAGTCCGGCCGTGGCGGCATCCGTCCACTCGAAGTGTTCGGTGCGCCTGAGGAGGCGATAGAGGGGCAATGCCTTTTCTCCTAAACGGGAGATGAAGCAGCTTAGAGCCGCCACGCATCCAGTCAATTTTTGTATTTGTTTGAGGTCTTTTGGAATATCCAGCTGTGACAGAGCTCGGATCTTGGCTGGGTTTGCTCCAATTCCTCTACCGGATACAATGAAGCCCAGGAGCTTTCCGGCTGGTACGCCGAAAACGCATTTTTCCGGGTTCAGCTTTATGTCATATGCTCGGAGGTTATCGAATGTGAGCCTCAAATCGTCTACTAGAGTTTCGACGTGTTTGGTCTTGACGACCACGTCGTCTACGTATGCCTCTACTATTTTGCCGATCTGGGTAGCCAGACATGTCTGAATCATGCGCTGATATGTTGCGCCGTCGTTTTTGAGTCCGAAGGGCATCGTGTTGAAGCAGAATGGTCCATATGGAGTAATGAATGCCGTTGCGGCTTGGTCCGCCTCCGCCATCTTGATTTGATGGTAGCCGGAGTATGCATCGAGGAAGCACAATGAATCGTGCCCTGCAGTAGCATCGATTATTTGATCGATGCGGGGAAGGGGGGAAGGATCCTTTGGACAAGCCTTGTTGAGGTAAAGTCGACACATAGGCGCCAGGATTTGTCCTTCTTTGGTACCATTACCAGGTTTGCTAGCCAGTCCGGATGTTTGATGTCTCTGATGAATCCGGCTTCCAATAGTTTGGCTAGCTCCTCTCCCATTGCCTGTCTTTTGGGTTCGGAAAATCGCCGAAGAGCCTGTTTGACTGGCTTGAATCCTTTCAGGATATTTAGGCTGTGTTATGCCAACCTTCGTGGGATTCCTGGCATATCTGAAGGGTGCCAGGCAAATATATCCCAATTTTCCCGAAGGAATTCTCGTAGTGCGGCGTCTACGTCAGGGTTTAATTGTGCCCCGATGGAGGCCGTCTTTGTGGGGTCCGTTGGATGGACCTGGAATTTGACTATTTCGTCCGCTGGTTTAAAAGAGGTTGATTTGGATCTCTTATCGAGTATCACATCGTCCCTGTTCATCATGGAGCGCAGCGCAGTGAGTTCTTCTGCTGCTAGGGCTTCGGATAGTGCCTCTAGGGCTAGTGCGGCTGTCTTGTTTTCGACGCGGAGTGCTATGTCCGGATCACTGACAAGAGTGATTATTCCATTGGGCCTGGGCATCTTAAGCTTCATGTGCCCGTAATGGGGTATGGCTTGAAAAATTGTGAATGCCTCTCGCCCTAATAGAGCGTGATATCTGCTGCTGAACGGGGCCACTTGGAACGTAACCTCCTCGGACCTGTAATTGTCCGGCGAGCCGAACACCACATCGAGTGTAATTTTTCCGGTGCAGCGTGCTTCCTGGCTAGGGATTATTCCTCTAAAGGTTGTGCTGCTTCGCTCAATGCGGCTCCAGTCTATTTCCATTTTTCGAAGTGTTTCCTCGTAGATGAGGTTTAATCCGCTGCCGCCATCCATGAGCACCTTGGTAAGGCAAAAGCCGTCCACTATTGGGCTGAGGACCAATGCGGCTGGTGCTCGGGGAGTTCCGAATTTAGGTTCGTCGCTGGCGTTGAAGGTGATAGCCGTGTCGCTCCATGGATTTGTTATTGCTACTTGGTAGACTTCGGCGAGGCTGCGGATTGTTCGTTTCCGCATATTATTTGATGCGAAAGTCTCGAAGACTGTTGACACCGTACTGGTACTGTTGGAGTGGTTCTCCGAGGCTATAAGCTCTTCGCCACTTTTGGCTACCTGCCGCAGTATCCAACATGCTCGAAGGCTATGTGTTGGAGTGGCGCCCTCTGTACTGTGAATTTTACAGGGTCCGCTAAGCCATGCCTCCAGTATGGTTCCGTACCCTTTATGGGGTTTTTGCTTTATGGTTTTTGTACCGGGTGCCTGAGCATGATGCACCTTTTTGTTTTGGACTAGGGTTGTATTCGGAGCCGGATTGTCCCAAAACTTAGTTTCGGTTTTCCGGAAACTCTCCATCGCACAGTACTTTCGTACTATGGACGCCAGGTCGGCGAAGCGTGTAATTTCACGACGACTTATGGCGTTCAAGATTCCCTTGTCCGTGCAATTATTGCAGAAAATCGAAATTGCGTTTTCCTCATGGCAGTCTTTTATCCTGTCCATAACCAGGAGGAATCTGGCCCAGTAATGATGTACTGTTTCAGCAAGCTCTTGCCGGATTTGAGATAGATCGCATATGTTTGGGTGGGTGGGCGGAATTGAGTCCGGAACCCTGCCCATCTTGAGGCTCAAAGGCCGAAAAATTTCCGAATTTGGAAGCTTGGATTGCTGGACGTTGTCCAACGAGTCTGGTCCGCTACCTGACTTTAGGTTCAGTACTTGATCGACGTCCGTCCCTCCGCGCGAATCCGGCATGGAGGGTTCGGGAGTCCGGACATAACTAGTCTTTAATACAGAAGAAGAGTCGCCGCGTTGTTCCTCTACCACCGCAACGTGGTGGGTAACCTGGGGAGAGTTAATCTCTCTAAGATCGGTTTTAAGCCCAATCTGATTGTAGTCTGTAGCGACTCCCAGGGCGGTGGTGCGATCCAAGAGCTCGCTTATGGACGAGAGCTCTATTGGATCCAGCTGCTCGGTGAATTCCGATTTGACATGAAGATTGCTTTTGATGACCCAAGAGGTCATCGTCGAAGCGGTGGCCGAACAGGCGGTCATGAGGAAACCACCTAGCCGGATAGTTTGGCCGGCGGCCAAAGCTCCTTTGGCGATGGTACCGTCTTTAAAGATGGGAAGAGCCATCCTTCCTGATCGTGATGGCACAGAGGAACTCTCAATGAAAGCACCAATGTCGGTGTCAAAACCGACGGATCTCGGGTAGGGGGTCCCGAACTGTGCGTCTAGGCGGATGGTAACAGGAGACAAGGGACACGATGTTTTTACCCAGGTTCGGGCCCTCTCGACGGAGGTAAAACCCTACTCCTGCTTGATTGATATTGATGATATGGGTAGTACAAGAGTAGATCTACAGCGAGATCAAGGAGGCTAAACCCTAGAAGCTAGCCTATGGTATGATTGTTGTAATGGTTGTTCGTCCTACGGACTAAAACCCTCCGGTTTATATAGACACCGGAGAGGGCTAGGGTTACACAGAGTCGGTTACAATGGTAGGAGATCTACATATCCGTATTGCCAAGCTTGCCTTCCACGCCAAGGAAAGTCCCATCCGGACACGGGACGAAGTCTTCAATCTTGTATCTTCATAGTCTTGGAGTCCGGCCGATGATGATAGTCCGGCTATCCGGACACCCCCTAGTCCAGGACTCCCTCACTCCCCTACATCCAATTAGATATATATATCATGTTCTTTCCAACATGCTGAGCTTGCCAAAGGATAAAATGAAAAAGGAAAGGTAAAGATCACCGTGACTCTTTCACAAGGTAGAGGATAATAATAAAAGATAGGCCCTTCGCATAGGGAAGCGGAGGTTGTCATGCGCGTTTAGGGTTGATGCACAAAATCTTAATGCAAAAGAACGTCACTTTATATTGCCCCTTGTATGTGGACCTTTATTATGAAGTTCGTCGCTTTTATTACTTCCACAACAAGTTCGTACAAAGCTTATTTTCTCTGCACTAATAAGTCATGCATATTTAGAGAGCAATTTTTATTGCTTGCACCGATGACAACTTACTTGAAGGACCTTACTCAATCCATAGGTAGATATGGTGGACTCTCATGGCTGAACTGGTTTAAGGGTATTTGGAAGCACAAGTAGTATTTCTACTTGGTGCCGAGAATTTGGCTAGCATGAGGGGGAAAGGCAAGCTCAACACGTTAGAGGATCCATGACAACGTACTTTATCTCGGATGTAAGAAAACATAACTCATTATGTTGTCTTCCTTGTCCAACCTCAACTCTTTAGCATGTCATATTTTAATGAGTGCTCCCAATCATAAAAGGTGTCAATGATAATATATCTATATGTGAAACCTCTCTTTCCTTATTACTTCCTATTAATTGCAATGATGACCAAAGCTATATTTGCCAACTCCCAACAACTTTTAATCATCATACTCTTTCTATGTGAAGTCATTACTTTCAATAAGATCAATTTGAACTCTTTGATTCTTTTTATTCTTTTTCTTCTTTTCTTTTATTCACCCAAGATCATGGCAAAATAATCAAGCCCTTGACTCAACACTAATCTTTATTATATAGCTCACGGACTCGATTACAAAGAAGGATTATAAAGCAAAACTCAAAACTAGATCATGCCATGACTTTATTCTACTAAATCAAGATACTACTAAAAGGATCGAACTAAGAAAAACGGTAAAGATAGGAGTTGTGATGGTGATACAATACCAGGGCACCTCCCCCAAGCTTGGCAGTTGCCAAGGGGAGTGCCCATACCCATGTGATTATATCTCCTTCTTTGTTGTTGACAGTGGAGGTGTTGATGATGCTGCAGGCTTGTCGTCCACCTTCCATGCCATAGGCTCACCATCATAGAAGGATGATCGAGTCTCCAGAATCCGCAAATGTGCAGCCAAACTCATCCTTTTGAATCTATATTCATACTCACAGTTTTGATTTTGCAGATCATAGATTTGGGCTTGGAGGTGCTCGATCTTCTCATGTAGCTTAAAGATGGCCTCCTCGGTGTTCTTGGCATACGGCTCGTAGTTGTTGGTGAACTCCGCGAGCATCTTGTGGCTAGCGTTGATTCCACGCTCCACCATCCCCTGGCACTTGAAAACTTGTTGCTCCATTGCTTCGAGCCTCGACTCCACGCTTCCGGTTCCCTTTGGTCCCTCAACATCGCGGATGTGCAGCAACCCATCACGCATCTCAATGGTTTGAGGGTGTCGCAGCACCTCCGCGAGGTAAGGGTTGATCACCTTCTCGAAGAACTTGTCCTTGGAAGCACTTGGGGTCGTCATGATGATCTAGACCTATTAGAAAAACAGCTCGAAACAAGAACAAGGGAGATTTGCGTGATACGAGAATCAAAACCTTCAGGAGAATATATAATGAATTTTTACCGACCAAAATATGTATCGTGCAAGAAAACAAAGTCCGGAGGGCACACGAGGTGCTCACGAGGTAGGGGGCGTGCCTAGGGGGGTAGGGCGCGCCCACCACCCTCGTGGGGCCCTCGTGTCCTTCCCGGACTGCCACTTATTTTTCTATTTTTCTAAATATTCCAAAACGGAGAAATATTGCCTTAAAAATTGTTTTGGAGTCGGTTTACTTACCGTACCACATACCTATTCCTTTTCGGAGTCTGAAACGGTCTGGAAAGTGTCCCTTATGTATTCCTCCGGGGTTACGGTTTCAATAATATTGGTTTCAACATTTATAAGATTACCTAAGATATAGTGTTTGATCCTTTGACCGTTTACCACCTTCGGATTTGTGCCTTCGAAGTTGTTGATTTTTATGGCACCGGAACGATAGACCTCCTCGATAACGTAGGGACCATCCCATTTAGAGAGAAGTTTTCCTGCAAAAAATCTTAAACGAGAGTTGTATAACAATACATAATCACCTACATTAAACTCACGCTTTTGTATTCTTTTGTCATGCCATCTTTTAACTTTTTCTTTAAACAACTTGGCATTTTCATAAGCTTGGGTTCTCCATTCATCAAGTGAGCTGATATCAAATAACCTCTTCTCACCGGCAAGTTTGAAATCATAGTTGAGCTCTTTAATAGCCCAATATGCCTTATGTTCTAGTTCGAGAGGTAAGTGACATGCTTTTCCATAAACCATTTTATACGGAGACATACCCATAGGATTCTTATATGCAGTTCTATAGGCCCATAATGCGTCATCCAGTTTCTTGGACCAATTCTTTCTAGACCTATTAACGGTCTTTTGCAAAATTAATTTGAGCTCTCTATTGCTCAATTCTACTTGACCACTAGACTGCGGGTGATATGGAGATGCAATTCTATGATTAACGTCATATTTAGCAAGCATTTTACGGAAAGCACCATGAATAAAGTGTGAACCACCATCAGTCATTAAATATCTAGGGACTCCAAACCTCGGAAAAATAACTTTGTTAAGTATTTTAATAGAGGTGTTATGATCAACACTACTAGTTGGAATAGCTTCTACCCACTTAGTAACGTAATCAACAGCAACTAAAATATGTGTATATCCATTAGAGGCAGGAAAAGGTCCCATATAATCAAAGCCCCAAACATCAAATGGTTCAATAACAAGTGAATAATTCATAGGCATTTCTTGACGTCTACTAATATTACCAATTCTTTGACATTCATCGCAAGACAAAACAAACTTACGGGCATCCTTGAAGAGAGTGGGCCAATAAAAACCGGATTGCAATACCTTATGTGCAGTTCTATCTCCAGCGTGGTGTCCTCCATAAGCTTCGGAGTGACACTTGCATAGGATCTGTTCCTGTTCATGCTCAGGTACACAACGTCTAATAACACCATCTACTCCTTCTTTATAAAGATGTGGGTCATCCCAAAAGTAATGTCGCAAATCATAGAAAAACTTTTTCTTTTGTTGGTATGTGAAGCTAGGTGGTATAAATTTAGCAACAATATAATTAGCATAATCCGCATACCATGGAGTGCTACGAGAAGTGCTTATGACATTTAATTGTTCATCAGGAAAACTATCATCAATAGGTAGTGGGTCATCAAGAACATTCTCTAACCTAGATAAGTTATCTGCAACGGGGTTCTCAGCTCCTTTTCTATCAACAATATGCAAATCAAATTCTTGCAGCAATGCAAATCAAATTCTTGCAGCAAGAGAAACAATCTAATAAGTCTAGGTTTTGCATCTTTCTTTTCCATAAGATATTTAATAGCAGCATGATCAGTGTGAATAGTTACTTTAGAATCAACAATATCGGGTCTGAATTCATCACAAGCAAATACAACTGCTAAAAGTTCCTTTTCGGTAGTAGCATACTTTCTTTGAGCATTGTCTAGAGTCTTACTAGCATAATGGATAACATTTAATTTCTTATCAGCTCTTTGCCCTAGAACAACACCTACAACGTAATCACTAGCATCACACATAATTTCAAAGGGTAAATTCCAATCAGGTGGCTGAACAACAGGTGCCGAGACTAATGCTTTCTTAAGTATTTCAAATGCTTCTACACAATCATCATCAAAGACAAATGGTACATCTTTTTGTAGTAAATTAGTGAGAGGCCGAGAAATTTTTGAGAAGTCCTTAATGAACCTCCTATAAAATCCAGCGTGTCCAAGGAAACTTCTTATACCTTTGATGTCCTTGGGACATGGCATATTTTCAATAGCATCAACCTTGGCTTTATCAACTTGAATACCTCTTTCATAAACTTTGTGCCCCAAGACAATACCTTCATTAACCATAAAGTGGCACTTTTCCCAATTCAAGACAAGATTAGTTTCTTCACATCTCTGCAAAACTCGATCAAGATTGCTCAAGCAATCATCAAAAGAGGAACCATAGACGGAAAAATCGTCCATGAAAACCTCACAAATTTTTTTCACAAAAATAAGAGAATATAGCCATCATGCATCTTTGAAAGGTAGCAGGTGCATTACATAAACCGAAAGGCATACGTCTATAAGCAAAAGTACCAAAAGGGCATGTAAAAGTAGTCTTTGATTGATCTCTAGCCGACACAGGTATTTGAGAGAAACCAGAATAACCATCTAGAAAGCAATAATGTGTATGTTTGCATAATCTTTCTAGAATTTGATCAATAAAAGGTAAGGGGTAATGATCTTTCTTAGTAGCCTTATTTAATTTGCGGAAATCAATTACCATCCTATAACCTGTGATAATTCTTTGCGGAATCAATTCATCTTTATCATTAGGGACAACAGTAATACCTCCCTTCTTGGGGACAAAATTGATAGGACTTACCCACTGACTATCAGCAACGGGATAAATTATACCTGCCTCCAGAAGCTTGAGTATTTCTTTTCTTACCACTTCTTTCATTTTAGGATTCAAACGTCGTTGAGGATCACAAACTGGTTTGGCATCCGCTTCCAAATTTATTTTATGTTGACATAGAGTGGGACTGATGCCCTTAAGATCATCAAGAGTATATCCAATAGCGGCACGGTGCTTCTTCAGAGTTTTCAATAATCTTTCTTCTTCATGATCTGAAAGGTTAGCACTAATAATGACAAGATATATTTTCTTTTCATCAAGATAAGCATATTTAAGATTATCAGGCAACGGTTTAAGCTCAAACACGGGATCACCCTTGGGTGGAGGAGGATCCCCTAGGATTTCAATAGGCAAATTGTAAAGATTGGATAGAATTAAATGCAACTCTGAAGATTGGGACCTCGAAGAATACTTCATCTATTTCCCTTCTTTCATTCATGAACATATCATTTTCATGGTCTAGCAAATAGTGTTCTAAAGGATCACTAGGAGGTACGACAATAGAAGCAAGACCAATAATTTCATCTTTAATAGGCAATTCTTCCTCATGATGTTGTTTACTAAATTTAGGGAAATTAAACTCATGAACCATATCATCCAAGCCAATAGTAACAACATTCTTTTCGCAGTCTATCTTAGCATTAACAGTATTCAAGAAGGGTCTACCAAATATAATGGAACAAAAGCTATCTTGTGGAGAACCAAGAACAAGAAAATCAGCGGGATATTTGGTTTTTCCACACAAGACTTCAACATCTCTAACAATTCCCATTGCAGATATAGTATCTCTATTGGCAAGTTTAATTGTAACATCAATGTCTTCTATCTCAGCGGGTGCAATTTCATGCTTAATTTCTTCATACAAGGTAATAGGTATAACACTAGCACTAGCACCCATATCACATAAGCCATGATAACAATGATCTCCTATTTTAACAGAAATAACAGGCACGCCTATCACAGGTCTATGTTTATCTCTAGCACAAGGTTTAGCAATTCTAGCAGTTTCACCACAGAATTGAATAACATGCCCATCAGTATTATCAGACAAGAGATCTTTAACAATAGCAATATTAGGTTCTACTTTAACTTGCTCAGGAGGTGTATAAGTTCTAATATTGCTTTTACGAACAACAGTTGAAGCTTTAGCACGATCCTTCATTCTAACAGGGAAAGGTGGTCTCTCAACATAAGAAGTGGGAACAATAGGATCATTATAAGTGACAGTCTTTTCTTCAACTTTAATAGGTGTAGCTACTTTTACTTCTATGGGAGGATGATATTTAAACCACTTCTCCTTGGGGAGATCAACATAGGTAGCAAAATATTCACAGAAAGAAGCTACTATCTCAGAGTCAAGTCCATATTTAGTGCTAAACTTACGGAAAATATCGGTATCCATAAAAGATTTAACACAATCAAACTTAGGTGTCATACCTGACTCCTTACCTTCGTCGAGGCCCCAATCTTCAGAGTTGCATTTAATTCTATCCAATAAATTCCATTTAAATTCAATAGTCTTCATCATAAAAGAGCCAGCACAAGAAGTATCGAGCATGGTGCGATTGTTATCAGAAAGTCGAGCATAAAAACTTTGAATAATTACTTCTCTTGGGAGCTCATGATTGGGGCATGAATATAACATTGATTTAAGCCTCCCCCAAGCTTGAGCGATGCTTTCTCCTTCACGAGGCCAAAAATTATATATACAATTGTGATCACGATGAACAAGATGCATAGGGTAATACTTTTGATGAAATTCCAATTTCAATCTTTTATAGTTCCATGATCTCGTATCATCACATAGCCTATACCATGTCAATGCGTCTTCCTTCAAAGATAAAGGGAAGACCTTCTTCTTAACAACATCATCGGGTATACCTGCAAGCTTAAATAGTCCACAAACTTCATCCACATAGAGTAGATGTCCATCAGGATGCTTTGTTCCATCTCCTGTAAAAGTGTTAGCTAGCAGTTTTTCCATCATACCCGAAGGAATTTTAAAAGGAGTTTCAAATTCAATAGGTTCAGTAGGTTGAGGAGCAACTCTTTGCTCTACTGGACGGTGTGAAGATACCCCAAACAAGCCCCTCAGAGAATTACTTTCCATAGTAACAAGTGACAGAAAATTTCAGCATACTATATAAATTTTTCCTTACCAAATTCCACCTACCAAAGGCGCTACACTCCCTGGCAATGGCGCTAGAAAAGAGTATTTATGACCCACAAGTATAGGGGATGTATCGCAGTCCTTTCGATAAGTAAGAGTGTCAAACCCAACGAGGAGCAGAAGGAAATGATAAGCGGTTTTTAGCAAGGTATTCTCTGCAAGTACTGAAATAAGTGCTAACAGATAGTTTTGCGATAAGATAAATTGTAATGAGCAACAAGTAACAAAAGTAAATAAAGTGCAACAAGGTGTCCCAATCCTTTTTGTAGCAAAGGACAAGCCTGGACAAACTCTTATAATAGGAAAAGCGCTCCCGATGACACATGGGAATATCGTCAAGCTAGTTTTTATCACGCTCATATGATTCGCGTTCGGTACTTTGATAATTTGATATGTGGGTGGACCGGTGCTTGGGTGCTGTTCTTACTTGAACAAGCATCCCACTTATGATTAACCTCTATTGCAAGCATCCACAACTACAACAAAATTATTAAGGTAAAGCTAACCATAGCATGAAACATATGGATCCAAATCAGCCCCTAACGAAGCAATGCATAAACTAGGGTTAGGAGTGCGGCGTTTCGGTGCCCGGGTGCATCTGCACCCATTCAAAAAAAATTCGTAAAAAAATTCAGAAAAATTCAAAAAATTCCGAAAAAATTGAGGTGGTGGACAATTTGATGCGTGAGGTGCGCCCCAATTTTCAAAACATTTGGACTTATGTGCAGCTCTCAGCAAAAAAGACAAATTAGACCAAAACAGTATATGAACAGTACACATTTTTACAGACCTCCGATTTGTCTTTTTGCTGAGAGATGCACATAAGTCCAAATGTTTTGAAAATTGGGGCGCACCTCACGCATCAAATTGTCCACCACCCAATTTTGTTTGGAATTTTTTGAATTTTTTTAGTATTTATTTTGATTTTTTTGGTGAGCGCAGGTGCAGATGAGCTCGGGCTCAGATTTGGATTTTCGTATCTATATGTAGACATAGTTTAGAGTGTAGATTCACTCATTTTGCTCCGTATGTAGTAGTCACTTGCTGGAATCTTTAGAAAGACTTATATTTGGGAACAGAGGGCGTACTATACTAATAAAACATTAAGGCCACGAGGTGATGCAGTGCTGCTTACAGGAGGCAAGAAGAAGAGATGCATCCATCGACGCCGTCCACCTCCTCAACTCAGGGCGCCGCCCCACCGAACGGTGCCTAAGTAGCAGCGGCTTTCGTGGCCAGGTCAACGTGCTTCTGAACAATGGCGTCCAAAGATTCCAGCCACTAGAAGAAGGCCAACGTCTTTCTGTCCTCGCTTGCCTTGTGGTGGCCTATGTAGACGATTTCCTCGTAGACGTGGATGTGTAGGTCGACGGTTTCTTGCATGGCGAGGTGCTGCACGGCGAGCGCGGCCTCGAGGTGCACATTCTTCGTCGTGACCTCTGGCACCTATAGGGCCACCAGGGCTTGAAAGAGTTCGTCACCATGGAGGCCGGTGAGGGTGGCAGGCAATGAGGAGCCTGGGCGCACGGGCTGGAGCAGTACGGCAAGGTCGTCCGCGTGCTTCTTGACGGCGGTGAACTTGCGGATGGAGTTGACCATCATGTCGTCCATGGGAGAGGCGAAGCCGGCGTTGGCGAGGGCTACGATGCCGGCGGTCGCCAGCACCGTCTGGAAACGCTGCACGGTGCGGGCCCGCAGGCCGGCGCCTTGGATGATTTGGCATAGCCGACTACCGCTTGCGTCCATCGCCTCCATGGGTGCTTGTGGCTTCTAGTCACTTGGTCTTGGATTGGAGTGAGCAGTGTTGCACAGAGACTTGGGAGTAGATGGATTGGAGTGGTGGGGAGCCTTTGTATGAGAATCCAAACTCTGTTGCATTCACATCGTGTTGGCTCTATTCGGCTTCTCCAATTAATTCCCTCTGCATGTAATTGATGATGCATCATTGACCGTTCAACGTCTAGGGAACCGCTACCCTCTCCCTTCTTGGCATTCAAGCACCTATGGAGGCGACTACCACTCGTGTCTATCGCGTGTCGGGAGACGTTCCCGTCGACGACGAGGTGCCTATGGTGACTTCATAAATTTTAAGATGATAGTGCCGTGCATGTGTGCGTTCATAGGGGTGAGTGTATGCACGTGTATATGAGAGCTTACGTCTGTACTGTGTCAAAAAAACGTAAATGCGTGTCAAAAAGAGACTAGTCAGTATACTCAATATTGTGCACCTCGGAGAGGAAAATGATAGAACTACTTATTTATTTACGGTGCAGATTCACTCATTTTGCTCCATATGTACTCCGTCTCGGTGTAGTCTAGTCACTTGTTGAAATCTCTAGAAGGGCAAATACTCCTTTCTGGTTTACACGGCTATATTAGCAAGTAGTTGTACATACTAGTACAATAGTGGGCTCACATAGCAATTTTGTCTCATGCAAGAGCCTGGCTATATGCGTGCTCCAATGTTCGCAACTGCCACGTGCGGGTGGCGCTTGGCTCTTCGCCTCTTCGAGAAGACGAATAATGATGTTACTACTGCTTCTACAGTGTCGAATCCACTGCTGCATGTCCGTCCACCATGAGAGGGAGGGACAGCTTCTTGTAGAAGCACTAAGCAAAGGCCTGTCCTCGTTTGCGAGCAACCGCGCGCATGGGCGAGGGAGAAGGCGTGTATTAGTAAAATCAAGCTTCTCCTTGTTGTACGAGTTGACGCGACACATCATAGCACTGGCCCCACATGCTTGCCTCTAAACTTGGCTGAAAGACCCGCAGTGTACAATATATTTGCTGCAACCTCTTACATTTACCCACCACAAATTAAAATATATATTCATGTCTTGACCAGATGAGCGTGCAAACTACAATCACCAGGGTGACAGGTAGGGCCAGAAGACTATTTTTTTTAAAAAAAAGTTCGAGACGGCCACATAGCATGGAGCCGACCCCAATGATTTTAAGCTTACAGGCACGGTACATGCTATCCTAGACTACTCTACACATGAAAATGCCACACGAGCATCCGGGTTGCGCTTGGCTCTTCGCCTCTTCAGGAAGTCGAACAATGATGGAGTACTACTGCACTGGAGGAGTACTACAATACTCTTCTGGCCATCTGACACCGATTGAACTGCTGCATGTCCATCGCGTGTGGGAGGGAGAGCATGTAGCGAAATCTTCTCCTAGTCTTGCCAGCCACCACGCTCATGGGCGAGGGAGGGACGCTCCTGCCTTTGCGTGTATGAAAGGTGGGCCCGACAGGTGGGTAGCCAACCTGTCATACAGCCAAAGGCAGGTGCAGTTAAGTCCGCGAGGGAGAGGATAATCAAACTTCTCGTTGATGTACGAGTTGACGCGACACATCAAAGCAGTGCACTCGATATATTTCAATAATTTGTGTTTACCGATGCATTAATTACAAAGCATGCATGCATGCATGTCGTGACTCTCCTTTTGATACTTGTGTGTGCTGTTTTAATGCACCTTGAAGTAGTATAAAATATGTGATGGTAAAGCTTTGTAATGCCCCGGCCCAAGCGAGAGATGGTTGTGCACGAGGAGGGCGAGCATGAAGACCGAACAGGACCCGACGATGGAGCTCTCTAAGGTCTCGATGGACCTCACCGTGCTCCATTGCCCCTTGTGCCTCCGCCCATTGACGCCTCCAGTGTATGAGGTTCGAATACACCTCGTCCGTTCGGCTAATTGAGCAAGGTGCAGGTTCTTGATTGATGTGTTGTTCGATTGATTTCTGCAATGCAAGGGAGGGCACCTGGCCTGCGTGGACTGCCGCGTCGAGGGCCCCGGGAACCAGCGGCAGTGCCAGAAGTGTGAGCACGGCGATGGCTTCGATGTGCGGAACACGGCGGTGGACGCCGTCCTTCATTGGTGAGGGTGGAGTGCCCGCACGAAGGCTGTGGGCTCTACGTCACTTACCACAAGCTCGCCGATCACCAGAGTGTGTGTCTGCTCGCGCCCTGCAAATGGCCCGTGCCCGTCTGTGGCTACGAAGGGCCGCCGCCGGCGCTCTACCACCACATCAGCACCGCGCATCCCATGCCCGTGCATAGGATCCAGTACGGCAAGGTGCTCCAGCTGGAAGTGCCACTGTCGGAGCCACGGCTCTTGTTGTTCGCGGAGGAGGACGACCGCATGTTTTTCTTGGTCGGCGGCGTGCTCGACATCGGCGCGCTTATCACCATGTCGGTCATCTGCATCAGAGCGGGGGCATTCCCACTGCCGCACTACGTGACCAAGCTGTGGACGAACGGCCCGCTGGGGGAGCCCAAAGGCACGACCGACGCCGTCAAGGTGGAAATGGAGGTGACAAGCAGCAAGGATCCCGGCGACGTCGACGTGTAGGAGCTGACCTTCTTCATAGTTCCGCCCAAGCTGCTGGCCGGGGCTAAGCTGGTGTCCCTCCACATTCAGATTGACAAGCTCACGTCCTAAATGTTTCTACAGTGCCGTCTGTTTATCTTAGTAATATGCTAATGTAGGGATTACCTCGGTCTACTTTAGCTTAAGAAATGGTGGGTTTTGGTGGCGATGCAACAATTACTTCGACATCAGATCAGTAATTTCCAATAGTCAAACGGATATTTTGTGTCTGTTGGATATGAAGTTCCTTTGGGTAAGAAGTACTACTTGTCATCAAAATGGATAAAAGGAGATGTATGTAGACATATTTTAGTTCTAGATACGTCCCTTTTTTATCCATTTTTATGACAAGCACTCCCTCCGTTCCACAATACATGCCTTCCATTTGTCAAAATATGGTTGTATCTCGACATATTTTAGTATATAGGTACATCCATGATAGAGCCAATCGGATGGTTGAGAACACTACAATTCGTAGCTACAGATGCGTGTGTGACTCCCAGATGCAGAGGCCGGGGTTCATCATCCTCCTTTTCGAGAAAAAACGGACGCGTGTGCGAGAGGACGAGTGCGTGCACCTCTTCTCTTCCTGTATAACGTACTAAACTCAGAGTACAAGTTTTTGTGGGTGGCACAATGGTGTGTGCGAGAAGTCCCGAGAGATAGGTTTAATGCGTCTGGAAAAAAGACTAGCCTATAGCTCGCCACACGGCTATTCCTGTCGAACGCCCCATTAACCATAAGATATGTATATGACGGCGCCAGTTATTACACGTACACAATAGTAGAAAAAGAACTACCATGGCATATGATACACCACGGCCGAGAACACATGCCCACGTAACGCCATCCGGGAATAGTACCGCACTTCGAAACTAGAACCGTCAATAAATTTTGAGCTTGCGTCTCGTCATATTCCAAATTTCTCCACGCTATATTGAATTGCAAACCTGTTCACACCGATCACAACCTAAACGGTTTCCCACTTAGGAGCGTATTAGTACCACGCTATATTGAATTGCAAACCTGTTCACACCGATCACAACCTAAACGGTTTCCCACTTAGGAGCGTATTAGTACTCGGTTATAAATACTAGTATGCCAAGATGACTGCACATTCCTCCTCAACTCCTCATCCACAAAAACAAACAAGTCATTCAACATCCTTCCCTTGCATCTACCATGGCCAGCGTGAGTTCTGGGTCGAGAGATTGCCACAAGGGAGAGGCGAGCATGGAATCGGAAGCACGAGAGATGTCCCGCCTCGCTGCGAAAGCAGCCGACATGTCCCGCTACATGGAAGTAGCAGCACAGAGGTCCTGCCGCACCAGTAAAGCAGCACGGAGGCCCGCCGCACCATCGATGCGGCAGACTGGTCCGGCCGCACCGTGGAAGCAGCAGAGGTGTCTCGCCGCGCTGTGAATGCAGCAAATATGTCCCGCAGCACCGCGGTGTCCTGGGAAAATTTCTCGCGGGCAGGCGACGACTGTTACAGGCGCACGCATGCGATCATCCATAGCTAGATGGATCAGATCTCTGGTTGGGCGAGGTTGCAGGACGACATGAAAGCCTCATTTTAATAGGCTACCGGCATCATCCGACAACTGAGGGAGGGCAATGAGAGGCTCCAGGCCGAGCGCGACCTGCTGAGGGCGAAGATCGTCCAAAGTGCAGACCGACAGGAGGAGACCAGTGCCTTGTTGAAGAGGACCGGCTACATCGTCAAGAAACTTATGGACGAGAATGACATGTTCCGCATCGAGCGCCAAAGGCTGGTGGAGGAATCCGTGGATGTTCTCAAGCAGCGTCTTGAGGACACGAAAGAGCTCATCGCCGCTTGCCGCGGAGACTAGTTCCCGCGGCATGCAGCAACGCATCAAGAAATTAGAGATCAGCGAGCCAGATCCTTGTATTCCTTCTTCTTTTGCCCTTGTGTATTTCGGGCGTAGCCGCATGTGGCTTTTTAATTATCTTTCTAATTATGTAAGACAATTATCCTTATATATTCATCAGTCTTGCTATAAGTCGCAGTAGATGCTATATAGGTCCGTCGGATCTTACTTCAAGATCCATGCTTTCAGATTTTCTTTTTTCTCTCTTAAATCTCAGTCGAGTGAGACATAGCCACGCCATTAAACAGAGGCTCGGGCGCCATTAATGAAGACCTTGGGAGAGAGGTGGACGGCAAATGGAGGTCAAAGGGCTCTCCACCCGATAAGCACGCGCAGGGGTCTGATCACACGCCTCTCGTACTCAAATAGCTACCCTGCATGGCGCCTCCTAGCTAATAAAAAATAGGGACGCATGGAGGCACGTAAATGGTAGTAAATAGAACGCCCACTGTTTCAATAATACTTGTGTTTCCGATTGTGACATGACAGCACTTGTTCCAAAATGACTTTGTTGATTGTTAATGTGTGCGCCTTCGCAAATCGGACTGCAAAATTACCACAACATGTTGGTGCCATGTCATGGCACCAAGCCAAGTTTCATTATTTTCATGCGTACTTTGGATTTACAGGAATTAAATAACTAAGTTTCTGAATATTTCCAGCCCAGCGCCAAAATTTTGAATTTCATTCCCATTTCTTGCATGGAACCTAGAAATTTACCCGAGGACACACATGTGATTTTTCAACCAACTTTGGTGCACTGGAACATGTGCTTGTATTTCAAATTTGACTTAAGCACGCAAAGGTGACACGTTCCCTCTCAGAACCACGAGCCTTCTAGAGAGAAGCTCCGATTCGCAAGAAGCTTATACCAAAATTTGTTCCTATTCGGCCAATTTTTTTACCACGGCATGGTACTACCATGACATGACACCATGCCAAGTTTCATGATTTTAAAACCAAGTTTCTCAATGTTCTCGACCGAACCACGATGCCTAGCTGTTTGAATTTTATTCTCATTTTTTGCATGGGACCTAGAAATTCACTCGAGGACACAAATGTGATTTTTCAACCAACTTTGGTGCACGTGAGCATGTGCTTGTAGTTCAAATTTGAATTATGCACATTAAATGACCAAAAACTCAATTAATGTGTAAAAAGGCCAAATGAAGCCGGAATAATTCCAAAATTTAATAGGGCACTCATGTAGTTCTATGTTGCCTTTGTAAATAAACTCAAGGAGGACAACATATATCGTTTCGCACTCAAAGGTGGCACGTTCCCTCTCAGAACCACGAGCCTTCTTGAGAGAAGCTTCGGTTTGCAAGAAGATTATACCAAAATCTGTTCCTATTCGGCCAATTTTTTTACCACAACATGGTAGTACCATGACATGACACCCATGCCAAGTTTCATGATTTTCAGATTGGATTTACAAGAATTTTAAAACCAAGTTTCTCAATGTTCTCGGCCGAGCCACGATGCCCAGATGTTTGAATGTTATTCTCATTTCTTGCATGGGACCTAGAAATTCACCCGAGGACACAAATGTGATTTTTCAACCAGCTTTGGTGCACGAGAGCATGTGCTTGTAGTTCAAATTTGACTTATGTGCATTAAATGACCAGAAACTCAATTAATGTATAAAAATGACAAACGAACCCGGAATAATTCCAAAATTTAACAGGGCACTCATGTAGTTCTATGTTGCCTTTGTTAAGAAACTCAAGGGGGGGGGGTAGCGTATATTGTTTCACACTCAAAGGTGGCACGTTCCCTCTTAGAACCACGAGCTTCCAAATCGGCCCAATTTTTTACCACAACATGTTAGTGCCATGACATGACACCATGCCAAGTTTCATGATTTCCAGCGCGAGTTTTGGATTTACATGAATTTAAAATCTAAATTTCGCGATGTTCTCGGCCGAGTCACGACGCCCAGATGTTTGAATTTCGTTCTCATTTCTTCCATGGGACCTAGAAATTCAACCAAGGACACACATGTGATTTTTCAACCAACTTTGGTGCATTGGAGCATGTGCATGCAGTTCATATTTAGATTATGCACATTAAAAGTCCAGAAACTCAATTAATGTATGAAAAGGCCAAACGAACCCGAAATAATTCCATAATTTAACAGGGCACTCATATAGTTCTATGTTGCCTCTGTAAAGAAAATCAGGGGGAGGCAGCGTATATCATTTCACACACAAAGGTGACACGTTCCCTCTTGGAACCACGAGGCTTGTTGAGAGAATCTCCGGTTTTGCAAGAAGCTTATACCAAAACTTGTCGCAATTCAGCCAAAAATTACACATATGAAAACAAGGTTTAGATTATCCCGAACATCTCGCTACCTAGACCAATAATGTACTATGATTTGAATTCAACATAAAATGGATACAAATATTTTAATTGGAGAGCATATGGTACATGTAGTTCATAGTGAAATATGATTACTGCTATATGCATGTTTTTGTTATCAAGATAATATTTAAATTATTGTATAATTTGACAACAATCGTATTCAAATAAGGAAAATTGATTCAAATTTAGTCCATATGGTAGACGACAATATATATGTTCACATGGTGGAGTAAAATGTTCATATATGATGGAAGATCAAAATGTACGACTACATCAATTATAAACCGCAAGGTCACCTAACGATATATTCGAATTCAACATAACATGGATTCAAAAATTGAAATTTGAGATCCTCGCATTTGTAATCATATAAAAAGGGACATTACTCTTTATTTTGGTGGGAATTGATTTGTTTTTTGTTCTTGTTGAGGGAAGTGCGAATAGATTTGGTACTGTGCAGGGTAATCTTGTTCTCCCGATTTTTTTTTTTACATTTTTCTTGTAGTTTTTTCAATGGCATCTATAGGAATATAGTAAAAGGGGACATGACTCTCTTGTGTCTTATATGAATTGTTTTTTTACATGTTAAGTTTGTTCTACCGAACAAGGAATCTGCACCTTGTTATCCCGAAATTTTCAAGCTCGAGTATCTTTTGTCTCACCTGCTTTGAAATTCCTGCCTCTTCAACCCGCTCCGCGCCTTGTTATCCCGAAATTTCGATGCGCGCGAGAACTCCCTCCTCATCCAAAATCGGTCCCGCAGCCCAGACACGCGAAATCCCCCTTCTACCCCTCAGCCGGAAATGAAGCTCCACGTCGCGGTGTTAGAACCGGTGGGGGTATGCTGGTAACTTACCCTACATTTCGAACAAGCGCGTCCCTAAGCTTGGCTCCCCCTCCCCCTTGACCCTCCCATTCGTATACCGAGGCCGCCAAAACCCGCGAAACCCCAAGCTCCTCCATCGGCCTCCCGACCGCCGCCCAGCCGGAGACTCTTCCCCGACTACGTCGTCCACCGCAACAGCTCGCCGTCCCTCATCCACCGCACTGAATGAGGACCCGTCGTCGATCTAGTCATCCTGCCGGATCAGCCGCCCCGTCCTCCACCTCCAAGGAGCTACCCCAATGTTTGCTATCATTAGTTTTGGATCCATCCACTCATTTCCTACCATCAGTCTTGATTTTTTGCACGCACCCCTTAGGCCTTACAAAATCTAACTATTTTTTTATTATGCATGTCAGATATTGTACACAATCGTACCGAACATGTAGATAAAAGGAGAAGACCGTTGCATGGGAATATAATGTCATGCAGACGCCGATCCATGGTGGGCGAATTGGGCCCCCCCCCTCCTGCATTTCCAGATTGTATTCCAGAGGAAGATAACTGTTCAGATGGGGATTCAGAAGGAGCCGACCATGCCTGTTTACCACCTGAGGTGTTTGCTCTAACCTGGCATGCTGATGTTGGTCATATCATGCATATGGCGCCTTGCATTGCTTATATATGTCATCAACTTAGTTTAGATTTGCTTTGTGTGAATGACACCTGTTTGGTTTCTATATCATACTCCCACCATTCCTAAATATTTGTCTTTTTAGAGATTTCAACAAGTGACTACATACGGAACAAAATGAGTGAATCTACACTCTAAAATATGTCTATATACATCCGTATGTGGTAGTCCATTTGAAATCTCTAAAAAGACAAATATTTAGGAACGGAGGGGGTATATGGGAAATATGCAATGCCATCTTCTTTAGCCAGGCATCATATACGTGAATCATGCAATGCCATCCTGTTTAGCCAGTCATCGTATATGTGAATTGTATCGTGCCATATTTTTTCCCATAGTTTATTCCATTTGTCAACAATGTTTATACATTCATCTACTCTTCCTGTGCATCAGCCATTTGAGTCAGTCATGGGAAAATCTGGAGTGAAAACAAGGTCTTCTGAGCAGTCAGTGCTACCTGTCGATGCAGATTTCTTGCTGGTTACAGATAGCTCCTCAGAGGAGGATTCAGAGACAGATGACCAGTCGTATCCCCCTCCCCGAGGTGCATGCTCTAACTTGGCTGGGTTATATTGCTCATATCATGCATATGGTGTCTTGCATTGCCATGCCATCTGCTTAGATTAGACATGCTTTGTGTGAATGCCTCCTGTTTGCTTTCTATATCAGATATGTGAATTATGTAATGCCATGTTTTTCAGCCAGTTATCATATATGTGAATTATGCACCGCCATGTAGCCAGGCATCATATATGTGAATTATCTCATGCCATCTTTTTTTCATATCGCATTTGTCGACAATCTGTGTATAGTGAACTACTCTTCATGTGTATCAGCCATTTGAGCTGGTTATGGAAAAATCTGGAGTGAAAACAAGGTCTTCAGAGCAGGCAATGGTACCTGTTGAAGCATATATCTCCATGGTTACAGGGAGCTCCTCATAGGAGGATTCTGAGAGAGATGACCAGTCATATATCCCACTTGAGTTGTATGCTCTAAGTTGCAATGTTTATATTTCTCATATGATGCATATGGTGTCTTGCATTGCTTAGTTTAGACATCATATGCACAATATTGAATTCCATCTGCTTAGTTTAGAGATCATACATGCAAGTGCCAGCTGCTTAGTATATGAATCAATTATGTCAATTATATCATGCCATCCTGTATAATTAGACAACATGTATGTGAATTATTTCATCCCAACCTATTTTAGAAAGACATCATATAGTTTTGTCATGTCATCTTGTTTAGGTACTCATCATATGTTGAATTATGCCATTATATCCTGTTAAGTTATCCATCATATATCTGAAACCGTGTCATGCTATCCTGTTTAGTTAGGCATCATATATGTGAAATTGTGTCATGCTGTCCTGTTTGGTTAGATAACATATATGTGAATTACCACATCTATCTATCATACAATGTCTGTACGTTCAATTTCTTTTCTTGTTTATCAGTCATTTGAATTGGAGGGGGTGATCGCAGTATCTAAGGGAGCAAAAACCTGTTCTTCACAAAAGACAGTGCTACCCATCGATGCAGATAGAACCATGGTTGTACTGGCCCACAAACTAGCCCCACCACACATAATCGAGACTCTTCCAGATTGCACACTTACATCATTGGGCAGAGAACCAGCTACAACCGATCTAACCGCAACCCCAGCGGATAGTAACCCACTTCTAGTTGACAAAGCACCATGTCCACCATAGAGTACCCCCACACGAGCAGTTTGTAAAGCTACTGCAGTGCCCAAAGCACGAAGACCACCACAGCTAACCCAAACTCCACGTTTAAAGCAGAAGAGCAACTGTTCTCAGGTCAGATTCCGTAGCTATGGTCCATACTCCTTTGCTGTTGCATCACTGTATTTACTCATACCAACTACTTTCGAATATGAAGGATCCAATTGAAACTCCAATGGCACAACAGGTATATTTTAAACCTATTTCTTTAACTGGATTGATGTTCTAACTTCTTGCTCTATGTTGATTTTAGTTTAAGTTGTATAAACAGTTATGTTCTCATGTGATGCACATTACAAGTGCTGCCAATGTTGTGTAGTTTCTCACACTTATATTCTGTCTATGCTGTTGTGTCTTAAAAATATATGAGTTGAGCTGTGTCTCTATCTTGATTAGGCAACATAAACTAGAATGATATGGACAATAGAGTGACCATAGTACATAGATATATGTTTGTTTCATGTTGTTATCCTGTCCACCTTACTACTGAACCGGTTTACCAAAATGAGTTCGTATACTACAAGCTAAGCCTGTGATGTGTCTGCTTGTTTCTCTTGTAATATGCAAACAGAATATTGGAGAAGAGCACCCCACTATGCAATGGTAGAGGAAGTAATGCAGATAAGGTTCAAGATAGTGATACAACCCTGTTGGTCTCCAGGAAAGGTGATAAAAACGATCTTGTAGACAGTGAGAAAACCCCACAGTCCTGCGTTGATGTAGTGTTCGAGTTACTGGCTAGTACCGCTGGCACAAGCTCTTCGAACTCGCTGCCTGAATCACTTCGGCTTCCTCAGTCTCAGCTACAAGCTGAAAGGCATCAATCAGATGTGCTACGGCAAGAAGCCGAAGGACTGAGGAAGTCCCTGCAGAATTCAGATGCGTACTTTCTTGTGCAACAACAAGCGCTGGAGGATTTAAGCGCCAAACAAGAGAAAGTTAATAAGCTTGCTAAGCAACTTGCCAGCATTATGGGTACCCAGGATATTGTTTCTTGACGTCTTCTGAAGTGGTTTTAGTTCTGGACTTGTTTTTCTGCGGCGTTTATATGCTGCTTTGTTCCCTATATTTGCACTGGTGGCGAACTTTGATGCCCAGTGGATGTAATATGTGTAATAGCCGTGATATCCTAGCATAAGTTGCTTGCTTATATATTTCCTTGTTGTCTTGTTTATTTGTTTGCTTGTAGTTAGTGCAGTTCTTTTTCCGCGGTTTTCTAGTGGCTGCAATAACCTATTTTTTAAAACTAGGCCACAATAACCATGGGCTAATATTTACTATAGTGACACTGGGTCTCCTACGGGCCGTAGAAACAGTGGGCCTTCTATGGGCCGTAGAAACAATGGGCCTTCTACGGGCCGTTGAAACAATGGGCCTTCTACGGGCCGTACAATCGATTGGCCAAACATGGGCCAATAAGAGACCGCATTATGGCCGTAAACGGGCTAGAGTTGGTATCGTCCATTCATGGGCCAACCATAACGGGCCATCATTAATAGGCCGTATTTGATAATGCTATGAAAACGGCCCAATGAATTTACGGACCACAAACGGGTCGACTGTAACCATGGGCTGAATTTGGCCCACAACCAGAAAATGACAGTAACAGGCCGTAAGTAAACGAATGCTAGAAATGAGCCTAAGAATTAATGGGCTCTGAGAAGGCCGAAAGATAACATGGGCTGGAAATGGCCCAACGGAATAATGGGCCGTTAATGGGTATAAAGTGATACACTGTTCATTACGGGCCAGTTTCACCATGGGACGTTAATGGGTGTAAAGTGATACACTATTCATTACGGGCCAGCTTCACCACGGGCCGTTAATGGGCCAAGAGTTACAAATGGCCTCATATGGGCCGAAAGACGTCAAGGGCCATACATGGGCCAGAAGTGAAAACGGGCTGTAATCATATTGGATGGCCCAGATGACGCTACTGGGCCTAATTCGGATAGGGCATAACGGGCCTTGGATTAGCGGGCTGTAAATGGGCTATATGCGAACAGGCTGTTAACAGGCTTTCCATGGGCCGACCCGCCACCTTTTGACCAAGTCAAACGGACCGGCCTTTTAACAGGAATGGGCCTCTGTTGGGCCGTGCCATGTGTCAACGTATCATAGGTGCCTTCTGTCCAATGAGTGGATGACATCTGTCCCAGCGATGAGCCGACACGTGTTTCCTCCAGCCAATGATGATTTTACACGTGGAAAATCCCCATTGGTCGGGGCTGTTAACGGGTTATCGGATCCAAAACCCGACCTGATAGCTTCACGGTGTTCCGTTACGGTGGATGCCACGTGTCGGTCACCCTTGACGAAAGCACTTCTATGACGCGCGATTTATCGTCATGGAAGTGGACATTTCCGTGATGATAATTTTGGTAATGTCGTGGAACACTTCTACGACAGCACAGGTATGACTATCTTGATTCTATCATAAAATCGTCATGGATGTACATGCATGACAAAACGCGACCTACTATGACAAACATGTATCATCACGGAAGTGTATTTTTTTGTAGTGCTACTAGCTTTTTGCACTACTAGGGAAAACCTTATACACACAAGCTTACCAGTAGCACCGGTCAAAAAGAAGCGTTACTGCTATTTACTAGTAGCGCTTGGTCACAAAGCGCGCTACAATTAAGGTTATAGCAGTAGCACGTCTGCAAGAAGAAGCGCTACTACTACAATTCCCACATTGTTCTCGGCAGGCTATGAATAGTAGTAGTGAGCTTAGGTTAAACGTGCTGCTGCTAAGTTGGTTGTAGCGGCGCGTTTTCTTGGAAAAGCGCTACTGCTAATGAAAATAAAAGAAAATGAAAAATATATAGAAAAGTAACTGAAAATGAAAGAAATAGAAAAATATGAAAGGAAAAAAAGAAAAAAGAAAATGTAAAGGAAAATAAAAGAAAAAGAAAAATAAAGGAGAAAGGCATAGCAGTAGCTTGCTTTCAGAACAAGTGCTATAGCTAATGTAGCAGTAGCGTGTTCCTTGTACCCCCGCTATAGATAATTTCCTATAGCTACTGCCTATAGCAGTAGCGCGTTTTGGCAGCCAGCGCTATAGCTAAGTTATCTATAGCACTTTTTTGGGCCTGCGCTACCGCTATTTTTAACTTAACCCCCTACGCGGTTTCTTCCCCCCAGCCACTTCCCCCAAATCCCGCCTCTGTTGTCGCCGCCGTCGTTTTCCTACATCACCGTCGGCCGTCGTGCGCCCTCTCGTCGCCCTCCGCACGCCGTCTGCGGCCCTCGGTGGCCGTCTGGTGCCCTCCCTCCATTGTGCCCGAGCCCTGACCCCGACCTCGACGCTACGTGCCCTCCCTCGGCCGCTCTGCCTCCTTCTACTCCCTAACTCCGCCGGCGCCCGAGGTGAGCACGCCTACACCTCCTCGTCTTCCCCTACCTCTGCCTAGCTAGGGTTCCTAGGGTTCATCAAATTTTAGGGTTCATCAAATTAGCTAGGGTTCATCTAATTAGTTAGGGTTCATCAAATTAGCTAGGGTTCATCTAATTAGTTAGGGTTCATCAAATTAGCTAGTACTTATAGATGCTTAAGTAGTTATATAGTTGTTGTGCACCCAATGTAGTTAAGTAAATATAATTGTAAACTAGATGTTAATTAGGGCAGTGGTTGTAGATGCTTAAGTAGTTTTTAGGACAAATTCCTAGGGTTCATCAATGGGTTCTTAAGTAGTTTTAGATGCCTAAGTAGCTAGCTAGGGTTCATCTAATTAGTTAGTACTTGTAGATGCTTAAGTACTAGGGCAGTAGGGTTAGGGTAGTAGGGTTTAACTAGATGTTAGCTATGCATCTCCTTGATAGATCTTGCGTGTGCATATAATTTTTTTTGTTTTCCATGCAATGTTTCCCAACACTTTATGCTTCATATTATTGTCCAATGATGTGTTGCCATCCTATGATGTTTGAGTAGATTTTTGTTGTTTTTTGGGGTAATTGCTGAATTGCTATGATTGGTTTAAAATTACTTGTGGTTATGTTGTTGTCCTTTGGTGCCCATCATATGAGCGCGTGTGTGTATCACACCTTAGGGTTAGTTGTATGTTTATAGGACTATGCATTGGAGGGCAAAAGTGATAGAAGCTTCTTCCTACCATAGAAATTGATTCATACAGGATTGACAGGGGACCAATATATCATAATGCTATGGTTGGGTCTTACCTTAATGAACTTTGGTAGTTGCCAATGCTTGCTAATAGTTCCAATCATAAGTGCATAGAATTCCAAGTAAGGGATGACATGCTAGCAATGGCCTCTCCCACATAAAAACTTGCTATCGGTTTAGTAATTTAGCCAATTGCTTAGGGACAATTTCTGCAAATCCTACCACCACTTTTCCACACTCGATGTAGTAACCTAATTGTAATTTTAGTAAAACAATACCTAACTTTTACTTTCACATTCTTTATTATCTTGCAAACCTATCCCTATACACCTACAAAGTACTTCTAGTTTTATTCTTGCTCTGGGTAAAGCGAACGCTAAGTGTGCATAAAGTTGTATCGGTGGTCGATAGAACTTGAAGGGAATATTAATTCTACTTTTAGCTCCTCGTTGGATTCGACACTCTTACTTATCGAAAAGGGCTACAATTGACCCCTCTATACTTGTGGGTTATCAAGGCTAAGTGAGAGCTGTGGCATCGACCTGGATGAAGCAGGCATTGCTGGACTATGCCTTACCGCAAGGGGTTCCATCACCAACTGTGCTTACGCAATGAACATGGGAGGTCGGACTGTCTTCAGCGTCACGGGGCGCAACAACTTCCTTGCTAGAAAGAATCTCCAGGATGGAGAGGCCATCTCAGTCACCATCAGGAACACCCGACGCCATGATTTGAGGATGATGATTGTCATCGACCTCATTTAGAAGTATGTGTGTGGCGGGGCCATTGACGCGAAATGAACTGCTTATTAGCGCTATCTACTACTGTTTTAACTCGTAATGTTCTATTAACTCGTAATGTTTGTGAGATCTACTAAGTATTTTTTTAGATTATCACTTAATTATTAACTCATAATCTTCTATTATCCGGTATTGTTCTACTATGTAATGTTATATATGTGCTTAGTTTTAATGTGAAATGCTAAATGTTACATGGTGTCGAATATTTTTTGGCTACACGAAATGTTTGTGGTGTGCAAAGTACATTGCGCGCCACAAGGTGAGCGAATATAGTGGTGGCCTTGCCGATGTGGCACACCAGCAACACGTATAATACTGCTGACGTGGGCACCAACTCCACCACTATTTTTTAACAAGGGACAATTGCATTTTTACCCCTAGTTGGTTCCTACCCACGGGTTTTGCCCTTACTTTTCGAGCTTGCTCAGTTTTTCCCTTACTTTTTCCATCGAGGTCTCTCGAATACCCTTTGACCGTTTGACCACAACTTTGAAAATTCATAACTAATTCATACAAACTCAGAAAAATGCAAATAAGATATCAAAATGTTCAGATAAACATTACCTTTATGAGCATATCTTTTGCATTCATGATAAAAGCATCATTTAAACTACCCGAGGTAATTCATATTATTAACATTATTAAAAATAAATAGGTATAAATAATATATATTTTTCATGAATAAAAATTACATGCAAATGTAGGTGATGTTTTCTGAACATCGTGATAACTTATTTGCATTTTTCTGAGTTTGTATCAACTTGTTATGAATGTTGTAACGACTTTGGCCATTATTTGAAAACTTCACAACAAGTTGATACGAACTCAAGAAAATGCAAATAAGGTATCAGGATGTTCAGATAACATCACCTACATTTGCATATAATTTTTATTTACCAAAAAAATATTGTTTATACCTATTTTTTTTAATAATGTTAATAATATTAATTACCTCGGGTAGTTTAAATGATGCTTTTGTCCTGAACGCAAATGATATGCTCATAAAGGTAATGTTTATCTGAACATTTTGATATCTTATTTGCTTTTTTCTGAGTTCACATGAATTAGTTATGAATTTTCAAAGTTTTGCTCAAATGGTCAAAGGGCATTCGAGGGACCCCGATGGAAAAAGTAAGGGCAAAACTGAGCAAGCTCAAAAAGTAAGGGCAAAACCCGTGGGTAGGAACCATCTAGGGATCAAAATGCAATTGTCCCTTTTAACAATGGCGCCATATTGGTGGCGTCATGTGTCCATGCTAGTAAGGCCATTTTTGCCACGCCATAGTAGGCTTTTCTGCACTAGTGTAAGTCTTTACACAAGTAGATCCTCACGCATGTAATGTGGTGGCCGCTGGCATTAGCAGTGAGGGCGGAGCATATTTTATCATTGATTGATCCTTTGTGTTGTCTAAATTGGGGGCGCGCGATGGTTAACTCCTCCTAACCTCCCCCCCCCTAGGGGCATGCGAGTAGTACTTTGCTTCAAGGGATTTGAAATTTTCACAACAAGTATATGAGTTCTTTATGACTAATGTGAGTTCATGGACATGCGCACTCTCATCTTTCCGCATATTACTAGCCTCTTTGGTACAATACATTGCCCTTTCTCACCATGAGAGTTGGTGCAAACTTCGCCGGTGCATCCAACCCCATGATAAGATACGCTCTATCACACATAAGCCTTCTTATATCTTCCTCAAAACAACCACCATACCTATCTATTATGGCATTTTCATAGCCATTTCGAGATATTGCCATGCATCTTCCATCATCATCATATACATGACTTGAGAATTCATTGTCATATTGCTTTGCATGATCGTAAGATAGCTAGCATGATATTTTTATGGCTTGTCCATTTTTTGATATCTTTGCTACTCAAGATCTTTGCACATCCTGGTACACTACCAGAGGTATTCATATAGAGTCATATTGTTTCAGTTATCGAATTGTAATATCAAGTTGTAAGTAAATAAAAGTGTGATACATTCTAGAGCCCCTACCCGTGAGGACAAAAAAAATTAATGGGGCCAAACAGAGCCCAAAAAAACAAAAAGATAAAACTAAAGATAAATCAAAAAAAGAGAAAAAGAGAGAAGGGGCATACTACTATCCTTTTACCACACTTGTGCTTCAAAGTAGCACCATGATGTTCATATAGAGAGTCTCCATGATTTGTCACTTTCATATACTAGTGAAAATTTTACATTACAGAAGTTGGCTTATATATTTCGATGATGGGCTTCCTCAAATGCCTGAGGTCTTCATGATCAAGTAAGTTGGATGCACACCCACTTAGTTTCCATAGTGAGCTTTTATACACTTATAGCTCTAGTGCATCTGTTGCATGACAATACCTACTCCTTGCATTGATATGACTAGCAAAAAGGCCAATGCGTTGCACCGGGTACAAAATAAATGAAATGAAAATTAGAAACAGTAGCACTTCCTTCACAGTTGCGTAAAGTGAGTCATCAATGTGTCGCTTGTGCCGGGTTTGTGGACACCCCTCCTTTTTTCTCATGCCATGAATGCTCCCGGATTTCCAGAAACAATGGTTCCGCCACTTCGATCGTAACTGGGGAACCTTTGCGGCGCAGATCATACATCACCTCGCCTCCTTCGGTGTCGCATCCAACTCAATTCGTCCCATGATAAGAAGTGGTAGAAAGAAAATAAAATATGCTTCTGTTGCACCTAATTCTTACAAAGCTCTCGGGCATATGACGCAAAATGGGCTCTCTAGCTCAGAGAAGGAAGTTAAGTGCCAAAGCTCCACACTGCAGTTTGAACACAATACTAATTAACTCAAATATAAGCTAGCTTTGTTATCATATGTGGACTTGCAAAACTATATAATTTATCAGAGAAACAAAATATCCAACATGCAATGGGACTTGCATTATTACCTGATGTCATGCAATGACAGTATGCACATATACATATATGCATTAATCTCTATGTGTATGATCAAACTCAAAAATTAATTTTTGAAGCAAATAAAATTAGGTACATTTGCTATATACACGTACAAATGTGCTTATGAGCTGCCTCAAGTGTTAGACACAAGCCTGTGGCCTCCGTTGGCACTATAGTCGTGCAGGCATTCCCAAATAGCACGTGCAACCGCTCCCGGCCGCCGTCCATGCACGTACGAACCGTGTTGACTGCACCCACGCCGCTTTGACTCCATGAACGGCCGAGCTCGTCCTCGCCACTGCTGATATTGCACTGGCAGCCCTATGCCGTCGCCCAGTGCGTTGCCGGCTACCAATGGTATACCGAGCCGCAGCACTGCATGATCTGCTTCGCCTGCTGGCCTCTGACGCAAGCTTCACACCTACACGCGAGAGTCGCTGCATCGCTCCTGGCCGTCGCCGCCATGCCCTGCTGTCAATGACGTGCTTAATGTTGGCGCCGCCTCCTCGCCGCAGCGCCCCTTCTTCTACCTCTTGCCTCACTCAAGGAGAAACTCCACACACACACCCACACATGCACCAAGGAAGAACATACAAGCTTTGCCAAGAGGCTCGCTTGGTGATCACACGGTGGCTACATTGTTTTTCCAGCCCTCTCAGCCTCCTTCTCATTACTCAAAGGAAGTATTTATACAAAGGACTCACACGCACTAGCCAGCCATCACGTCCGGCCACCACGCACGCCCTAAACGGTCGCCACACTCGGCCACTACTCCAACTACCTACATGCATGCATGCCCACACCCAGCGCGTGGCCAGCATCCTCCTATAACGGCCAGCCACAGGACCTGAATGCCATGCAAAGCATACATACGTAGCTAGATACTAACAAACTAACAGACTGAGCTGATCCTACGCCACAGCTCCAAAGCCTCCAACTGATTCATCCAACGTGACATAGACGCACGCAACACACCTAGACGTGGTTTACTCCTAACACTTAAGCCGCCCACGCAGCTTAGCCTAGCTGGTCCCGAGCATCGTGTAGTAGCCAACATCGCACCACACACGCTCTGGACTTAGCCGTCGCAAACACCATCGTGTGTTGCACGGCCACCGTGAGCCTTAGTACCGCACACGTGCCTTGACCGTGCCGGATGCACGAGCGCTGCCTAGGCCAGCAAGAGATACCGCGAACATCGATCTGCCAAGTGCCACGAGCCACCATCGCGTCAGATGCATAAGCGCCATCGTGTAAATATGCTAGTCGATCGCTGCCACATCATCACCTACTACTTGGCCACCGGCTCATCATGCTGGACGCCTTTTGTCCGCCGTCGTTAGGGAACCGGTCCAGCTCTACCAGAGCTACCTTGGCACTGTCATTGTCGTCGTGGCCAGTGGAAGGGGTTGAGGTGGTAGTCGATGAGCACAACGCCATGAGACCGACATCCAGCCGGAGATAGTCCTTGTTGCTGTTGTCCTCGTGGTCCTCAGCACCGCTCCGGGAGCTCGTCTTGGCTGCCGCCTCTTAGCCTTGGTGCTCCTCGGCGAATCGGCCAGGGACGATCGGCCACCATGATTCATTGAACCCTAGAATAATCCTTTTTGTTTTTGTTTTTCTATTCCTGATTATGCGACTATGCGGTGGGACCCGGGTGTGCCCCTTGTTTTTTGTGAAAAGGAAAGCGAGAGAGATTACATCATGTTTTGTTTTGGAATCCTTGACGTGCTAGAGGTGCCAACAACGGATGGAAAATCTCGCTATGATGGACGGACGGCGTAGACTGTGGCTATATTGATTCTTTTAATACTAGCAAAAGAGCCCGTGCGTTGCAACGGGAGAGAAAACATAACACACACTCTTAACTCAACAACCATCACTCAAGACCACAATAGGTCCATCTCGTTTATTTTTGCGAGGCGTCATATTTTTGTTGCCGCTTATCCTCCTTCTCACCCTCGCCGGCGATGGTCTCGGTGTTCACATAAAACAACAAAAAATGTGTGTTGAATATGGTTAATCCTAAGGCGTCTCTCTCTCCCTCTCTCTCCCCCTCTCCCTCTCTCTCTCCCCCTCTCTCTCGCTCGCTTTCTCTCACTCTGGCGATGAGAAATCTGTTGTTTTCCCTTGCGACATTTTTCAGAGGTATGCACGTGTAGTTATCGATGTTTTTTTTTTCCGTATATTATTATAGTGGGGTATTTATTTGCAATCCGAACCGCCGCTGGTATGAAAAAAATGGCTCTTGCGCTATAAATTATAAGTTTGCTTCCATAACAATATTTTAAAAATATTTAACAGGTAAAATTTACATCATATTTAGAGTCCACACATTTTTCTAATAAAATTTCATATATAATATGTTAAAATCGAAGTTACGGTTTAAAAGATACAGATAATTTAGAAAATCATTTGGTTTGACTCAAATATATTCTAAAATAATATTTAAAAATACTTAACATGTAAAAATAATCTCATATTCATATTTAACATATTTTTCTAATCAAATTTCATATATAAAATGTTCAAATTGGAGTTACGGTTTAAAAGATATGGATGATTTTAGAAAGCATTTGTTTGACTTAAATATGATCCGTGGATGAATTACCTAAAACATCGGGAGGGGGGGTTCGAAAAATGTACAATAAAGGTTCGGATGTGACTTAAATCCGGACGGCGGGTTGATTTCAAGAAAAGGTAGGGACTTTTATGTAAAATACGAAAATAATGCTTCGTTTTAACTTAAAACAGAACTGCGGGTTGAATTCTCTGAAATAGAGGGACTTTCCTGAAAAAATGCCATGATGGACGAAAGAAACCCAATTTGCTTTATTATTAGGTAAAGATTATGTAAAGATACGCAGGTAAAATAGTACCACCTCGCATGTAAAAAATAATATAGGTGGAAAAAAACTAAAAGAGTAAATTCACGGGAAGAAGCGTATTGTGACGGTGAACCCAGGGAGTCAATCCGTGCTTTATTATTAGGGAAAGACTGATGGGCCTCTCCAATGCCATAGATCCGCCGAGTTGATGGGAGCCTTTCTTCCTTTTTGACTTTCCTTATTGATCTCTACCACCGCATTCTATTCCACTGCCCATGGCACACATTTATGTGTTGAGTGAAGAAAATGCTGAAGCGCGTGAAAAAGTATGATACAATTGCTTGGTTTGGCACTGGTATATCCATGATTGCCAGAGATTCCTCTACGAGAACCCGATGATTTTTACAGGGTCAATATACACTCAAGTCCGCATAATTCCATTGAACCAATCGTGAAAGCGACGCTCGGGGAGACGGGGGTGAAGAAAACAAATATGTTGTCAAAAAAATCATGCATGGTCGCACGAGGGCAATGTTGACGTTGAGCCCTGAGCTCCATGGAATGTTTTTCCATGACCTCGGTAGAGATCAAGGTTCATGTTGATGAAGGCACCCGGGTCATCTTGACGATCCGACATGGGGTGTAATCCTCAGCCTAGCTGAGGTGACAAGTCAACCCGGCGACGAAGATGCCAACGTTAACGAAGAAGCTCGATTTCGGCGCGTAGACCACCTCAAAGCCGATCTGGATTCCCATCGCACTGTGGCGACTATGAGCAGGAACTTATATAGGGCGGAGTCGATTCTGGCATATATCAAGGTAGGGGTCCTCATCTAGGCCTCTTGGAACGATGGTAACATGGACACATAGACTTTACCCAGGTTCGGGCTCTCTAAAAGAGATAATACCCTCCGTCCTGCTTTTGAATGTATTGATATCGGGTACAGTACATAGTACATGTATCTACAACAAGATTGTCTTGTAAGATTCTAATGAATATGAGATGAACCATTGACTAGCCTAACCTCGGTTTATATAATGCACCAGAGGCCTAGGATTTAGAGAAATTATCGTCTTGAGCGCCAAGTCTTGTAAAATCTTCCTGGCATACATCATGGGCTACCTGATGTGGCCCATTAGTGAACTGTCACGGGATCCTCGGCCCGACCCACCTGGCCGGGAGTTGACGTGGTGTGTACCCCTAATCCAGGACTCCATCAGCGATGACCTGGTGCGACCAGACCAGCTGGGCGTGGCCAGACCTGGGTGGGTGCTTCACCGGCCAGTTTGGTACACCCACAAAAAACCGATTGAAGTTCGAGAAAAATCAGAAACCAAACCAACAAATTGAAATATCACTGACATGGCTTGCCAAATCAACACCAAATCGGGGTGGACAGTAAAATTGGGGGCAATTTGTGTCCGGGGAGAGAGGGGAAAATGTGAAAGAAATCTTTAAATTATGGGCCATTGAGGGAGTCCTGGATTAAGGGGTCCTCGGGCGGCCGGCCTGTTGACATGGGCCGGACTGATGGGCTATGAAGATACAAGACCGAAGACTCTCACCCGTGTCTGGATAGGACTCTCCTTGGCGTTTAAGGCAAGCTTGGCGTTCGGATATGAAGATTCCTTCCTCTGTAACTGACTTTCTACAACCCTAGTCCCCTCCGGTGTCTATATAAACCGGAGGGTTTAGTCCGTAGGGCAGAATCATAATCATACAGGCTAGATTCTAAGGTTTAGCCATTACGATCTCGTGGTAGATCAACTCTTGTAATACTCATATTCATCAATATCAATCAAGCAGGAAGTAGGGTATTACCTCCATAGAGAGGGCTCGAACCTGGATAAACATCATGTCCCCGCCTCCTGTTACCATCGACCTTAGACGCACAGTTCGGGACCTCCTACCCGAGATCCTCCAGTTTTGACACCAACATTGGTGCTTTCATTGAGAGTTCTGCTGCATCGTCACCAAAAGGTTTGATGGCTCCATCAATCATCTACAACAATGCAGTCCAGGGGGAGGTTTTTCTCCCCGGACAGATCTTCATATTCGGCGGCTTCGCATTGCGGGCCAACTCGCTTGGCCATCTAGAGCAGATCGACAGCTACGCCCCTGGCCAGCAGGTCAGGTTTGGAAGCTTGAATTATGTTGCCGATATCCATAGAGACTTGATCGTTGGAAGATTCGAGCCCACGACAGCCGCTCCCTGCCACCACGATGAACATGACCTAAATCTGTCACCGGACCGTGCCCAGGAGATAGCGCCTGTAACTGCTCTAGCCCTAGATCCGGAGCAGATTGCGTTGTTCGAGGACGGGAAGCTCAACCCTGTCGCAGAAGCTGCAGACTCGGCGGCGTTAGAGCCGCACACAGATCCAACCTCGAGTGGGGCCTGTGTCAATGGGACCTCGGATTAGTCTCCGGCCATAGGTTCCGAACCGCGTGCATCTGCGCCCATCGAACCTGATCAAGCGCCGATCATTGAGTTCAGCTCCGCGAACATCTTCCGGAACTCACCTTTGGGCGATGTGCTAAACTCATTAAAAGTCCTCTCCTTGTCAGGGGATGATAACCCACAAGTGTAGGGGATCGCAATAGCTTTCGAGGTTAAAGTATTCAACCCAAATTTATTGATTCGACACAAGGGGAGCCATAGAATATTCTTGAGTATTAGCAGTTGAGTTGTCAATTCAACCACACCTGGATAACTTAGTATCTGCAGCAAAGTATTTAGTAGCAAAGTAGTATGATAATAAAGGTAATAGTAGCAAAAGTAATATTTTGGGGTTTTGTAGTGATTGTAACAGTAGCGACGGAAAAGTAAATAAGCGAAGCACAAGATGTGAAAATCTCGTAGGCAATGGATTAGTGATGGATAATTATGTCGGATGCGATTCCTGACGTAATAGCTATAACGTAGGGTGACACAGAACTAGCTCTAGTTCATCAATGTAATGTAGGCATGTATTCCGTATATAGTCATACGTGTTTATGGAAAAGAACCTGCATGACATCTTTTGTCCTACCCTCCCGTGGCAGCGGGGTCCTAGCGGAAACTAAGGGATATTAAGGCCTCCTTTTAATAGAGAACCGGAACAAAGCATTAGCACATAGTGAATACATGAACTCCTCAACCTATGGTCATCACCAAGAAGTATCCCGATTATTGTCACTTCGGGGTTGTCGGATCATAACACATAATAGGTGACTATAGACTTGCAAGATAGGATCAAGAACACACATATATTCATGAAAACATAATAGGTTCAGATCTGAAATCATGGCACTCGGGCCCTAGTGACAAGCATTAAGCATAGCAAAGTCATAGCAACATCAATCTCAGAACATAGTGGATACTAGGGATCAAACCCTAACAAAACTAACTTGATTAGATGGTAAATCTCATCCAACCCATCACCGTCCAGCAAGCCTACGATGCAATAACTCACGCACGACGGTGAGCATCATGAAATTGGTGATGGAGGATGGTTGATGATGACGAAGGCGAGGAATCCCCCTCTCCGGAGCCCCGAACGGACTCCAGATCAGCCCTCCCGAGAGAGATTAGGGCTTGGTGGCGGCTCCATATCGTAAAACGCGATGAAACTTTCACTCTGTTTTTTTCTCTGTGATACAAAATATATGGAGTTGGAGTTGAGGTCGGCGGAGCCTCAGGGGGCCCACGAGACAGGGGGGAGCGCCCAGGGGGGAGGGCGTGCCCCCCACCCTTGTGGACAGGGTGTGGCCCCCCTGGTCTTGATTCTTTCGCCAGTATTTTTTATATTTTCCAAAAAGTGCCTCCGTGGATTTTCAGGACATTCCGAGAACTTTTGCTTTCTACACATAAAACAACATCATGGCAGTTCTGCTGAAAACAGCGTCAGTCCGGGTTAGTTTCATTCAAATCATGCAAGTTAGAGTCCAAAACAAGGGCAAAAGTGTTTGGAAAAGTAGATACGTTGGAGACGTATCAACTTCCCCAAGCTTAAACCTTTGCTTGTCCTCAAGCAATTCAGTTGATAAACTGAAAGTGATAAAGAAAAACTTTTACAAACTCTGTTTGCTCTTGTTGTTGTAAACATGCAAAGCCAGCATTCAGGTTTCAGCAAATATTATGAACTAACCATACTCACAATAACACTCAGGTCTCACAATTACTCATATCAATAGCATAATCAGCTAGCAAGCCATAATAATGAAACTCGGATGACAACACTTTTTCAAAACAATCATAACATGATATAACAAAATGGTATCTCGCTAGCCCTTTCTGAGACCGCAAAACATAAATGCAGAGCACCTTTAAAGATCAAGGACTAACTAAACATTGTAATTCATGGTAAAAGAGATCCAGTCAAGTCATACCCAATACAAAGTAATAATAATGAATGCAAATGACAGTGTGCTCTCCAGCGGGTGCTTTTTAATAATAAGGGTGATGACTCAACATAAAAGTAAATAGATAGGCCCTTCGCAGAGGGAAGCAGGGATTTGTAGAGATGCTAGAGCTCGATTTTAAAATAGAGATTGAATAACATTTTGAGCGGCATACTTTCACTGTCAACGCAACAACTATGAGATGGCTGTATCTTCCATACTACATGCATTATAGGCAGTTCCCAAACAGAATAGTAAAGGTTTATACTCCCCCAACCACCAACAAGCATCAATCCATGGCTTGCTCGAAACAACGAGTGCCTCCAACTAACAACAGCCCTGGGGGAGTTTTGTTTAATTATTTTGATTTGCTTTGATCTTTTTGGATCATGGGACTGGGCATCCCGGTTACCGACCCTTTCTCGTGAATGAGGAGCAGAGTCCACTCCTCTTGAGAATAACCCACTTAGCATGGAAGATATAGGCAGCCCTAGTTGAAACATGAGCTGCTCGAGCATACAAAACAGAATTTCATTTGAAGGTTTGGAGTTTGGCACATACAAATTTACTCGGAACGGTAGGTAAATACCACATATAGGAAGGTATGGTGGACTCATATGGAACAACTTTGGGGTTTATGGAGTTTGGATGCACGAGCAGTATTCCCGCTTAGTACAGGTGAAGGCTAGGAAAAGACTGGGAAGCGACCAACTGAGAGAGCGACAACAGTCATAAACATGCATTAAAATTAATTTACACCGAGTACAAGCATGAGTAAGATATAATCTACCATGAACATAAATATCATGAAGGCTATGTTGATTTGTTTCAACTACATGCATGAACATGTGCCAAGTCGAGTCACTCAATTCATTCAAAGGAGGATACCATCCCATGATACCACATCATAATCATTCTAATAGCATGTTGGCACGCAAGGTAAACCATTATAACTCATAGCTAATCAAGCATGGCACAAGCAACTATAATCTCTAAATGTCATTGCAAATATGTTTACTTCATAATAAGCTGAATGAGGAACAATGAACTCATCATATTTACAAAAACAAGAGGGGTCGAGTTCATACCAGCTTTTCTCATCTCAATAAGTCCATCATATATCGTCATTATTGCCTTTCACTTGCACGACTGAACGATGTGTATAATAATAATAGTGCACGTGCATTGGACTCAGCTGGAATCTGCAAGCATTCAACTCAAAAGAGAAGACATGGTAATATGGGCTCTGAATTAAATAAAAGATCATGCATATGAGAGCCACTAAACATTTTCAATATGGTCTTCTACTCTCGACCCCCAAAGAAAAGAAAAGAAAATAAAACTATTTACATGGGAAATCTCCCAACAAGTAAAAGAAGAATGAGAAATCTTTTTGGGTTTTCATTTTAATTTCTACTATAGGCATGGAAATTAAACTAACTTTTTTTTTGTTTTTTCTCAAGGTTTATCAAACGTACAAGAAGAAAGCTAGAAAAAGAAATTTAAACTAACATGGATAATACAAAGAAAGAGTATCAGCACCGACGACTAGTGTGTGAACATGAATGTAAAGTCGGTGAGAAATACGTACTCCCCCAAGCTTAGGCTTTTGGCCTAAGTTGGTCTAATACCAAGGAGCGCCTGGCTGATATCCGTAGTTGTAACTGGGGTCGTACTGAGATGCAGCAGCAACCGCCTCCTGAGCTGCGGCATGTTGGCGAGCTGTCTCCGCTCTCCCCTCGTTTTCAGCTGCTTCCTCCCTGGTAACAACATACCTTCCTTTTGCCTGATAATCAAAAAGGAGAGGAGCAGGAAGAGTAACATGGACGACGTTGCGTCTGTCATAGATTAGTCGATAATGGAGGAATTGTTCATTCCTCCTAAGAAAATGATGGTTGACCATAGCGTCATAATCTAAATAAGCAGGAGATCACATCATATCCCCCTCTCGTGGGGCTATAGCAAGATAATTAGCCACACGGGTTGCATAAATTCCTCCAAACAAATCTCCAGCTCTACCATTGTTCTGCAACCTACGTGCAACTATTGCCCCCAAGTTATAACCTTTATAACCTAACACAGCACTCTTGAGGACACAAAGATCAGGGACACACATATGACATGCTTCATCTTTACCGTTAATGCATCTACCAATGAAGAGAGCAAAATAATGTATAGCAGGAAAATGAATGCTCCCTATGGTAGCTTGTGCTATGTCCCTGGATTCTCCCACGGTAATACTAGCAAGGAAATCTCTAAATTCAGATTTGTGAGGATCATTAATATTACCCCACTGCGGAAGTTTGCAAGCAGTTGTAAAATCCTCTAAGTCCGTGGTATAAGATGTATCATAAATATCAAACAGGACACTAGGAGAATTACGCGTATAGTTATATTTAAACCTCCGCACAAAGGAATCAGTCAATTGATAGTACTGAGGACACTTATCTTGTAAGAAGTCCTCCAGCTCAGCATTACGCACATACGCGTCAAATTCCTCCTTAAAGCCTGCTTCGACCATAAAATCGTCGGATGGCCACTCACAAGCTCGTACATCGGCGTCCCTCGATAGTTCAACGTCTTGCTCACGCATAGCAATCATGGGCCCTTTCTTCACCGAGGAACCACCTTGGTACATTCTCCTAGACATATTTCTTTTTCTGAAAAAGTTCTGAAATTTTAGTAACTTGAAAATAAAAGTGAATAAAACTAAACAAGATTGTTAGCAACTACGCCTACAAGTGCCTAGAGCCTATATCATGCATTAGAATTACTTGGGACCTCATAAATTTGACATGCAAGCTCAAGAACATGGTCACCTATGCAGCAAAAATTTGCAATGAATAACGCACTAGAACAAAAACTAATTGGACCAATGGAGGAGTCACATACCAAGCAACAATCTCCGAAAATAGTTTTGTGAATGGAGCTTTGAGCAAGGAGATCGAAAATCACAGCAAAATGAGCTAGAACTCGTGCTTGAGGTGGATGGGGATTTTTTTTGGGTAGAAGATGGAGTGTGTGGGTGCTGGCATAAGTGGAGGGGGGCCACCAGGGGCCCACAAGACAGGGGGCGCGCCCAGGGGGTGGGCGCGCCCTCCACTCTCGTGGCCTGGTGCTTGCCCCTCCTGCAGTGATTTTAGTGCCTAAAATCCTCAAGTATTCCATAAAAAATCATACTAAATTTGCAGGGCATTTGGAGCACTTTTATTTTCGGGATATTTTTTTATTGTACAGATAATGCAGAAAACAGACAAATAATACTATTTTTGCTTTATTTATTGTAAATAACAGAAAGTAAAAAGAGGGTATAGAAGGTTGTGCCTTCTAGTTTCATCCATCTCGTGATCATCAAAATGAATCCACTAACAAGGTTGATCAAGTCTTGTTAACAAACTCATTCCGAATAACACGGAACCGGAAAAATTTCGAATAACACTAAGTTACCTCAACGGGGATATGAACATCCCCAATAATAAGAATATCATACTTTTTCTTGACAGTAGGGAGAGGAAATTTAAAACCTCCAATAATAATAGTTGGAACTTTTCCAATAGAATTGATGCTATGGACTTGAGATTGTTTCCTCGGAAAGTGTACCGTATGCTCATTACCATTAACATGAAAAGTGACATTGCCTTTGTTGCAATCAATAATAGCCCATGCAGTATTTAAAAAAGGTTTACCAAGGATAATCGACATACTATCGTCCTCGGGAATATCAAGAATAACAAAGTCCGTTAAGATAGTGACATTTGCAACCACAACAGGCACATCCTCACAAATACCGACAGGTATAGCAGTTGATTTATCAGTCATTTGCAAAGATATTTCAGTAGGTGTCAACTTATTCAATTCAAGTCTACGATATAAAGAGAGAGGCATAACACTAACATCAGCTCCAAGATCACATAAAGCAGTTCTAACGTAATTTCTTTTAATGGGGCATGGTATAGTTGGTACACCCGGATCTCCAAGTTTCTTTGGTATTCCACCCCTAAAAGTATAATTAGCAAGCATGGTGGAAATTTCAGCTTCCTGTATCTTTCTTTTGTTTGTAATGATATCCTTCATATATTTAGCATAAGGATTTACTTTGAGCATATCCGTTAAGCGCATACGTAAGAAAATAGGTCTAATCATTTCGGCAAAGCGCTCAAAATCCTCATCATCCTTTGTCTTGGATGGTTTAGGAGGAAAGGGCATGGATTTCTAAACCCATGGTTCTCTTTCTTTACCGTGCTTCCTAGCAATAGAATCTCTCTTATCGTAACATTGATTCTTTGATTGTGGGTTATCAAGATCAACAGCAAGTTCAATCTCTACATCATTATTTTTGCTAGGTTGAGCATCAACATGAACATTATCATTAACATTATCACTAGGTTCATGTTCATCACCTGTTTGTGTTTCAGCATCAGAAATAGAAATATCATTGGGATTCTCAAGTGTGTCTACAGTAGGTTCACTAGAAGCATGCAAAGTTCTATCGTTTTTCTTTTTCTTCTTTTTAGAAGAACTAGGTGCCTCTAAATTATTTCTCTGATAATCTTGCTCGACTCTCTTAGGGTGGCCTTCAGGATACAAAGGTTCCTGAGTCATTCTACCAGTTCTAGTAGCCACTCTAACAACAAAGTCATTTTTATTATTTAATTCATCAAGCAAATCATTTTGAGCTTTAAGTACTTGCTCAGATTGAGTAGCAACCATAGAAGCATATTTGCTAACGAGTTTGAGTTCACCTTTAACTCTAGCCATATTATCGCTCACGCGTCCTATCTCGAAAGCATTATTCTTTAACTCTCTACCAACATAAGCATTAAAACTTTCTTGCCTAGCCATAAAGTCATCAAATTCATCTAAGCATGGGCTATGAAATTTAGTAGAGGGGATTTCAACTTTATCATATCTATAGAGAGAATTTACCTTTACTACCTATGTCGGGTTGTCAAGACAATGTGGTTCTTCGACAGGTGGTATATTAAGACCATGTATTTCTTCAATAGGTGGTAAATTCTTAACATCTTCAGCTTTAATACCTTTTTCTTTCATTGATTTCTTTGCCTCTTGCATATCTTCAGGACTGAGAAATAAAACACCTCTCTTCTTTAGAGTGAGTTTAGGAATAGGCTCAGGAGTTGGCTCAATTGGTTCAGGAATTGCCTCAGAAATTGGCTCGGGAAGAGTCCAATTATTTTCATTAGTCAACATATTATTCAATAGTAATTCAGCTTCGTCGACTGTTCTTTCCCTGAAAACACAACTAGCACAACTATCCAAGTAGTCCTTGGAAGCATCGGTTAGTCCATTATAAAAGATATCAAGTATTTCATTTTTCTTAAGAGGATGATCATGCAAAGCATTAAGTAATCGGAGAAGCCTCCCCCAAGCTTGTGGGAGACTCTCTTCTTTGATTTGCACAAAATTATATATTTCCCGCAAGGCATCTTGTTTCTTATGAGCGGGGAAATATTTAGCAGAGAAGTAATAAATCATATCCTGGGGACTACGCACACAACCAGGAGCAAGAGAATTATACCAAGTCTTAGCATCACCCTTTAAAGAGAACGGAAATATATTAAGGATATAAAAATAGCGAGATTTATCATCATGAGTAAACAGGGTAGCTATATCATTCAACTTGGTAAGATGTGCCACAACAGTTTCAGATTCAAGGCCATAAAAAGGATCAGATTCAACTAAAGTAATAATCTCAGGATCAACAGAGAATTCGTAATCCTTATCAGTAACACAGATAGGTGAAGTAGCAAAAGCAAGGTCAGGTTTCATTCTAGCATTAAGAGACTGCTGCTTCCATTTAGCTAATAATTTCTTAAGATCATATCTATGATTGCAAGCAAAGATAGCTCTAGCAGCTTCTTCATTCATAACATAACCCTCAGGAACAACAGGCAATTCATAATCATTGGGAGAATTTTCATCATCACTATCATCAATAATAGCATCTTCAATAATTTCATTCCCTCTAACCCTAGCAAGTTGTTCATCAAGAAATTCACCTAATGGCAAAGTAGCATCATGCACAGAAGTAGTTTCATCATAAGTATCATGCATAGCAGAAGTGGCATCATTAATAACATGTGACATATCAGAATTCATAGCAGTAGCAGGTTTAGGTGTCGCAAGCTTACTCAAAACAGAAGGAGAATCTAGTGCAGAGCTAGATGGCAGTTCCTTACCTCCCCTCGTAGTTGAGAGAAAAATCATAGTTTTTGTGTCTTTCAAGTTCTTCATAGTGATCAACAGATATAAATCCCAAGCGACTCAGAGAATAGAGCTATGCTCCCCGGCAATGGCACCAAAAATTAGTCTTGATAACCCACAAGTGTAGGGGATCGCAACAGCTTTCGAGGGTAAAGTATTCAACCCAAATTTATTGATTCGACACAAGGGGAGCCAAAGAATATTCTTGAGTATTAGCAGTTGAGTTGTCAATTCAACCACACCTAGATAACTTAGTATCTGCAGTTAAGTATTCAGTAGCGAAGTAGTATGATAATAAAGGTAACAGTAGCAAATGTAATATTTTTGGGTTTTGTAGTGATTGTAACAGTAGCAACGAAAACGTAAATAAGCGAAGCACAAGATGTGAAAAGCTCGTAGGCAATGGATCAGTGATGGATAATTATGTCGAATGCGATTCCTCATGTAATAGCTATAACATAGGGTGACAAAGAACTAGCTCCAGTTCATCAATGTAATGTGGGCATGTATTCCGTATATAGTCATACGTCCTTATGGAAAAGAACTTGCATGAAATCTTTTATCCTACCCTCCCGTGGCAGCGGGGTCCTAGCGGAAACTAAGGGATATTAAGGCCTCCTTTTAATAGAGAACCGGAACAAAGCATTAGCACATAGTGAATACATGAACTCCTCAAACTACGGTCATCACCGAGAAGTATCTCGATTATTGTCACTTCGGGGTTGTCGGATCATAACACATAATAGGTGACTATAGACTTGCAAGATAGGATCAAGAACACACATATATTCATGAGAACATAATAGGTTCATATCTGAAATCATGGCACTCGGGCCCTAGTGACAAGCATTAAGCATAGCAAACTCGTAGAAACATCAATCTCAGAACATAGTGGATACTAGGGATCAAACCCTAACAAAACTAACTTGATTACATGGTAAATCTTATCCAACCTATTACCGTCCAGCAAGCCTACGATGGAATCTCACGCACGGTGGTGAGCATCATAAAATTGGTGATGGAGGATGGTTGATGGTGACGACGGCGACGAATCCCCCTCTCCGGAGCCCCGAACAGACTCCAGATCAGCAATCCCGAGAGAGATTAGGGCTTGGCGGTGGCTCCGTATCGTAAAACGTGATGAAACTTTCTCTCTAATTTTTTTCTCCGCGAGATGGAATATATGGAGTTGGAGTTGAGGTCGGCGGAGCCTTAGGGGGCCCACGAGACAGGGGGCACGCCCAGGGGGAGGGCGCGCCCCCCACCCTCATGGACAGGGTGTGGGCCCCCTGGTCTTGATTCTTTCGCCAATATTTTTATTATTTTCCAAAAAGTGCCTCCGTGGATTTTCAGGACATTCCGAGAACTTTTGCTTTCTACACATAAAACAACATCATGGCAGTTCTGCTGAAAACAACATCAGTCCAGGTTAGTTTCATTCAAATCATGCAAGTTAGAGTCCAAAACAAGGGCAAAAGTGTTTGGAAAAGGAGATATGTTGGAGACGTATCAGGGGACTCTCGACCGAACTATATCCGGCTTGAATTGGAAGCTGATGATGGAGAATTTTGCTTCCCACCCACCACCCACTTCATAGCCACTGTGATGTGGAGCATCCCACGATCATCCCCATGGACGCATCTACATCTCCTACAACACCACTTGGACCTATGACTAGAGCACGTGCAAGAGCTCTCAAACCAAGGTGACATCACTCCTCTCACAACTCCTTTTTGATTCACACGAGACATGGCTACTACCTCAAACGGAGATGCTTTGCATACTCAGGTACCAAGGAGTTAGCCATGGAGAAGCTAGGAAGCAAGGAGAACAGGAAGTGGAAGACATGCGAGCAGACGGAGAGGAAAAGCGCCAAGTCCCAGGCTGGCCGGATGATCCGGACGAGGGCACGGACGATCCGGACAGAGCTCGGACGATCCGGCTAAATCGCCCGAATACACCCGAAGCTCAAACTCGAAGCCGGACCATCCAGACCCCGACCCGGATCATCCGGACATCACCCGGACATCTGGACCCCTAGCTGGACATCCGTACCTACACCGCCACCGCCTGCATCACCAGCTCATCCGGGCCTCCTCCCGGATCATCCGGCTAGAGCTCGGATCATCCGGCTCCTCACCCGGATCATCCGAACCCTGCCTACGTGCGCGTGTTGGGCTGAGCCCATGTACCCCTTCGCCCCCTAGCCTATATATAGGACTCCGCCTCCTCCTTTCGAGACTTAGCATTGATTTAGCTCATTTGTGAGATAGAGCCTCGCTCATCCATCCGGATCTGCTCCTCGTGAGGGACCGACACCTCTTCGGAGAAGATCCACCTGGATTCAAGACCTCCATTCGGAGAAGACCATCAAGACCTCCTCGCGACGAAGAACCATTACCCTTTGTACCGTCTCTTGTTGGATTTGGATCTTGTATTACCTCATGCCTCGATGATCTAGCACATGTGTGACTTTGTTCTTGTTGGTTGAGTGATTTCTCGTGTTTTCTCTTGTTCCCCTCCTCGTGTTCTTCATGTTTGTCGTATGAATCCTCTCCAAACATGAAAGATCGGCCTCTAGGGTTCTACCCCACATCATCTTGGTATCATGAGCCACATTGATCACGTTTTTGGAGCCCCTACCCTTTGTTTTCTAGCTTGATTTTGTTGATTTCGTCCTAAATCCAAAAATCCCCACCAAAAATAACCCCCAATTTTTTTGTGATTTGTTGGTTTTGATGATGTTTTGTTGATTTTGATCCATGGATTCATTGTGTAACTCGTGGATCCTGCCTTTCCCAACCTTCTCACCCTCGAAATCCATCCAAAATCCACGAAATCGTCGAATTTCTCGCTGTTTTTCGAGTTCATCCTGAGCCATCCCGTGCGCTGTTGACCTGCCCGGATCATCCGGACCCTGACCCGGATCATCCGGACTTGCCCGGATCATCCGGCTCCTGGCACGCATCATCCGCTTCGTCTGCCAAAACTGCATTTTTCTGCAGTTTTCTCCACCGCCACCTACGCCTCCGCACACACCCCACTTCGACCACCACCACATTCACCCACCAACCCCACGACATACCCCTCCGTACCACCATTCGACTTTGGGTTCGAGAATTTGAGTTGTGGTTTCCCGTGTCCTTTTGTGTTTCGGCTATTTAGGTACGGCGCGACATCAACATCACCACCTCTCATCTTCGTCGACTACTCATCATCGCTACGGATGGTAATTTCGACGACATCTTTGTCTACGCCTTGCCATTGCACTGATAACCACCATGGCCTTACTTTTGTGTTGCTTACCCATCGAGACTAGCCATTGAGTATTGCCGGCAACATGACTTGTGCACATTAGTGGTCATACTCTCCATAAGCATACATACCATATCATCTCTTCTGTCACAAAGTTGTCATTGCATACACACTTGCTACCTTGGTTCACGAAGTTTTGCATGAGAAAATAGCTCAAAAGTGAAAGAGCCAACCAAGCTTTTAAGAAAAAAGAGAAAGATAAGCAAAGAGCTTATAATAAAGAACCATAACATCATACTACATTAAGATTGTCATATCCGATCATCTTGGATCATAGCACCGAAATACCATACATATAGCATACTTGGGATAGAGGTCATTGCATTTTTGCCTAGTAGGTTGTGCACAAGTTCCGTATCCGCCTATTGTGCAATCGTGCTAGCGTCTCTCAAGTATTGTGCAACAAGAGCATTTTCGTGGACTCCACATTTTGGCTCATTTTTGGTTTGCACAATCCCATTATTCTATTTGCGTGTGTGTTTCCATGTACCACTACTTGCTTGGTCTACTTGTTGCATTTGTGAATTTGCGAATCTTTTTCAACATATTTGAGTCAAACTAACAATTGCATCAAATTTTGTGCCACCATCCTAACCAAGCTCCACCATAAGCTTTTACTTGTGTAGGTGTGAGAATAGACAAGAATTTGTACCAATTGTGCTATTTCATTGTCCGCACTTGAGTGATCTTGATCCACCTTTAACATCGGTCAGGGTACATTTGGTATAAGTTCTTCTCCTTCTCACACTCCCATTTTTCTTGGAATGAAGGATAGGCCAAGTACTTCTACCAACCCACTCTTCATCAAGCAAGACGATGACATGTCATCATTCTTCACCAAGAGCCACCTCTTTGGTGCACAACGAGCTTTGCATCAAGAGCAACAAGCGATGACCGACCACATCGACAACCTTGCCACCGACTTGCGACTCTCCGAGCAACGTACAAGGGACTACTTTGACAACAAGCTCGACGCTCACAAGCAAGAGAACGATGCAAGAATAGACGAGATTCATGCCTTGTTGGTGAACCGTCCTCCTTCAACTTCTTCATACTCAAGACGGAGCCGCTCAAGTCGACACTCCGACGACACCTTCTCCGGCTCAAGTACACCGACATCGAACACTCTTCGACGAGCCGTGCGTCAAGACCGTCATGCATCCCGCAATCCTCTACACGACAATCATCCACAAGAGCAAGTCGACGATCAAGTCCTTCGTCATCAACCTCACCAAGACCCTTTTGCACAAGCTCAGGAATGACAACGTCAACGTCGCCAAGAGGAAGAACGAGCACGTCGACATCAAGAGGAACAAGACGCCGAGGCTCAACATCTTCAACAACAACAACGTGATGCAAAAGCTCTTGAGGCGCATCGTGCCCTTCAAGAATAAAGTCGAGCCATTGCCAAGCGCAACCGCGATAGGTGCAACCAAGAGGAAGCACTTCGAGAAGAAATCTAAGAGCAGAACTACCAACCAAGAGTGCAACGTCAAGTTCCTCAAGCTCCTCCTCAAGCTCGACAAGCTCCTCCACAAGCTCGACAAGCTCCTCCACAACCTCAAGTTCAACATGAGCAAGAAGACGATGGACATCCCCCACGCCAAGAGCAACATGAGGTTGATTATCCTCCACGTCAAGGGCGTCATCATCACCATCAACCACAACACAATGAAGAGCAACGCTACGGCAAGCTAAAATTCACCATGCCCAAGTTTGATGGAGGCAATGATCCCGAAGAGTACCTCTCATGGGCATTGAAGGTCGACAAAATCTTTTGTTTGCACAACTATGAGGAAGAGAAGAAGATTGCTATGGCATCCCTTGAGTTCCAAGACTATGTGCTCATATGGTGGGAACAAGTCCTTGAGCACCGCGAAGCAAGAGGTGAACCTCCAATCACCACTTGGGCTCAAATGAAAGATGTCATGCGAGCACATTTTGTTCCAACCTACTACAACCACGATCTCTTCAAGAAGCTCCAACTCATCAAGCAAGGAACAAAGAGTGTTGAAGAATACTACAAGGAAATGGTAATAGCCATGATTAGAGCCAATGTCACGGAAGATGATGAGAAAACTATGGCACACTTCTTGAATGGTCTCAATCATCCCATCAAGAAGATTGGCGACTTCCAACCCTACTCCAACCTCATTGAGCTCGTGCATCAAGCTACCAAAGCCGAACGTCAAGTGCAATATGACTTCAAGTACACCAAGTACTCATCCAAGACCTATGGCTTCTCCAACACCCAAGCTTTAACAACTCCTCCAACTTCTACCTCAACCAAGCCATCTACAAGCACCGATGACAAGTCAAGTTACAAGAAAACTTCGACAAGCTCAAGTCGTCTTCCTCCTACCACAAGCAACTTCAAGCCGCGAGCTTCATCATCTACTCCAACCGATGAGACCGTCAAGACAAGCTCCTTCAAGTGTTTCACTTGCGGCGGCTGAGGCCACAAGTCTTCCAATGCACAAAACTGTTGTCGGCGTTCTGGGAACGGGGGTCCCCAAACTTTCCTGCCTGCGGCCTGCGGTGTGGCTCACGCAGTGGCCCAGTACGGCCCGTCTTCATCAACCCAAATTCAAGACCCTCGCGAGGGGCCAAGCCTCACAGGGCGGACGATGCAAGGCTTCCTCAGGGGCGGCCTCACTAGGCAGGCTCGCGAGGAGGCGGAGAGATCAAGGCAAGGAGTACCTCACGAGGTGCTCGTGACGCAAGCCATGACGATCAAGACCAGGCGGACGCCAGGCGGGAGCCAGCCCGCACAGTGTCCTCGTTTCCTCTTTGGTGCAAAGGGGGCAACCGTAGGCGCGGAGTACCGAGGCATCAGGCAAAGGTTTCCATATCGGTGCAATGAGACCAAGACTAGCAGGACGGCAGGACGGAGATCACCGTTGAGCCCAAGACGGCGTCATCACCAGTGCCTTTGGCAGTCGAAGACCACCTTTAGTCAGGACAGCTTGTACTAGTTGCCCCCTTCAGAATGGCCGTTGTTGGATCCCTTCCTGCTCAATATTTGGGAAGAGGACCAAGGCCTCTATATATAGAACTAGCCACCAAGTAGGCGAGAAGATCGATTCCAAGTAGAACACCGCACCAGCTCAAGAACACTCCTCGCGAGGCTATTCTTCCTCTGTACTGTTCATTATCAGCCCCAGAGGCAATCCACCGCACCACACACTGGATTAGGGTATTACACCACAACGGTGGACCGAACCAGTATAAACCTCGTGTCCCTTGTGTTGTTCATCGTGTAGCTTAGATTCATGGCGAGGTTTTGGGGCGTGGATCGGTAGGGAAAAGATCTTCGTGAGCGCCCCAGAGTTCGAACCTTAAGGGTTTTGCCGGAACCCGATATCTTACATTTGGCGCGCCAGGTAGGGGTGCACCGGGATCCTCTTTCCACTGTTTTGTGTTCTGTCGCTTTGTCGCATCTATGGCAGACGCTCGCCGAGCTCACGCCGAGCGTTGGGCTGCTCTCGCCGCCAGCGTCGCCCAGATGGCCCCTATCGGTGGGCCTCCTCGTCGTTCTTCGTCACCTGCCGCCAACGCCGCCACCGGCCCGGTGGGGAACAAGCAGAAAGTGTCATCGCTGCATCCCTCGGTGCGGCGGGAAGGCCGCACCGCCACTCCATCGCTGACTCTAGCTGGTTCGTCGTCTCACGCTCGTCGCGCTCCCACGAACGTGCAGGCTGCATTGCTCCTGGCATGTGAGCTCCTGCACTACTGCCCCGTTGACGACCTATACGAGCAGTGGCTCGCTCACATCACCGAGCTCGTCAGCGCTGTAGGGGGCTCCCCTGCGCCGTCTCTCTCGCTGCCTTGCCCTCCGTCCTGCATGGGCGATGCAGCTCAGGGGGCGCCTCTACCACCTCCTCCCCAAAAAGGCGCCCTGGCTCCAAGGCGTGCGGCCCCTGGACGAGACCCACCGTGTCCAGCGCCCGCACGACAGGAAAAGAGCTGTCAAGAAATCCCTCGGCCTCAAGAAGGCGCTTGCGTGCTCCCTGCTCCAGCACAGCAAGACCGCATCCCTGCACCAGCATGCAAAGACCCCGTGCTGCCCCTGGTGGCGGCACATTGGGACCATCAGGAGCAGGCCCCGCGTCCGCAAAAGGCTTTGGTGGCCACAACAGGTTACCGCGCCTTCACCACCGAGCTACGCAGCGTCGCCTGGCCGGGCAAGTTCAAGCCGGATCTGCCTCCTCGCTACGACGGCACGGCTGACCCTGCAGAGTTCCTGCAGCTCTACGAGCAGGGCATCGAGGCGGCCAACAGAGACGAAAAGATCATGGCGAATTGGTTTCCCATGGTGCTCAAGGATGGTGCCCGCTCCTGGCTCCTGAACCTGCCTCCCGGCTCTATCTCCGTTTCATCGCCAACTTCCAGGGCACTCGTGACCGTCCTCCGGTCATGGGTGACCTGCGCCGCATCAAACAGCAGCTAGGAGAGACCCTGCAGAAGTACATCCAGCACTTCAACAGCGCTCGCCTCAAGATCCCCAAGGTGACTGAGGAGGCTATCATCTCAGCGTTCTCCGATGGCGTCCGCGACGTCAGGATGAAGGAGGAGCTGGCCATCCACGAGGATCTGTGCACATCTCTGGAGCTGTTCAACCTGGCGACCAAGTGCGCAAGAGCTGAGGAGGGGCGCCTCTCCCTTCTCGAGCTTCCAGCTGCTGACCCAGAAGAGAAGAAAGCCAAGGCCAAAGACGTGAAGCACAAAGGAGCAGCTGTGCTCGTAGCAGAACCAGACACGAAGCATGGCAGGGACCAGCCGGAGTCGTCCAAGGGTAGCCGATTCTGCACCTACCACAACCTCTACACCCACAACACCAACAAATGCCACGAGCTCAGAGCCATTCGAGAAGGACGTATCGGTCGACGCCCCAAGTGCAGCGACTGGGGCTACGGCCAAGGAGGAGGAAGAGGTGGAGGACGATGGGATGACCGAGGCCCTCGCTAGGAGTGGCTTGACCTCCCTCGCGAGGATTGCTGGCAGGACCAGCCTTGCGAGGGGGCTTAGAGGTATCAGCCTCGCGAGGATCGCCCACAGGGCAACGCATGCCTTCCTCCTCTGCCACCATCGCCAAGAAGGAATGATGAACACCACCAGGACGAGGGGGCTGGGGGCTTCCAGGAGCAGCGTACTATAGCTTGCATCTTGGGCGGAGCCCAGGCCCCAGCCTCCCAGCGCATCTTCAAGCAGTTTGCTCGCGAGGTGAATGCAGTCCTCCCCAAGCTCGAGGCCACGCGCCCTCTCAGGTGGTCCACGTGCGCCATCACGTTCAGCTCCACGGATCAGCGCAAGTGCGCGGCCACAGCTGGCATCCTCCCAATGCACTGCTCCCCAGTCATCAGCAACATGAAAGTCACCAGGACCCTCATCGATGGCGGCGCAGGACTCAACGTTCTATCCGTCGTGACGTTCAACAACCTTCAAGTGCCATACGATCAACTTCAGCCGACCAAGCCTTTCTCAGGAGTCACTGATGGCTCACCACTCCGATAGGCAGGTTCGCCTCCGTGTCACTTTCGGACGGTGCAAGAACTACCATACCGAGCTCATCGACTTCGACGTTGCCCACATTTGCCTGCCATACAATGCCATCCTCGGGTATCCCGCCCTGGCCAAGTTCATGGCGGTAACTCACCATGGTTACAACGTCCTCAAGATGCCAGGAAGCGGTGGAATCATCACAGTCCCCTGTGAAGAGAAGGATGCGGTGTGCTCCCTCGAGCGCGCCTTCCAAGATGCGTCAATCGAGGATCCAAATAGCAGGAGCGAGAACCCCCCCTGAAGCAGTTCCAAAGAAGAAGAAGACATCACCCAACTCAAGGCCTCAGAAGGTTGGCATCCCGGAGGTGTCGCGTCAGGATCCGCGCCTGTGCAAGGGGCGCCTCCCTCCATCGCATAGGAAGGTGCGCCTGGTGCCCTCCTCGGGCAAGGCTCGGGGGCTCTCTTCTGGAGGGCCTCATACTTTGCCAAGATCACGAGGGAGGCGCTTGGGCACCACTTGGAGGCGCGCTTTGTGGCACGTTTCCCTCAGGAAGGCATGGGGCAAGGAAGGCCCAACCCTCAGGAGTTCATCACCAAGACCACCCAGGAGCTGCAGGAATCAAGAGTCATACACGGCGATCGCTGCCTACCTGGCGTAGCTCCCCATCCAGGCGAGGATGGCGGGCTGCGCATCTGCATCGACTACCCAAGGCTCAGCCGAGTCGCATCTCAGGAGCGCTTATGGCCTTTGCGCGTTGGACACTGCGAGGGTCCGCCGCATAGCTATGTTTGCATGCCTTTCGGTCTGCCGAACGCGGCTGCCACTCACCAGCGTCTTCTGTGGAGCATTCTAGCAGGTCAGGAGGCCAGGCATCACGCGGTCCTGGCAGAGATGGAGATGGTCCTCGAGGAACCGCCGGACCCCCAGAGCCTCCTGAGGCTTAGGGCTCCGATGGCTCGTGAGGATCGGCCTCTTCACCGCGCATAGTCAGCTACTTCAACACCCCCCCCCCCTACAAAGGTACCAGGTGACATCTTTCAAGTTCATTTCAGTTGGGAGCGCCCTCAGGGATGCATTATTCCCAGGTCGCATGTGTCAGTCCCTGTGGCATGTATCCCTTTTGCATATGTCTTTAGCTTACCTTGTTGGGGGCGCGCCTCGGGCTGTATCATCCCCAAGCCGCTCGGGCCTGACCCAGTGGCATGTATCCTTCCTGCATCTATCTAAGCTGATTTGCCTTTCATGCTTAACTTGCCTATGATTATCATCTCCCACCTACCACGGGCCTTTTCCTCCCTCAGGAAAATCGCTTGCACGTTAAAGCGGGGCTCCTAAGCATCACGACTCAGGAGCTCTTATTGGCTCTCCAGCCCTCACCCCCTGGCCTTGTTCACGGCATCGCGACCTGGCATACCAGCGGTGGCTGAGCTAGCTCGAGGGCCGGGACCTGAGGACGTAGAGCGTTTGCATCTAACCATCTCGCAGGAACACTCAGCCGCCCAAGGCTCAAGATTAGGCAAAACCCGCATTGAGGTAGGGCCTTGTGAGTCCCGCGCTGGCTCACGAGTGCCCAGATACACCTCGTCTAGCCCTACCGTGCCAGCTACATGTCAGGGCGGGGATGTACACGCCCCGGGGCTCCTCCTGGAGGGGTGCCCCCTCCCACGTACAAGTGGAAGCACCATGCTCCGCGCTGGCTGACAACACTGCCGAGGAGCGGCTATGCCCGTACACATATGGAAGCGTTATGCTCCGCGCTGATGATAAACAACTGAGGACAGCCCACGGCTGTATCAACCTCAAGGAGCCCAGAGCTTAGTGTCTGGACTCATCGCAATGCCTCCCCTCAGGAGCGCCACGCGAGGGGGCTGGACGTGGGGGCTGCGCCCGGGTCACGCCCGAGCACACGCCACCCAGCCAGGTCCCTCAGACCTGGTCGTCGCGCGCCCCTCCCCGAGCAGAGCCAAGGTATGAAGACCGTTTGAGCGTCAAGGAGGACTCCTGAGCATCCGACTCAGGAGCCTAACTGGTCACGTAGCCCCTCACTCCTTAGTTCCACAAGGCTAACGACGGTTGAGGTATGCGCGGGGCCGGGCCCTGCCGACGTAGAATGACAGATCTACTCCTACACCCCCTCCCTATTTGCTGTTTGCGCGTCAAGGGGACTCCTAAGCATCGCAACTCAGGAGCCTAACTTGTCACGTAGCCCCTCAGTCCTTGGTCCCGTCCTGGTGATCCGGTCGAGGCTAACAGCGGCTAAGGTATGCGCGGGGCTGGGCCCTGCCGACGTAGAACACAAAGCAAATAGGAAGGAAACCGCAAAATCTCGCAAATTCAGGAGCAAATATTACAAACCATAAATTGTCCTCACGATACCAAACACAAGTTTAAACGCCTCCACAAGGCACGGTGCATGTTTCAGGAGTTGAAACAGGAAAGAAGCCGCGAGAAGATCACCCTTGGGCAACGCCATCATTCGCCAGGAGCCCCACCTCCGTGGCGGTGTTGCGCTCGTCAGCTCCACCTCTCGAGGCTGCGGAACCAGCAGTACCTGCCTTGGGCGCAGTGGCGAAGGCGCGGAACTTCGCCAGCAGGGCTTCCGCTTGGCTCTTCACGGCTTCAGCAGCAGCGGCAGAGCGCTCGGCGTCCACAGGCTCCAGCAGCTCGTCAAGGTTGGCGCCAGGGTCGCGAAGGTAGACATCGCAGAAGAAAGGATGCGAGCTTCAATCTCGGCCATGGGGCCGACACCATTCACGACTTCCTCAAGCGCTTCGACCAAGAAGGGAAGCGGCTTGGCGGGGCCGTCCTTGGCCCCGGCCAGTGGCTTCTCCAGGCCACCATCGTAGAGCATCTTCACCGCCTTGCGAGATCTCTCCTCGAGATCCACGAAGGCCACGTGGTCCTCGGCCAGGACCTTCGCCTTGGCGTCTAGCTCGGCCCTCTTTGCCTTCAGCTTCTGCTCCAACATCTTCAGTCGGCTGCGATCAGCGGACAGCTTGGCGTCGCGGTCCCTGATGGCGGCTTCCCGAGCCTTCATCTCTTCCTCCTTTGCCTGACGATCGCGAGCCTCTTTGGCGAGCTCATCGTGCAAGCCCCGCAGCTCGTCCTCCAGCACCTTGTAGTGGTCCTGGGCGATCAAGGCATCCTTCAACACCGTGGAACGGGTGGCCGCGGCCTGGGTGGCAGTTTGCTTTTCCTCCTCGGAAGCTGCTGCAGCCTGGCTCAGTGCCGCTCGGACGGAGGTGTCGGAATGATCCCAGCCAGAGATCAGCTCTAGGCGCCTGGCTACCAGGTGGGGGTTGGCGCCCTGGAGGTCTTCTCGCAGCCGGCCTAGCTCAGCAGTGGCACGGTCCAAGACGGCGGAGGAGGTAGAGGAGTCAGGAACCAGTGGAGCAGGAGGAGAAGACGGCAGCGTGATCACAGCTTGGAAGACTGGGAGCTCCTGAGTCTTGGCAACCTCGGTGACAGCATCAAGCGCTGGCACCTCCAGAGTCAGTGGGGCCATGGGGGCTGGCACCCCGCCAGGGCGCTCCTCCTGGCCTCGCGAGGATGACCAGGCAGGGGAGGTGCGAGCTCCACTGCCTCCCCTTCCTACAGACGAAGGCGCGGACACAATAGATGAGCCTTCCCCAAGTGGATCCACCAGATGATGGAGGGCGTCAATCCCTGACAGCAAAATCAAGAGCAAAGCGGAGTTCGAGTACTTACTAGTCAATCACGGCGTGTTCTGGCGGTGTCCTACCGAGCTTAAAGCCCGTGAGCCTCTTGGTCCGGGGCGCAGCCTCGAGAGGTCCAGAGGCATAAGAGGGCGCACCAGAGGGGCTGGAGCTAGCTTCGAGTAGTGCCTGGGCCGGGGTAGCCCCTCGGGAGATCAGCCTCGACTTGTCCTTCTTCGGGATCACGGGGGGGGTCCTCTCCCCCTCGCCTGGTGCCGGCCTCATTGTCATCCGGCAGAGTGCGGATGATGTTGGCCCTGTGCCAAGGGGAAGTCTCCCCCGTCCCCTCAGCGGTCGCCTCCAAGTCACGCTCCTCTTCTTCTTCGTCTTCCTTCCCTCCTTCGCGGGAATCATTAGAAGACAATTCCACCAGCGCCGCCGCCTCCTGGCCCTCAGGAGGCACCTCCGGAACCAGACCGCTCCCATCAAAGGTGTGCATGACGTCCACCACCTGTTGCCAATTGTCACGAAGGAACAAGGGGACAGGAGCGCCCTCTAGACCTTCCACGTCCTCCCCAACCAGGAAGCGGAGAGCTGCGGCCAGATCCTCATTAGCTAGGGCCTCCAGTTTAGGCAGAGATCGTCGTCCGCACCTCCAAGCCTCACAACGGGCGCGAGTGCGCCTGAAGTGGAGCCACCCACTGCGCCAGGAACTCCCTCAGGAGCGTGGCCCCGGTCAGCTTCGCCGCCTGCATGTTGCCCGGCCTCAGGTCAGCGTTCATCTTCTCCAGCACCAACTTCGCCCGTCGGTCGTCAAGCTTCGCACGAGACCATGCCTCATCAGCCTGGGGCTGCTCCGTGGGCAACACCAACCGAGAGTGGATGCATCCGGCATCCAACATGACCCACTTGCTCCGAAAGCCATCGACACTCTTCCCGGTCTTCGAGATTGCGTTGGCCTTGGAGTACGCGACAAAGCCAACGCATGCCGAAGTATGGCTGCCGGTGATTCGGAGGGAGAAGAAGTGGCGCAGCAAGGCCATGGAGGGCATCACCCCAACGTGCGCCTCGCAGTAGTAGGCAAAAATTGACAGAAGGAGAATGGAGTTGGGATGGAGATGAAGGGCATGTAACCAGTAATGGTGGAGGACGGTGTAGAAGAACTCGGAGAAGGGAGGCACCAGGCCGGCGATCACGGTTCTCATGAAGAAGGGGTAAAAGGTGCTCCCCTTGGCCTCCGGCTGCACGGAGCCGGCTCAAAGTACAGTCTCCCCCATCTCGCTGCCTTGCGCCGCCGTCATTAGGCGTGTAGAGGCGAGATTCTTCCCTGTCATATTGGGGGGATCTAGAGCCGGCGAGTACCAAGCCGGTGGAGCCTCGGCCGCGGCCTTGCGGGGCGCCATTACTCGCTAGAAGAGGAAGAATGAGGTAGATGCCGGGGGTTGGGTGCGACATATGCCAATGGATGGCTTATCATGGTGGGGGCGAGTAGAACATCGCCGGTGCCTGGAAACGGGATGAGGTGAAGACATGCACGCCGGCGAATCTTACCCAGCTTCAGGGCTCTCTAAGGAGATAACACCCCTACTGCTGCTCTGCGGGGTCTCCGCATGATCACTAAGGCAAAGTGACTACAATGGTGCTCCTCGAGCTGTATCGGGAAGCAGGAGAGGGCAAGGCTAGCTCTCTCCCCCCTATGTTATCTTGTCTATCTCTATCAAGGTCCGAACCCTTTGCATGGGTGCCCCGGGGGGTTTATATAGGCCTACCCCCCGGGGGTACAATGGTAATCCGGCTGGGCGCGGGTCCCAGCCGTCTGTCTCTCAGACCGCCGTCCTTCCCGCCGGCTTCTGGGGCCCGCCGACTGGTGGGTCCCGTGGACATGCTTGGTACTGTAGCGGCACTCCTGATGACGCAGGCTTGGTCATTGGGTCGTGGCAACAGTGCCGCCGTCTATCAGGCGATCACTGTCGTCATTCCCCATCCTATCTGGTTAATGGCTCGGGGGCCCCTGAGAGGAGTCGGCCGACCCCAGGAAGGCCGACCCCCACAGGTGCGTCTTCGGGGTGCTCAGGCCGCCTTCGGTCCACCCAGTGATAGGCGGCCCCGCGGTCTTCGGGTCGTACAGGCTGGCGTCGTGCGCACAGTGCGCCGCGCACTGTGGCTGAGGTCAGGGCAGGCATGGCAACAGTGCCGCGCCTCGCTGGAGATCTTCCGGCGATACGGCTCACTGTAGCCATGCCGGCCCTTCGTAAGCGGGGGAACGGCCACGCCATGACCATACCCGACATCGTACTTCGAGATGAGGGAGGAGTCATGGGCCGACTCTCCATAGCCGGCCTCTCTGGAGGTCGCCGGTTTGGAGTCGGCTCGTCTTGGAGTCACCGGCTTGGAGTCGGCTCGTCTTGGAGTCGCCGGCTTGGAGTCGGCTCGTCTTGGAGTCGCCGGCTCGGAGTCGGCTCCTGGGACTCGGCCTGAGGGGCGCGGCCTGCCCCGATGTCTTGAAAGGTCCTGGGACTCGGGTTAGCCTACCCGTGGCCCATTACTCCGACAGTAGTCCCCGAAGCTGGTGAAGCCCTGCGGGCGCTGCATTGTGGGGCTTCAATAGTTTTAATCTCCCCGGAGCGGATTCTGGAACTCGGCTGCCGTCTTCTCTTGGGCCGACTGTCGAGAGCCTGATTTTTCTTGCGAGGAGCCGCAGTTTGGAAGTCGCGGTGGCAAACCAAGCGGCGTGCCTGATACGCACCCCTGCAGCCATCGGAGCGGTCCTATCGCGTGGCGCCACGTGGAGAGGACAGCCTGCCCACCCACGCGCGCGACGGGATGGGTCGTCAGGCAGGGCCCGCCACCACCGTGCCTCGCCTTACAAACGGATCCGTTGTGGCCGAGGACGGTTGGTTTTCCCATGTTGTTACTGCGCGCAGTAACTTCGTGGGGTAAATCGTGGGGCGGCGTGGGGCATCATGCGCAGTTAATCCCACGTCCGCCCCGTCGGCTTCTTAGCCCATAGGGCTATAAGTAGGCGCGGGGGGGGGGGGGGGGGGGGCGGAGCGGCACCGCACGCACGCCCTTCTCCCCCGCCTCATCTTGCCTTCTCTCCCTCCTGCCTCTGCCGTTGAGCGAGAGCACACCTCACCACGGCGATGAGTTCTTCCTCCGCCGCGGCCCCCGCCGTGCGCTCCGGCGTGTGGGACGGCTCGGAGGTGGAAGAGGAACACATCGAGTTCCTCCGCTAGACACGCCGCCTTCCCAGCACAGACCTCGTGCGCGAACACCCCGCGCCGAAGGGGGAGACCCGACCGGCGCCGGAGGAGGGCGAGCGGGTCATCTTCCACTCGCACCTCATGCGCGGCCTGGGGCTGCCAGCGAGCGCCTTCTTCCGCTCGTTCTTGGAGTTCCACAGCCTTCAACCGCACCACCTCACTCCGAATATGATGGTGCTGCTCTCCGCCTTCGCCACTCTGTGTGAAGGTTTCCTCGGCGTTCTCCCCACCCTCGAGCTGTGGGGAGAATTCTTCTCTTCTAAGCTCGGCACGCAAGTCGCCGGCATTCCAGCTCAGTGCGACACCTACGTCGTGGTGCGGCGCTCGACAGCCGACAACCCTTTTCCTCCCATCTTGCTGATCAAGTCGGTGAAGATGTGGAAGCGCTCATATTTCTACGTGAAGAACCTCTCCTCCGGCGGCGACTGGGTCAACCTGCCGCCTTACAACGCCGCCCCCCAAACCAGAAGGCTCCCCAGCTGGTCTCACCGAGCCAAGTCGCTGACTCCCTCCGGAGCCGCCGCCGTAGCGCGACTCCGAGTCTTGCTGCAGTCAAAGGGTCTCGTCGAAGCCGACTTGCTGGCCGCCTTCGTGGCGCGCCGAGTTCTCCCGCTCCAAGGCCGGCCTCACCTGATCTGTCAGATGAGCGGCCTCCGAGACCCAAGTCGGATGAGCACCAAGGAGATGCCCCGCAAGGAGGTGGCGAACTTGGTGAACCATATCGCGCACTGCGAGTTCGAGGAGGACTGGCAGTTCGGCAAGGAGCCGTACTCGCGCGACAACCCCCCACCAGTGGTAAGTCGCGTCCCCCTATTGTTTTGTCTTCTTTGCGGTCGACTCCGGCTTCTGACTCTTGTCGGTTTCTTCTGGGCTAGAACCCCCTCATGGAGCCTGCAGCCGGAGCCACGAGACAGCCCCGCGAGTATGTTCCCGATCGTGCGGACAGCGACGTCGACGACCCTGACTTGGGGGCGGCGGTGATGGAAGCCGACGCCGAAGGCGGGGGAGAAGGAATAGAAGGCGGCTTCAAGCCCTCGGCCACCTTCGCTGACTGGCCTGACGACGACGCCGACGAGGAAGTCGCCCCGCGCCACCAGCCGAGGGCCGGCTCGTCCGGCGCCGGCTCCTCCGCCGGCCTGGCTGGCCAAGGCGGCGCGAAGAGGCGTCACGCCGGGCCGAGTGCGCCCGACGGCAAATTGAAGAAGCTCAAGGGAGCGGCCGCCGCGACCAAACGGGAGGAGGCGGCTGCGAAGGCCAACCGCTTCCGAAGGGAAGTGAGAAGGCCGCCGCTAGTCTCCGCGTAAGTCTTTATGCTCTTTTATTTTCCTTCGCTGAATCTTGTCCGAGTCTTCTTTTATTCTTCCTCCGTTTTTCTTTAGGGCCCCTCTTTCCCTTGAGAGAGTCATCATCCCCACCGTCATGGGGTCGGTAGAGACGTCCGCCAATACTCGGCGGGCTGATCCCGCCGCCGACCTCCGGGAGGCGACGGAGCGAAATGCGCGGGAGAAGCGCGACGAGGAGGAGGCCGGCCGCCTGGAGAAGGCGCAGGCCGAGAAGGCGGCCGCCAACGCCCAGAAGAAGCTGGATTATGCCGAAGCCGCCCTCGCGGCGAGATGGCGTGCCGAGGAGGCCGCGCGTTGCCGATCGGCGATGCTCGTCCCCCCATTGTCGTCTGCGCCGCCGCCTCCGGAGTTCACGGGGCAGACCAGAGAGGCCGGCACCGAGAACCCCCTCGTGGAGAAGGAGAGCGGCGAGGCTTCTATGTCGGACACTCTTGTGCCGCCACCGCCGCCTCCGCCGCCGTCTGGAAGACCACACAGCAAACAGCCGATGGGTCAGTCGGAGCCGCCGATCGCGGACGAGGCCGAGGCGCGGCTGCTTCTTCAATTCATTTCACCAGTGCGCCGCCGTCTTGAGAGGGCGATCTCGGCGCCGCGACCTCGGGAGACTGGCGCTGCCAGCTCGGCAGCCCTAGACGCCAAGGCCACAAGCACCGCGCCCACCGGGTGGTTGCGTGGAGGCGGCACCGGGCCGTTGAACCAAGCGCTCCTGGACGTTCAGGCGAAGCTGCGCGCTGAAGGCGACGCCCTTCAAGCTTGCACCAGGGCGCGCCAGCGCACCCACTGGGTGTAGTCCCCGAGTTCCGGGCCGGCTGCTGAGCAGGCGGTTCGGAACTCCCTCTGGCGAGTTCCGAATACTAACTTTGTCTCCATTGACTTATTGCAGGAGTATCATAACCTCCGCGCCACTGTCTTCAACCGCAATGTTGAGGATTTGAACAAGTGGACTGCCGACTTGGCAGAAAGCCGGAGTAAGCTCTTTTTCCTTTTCTTCGCGGGGGCGCGCTGGCGCACCTGCGGGCTGTAGTCCCCGAGATTCGGGCCGACTGCTGAGCAGTCGGGCCGGATCTTCCCGGCGATCTACTTTGCTGACGACTTATTTCTCTCTTCTTTTGTTCTTCAGGCGCCAACGCCGCTCTTCAGGAGCAGCTAGGCTAGGCCAATACCGCCCGGCGTGCCAAGGAGGAGGAGTGTGGCAGGCTTGCCACGGAGTGCGACCTGCTGGCGGCACAGCTGGCCGAGCAGAAGGAGCTGCTCAAGAAGGCGCAGGACGCGGCCGAGAAGAGGAAGACCGCTCTCCTGGCCGAGTTTGAGAGCGAGCGCTCCTCCTAGACTAACAGGGAGGCGATGCTGACCTCCGACTTCCACGAAATCGAGGATATCGTTGATGGTAAGTTTCTTTCGTTTCTTCGTGCTTCCGACTATGCGTCAGGCCGACTTCTGATTTTTTGACTTGCTTCTTTTTTGTCTTGCAGATTTCTTTCCTGGTCACTCGCAAGTAGTCCCCCTGGCCATCGAGGCTGCTCGAGAGGCGCGAAGGGCAAACGGTGAGGAGATCGCCGCTAATGCCCCCCGAACCATCGATGAGCAGTTTCTGAGCATTGAAGCCCGTCTTCGTCCGGCTCACCGGCTGCTGCGCCGGCTTCAGCGTGCCGGCGCCCAGGCGGTTGCCGCCCTGTGGCCAGACATGCCGGCTCTGCGCACTGCAAGCCGGACCGCCGACAGGCTGGAAGTCGCCGCCGGCCGTCTTGAGGCTTGGAAGGGCTCCTCGGCCCGCGCCGGAGCGCGCCGGGCCTTGGAGTTCGTCAAGGCGTGGTATCCAGGGCTGGACCTGGACCGTCTGGCCGCATTCCGGTCAGAGGCCCAGGCCGAGCTGGAAGCCGTGGAGGGCGCCCTTATCGAGCGTGCGGCGGCCATCGCCGAGTACACGGACACCAATGTCTTCGTGCCCGAGCGGGCTGAAGGCGGCGAGGAAGTGCCGCCAGAGTGATTCGGGATGAACCCGGAGTATGGCGAGGACTCGGCGGAGGTGATCGCCTCCAGCGCCGAGGAGGAGGACGAGGCGAAGGACGGAGGCGGGGCGGAGGTGCCAGAAGATGGAGCAGGCGGCCAGCCTCAGCTCGACCGCGCCTCCAGCAATGAGCCGCGTCGCGAGGAGGCGACTGCCGCCGGAGGCGACCAAACCAAGACCGCCCAGCCGACTGCCCCGGCGCTTGACACCGCCGTCTCCTCTAACCCTTCGATCGCAGATGCCGCCTCCTAGGCTGCCTTTTCCGCCTTTGTTTGTCTGTCTTAGTAATCTTTTGAAAACTTTGTTAGATTCGAACAGTTCCACCCGCGGGGTGTATCTTGAACTTCTATCCGAAGATTCGGCCAAGGGCCTATGTAAATATTTATCCGATTTCCACCTTTCCTTGCTTGCTGCTCTTTAGGCTTTTCCCTTTGCCGCCTTCCTTTAGTTGCCGCCTTGCCAGTTGGACAGCCACTCTGCGGACTGTCGCTGGGTCAAGTGCTTGGCTACTTCGGGAAGGCAAGTACTTGGCCGTTTAGAGTTTTTTAGCAAGTCGGCTAGAAAGCGGCAGGCCGACTACTTAAGAGTCGGCTTTCTGCTTTAGAAATGCCAGAGGCCGTCTTACGCTATCTTCGTGCTTTAGGTCCTTAGCCATTTTCGTGTGGGCACCCGCTCTTCCTCACTCCTGCCCGCCTCACAATTGCTTTGCGAGCTACAGCTTTGGCAGGAGGCGAGTTGGGCACCGCGCACTACTTGTCTGACCGCAGGAAGCTCCTCATAGCGCAAAGCGGCGAGTCCCCGGGCCGACTAGTCTGGCCTGGGGCCAAGCGGCTTGTAATGAAAGTAATGTGCTCGAAGGCATAATTCTTATCATACAGATAACACAAAAGGACAGTCCCCAAGCTCGTCTCGGGGGGCCCAAGGTCTTTGGTACTTTTAATACAAAGGGGGTAGTGCGATACATACTGCATCAACTGTAAAATCTTCAAAGAAGATTTGCATTCCATGGGCGCTCTGTTTCTTTGCCGGAATCATCCCTCTTGCGCGCTCGAGGCTTCTGAGCGTCGATTAGGTAGTAGGAGCCGTTGCCCAGACTTTGCTGATGATGAAGGGGCCTTCCCAAGGCACCGACAACTTGTGCTGGCCGGTTGTTCTCTGAATCAGCCGGAGCACAAGGTCGCCCTCTTGAAACGATCTCGGCTTGACCTTTCGGTTGTGGTATCGGCGCAGACTCTGCTGGTAGATGCTGGATCGGCTGAGTGCTAACAGCCGGCCCTCTTCTAGCAGGTCAACGCCATCTTGGCGTGCTTCTTCAGCTTCCTCTTCGGTGTACATGGTGACTCGTGGAGAGTCGAACTCTATGTCCGTCGAGATGACGGCTTCGACACTGTAGACGAGGAAGAAAGGCGTGAAGCCGATTGACTTGTTTGGAGTCGTGCGCAGACTCCAGAGGACGGATGGTAGCTCCTCAACCCAACAGTCGGCCGAACGCTCGAGTGGTTCGACTAGCCGAGGCTTGATGCCGGACAGGATGAGGCCGTTTGCTCGCTCCACCTGGCCGTTTGACTGCGGATGGGCAACGGACGCTAAGTCTAGTCGGATGCCCTGCGTCGCGCAGAAACGGGCCAAGGCGCCTTTGGCAAAGTTTGTGCCATTGTAGGTGATGATGCTGTGCGGTATGCCATACCGCACCGTGATGTCGGCGATGAAAGTCACTGCAGTCGGACCGTTCAACTTCTTGATGGGCTTTGCTTCTATCCACTTGGTGAACTTGTCCACCGCGACAAGCAGATGAGTTAGGCCGCCTCTGGCCGTCTTGAATGGTCCCACCATGTCCAGGCCCCAAACTGCGAAGGGCCAGGCGATGGGGATTGTCTTCAGCGCGGAAGCCGGCTGAAGTGGCTTGGAGCGGAACTTCTAGCACCCCTTGCATTTTTGGACTAACTCTTTAGCATCTTCCAGGGCAGTCGGCCAGAAGAAGCCGTGCCGAAAGGCTTTGGCGACGAGTGCTCTTGAGGCTGCATGGTGGCCGCACTCGCCTTGATGAATGTCTCTGAGAATTGCTTGGCCTTGTTCTGGTTCTACACAGCGCTGGTAGACACCAGTGACACTACGCCTGACCAGCTCTCTGTTGACTATGGTGTACGCTGCCGCTCGACGTTGCACTTGCCGAGCCAAGATCTCATCAGTTGGCAACTCTCTGTTTACTAGGAACTTGAGGATGGGCTGCGCCCATGAGGGTGCTGCTATTTCTTCAACCGCCACCACAGCGACTTGGACAAGGGTGGCTGGGCTGGGAGGCGGCGGGCTAGAGTCTGTGGCCGCTTGCTGTATCGTCGGAGTCTCCGGGCCGACTGGCGTAGTCCCTGGGCCGACTGGCGCAGTCCCCGGGCCGGGTTCTGAAGTCCCCGGGCTGGCTTCGACTGTAATTTTCTTGGGGCCGTCTGCTGGGGCTCTTGAGTCGGATCCGACTTCTTCAGGAGGAGCCAGCACAAAGATGGAGTCTGATTCTGGTGAAGGCTTGATAGACGGCTTGAGGAGGCGCTGAAGACCGACGCCGGAAGGTATTGCTTGGCGGGTGGAGCCGACTCGTGCCAAGGCGTCTGCTTGATCGTTGTCGTTTCTTGGCACGTGAAGGAACTCGCACCCCTCGAAGTATCCACTGAGTTGTTGCACCAGGAAGCGGTAGCTCGCCATGTTTGCGTCCTTGGCGTCCCAGTCGCCAGATGACTGCTGGACCACCAAGTCGGAGTCGCCATAGCACAGGATCCGGCGAATGCCGAGTTCTTTGGCAAGCCGGAGCCCGTGAATGAGCGCCTCGTATTCGGCGACATTGTTTGAGGCGGCGAAGTGGATCTGCACCACATACTTGAGCTTGTCGCCCTTGGGGGAAGTGAGGACGACGCCGGCTACCAAGCCGGTGCGCATCTTGGAGCCGTCGAAATGCATCTGCCAATGGGTGGAGTCGGGCGCTGGCGGCAGGTACTGGGTCTCGGCCCAGTCGATGAGGAAGTCGGCCAGTGCTTGCGACTTGATGGTGGTGCGGGGCTGGTAGTAGATGGTGTAAGGAGCCAGATCTATGGCCCACTTGGCTACTCGGCCTAAGGCGTCTCGGCTTCCAATGATCTCGGCCAGTGGAGCCATGCAAACCACGGTGATCGGATGTTCTTGAAAGTAAGGCTTCAGCTTCTTGGTAGCAAAATGCACACCGTAGCACATCTTCTGGTAATGGGGGTAGTTCTGCTTGGAGGTCGACAGTACCTCGCTCAGGTAATATACCGGTCTCTGGACAGGGAGCGCCTTGCCTTCCTCTTTGCGTTCGACTACGATGACCGTGCTGACTACTCGGCTGGTGGCGGCAATGTACAAGAGCATGGGCTCTTTGGGAGTCGGAGCCGCCAACACAGGGGGAGTAGTCAACATCTTCTTCAGCTGGAGAAATGCTTCATCCGCCTTGTGGTTCCACTCGAAAAAGGTGGTCTTCTTCATCAATTGATACAAAGGCAGAGCTTTCTCGCCCAGCCGACTGATGAATCGGCTGATGGACTCCAAGCAACCGGTGAACTTCTGCACATCTAACAGTCGGCTGGGTACCTCCATCCTTTCAATGGCCTTGATCTTCACAGGGTTACACTCTATGCCGCGTTCGGAGACTAGGAAGCCAAGGAGTTGGCCGGCTGGTACTCCGAAAACGCACTTCTCAGGGTTGAGCTTAATCTGGAATCAGCACAGGTTCTCAAAGGTCTCCTTGAGGTCTTCTAGCAGCGTCCCACGCTTCTCCGTCTTCACCACCACATCATCCACATAGACGTGTGCATTCCTGCCGAGTTGCTTGAGGAGACACTTCTGCATGCAACGCTGAAAGGTGGCGCCGGCATTCCTCAAGCCGAACGTCATCGTCAGGTAGTAGAAGGCTCCGAATGGCATGTTGAAGGCGGTCTTCAGTCTGTCTGCCGGATTCAGCTTGATCTGGTGATATCCTGAAAATGCATCTAAGAAACTCAGCAGCTCGCATCTGGCTGTGGAGTCTATCACCTGATCGATTCTTGGCAGGGCGAACGGATCCTTTGGGCAGGCTTTGTTGAGACTTGTGTAGTCAATACACATCCGCCACTGCTTGTTTTTCTTCAGTACCAAAACTGGGTTTGCCAGCCACTCTGGAAAAAAACACCTCCATGATGAAGCCGTCCGCAAGGAGCCGAGCTATCTCTTCTCCAACAACTCTTCTCTTCTCTTTTGACAGGCGGCGCAAGGGCTGCCTGACGGGCTTCACATCTAGCCTGACATGTAGCTTGTGCTCGGCGAATTCCGTCGGTACACCTGGCATGTCCTTGGGGGACTGAGGGAGTCTTGGACTAGGGGGTGTCCGGACGGCCGGACTATCATCATCAGCCGGACTCCAAGACTATGAAGACACAAGATTGAAGACTTCGTCCCGTGTCTGGATGGGACTTTCCTTGGCGTGGAAGGCAAGCTTGGCGATACAGATATGTAGATCTCCTACCATTGTAACCGACTCTATGTAACCCTAGCCCTCTCCGGTGTCTATATAAACTGGAGGGTTTTAGTCCGTAGGACATACGACCATTACAACAATCATACCATAGGCTAGCTTCTAGGGTTTAGCCTCCTTGATCTCGTGGTATATCCACTCTTGTACTACCCATATCATCAATATCAATCAAGCAGGAGTAGGGTTTTACCTCCATCGAGAGGGCCCGAACCTGGGTAAAAACATCGTGTCCCTTGTCTCCTGTTACATCCGCCTAGACGCACAGTTCGGGACCCCCTACCCGAGATCCGCCGGTTTTGACACCGACATTGGTGCTTTCATTGAGAGTTCCTCTATGTCGTCACCGATAGGCTTGATGGCTTCTTCAAACAACAACGCCGTCTAGGGTGAGACTTTTCTCCCCGGACAGATCTTCGTATTCGGCGGCTTCGCACTGCGGGCCAATTCACTTGGCCATCTGGAGCAGATCGGAAGCTACGCCCCTGGCCATCGGGTCAGATTTGGAAGCCTAAACTTCACGGCGGATATCCGCGGAGACTTGATCTTTGATGGATCCGAGCCGCAGCCGAGCGTGCCGCACTGTCACGATGGGCATGATCTAACTCTACCGCCGGACCGTGCCTTGGAGGCCGCACCAGAATCCGCTCCGACCCATAGTCCGGAGCTGATTGCGCAGATCGAGGACGGGTGGCTGGACACCGCCTCGGGAGCTGCGACTTCCACGGCGATGGAGCCGAATATCGACCCCGTCCCTTATAAAGCTTGTGACTTCGAGGCGCCAGACTCCCTGCCGGACTCCGAACCTCCTGCGCCCCTGCCAATCGAATCTGATTGGGAGCCGATCATGGAGTTCACCGCTGCGGACATCTTTCAGCACTCACCCTTTGGCGACATCCTAAATTCGCTAAAGCATCTCTCGTTATTCGGAGAGCCCTGGCCGGACTATGGCCAGGATAGTTGGGATGCGGACGACGAAGAAATTCAAAGCCCACCCACCACCCACTTTGTAGCCACTGTCGACGATCTAACCGACATGCTAGATTACGACTCCGAAGACATCGACGGTATGGACGACGATGCCGGAGACAATCAAGAACCAGCGCCTACAGGGCACTGGAAGACCACCTCATCATATGACATATACATGGTGGACACCCCAAAAGATGGGGATGGCGAAGAAGCAGCGGAGGCAGATTCCTTAAAGAAACAGCCCAAGCGCCGACGTCAGCGGCGCCGCTCTAAATCCCGCCAAAGCAAGAATGGAGATTCCGGCACAGGAGATAATAACACCCCAGAAAGTGCCGAAGACAATCCCCTCCTGCAAGATTCAGCGCAGGAGGATGCAGAAGCAAGCCCTCACGAGAGAGCAGCAGACGAAGAGGTCGAGGATGATAATTATATACCTCCCTCCGGAGACGAGGCAAGCCTCAATGACGATGAATTCGTCGTGCCTGAGGATCCCGTCGAACAAGAGCGTTTCAAACGCAGGCTAATGGCCACGGCAAATAGCATAAAGAAAAAGCAGCAGCAGCTTCAAGCTGATCAAGACCTGCTGGCCGACAAATGGACCGAGGTCCTCGCGGCCGAAGAGTATGAACTCGAACGCCCCTCCAAGAGCTACCCAAAACGCAAGTTGCTCCCCGACTAGAGGAGGAAGCACATATACCTTCATCACCAGTGCACAATACGGCAGACCGACCACCCCGTGGTCGGGACAGAAAGGCACCTAGGCCCTCCACCAAGACCGTACCCCGGCATCGCTCAAAAAGTACGAAGCCATGAGGGAACACGCTGGACTTGCGGGACATATTGGAGGACAAGTCAAGGCAATCCAGATCTATCTATGGATCACGTGGGCGCCCCACGACCCATGACGAATACCGTCGCGCCGGATACAGCAACTCCGGCCAGGCCGAACACAGCAGACAACGCTCTCTTGAGCTACGACGTGACATTGCTCAATACAGAGGCGCCGCACACCCACTATTCTTCACAGACGAAGCAATGGATCATCAAATCCCTGAAGGGTTTAAACCCGTCAACATTGAATCCTACGATGGCACAACAGACCCCGCGGTTTGGATCAAAGATTATCTCCTTCATATCCATATGGCCCGCGGAGACGATCTCCACGCCATCAAATATCTCCCACTCAAGCTTAAAGGACCAGCTCGGCATTGGCTTAACAGCTTGCCCGCAGAGTCAATTGGTTGTTGGGAGGACCTGGAAGCCGCATTCCTCGAAAACGTCCAGGGCACATATGTGCGACCACCAGACGCCGATGACCTAAGCCACATAATCCAGCAGCCAGACGAATCGGCCAGGCAATTCTGGACACGGTTCTTAACAAAGAAAAATCAAATCGTCGACTATCCGGATGCAGAGGCCCTCGCAACCTTCAAACATGACATCCACGACGAGTTGCTAGCCTGGCACCTAGGACAGGAAAAGCCGAAATCCATGGCAGCCCTCACATCATTAATGACCCGCTTCTGTGTGGGAGAGGATAGCTGGCTAGCTCGCAGCAACAACCTCAGTAAAAATGCTGGCAGTCCGGATACTAAGGACCACAACGGCAGGTCGCGTCGAAGCAAAAACAAACGCCGCGTTAACGGCGACAACAATGAGGATACGGCAGTCAACGCCGGATTCCGAGGCTCTAAACCCGGTCAGCGGAAGAAGCCATTTAAAAGAACCACTCGGGGTCCGTCCAATTTGGACCGAATACTCGACCGCTCATGCCAGATACATGGCACCCCCGAAAAGCCAGCTAACCACACCAACAGAGATTGTTGGGTATTTAAGCGGGCAGGCAAGTTAATTGCCGAAAACAACGACAAGGGGCTGCACAGCGACGACGAGGAAGAGACCCGGCCGCCGAATAGTAGAGGACAGAAGGGTTTCCCCCCACAAGTGCGGACGGTAAACATGATATACGCAACCCACATACCCAAGAGGGAGCGGAAGCGTGCACTAAGGGACGTATAGGCGATGGAGCCAGTCGCCCCGAAGTTCAATCCATGGCCCTCTTGCCCGATCACTTTCGATCGAAGAGACCATCCGACCAGTATCCGCCATGGCGGATTCGCCGCATTGGTTTTAGACCCAATCGTCGATGGATTTCACCTCACAAGAGTCCTGATGGACGGCGGCAGTAGCCTGAACCTGCTTTATCAAGATACAGTGCGCAAGATGGGCATAGACCCCTCAAGGATTAAACCTACAAAGACGACCTTCAAAGGCGTCATACTAGGTGTTGAGGCCAATTGTACAGGCTGAGTCACACTGGAAGTGGTCTTCGGATCCCCGGACAATTTCCGGAGCAAGGAGTTAATCTTCGACATAGTCCCGTTCCGCAGCGGCTATCACGCTCTGCTCGGATGAACCGCATTCACAAAGTTCAACGCGGTGCCGCATTACGCATACCTCAAGCTCAAGATGCCAGGCCCTCGTGGAGTCATCACGGTCAAGGGAAATACGGAACGCTCCCTCCGAACGGAGGAACATACAGCGGCTCTCGCGGCAGAAGTACAGAGCAGCCTTCTAAGGCAATATCATTACGCTCTGGAGATACCATGGGCAAAGGGGGAGGGGCACGACCACAACAGACCCAGAGTGCGGCTCGACCACACCAGGGGCTCCCAAGTGTGTCACTCCTTTTATTTTTATTTTTCCTTCTTTTTTTACACAGGACTCCGTTCACCAGAGGCCCTGTCCGGCGGCGAACCCGCCGAACTCACGATGCAACAGCCAGGGAGGGAAAAAGGCTGCGATGAACACTCAGGTGGTCTCCATTACGAGCATTAAATTTGGTTATATACACCAGTCCGCAGCCCACCCCTGGAGGGGGACATGTTTAATTAGTCCAATCCCTTGCTTACCGCACTATTTTTATCATTCCGCACTCATAGCAGAATTCCTTGAATAAATAATGCAGCACTTTTTGCCTATAATTGCATTACTTTACATATATGTCCATTAATGGCATCTTGCACCCGTATATTTTGCTATGGCCGAATACACCAGGGGCTTATGTTCCACGCATTATGGTGTGATAAGTCCGAACACTTTCACAAGTGCGGCACCCCGAACTTATAGCATTATATGAATCGGCTCCGAATCATGTCTTGGGTCAATAGTTGGGTTTGCCCGGCTCCCATGATTTGGTACCTTACGTTCCGTTCTGTCGGCTAAGGTAGCAGTGGGAGAACCACTGCGATTGCGCCCTGGTTGAGCTGGGTGAGCGCCTCAGTGGAGAAAGCTAAAACTGACTGGCATGATAAGGCGAGAGACTAGTCGCTGTTCGAGAGGTCTTTCCGAGTCCCTAAAGACTTATGCCGCTTCGAGCGAAGAACCGGATAATGTCCTGCCAAGGCATGGATAGCACCCCGAACTCAGTCTTCCGAATACTAGGGGCTTCGCCGAAATTTAAAATTATAGAATTCTATGGCTAAGTGAGAGTGTTCAAGCATTATAAGTCCGGTTGCCTTGTTCATTGTGTTGAGCGCCTCCCTAGATGGACCCAAAAACGGGAACAAGAGTGCTCAAGTTTATCCCGAACACCCCAGCACTCGTGGCATGGGGGCTGAAGCCGACGACTTGCCATCTCTCAGATTTTATCACAGAAGGTAATATTTTAAATCAATAAGCGTTGCTTAGCGCATATGAACAAAGTTTTCAGCGCACAGGATAACACATTGTGAGTTTTACTGAATAATTACATCTCTGGGGCACTCGTCCGCAATCTTGCGGGCACCCTTTAGGATAGTCTTATAGTACATCTCGGGCGTACGATACTCCTTGCCCGCTGGCGGCGCGTCAGTGATAAGCCTCTCCGCATCCAGCCTGCCCCAGTGCACCTTTGCGCGGGCAAGGGCCCGACGAGCACCTTCAATACAGGCGGAGCGCTTGATGACCTCCACCCAGGGGCACGCATCCACCAGCCGCTGCACGAGGCCGAAGTAGCTCCCAGGCATGGCCTCTCCAGGCCACAGCTGGACTATGAGGCCCTTCATGGCCTGCTCGGCTACCTTGTGGAGCTCGACCAGCTGCTTCAGCTGGTCGCTAGGGGGCACCGGATGGCCGGCCTCAGCGTACTTAGACCAGAAGACCTTCTCCGCTGAGCTCCCTTCCTCGGCTCGGTAAAATGCGGCCGCATCGGACATGCTGCGAGGCAGATCTGCAAACGCCCCTGGAGAGCTCCGAATTCGGGTAAGTATCAGGAAGTTTACATTAACATGCTTGCTTTGCATGAAAAATGCCTTATCCGCCGCTATTTTCTTCACATCCTCAACCTCCTGAAGGGCCTTATGGGCCTCGGCCTTGGCGGCTTTGGCACTTTCGAGAGCCGAGGCAAGCTCGGACTCTCAAGTCTTTGAGTCGCGCTCCAAACTCTCATGCTTTTCCATGAGAGCCTAGAGCTCTTGCCGCACCTCCGCCACCCGCGCCTCCTGCTTCTCTCGCTCTACCCGTTCCATGGCCGCATTGCATTCGGCCGCAGACAAAGCCTCCTTTAGGGTTGCCACCTCGTCCGTGGCCCCTGCAGTACCCACGTTATCCTTGTTATTTTTATTGCAACCTAAATCCTTTTCTGTAAGGTAACTATTAAAAGTGGTGTTACTCACCTTCTTTATCCTCGAGCTGCTTCTTGGCACGGCCAAGATCTTGCACGGACCGCTCGAGGTCCTGCTTCAAAGCACCGACCTCCGCAGTCAGTGCGGCAGAGGTCAGCAGCGCAGCCTGCAAACCCATATTGACATATTTTTTAGCAACCCTGCGTATATCTTTTTAGATCCTCAGTCCGGCTTTTCTTTCCGAACACCGAACCGAGCATCAGGGGCTACTGTCTATGCGATATTACATTGCATATTTTTAACTTCTTACCTCAAAGCCTGTTAGAAGGCTACTGCAGGCTTCGGTCAGCCCACTCTTGGCGAGCTGAACCTTCTGAATCACCGCACTCATGATAGTGCGGTGTTCTTCCTCGATGGAAGCGCCTTTGAGCGCCTCCAACAAGTTGTCTGGCGCCTCCGGTTGGACGGGGGCGCTGGTGTCACGGTCTTGCCCTTCTTGCGAAGGGGCTGCCTGCCGGACTCCGGAACCACTGCGGGTTCCGGCGTGGAGTCCGGCGCAAAGTCTGGGAGGCTGCCTTGCGACGCCTCCGGAGCCTCCTCCTGATGGGTCCCTTCCCGGGATCCCACCTCGGCGTCCTCAGCGTCGCGAGGGGTGGAGGCAGTCGGGATGGAATCCACATCCGATGGAGCCAACGACCCGCTCGATGAAGCAGGGAGATCATCATCTGCCGGACCGCAGGCAGTGTGCGGCATTAGAAGGACACTATGTGACACAAAAGAAATTACAAATCATTCAGGAATCCGGATACTTACGATCTTGCCGGAGGCCTGGCCCTTGAGGGCCACTCTTCGTCGCCAACGTTGACGTTGGCGAAGCTGTCCGGGGGAATAGTCCTTCCCCTCTTGGACCCTTCAGCCTCCCTTGTCGGGGAAGCCTTCCTCTTCCTCTCTCCTTCCTCTGGAGAGATTCTTCTTCCTCCTCCTCGCCTTCGGGGGAGGAGTCCGCCCCGGAGTCGTCGGACACCTGAAAACGAGAACTCTTTCGAGTACCCGTGGCCTCCTTCTTGGCCTTCTTCTCCGGCACCACGTGCGGTGCCGGAACCAGCAGCCCCGCTAGACGGGCGTCTACTGGGTTTTCTGGCATGGGAGCCGGGCAGATGATCTTCTCGGCCTTCTTCATCCAGTCCTGTCAAAGGAAAAGGGAGATTGAAACACGCTTAGGGTCAAACTATTAAAAACAAGTGTCCCGTAAAGGGGTAGAATCACTTACCTCGTCAGCTAGACGCTGCGAGCGAAATCCGCGATCATCAGTGGCGGATGCGGGAGCCTCGGCGCCCTTGAACAGCACCCTCCAGGCGCCTTCGTACGTCATGTTGAAGAGCCCGCTCAATGCCTGGTGATGTGCCAGATTGAACTCCCACAATTTAAATGCCCGTTCTTGGCATGGGAGAATCCGGCGGATGAGCATGACTTGGACCACATTGACAAGCCTGAGCTTCTTGCTCACCAGCTTCTGGATACAGGCTTGGAGTCCTGTCAGCTCCTCCGAACTACCCCATAGCAAGCCCTTCTCTTTCCAGGAGGTGAGCTGCATAGGGATACCAGATCTGAACTCGGGGGCTGCCGCCCACTTAGGGTCGCGCGGCTCGGTGTTGTAGAACCACCCTGATTGCCACCCCTTGACGGACTCCACAAAGGCCCCTTCGAACCAGATGACGTTGGGCATCTTGCCCAACATGGCGCCTCCGCACTCCTCTTGAGTGCCCTTCACCACCTTTGGCTTGACATTGAAGGTCTTGAGCCACAAGCCGAAGTGGGGCTGGATGCAGAGGAAGGCCTCACACACAACGATAAACGCCGAGATGTTGAGGATGAAGTTCGGCGCCAGATCGTGGAAATCCAGGCCGTAGTAGAACATGAGCCCCTGGACAAAGGGGTGAAGTGGAAAGCCCAGTCCGCGGAGGAAGTGGGGAAGGAACACGACCCTCTCATGGGGCCTGGGGGTGGGGATGAGCTGCCCCTTGTCGGGCAGCCGGTGCGCGATGTCGCTGGACAGATATCCGGCGCTGTGCAGTCTTTCGATGTGCCCCTCCGTAACGGAGGAAGCCAACCATTTGCCTCCTGCTCCGGACATGGTCGGAGAAGGTCGAGACGAGATGCGCGGACTTGAGCGCTGGAGCTCGAGTGCGCAGAGATGGATAAGCAAAGGAGGAAGAAGGCGTAGGTAAAAAGGGTGGATCCTTATCCCCTTATATATGGGCGGACGAAGACTATACGTCCCCATCGGCCTAGTAAAACTCGCTTATCTCCCAAGCGCCACCATCAATGGCGTGGTTGGGTTACCCACGTCCGTATTGATGAGAATCCTGGGATAAGGGGAACACGATCTCTGCTTCGACAAGACGTGCCAAGGAAACCGCTTCGCTAAACGCGCTGAGGTGGTATAATAAAAACGATTCAAGTAAAAGCTTGGTAGTGGCGTGACGTCATGCTACGAGATACGTTAGCAGATTGAACTTGTGTGCATAATATTCTCTCTACGGTGGAATGTGAATTTATTTTGCAGAGCCGGACACTATCCTAGTGTTCATAATCTTCTATGAATTATTCGGAGGAGGAACCCGCCTTGCAATGCCGAACAATATGCGCGCCGGACTCATCGTCATTGAAGCTTGGTTCAGGGGATACTGAGGGAGTCCTGGACTAGGGGGTGTCCGGACGGCCGGACTATCATCGTCAGCCGGACTCCAAGACTATGAAGACACAAGATTGAAGACTTCGTCCCGTGTCCGGATGGGACTTTCCTTGGCGTGGAAGGCAAGCTTGGCGATATGGATATGTAGATCTCCTACCATTGTAACCGACTCTGTGTAAGCCTAGCCCTCTCGGGTGTCTATATAAACCGGAGGGTTTTAGTCTGTAGGACGAACGACCATTACAACAATCATACCATAGGCTAGCTTCTAGGGTTTAGCCTCCTTGATCTCGTGGTAGATCCACTCTTGTACTACCCATATCATCAATATCAATCAAGTAGGAGTAGAGTTTTACCTCCATCGAGAGGGCCCGAACCTGGGTAAAAACATCGTGTCCCTTGTCTCCTGTTACCATGCGCCTAGACGCACAGTTCGGGACCCCCTACCCGAGATCCGCCGGTTTTGACACCGACAGGGACCATGCAAAGATGTCTCGATTCCCACGGAGGAAATCGACGAGCTCGCCTTCCTATTTGCTATCAAGGTTTGCACCTATGACAGTGTACTTCTCCGGGTGCTCCGGGTCCAAGGGTATCTTCTTGGTCTCTCTGGCCGGCTTAAACGAGCCCTCAGCTTCTGACTCCTTGGGGTCGGGCGACATCTCCGGCTGCTTTCCGGCCATCGCCATGACTCGGTCAAGGAGCCGCTTCTCAGCAGCGATCACCAGGGACTCGGCCAATCGGCTGCTTTCGGTCGCGCAGGCGGACGACTTCCTGTAGTCACCGGCTACGGTCAGAATTCCCTTGGAACTCGGCATCTTCATCTTGAGGTAGGCGTAGTGAGGAACCGCCGTGAACTTGGCCAAAGCAGGTCGGCCAAGCAGTGTGTGGTAGGGGCTTTCCAGGTCCACTACTTCAAACCAGACTGGCTCTCGGCGGAAATGATCTTTGTCTCCGAAGAGGACGTCTATCAGGATCTTGCCGATTGGTGAGCAGGAAAGGCCGGGTACAATACCATGGAACATAGTTCGGCTGCTCTGCAGCTGTCTCTGCTTGATCCCTAGCTTCTCCATGGTATCTTTGTACAGGATGTTGATGCTGCTGCCTCCGTCTATCAGCACTCTCGAGAAGCGGGCGACCCGCCTATCAGTGGCCAAGGTGGCACCTAGGACCAGGGCATAGGAACCCGGATTCGGCATCACCTCTGGGTGATCCGCTCTACTCCAACTGATAGGCCTTTCTGACCAATGCATGAACTCTGGAGTACTTAATGCGACCGCATTCACTTCTTGCTGCTGTTGGCGCCTGCTGCGCCGGTCATCTGCTACACTGGTGAACACCACATAGGCTCCATGCTCATCCGGGAACTCGTCTTGCACTGCGCCGACTGGCCGGGTAGCCGGCTGCTGGGGCAGCGGCGGAGGCGGCGGCCCAGTAGGCGGCAGAGGAAGGAGGCCGTCTCCCTTGGCGATTCTGGTGAGCCAGTGGCACTTTCGGGTGGTGTGATTTGACGGCTTCGCGCCACTGTGGATTTGCCGCCTTTATGCCATTTGGCCGGAGGCTGCCCCTCTGGTTGTTGATCTTCAACTGTCGTGACCTGCCGACTGTTGGAAGTCGGCTGCTGGGCCTTGCATTTGTTGTCGTTCTACTGTTGGCACCGACTGGTGTCTCCAGCTGGAGTTCTGGGAGCCTGAGGAGCCATCTTGCCAGCCGCATTGACTTGAATCTCTGTCTTCATGGATGAGTCAGCTGTGGCGTACTTGTCGGCTATGACTAGCAGCTCGTCGAGGGTCTCTGGCTCGTCGCAGAGGAGCCTGTGCTTGAGGAGGGTGCCTTCTCGGCACCCGGCAGTGAAGTACTCGATAGCCTGCACCTCATGCACGCCCTCACAGGAGTTCTGAAGCTTGCCCCAACGCGTGAGGTAGTCGCGTGTTGACTCGTCAGGGCCTTGCACGCACAAGGAAAGCTGGCGCGGCTTGGGAGGTCGCTTGCACGTGCTCGTGAAGTTGCGGATGAAGGCTTCGGTGAAGTCGACCCAGCTGTTGATGCTGCGGGGCTTCAGACTGTTCAACCATGTCCGGGCCGTGCCCTGGAGCATGAGTGGAACGTACTTCACGGCAACCCGCTTTTTGCCGTTCGCTATGCTGACGGCTGTGGAGTAATCTATCAGCTAGTCCTCCGGCTTCACAGAGCCGGTGTACTTGGGTGTGTCTCAGGGGAGCATGAACCCTTTGGGGAAGGGCTCGTCTCGGATGCGGGGCCCGAAGCAAGGCGGACCCAGCTCGTCTTCTTCTTCCAGCGCCAGGGATCGGTGGAGTCGGTCGATCCGATGGCGGGCGTCGTTTTCTTCGACTCCTTCTCGACGGCCGAGGCGGCCGCCGAGAGTCGGATGCTCAACAGGCGGCGGGGAAACTCGTCGTTCTCTTCTAGGCGGGGGAGGCAGGTACTCGTCCCGCCGCTCCACTGCTCTCGGCCGGCCGTCTTGGTCGCGCTCAATGGTGAGGCGAGTCCGACTATGACTGGCAGCCGGCTCCTTTTCTTTCCTTCCGCGGACTCTGCCAGTCGGCGTCCGAGAAGTCGCGCCTTGATCTCGGCGGGGGGGCAAGTCGTCATTCGGTTGCTGCAGCGCATCCGCGCGACCGTCGGCCGCGTTCTGCGCAGCAACCGCGTCGAGGAGCTGCTGGACTTGATCCATCATTAAATGGCGCTCTTCGCCCTCGAAGTTCTTCAGCTCGTCAGTCGCCGCTTGGGCAGCGTGCATGTTCTCCGCAGGGGTGGCGTATACGGGGAGTTTTGCCCCGAACAAGTCGGCGATGGTCGCGCCGCGCTGCCGGACCGCGCCTAGACGGCTCGGCCCAGTCGGAGCCGGCGAGCCGCCCATAGCGCGATCCATCTCGCGTTGGTATGCTTTTGACAGGCGCCTCATGCTCACCAGCCTCTTGCCGCCTTCGATGATCTGAAGGCGGCGTGTCTCCAACGTCTCGGCGTCTACGTCCTCTGGAATGGGCGTCGTTAGGTATTGCAGGGCCGCAGCGAGCGGGTCCTGAGCTTCTTCGCCGGAGCGCTCGTCATGACTGATGATGAGCACCTCCGTGACAGCGCTTCCGCCACTCTCCTCGTGAGGAAGCGCCTCGTCATAGACCACCACGTAGGTGGCGAAAGTGTCAAGCGACACGGTGTCGGAGTCGATCAGCATCGGGTCGGTGGAGCCTACGGACTCCAAGTCCACGGCAGGCTCGCCGGTGACGTGGAGTTGGTCGAGGAGGCCCGCGAGGAGACTCTCGGGGCCACCCATGCCCGCGTCGGATGCAGGCTCGTCGGAGAGGCGCACGTCGCCGACAAGTTCGGCGAGGCTGCTCGCCGCACAGGCGGCCTCGGCGCCGCACAACGCGTCGATAGAGACTCCATCTGGCGAGCCTGGCTGGCTGCGCTCGCCAGGGAGGAAGAAGGTTCCCGTCTAGAACAGATCTCCGGACGATGGTGCACCAGGCCCCATGGTGGGCGCCAAATGTTGGGGGTTGGGTGCGACATATGCCAAAGGATGGCTTATCATGGTGGGGGCGAGTAGAACATCGCCGGTGCCTGGAAACGGGAGGAGGCGAAGACATGCACACCGGCGAATCTTACCCAGCTTCAGGGCTCTCCGAGGAGATAACACCCCTACTGCTGCTCTGTGGGGTCTCCGCATGATCACTAAGGCAAAGTGACTACAATGGTGCTCCTCGAGCTGTATCGGGAACCAGGAGAGGGCAAGGCTAGCTCTCTCCCCCCTATGTTATCTGGTCTATCTCTATCAAGGTCTGAACCCTTTGCATGGGTGCCCCGGGGGGTTTATATAGGCCTACCCCCCAGGGGTACAACGGTAATCCGGTTGGGCGCGGGTCCCAGCCGTCTGTCTCTCAGACCGCCGTCCTTCCCGCCGGCTTCTGGGGTCCGTCGACTGGTGGGTCCCGCGGACATGCTTGGTACTGTAGCGGCACTCCTGATGACGCAGGCTTGGTCATTGGGTCGTGGCAACAATGCCGCCGTCTATCAGGCGATCACTGTCGTCATTCCCCATCCTATCTGGTTAATGGCTCGTGGGCCCCTGAGAGGAGTCGGCCGACCCCAGGGAGCGCGGTGCTCCGCACTTTCCCTTTGGCTTCGCTGCTAGGCCAAGTCCGAGCGCACCTTGGTCCCGGGGGCTAGTGTCGGCGTTCTGGGAACGGGTGTCCCCAGACTTGCCTGCATGCGGCCTGCGGCGTGGCTCAAGCAGTGGCCCAGTACGGCCCGTCTTCATCAACCCAAGTTCAAGACCCTCGCGAGGGGCCAAGCCTCGCGGGGCGGATGACACAAGGCTTCCTCAGGGGCGGCCTCACTAGGCAAGCTCGCGAGAAGGCGGAGAGATCAAGGCAAGGAGTACCTCACGAGGTGCTCGTGACGCAAGCTATGACGATCAAGACCAGGCGGGCGCCAGGCAGGCGCCAACCCGCGCAGTGTCCTCGTTTCCTCTTTGGTGCAAAGGGGGCAAGCACAGGCGCGGAGTACCGAGGCATCATGCAAAGGTTTCCATATTGGTGCAATGAGACCAAGACCAACAGGACGGCAGGACGGAGATCACCGTGGAGCCCAAGACGGTGTCATCACCAGTGCCTTTGGCAGTCGAAGACCACCTTTAGTCAGGATAGCTTGTACTAGATGGCCCCCTTCAAAATGGCTGTTGTTGGCTCCCTTCCTGCTCAATATTTGGGAAGAGGACCAGGGCCACTCTATATAGAAATAGCCACCACAGTAGGCGAGGAGATCCATTCCAAGTAGAACACCGCACCAGCTCAAGAACACCCCTCCCGAGGTTGTTCTTCCCCTGTACTGTTCATTATCAGCCCCAGAGGCAATCCACCGCACCACACACTGCATTAGGGTATTACACCACAACGGTGGCCCGAACCAGTATAAACCTCGTGTCCCTTGTGTTGTTCATCGTGTAGCTTAGATTCGCGGCAAGGTTTTGGGGCATGGATCGGTAGGGAGAAGATCTTCGTGCACACCCCAGGGTTTGAACCTTAAGGGTTTTGCCAGAACCCGATATCCGACACAAGTGCACCATGATCCTTGATACGTCTCCAACGTATCTATAATTTTTGATTGTTCCATGCTAATATATTACCCCTTTTGGATGTTTATGGGCTTTATTTACACATTTATATCATTTTTGGGACTAACCTACTAACCGGAGGCCCAGCCCATATTCCTGTTTTTTTTGCCTATTTCAGTACTTCGAAGAAAAGGAATATCAAACGGAGTCCAAACGGAATGAAACCTTCGGGAGCGTGATTTTTGGAACGAACATGATCCAAAGGACTTGGAGTGCAAGCCAAGAAGCTGCCGAGGCTCCCACGAGATAGGAGGGCGCCCCCCTGTAGGGCGCGCCCCCTGTCTAGTGGGCCCCTCGGGCGACCACCGACGTACTTCTTCCTCCTATATATACCTACGTACCCCGAAAACATCCAGGAGAAGGACAAAACACAATTTCCACCACCGTAACCTTCTGTATCCGCGAGATCTCATCTTGGAGCCTTCGCTGGCACTCTACCGGAGGGGGAATCAACCACGGAGGGCTTCTACAGCAACATCCTTGCCCCTCCGATGAGTTGTGAGTAGTTTACCACAAACCTACGGGTCCATAGTTATTAGCTAGATGGCTTCTTCTCTCTTTTTGGATCTCAATACAATGTTCTCCCCCTCTCTTGTGGAGATCTATTCGATGTAAACTCTTTTTGCAGTGTGTTTGTCGAGATCCGATGAATTGTGGGTTTATGATCAAGTTTATCTATGAATAATATTTGAATCTTCTCTGAATTCTTTTATGTATGATTGAGTTATCTTTGCAAGTCTCTTCGAATTGTCAGTTTGGTTTGGCCTACTAGATTGATCTTTCTTGCCATGGGAGAAGTTCTTAGCTTTGGGTTCAATCTTGCGGTGTCCTTACCCAGTGACAGAAAGGGTTGCAAGGCACGTATTGTATTGTTGCCATCGAGGATAACAAGATGGGGTTTATATCATATTGTTTGAGTTTATCCCTCTACATCATGTCATCTTGGTTAATGTGTTACTCTGTTCTTATGAACTTAATACTCTAGATGCAGGCAGGAGTCGGTCGATGTGTGGAGTAACAGTAGTAGATGCAGGCAGGAGTCGGTCTACTTGTTATGGACGTGATGCCTATATACATGATCATGCCTAGATAATCTCATAACTATGCCCTTTTCTATCAATTGCTCGATAGTAATTTGTTCATCCACCGTAATACTTATGCTATCTTGAGAGAAGCCACTAGTGAAACCTATGTCCCCTGGGTCTATCTCTTATCATATTTGCTTTCAATCTACTTTTATTTGCATCTTTACTTTTTGCATCTATATTATAAAATACCAAAAATATATTTATCTTATCATACTATCTTTATTAGATCTCACTTTCTCAAGTGGCCGTGAAGGGATTGACAACCCGTTTATTGCGTTGGTTTTGAGTTCTTAGTTTGTTTGTGTAGGTGCATGGGACTTTTGAGGAGCCACCTGCTGGATTGATACCTTGGTTCTCAAAAACTAAGGGAAATACTTACGCTACTATCGCTGCATCACCCTCTCCTCTTCGAGAAAAACCAACGCAAGCTCAAGACATAGCAAGAAGGATTTCCGGCGCCGTTGCCGGGGAGGCTTCCACCAAGTCAAGTCAAGATTCGACCTCCCGCCAACGTGCGATTTCTGGCGCCATTGCCAGGGAGGTCTTTGCTCAAGTCAAGACATACCAAGTACCCATCACAAACCCATCTCCCTCGCATTTACATTATTTGCCATTTGCCTCTCGTTTTCCTCTCCCCCACTTCACCCTTTCCGTTTTATTCGCCCTCTCTTTCCCAATCTCCTCCTCTCTCTTTTGCTTGCCTTTTGTTTGCTCGTGTGCTAGTTTGTTTTGCTTGTCATTATGGTTAGTCCTCCTATCCTTATTCTCACTCCCGAACAAGAAATTTTCAATTTTAAGCAAAGGGAGAGAGAAAATTTAAAAGATGCTTAGCATAGAATTTGCAATGCCCAATATAAAGCTACTAGGAAGCTTGCTACTTCCGTCCTTCTCCGCAATTTTTATGTAGGCATTACTCCTTGGAATAGATGTGTTCTTGATATTGCTACCGGAGGTGATTTCATGAGTAGCCTTACGTTTGATGCTTATAATGCTATGTTAGATTTGTTTGGCCCACCACCTCTTTTGGTTAATGGAGCGGTTTTAACTTTAGAACATGTGATGCAACGGCTTGATATTATCGAAAATAAAATTGCCACTATTGAGTTAATTGAAAATTTGGATAAAAAGATTCATAATCACATTACCCAATTTGGATCTAAGGTTGGAGTTACTTTGAAAAATCTTAAAGAAAAAGAACCTATAGTCAATGAAAAAATAGATCTAGGCTCTGCTAGAATCGATAAACTTGAGGATATCATTACAAACTTAGGTTCCGCATTTTCCCCCATGAAAAACACTCCAAAACCCTCTACTAAAACCGCCAAGTTTATTTATGTTCCTAAAAATAAGGGTGAATCTTCTAGTAAGGGAGACGCGGATCTCAAATCCATAAGTATTCTTCCCAATTGTCTCTCTATCATTAAGGAACCTTTTGCTACAGATGAATTTCTTGAATTTTTTCCTAAAGTTTTAGCCATTGCTAAAAGGGGAGAAACCCCTAGAGATCACAAGCGCTCTATTGATGAATTTAGTGCCAAAGATGGCACTCGTTAGATCTATCTTCGCTTTTATGCCTAGCTAGGGGCGTTAAACGATAGCGCTAGTTGGGAGGCAACCCATTTTTCTATATGTTTTTTGTTTTTGCTCCTGTTTAGTAATAAATCTTGCATCTACCTTCTGTTTAGATGTGTTTTTATCTTTTAATTAGTGTTTGTGCCAAGTAGAACCTATAGGATAACCTACGATGATAGTTGATTTGATTCTGCTGAAAAACAGAAACTTTGCACGCAAGAATATAATTTTGTTAAATCACAGGAACGTGCTTTTGTGTTGATTCTTTTTGCTGATGTTCAATAAACAAATTGTCCAGCACTTCCTATTTTGGTACGATTTTTAGAGTTCCAGAAGTTTGCGTTAGTTACAGATTGCTACAGACTGTTCTGTTTTTGATAGATTCTGTTTTCCGTGTGTTGTTTGCTTATTTTGATGCATCTATGGCTAGTAAAATAGTTTATGAACCATATAGAAGTTGGAATACAGTAGTTTTATCACCAAAATAAATAAATAATAAGTTCATTGCAGTACCTTATGTGGTGGTTTTGTTTTCTTTCAGTAACGGAGCTTATAAGATTTCCTGTTGAGTTTTGTGTTGTGAAGTTTTCAAGTTTTGGGTAAAGCTTTATGGACTATGGAATAAAGGGTGGCAAGAGCCTAAGCTTGGGGATGCCCAAGGCACCCCAAGATATTCAAGAATAGGCAAAAACCTAAGCTTGGGGATGCCCCGGGAATGCATCCCCTCTTTCGTCTTCGTTCATTGGTAACTTTACTTGGAGCTATATTTTTATTCGCCACATGATATGTGTTTTGCTTGGAGCGTCGTGTATTATATTATTGTTTGCTTTTTAGTTTACCACAATCATCCTTGCTGTACACACCTTTTGGGAGAAGCCTATTTGATTAGAATTTGCTAGAATACTCTATGTGCTTCACTTATATCTTTTGAGCTTGATAGTTTTTGCTCTAGTGCTTCACTTATATCTTTTAGAGCACGGTGGTGATTTATTTTTGTAGAAATTACTAGTCTCTCATGCTTCACTTATATTATTTTGAGAGTCTTTTAGAACAGCATGGTATTTGCTATGGTTATAAAATTGGTCCTAGAATGGTAGGCATCCAAGTTGGGTATAATAAAAACTATCATAGGAAGTGAATTGGATGCTATGATCAATTTGATACTTGATAATTGTTTTGAGATTTGGAGGTAGTGATATTAAAGTCATGCTAGTTGGGTGATTATGAATTTAAAGAATGCTTGTGTTGAAGTTAGCAAGTCCCGTAGCATGCACGTATGGTTAAAGTTGTGTAACAAATTTCAAACATGAAGTGTACCTGGCTTGTGCATCATTATGAGTGGCGGTCGGGGACGAGCGATGGTATTTTCCTACCAATCTATCCCCCTAGGAGCATGCGCGTAGTACTTGATTTTTGATGACTTCTAAATTTTTGCAATAAGTATATGAGTTCTTTTGACTAATGTTGAGTCCATGGATTATACGTTACCTTTCCACCGTTGCTAGCCTCTTCGGTACCGTGCATTGCCCTTTCTCACCTTGAGAGTTGGTGCAAACTTCGCCGATGCATCCAAACCCCATGATACGATACGCTTTATCACACATAAACCTCCCTATATCTTCCTCAAAACAGCCACCATACCTACATATTATGGCATTTCCATAGCCATTCCGAGATATATGCCATGCAACTTTCCATCATTCCGTTCATCATCATCATGACATACTTTACTTTTGTCATATTGCCGTTGCATGATCATGTAGTTGACATCGTATTTGTGGAAAATCCATCATGCATTATTTCTCATACATGTCACTCTTGATTCATTGCACCATCCTGGTACACACCGGAGGCATTCATATAGAGTCATATCTTGTTCTAGTTTCGAGTTGTAATTCTTATGTTGTAATCAATATAAGTGTGATGATCATCATTATTAGAACATTGTCCAAAGAAAAAAAAGAAAAAAAAGAAGAAAGGCCAAAAGAACAAAAAAAAGGCCCAAAAAAAGAAAAGAAAATAAAAAGAAAAAAAAGAAAAAAGAAGAAGAAAATAAATAAAAAGGGCAATGTTACTATCTCTTTTTCCACACTTGTGCTTCAAAATAGCATCTTGTTCTTCATGTAGTGAGTCCCATATTCTTGTGCTTCAAAGTAGTACCATGTTTTCCATATAGTGAGTCTCATAAGTTGTCTTTTTCATACTAGTGGGAATTTTTCATTATAGAACTTGGCTTGTATATTCCTACAATGGGCTTCCTCAAATACCCTAGGTCTTCGTGAGCAAGCAAGTTGGATGCACACCCACTAGTTTTCTTTTGTTGAGCATTCATTTATAGCTCTAGTGCATCCGTTGCATGGCAATCCCTACTCCTCATGTTAACATCAATTGATGGGCATCTCCATAGCCCGTTGATTATCCTCGTCAATGTGAGACTTTCTCCTTTTTGTCTTCTCCACACAATCCCCATCATCATATTCTATTCCACCCACAGTGCTATATCCATGGCTCATGCTCATGTATTGCGTGAAGGTTGAAAAAGTTTGAGATTATTTAAGTATGAAACAATTGCTTGGCTTGTCATCGGGGGTATAGAAGTTGGGAACATCTTTGTGTGACGAAAATGAAGCATAGCCTAACTATATGATTTTGTAGGGATGAACTTTCTTTTGCCATGTTATTTTGAGAAGACATGATTACTTTGATTAGTATGCTTGAAGTGTTACTATTTCTTTTATCAATATGAACTTTTATTTTGAATCATTTGGATCTGAACATTCATGCCACAATAAGTAAAATTACATTATGAATTATGCTAGGTAGCATTCCACATCAAAAATTGTCTTTTTATCATTTACCTACTCGAGGACGAGCAGGAATTAAGCTTGGGGATGCTTGATACGTCTCCAACATATCTATAATTTTTTTATTGTTCCATGCTATTATATTACCCTTTTTGGATGTTTATGGGCTTTATTTTACACATTTATATCATTTTTGGGACTAACCTACTAACCGGAGGCCCAGCACATATTGCTGGTTTTTTTTGCCTATTTCAGTATTTCGAAGAAAAGGAATGTCAAACGGAGTCCAAACGGAATGAAACCTTCGGGAGCGTGATGTTTGGAGCGAACGTGATCCAGAGGACTTGGAATGCAAGCCAAGAAGCTATCCTGGCTCCCACGAGATAGGAGGGCGCTCCCCCCTATAGGGCGCGCCCCCTGTCTCGTGGGCCCATCGGGCAGCCACCGACGCACTTCTTCCTTCTATATATACCTATGTACCCCGAAAACATCCAGGAGAAGGACAAAACACAATTTCCACCACCGTAACCTTCTGTATCTGCGAGATCTCATCTTGGAGCCTTCGCCGGCACTCTGCCGGAGGGGGAATCGACCATGGAGGGATTCTACATCAACATCCTTGCCCCTCCGATGAGTTGTGAGTAGTTTACCACAGACCTACGAGTCCATAGATATTAGCTAGATGGCTTCTTCTCTATTTTTGGATCTCAATACAATGTTCTCCCCCTCTCTTGTGGAGATCTATTAGATGTAAACTCTTTTTTGCGGTGTGTTTGTCGAGATCCGATGAATTGTGGGTTTATGATCAAGTTTATCTATGAATAATATTTGAATCTTCTCTGAATTCTTTTATGTATGATTGAGTTATCTTTGCAAGTCTCTTCGAATTATCAGTTTGGTTTGGCCTACTAGATTGGTCTTTCTTGCCATGGGAAAGTGCTTAGCGTTGGGTTCAATCTTGCGGTGTCCTTACCCAGTGATAGAAAGGGTTGCAAGGCACGTATTGTATTGTTGCCATCGAGGATAACAAGATGGGGTTTATATCATATTGTTTGAGTTTATCCCTCTAAATCATGTCATCTTGCTTAATGCGTTACTCTATTCTTATGAACTTAATACTCTAGAGGCAGGCAGGAGTCGGTCGATGTGTGGAGCAATAGTAGTAGATGCAGGTAGGTGTCGGTCTACTTGTTATGGATGTGATGCCTATATACATGATCATGCCTAGATAATCTCATAACTATGCGCTTTTCTATCAATTGCTCGACAGTAATTTGTTCACCCACCGTAATACTTATGCTATCTTGAGAGAAACCACTAGTGAAACCTATGCCCCCGGGTCTATCTCTTATCATATTTGCTTTCAATCTACTTTTATTTGCATCTTTACTTTTTGCATCTATATTATAAAATACCAAAAATATATTTATCTTATCATACTATCTTTATTAGATCTCACTTTCGCAAGTGGCCGTGAAGGGATTGGCAACCCCTTTATTGCGTTGGTTGCAAGTTCTCAGTTTGTTTGTGTAGGTGCGTGGGATTTTTGAGGAGCCTCCTACTGGATTGATACCTTGGTTCTCAAAAACTGAGGGAAATACTTATGCTACTATCGCTGCATCACCCTCTCCTCTTCGAGGAAAACCAACGCAAGCTCAAGACGTAGCAATCCTCAACGACGATGGCACCTATGACTCCACGAGTGAAGTGGAAATGGAAGCCCTTGAGCAAGTGGCTATGCACCAGCGCGTGAACGAGGATGAAGATGATCAAGTCTTTTTTGATGAGGATTCGAGCCCTGCTCTCGTTGTCTCCAAAGTCTTGACTCTTCAACATCAACAACAAGAAGACCAAAGATGCCACATCTTCCACACAAAGGCCGGCATCAATGGAAGGTCCGTCAAGGTCATCATCGATGGAGGTAGTTGTCACAACTTGGAAAGTGAAGAACTATGCTCCAAGATACAATTGGTCAAGATTAAGCACCCGCACCCATACAAGGTCCAATGGCTAAGCGATTCTGGCACTATAAAGGTTGAGCATACGGTCAAGGTTTCCTTCAAAATTGGAGCATATGAGGACACTTTGGAGTGTGATGTCGTCCCGATGTCCGTTTGCCACCTCCTTCTTGGTAGACCATGGCAATTTGACCGTGGCGTCATCCACAATGGGCATACCAATCACTATAGCTTCAAGATGAAAGGTAAGGAATGTGTGCTACGACCTATGTCTCCTAGTCAAGTGATAGCCGATAAGCAAGCCACCCATCATGGAGAGAAGAGTGAGAAAGTGATCCACCCAAAAGAGAGTGGGAGCCACAAGCCAAAACCGAGTGCCTCCATGATGAGAGACAAGAAAAACTTAGTCCTATTTTCCTCCAAAAGTGAGATGAGAGAAGTGTGTGAGAACCCATCGAGTGTTATGCACTTTGTCCTTGTGTAAGGATGGGGAGCCAAAAACTAACACCTCTCACAAGCTACCTTTAGTGTTTTCTTCTCTTTTGCAGGAATTCCAAGATGTTTTCCCCGATGAGCTACCACTACACCATGCACCAAAGTTCCCTACCGGCGTGTGTTGGGAAAAAGTCACCATTGCCGACCGACAATATGTCAGCAAAATTTCTAATGGACTATGGGTCGGGAAACATCTGTCCAGTTACACACTATCGGTCGGGGATGGTATAACATATATCATCAAATAGTCGGTCAGGAAATCCTTTATGGCCCACGGACCATCGGTCGGTAAATAACGCCGACCGACATTCTGAAGCTAACTGGGCCTCGCGCGCGAACGACCAAATTTTAGCGCCAATAAACGGCCCAACCCGCGAACATTTTCCCCCAAAAACCCAATCTCCTTCGTTCCCCTCGCACGTGCACGTACAGGACAGCCAAATCCCTAGCTCGATCTATTCGTTCCCCACGCACGCCGCCAGTGCTCCCGCCGATCGATCCCACGCCATCCCACTGCCGCCCCACGACGTCCCACCGCCGCCCCACGCCGCCCTCCCTCTACAGCGCCTGTAGCGACCCGACCCGAATGGGTCAAGTCTCTGTGCTTACGTGTCATCCCTGGATCGGTATGCTGACACACACAGTACTCGAGGATTTATAACAGAGGTAAATCACATGTATAAAGTAACGTAAATACTATTACCTCAATCCAAAATAGCGGAAGTAACAAGGTTGTGTATTCCCATCAACACCAACGGCAAAGCTGAGTGTAGAAATCGTAACCCTAACGTATCACTTACTCGTCGTAAGATCCTGCAACATGAGGCGTTGCAGCCACAGAGGGTCAGTACATTGAATGTACTGGCAAATTCACACCATAGAGCGATGATGAAAAAGGCTATCTCTACATGCATATTTGGCTGGTGCAAAAGCTCTATGGTTATAATGTTTTTGCGAAAAGCCAATTTTTCCCTACTGCAAAAGGAATAAATTTATTTAACTATCATGGTGGTTGTTAAACATTGAGAACGGTTGACAGCATTCTCAATCCCAATTAAAAGTACTCATTAAAACCCAACAATATTGATTATAGTAACATGATGAGATTCACAGGAAAATCAAGTACTAGATACTCAAGATGTCCATAACCGGGGACACGGCTAATCATGATTAGTTTATACACTCTGCAGAGGTTTGTGCACTTTTCCCACAAGACTCGATCGCCTCCGTTTGATTCCTCGCACCACATGATGTTTGAGAAACGGATGACCGAGACATAGTCTTTCGGAAGCACTAGCACCTTACATGTGGGTAGACCGGTACACCTACTTTCCCCTACATCTGCTAGTCTACCCGTAAGAGTTCGCACAACTTAGTCAACTATGCCAGAGCCCATAATGGCTTGGGGCTGCACATGTAAGTTTCTAGTTTGAATAATCTCATGATCCCTTTGAGCCTGGGTGGCGGTCCGAAGAAATACAGGCAAGTCCTGCTAGAAAACAGGTGCCTCAATCCACCCAGATGTGTGTTTAAGTTGCCACCTTAAATAAACCATTAATTAACAAACTCACATCTGTCATGGAAATTCACTCACCCAATCCACGTCTACTAGCGTAGCATGGCATAATAAGCAAACGTAGAAGTAACTCCCAAGGGTTTGAAAACAAAACAGGTAATAGGTGCTACCTCAATCTACTTCCCAAAACCCACAATTTAATTAGATCCTAATCATGCAATGTTTGAGGATTGATCTAATGCATAAAAACTGGGTATGAAAAAAGTATGATCAAAGTGTGAACTTGCCTGCAATGTTGATGAAGATGATTCGTACTCAACTCCTGATAGTTCTATTCGTAACACTCCGGTCAATCTATCGTGAGTAAGCAATAGTAACCACACATAAGCAATGACTCAAAAGCATCTAAAGAACGAAGAAATCAATTCGAAAAACATCAAAACCAAACAAATAACTCTTGCAACAATAAACAATTCCTAACAGTACCAAAATTATGTGAATTTGGTCTTATCAGAAAGTTTGGTTCAAGAGCTTCGATTTGCAAAAAGAATCAACTCAAACGGAGTTATAAAACTCAAGTTATGGTCAAACGAAGTTCAAATTCAAATCTGATCTAATTTAAATTTTAAACTTTCAAAAACATGTTTAAGTTGATTATCTGGATATAGGAGATCATAGCGAAGAAGTGGGCATTGGTTTCGTTGAATTTGGATAAACGAGTAAAAAGATGCGGTCGTTTGAAAACCAGGGGCTAAACGTTAAATAAAACAACTACAACTAGGTCCCTGGCAGAAAATTTAAAATAAAAGAAAAGACTAAATAGCGAACGTTTGCTAAACGAATCTAACCTAATGAATGCATTCGCAACAAAACCCTAAATAGCGAACGTCCACTGGATAACTAACTGATCGGGTTTTAGAAAAAAAAGAAATTAAATCGTAACCTAAAATAAAAACCGGGCCATGGCAGTTTTTCTTTACCGGTTCAGGGCGGATCGGGTCCGGCGGCTTCCCGTGGTGGCGAGCGGCGGCGAGGGCACCGGGCGTGGTCGCCGGAGGTGCTCCGGTGGCCGAGGGCAGCGGCGGAGGCGACGGCCGGACGCGGCGGGGCGAGACGGTGCAGCAGCGCGAGTGCGGGAAGGCGAGCGACGGTTGGTGAGATCCGGCGGCGGCGGGGAGAGGCGGAGGAGAGATGCGGCGGCGGCGCGCTGGGGCGAGCGGGGCGAGAGGAGGAAAAGAGGGGCGGCGGCGTCGGGGCTGGCCTTATAAGGGCACGAGGCCGAGGCCTTCCTTGGGCGAGGGGACATCCGGCGGCGGGGATATGCCGGACTTCGGCGAGTCCCTATCGGGCACGGCGGGAGCTAGGCGGTGGCGGCGCGGGCTGGGCAGGCTCTGCTGGGCCGGCCCAATTCGGGAGGAAGTTTTTTTAAACATTTTTCCAGCAAAACAAAAAGAAACGCAAAATAAATAAAAATTTTACATAGGCATATAATATATCAAAATTTTTAGAAAAAGATTTCCTACAAGCTGAACATTTTTGTAAGATCAAATAAAATACACACAAATTTAAATAAAGCATAGAGTGCTTCTGCCCTAGTAAAATCCAATAAAAATCATTTTAAAAATACCAAAATTAATTCAAATTTATTTCTCTCCAATTTTCTGATGTAGGGAATCATGTTACCCTATTTTACATATAATTTATTTTTGGAGAAAAATAATTTGAATAAAACTCAAATAACTCCAAATTGAAAAATAAATTCAAAAGAACTTTGAATTTAATTCTTTGAAACTCCCAACTCATATTTCATATGTTTTGAAGAAGTCATTTTATGTTCGCTCGTGAAAATCATTGAGTTGCATAAAGTTCCTGGATTTGAAATATTTCCAAATAAGATTCAAATCTTTTCAAATCCCTTTTCATTTATTTAAAAATGGAAGAAGTCATGTTATCTTCTCTCCAGGGTTTTGTGATGAAAAGAATTTGAATTCACGAAGATCATAAAAGCAAAAATGAAAGTTTGGGAAAGTCCTTTTATTCCCTCTCATTTAACTTTCAAAAAGTGTCAAATTCACTCACTTTCAGTCAATCAATCAAACAATCAATCAAAACTATCTATTTAATATAACATTCCAAAATTTAGAATTTTGGGATGTTACAAACCTACTACCCTTAAAATGAATCTCGTCCTCGAGATTCGGAGAGGATAGCAAGAAATAGGTTAGGGTAGGGGGTCTTCAAAATCCAACGTTCGTCTCAGGGTGGTCTGAGGTGCTACCACCCTTAGAAGCATGGTTATGGTTCCACCAAAACTCATATACTCCATCCTTATTCTTGACAATGTCGGTCTTCTTAGATATTGGGAAATTCCATCTCTGGGCTCTTCCGGTAGTGGCATAACCTTTTCCTCAATTCTTTTGTCCTTTTTCCTCTTGGTAAGGTTATTCCGAGACTGGGTCTTCTTAGCTGACGGGTCTGGCGCCAATACTAAACAACTATCGATATCTCATGGTGGTCAACAATTTATGGTTTCTCCTGCAAGAAATGGGTCTGGGCTGAACTTCACCGTATAACCTACGGTTGGCAACAACTGCCGTGTACAAGGGAAAAATACCTATACCATTCTAAGGTTCAAACAAGGTTTTGATCGTCGTCTCTCTACTATAGGTAAGTCACTTAGATTTACCATCCTGTATAGCAAGGCGAATAATAAGAGTAAGTCGGTATGGTGATCAATCCATCCCGCACCCAAATCATTACCTTGTACATGGTTTAGCGAATCTCGCATTCTAACACTCTATCATCCTAACAAGCATTGCAGAATTTCTCTTGTCGACGAACCAAGTTCAGATAAATCCATTGATTCTGCAAGCCAAACAAACATCTATCGTTTCTTCACAACTCTCAGGTTTTGTGTTGCTCCTATAAAATCGTCGGTGGGTAAAGGCATATCCTCTTCCAAGGGTTTTCCTCTAGAAAGAGCGTGCTTGCTTCTTGACAGGTCATGGGGCCTGTGGGTTATGGCCCATCTCATCACTTGTAAACCTTGATCTCATCATCGCGCAACTGATCATTATTCCAACATTCAACTTCCTAGCATTCTTAAATCCATCCAATGGTACTGTCTCCAGCTTCCTTCTGTTGGCACCAAACTAGGACATGATTACTCAGACTCATCATGGAATTTCCATTGATCCATATCTCCAACATCATGTCTTCTTTATACCCAATAGTAATTCATCTCTTCATCCTCGTGGGATGTCCCACATACCGAGATAAAAACTTATACTTATGAAGTCCATACTCCACTTCATGGAACATATTTATTCGTTCTAGGGTCAGGCGTCCTTACAGGGGAATATTGGCCATCTCTGCATGGCACTTCTTCAACTGGGAAACGTGAAACACATCATGAAATCCTGACAGTCCTTCGGGTGACTCCAACTTGTTGGCCACTTCTCCCATATGCTCCAAACTCGGTATGGCCCTACAAATCTCGAGGCTAACTTTCCCTTAACTACAAATAGTTTAACTCCTCGCAGAGGGGACACACGAAGACATGCTCTGTCTCTAATTTCATAGACTACCTCCTTGCATTTTTGAGTCTGCATAACTCTTCTGCTTGGACTGAGCTACCTTCAGTCTATCTCGAATCAATTTAACATTCTCTTCTGAATTCTTGATCACATTTGATCCAAACAACTGACGGTCTCCAACTTCATCCCACATCAACGGTGTCTGGCTCCTTCTCCCATACAAAGCTTTAAACGGGGCCATCTTCAAACTGGCTTGATAACTGTTGTTGTATGAGAACTCTGTGTAAGGTGGATTATCATCCCTACTAGATCCATAATCTAGCGTACACACTGTCAGCATGTCCTCCAGAATCTAATTGACTCTCTCGGTCTATCAATCTGTCTGCGGATGAAAGGCTGTACTGAACTCTAGCCTAGTACCCAAAGTCTGGTGCAGCTGATTCCAAAACTTTGAGGTAAACTGTGTTCCTCAATCTGATGCGATGGTCCTCGGAACTCCATGCAGACATACGATCCTGGTCAAATATATCTTGGCCAACTTCTCACTTGTATAGGTGGTTTTCACTGGGATAAAGTGAGCCACTTTGGTCAAGCGAATCAACTACTACCCAAATAGAGTCATATCTCGTTCGGGTTCTGGGAAATCTGGTAATGAAATCCATGCTAAGCTTATCCCACTTCCATTCGGGTATTGGCATAGGCTGTATTAATCCTGTTGGCTTCTGATGCTCTGCTTTTACTCTCTCTCTAGCATACATCACCTACGACTACATACTCCGCAATATCCTTCTTCATACCAGTCCACCAGAAACACTCCTTCAAATCCAAATACATCTTGGTGTTTCCAGGGCGAATCGAGTATGGTGAGTCATGAGCCTCTTGAAGTATTTACTTCCTGATCCTTGCATTATTGGGAACATATACATGGTCCTCGAACCATAAGGTGTTGTGCTCATCCTTACGAAAACATTTGGCCTTTCCTTTGCTCATCCTCTCTTTTATCTCGGCAATCTCTCTTTGTCATACTTCTGAGCTTCACGAATCTTTCCCAACAATGTAGACTGAACTTCCATTGCTGCAACAAAACCTTTGGGAACAATCTCCAACTGAAGTTCCCTGAGATCCTCGGCTAACTCCTTTGGTAATCCTCCGCTTATGAGGGTATTCGTCCTTGTTTTCTTTATGGTTGTGTCCTATTTATCCACAAAGCATGTATGCACAAGGTTTCTTCATATCTTTTCCATAAGGCTTCAATTTCTGGGACACAAACTAAGACTTTAGCAAAGTCAACTTAAATTCCTTCCAAGTGGTTACTCTTTGCCATCCATTGATGTTTTGGTACATCCTCCACCAAGTAGCATCACCTCTTTTCAAAGCACTATAGAGTATGCTGGGTCATATCCTTTCCGGCTATAGTGTCACTCTCCATATGATCCTCCATGTTCTGAATCCATTGGTCCATCTCCAATTGACTCATCGGTCCAGAAAATATAATCTCATCTCCATTCATCCTCTATTGAGTCCATGGGTTTTGGGGTGGGATAGGAGAGATCGAGAGGGAATACACACAATACAAACAATAGTTTTGAAAAGACAGGTTTTATTGAGGCTGTCGGAAAAACAACAAACAAATGACAGCTCACAATCATCGCATCTAACGTAAATACATAACAGGGGTTGGGTCTTCTAATGGTCTATAGATCTCAATGTCATCAAACTCTTAAAGTCTTGTTCATGTCTCCGATGGCTCCTTCTGATCATGTTGGACCTTCTCAAGTTCTTTTGCAATATCATCTGTATTAACGCAGAATCTCTCGTGATGTCCTTTAATATTCTGGAGTTGCATTCCAAACTTCCGGTTTCAACATCCTTGACATGATCCATGGTCCTACTGTCCTCCAATTCCTGACGAATCTCCTGTATCTCGAGGTTTTGCTCCTCCAGCTTAGCTACTCTCATCTTCAGGGTCCTGAGTTCTTCACGAATTGCCTCCTTGTCAAATATGACTTCCTAAAGTCCATATTAAAATCCTTGATGTAATACTCCAGATCCTGGTGATGCACCAACTAAGGTTAAAACTTCACCTTTTGCTGACAGACGCTCCATCATCCTTCTACCATCCAATCCTTCCATGCATGTGCATGCTTAACTCAGCTCAGTGACAATAGCATAAGCAAACAATAACATCATTAATATCCATGCTTCTGCTCTTATTATTTTCATGAACTATCATTCCATAGTTGATATCTCCTGCCTTGGGGCTTTCTTGACAAAACATTTGAGTTCTAATGCTCCATGTTCAGGTCTTTCTCCGATACACCTTGATCTCGGGTATTGACAGCTTCCATAGTCTGCCAAGTTCCATAAGTGTAGCTTTCCTTGGTCATACCAAATCTAGAAATTCTTCATATTCTCCTAGTCTTCGAAGTCTTTATCCATCGTAGTTTCCATCATTATCATGCACGGTACAATCCTCTTCATTCCAAAGTGGTCTTAGTTGTCCGATATCTGGTACTCCTTAGTGTGGTCTCATCAGTCGAATCTTCGAGGGGTCAAAAGGGATAAAGGGGTATGGTCTCACTAAAAGGGAATATTTGAATAAGCTTAGAAGAGAAGAGAGGTAAAAGATTCTTTTGAAAAGAAAGTTGTAGATAAAAATCTTTCCTATGGGCTTGCCAGTTTCTAGGGTCACGTCCTACAGTCAACATGTGCTCTGATACCATCTTGTAGCGACACGACCCGAATGGGTCAAGTCTCTGTGCTTACGTGTCATCCCTAGATCGGTATGCTGACACACACAGTACTCGAGGATTTATAACAGAGGTAAGTCACATGTATAAAGTAACGTAAATACTATTACTTGAATCCAAAATAGCGGAAGTAACAAGGTTGTGGATTCCCATCAACACCAACGGCAAAGTTGAGTGTAGAAATCGTAACCCTAACGTATCACTTACTCGTCGTAATATCCTGCAACATGAGACGTTGCAGCCACAGAGGGTCAGTACATTGAATGTACTGGCAAATTCACACCATAGAGCGATGATGAAAAAGGCTATCTCTACATGCATATTTGGCTGGTGGAAAAGCTCTATGGTTATAATGTTTTTGTGAAAAGCCAATTTTTCCCAACTGCAAAAGGAATAAATTTATTTAACTATCATGGTGGTTGTTAAACATTGAGAATGGTTGACAGCATTCTCAATCCCAATTAAAAGTACTCATTAAAACCCAACAATATTGATTATAGTAACATGATGAGATTCACAGGAAAATCAAGTACTAGATACTCAAGCTGTCCATATCCGGGGACACGGCTAATCATGATTAGTTTATACACTCTGCAGAGGTTTGCGCACTTTCCCACAAGACTCAATCGCCTCTGTTTGATTCCTCGCACTACATGATGTTTGAGAAACGGATGACCAAGACATAGTCTTTCGGAAGCACTAGCACCTTACATGTGGGTAGACCGGTACACCTACTTTCCCCTACATCTGCTAGTCTACCCATAAGAGTTCGCACAGCTTAGTCAACTATGCCAGAGCCCATAATGGCTTGTGGCTGCACACGTAAGTTTCTAGTTTGAATAATCTCATGATCCCTTTGAGCCTGGGTGGCGGTCCGAAGAAAAACAGGCAAGTCCTGCTAGAAAACAGGTGCCTCAATCCACCCAGATGTGTGTTTAAGTTGCCACCTTAAATAAACCATTAATTAACAAACTCACATCTGTCATGGAAATTCACTCACCCAATCCACGTCTACTAGCATAGCATGGCATAATAAGCAAACGTAGAAGTAACTCCCAAGGGTTTGAAAACAAAATAGGTAATAGGTGCTACCTCAATCTACTTCCCAAAACCCACAATTTAATTAGATCCTAATCATGCAATGTTTGAGGATAGATCTAATGCATAAAAACTGGGTATGAAAAAAGTATGATCAAAATGTGAACTTGCCTGCAATGTCGATGAATATGATTCTCACTCAACTCCTGATAGTTCTATTCGTCACACTCCAGTCAATCTATCATGAGCAAGCAATAGTAACCACACATAAGCAATCACTCAAAAGCATCTAAAGAACGAAGAAATCAATTCGGAAAACATCAAAACCAAACCAAATAACTCTTGCAACAATAAAAAATTCCTAACATTACCAAAATTATGTGAATTTGGCCTTATCAGAAATTTTGGTTCAAGAGCTTCGATTTGCAAAAAGAATCAACTCAAACGGAGTTATAAAACTCAAGTTATGGTCAAACGAAGTTCAAATTCAAATCTGATCTAATTTAAATTTTAAACTTTCAAAAACATGTTTAAGTTGATTATCTGGATATAGGAGATCGTAACGAAGAAGTGGGCGTTGGTTTCGTTGAATTTGGATAAACGAGTAGAAAGATGCGGTCGTTTGAAAACCAGGGGCTAAACGGTAAATAAAACAACTACAACTAGGTCCCTGGCAGAAACTTAAAATAAAAGAAAAGACTAAATAGCGAACGTTCGCTAAACGAATCTAACCTAATGTATGGGTTCGCTACAAAACCCTAAATAGCGAACGTCCACTGGATAACTAACTGATCGGGTTTTTAGAAAAAAAATGAAATTAAATCGTAACCTAAAATAAAAACCGGGCCATGGCGGTTTTTCTTTACCGGTTCGGGGCGGATCGGGTCCGGCGGCTTCCCGTGGTGGTGAGCGGCGGCGAGGGCACCGGGCGTGGTCGCCGAAGGTGCTTCGGTGGCCGAGGGTAGCGGCAGAGGCGACGGCCGGACGCGGCGGGGCGAGACGGTGCAGCAGCGCGAGTGCGGGGAGGCGAGCGGCGGACTAGGCGGCGGCGGTTGCTGAGATCCGGCAGCGGCGGGGAGAGGTGGAGGCGAGATGCGGCGGCGGCGCGCTGGGGCGAGCGGGGCGAGAGGAGGAAAAGAGGGGCGGCGGCGTTGGGGCTGGCCTTATAAGGGCACGAGGCCGAGGCCTTCCTTGGGCGAGGGGACATCCGGCGGCGGGGAGATGCCGGACTCCGGCGAGTCCCTGTCGGGCACGGCGGGAGCTAGGCGGTGGTGGCGCGGGCTGGGTTGGCTCAGCTGGGCCGGCCCAGTTTGGGAGGAAGTTTTTTTTTTAAACATTTTTCCAGCAAAACAAAAAGCAATGCAAAATAAATAAATTTTTTACATAGGCATATAATATATCAAAATTTTCAGAAAAATATTTCCTACAAGCTGAACATTTTTGTAAGATCAAATAAAATACACACAAATTTAAATAAAGCATAGAGTGCTTCTGCCCTAGTAAAATCCAATAAAAATGATTTTAAAAATACCAAAATTAATTCAAATTTATTTCTCTCCAATTTTCTGATGTAGGGAATCATGTTACCCTATTTTCCATATATTTTATTTTTGGAGAAAAATAATTTGAATAAACCTCAAATAACTCCAAATTGAAAAATAAATTCAAAAGAACTTTCAATTTAATTCTTTGAAACTCCCAACTCATATTTCATATGTTTTGAAGAAGTCATTTTATCTTCGCTCTTGAAAATCATTGAGTTGCATAAAGTTCCTGGATTTGAAATATTTCCAAATAAGATTCAAATCTTTTCAAATCCCTTTTCATTTATTTAAAAATGGAAGAAGTCATGTTATCTTCTCTCTAGGGTATTGTGATGAAAAGAATTTGAATTCACGAAGATCATAAAAGCAAAAATGAAAGTTTGGGAAAGTCCTTTTATTCCCTTCATTTAACTTTCAAAAAGTGTCAAATTCACTCACTTTCAGTCAATCAATCAAAAAATCAATCAAAACTATCTATTTAATATAACATTCCAAATTTTAGAATTTTGGGATGTTACAGCGCCGCTCCACCGTCGCCCCACGCCGCCCTCCCTCTGCGGCGCCGCTCCACCGCCACCCTCCCTCTGCAGCACCGCCCCACGCCGTCCTGCCCCGTCAACGTCGCCCAACGCCGTCCTGTCTCTCCACCGCGGGCCCCATGCCCTAGTGCTCTCTCTCTTCGGGCGCCTCTCTCCAACCAGCAGTAGGCGTGTGAGCATCTTGGGAAGCGGCAAGCCACCCTTCCTGGATAGACCTCCCCCATCTCCACCGTCTAGCTGTCGAAGACAAGCAGCGGCAGCGGCAATGGTCGATGCGACTGAGGTACAACTCTTCCCTTTCTGTCTTTACCTCCCTCCCCCTCCCCCCTCTAGGCTTTGTTGTGAGAGTGGGCTGGTGGCGAACGGGGAGCTCCGACAGTAGTTAACGGCTACACCTCTTGCTTTTCTTCTCCAATTTGATGTGTACTGCAGCTAGTCTGATTGTGGGATACTATGTAGGCAGAAAATGTGCTAATCAATGTACAGAGTAGAAGCTTCGTGGTAGCAATATGAACTAATTCTAGAAGTTGAGCTGTTGTGTGCAAATTTTGTTTTTTTCCCATTGCAGTTCTGTCCTTTAATTCCACCATCCCGATAGAAAGGAATTTGTAGTCATCGGTATCGAGTTTTCTTGTCTGGATGATCTGAAGACAAATGAAGAAGAGTTTAACTATAAAGTTAATACACAAAAGAGCGCTGAGGAGCTAAATATTGTCATGCATATGGATTGACCTTGCCAACAGTATGTATTACTTCATTAAAAAGCATCATCTTGACTTTTAGAATCATGTTTCCTTTAAAAACATGCAACTCGGACATACATCCAAAAAACTGGAGTCTCTGAAAACATACAACTTAACTGACCTGATGTTATACCTAAATTTCACTAACAAAAATTTTAAACTTGAGTTTCTCTTTTGTTTACTGAAGTAGATTTTGAATTGAAAGAAAACATGGCAGAGAGCTGTAAACATATAAAGCAGAACATCTCAAAAGTTGTAGTCTACTGGTTCATCTGTCTTGATTTTTCTGCAAGAGAGCACTGCTAGTAACATTGACCCGACAAAGACAAGTTGTGGAATATTTGCTGCAACCACTAGGTGAGTTTCTCTTCCCCACTCAAGTCCAGAGGCCCTCCATATGTGTGGATGTCATGAATATGTAGATATGCCTCCTCATGTTTGACACTGACTTTTATATTGTCTAATTATTTTGGTTATTAGGATTCTTGTTGCCAACAACTCAGCTTCCAGCAGCGGTACAGCGATCCCCCTCCCATGCTTGTCGCTGCATCCTCCACCATTTGGTGAGTCAACCACAGCTCTGATCCATTTTATTTATGGTGGTATCTGCCTTTACTGTGTGTACTACCGTTGAATTGGTTCTATGATTCTTCATTTATTTTCCGCGCCAATTTATTTACAGTACTTAAATTGATTCCTTGCATTCTCTAGTTTTGATATTATTCGTTCATGATTTAGTGTTGACTTGGTAGTAACAAGTTGTGAAGCTAAGATACCATGGATAAAGGTTGGATGGATGCACCTAGGTATAATGCCGCATATATATTTTGTTTTGCTTATATGCTGAAACTATATATAACACACTACACATGTACACTTGCATGTAGGCATACAGAGAAGTACTTACAAGGGCTCGCCAAATTCTTAGGCTATGCATTTAATAAATCATCGGTTGAGAATAAAATCTTATGTCCTTGCAAAAACTGTGTGAACTCGTACTGGAGAGAAGAGTCTGAAGTCTGCGAGCACCTGGTATGTGAGGGATTTGTAGATGGCTACAAACAGTGGATGTTTCATGGAGAACGTGTCTCTTCTTCTTCCATTCCTCCAAATCTAGATGAGGGCGACGATAGGGATGAGGGCGATGATATATCTGATTTGCTAAGAGATCTTGCTGCTGGTTTGGATAAAGGGGGAGATCTTGAAGATGATTGTGGTTTAGATCAGGATGATTCTTTTCTAGAATCTCTCCACAAACTTGAAGCTGATTCTAGACAAGAGCTATATCCAGGCTGTAAGAATTTCTCAAAGCTTCGTTTCCTAGTGAGACTTCTTCACACCAAACTGCTTGGAGGGTGGTCTGATAGAAGTTTTGATCTGCTATTAGATCTACTAAAAGATGCTTACCCTCAGTCCGCGATACCCAAAAACTCCAATGAAGCTAAAAAACTAGTCAAATGCCTAGGACTTGGGTATGTTAATATCCATGCATGTGAAAATGATTGCATTCTATTTTGGAAGAACAATGCCAATGCCAATTCATGCCCAGAATGTAAGGCTTCAAGATGGAAATCTGAAAGGAAGAGTGCAGATGGGAAACGTGTCCACAAGGTTCCTAAGAAGGTTCTTCGTTACTTCCCTATAAAGAAGAGGCTTCAAAGGTTGTTTGTGTGTTCCAGAACTGCGGCTCTCACAAGATGGCATGCAGAAGAGCGCACCCAAGATGGCTTGATTAGGCATCCTAAAGATTCCCTCCGTTGGAAAGATTTTGATGAAAAAAATAAAGATTTTGCAAAAGACAGCAGAAATCTTAAGCTTGTAGTATGTGCCGATGGTTTCAATCCGTTTAGATCCATGAATCTCAGCTATAGCATTTGGCCAGTATTATTGATTCCTTATAACTTTCCACCCTGGATGATTATGAAGCAATCAAATTTCATCCTATCACTGTTGATTCCTAGCAGAAATTCTCCTGGTAGTGATTTTGATGTCTATCTTGAGCCACTAGTTGATGATATGGTAGATATGTTTCTTGATGGTGTTAGGACCTATGATGCTTCAACCGGAGAGTATTTTCAGTTGCATGCTGCCATAATATGCACAATTACGGATAAACCGGGTCTTGGGTCTTTGGTTGGCTGTGCTTCCTCTGGAGAATGAGCTTGCCCTGAATGACACTCTCAATTATGTTCTCTTAGGCTAAAAAATGGTAGCAAGACTTGCTATATGGGGCATCGTTGGTTCTTACGCGCAAATCACCCCTTGAGGTATGATACACACACATTTGGTGACATAGAACGTGGGACAGCACCGTTCCACTTTCCGGTAGGCAAATCTTAGAGCTGACAGAAAATATGCAAACCAAGTTTGGGAAGGATCCTATAATGAAGAAGCCTAGAACTAAGAAACGCAAGAAAGGGGATCCGCTGATCATTTGGAAAAGAAAGTCTATTTGGTTTAAACTACCATATTGGAAGGATTTGAAGATGCATCATAACTTTGATATCATGCACATAGAAAAAAATGTGTGTGAGAACATAGTTAACACTTTGTTGGCAGTCAATGGAAAAACCAAGGATAATATTAATTCTCAATATGACCTTCAAGCACTCAATATTAGAAAGGATCTTCAACCTATTGATCTTGATGATGATGAATTTTTTTTCCTCTGTCACCTTACACAATGGAATCCGATCAGCAGACATTTTGCAAAGTATTTAAAAATGCCATGTTTCCTAATGGTTATGCATCTGACATACGCCGTAATGTGCATGTTAAGGAGAAAAAGATAACTGGGCTAAAGAGCCATGACAACCATGTCCTTTTGCAAGACTTGCTGCCACTTGCAGTGAGAAGAACATTACCAGAAAGAGTGAGTGCAGTACTGATTCGTGTGAGCAGATTTTTCAAGCGAATGTACTCACAGGTTATTCGCATAAGTGACATGCAAAGGATGAAGGATGAAATAGCTGAGACCTTGAGCCTTCTTGAGGCCATATTCCTCACATCATTTTTCGATATTATGGTGCATTTGATGGTTCATCTTCCAGCACACAAGCAATGATAGCTGGTCCAGTACATTTTCGCAGCATGTGGGCTGTAGAGAGGTATATAGGAAAGCTCAAGGGACATGTCCACACCAGAAGTCATGTGGAAGGATCAATTGCAGAGGGCTATTTGTCTGATGAGAGCTTGACATTTTGCTCACACTATTTGGATGATGAGAGTCGGTTGAATCGAGCTAGGAATGATGGAGGTTTGGATATGGAAGTTGATGATACAACTCCTTTCTTCCACAACATTGGTCAAGGGCTGGCTGGCAAGTGCATGGTGATGTTAGATAACAAAACTTGGCTGCAAGCCCACAGATACGTCTTGTTCAATTATGACAACATAGAACCATACCTAGAGTAAGATATCCCTACTATGTATTGCTATTAGGTTATTTCTCTCCTCCTTGTCAATTGATAAATATAACCTATATGCAGCAAACATATGGATTACCTTTCTTCTGTTGGTGTTCGAAGTCATCGAGAAGTCAAGCGTGTGCATTACGAGACCTTTCATGAGTGGTTTAAATTGCACGTAAGTGGGCATGTGACTGTCAACCTATAAGACATATAATTCCATCCCATTCTAGAGTAACAATATCATTTCATAATCACAGGTGGCAGAAATGGGCGATGAAGTACCTCAGGAGATAAAAATATTAGCTAAAGAGCCAAACTTGGTTGCTATGAAGTATAGTAGCTACACTATAAATGGGTTAGACTTTCATACACAATCATATGATGTGGGCCGGTCATTTCAGAGTAGTGGAGTAGCTCTTGTTGCACAAACCACATCCTTTGCAAAAGGAAAAGGTGACAATATTAGTGTAAGAAACAAGACCTATTATGGCATTATAAAGGACATTCTTGAGTTGAATTATAAACATGAAGGGAAAGTAGTGTTGTTCAAATGTGACTGGGTTGATAATCATGTAGAAGATGAATGGGTGCAAACTGATCAGTTTGGAATCACTTCTGTGAATTTCAAACATTTGTTCAATACCGGTGAGAAAATATCAGACGAGCCCTTCATATTAGCCACACAAGCAACTCAAGTTTACTATGTTGAAGATCCCATTGATGCTGAGTGGTCTACTATTGTTGTTCCATCATTATATGACATAGAAGAATCTAAAGATGACAACAGTAATGCTTTATGTGTGACGTTGCCTGATCCATGTACTGCTATACGTGTGAGTGTTGCGGATGGATGCATTGGTTCTGCTAGGACAGATTAGATGGACTAGTTCTTAAAGCAAGTGATATTGAAAAAAAGTAAGTGTTGTGTATGATCCTCTAATGTTTTGTATTTTCAGCGATGTACTCACATAGTGTGTCTTTTGCAGGAGGAAAAATGGCAAGCGCAAACGGAAGAGCTAAAGATGGTGGGGTCATGGAGGAACAACTGAAAGCGGTAGAGTATGAACTACTGAGAAGCAAGACCATTGAACAGAATGATAAACAGCTAGCAGCGGTACGAGCAACAAGAGCTTCTATGCAGGAATATATGGAAGCGAACCAAGCCACCCAAAAGAAAAGAAAGGTATGTAGCTTCCATCACATTCATGTTCTACCTGAAGGAAGCAAATGTAGCTTGCAACACTAACCTATATATCTATGCAGGAGCCCTCCAGCGCACCTGTAAGCGCGAATGAAGGACGTGTTTTGAGGTCTAGGGTATCAAAAGATCAAGATCATGTTGATCCTGAGCATCAGCCTTCCAAAGGTAGCCTAATGTCACTTGCTAGAATTGTTCATATTCTAACCTAATGTCACTTGCTAGAATTTTTGTATGACTATGTTAATTTTCTTGCATGAAGAGATTACTCATGAGCTTGATGGTGATGGTAGTAAAAAGAAAGGTGGAAGAAAAATTACTCGAAAGGCTAACATATATGCAAGGCTGAATCAACCCAAAATCCATATTCCACTTAATGGGAATGGCCAGCCTGTTGGGCCAGATGCAACCGAATTTGCCAATTTCATTGGTACTTTGGTGAGGAAGCATATACCACCTGCAGAGTTAGATTGGCGAGATGTTGATGTAGAGAAAAAGTTGTTAGTGTGGGAGACCTTGAAGGTAGAAATGAGCATAATTTATAACTTACACACTCTTTTTTAAGCCATCTAACTGAGTGTCATGTTTTCTCTCATTTTAATAGGCATTTTATGAGCTGGACTCAACTGCTTTGAGCTTTGTTATCAACACTTCACACATAAAATGGAAGGATTGGAAGTCAGATTTAAAGAGGTACAAGTTTGATGCTGCACTCACTGATGCACAACTTATGAAAAGACGTGACAACATAATTAGTGAAGCTGACTGGAAGACCCTTATTACTTATTGGAGATCTTCGGTATTTGAAGTAAGAAATCCTGCTAATCAAAACTGTAGTATATCTTTGCAGAAACACAAACAATATGTGTGATAAATCTCCTTTACTTTTTGTTTGTAGTCTCGTAGTGCTATCGCCAAAAAGAATCGTGCCAATGCAGTACCTCATACATCTGGCAGCAAGAGTCATGCCCGTGTTGCCAATGAAATGGTAAAAACAATTACCCCAATTATAAATGATATGCCATTGTGATTCAGTGACTAATGCATATTGAAATAAATAAATGATTGTAGGCTGTCAAACTTGGGCATGATCCTCGGAGAGATGAAGTTTATATCGAAACACATACATGCAAGAAAGGGGAAAGAAAAGGGAGTTATGTGCCGCAGGCAGAAACAACAATTGTAAGTCTCTTTTGCCATGCTTTTTCAATATTGCTCAGAAATTGTAGAAGTAGAATTTACAGAGCTCGTAAATATCATTTTGTAGAAAGAACTCATAGAGAATGCTGAAAAGCACCCTGAATGGAAGGAAAAGAGCATTCAAGAAGGTGATCTGTTTGCACACGTATGTGGAATCAAGGAGCCCAGGGGTCGTGTCCGTGTGTTAGGTCTAGGTCCAACACCTCAAGATTTGGCCACACAGGGTACACGGGGTAAATTGAGCACAAGAGTTCTAGTTGAAATGCAAGGGCGTCGAGAAGCTGAAAATCGCTATAACATGCTCCAGGGGCATGTGCAACAAATGGAAGAAAGAATGAACCGACTGGAATTGATGTTAGCTTCACAAGGAAGGCATAATCTGGAAACTCCTAGCTCGCAGCATGGTTCCAATTCTCGACAAGTAATGAATTATTTCCACATCCTTTCAATGCATCATTAATCCATCTTGCATGCACTAACTCTATTTCCGTATTGTTGTCTGGTAGAACTCCGGAGCTGAAGCTGAGGAACATAATGATGCTGAAGAAGATGTTGAACAGGATGATGAAGAGACATTTGTTCAAAGAAGAGTTGTTGCAAAGCCCCCTGCAAGAAGCTCATCAACCTATGAAGATGAAAGCCTTGTAATCTTCACATCCTTACCTATATGTTTAAATTATGTTTTGTTTTTATGTTTCTAAAATAAACATTGATTCAGATTGGTATGGATGTGCTTCTATATGCATGGACTGGTCCTGAAACTCCTGTTGCCAAGGCAACAATTATCTTAGTTGACCCAGACACTATTGTGGGCGGAGAGACCCTTGGACCAGGAACTTATGAGGTTCTTGTCAATGTTGCTATTAGAAGAGATGCTACGGTGCCTTATGAATATGACGATTTACAAATTATTGCTGATGCTGTCACAAGGTCCATTGCATGGCCATCTAGCAAGGTAATCACCAACAATATGTGTTTCGTCCACTTATCTCAAATTGTTTGATATGTGATACTGACTCATGATCACTTTGCTAGATGAAACCCTATAAACCAGGGGCATCTTCCCCATCCCGCTGCTAAGGTATTTTTGAATCCAGAGCTAGTATTTATTTTTGAGCTACAAAACCAGGGACCGAAATGAACTTAACCAGAACCTTGTATCTTCTTCTTCTTACATGGTGATGGTATACAATTGTTTTGGTTATTCTCTTCATTTAAAGTTTGGATAAGTTAATGTACAGTTCCTAGCTTACATGGTTTAGTAGAATTACAAGGAAATAATAATGTTATGCAAAAGTTGGCTTTGGTACAGTTCTACTTGCCACATGCCTAGAGGAGCTGGCTGGCACAAATTTCTAGTTGCTCTCCAGCACCAACCAAACTAGCTTGTAGTGCTCTGCACGATAAAGCATGGCTTTTGAACTAAAACTGGGAGTCTGGACATGCTAAACTGTTGCCTTATGTCTAGATGATGGAAATTTAACTTAACTCTGTTGCCTTGAGTTTCTCCCAGTACACCTCTGTATTGTTCCTATTTCCTGAAACATACTACATGGTCACGTTGCATCGATGCTTTATTATGTCAAATGCAACAAAGATCTAATTATCACATGTTGTGGCATTATTCTTAACTTGCCCTATTTTTTGTAACACTAAAATCCCCCAGTTTTTTATTGCCAATTGCCATAGTGCTTTATAAAATTATCATTATTGCCATTGTCTCTGAATGCATGCTCACCGGGGACATTTTTATTCTTTGTAGGAAAGACATACAAAAGGGTCAGGAAGTAACCAGGAAGATGCCAGTTTGCATCGGCTACAGATTTTCTGTAATGGAGCAAAAACAATGTGTCTTTTAGGTCTCATTATGTAAACCTATATGGCATCTTGTCATCTGGGTATTTATCTTGTTATCTGGGTATTTTGTGTAATGGAGAAAACAATGAATCTCGGACATGCATCTATCATTTTGTAAACCTATCGGGTGATTCGCTCACAAAACCATAAATGTTTCCTTCACTCTTGAGAAGTAATTATTATGTTATTCTTCTTTGGTCATGATTTACTATTTTCAAAGCACATGCAAGTTACTGTAATTTGACTGATATCATGTTGTACTGAGATATGCGACTTGATTGACATTGTATTGTGTAAGACAGATGGAAAATCAAGGGTTTAAATATTGCTCAGCTAAACAAAATGTGACAAATTGTTGGTTGGCAAAACAGAACATCGTCTCATTGTTGGTCGACAAAGGGTCATGCTAGTACCGATGGAAAGTTGGTCGGCAAAAAGGATACCATCGCACAGTTTGTCGGGAAAGTTTTAGGACAAGGACAACAGAAAGTCAGTCGGCAAATATTATACTATCAAACAGTCGGTCGGGAAAACCTAAACATCAGCGCCAACTGAAAATCGGTCGGCAAATATGTTACCATTGGGTAGTCGGTCGGGAAAGATTCCAAGTAGGGCCATCAGAAAGTCGGTCGGCAATTCTCTTTATAGGCGTCCAACTGTTGGTCGGGAAAGATATGTCGGTCGGGAAAATGCTTTCCCGTCTGGATTTTCCCCAACAAACGTTGTCGATCGGCAATACTCTTTCCCGACCGAGTGTATGTCGTCAGACCTTGTTTTCCCGACCAACTTGTTTGTTAGGGATGTGGTGCTGTGGTGTAGTGTACCTCCGGGTCTACCTCCACTACGAGGCATTGAGCACCGAATCGACCTCATTCCCAAAGAACCTCTACCAAACAAGGCTCCATACCACGTCAACCCTGAAGAAACTAAGGAGATCCAATGGCAAGTGCAACAACTAATCGACAATGGACATGTACGTGAAAGCTTAAGCCCTTGTGCTGTTCCCATTATACTTGTGCCCAAGCAAGATGGTAGTTTTCGCATGTGCTCGGATTGTAGACCTGTCAATGTTATTACCGTTCGCTATAGGCATCCCATTCCTTGCCTAGATGATATGCTTGATGAACTTAGTGGTGCCACCATTTTCTCAAAAATTGATCTCAAAAGTGGCTATTATCAAATTCGCATACAACAAGGTGATGAATGGAAAACCGCTTTCAAAACCAAATTTGGCTTGTACGAGAGGTTGGTTATGCCTATGGGTTTGTTGGAAGCTCTCGGTACTTTCATGCATCTTATGCATTTTATGCTTCACCCTTATATTGGAGTGATTGTTGTGGTTTACTTTGATGACATTCTTGTTTTTAGCAAATCCATGAAAGAGCATCTAAAGCATATTAGGGCTGTTTTGCAAACTCTTCGCAAGGAACGTCTTTATGCAAACATGAAAAAGTGCAAATTTGGTGTTGACAAGCTTGTTTTCTTGGGCTTCGTCGTTTCTTCCAAGGGTGTCCATGTTGATGAATCCAAAATTGAAGCAATTAAAACTTGGCCCCAACCCACCAATTTGCAACAAGTGTGTAGCTTTCTTGGCCTTGCGGGTTTTTATCGTCGCTTTGTGAAAGATTTTAGCACTATTGCCGCTCCTTTGCATTCCTTGAGTAAGAAAAATGCCTCTTTTGTTTGGGGATCTTTGCAATCTACCGATTTTGATGAACTCAAGTCTTTGCTTACTCATGCTCTGATTCTTGCTTTACTCAACTTTGACAAAACTTTTGAGGTTCATTGTGATGCAAGTGGTACTAGAATTAGCGGAGTTTTGATGCAAGAAAAATGAGCTATTGCATATTTCAGTGAAAAACTCTCTGGTGCTCAACTTAACTATCCTATCTATGACAAAGAATTGTATGCTTTAGTGCGTGTGCTACATGTTTGGGAACATTATCTTAGACCTCATGAGTTTGTCATCCATACCGATCATGAAATGCTTAAGTACTTAAAAGGTCAAAATAAGTTGAACAAGCGGCATGCCAAATGGAGTGAAGTTATTGAATCTTTCCCCTATGTGATCAAGTACATTAAGGGTAAGGAAAATGTAGTTGCGGATGCACTTTCACGCATATGCACGCTTGTCACTAAACTTGAGTTGAATGTTATTGGCTTTGAGCACATAAAAGACTTGTATGTGAATGATCCTTCCTTTGCTACTCCTTATGCTAAGTGTTTGACGAATACATCTTGGGAACGATATTACATCCAGGATGATTATCTTATGAGAGCTAACAAACTTTGCATTCCCGAGTCTTCTCTTCGTTTGCTCCTTTTGCAAGAGGCTCATGGAGGCGGACTCATGGGACGCTTTGGTCGTGATAAGACATTTGCCACGCTCTCCAAGAACTACTTTTGGCCCAAGATGTTCTGCGACGTCGCACGCTTCACCGACCGATGCTCCACGTCGCAAAGCTAAGTCTAAAGCTCAATCCCATGGTCTTTACATGCCTCTTCCTATTCCTTATCAACCTTGGGAAGACATTAGCATGGATTTTGTACTTGGTTTGCCTAGAACTCAAAATGGAAAAAGATTCCGTGTTTGTTGTTGTGGACCGATTTTCTCAGATGGCACATTTCATTCCATGCAACAAGATAGATGATGCTTCACATGTTGCAAATCTCTTTTGTAGGGAAATCTTGCGCCTCCATGGAGTACCAAAGACAATCATCTCCGACCGTGACGTCAAGTTCCTGAGTTACTTTTGGAAGACGCTATGCGCCAAACTCAGAATCAAGCTCCTGTTCTCATCCGCATGTCATCCTCAAACCGATGGCCAAACGGAGGTGATGAACTGTACGCTCTCACTCTACTTCGCGTGTTGATCAAGAAGAAAATCAAGAAGTGGGAGGCGTGTCTACCCGTCGCCGAGTACGCCTACAACCGTGCAAGACATTCGACGATCGGAAAGTCCCCCTTCGAGGTCGTTGAGGGAGTCCTGGATTAGGGGGTCCTCGAACAGCCGGACTATATACTTTGGCCGGACTGTTGGACTATGAAGATACAAGATTGAAGACTTTGTCCCGTGTCCGGGTGGGACTCTCCTTTGCAGGGAAGGCAAGCTTGGCAATTCGGATATGTAGATCTCCTTCTCTGTAACCAACTCTGTGTAACCCTAGGCTCCTCCAGTGTCTATATAAACCGGAGGGTTTAGTCCGTAGGACAACAACAATCATAATCATAGGCTAGCTTATAGGGTTTAGCCTCTACGATCTCGTGGTAGATCAACTCTTGTAATACTCATATCATCAAGATCAATCAAGCAGGAAGTAGGGTATTACCTCCATCGAGAGGGCCCAAACCTGGGTAAACATTGTGTCCCCCGCCTCCTGTTACCATTAGCCTTGGACGCACAGTTCGAGACCCCCTACCCGAGATCCGCCGGTTAACACCGACATTGGTGCTTTCATTGAGAGTTCCACTATGCCGTCACGATAAGGCTTGATGGCTCGCCTTGTTGTCAAGGACAACATCACCTCTGGGAGAGCCCTAGCTGTAGGCCAAGCTCTCTGACTAGGCGGCTTCGTCATGACCGCCCGTTCGGTCGTCGCGCCTATGATGACTTCTCGGGTCATCAAAAACAGCCTCCACGTCAGCTCGGAATTCACCGAGCAGATGGATCCAATGGAGCTCTCCTCCTTGAACGAGCTCTTGGATCGCATCGCCGCCCTGGGAGTCGCTACAGACTATGATCGGATCGGGCTTAAACCCGACCAAAGGGAGATTAACTCTCCGCTGGTCACCCATCAGATAGCGGTGGTGGAGGAGCAATGTAGCGATTCTTCCTCCATTCTGAGGACGAACTATGTCCGGATTCCCGAGCTCTCCGAGCCGGATACCCGTCTACTGGAGGACATGGCCCAAGCTCCAAACCTAGAATCGGACAGCGGGCCAGAAAACTCGGGCAACATCCCGGAGCCCGAACTGCCAAGCTCGGAAGCTCCTCTACCCCTGGGTCTCAGATCGGGTCAGGGTTTGGACCTAAATCTACCCACCCACCTAGACACAAGTGATCTTTGCCACATTAGACAAGAGCCCCATGAGACAGTACATCACTTTTGGACCAGATTCCTCCTGTAATGAGCAAGGTCAAGGACTGTCACGAGGAAGACGCAATTTCATTCTTTTTCAAAAATTGCACGGACAGGGGAATCCTCAACGCCATAAGTCACCGTGACATAGCACACTTCGCTAACTTGGAGGCCATTATACAAAAGTACTGTGCGATGGAAAGCGCCTAGAAAACCCAAACAAAATTCTGGGATCCTCTGGCTCTCTCTAAACCCCTCGTCCAAACTAAAAGGGTGCACTCTCACAAGTCACCCGATCCAATTACCAAGAAACCAAAGCCCACTACAGGGCGTGGAACCATATTGGAGGGATGGTTTAATGGTCCATGCAAAATTCATAGTACACCGGATACCATACCAACACACAGCCTTAGAGAATGTTGGATACTCCAGCAGGTGGCCAAGAGCGGCAAGGATCTCCTCATCAACAATACCGCAGAGCACCATCCCGCGGAAAATAACAATACATTATTGACAGTCTTCGAGACTTTCGCCTCAAATAATAGGCGCAAGCGAGCACTCCGCAGTCTCGCCGAAGTTTGCCACGTCGCAGCAATAAATCCATGGAACAACACGGCCATAACCTTCAATGCCAGTGACGAACCTCAATTTTGAACATTCCGAGCACCAGCCGCTTTGGTCCTTAGTCCAATTGTGGACGGCTTCAGGCTTACTAAAGTGCTCATGGACGGCAGCAGCGGATTAAACCTCATCTACAAGGAAACTCTTAACAAAATGGAAATAGACAAGAGCCGCATTGAGCAAAGCAGCACGACCTTCAGAGGTATCATCCCTAGTCAGGAGGCACGATGCGCGGGAATAATCACACTAGATGTGGTATTCGGCATGCCGGAGAATTATAGGTCCGAAGAAATCACATTCCAAGTGGCCTCATTCAGTAGCGGATACCATGCCCTTTTAGGGCGGGATGCATTCACGAGCTTCCAAGCTATACCCCATTACGGATACATGAAGCTCAAGATGCCCGGGCCCAATGGAATCATCACTCTAGCTAGTGATCCAGATGTAGCACTCCGCGCCGAAAATAAAACCGCCGCACTGGCCCTTGAGGCATTATTCGAAGCCCTCGTGGCCGAAGAACTAATTGCGCTACGCTCCACAGTGGACAGGGACAACGTGATACTCGACAAACGACCCAAGTCCACCTCTTTCAAACCAGCGGATGAAATAGTCAAATTCCAGGTCCACCCAACAGACCCTACAAAAACAGCATCCATCGGGGTACAACTGAACACCACAATAGACGCCGCACTGCGAGAGTTCTTGCATGAGAATTGGGACATCTTCGCCTGGCTTCCTTCAGACATGCCAGGTATCCCACGCAGGCTGGCCAAGCATAGCCTAAACATACTGAAGGGATACAAGCCGGTCAAGCAGACTCTTCAGCGCTTTTCAGAACCTAAGCGACAGGCCATGGGAGAAGAGCTAGCCAAGTTACTCGAAGCCGGATTCATTAGAGAAATAAAACATCCGGACTGGCTAGCAAACCTGGTGATGGTACCAAAGAAGGACAAATCCTGGCGCCTATGTGTCGATTTCAAGGACCTCAATAAGGCTTGCCCTAAGGATCCCTTCCCCCTCGCCCGCATCGATCAAATCATCGATGCTACCGCAGGACACGGCTCATTGTGCTTCCTCGACGCATACTCCGAATACCATCATATCAAGATGGCGGAGTCCGATCAAGCCGCAACGGCATTCATCACTCCATACGGCCCCTTTTGTTTTAACACCATGCCTTTCGGGCTAAAAAATGCCGGTGCAACCTATCAACGCATGATTCAGACATTCCTGGGAACACAAATCGGCAAAACAGTGGAGGCATACGTAGACGATGTGGTTATCAAAACCAGACACGTTGAATCTTCAATAGACGACTTGAGGCTTATGTTCGACAATCTACGAGCATACGACATCAAGCTCAATCCGGAAAAATGCGTTTTTGGCGTACCTGCCGGAAAGCTCTTGGGCTTCATTGTTTCCAATGGAGGAATTGAAGCAAATCCGGCTAAAATCCGAGCTCTGTCACAGTTGGCTACCCCAATAGACCTCAAGCAAATCCAGAAATTAACTGGATACATGGCTGCCCTAAGCCGCTTTATCTCCCGATTAGGAGAAAAGGCACTACCTCTCTATCGCCTTCTTCGATGCACCGAACACTTCGAGTGGACGGATGCGGCTATGGCCGGACTGGAAGAAATAATGGCCCTCTTGGCCAGCAATCCAATCCTAGCCGCGCCAAATATCGGCGAACCCATGTTGTTATATATAGCTGCAACACACCAAGTTGTAAGCGCAGTACTTGTCGTTGAATGAGAGACAGACGGACATAAGTTCCCGCTTCAAAAGCTCTACGTATCCACTGTCCTCAATCCATGCAAATCACGATACCCACATTATCAAAAGATAGCATACACGGTCTTCATGGCATCCCGGAAACTACGACACGACTTTCAAGAGTGTTCAATCACGGTGGCCTCTGAAGTACCACTCAACGATATAATAAATAACCGTGATTCCACGGGCCGGATTGCTAAATGGGCTATCGAGCTCCTCCCGTTTGACATAACATACAAACCACGGCGAGCCATTAAGTCGCAAGTACTGGCTAACTTCGTTGCCGAATGGACAGAAGCAAAACTCCCTAAAGAGTACGACGCGTACTCCAATTATATCATGCACTTTGACGACTCTAACATGCTGGCAGGTCTGGGGGTAGGCATCGTCCTGACATCCCCCACCGGAGATACAGTGCAATACATACTCCAAATATTATACACAGACTCCAACAACGCAGCCAAATATGAGGCTCTGTTGCATGGTCTTCGGATGGCAGTCTCCATGGGCATTCAACGCCTAGAAATGCATCGGGATTCGAACCTTGCAATATCTTAAATAAATGGAGACTTTGACGCCAAGGACCCAAAAATGGCGGCTTACCGTAATGCCATCCTTAAAATGTCAGCTCGGTTCGAGGGGCTTGAATTCCACCATGTGGTCCGAGAGAACAATCAAGCGGCGGATATCCTCGCCCGCATCGGTGCTAAGCGCGACCCCGTCCCACCTAATATCTTCTTGGAAAGATTGTTCAAGCCATCCATGGTGTGGGAAGGGGAGACCGGCAATACCAGTCCGGATCCGAACACAACCCTAGATCCCGAACACTCTGACGTAATCGGAGGCTCCGCCACCAAAATAACATCTTCGGCCCACGTGATTATGGTTGTCATCGCCCCATGGACGAAACCCTTCTTAGCCTACTTAAATAGGCAAGAACTCCCCGAGGACCAAAATGAGGCACGTTGCATTGTGCGGCTCTCTAAAGCCTACAAGGTCCACGAGGGAGAGCTTTATAAGAAAAGCGCAACTGGAGTGCTCCAAAGGTGCATCTCCGAAGAGGAAGGACGGCAACTCTTGGCTGAAATTCATGCCGGACTCGGCGGCCACCACGCCGCAGCTCGGGCCCTTGTAAGCAAGGCCTTCCGTACAGGTTTCTACTGGCCGACAGCCCGAGCAAACGCACAGGACCTCGTCCAACATTGCGTCGGTTGCCAGCTTTTTGCAAATCAAAGCCATATGCCACCTACCACTCTACAAACAATCCCCATAAATTGGCCCTTTGCGGTCTGGGGCTCGATATGGTTGGACCCCTTAAAGGAGGAAGCCATAAGAAAAAATACTTGTTGGTCAAGGTGGATAAATTCACCAAATGGATAGAAGCCAAACCAGTTAAAACGGCCGAATTTGGACCAGTGATAGACTTCATATCAGGGGTTGTACACCGTTATGGTGTCCCCCACAGCATCATCACCGATAACAGCTCCAATTTCACAGCCGACAAGGTGAAAACTTGGTGCGGTAACATGGGCATTAAGCTCGATTACGCCTCCGTCTATCACCCCCAAACAAACGGTCAAGTCAAATGAGCAAACGGTCTTATTATGAGCGGCATCAAACCCAGACTAGTACGATCCTTGAAGGAATCATATATGCACTGGGTTGAGGAGCTCGACTCCATACTATGGGGGCTGCGGACAACACAGAATTGCACCACCGGATACACACCGTTTTTTATGGTGTACGGCTCAGACGCGGTATTGCCCTGCGACATCATTCATGACTCACCTTGAGTGCGCATGTACGAAGAGAAAGAAGCCGAGCTTGATCGGCAGGATAGTTTAGATGCCCTGGAGGAGGAGCGTGACATCGCAAAAGCCCGCTCCGCATTCTATCAGTAACAGGGTCGAAGGTATCAAAGCAGAGAAGTACGGGCCAAAACTTATAACGTTGGCAAACTCGTCCTACGCCTACCAGAGAAGAAAAAGGACAAGCTCAAGCCCAAGTGGGAGGGTCCCTTCATCATCGATAAAGTTCTTACCGGTGGAGCGTACCATCTGCGTGACGCATCTGACAATCGACTCGAGCCAAACCCATGGAACGCGGCCAGACTCCGAAGATTCTACGCCTAGTGCCGGACTCTGTGTTCGTCTTCTTACCTCTGCTTTTTTTATATATCCGCTTTCTTTCTTTCTTTATTTCTTCCTTTTTCTTTATGGCCATAAAAGCTTAAAGTGTGTCTTGACTACACAATCTTGACATGCCATGCGCGCTCATTATACCTGGGGGCTTCTTATACAGAAGCTTAATATAATTATGTCCCGGGCTTTATGCCCACTACATATGTGTTGCTTCTCCATATGTACCAATTTCCGCCATTATATGCATCGATATGACTTAAGTGTTGGCCAAGCTAGGCTGCCTGGCTCCTATGTTTATGCCCTACGTTCCTGTTAGTTCGGCTAGGGCATAAGGGGAGCACCTCTGCAATTGTTACTGCCGGGTCAGTCGGATGTGTACCTCAGACTGGGTGAAGCCGAAAGCTAGTGTTCTTAAGGGAATATTCGGTCGGTGAACAAAAGATGTTTCTTACCTATTACAATACATGCCCCCAGATGTTTATATCATGCGTCTCTTTTCACAGTTCGGACATGCACATCAATGCATGCGTACCCAGGGAAAGGAACCCTTAACGAAACTATTCTCCCTGGAAGATGTTTCTTACTATCCATGTAATATAACATAGCTAGTTGGGTACTTGTTTGTTCAAGCACTTATGACCCCTACGCCTGGTTTCCACGCGTACCTTGGTTATTACATAACTAAGCGGGTATTCGGATACACTCCAGACTGTCGGGTCCGGAGGTTGAAGCGAAAAGGTCCGCCATGACAAATGATTTACAATCCGGCTAGGGACAAAATATGTCATTTGAAGTACACATTCACTTAGACTGACTAAATTCTTTTTCTATACCATCCAATAGGTTGTCTAGCCTACAATCCTGTTGGGAATTCTTTGCGGCTAAACCTACCTGGTCATATACCAGACTAACGGTGATCTCTTTCCCATCCGACCCTACAGGTTTGACCTCGGCCATGTGGTTCAGGTCAGCCTTGGTGTATCGCATCTTCACCATGGCCCAGGCTTCCCTTGCCCCTTGTCGGCAGGCTGATATCTTCCATAATCGGAAGTACCGCCGCGCTCCCTTGAGCATCTCTACAAGCTCCCCCATGCCTCCAAGCTGGGAGGCGGATGGCCACAAGGCCTGGGCAATGCCCTGCATCACCTACCGAACTTGTTCGTGCAGTTGTGAGAGCTCTTGCAGAAGATCGCCTGCAGATTCGGGCATCTCCTCTTCAGGATGACCTGTCAGCATACCTACAGACATAACTCTGTTAGCCCGTTTCTTCGCCAAACTCTATAAAGGTTCGTTCGAGCACTTACTAAAAATGCCGCGTCGAAGCCTCTTATTCTCCTTCACGGAGTCAGCAAGTTGGGCTCGAACATCTTTTAGTTCAACGCCCAGCCGGGTATGGGCATCCTAGACATCATTTCTCTCTCGAATAACCCGTGTAAGCACGTGCTCGCCAGCCTCTAGCTGTCGTTGAGCATGTTGCTCATCCCCCGGTACGATCTCCGGATTACCTCCGGGATTGTCTGCAGAATCTATTGTTAGATTTGCATTCATGCCGAATACTAACTCGTACACATCATTACATTCATTTCGATCAAGACAAGTATTACTAGATGAGGCCTTCTTGGACTCCTCCATTCCGGCAACTACGGCCCGTAGCTAGGCTTTGCACTCCTCTAGCTCTGAGACAACTGGGTATTCTTCTCCGTAAGAACCTATGCATACAATGATCCTTAAATTAGTTGTGCCAACTGTTTCAAGTCTCAGGGGCTACAGATATACGTAATTATCAGATTTTCTTACCCGTATATCCTTTACATACTGGTCCGTGGCTCTGGCAAGGCCATCTTGAGTAGCTTGGATGTACACGTCTCCTGAGTTGAAGGCATTGAACGCCTCTTCAGAGAAATTAGGGTCGCGGAGTACGGCCCGGCGACGCCTGTGATTCATGGCGCTCTCCACTTCGGAATTCGTAGCGGACAGTCTATCCGCATCCTCTATAGGAGGACCATCTGGTGTTGTCCTCGCGTTAGCCTCTGCCCCTAAGCCTGGCTCTGGAGTCCGGCTGGTGGAGGCGTGGCCGACAGGCTCTCCAGACATAGTCCGGCGAGCGTTTTTTCTGCCAGGAACCACGGACATTACTACATTTTAAAGACGATAATCATGGAGCAGGTTTTTTATCATACCTCTGCGACGGCATCTCGGTCCTGACCGCCTTCCTTTTAAGCTTACCCGGCTTCGGTGCCCCTTGTTGGCGAGTCACCGTGGGTTCGGCACGGCGCCCTGATGGCCTTCCCTGTAAAACGCAATACGTGCGCGGTGGGTAAGGTGCAAAGAAGGGATCCTTCTCGGAAGTTGGGACTTCGGTTTTACTTGCATGCGATGCAGGGAGTAGGCCAGGGTAATCGGCTATGATGGCCACCAAGGCACCATCACAGCTTAGCTGATAGAACGTCCTGTCAACAAGCTCCACAAGTACGTCCGGATCTTCTTTGAGTCTGGGGTCGAGGGCCCAGTCAGGGTCCTCTAGCTGTGGAGACGGCCTGTGGACCTCCCTCACAGCTTTTCGCAGTTCCTGCTATGAATTGGCAAGATAAATAGTTGTGCTGAAGAATGCAGAAATGAATGGAGTTGAGTAAAAGATAGCAACTCACCCAGCTTGGGGGGTTGTACATGGAAAATCCATCTCGTGGCTTAATATTGAGGAACTCCTCTTCTTCTCCTTTGTACAAATCGGACAGTATTTTCGCTAGAGCGGTGGCGGAGTCCGGACCTTTACGACCGCAGCGGGTGGCATCGTCTTCTCCATTGAAGTGCCACATGGGTTTCCCCCGATATTGAAGTGGCTGCACCCCCCGCATTATACATATTGACATGACCTCGATTATTGTCAGTCCTGATTTGTCCAGCGTTTTTATCCTGCCCATCAGGTAAAGGACCTCTCTGTTATCTCCTCCTGGGGGCTCCGGGGGCGCCAGCTGTGGCGTTTCTTCAACGGGGCAATTGCAAACTCAGGAAGGCCCATCCGAATAGGGTCCAGAAGGGAGACGTCCTCCATATAAAACCACCTCGAAGGCCAGTCTTCAGATGTCTTCTTCGGGGTACCAAACAGGTATCCGGTCCCGATGATACGCCATATTTCGGCTCCACCCACTTGATATATTGACCCCTCTTGAGTGCGGGGGACGAGGCAGAATAGCCCCTTCCATAGCTCGAAATGAACTTCGCAGCCCAGAAATAGCTCGTAGAAGGCGACATAGCCCGCGATGTGTAGTATGGAGGCAGGAGTGAAGTTATGGAGCTAGAGGACGTAGAACTCCAGGAGCCCGCGGAGGAACGGATGGATTGGAAATTCGAGACCCCTCAGCAAGTAAGGGACAAGGCATACCTGCTCCCCCCTCTATGGGTTGGGAAAACTCTCCGCTTGCTCCCCGCCATTGTAAGTGGCTAGTCCGGCTCGGACGGGGACCATATATGCAGGCGGGAGAAACCCCTGGGTATGCAACTTCACCAATCGATCATGGGGGACAGAACACTTCTCCTAATTGTTGGGCTTAGCACTGCGGGAGCGAGAGGAGGAGCTGCTGCAGCCAGCCATGATGGAATGGCTTTTTCCGGCGTGCTCTGGTGGATACTCGCTGAGGGAAGATGTTGTGATTTGGATCTGAGGATCCCTGTCGGTGTCAAAACCGGCGGATCTCGGGTAGGGGGTCCCAAACTGTGCATCTAGGCGGATGGTAACAGGAGACAAGGGACACGATGTTTTTACCCAGGTTCGGGCCCTCTCGATGGAGGTAAAACCCTACTCCTGCTTGATTGATATTGATGATATGGGTAGTACAAGAGTGGATCTACCACGAGATCAAGGAGGCTAAACCCTAGAAGCTAGCCTATGGTATGATTGTTGTAATGGTTGTTCGTCCTACAGACTAAAACCCTCCGGTTTATATAGACACCGGAGAGGGCTAGGGTTACACAAAGTCGGTTACAATGGTAGGAGATCTACATATCCGTATCGCCAAGCTTGCCTTCCACGCCAAGGAAAGTCCCATCTGGACACGGGTCGAAGTCTTCAATCTTGTGTCTTCATAGTCTTGGAGTCCGGCTGACGATGATAGTCCGGCTGTCCGGACACCCCCTAGTCCAAGACTCCCTCAGTAGCCCCCGAACCAGGCTTCAATGACGATAAATCCAGCGCGTATGTAGTCTTTGACGTTGCAAGGCGGATTCTCCTTTAAGTACCACGTACCTGCCGAACAGTGTCCGGCTCCCTTATCAATGTTGCGCTTCTTGGCTTCCACGCCCAATAATGGCCTTCTTCCACGCGTCGCATGAATGCGAAAAGCCAGGGTATCTTTTATGTTTTACCCCCTAACTGTGCAAATAATCCGCCTATAAGAGAGGCAAGAATCTAGATCCAAATCACACCATCTTCCTTCCGCGAGTACTCATCGGAGCGCTTCTGGCCAAGAATCCATTCCATCATGGACCATCGACGCGGCTCCTCTTCTCGCGCTCCCAGCCCTCTGCCAGGAGATTGGAGGAGATGTTCTGTCCTGCACAACGAGCTGGTGACGCCCCAAGCGGAGGGATATCTCCCTCCGGCCTTCATGGTTCCGGTTCGAGCCGGGTTGGCCACCTACAAAGGTGGGAAGCAAGCGGAGGCTACCCCAAGTCCCAACAAAGGGGAGCGGGTATGCTTCGTCGCCTATCTGATAAGGGGCTCGGATTTCCTATACATCCGTTCCTCCGCGGGCTCCTGGAGTTCTACGGACTCCAGCTCCATCACCTCACGCCCGCCTCTATCCTGCATATCGCGGGTTACATATCTCTTTGCGAGCTATTCCTGGGCGTTGAGCCCCATTTTACGCTGTGGAAGAGGTTGTTCTACCTTGTGCCCCGCTCTCACGAGGGGTCCATATATCAAGTGGGCGGTGTCGAAATATGGCGCATCGCCGGGACCGGATATCCATCCGGAACCCCTAAGAAGGCGTCCGAAGACTGGCCTTCAGAATGGTTTTACATAGAAGACGCTCCGCTACCGGACCCTGTTCGGATCGGCCTCTCGAAGTTCAGTAATGCTCCTTTGAAGAAACGCCTCAGCTGGCGCCCACAGAGCCCCCAGCTGGAGGAAGACAAGAGCATCCATTATTTGATGGGCCGGATAAGGTTACTGGCCCATTCCGGGTTGACCATGATTGGAGTCATGGCAACCTGCATTATGCGGGGGGTGCAGCCGCTGCAGTACAGGGGCCACCCTATGTGGGATTTCAACAGGGAGGACGATGCCACCCGTCATGGCCGCAAAGGGCCGGGATCGGCCGAAGTCCTGGCGAAGATCCTGTCCGGCCTGTACAAGGGGGAGAAGGAGGATTTCCTCCAGACGAGCCCGTTGAATGGGTTCTCCATGAATAACCCTCGTCGTTGGGTAAGCGAACACTTCGTGTGCCCCACCCATGCTTTCAAAGTTTAAGTCTCTTATATTATGATTCCGACGCAGGAGCTGCATCGGGTTGTGGAGGGCATGCTTAGTCCAGCTCCACAACCCGAGGATCCGGAGAGATGCCAGGATCCGGCCTCTGAAGAGGACCCAGACATAAAGGTGGAGCTAATCGACGGGGTGTTCCACCAGCTCAGCATGGATAACGCCTTAGTCACCATTACGGCTGACTACCCCGGACTATATCCGGCTTCCCAGGTGATTGTGACCGAAGTCCTGACACCATTATTTCTTCCTTGCTCATTTCTGACCACCGTATATGATGGTGCCTTGCAAGAAGCGCCTTTAAGGCGGGAAGCCGAGCCTGCGGCGGCTGACCAACAAGGGTCAGTCCGGCCCAGTAGGCGGAAGAGGAGCGCGGCGCGGATTGAAACATCGCCGCAAAGGTATAGCTCACGGTTCGTTATTCAGAGCAACGTTCCTAGGAAGCGTTTGAATGCTCATGACTTTTGTAGGAGAAAAAGCGCCCGCCGGACTGCAGGCGTAGAGGTTGCCAATCCAACCTCTACCAGCCAGGCTCCAGCACCTGATCTGGAGGGGGAGGCGAGCGCAAGGCACGAGCCAGATACTCCTCCAACGGAGGATGCCGGCAGACTGTCCGCCACCAAGTCTGAGGTGGAGAGCGCCATGAACCACAGGCGCCGCCAGACAGTTTTTCGTGACGCGTGCTTCTCCCCTGAGGTGTTGAATGCCTTTAACACGGGGGACGCGCACCTCCGTGCTGCTCAAGATGGTTTGGCTAGAGCCGCGGAGCAATATGTAAAAGACATACGGGTAAAAGAATTTAATAGTTGTATATGCCAGTAGCCCCCGAGACTTAAAGTAGTTATATTAACTGATTTAAGGATCATTTGAAACGCAGGATCTTACAGAGAAGAATACCCAACTGTCTCAGGATCTGCAAGAGTGCAAGGCCCAATTCGAGGCCGCACTTGCTGACGCAGGAGGAAACACGGAGACCCCTCCTGGTAACACATTATTTTAAAAAGGTAAGTGGTGTGCGGCGTGCGCGCAAGTCTAATAATGACATTGCAGGTGCTGCCGGACAAGATCCGGACAGGCAAGAACTACTACGCCAGCTGAAGGCCGGCGAGAGGGTGCTGAATAAGGTGTAGCAGGAAAGGAACAAGCTCCAGGATGCCCACGCCCAGCTCGGAGAAGAGCTGAAAGGTGTTCGGGCCGAGCTGTCTGGCTCCGTTAAGGAGAATCAGTGGCTTCGTCGCGGCATCTATAGTAAGTTCTTGAGCGAACTCCTTTGAAAAGAAGAGTTCGGCGAGGAAGTCAATTGACAAAATATGTCTGTAGGTATACTCACAGGTCGCCCTGCGGAGGAGATGCCCGTATCAACGGGTGATCAACTTCCCGAGCTGTTGCAGCTGCTCGAACGAGTTCGGCAGGCAATGAGCGGCGTCGTCCCGGCTTTATGGCCAGCCCTCTCCCTACCCGAGGGCCTTGGGGAGCTTGCGGAGAAGCTTCAGGGAGTGTGGCAGCGCTTCCATTTATGGAAGATTTCGGCCTGCCGCCAAGGTGCCTGGGAGGCCTGGGCCATGGTGAAGACGCGGTACAAGAAGGCGGATCCCGGCCACATGGCCGAGGTCGGACCTGTGGGGCCCGATGGGAAGGAGATCCCTGTGAGTTTAGTATACGGCCAAGTAGAGTTGGCCGCTAAATTTTCCCAACGGGACTGTAAATTAGACAGCCTGTTAGATGGGATTAAGGAGGAATACAGTCAGTCGATTTGACAATGTATTTTAAAATGACATGTAAAATGCCTTCTAGCCAGATTGTAGATCGTTTGTCTTTGCCGACCTTTTCGCTTCAACCTCGGGACCCTAGAGTCCGGAGTGTGTCCGAATACCTTCTCGGTTAAGAAACAACCGGGGCATGCATGGAGACCAGGCATAGGGGTCATTAGTGCTTTATCAGACAAGTTCCCAACTAGTTATGTTATATTACATGGTTAGTAAGAAACATCTTCCAGGGAGAATAGTTCCGTTAAGGGTTCCTTTCCCTGGGAGGCATGCCCTAAAGTGCATGTCCGGACTGCGAAAAGAGCAGAAAAACATCTAGGGGCAGATAAGTAAGTAGGTAAAAAATCATCTTTCAAGTCACCAACCGAATATTCCCTTAAGAACGCTAGCTTTCGGCTTCACCCAGTCTGAGGTACACATCTGGCTGACCCGGCAGTAACAATCGCAGAGGTGCTCCCTTTACCTCCTAGCCGAACAATCGGGAACGTAGGGGTAAGCACAGGAGCCAGGCAACCCAGCTTGGCCAAAACTTAAGTCATATCGATGCATATAATGGTGAATAAAAAGTACATGTGGAAGTTTGACACATGTGTTGGGCATGAAGCCCTTATAATTAAGCTTCTGGTAAAGAAGCCCCCAGGTATAATGAGTGCAGATGGCACGTCAAGTGTGTGCGAACAATGTGCAAGTAGGCCTTTAAGGGATTTTTAGGAAAAGGGGTGAGAGAAGAAAGAGAAACAAAAGACAGCTGAAGTGTAAAAATTTGGACGGGGGAAGGGGACAAACTCTTAGTCCGGCGCTAGGCATAGATTCTTCGGAGGCGGGCTGCGTTCCATGGGTTCGGCTCGAGTCGGTTGTCCGACGCATTTCGTAGACGGTACGCTCCGCCGGTCAAGACTTGATCGATAATGAAGGGGCCTTCCCATTTGGGCTTGAGCTTGTCCTTTTTCTTGTCCGGCAGGCGTAGAACTAGTTCGCCAACATTGTAAGTCTTGGCCCGTACTTCTCTCCTTTGATATCTTCGAGCCTGCTGCTGATAGAATGCGGAACGAGCCTTGGCGATGTCGCGTTCTTCCTCCAATGTGTCCAAGCTGTCCTGCCGATCCAGCTCGGCCTCTCTTTCTTTGTACATGCGCACTCGAGGTGAGTCATGAATGATGTCGCAGGGCAGAACTGCTTCTGCGCCGTATACCATAAAAAATGGTGTGAATCCGGTAGTACGGTTGGGCGTTGTCCGCAGCCCCCAGAGTACGGAGTCGAGCTCCTCTACCCAGTGCGTGTCAAATTTCGTAAGTGGCCGCACTAGTCTGGGTTTGATGCCGCTCATTATTAGACCATTTGCTCGTTCCACTTGACCGTTGGTTTGAGGATGATAGACTGAAGCGTAATCAAGCTTAATGCCCATATTTTTGCACCATGATTTAACCTCGTCGCCCGTGAAGTTCGTGCCGTTATTGGTGATGATGCTGTGGGGGACACCATAACGGTGTACTACCCCGGATATGAAGTCTATCACTGGTCCGGACTCTGCCGTTTTAACTGGCTTGGCCTCTATCCATTTGGTGAATTTATCCACCATGACCAATAGGTACCTTTGCTTGTGGGTTCCCCCTTTAAGGGGTCCAACCACGTCAAGCCCCCAGACCTCGAACGGCTAGGTAATGGGTATAGTTTTGAGGGTGGTGGGTGGCATATGGCTCTGATTAGCAAAGAGCTGACAACCGACGCATCTTTGGACTAAGTCCTGAGCATCTGCCCGGGCCGTCGGCCAATAAAATCCTGTACAGAATGCCTTTCCTACAAGGGCCCGAGCTGCGGCGTGGTGTCTGCCTAGTCCGGCATGAATTTCAGCCAGAAGGTTTCGCCCTTCCTCTTCGGAGATACACCTTTGAAGGACTCCGGTTGTGGTTTTCTTATAGAGTTCTCCCTCATGGACCTTGTAGGCTTTGGATCGCCGAACTATGCAGCGGGCCTCATTTGGTCTTCAGGAAGTTCCTGCCTAAGCAGGTAGGCTAGGAATGGCTCTGTCCACGGGACAATTACTGCCATTATGTCGTGGGCTGAAGGTGTTATGTCATCGGCTGAATCGCCGATTATGTCAGATTGCTCTGTGTCGGTTGGTGCGGCTGCTTCCGGTTTGTTATTTCCGGACTCCTCTTCCCATAGTACGGATGGCTTAAACAGTCATTCCAGGAAGATGTTTGGAGGGACAGCGTCACGTTTTGCGCCGATGCGTGCCAATACGTCGGCCGCTTGGTTATTATCCCTGGCTACGTGGTGGAATTCAAGTCCTTCGAACCGAGCTGACATTTTAAGGACAGCGTTACGATAGGCTGCCATTTTCGGATCTTGGCGTCAAAGTCTCCATTTACTTGGGATATTGCGAGGTTTGAGTCCCGGCGCACCTCTAGGCGTTGAATGCCCATGGAGATTGCCATCCGGAGGCCATGTAAGAGGGCCTCGTACTCGGCTGCGTTGTTGGAGTCCGTGTACATTATCTGAAGTACGTATTGGACTGTGTCCCCGGTTGGGGACATCAATACGACGCCAGCCCCCAATCCGGCCAACATTTTGGAGCCGTCGAAGTGCATAATCCAATTGGAGTATGTGCCGTACTCTTTAGGGAGTTCAGCTTCAGTCCACTCAGTGACAAAGTCAGCCAAAACTTGCGACTTTATAGCTCGCCGAGGTTTGTAAGTTATATCGAATGGTAAGAGCTGAATGGCCCATTTTGCAATCCTGCCCGTCGCGTCGCGGTTGTTTATAATGTCATTTCGGGGTACTTCGGAGGCTACTGTTATCGAACACTCTTGAAAGTAGTGTCGGAGCTTCCGGGATGCCATAAACACCGCATACGCTATCTTTTGATAGTGCGGGTAACGGGACTTGCAGGGAGTTAACACAGTGGATACGTAGTACACTGGTTTTGTAGAGGGAATTTATGTCCTTCTGTCTCTCGTTCTACGACGAGTACCGTGCTTACAACTTGATGTGTTGCCGCGATGTATAACAGCATTGGTTCGCCCAGGTTAGGCGCAGCCAGGACTGGATTTGTTGCCAATATGGCTTTTATTTCTTCGAGTCCGGCGGTGGCAGCATCCGTCCACTCAAAGTGTTCGGTGCGTCTGAGGAGGCGATAGAGGGGCAATGCCTTTTCTCCCAAACGGGAGATAAAGCGGCTTAGAGCCGCCACGCATCCAGTCAATTTTTGTATTTGTTTGAGGTCCTTTGGAATGTCTAGCTATGACAGAGCTCGGTTCTTGGCTGGGTTTGCTTCAATTCCTCTACCGGATACAATGAAGCCCAGGAGCTTTCCGGCTGGTACACCGAAAACGAATTTTTCCGGATTCAGCTTGATGTCATATGCTTGGAGGTTGTCGAATGTGAGCCTCAAATCGTCTACTAGGGTTTCGACGTGTTTGGTTTTGACGACTACGTCGTCTACGTATGCCTCTACTGTTTTGCCGATCTGGGTAGCCAAACATGTCTGAACCATGCGCTGATATGTTGCGCAGGCATTTTTAAGTCCGAAGGACATCGTGTTGAAGCAGAATGGTCCATATGGAGTAATGAATGTCGTTGCGGCATGGTCCGCTTCCGCCATCTTGATTTGATGGTAGCCGGAGTATGCGTCCAGGAAGCACAATGAATCGTGCCTTGTGGTAGCATCGATTATTTGGTCGATGCGAGGGAGGGGGGAAGGGATCCTTTGGGCAGGCCTTGTTGAGGTCTTTAAAATCGACACATAGGCGCCAGGATTTGTCCATCTTTGGTACCATTACCAGGTTTGCTAGACAATCCGGATGTTTGATGTCTCTGATGAATCCGGCTTCCAATAGTTTGGCTAGTTCTTCTCCCATTGCCTGTCTTTTGGGTTCGGAAAATTGTCGTAGAGCCTGTTTGACTGGCTTGAACCCTTTTAGGATATTTAGGCTATGCTCTGCCAATCTGCGTGGGATTCCTAGCATATCTGAAGGGTGCCAGGCGAAAATGTCCCAATTTTCCCGAAGGAATTCTCGCAGTGCGGCGTCTACATCAGGGTTCAACTGTGCCCCGATGGAGGCCGTCTTTGTCGGGTCCGTTGGATGGACCTGGAATTTTACTATTTCGTCCGCTGGTTTAAAGGAGGTGGACTTGGATCTCTTATCGAGTATCACATCGTCTCTATTCACCGTAGAGCGCAGCGCAGTGAGTTCTTCTGCCGCTAGGGCTTCGGATAGTGCCTCCAGGGCTAATGCGGCTGTCTTGTTTTCGGCGCGGAGTGCTATGTCCGGATCACTAGCAAGAGTGATTATTCTGCCGGGCCCAGGCATTTTGAGCTTCATGTACCCGTAATGTGGTACGGCTTGAAAAATTCTGAATGCCTCTCGTCCTAATATAGTGTGATATCCGCTGCTGAACGGGGCCACTTGGAACGTGACTTCTTCGGACCTGTAATTGTCCGGCGAGCCGAACACCACATCAAGTGTGATTTTTCCGGTGCAGCGCGCTTCCCGGCTAGGGATTATTCCTCTGAAGGTTGTGCTGCTTCGCTCAATGCGGCTCCAGTCTATTTCCATTTTTTGAAGAGTTTCCTCGTAGATGAGGTTTAATCCGCTGCCGCCATCGATGAGTACCTTGGTGAGTCAAAAGCCGTCCACTATTGGACTGAGTACCAGTGCGGCTGGTGCTCGGGCTGTTCGGAATTTAGGTTCGTCGCTAGCGTTGAAGGTGATGGCTGCGTCGCTCCATGGATTTGTTGTTGCTACTTGGTAGACTTCGGCGAGGCTGCGGATTGTTCGTTTCCGCATGTTATTTGATGCGGAAGTCTCGAAGACTGTTGATACCGTACCGGTATTGTTGGAGTGGTTTCCCAGGGCTAGAAGCTCCTCGCCACTTTTGGCCACCTGCCGTAATATCCAACATGCTCGAAGGCTATGTGTTGGGGTGGCGCCCTCTATACTGTGAATTTTACAGGGTCCGCTAAGCCACCCCTCCAGTACGGTTCTGTGCCCTTTATGGGGTTTTAGCTCTTTGGTTTTTGTACCTGGTGCCTGAGTGTAATGCACCCTTTTGTTGTGGACTGGGGTTGTATTCGGGGCCGGATTGTCCCAAAACTTATTTTTGGTTTTCCGGAAACTCTCCATCGCACAGTACTTTCGTACTATGGACGCCAGGTCGGTGAAGCGTGTAACTTCATGACGGATGATGGCGTTCAAGATTCCCTCGTCCGTGCAATTATTGCAAAATATTGAGATAGCGTGTTCCTCTCGGCAGTCCTTTATCCTGTCCATAACCAGGAGGAATCTGGCCCAGTAATGGTGTACTGTTTCAGCCGGTTCTTGACGGATTAGAGATAGGTCGCATATGTCTGGGCGGGTGGGTGGAATTGAGTCCGGAACCCTACCCATCTCAAGGCTCAAGGGCCGAGAGGCTTCCGAATTTGGAAGCTTGGAGAGTGGAACGTTGTCCAACGAGTCTGGTTCGATGCCTGACTTTAGGTTCAGCGCTTGATCGAAGTCCGTCCCTCCGCGGGAATCCGGCATGGAGGGTTTGGAAGTCCGGACATGACTAGTTTTCAATATAGGAGAAGAGTCGCCGTGATGTTCCTCTACCACCGAGACGTGGTGGGTAACCTGGGGAGAGTTAATCTCTCTCAGATCGGTTTTAAGCCCAATCTGACTGTAGTCTGTAGCGACTCCCAGGGCGGCGATGCGATCCAAGAGTTCGTTTACGGACGAGAGCTCTGTTGGATCCAGCTGCTCGGCAAATTCCGAGTTGACGTGAAGATCGCTTTTGATGACCCGAGAGGTCATCGTCGAAGCGGCAGCCGGACAGGCGGTCATGAGAAAACCACCTAGACGGATAGTTTGGCCGGCGGCCAAGGCTCCTTTGGCGAAGATACCGTCCTTGAAGACGGGAAGAGGCATCCTTCCTATCGGTGATGGCACAGAGGAACTCTCATTGAAAGCACCAATGTCGGTGTCAAAACCAGCGGATCTCGGGTAGGGGGTCCCAAACTGTGCGTCTAGGCGGATGGTAACAGGAGACAAGGGACACGATGTTTTTACCCAGGTTCAGGCCCTCTCGATGGAGGTAAAACCCTACTCCTACTTGATTGATATTGATGATATGGGTAGTACAAGAGTGGATCTACCACGAGATCAAGGAGGCTAAACCCTAGAAGCTAGCCTATGGTATGATTGTTGTAATGGTTGTTTGTCCTACAGACTAAAACCCTCCGGTTTATATAGACATCGGAGAGGGCTAGGGTTACACAAAGTCGGTTACAATGGTAGGAGATCTACATATCCGTATCGCCAAGCTTGCCTTCCACGCCAAGGAAAGTCCCATCCGGACACGGGTCGAAGTCTTCAATCTTGTGTCTTCATAGTCTTGGAGTCCGGCTGACGATGATAGTCCGGCTGTCCGGACACCCCCTAGTCCAGGACTCGCTCAATCCCCATCTCTTTAATAGACGATTTACTAACGTGGTCAGGGTGGCAAATGTAAAAATGCCCCGACTTCTCGCATTCGCTCGACACGTGGAGACTGCCATTATTAGGGTACAGAAGCCGAGGAGTGCATCATTAATGGGAAGCCAGACACTGCTCGTTACAACAGGTACTCAGGGATTTTGGAGAAGAACCCGCCTTGCAATGCCGAAGACAATCTGTGCGCCGGACTCATCGTCATTGAAGCCTGGTTCAGGGTCTACTGAGGGAGTCCTGGATTAGGGGGTCCTCGGACAGCCGGACTATATACTTTGGCCGGACTGTTGGACTATGAAGATACAAGATTGAAGACTTCATCCTGTGTCCGGGTGGGACTGTCCTTTGCGTGGAAGGCAAGCTTGGCAATTCGGATATGTAGATCTCCTTCTTAACCGACTCTGTGTAACCCTAGCCCCCTCCGGTGTCTATATAAACCAGAGGGTTTAGTCCGTAGGACAACAACAATCCTAATCATAGGCTAGCATCTAGGGTTTAGCCTCTACGATCTCGTGGTAGATCAACTCTTGTAATACTCATATCATCAAGATCAATCAAGCAGGAAGTAGGGTATTACCTCCATCGAGAGGGCCCGAACCTGGGTAAACATTGTGTCCCCCGCCTCCTGTTACCATTAGCCTTAGACGCACAGTTCGGGACCCCCTACCCGAGATCCGCCGGTTTTGACACCGACAGTCGTCTACGGCTTCAACCCGTTGTCCCCATTGGACATTCTACCTCTTCCACTACAAGAGCGCACCAACATGGATGCGAGTGCACGAGCAAGCTACATCGAGAAGATGCATGAGGATACAAGGCACACCATCGAGCGCCAAGTACAACGACTAGCGACCAAGCTCAACATCAACAAGCGACCCATGATATTCAACATTGGAGATCTCGTGTGGCTACACCTTTGCAAGGACTGCTTCCCCAACGAATGCAAGTCCAAACTTCTACCTCGTGCTGACGAACCCTTCAAGGTGCTAGCACGCTACAACAACAATGCTTACAAGATCAACCTACCAAGCGAGAAGTACAATGTGAGTGACATCTTCAACATCAAAGACCTCTCGCCATACCATGGTGATGAAGATTTCGATCCATTGTCGGATCTTTCCCAAGGGGGGGGGTGATGATGCGGAGCATCCCACGATCATCCCCATGGACGCATCTACATCTCCTACAACACCACTTGGACCTATGACTAGAGCACGTTCAAGAGCTCTCAAAACCGAGGTGACATCACTCCTCTCACAACTACCTTTCGATTCACACGAGACATGGCTACGACCTCAAACGGAGACGCTTTGCATACTCAGGTACCAAGGAGTTAGCCATGGAGAAGCTAGGAAGCAAGGAGAACCGGAAGCGGAAGACATGCAAGAAGGCGGAGAGGAAAAGCGCCAAGTCCCAGGCTGGCCGAACTATCCGAACAAGGGCCCGAATGATCCCGACAGAGCCCGCACGATCCGGCTAAATCGCCCGAAGACACCCGAGGCTCAAACCCAAAGCCGGACCATCTGGACGCTGACCCGGACCATTCGGACGCTGACCCGGATCATCCAGACATCGCCCGGACATCCGGAACCCCAGCCGGACATTTGTACCTGCAACACCACCGCCTGCGTCGCCAGCTCATCCGGGCCTCCTCTCGGATCATCCGACCAGAGCCCGGATCATCCAGCTCCTGATCCGGATCATCCAGACCCCGCCTGCGTGCATGTGTTGGGCTAAGCCCATGTACCCCTTCGCCCCCTAGCTTATATATAGGACTCCTCCTCCTCCTTTCGAGACTTAGCGTTGATTTAGCTCATTTGTGAGATAGAGCCTCGCTCATATATCTGGATCTGCTCCTCGTGAGGGACCGACACCTCTTCGAAGAAGATCCACCTGGATTCAAGACCTCCATCTGGAGAAGACCATCAAGACCTCCTCACGAAGAAGAACCATTACCTTTTGTACCGTCTCTTGTTGGATTTGGATCTTGTATTACCTCGTGCCTCGATGATCTAGCACATGTGTGACTTTGTTCTTGTTGGTTGAGTGATTTCTCGTGTTTTCTCTCGTTCCCCTCCTCGTGTTCTTCGTGTTCGACGTAGGGATCCTCACCAAACGTGAAAGATCAGCCTCTAGGGTTCTACCCTACATCACACTGTCGAAGACTTAACCGACATGCTCGATTACGGCTCCGAAGACATCGACGGTGTTGGCGTTCTGGGAACGGGGGTCCCCAGACTTGCCTGCCTGCGGCCCGCGGCATGGCTCAAAGGGGGCCCAGCATGACCCATCTTCATCAACACAAGCTCAAGACCCTCGCGAGGGGCCAAGCCTCGCGGGGCGGACGACAAGGAGCTTCCTCAGGCGCGGCCTCATCAGGCTGGCTCACGAGGAGGCGGAGAGTTCAATCCGGGGTACCTCGCGAGGTGCCCATGACGCAAGCCATGACGACCAAGGGCGCCAGTCGGGCGCCAGCCGCGCAGTGTCCTCCTTTCCTCTTTGGTGCAAAGGGAGAAAGCGCAGGCAAGAGCATCAAGCAAAGGCATCCGTTTCGGTGCAACAAGACCAAGACCAGCCCAATGGCAGGAAGGAAGTCATTGTGGAGCCCAAGCAGGCGTCACCACCAGAGCCTTTGACAGGCGAGGACCAACTTTAGTCAGGATAAGTGTACCCGATGTTCCCCTTCAAAATGGCCAATTGTTGGCGCCCTTCCCGCTCAATATTTAGGAAGAGGCCCAGGGCCTTTGCTTATAAATAGGACTAGCCACCCCCAGGGTAGAGGCATCTGGATCCTAGCCAAGAAACCAGTAGAGAGAGCGACTAAACTCCTCCTAGTAGTTCATCGTCCCAACCAAGAACAGACCCTCGCAAGGTTGTTCTTCCTTGTATTGTTCATCATCAGCCCAAGAGGCAATCCACCACACCACACACTGGAGTACGGTATTACACCACAATGGTGGCCTGAACCAGTATAAACCCTGTGTCTCTTGTGTTGTTCCTTTCGTAGTTTAGATCCCTAGAGAGTCGGCGAGGAGAAGGTAGGTAGAGGGCGAAATCTCCGCGCGCACCCCAGAGTTCGAACCCCAAGGGTCTGCCGGAACCCTAAATCCGACATTTGGTGCGCCAGGTAGGGGTGCGCCGAAATTCGTCTTCCGTCGCCCTGTTCTTCTCCGACCATCGCATCCATGTCTGACGCTCGTCAGGCCCGCGCCGAGCACCGAGCTGCCCTCGCTTCCCGTGTCGCCCAGACGGCTCCCGTCGGCGGGCACCCCCGCCGTTTCCCATCGCCTGCCATCAACGCCGCTACCGGCTCGGCGGGGAACGAGCAGCAAGCATCGTCCCAGCATCCATCCATGAGGCGAGACGGCCGCGCTGCTACACCCTCGCTCACCCCAGCTGGTTCTTCGTCCAGCGCACCCCGCGCGGCCATGGAGGCTCGAGCTACGCTCATCGCGGGAAACGAGCTCCTGTGTTACCGACCCGTCGACGATGTCTACGAAGAATGGCTCGACCGAGTCGCCGAGCTCGTCCGCGCCGCAGGGGGCTCCCCCGCGCCATCCTTCTTGCCGCGCCGCGCCCCGCCCTGCACGGGCGACGAAGCTCCGGGGGCGCCTCAGCCGCCTCCACCTCAAGAAGGCGCCCTGGCCCCAAGGCGCGTGGCCCCTGGGTGGAACCCGCTCTGTCAGGCACCAGCGCGGCAAGAGCAAGCTGCCAAGAAGTCCCTCGCCCATGAGAAGCTGCCCGAGCGCTCCCCGCTCCGGCTCGTCGCGACCACGCTCCTGCCCCAGCACGTCTAGACCCCGCGCTGCTCCCAGCTGCAGCGCGTGGGGACCCGCAGGACCAAGCTCTTCGTCACCCAAGACCTCCCGTGGCCACGGCGGGTTGTCGCGCCTTCACCACCGAGCTGCGCAGTGTCGCGTGGCCCGGCAAGTTCAAGCCAGACCTGCCTCCTCGCTATGACGATATGGCTGACCCCGCAGAGTTCCTCCAGCTCTATGAGCTGGGCATCGAAGCTGCCAACGGAGACGAGAAGGTCATGGCGAACTAGTTTCCCATGGCGCTCAAGGACGGGGCCCACACCTGGCTCCTGAACTTGGCTCCAGGCACGATCTCCTCCTGGGACGAGATGCGCACTCGCTTCATCGCCAACTTCCAGGGTACTCGCGACCAGCCACCCGCCATGAGCGACATGCGCCGCATCAAGCAGCAACCAGGGGAAACCTTGCAGAAGTATATCCAGCGCTTCAACAATGCGCGCCTCAAGATTCCTAAGGTGACCGAGGAGGCCATCATCTCAGCCTTCTCCGACGGCGTGCGCGACGTCAAGATGAAGGAGGAGCTGGCGATGCATGAAGACATGTGCACTTCCTTGGAGCTGTTCAACTTGGCGACCAAGTGCACCAGGGCTGAGGAAGGGCGTCTTTCCCTCCTCGAGCTGCCTGCCGCAGACCTAGAAGAGAAGAAACCCAAGGCCAAGGATGTGAAGCGCAAGGGGGCTGCCGTGCTCGCGGCAGAACCAAACACCAAGCGGGGCAGAGACCAGCCCGAATCTTCCAAGGGCAGCCGGTACTGCGTGTACCACGACCTCCACACCCACAACACCAACGAATGCCAAGAGCTCCGAGCCATGCGAGAAGGAAGGACCGACCGGCGCCCCGACCGCAGCGACTGGGGCTACGGCCGAGGAGGAGGAAGGAACGCAGGACACTGGGAAGACCACGGCTCCCGCCAAGGGTGGCGCGACCAACCTCGCGAGGATCGCTAGCAGACCCGCCTCGCGAGGGAGGCTGGAGGGATCAGCCTCGCGAGGATCACCCGCAAGGCAACGCAGGCCTCCCTCCACTGCCGCCGCAGCCAAGGAGAAATGAGGACCGTCATCGGGACGAGGGGGCTGGGGGCTTCCAGGAGCCACGTGCGATCGCCTGCATCCTGGGCGGAGCTCAAGCCCCAGCCTCTCAATGCATCTTCAAGTAGTTCGCCCGAGAAGTAAATGCAGTCCTCCCCAAGCTCGAGGCCACGCGCCCTCTCAGGTGGTCAGCGTGCACCATCATGTTCAGCTCAGCAGATCAGCTCAAGTGCGCGGCCACCATCGTGGTCCTCCCAATGCTCTGTTCCCCAATCATCAGCAACGTGCTAGTCACCAGGACCCTCATCGATGGCTGGGCAGGGCTCAACGTCCTGTTCGTGGAAACATTCAACAATCTCCAAGTGCCCTACAACCAGCTTCAGCCAACCAAGCCTTTCTCCAGAGTCACTGACGGCTCCACGGTCCCGATTGGGCAGGTCCGCCTCCCTATCACCTTCGGGGCATGCGACAACTACCGCACCAAGCTCATCGACCTCTACGTCGCCCACATTCGCCTGACGTACAACGCCATCCTCGGGTACCCAGCGCTGGCCAAGTTCATGGCCGTAACCCACCACGGCTACAACATCCTCAAGATGCCAGGAAGTGGCGGAGTCATCACAGTACCCTGCGAAGAGAAAGACGCGGTGTGCTCCTTGGAACGAGCCTTTCAGGCCGCATCACTGGAAGACCCGGATCGCGGGAGTAGGAGGCTTCCCGAGACCGCCCCCAAGAAGAAGAAGATATCGTCCGGCCCGGCCCCTCAGGAGGCAGGCCCCACAGGGCCCGCGCCTGCCCAGGGGGAACCTCCTTCCATCGCATAGGAAAGCGCGCCCAGCGCCCACCTCAGGCAGGGCTCGGGGGCTCTCCCCTGGAGGGCCGCCGACCTCGCCAAGGTCACGAGGGAGGCGCTTGGGCACCACTTGGAGGCGTGTTTCGAAGCATGTTTCCCTCAAGAAGGAGCGAGGCAAGGAGGGCCAAACCCTCAGGAGTTCGTCAGCAAGGCCATTCAGGAGCTACAGGAGTCAAGAGTCATGAGAGGAAGCCGCCGCTTACCCGCTGTGGCCCCCCATCCAGGCGAGGATGGTGGGCTACGCATCTACATCGACATACCAGGGCTCAACCAGGTCGCCTCTTAGGAGCGCCTCTGGCCCTCGCAGGTGGGGCGTTGCGAAGGTCCACCCCACAGCTACGTTCGCATGCCTTATGGCTTGCCGAACGCGGCTGCCAGGTACCAGCGCCTGATGAAGGGCATCCTGGAGGCTCAAGAGGTCAGGCGTTCCGCTGCCCTGGCAGAGATGGAGATGGTCCGCGAGGAGCCACCAGCGCCTCCGGAGCCTCCCGAGGCCCCAGGGTCTGGGGGCTCGTGAGGATCGGCTCCCGCAACCCACCGAGTCTGCTACACCAACACCCCTTCGTCGTCAACACTGTCAGGTGACATCTTTCAAGTTTCGTTTCCAGCTGGGAGCGCCCTCAGGGCTGCATTATTCCCAGGCCGCGTGGGTCCATCCCTGCGGCGAGTATCCCTTTTGCTCGTGTTTCTTTAGCTTACTTTGTTGGGGTCGCCCCTCGGGCTGCATCATCCCCAAGTCGCTCGGGTCAGACCCAGTGGCGTGTACCCCTTTTGCATTTATCTTCGGGCCATGCATTCGACCCAACATGCTTGTTATTTGGTGCCTGTTCGTGGCACCTTTTTCTTCCTTGGAGTCGGCGGCTTCCGCGTTAAAGGGGGGGTACCTGAACATCGCGACTCAGGGCTCCTACCGGCTCTCCAGCCCTCACCCACTGGCCTTGTCCACGGCATCACGACCTGGCATACCAGCGATGGCTGAGACCAGCTCGAGGGCCGGGACTCGAGGACGTAGAGCTCCGACATCTAACCAAGCTTGCGCATTAAAGGGGGGGTACCTGAGCATCGCGACTCAGGGCTCCTACCGGCTCTCCAGCCCTCACCCTCTGGCCTTGTCCACGGCATCGCGACCTGGCATACCAGCGATGGCTGAGACCAGCTTGAGGGCTGGGACCTGAGGATGTAGAGCTTCGGCATCTAACCAAATTTGCAGGAACACACCCCAAGATAAGGCCCAGAGCCAGGCGCAACCCGCCTTGAGGTAGGGCCCCGTGAGTCCCGCGCTGGCTCACGGGTGCCCAGATACACCTCGTCAGGCCCTACCGTGCCAGCCACGTGTCAGGGCGGGGCTGTACACGCCCTGGGGGCTCCTCCCGGAGGGGAGCCCCCTCCCACGCACCAGTGGAAGCACCATGCTCCGCGCTGGCTGACGACACTGCCGAGGAGCGGCTATGCCCGTACACATACGGAAGCGCTATGCTCCGTGCTGGTGTTAGACAACTGAGGGTGGCCCCAGGGCCGCATCAACCTTAGGGAGCCCAGAGCTCAGTGTTTAGCCTCATCGCTACGCCTCCCCTCGGGAGTGCCGCGGGAGGGGGCTGGGCACGGGGGCTGCGCCTGGGTCACGCCCAGACGCACGCCACCCAGCCAGGCCCCCTGGGCCTGGTTCGTCACACGTCCCTCCCCGAGTGGAGCCAAGGTACGAAGGCCGTTTGAGCGTCAAGGGGGACTCCTGAGAATCGCGACTCAGGAGCCTAACTGGTCATGTAGCCCCTCACTCCTTAGTTCTGAAAGGCTAATGGCGGTTGAGGTATGCGCGGGGCCGGGCTCTACAGACGTAGAACGGTAGATCCACCCGCATCTCACCTCCCTAAGGAGTCACCCCCGCATCTCACCTCCCTACTTGTTGTTCGAGCGCCAAGGGGGACCCCTGAGCATCGCGACTCAGGAGCCTAACTTGTCACGTAGCCCCTCACTCCTTGGTCCCGTCCTGGTTTCCGGTCGGGGCTAACGGCGGCTGAGGTATGCGCGGGGCCGGGCTCTGCCGGCGTAGAACATAAGCAAGTAGGAAGGAATAGCGCAAATTTCAAGGAATTCAAAAGCAAATATTACAATCCATACTGTTATCATAGCACCAAATGCAAGTCTTAACGCCTCCCAAGGCATGGTACATGTGCAGGAATTAAAAGCAGGACGGGAGTCACGACGGAGTCACTTGCTGGCGGTGGAGCTGTGCGGAGCGGCTTCGCCTTGTGGAGCTGCAGGGCCGGCAATGCCCCGCTTCGGCTTGGTGCTGAAGGCCCTTAACTTCCCCAGCAGAGCCTCCGCGCGACCCTTCACGGCCTCAGCAGCGGCAGCGGCAAGCTCGCCGCTCGCTGGCTCCAGCAGGCTGTCAAGGTCGATGTTGGGGTCGCGAAGATAGATGTGGGTAAGGACCCGCGTCAGTGCTGCAGAAGACAAGACATGCGCCTCGGCCTCAGCCGTAGGGCCAAAGCCAAGGGTGACATCTTCAAGAGCACGAACCAGGAAGGGAAGCAGCTTGGCGGGGCCATCCTCGCCGCCGGCCAGCGGGCTCTCCAGGCCGCTGTCGTAAAGCGTCTTCAGCGAGGTGCGAGCCTTCTCCTGCATCTCCGCGAAGGCCATGCGATCCTCGGCAAGAACCCGTGCCTTGGCGTCCAGCTCGACCTTCCTCGCCTCCAACTCTTGCTCCAGCGCGCCTAGGCGGTCACGGCGCTTCTTGAGCTTGGCGTCCCGGTCCTTGACGGCCGCCTCGCGAGCCTTCATGCCTTCCTCCTGCTCTTGCCGAAGGCGGGTCTCCTCGGCGAGCTGGTCCTGCAGGCCCTTCAGCTTGCTCTCCAGCGCCTTGCAGTGACCTCGGACATTAGCCACCTCCCCCAAGGCGGCGTCGTGAGTAGCCTTCGCCCCAAGGACGGCCTGCTTCTCCTCGTCGCAAGCCGTCGAGGCCTGGACCAGCGCTGCCCGGATCGAAGCATCGGAGTGAATCCAGCCAGAAGCCAGCCCCAGACGCCCGGACACTAAACGAGGGTCAGCGCTCAGAAGATCCTGCCGCAGACGGTCCAGTTCAGCAGCAGCACGATCCAGAATAGTAGGAGGAGTCGGGAAAACAGCAGTCGGTGGAGTAGGAGGAGAAGATGGCAGCATGACTATGGTGGCGGCATCAGGCAAGGGCACCTCGGGAGTCGCTTGGGCTGCGGGGGCTGAGCTCGCCCCAGCCGGCTCGGCCAGGCCTCGCGAGGACGCCCGGGCAGGAGAGGCCCGTGCGTCACGGTCACCTTCTTTCGCGGGCAGAGGCGCTGCCCTGGAGGAAACCTCAGGAGCTCCCTTCGACTTCTTCGCCGCAGGCGCCAGCCTAGCTGGGAGATACGAACGTCAAGCCTCAGCAACAGAACAAGAAATGAGACAGGAATCAAGCACTTACAGGTCGTCGCTCGCGAGCTCGAGCAGCCTCCAGTCATACTTGAAGCCCGAGAGCCGGCTGCAAGGATCAGCCTCAAGGAGCTCGGGAGCAGGAGGCGCATCTGTGGATCGCCTCGAGGCTGGGGCAGACCCGCAGGGGATCAGCCCGGTCCTGTCCTTCTTCGGGATCGGGGGCAGGCTCCTGCCGCCCTGCTCGTCATCATCCTCATCGTCATCACTCAAAGAGAGGCGGAGAGCGCGGGACCTGCGCCGGAGGGGGGAGCCCTCGACTCTCCGTCAGTCACCTCGGAGTCAGGCCCCTTTTCCCGCTCCCCTTCTTCCTTCTCTTCGCTGGAGTCGCTGGAGGACACGTCCACCAGGTCCTCAGGAGCCTCCACGGGCACAGGCCCGTCCCCGTTGAAGACAGGCATGGACTCCACCACCCGCTCCCAGTCCTCGCGGAGGAACGGGGGCGTAGGAGCGCCCTCCAACCTCGCCACGTCGCCCCCGACCAAAGACTGGAGGACCGCAGCCAGATCCTCGTCGGCCAAGACCGCGGGGCTTAGATGGGGCCTCCACATTGGAAGTTGGTACTGACGAAGCGGAGCCAACTGGTGCTCCAGGCACTCCCTCAATAGTAATGCGCCAGTCAGCTTCGCCGCCGCCATGCTGGCCGGCCTCAGATCCGCATCCATCTTCTCCAACATCAGCCTCATGCGGGGATTCACAAGCTCCACTCGAGACCAGTCGTCGGAGCTCGAGGGGTGCCCCGTGGGCAAGACCAGCCGAGGGTGGACGCGCCCGGCATCTACCAAGACCCACTTGCTCCTGAAGCCTTCAATCCTCTTCCCGGGGTTCAAAATGGCGATGGAGCTACCGTACGCGACAAAGCTCGCGCACGCAGAGACGGGACCATGAGAGGTCCGAAGGGAGAAGTAGTGGCGTAGCAAGGCCACTGAGGGCTTCACCCCGACGTAAGCCTCGCAATAGTAGGCAAAGATTGCCAGAAGAAGGACAGAGTTGGGGTGGAGATGCAGAGCTTGTAGCTTGTAATGGCAGAGGACAGAGAGGAAGAACTCAGAAAAGGGAGGCACCAGACCGGCAACAATGGCGCTCACGAAGAGCGGATAGAAGGTGCTCCCTTGGCCCTCAAGGAGGGCAGAGCCGGCCTTGAACACCTTCGCCCCGTCGATGCCCTGCACCGCCGCCATCTAGCGCACCCGGGAAAGGCTCGCCTCCGACACATTCGGCGAGTCCAGGGCGGACGAATACCAAGCTCCGGCCGGGGCCTGGCGAGGCGCCATGTCTTGCTAGGGCACGCGGACGGAGTAGATCTGAAGATTTCGGAGGCAGGAAGGAGAGGCGCAAGAAAGGGGATCTGAGCAGCAACCGGAGAAAGCAAAGGAGGCAAAGCCTAGACAGATGCCGCTCCTTTATCAACTCGCGCGGTTGTTGAGGCGCCCACGTCTAATCAACCGCCACGCGGCGCCCAAGGCCGCAGGCTTTTAGGGCCCGCGGCGCTTCGCACTTGCCCTTTCGCCTCTCTGCTCGGCCAAGTCCGGGCGCGCCTTGGGCCCGGGGGCTACTGTTGGCGTTCTGGGAACGGGGGTCTCCAGACTTGCCTGCCTGCGGCCCGCTGCGTGGCTCAAAGGGGGCCCAGCACGACCCATCTTCATCAACACAAGCTCAAGACCCTCGCGAGGGGCCAAGCCTCGGGGGGCGGACGACAAGGAGCTTCCTCAGGCGCGGCCTCATCAGGCTGGCTCACGAGTAGGCGGAGAGTTCAAGGTGGGGTACCTCGCGAGGTGCCCATGACGCAAGCCATGATGACCAAGGGCGCCAGTCGGGCGCCAGCTGCGCAGTGTCCTCCTTTCCTCTTTGGTGCAAAGGGAGCAAGCGCTGGCGAGAGCATCAAGCATAGGCATCCGTCGGTGCAACAAGACCAAGACCAGCCCAACGGCAGGAAGGAAGTCATTGTGGAGCCCAAACAGGCGTCACCACCAGAGCCTTTGACAGGCGAGGACCAACTTTAGTCAGGATAAGTGTACCCGATGTTCCCCTTCAAAATGGCCAATTGTTGGCGCCCTTCCCGCTCAATATTTGGGAAGAGGCCCAGGGCCTTTGCCTATAAATAGGACTAGCCACCCCCAGGGTAGAGGCATCTGGATCCTAGCCAAGAAACCAGTAGAGAGAGCGATTGAACTCCTCCTAGCAGTTCATCGTCCCAACCAAGAACAGACCCTCGCGAGGCTGTTATTCCTTGTATTGTTCATCATCAGCCCAAGAGGCAATCCACCACACCACACACTAGAGTAGGGTATTACACCACAATGGTGGCCTGAACCAGTATAAACCCTGTGTCTCTTGTGTTGTTCCTTTCGTAGTTTAGATCCCTAGCGAGTCGGCGAGGAGCAGGTAGATAGAGGGCGAAATCTCCACGCGCACCCCAGAGTTCGAACCCCAAGGGTCTGTCGGAACCCTAAATCCGACAGACGGTATGGACGACGATGCCGGAGAGGAGCAGGCACAAAAACCACCGTTTACAGGGCGCTGGACAGCCACCTCCTCGTATGACGTATACATGGTGGATACACCCAAAGAGAACAACGGCAACAATGAGAAGGATCCAGTCGAGGATAAACCTCCTGAGATATAGCCAAAGCGCCGACATCAGCGGCGCCTCTCTAAACCACGCCGTGGAAAAAGAAACAATACCGGCACAAGAGAAAATAATACTCCGGACGATGCCGAAGACAATGAAGACCCCGTTGAGCCAACCTCCGAACAGGACGGACGGGAAGATGGGCGAGTTAGCCCTGATTAACATGCCATGAATGAAGACTCAGAGGACAGTAACTACCTACCACTCTCTGAGGACGAGGTGAGCCTCGGCGACGAAGACTTTATCGTGCCTGAGGAGCCCGTCGATCAGGAGCGCTTTAAGCGCCGACTAATAGCCACTGCAAGGAGCCTGAAAAAGAAGCAACAGCATCTTCAAGATGATCAAGATCTTCTCAACGATAGATGGAATAATGTCCTAGCACCCGAAGAATACAGCCTCGAGCACCCAATCAAAAGTTACCCGAAGCGCAAATTGTTACCCCAATTCGATGATGAGGCACTGGAGCCCGTCCTACCAACGCATAATGTGGCTGACCGACCACCACGTAGCCGGGACAAAGTGGCAACTCAAGCTGAACACCAGCCCGCACTACCTCGCTGCAAAAATAGAGACACAACAGCTCAGGGATATATATACACTACAAAAAAAGACACATCCGTGACATTTTGGGCCGAACGAAATTTTTTTCTGTCATACATATGACACTTCTATGACGATAATTGTGACAAAACCTGGTATCATCATAGATGTGGTGGGCTCCAACTTCTATGACAAAAAATCATGATAGAAAATGGGCTTTTCGTCCTGGGCGGGCCGGAGACGCAGCTGCATGACATTCTTTGGGCCGTCCATGACGAAAAAAACCGTGGTAGAAGCGAGGGGGAGGAAAATTTCGGGGAGTTGCCGGTTACGGTGGGAGGTCGGGGGCGGAGCGATGCGCGTTTCTCTCGTATAGGTACGCGCGTGTGTGCGAGGCGTTGGCTCTAACTGAACCCGAGCAAGGCGTTGGGCTCTAACTGAACTCGAGCGATTGCACTGCAGGCTACGCGTTACTGAACCCGAGCGATCGATCGATGGCTGTTAACTGAACCCGATGGAGCGATTCCTTCACTACTGCTGCTAACTGAAGCCGATCGATTGGATGAATAGTTAGTGTTGCGGGGGGGGTGGATGAACAGTGAGCGGTGGCGTTGCCTCTGGATGAACAGGACCCCGTGGTGTGGAGGGCTGGATGAACAGTAGACGGTGGAGGGGTGGCCGTGGAGGGGTGGTTGAACAGGACCCCGTGGTGTGGAGGGCTGGATGAACAGTAGACGGTGGAGGGGTGGCCATGGAAGGGTGGTTGAACAGGACCCCGTGGTGTGGAGGGCTGGATGAACAGTAGACGGTGGAGGGGTGCCCATGGAGGGGTGGTTGAACAGTAGCCGGTGGAGTAGCGCACGGTGGACGCTGGATGAATAGGATCCCGTGGAGGCTGGAGGAGGTCGACGGTGGAGATGAACAGTATCCCGTGGAGTCCCGTTTTGCGGTACGCCACACCCCTCCCCCCCGTTTCAACCGTAGCGCTCCAACACAAGTCCGTTTCATCCGTTTTGCGGTACGCCACACCCCTCCCGATGAACAGGACCCCCATTTCGACTGTAGGAGGTCCGTTTCCTCCGTTTTGCGGTACGCCACACCCCTCCCAATCAACAGGACCCCCATTTCGACCGTAGGAGGTTCGTGTCCTCCGTTTTGCGGTACGCCAGGCCCCTCCCGATCAACAGGACCCGTTTCGAATGTGGCCAGTCGAACACAAGGTCGTTTCCTCCGTTGTGCGGTACGCCAGCCTCGTTTCCATCGCCTGTTCCGTCCAAGCCCTCCAGATGAACACAACCACACATTCCGTTCCGACCCAGCCGGTTGGGTCCCCATGAACACGACGACGATGTTGTTTCTTTGTTCTGACCCAGCCATGTACGTATGTGCGATAGGCGTTAGAGACCCTGCCCGTATGTACATATGTGGTCGTATTTTCTTTCTTGCACCCTCGCCGCTGTATGTACGTGTACATGCTACGTGCGCGCCTCTACTGCGATACGTGCGCGCCTCTACTACGACACATGTGTACCTCTACATCCACCAGTATATATGTACGTACACGTTCGCGACCAGAATGGCAACGCTACGTACGCTTCGACCAGGTGGGTCCCGACTGTCAGGCACTTCCTTGCGTGCGAAGATGTAGCTGGTGGGTCCCAGCAGTCAGGGGGCGAATCGTTTTTTTCGGACGCACTTCCTTGCATGCGAAGATGTAATTGGTGGGTCCCAGCAGATAGGGGGAAACGTTTTTTCGCTAAATACGGTGGCCCGTACGGTGGGTCCCCGCTGTCAGGTGGAGGAATAATTATTTTGCGCGTAATAAGGAGGCACTTCCTTGTTGCGGCCGTGGACCCAGCTGTCAGCCTCTCCACGTACAGTCCACGTCCGATAGAAGCCATACCTTGACCACGTTAACCATGCTCGCCGAGAGCACCAGGGCGGTGGACGACGGTGAGGCCTAGGAAGGGGATGACGCGGAGCCGGGGAAGACGCGACATTGGATGCCCATGCGTAGAGGAGTATGAGGGTTCACTCGTTCGGCTGCGGTGTGAGGCTGCCGTCGCCGCAGAATAACAGGGGGTGTGGGTGCATAGAGGGATGGCCTGGCCAGCGGTGGGAGTAGTAAGGGGCGGTGAGGCCTTCGCGGCATCACAGCCGGCCACGTGCGGCAGGAGCAGGTGGCACGACCGGCGCTGCTTTGGGCGGCTGGAGCAAGAAGACCAGAGGTTGAAGAAGCACTACGGCCGTTGGATGGACATCGTACGGTCACTGGAGCTAGAATCGTTCATATATTGACTAAAGTTGACAAAGGCCTCCGTCCCAGTCAACTTAGTAGGCCCACAAGTCAGCCTCCCACTAAGGTTGGTCCCAGCTAGCAGGGGGTATTCATTTTTTTGTGCGTAATAAGGAGGCACTTCCGGTGGGTCCGAGCTGACAGCGGGGGGAACATTTTTTTCGCGAAATACGGTGGCCCGTCCTGTGGGTCCCAGCCGTCAGGGGGAAATGTTTTTTTCATGAAATACTGGTGGCCGTCCGGTGGGTCCCTGCTGTCAGGTGGAGGAATAATTATTTTCCGCATAATAAGGAGGCACTTCCTTGCGGCTGCCGTGGACCCAGCTGTCAGCCTCTCCATGTATAGTACTCTTCCGATGGAAGTCGGTCGTTGACCACATTGACCACGTCGCGCCGAGAGCACCATGGCGGTGGACGACAGCGAGGCCTAGGAAGGGGACGACGGGGAGCCGGGGAAGACGCGGCTGTGGAAGCCCGCGCAGAGAGGAGTACGAGGGTTCACTGGTTCGGCTGTGGTGTGAGGCTGCCGTTGCCGCAGGGCCTAGCCAGCGGTGGGAATAGTAGGGGCGGTGAGGCCTCCGCGGTAGCACAGCCGGCCACGGGAGGCAGGAGCATGCAGCACGACCGGCGCTGCTTTGGGCGGCTGGAGCAAGAACACCAGAGGTTGAAGAAGCACTACGGCCGTTGGATGGCCATCGTACGATCACTGGAGCTAGAATCGTTCATATTGACTAAAGTTGACAAAGGCCCCTGTCCCAGTCAACTCAGTAGGCCCACAAGTCAGCCTCCCACCATGGTGGGAGTATTCATTTTTTTGTGCGTAATAAGGAGGCACTTTCGGTGGGTCCGAGCTGACAGCGCGGGGAATATTTTTTCGCGAAATACGTTGGCCCGTCCAGTGGGTCCCAGCAGTCAGGGGGGGAAACATTTTTTCGCAAAGGTGGCCCGTCCGGTGGGTCCCTGCTATCAGGTGCAGGAATAATTATTTTGCGCGTAATAAGGAGGCACTTCCTTGCGGCCGCCTGGACCCAGTTGTCAGCCTCTCCACGTACAGTACTCTTCCGATGGAAGTCGGTCGTTGACCAGGTTGACCACGCCACGCCGAGAGCACCAGGGCAGTGGTCTGGACGATGGCGAGGCCTAGGAAGGGGACGACACGGAGCCAGGGAAGACGCAGCAGTGGTAGCCCGCACGGAGAGGAGTACGAGGGTTCGCTGGTTCGGCTGCGGTGTGAGGCTGCCGTCGCCGCAGAATAACAGGGGGTGTGGGTGAGTAGAGGGATGGCCTGGCCAGCGGTGGGAGTAGTACCGGGCGGTGAGGCCTCCACGACATCACAGCCGGCCACGGGAGATAGGAGCACGCGACACGACCAGCGCTGCTTTGGGCGGCTAGAGCAAGAAGACCAGAAGTTAAAGAAGCACTACGGCCGTTGGATGGACATCGTACGATCACTGCATCTGGAATAGTTTATATTGACTAAGTTGACAAAGCCCTTGGTACGCGTCAACTTAGTAGGCCCACAGCTCGGATTTGGCAGAGAGCATATAGCCCATTTGCGATTTTTAAGAATGTACAGCCCATTTTTCAATTCTAATGGAATTTACTATAGCCCATTTACGGGTTTGTTAAAAGTACAGCCCAACTTCTAGCTAGGACAACGATTAATAATTTCAAACAACCTCTCAAAACAGAATTAAAAAAAATCCCACATTTTGATGGGATCCGAAATATTTTTATCCGAAATTTCAAGTCAGGTTAAATATAATTTCAAAAAAAATTTGTATCACGTTAAAATCCAACGAAATATTGCGCGCGCAACAAATAATGAAATTAAAATTTCCAAATTCCAAAAATAATATATTTTTCAAACTAATTACGCGTTTGGTGCATAGTAATTGCCCCGTTATTATAATTACATCCCATTTATTATTTCTTAAAGTCCATTTTCTTGTTAAGCCTAATGCATACCTAGGAAACTTTGCAGCCCAGCGGGGCGGATAACAAGTTGACCCGGATATTGTGTACAACTGTCGGCCCAGTTGCATTGCTGATGTTGAAAAAAAAGGCATGTGTAGTACAGTACAACCTAACATGGTTACTCAGCCCACATTCAGGGACGCCGGAAAGGCCCAAACAAGGCTTTTGTACAACTTTTTGAAGTCACTGAGCTCAATTAATAACTTAAGAAAAAAGTTAGATTACAGTGGAACCTAATTAAAAGCTGTCACGAGCAAATAAATAATTCAAGGGGTCCCACTTGTGCGTGTGCATGTGTGTGTGTGGGGGGGGAGAGAGATAGAGAGAGAGACCCATCGGTCGATGCTCGTAAATACATCTTTCAGCCATATGCATTGCTGATGCTCAGTAAAAACTTATATAGTTGACACAATCATATAGAACATCATAGCACACTGAACTTGCATACAGAAATTTCACGCAGGCGGCACAATCAGGATGGAAGCACTGGATCGCTACGGGAAGGGCTATGTTGAAACCAACGAAGTCGTAGATATCTTGAATGTTGTGCAAAGAAAACAGACAGACAACACAATAAGTTCTGCTAGCACATTAGGTTGACGTACAGCCCTTTCTAAAAAAAGTTCAGGTACAAAATTAGAACAGGTCAAAATCAAATGTACTGGCATATCAGTGCTTCAGACCCATAGCTCGGATTTAACTAGTACTATCTGACAAGATTTATTTGTTACCTCAAATTAGAGCACATCCAGGCAGCCAGCCCTACCTCTTCTCCCAAAGAAGCAGTGGCCTCCGCCGCGCGATGGAGTAGGCCCTGTGCCATCCATCGTTCCGAGCAACACGGGTGAGGGAGTCCTGGACTAGGGGGTGTCCGGACAGCCGGACTATCATCATCCGCCAGACTCCAAGACTACGAAGATACAAGATTGAAGACTCCGTCCCGTGTCCGGATGGGACTTTCCTTGGCGTGGAAGGCAAGCTTGGCAATACGGATATGTAGATCTCCTACCATTGTAACCGACTCTGTGTAACCCTAGCCTTCTCCGGTGTCTATATAAACCGGAGGGCTTTAGTCCGTAGGACACAACATACATTACAACAATCATACCATAGGCTAGCTTTAGGGTTTAGCCTCCTTGATCTCGTGGTAGATCCACTGTTGTACTACCCATATCATCAATATTAATCAAGCAGCACGTAGGGTTTTACCTCCAACAAGAGGGCCCGAACCTGGGTAAAACATCGTGTCCCTTGTCTCCTGTTACCATCCGCCTAGACACACAGTTCGGGACCCCCTACCCGAGATCCGCCGGTTTTGACACCGACATTGGTGCTTTCATTGAGAGTTCTTCTGTGTCGTCACCGATAGGCTCGATGGCGTCTTCAATCAACAACGCTGCCCAGGGCGAGACTTTTCTCCCCGGACAGATCTTCGTATTCAGCGGCTTCGCACTGCGGGCTAATTCACTTGGCCATCTGGAGCAGATCGAAAGCTATGCCCCTGGCCATCAGGTCAGATTCGGAAGCCTAAACTTCACGGCCGATGTCCGCGAAGACTTAATCTTCGACGGGGTCGAGCCACAGCCAAGCGCGCCGCACTGTTACGATGGGCACGATCTAGCTCTGCCGCCGAACAGTGCCTTGGTGGCCGCACAAGAATCCGCTCCGGCCCTTAGACCAGAGCCGATCGCCCAGATCGAGGACCGGTGGTTGGACACCGCCTCGGGGGCTCCAACTTCCACGGCGATGGAGCCGAACACTAACTTTGTCTCTTGCAAAGCTCGTGACTCCGAGGTGCCGGACTCCCTACCGGACTCCGAACCTCCCACGCCCCTGCCAATCGAATCTGATTGGGCACCGGTCATGGAGTTCACCGCCGCAGACATCTTCCAATACTCACCCTTTGGTGATATCCTAAATTCGCTAAATCATCTCTCGTTATCTAGAGAGTCCTGGCCGGATTATGGCCAGGATGGTTGGGATACGGACGACGAAGAAATTCAGAGCCCACCCACCACCCACTTTGTAGCCACTGTCGACGATCTTACCGACATGCTAGACTACGACTCCGAAGACATCCACGCTATGGACGACGATGCCGGAGACGAACAGGAACCAGCGCCTACAGGGCACTGGAAAACCACCTCGTCATACGACATATACATGGTGGACACACCGAAAGACGGGGACAGCGAAAAAGCAGCGGAGGCAGATTCCTTAAAGAAACAGCCCAAGCGCCGGCGTCAGCGGCGCCGCTCTAAATCCCGCCACAGCAAGAATGGAGATTCCGGCACAGGAGATAATAATACCCCAGAGAGTGCCGAAGATAATCCCCTCCAGCAAGACTCAGCGCAGGAGGATGCAGAAGCAAGCCCTCACGAGAGGGCGGCAGACGAAGAGGTCGAGGATTATAACTATATACCTCCCTCCGAAGACGAGGCAAGCCTCAACGACGACGAATTCGTCATGCCCGAGGATTCCGTCGAACAAGAGCGTTTCAAACGCAGGCTTATCGCCACGGCAAATAGCCTAAAGAAAAAGCAGCAGCAGCTTCAAGCTGACCAGGACCTGCTGGCCGATCGATGGACCGAGGTCCTCGCGGCCGAAGAGTTTAAACTCGAACGCCCCTCCAAAAGCTACCCAAGACGCAAGTTGCTCCCCCGATTAGAGGAAGAAGCATACATACCTTCATCACCAGCGCACGATACGGCTGACCGACCACCCCATGGTCGCGACAGAGAGGCATCCAGGCCCTCAACCAAGACCGTACCCTGGCATCGCTCCAAAAGTACGAAGCCAAGAGGGAGCGCGCCGGACTTGCGAGATGTATTGGAGGACAAAGCAAGGCAATCCAGATCCATCTACGGATCACGTGGGTGCCCCACGACCCATGACGAATATCGTCGCGCCGGATACAATAACCCCGGCCGGGCCGAACACAGCAGACAACGCTCTCTCGAGCTGCGTCGTGATATTGCTCAATATAGAGGCGCCGCACACCCGCTATGCTTCACTGACGAAGTAATGGATCATCAAATCCCTGAAGGGTTTAAACCCATAAACATCGAATCCTACGATGGCACAACAGACCCCGCGGTTTGGATCAAAGATTATCTCCTTCACATCCATATGGCCCGCGACGACGATCTCCATGCCATCAAATATCTCCCACTCAAGCTTAAAGGTCCAGCGCGGCATTGGCTTAACAGCTTGCCCGCAGAGTCAATTGGGTGTTGGCAAGACCTGGAAGCCGCATTCCTCGACAATTTCCAGGGCACGTATGTGCGGCCACCAGACGCCGATGACCTAAGCCACGTAATTCAGCAGCCAGAGGAATCGGCCAGACAATTCTGGACACGGTTCTTGACAAAGAAAAACCAAATCGTCGACTGTCCGGATGCAGAGGCCCTCGCAGCCTTCAAACATAACATCCGCGACGAGTGGCTAGCCCGGCACCTGGGACAGGAAAAGCCGAAATCCATGGCAGCCCTCACATCATTAATGACCCGCTTTTGCACGGGAGAGGATAGCTGGCTAGCTCGCAGCAACAACCTCAATAAAAATTCTGGCAGTCCGAATACTAAGGACCACAACGGCAGGTCACGTCGAAGCAAAAATAAACGCCGCATTAACGGTGACGATAAGGAGGATACGGCAGTCAACGCCGGATTCCGAGGCTCTAAACCCGGTCAGCGGAAGAAGCCATTCAAAAGAACCACTCCGGGTCCGTCTAACTTGGACCGAATACTCGACCGCTTATGCCAGATACATGGCACCCCTGAAAAGCCAGCTAATCACACCAACAGAGATTGCTGGGTGTTCAAACAGGCAGGCAAGTTAATTGCCGAAAACAATGACAAGGGGCTAAATAGCGACGACGAGGAAGAGACCCGACCGTCGAACAATAGAGGACAGAAGGGTTTCCCCCCACAAGTGCGAACGGTGAACATGATTTACGCAACCCATATACCCAAGAGGGAGCGGAAGCATGCACTAAGGGACGTCTATGTGATGGAGCCAGTCGCCCCGAAGTTCAATCCATGGTCTTCTTGTCCGATCACTTTCGATTGAAGAGACCATCCGACCAGCATATGCCATGGCGGATTTGCCGCATTGGTTTTAGACCCAATCGTCGATGGATTTCACCTCACGAGAGTCCTGATGGACGGCGGCAGTAGCCTGAACCTGCTTTATTAGGATACAGTGCGCAAGATGGGCATAGACCCCTCAAGGATTAAACCTACAAAGACAACCTTTAAAGGTGTCATACCAGGTGTGGAAGCCAATTGTACAGGCTCAGTTACACTGGAAGTGGTCTTCGGATCCCCGGACAATTTCCGGAGCGAGGAGTTAATCTTCGACATAGTCCCGTTCCGCAGCGGCTATCACGCTCTGCTCGGACGAACCGCGTTTGCAAAGTTCAACGCGGTGCCGCATTACGCATACCTCAAGCTCAAGATGCCAGGCCCTCGTGGAGTCATCACGGTCAACGGAAATACGGAATGCTCCCTCCGAACGGAGGAACATACAGCGGCTCTCGCGGCAGAAGTACAGAGCAGCCTTCTAAGGCAATTCTCGAGTCCGGCCGTTAAACGTCCGGATACAGCAAAACGCGCCTGAAGCAATACCAACCAAGACCACCTGGCACGATCAGAGCACGCGTAGCAATGCGGCCCTAACCCCCGCCCTCGCATGATTGCAAGAACAACCCTCCGCGTACATCATTACGCTTTGGAGATACCATGGGCGCAGGGGAAGGGGCACGACCACAATGGACCCAGAGTGCGGCTCGACCACACCAGGGGCTCGCAAGTGTGCCACTCCTTTTTATTATTATTTTCCTTCTTTGTATACACAGGACTCCATTAACCAGAGGCCCTGTCCGGCGGTGAACCTGCCGAACTCACGATTCAACAGCCAGGGAAGAGAGAAGGCTGCGACGAACACTCAGGTGGTCTCAATTACGAGCATTAAATTCGATTATATACACCAAGTCCGCAGCTCATCCCTGGAGGGGGACATGTTTAATTAGTCCAAATCCCTTGCTTACCGCACTATTTGTATCAGTCCGCACTCATAGCAGACTTCCTTTAATAAATAATGCAGCACTTTTCGACTGCAATTACATTACTTTATATATATATATATATATATGTTCATTACATGACATCTTGCACCCGTATATTTTGGTACGGCGTAATACACCAGGGGCTTATGTTCCCCACATTATGGTGTTATAAGTCCGAACACTTTCATAAGTGCGGCACCCCGAACTTATAGCATTATATGAATCGGCTCTGAATCATGTCTTGGGTCAATAGTTGGGTTTGCCCGGCTCCCACGTTTTGGTGTCTTACGTTCCGTTCTGTCGGCTAAGGTGGCACTGGGAGAACCACTGCGATTGCGCCCCGGTTGAGCCGGGCGAGCGCCTCAGTGGAGAAAGCTAAAACTAACCGGCATGATAAGGCGAGAGACTGGTCGCTGTTCGAGAGGTCTTTTCGAGTCCTTAAAGACTCACGCCGCTTCGAGCGAAGTTCCGGATAATGTCCGACGAAGGCGTGGATAGCGCCCCGGATTTGGTCTTCCGAATACCAGGGGCTTCGCCGAAATTTAAAATTATAGAATTCTATGGCTAAGTGAGAGTGTTCAAGCATCATAAGTCCGGTTGCCTCGTTCGTTGTGTTGAGCGCCTCCCTAGATGGACCCAAAAATGGGAACAAGAGTGCTCAAGTTTATCCCGAACACCCCAGCACTTGTGGCTCGGGGGCTGAAGCCAACGACTTGCCATCTCTCAGACTTTATAAACGGCCGCACAGAAGGTAATATTTTAAATTAAACAAGCGTTGCTTAAGGCGCACATGAACAAAGTTTTCAGCGCACAGGATAATACGTAGCGAGTTTACTCAAAAATTACATCTCTAGGGCATTCATCCGCAATATCGCGGGCTCCCTTCAGGACAGTTTTATAATACATTTCGGGCATCCGATACTCCTTGCCTGGTGGCGGTGGGTCAGTGAGAAGCTTCTCCGCATCCAGCCTGCCCCAATGCACCTTTGTGCGGGCAAGGGCCCAACGAGCACCTTTAATACAGGCGGAGCGCTTGATGACCTCCACCCAGGGGCACGCATCCACCAGCCGCCGCACGAGGACGAAGTAGCTCCCAGGCATGGCCTGTCCAGGCCACAGCCAGACTATAAGGCCCTTCATGGCCTCCTCAGCTACCTTGTGGAGTTCGACCAGCTGCTTCAGCTGGTCGCTTGGGGGCACCAGATGGCCGGCCTCAGCGTACTGAGACCAGAAGACCTTCTCCATCGAGCTCCCCTCCTCACCACGATAGAATGCGGTGGCATCGGACACACTACGCGGCAGATCTACAAACGCCCCTGGAGAGCTCCGAATGCGGGTAAGTGTCAGGTAGTTTACATTAACATGCTTGCTTTGCATGAAAAATGCCTTACCCGCCGCTATCTTCTTTACATCTTGAACCTCCTGAAGGGCCTTACGGGCCTCGGCCTTGGCGGACTTGGCACTTTCGAGAGCCGAGGCAAGCTCGGACTCTCGAGTCTTGGAGTCACGCTCCAAACTCTCATGCTTCTCCATGAGAGCCTGGAGCTCTTGCCGCACTTCCGCCACCTGTGCCTCCTGCTTTTCTCGCTTCGCCCGTTCCACGGCCGCACTGCGTTCGGCCGTGGACACAGCCTCCTTCAGGGCTGCCACCTCGTTTGTGGCCCCTGCAATACCCATATTATCCTTGTTAAATTTTTTGCAACCTAAATCCTTTTCTGTAAGGTAAATCTTCAAAGTGGTGTTACTCACCTTCTTTGTCCTCGAGCTGCTTCTTGGCATGGCCGAGCTCTTGCTCGGACCGCTCGAGATCCTGCTTCAATGCACCGACCTCCGCAGTCAGTGCGGCAGAGGTCAGCAGCGCAGCCTGCAAACCCATATTGACATATTTCAAGCAACCCTGCGTATATCTCTTTAGATCCGCAGTCCGGCTTTTCTTTCCGAACACCGGACCGAGCATCAGGGGCTACTGTCTATGCGGTATTACATTACATAATTTTAACTTCTTACCTCAAAGCCTGTTAGAAGGCTGCTGCAGGCTTCGGTCAGCCCGCTCTTGGCGAGCTGAACATTCTGAATCACCGCACTCATGATAGTGCGGTGTTCTTCCTCGATGGAAGCGCCTTTGAGCGCCTCCAACAAGTTGTCCGGCGCCTCCGGTTGGACAGGGGCCGCCGGTGTCACGGTCTTGTCCTTCTTGCGAAGGGGCCGCCTGCCGGACTCTGGAACCACTGCAGGTTCCGGAGTAGAATCCGGCGCATAGTCCGGGAGGCTGCCTTGCGGCGCCTCCGGGGCCTCCTCCTGATGGGTCCCTTTCTGGGATCCCACCTCGGCGTCCTCGTTGGCGCGAGGGGTGGAGGCAGTCGGGATGGACTCCACATCCGACGCCGCCAACGACCCGCTCGATGAGATCATCGTCGGCCGGACTATAGGCAGTATGCGGCATTAGAAAGGCACTATGTGGCACAAAAGAAATTTCAGATTATATAGGGATCTGGATACTTACGATCTCGCCGGAGGCCTGGCCCTTGAAGGCCACTCCTCTTCGCCAACATTGGTGTTGGCGGAGCTGTCCGAGGGAACAGTTCTCCCCCTCTTGGACCCTTCGGCCTCCCCTATTGGGGAAGCCTTCCTCTTCCTCTCTCCCTCCTCCGGGAGAGAGTCTTCTTCCTCCTCCTCGTCTTCGGGGGAGGAGTCCGCCTCGTCGTCGGACGCCTGATTACGGGAACTCTTTCGAGTCCTCGTGGCCACCTTCTTGGCCTTCTTCTCCGGCACCACGTGCGGTGCCGGAACCAGCAGCCCCGCTAGACGGGCGTTCACTGGGTCTTCTGGCATGGGAGCCGGACAGACGAGCTGCTCGGCCTTCTCCATCCATTCCTGCCAAAGGAAAAGAGAGATTGAAACCCTCTTAGAATCAATCTATTTACCACAAGTGTCCCGTAAAGGGGTTGAATCACTTACCTCGTCAGCTGGATGCTGCGAGCAAAATCCGCGATCTTCCATCGCGGATGCGGGGGCTTCGGCGCCCTTAAACAGCACCCTCCAGGCGCCTTCGTACATCGTGTCGAAGAGCCCGCTTAGCGCCTGGTGCTGTTCCGGATTGAACTCCCACAGATTGAATGCCGGTTCTTGGCATGGGAGGATCCGGCGGATGAGCATGACTTGGACCACGTCAACGAGCCTGAGCTTATTGTTCACCAGCTTCTGGATACAGGCTCGGAGTCCCGTCAGCTCCTTCGGATTGCCCCACAACAAGCCCTTCTCTTTCCAGGAGGTGAGCTGCGTTGGGATGCCAGATCTGAACTCAGGGGCCGCCACCCATGTAGGTTCGCGCGGCTCGGTGATATAAAACCACCCCGATTGCCACCCCTTAAGGGAGTCCACGAAGGCCCCTTCGAGCCAAAGGACGTTGGGCAACTTGCCCAACATGGCGCCTCTGCATTCCGCTTGCGTGCCCTTCACAACCTTCGGCTTGACGTTGAAGGTCTTGAGCCACAAGCCGAAGTGGGGCTTGATGCAGAGGAAGGCCTCGCACACGACGATAAACGCCGAGATGTTGAGGATGAAGTTCGGCACCAGATCGTGGAAATCCGGGCCGTAGTAAAACATGAGCCCCCGAACAAAAGGGTGAAGTGGAAAGCCCAGTCCGCGGAGGAAGTGGGGGAGGAAAACAACCCTCTCATGGGGCCCGGGGGTGGGGATGAGCTGCCCCTCGTCGGGCAGCCGATGCGCGATGTCGCCGGAAAGGTATCCGGTGCTGCGCAGCTTGGCGATGTGCTCCTCCTTGACGGTGGAGGCCAGCCATTTGCCTCCCGCTCCGAACATGGTCGGAGAAAGTCGAGGCGGGATGCGCGAGCTTGGGCATTGGAGCTTGAGTGTGCAGTGATGGATAAGCAAAGGAGGAAGAAGGCGTTGGTGAGAAGGTAAATCCTTATCCCTTATATATAGGCGGACGAAGATTATGCGTCCCCCACCGGCCTGGTAAAACTCGCTTATCTCCCAAGCGCCACCATCAATGGCGCGGTTGGGTTACCCACGTCCGTATTGATGAGAATCCCGGAATAAGGGGAACACGATCTCTGCTTCGACAGGACGTGCCAAGGAAACCGCTTCGCTAAACGTGCTGAGGTGGTATAATAAAAAACGATTCAAGTAGAGGCTTGGTAGCGGTGTGATGTCATGCCGCATAATACGTCAGCAGATTGGACTTGTGTACATTTTATTCTCTCTACGGTGGAATGTGGAATTTATTTTGTAGAGCCGGACACTATCCTGGTGTTCGTGATCTTCTCTAGATTATTCAAGGGAGGAACCCGCCTTGCAATGCCGAACATTATGCGCGCCGGACTTATCGTCATTGAAGCCTGGTTCAGGGCTACTGAGGGAGTCCTGGACTAGGGGGTGTCCGGACAGCCGGACTATCATCGTCCGCCGGACTCCAAGACTACGAAGATACAAGATTGAAGACTCCGTCCCGTGTCCAGATGGGACTTTCCTTGGCGTGGAAGGCAAGCTTGGCAATACGGATATGTAGATCTCCTACCATTGTAACCGACTCTGTGTAACCCTAGCCTTCTCCGGTGTCTATATAAACCGGAGGGCTTTAGTCCATAGGACACAACATACATTACAACAATCATACCATAGGCTAGCTTTAGGGTTTAGCCTCCTTGATCTCGTGGTAGATCCACTCTTGTACTACCCATATCATCAATATTAATCAAGCAGGACGTAGGGTTTTACCTCCATCAAGAGGGCCCGAACCTGGGTAAAACATCGTGTCCCTTGTCTCCTGTTACCATCCACCTAGACGCACAGTTCGGGACCCCCTACCCGAGATTCGCCGGTTTTGACACCGACATTGGTGCTTTCATTGAGAGTTCCTCTGTGTCGTCACCGATAGGCTCGATGGCGTCTTCAATCAACAACGCTGCCCAGGGCGAGACTTTTCTCCCCGGACAGTCCCCGCCGGTTTTGACACCGACAACGGGGAAAGTATGATGTTGACTCCTGTAATGGACGTCGTCAACGGACCCTGGCACCAGCAGCGGCGGCAGGACTTCGATTGATGGATTGACCACTTCTTTGACATGCACGAACACTCGATACAGGTACATCCCTAACATGGTCCGCGGTGGCCTTGGTGGCGACGAATAGTACAACCCCGGTTCCTGCACTGGTATCTCAACACCAATCACCTTCGGTATGGTGGACGGCTTCTTCATCCATGCCATAACCGTTAGAGCCCAGCTGTCTGGAGGAACAAACATACTTACGAGCTCACCTCCAAGGTCGTTGATAAGCTCGTTCATGGACTCGTTGCTCCAAGCACGTCGAGGCATGTCGTGGAAGGTAAGCTTTGTTAAAAACTCAAGCTCAGAGGGCACCGAGCCCCATCTTGGGTGCCACCGATCAAAGCTCACCAGCGCGCCATCGCAGAACAAACACCGAGAAGATTCGAACACACGACTGCAGTCGAAAGTTGTTCGGAACCTGACGAAGAAATCAGCCAGTGGTGGACAGACTTCGACGAGCAAGTCACTTATTTGGATGTCGTGCGCAATGCCAAGAGCTTTGACAAGGTCGTCCGGCGAGACGGGAGGCCAGTCGCCGTTGATGGTTACCATCAGCACTTTGCCGGCAAACTGGTCGTCAAGCACCGCCATGCCATTGTTGAGCGACAGCACGCAGCGACCGAAGGCAGGACGGACCTCAGGATCTCCGCCTCAGATATCCACGTTGACCGGCGACATGATAGTGCGCTTGCGTACAGGGAGTACAGGAGGGGGATTTGGGGGAACTAGAGTAGGAATCGAGATTCCAGAGGTGGGGGGGAGACTGGGGATGAAAAGGTAGCATGAATTTCGAGCACGCGCCAATATGCTCTCGGCGCACAAGCGCACGAAAACACCGGTGGCGCCCACATGTCGGCCTAAGAGTCCTTATTCTTTCTTTTTTGGAGAGCCCGGCCTTTTTTTAGGATATTTTGATAGCCCAGCCTGAGAGTCATAATTGACTAGTTTGGCATTGCGTTACTACTCGGCCCATATTCAACGACACCTCACTGGCCCAAACAAAGTGTACATCATCGAAAAGACAGTGAACTCAAATTATATAACTTGAAAAAAGGAGATATACTCTGAACACTGGAGAATGGTGATGCCCTCATTTAGCCCACGAGTAGTTCGAGACAATAAACAGTTCAAAACAACGATATATACAACATTCAAACACTGACTAGTGACTACTACTGACATAAACAGCAAGACATGATAGTTCATAAGAAGTCTTGCTACACCACCAAAACGTACCCATCTGCAGTGCTCAGACTCTCGTGATCCAGACGAGAATGACATTCTAAACAGGAGCAACTATTACATAGAAAGAGTGACATACACGAGGATGACCAAATGACAAGGAATATGCATAACAAAAGAAAGAACTACCCATCCAGAACCAGCAGCAAAGACAACAAAGTCATTCGAAGAGATGATCCAACACCATCATAATTTGCAGCCCCGCTTCAGCGACCAGTGATCCGGAGACACCAGTATTCCACCCTTTCGATGCAACAGCCCAATTACCTATCAACCCGAAGGCTTAAACCACATCACTGCCTATCGTAATTGAGACATCCAAGGATCAAAGTTAATCTGAATGCCTTTGTCATTCTCACCTTCTTTTGGTTGTAGGCTGTATCATTGACAATCAGGGGAGTATGCTCCCGAACTCCTAGGGCTCGCCGTGTAGACACAGTTTTCCATAGCAAACAGACCTCTCTGCCATCAAGGTCCTTGCCAACGGTGATCTCCTGGTTAATCGGATAATTGAGTCCGAGAAACAGAGAGTGCGAACCAAGGCTGTTTACCCGCCTCCAACTAAAAAAATCCTAAAGGCCCCAACAAGCTGGTATCCTGCTCATAGACGTAACAGCCACTGTCTGGATACTCACGTATTACACGGTGCTTGTATACAGTGGGGTTTTTGCAATATAACTTTTCCGGCTCATGTGTTCGAATGATCATCAGTCTTTTGTGTCATCTGATCGAGCGAGGGACCAATTGTGCTTCCCTGTTTTTGGCAAAGGTGGTGTAATTACAAAGGGCAGTAACTGTAGGGACACTGCATCATATCAAAAAGGATAGGCATTGTTAATGTAAGATCAGCATTGTTCAGACTATGAGTAGGATAATGCAAGATACAGCATTGATATGTCCCTGCTAGAACTGGGAGGAAAATACAGGGAAATGTATACTGGGTTCGAAAATATAGAAGTGCCATGCATGGTTATACTCATGTTATCTCGCAATTGATTCTTCACAGGAAACTACCATGTCATGCATGTTATGTAATCATGTTCTGTCCTCCCAAACAAATTCTTCAAGGTAACTAACAGACCATGCATTGTTATATACTCGTGTTCTGTGGGCAAAATTTTTGTGAGGATATTATTCTAGCCATTGATTGCTGAAGGGCGAATATAGGTATGTACACATGGTAAGCATTGCAGGATTTCACTACTTCCAAATATAGAGTTCTCCATATGCACATTTACTTCCCTAAAGTATGGTTAGATGAAACCAATAGTGTGGTGCATGTTTCTACATCATGAAAATGAAGAAACTAACATGGCCATTGATACACACTCATATTTAGTAGTAGTATATAGATTACTGTAAAATAAGGATAATATCCATATATTCCTAACCGTTTGATTATTCAGGGTACAAATTGGTTGTAATGACATGGTCACAATCGCATGAATTAACTCATTCCAAATATAGCTGATTTACGGCGTCTCTAATATATTGCCATAGTTCTACTCAAATTCTACTCAAACAGGGATATGCCAATCATCAAAAAAAAAGTTCAAATAGTGTCATGGCGTCATCATTAACATGAGAAGGAAACAACTTACACGCGCCGTCCCAGCAATACGTGGTGCCATCTGCTTTGTCGATCGCGTAGATGATGCCATTGTGTTCAATAGCATCACAGAAGTGTGTATCAGCTTTGACGATGATCCACTGCGAGCCGAGTTTTCTCCAGCTAAAAAAGGCACCGGCATAAAGATAGGCGAGTCCGCGGTCGAACAAGGCAATTAGCTTGAAGTCTGTGTAATTCGCATGTCATGTGGGTACTTGGCAGATTACAATCTTCTGCAAAACAAGGTCCGTCCAACTGACGTAGTAATCTAGATGACTTGGACCGCGATGGTAATACTCTATATAATCCAACGGAGGAAGGATAATCTCATGGGAGGTCTGGAAGTTCACGAGCACCAAATTTTTACCGTCTTCTCTAAAGGCAGCCATCCAGTGGGGTTCAAGCCGACCCAGTACATACCTGCCAAGAAGTTTCGGGCGATGGTGATCGGATCGATGTCGAGGGAAATGATGTACGGCGACACACTACATACCTGCAAAGAAGTTTCGGCTAATGGAGATCGGATTGAAGTCGAGGGGCATCATGCACGCCTCCGTATCATGGTGAGCCAATCTCGCAAGACCAGATAGCAGCAAGCAGGGTGTCTTGAAAAGCTTAGGCCTCGCTTCGATGATGGCCGTGTGCATGTCCCTCGAGCATGCAGCCAGCCGCAGGGCGGTCAACATATCCATACACAAACAACAGAGGTCGAGGATGTCACTGGGGAGATTACTCCAATCGCGGCTCATATGGATGCTGCGCCGTTCGCGTTCGGCCATGGTGGAGTTTGGAAGGGGGCTTGATTTATGGGGGAGAAGTATGTCGGTGCTGGAGCGGCTAGCGAGGGAGTAGTGGTACTGGGGGAGGCGAGTGACGCGACGGTACACGGGGGCACAGTGAGATGGAGACGGAGACGGAGACAGAGAAGGAGATGGAGATGGAGTGGTGCTATGGGAACGGAGAGGGAGACGAGGAGAGGCGCCAATGTGTTGTACAGCGGCGGTGACAGACTGCAAAGTGCACAGGGTGAGGCTGACTTTGGTAACCCGAACATGCCGCCACGCCTGGACTAGTGTCAGGCGCAGGGTGTTGTCACTTCACTGTGAGGACCGTACGAATAGTATTTTGACCATCAAGTGTACCACAGTTGTACTACTACTACTACTAGTAGGAACATGAGTACTCCAGTATTGTATAGCGGAAATAGGTCTCCCGTGCTAGCATGCCTGTTCACTTCATCATTCAGGTATCATCCATATTGCGAGCAGAACCAAATTCTCATGCATGCCCAATCAAAGCCCTGTCGCGATGCATGCAATTGCCATTCTGGTGCATCAAGGACGGCATGCAGATCGTTCCACACTTGAGAAGAGGAAAAATGGAAAGGTAGAACGCGGCAGCAGAGGAAGAGAATGCTGGCTAACAAGGCTGGGAGGGGATCGAGCAGGAAGTTAATGCTCCACGCCTAAAGGTTTTGGGAAAACCTGATTTTCATAAGGTGACTTATACTCACCTAAACGGAGGGAGTATTCCTTAACCAAAGAATGTTGTGTCTCCCACTCACGCGCTCAAAAAAAAGCTACGACACATTTGTTTATCTGTTTGCATAGTCCCACCTATCAGGGAGGATGGGCACGTACACGAACAGGTACGACTCCTCAGTCCACCCGCATAGCCTTTTCGTTTAGTCTACCTAGCCGTCTAATCAACTGCCTGCACGCCACTTCTCCCATTTACTTCTCCATCAGGAACCGATTCGCCTCGGCTTCTTCACCTCCCCTTCGTCTTCATTTACATCCAAACCCCACTGTGTTCACATTGTTTTAACCTCTTTAAATAATCATCTACTACTTCAGTTAGACTAGCCATCTAATCCTAATTCTCCAATCCATAGCCCTCCGTTCCAGCGGTTCCAAATGGCGAAAGAGATCGAGATGCAGGTTTTTAGCATCCAACATGTCCTCGTCGAAGGCTCGATGCGCATAGTTGCCACCGTCACCGTCCACCCAGGGGTTGTTCGGCAGTGGATCAACACTGTATCCAACTCCCTCAAAAAGGTAGAGACGAGGGTCATCGGTCTCAATGCAGAGTACACGGAGCGTGCCCCTGGGAAGATCCAGCGCGCCGCCGTCCTTCAGCTGTGCCTCGAAAATGATGTTTTGGTGTACCACATCATACACTCGCCCTTCATACCAGGTGAGCTTCACGATTTGTTGTCTCGGGAGGACGTATACTTCTGTGGGGCAGCCATCGAAGGGGACAAACAGAATCTGGAGCCGTACAACCTTGATTTGAAAAGCATCACTAACCTACAAACCAGAATCAAAATTCCTGTAGAAGATTGTGCTAAACAGACACCATCCCTATTCGACGTAGCAAATTTTGTGCTCGGTACAAATCTTCAGAAGGGTGATGAGACGGTAGCATTAAGGTCGTCTGGATGGGAGAATTATCCCTTGACGTACGAGCGAATAAAATATGCTGCCCTCGATGCCCGTGTGAGTTTCGAGATAGATGCAAGGTCCAAAGAGCTTGTTGTGAAGCCGTCTCCCACAGAGAATGAGAACAAGAAGAAGAAGAAGAAGAAGAAGAAGAAGAAAACGTTGCACCAGTAGGAGGGCATTATGGATGGATGAACTATTTCCTCTCTTGTAAAAAAAATATTCCCTCTCGGTGTATATTGATATAGATGGACTATTTCGATGGTGTGCATGTCTTTGGAACAGAGTAGTAGCATGGGTCCGCTTGACTATAAGGAACTATTTATCCGCATATATAGCTTTCTCTGCTACTCCTTCCAGTGATCGGTATGCAGTGCATGTGTCCGTAGACATGACAGCTTGTCCATGGAAGTTCAACTACGGCGACCATCACGTTTCATCTCGCGATTCCCACGACGCCTCTCCAACCCACGGCACCACGCCCCCCGACGTGTGCCTCACCCCTCTCGGCCGCACCACCCCTCTGCCTTTGTGTGCATGACATGCGGGCCACCTAAAATGCAGCGAGCATCAAGTTTCTACCACAGCCACCCGCGATTCCCACGACGCCGCTCGAACCCATGAAACCACACGTCCCCCCACCTGCGGCTCACCCCTCTTGGCCCCACTGCCCCTCTGCCTTCGGGAGCATTACATGTGGACCAGTCACCTATCGGGTCCACATGTTATTGACTCAAAGGTAGGTGTAGTAAGGCGCTGAAGCTCAGTCCCGACGGCCCTGAGAGGGAAATGTAACTCCTGCGCCAGGGATTGTGGTGCTTCCGCAGCACGAACTCGTGCCAAACTCGAGATTTGTTTCTTTACTATACATGCACGCAACTATTTAATGGACATTGTAATCTCAACATGTGATGGGGAGCTCTAAATTTGAATTTGAAACTTATAAAACGAAAAGATTCAAAACAAATAAACTGGGAGAGAGGGAGTATATCGTAGGATGTGTCCCATACAAAATAAGTCCCCTGGTTTGTCACCGCGAAGATGCGGTTAGAAAGGAGCACAGTGTCTTCCTACTCGTACGGCAACAAATCGGCCGCAGACAGCATGGTCCGCCTTTGACCGCCATGTGCAAGGTTCGTGCTATCTTTTATTCAATCTCACCATGGTTCCATCGTACCAATTCATGCGGTGGCCTGTTGCATGGCTGATCCCAATGTTGGACAAAGCTTCTACGGGAACGGTGTCACCGTTGTAAATGTTGTGCAAATTGATGTTGGTACCCTCCCGTACATATGCAAGCCAATCTCCACTCGCACCGAGCCTAGCCTGTGAAACAGTGGGCAGGGGGAGAATTAGGAAATGGACACGGAAGTAGTCTTTAGAATGCATTTACTACGTGATCAAACTCATCTTACCTGCTCATCGGAGGAAATCCGAGTGCCCCTCAACATCGGCATCTCAAGGGGCGTCAACTTGCAACTACGGCCACGCCGCGCTGGAGAGACCCCCAAGGAAACATCCTCGTGCGTTCCACGGAACATCAAGATGCATTTTTATGAGTAGTTTATCTTGTGAGAGAAAAGGATGAACGAGGGAAGGCCTCTAGAGATAGAGATGGAAACTACTACTACCAATGTGCTGGCCCGTGCGTTGCAATGGATCCAAACTAGTAGAATAATACTTGTTCACGTGCTTGAAACATAAACACTCTAGTTTTGATATACATGTGTCAGCAGACACGACAGCTTGTCCATGGAAGTTAAACCACGACGACCATCACGTTTCTTGTTTCTACCACTGCCACACCCACACGCGATTCCCACGACGACGCTCCAACCCACGGCATGACGTCCCCCGACGTGGACATGGATCCTCTGACGTGGCTATCACTGCCTTGCCCTGCCTTTCCTTCGCTGACAGGTGGGACCCACGCTTATGGGTCCCACATGTCAGTGACAGAATCGTAGGATTATTCATGCCTCTCATCCCTCTCGGCCCCACTGCTCCTCTATCTTTGTGTGCAAGACATGCGGGCCAGCTGAACTGCGGCGACCATCAACTTTCTACCACAGACACACCCGATTGGACGCGGTTTGCCTGCTCCGCTGCTGTGCTCTGATCCGTACTCCCGCACCATCGAATTTTCATCCAGTGGCTGTGACACATTTCGTCCCGGGCATCAATCCTCAGCTGGAGTACTTATGTACTACAGGTAGTACCCGCCGGTGTGGCCATCTACGCCTCGTAACGCCCCGACGCCCAGCTGTGGTACCCTCGCCACGGGCCCACGGCCACGCCACCACCGGCCGGTTCATCTCGAACAAGTGAGTCGCGAACCACGCCACCACCATGAGAATGACATGTGGGCCAGCCGCATTTAAGGCCCACATGTCATTGACTCATAGGCCGGGCACTAAGCCACTGAAGTTTGGTCCCGTGGGCCCCAAGAGGAAAATGTAACTCCTGCGGCAGGCCTTGTGGTGCTCCCGCAATACGAGCTCGTGCCAAAACTGGAATTTGTTTCTTACTACTACCAACTAGTACTAGTAGTAAGGTACACGTGCATTGCCCGCATGAGATTCTGGTGGTTTGTGCATTATGCTTCTACATGTGGAGTTTTCTGGATCCTAACATGTGGCAAAATTTGGTGGAATGTAAGGTTAGGCAAGTTTGATTAACTTAGGTGAGTGTTTGGTTCAAGCCACACCTTAGGCAAGCCACACTAGCCCCACATGACATACACACAAAAAATGTGGCAAGATTCCCTTAGGCTTGACAACTTGTGGCTCTTATTTTGAAGAACTTATTAATAACTTTGCCTGAGCTTAGTTGTGGCAAAGTTAGTCATGAATTAAGTTCAACCATGGAGTCTTCTAGATTATACATGTGCCAGAATCTAGTGGATGATATCCAATGGCCAGTAGTGCTCAGATTTGCCATCTTTGTACCGTTGGATTGGCTTCATCCAACGACCAACTTTCAAAGTTTTTCACACACTATATAGGGGGTATAGATATAGATGTGCCGGTCTGTTGCAATGGATCCAAAGTATATCTATTTAGTGGAGTGCACTCTAAACACGTTATCTATTTATTTTTCTCTAACCTTCCGTAGCCATGCAACCAAGCCACATAAGCTTCATGGGTGCCCCCCACATCATATTATTCATACTACATTAATTGAAAAAAATATAAATCAGCCAAAACAAGATCTTCCTGTTTTTTGTTCCTACGATGTTGTGCCGTGCACGTATCTACTGGTTGTATAGTGGTAGTACTAGTAATATAGTATTAGGAGTACAAACTTGGTAAGTACTAGTAGGAGTAGTACTAGTACGGAATGCTCCTACTTTATCAACGAGCCCCGTATGACACAAAATTTCTTGGCTTCCGTGCTACAACTAGATCTTCCCCTTGTTTCCGTTTTCCAACCCGGCGGCGGGCGGGGTGTCAGTTTGCTCAACGGGCGGTCCCACATGAAAGTGAAAATGCTAGGCACAGGGGCGGAGCTACGTGAGGGCCAACACGTGCCCTGGCCCACCCAACCTAGCAGGATTTTCGTAGTTGTACATCCGGTTTTGAGGCATGGAACGCCAACGCAAGGGTAATTTCTATAGCCTAGCTAGACTGGCACGCCCAACGTTTTGCTTCAAGCTCCGCCACTGCTAGGCAACACACCTTCCCTAAGCTATGTGTCGTGCCGGACGGGCTGTGTTGTACTCCCGATTCCCGGGTGTGTGGGGGTGCGACGCGAACGTGGCAGGCCTTTTCCTTTTACTAGCAATGTGCCCGTGCGTTGCAACGAATCCAAAGTAGTAGAATAGTAGTATTTGTTCACAAACTTGAAAGAAATCACTATTGTTTTGATATACTCCTAATATATTACTCCCTCCATACCTAAATATTTGTCTTTTTGAGATTTCAAATGGACTATCACATATGGATTATATAGACATATTCCAGTGTTTCTAGCAAGATGCCCGCGCGTTGCACGAAGTTGATGGAAAAGGTAAGCACAACTTATAAATTGACGGATGGAGTACTAGTTACAGTGATGCATATAATTAAGCAAAGGGATCGCACATGTCGGTATTGACTGGAACGAGAATGCAATAGCACAATAAGAATTAAGGCCACGATGATGCGATCACAGTGGTGGTTAGAAGGCAAGAAGAAAGATGGATCCACGAACGTACGACCTCCTCCTCCTCAACTTAGTGCGTCGGGCCACCGACCGGCGGCTAACGAGTGGCGGCTTTTGTGGCGAGGTCGAGGTGCTTCTCAACAAAGCCATCCAAGGCTTCCAGCCGGTTGAGGAAGGCCAACGTCGTAGCATCCTCACTGGCCTTGTAAATACCTATGTACACGATTTACTGGTACGCGTGGATGTGTAGGTCGACGAATTCTTGCAAGGCGAGGCGCCTCGCGGCGAGCGCGACCTCCAGGTGGACATTCTTCGTGGTGTCGGCGGGCAGTCGCAGGGCCACCAGTGCTTGAAAGAGGTTCCGGCCATGGAGGCCGATTAGGGTGGCAGGCAATGAGGAGCCCGGGTGCGCGGGCTGGAGGAGTACGGCGATGTCGTCCGCGAGCTTCTTGAGGACGGTGAACTTGTTGCTGGTGGTAATGATCATCTGGTCCAACTAAGAGTCGTAGTTGGCATCGAGGGCGGCCATCCACCAGCTGGTCTCCAACACCGTCTGGAGACGATCCTTGGCGCCATGCCGCAGGCCGGCGTCGTGGACCATCTGGCATAGCCGCTGGCCGCTCACGCGCATCGCCACCATGGGTCTGGAGCGAGCTCTTTTGCGCTTAGTGTAGGTTCTTAGGCAAGTGCTTAGGTGCGTACGATGTGGTAGATGCATTGGAATGGAGGAGGGGCGCCTTTATATGAGGGCAAAGAGGGCAAACTGCGTTGCATTCACATCGTGCGGCCTCTTTTCCCGGACCTCCTCCCATTACTTCCCTCATGCATTAATTGAAGGAGGATGCATTGGTCGTTCAACATATCGGGAACCGCTACTCCCTCCCTCGTCTGCATTAAAGGCGTATCGGGAACTGCGCCGCCCGCTATCAAATCAAATACTCCCTCCGTCTAGGTGAGTATTATAAGTCATCTTACGAAAACCAAATACTAGTAAGACTAGCCACAGTGGGAGTAACTTCAGCAGTAACATCGAGTCCAACTCAGCAGATTTGCTTATGTGGCAGTGAGTTAATGAGGAGAGAGGTAGTTATAATAACTTAGCTAGTTACTGTAACATCACATGTCCCAATGTAATATGAGTCTATAACCTAATAAATGAAGCTTTGCATGTTACCACACTTATGTTACTACTACCTCTGTCCGGGTTTATTGGTCCCCATTGTATTTCGTGCCAAATTTTGACCATGGATTAAACTAAGAAAATGTTCACACATGTCACCAAACATTATATTTTTCAAAACTATGTTCAAATACGAATCCAATGAGATAATTTTTCTTGACATGCATTAACATATTGTTAGTTAAATCTTTAGTCAAAATTTGGCACAAACTATAAAAGGGACCTATAAACCAGGACGGAGGTAGTACCCACTATGAAGGTAGTAACATAGTCTAGGGATATGTGTATGTTACTAGTGTATGTTACTCACCATTGTGGCTAGTCTAAACACATAGGCGTGGTGCATTAACTCTCACGTTGTTTCTTATTTTTTGACATAAATAGAGGAATCAACCAAGAAGAGATGTGGGGCTTGTATGCTTTTAATGACTTGAAACTATCAAACATGACATGCAGTGGTCAGTTCGTTGCACAAGAACAAATACAACCAACGTCAGCACACACGCATCTTATAGCATCACATCCAATGGCTATAAAAGATGAATGAGACCAAATTATATCTCATCTAGATGAGTTCTAGCAAAATTGTATTAAGAATACTTAGTACTCCTGCGCCATGTATCATATAAGTATCATGTAGTACTTTATTTATTGCCATGTATGACACATAGTTCACGAGCGCTCTCTATATGTACCACCTTTTTTTTATTTCAGGTTTTGCTCCATGGCGCAATCCATCGATACTACTACTGTACAAAAGTGGAGTATATACATTTTTTTAAAAGGCTAGAGGGCGGGGCAGTCTAGCTCGGTTGGTTTCACGAGAGGCGAGGGCCTTTGTGATTTGACGGCTCATTAATGCTGTCAAATCGAATAGTACTGTGCCGCCCGCTGCACGCCCGGCGCCTCCATTAAACCCCTCCATTAAACCCGCATGCAAACCGAGAATCCTACTCCGGCCACACGTTCGTTCATGAGCGGGCCGGAATTAAACGCAACACCGGCCGAGCTCCTCCCGTACGCCCTCAGTTTAAATGAGGCCAGACGCCGGCCAAGCTCCTACCGTCTACCCTCTATTTACACGAGGCCAGACAGACAGTGGGCAAGAATCGCACCAGCGGCGTCCACCTCACCGGATCTGCTTCTACGGCCGCATCTACCCCTCCCACTTCCCCTAGAAACAAGTAGACTGCTCATCCACCACTGTACCATAGCCCATTCAGTGTCGTCCTTGTCCACGGCGCCGAATCTGCTTCGTCGGTACTCTCGTCAACCGTCGCGCATCTGCAGCGGCTCATTCGTACTCCCCACCGGAGACGCTTCGTCCACACCCCCCGGAGCCACCCCACCGACGCCCCCGTCGACGGCCTCTGATCCTCTTCGCCGACACCTTCCTCAACCCTACCGGAGCCGCTTTGCCGACACCTTCCTCAACCCTACTAGAGCCGCTTCGCCGACACCGGCGTCAACCCTACCGGAGTAGCTTTGCCTATACCATTCTCAACCCTATCGGGGCCGCTTTGCCAACTCACAAGTCCACGGCCTTAGATCCGCTTCCTCGCACCCTCATCCAACCTACCGGAGTAGCTTCTGACGCCCCGTCCATGGCCGCAGATCCGCATCATCGACACCACCCTTAACCCAACCACCGGAGCAGCTTTTGACGCCCCGTCCACGGCCGCAGATCCGCATCGTCGACACCATCCTTAACCCAACCACCGGAGCAGCTTCTGACGCCCCGTCCACGGCCGCAGATCTGCGTCGTCGACACCATCCTTAACCCAACCACTGGAGCAGCTTCACCTACACCCTCGTCCACGGCCACAGATCGGCTTCGCCCACATCGTAGTCCACCCTACCGGAGCTGCTCCACAAACACCCTACTCGACGGTTCTAGATCTCCTTACCGGACCCCGACAGCCAACGCAGCGTCATCACCCTCGATGTTTCTAACCTGATTCCCACCGTCTGGAGAGATCCCAAGCACCCGCCACGGCATAGGTACTTGTCACCTTTAAACCCGTCCAACATCACCTGCCCGATGTACTTCAAATATACTAACCGGTCGCTGTTACCTATTATGCAGCTGGCAAAAACTACAAGGATGATGTTTCTTCTGGATCTAACAGCTTGGCCAACCAAGATCTTGGACTGAGGCATTGCTATGATCTTGTAAGCGCGTCTCTCTCTCTTGTAGTGTTCTGTGTCTGCCAGCGTGCTTTGCTAGGATTTTCGACCAGTAATCCCTTTGTGCAGACAATGATTTCTACTACTGGCTGCTAAATTAGATATGTAGATGTCATACATGATACTACCTCGTACCTCCGTTCCTAAATATAAGTCTTTCTAGAGATTTCACTATAGGCTACATACGGAGCAAAATGAGTGAATCTACACTCGAAAATGCATCTATATACATTTGTATGTGGTCCATACTGGAATCTCTACAAAGACATATATTTAGGAATAGGGGCAGTACATTACACAAAATCGTAGGTGGCATGTAGGAATTCCAGTGCACTACATTAGGCTCCCTTAGAGTGCCTGCCAATCCAGCATACAGAGTCCTGGCTAGTTTATGGTACCCACACAATCGTTAATTGGTGGTTTAAATATGCGCAAGGGATATGCAATGTAGTATCATGTAGAGATGTTTGAAATTAGCCGTGTCAACTTGCAGATAGGGTTACACAATGAAAAAGTACAAGATGTATGTGGCAATTTCATGGAACATCGCAAAAAAAGGAGAGGCAACAGTGAGCCTATACAGTGTGCTATGGTACGTCACTCCTCCATTGCAATCATCGTGACATGTTATTTGTATGCTAGTTCTATTAGCCAAGTTTCTTAGGGACAGTTATTACGAGTTATCCTAAGAAAATAAGCACCTATGAACATAAGCTCCATGTAATATGCCAACCAGTTCTTTTCATTGCGTTTTCAGCTTATCTTTGGTATGATCAGTGGAAAGTCTAGATTGCATTATATATATTTTTCATTTTGCTGCCCATGTGGAAATTAATTTGACTTGCAAACATCACAAATTGAACCCAGTGCAGTAATTAATATGATAGGAAAACAGACCATCACTATTTGCTCAAAATGCAAATACAAAGATACCATCTACTTGGCACAATCTACTTTGGTCAATGTTTTCCATAGAGATCCCATTGCCTAATTTAAATGAAGAACGCATGACCCACATTTAAATGAAGAACAATTATTTGTTGAAATTCGATGGTCCAAGTGGCTGGTTATTATCATATAGCAGCACCACCTGAAAGCATCATATAGCAGCAGCAGCTCATAGCAACTCATCATACAACAGCAGCAGTCTACAATTCATCATATACCAGCAGCAGCTCATAGCAATTCATCATATAGCAGCAGCAGGAGCAGCTCATAGCAATTCATCATATAGCAGGAGCAGGAGCAGCTTGTAGCAACTCATCTTATAGCAGTAGCAGCAGCTCATAGTAATTCATCATATAGCAGCAGCAGCAGCTCATAGCAACTCATCATACAGCAGCAGCAGCTCATAGCAATTCATCATATAGCAGCAGCAGGAGCAGCTCATCACAATGCATCATATAGCAGCAGCAGAAGCAGCTCATAGCAATTCATCGTATAGTGGATCAGAATGAAAATTTGGCAAAACATTAGAGGAGATCCTCACCTTGTTGGATGAGCTCATCCTTCAACAGCACCTCAAGGCCATGGCCTAGGAGGAGGGGAGGGGGAACAAGGTGCCTTCTGCCGCAGTGTGGCATCAGTCGTAGTTGTGCAGCGCCCGCCAGAGTAGTGCGTTGGATGAACCACAGTGGAGCAGCTGTTGGAGAACATGAGAATGAGGGGCGGTGCCAGAGGGAGGAGCAGCCAGGGAGATTTGCCCCTACCCGCCGGCCATGTAGCCTAGCTGGACATAGCATCATCGAGGACCAGGCCAGATGGGACCAGTGGCGACGGCTCGCTGGAGGAACCCTAGTGCTGCAGGCAGGGGATCGACGTAGAGGGAAAGGGGAGAGGAGATGCAAGCAGGCAGGGCAATGAATGCTTGCGTGTTTGTTTTTACTTGAGGGTCAGGTGTGACACAGGCATCAGCAGTTGCATTTTGAGTATAATATAGGCAGACAACAGAGTCATTTCACTATTCCCCTTCCCTTCAATTTTTAGTGAGGTTCTACCCGAAACACCCCCCTCCAAAGCAAAATTACTTAAGCCCAAGCCCATAACTCAAAAATGACTTCTTTACATATTTTTTGGCTTATTTTGACAATATACCCTGAAAAGGCAGAATCGAACTGGCCCTTAGCCTGCAATTCAATTGTGCATGCAATGATGAATCCCTCCTGCCTGCTATCTGTACGTTTAGGCATCATCGTACATGGCATAACCATACATGTGCATTCCATTGTAGAATCTGCAATATGCAATGTTTATGTTAGTTCATACGTTGCACATGATGTTTAAATGCCCCTTAAATCTGGTCAGTCAAGTGATGGTCTTTAAGACTCCTTCTTTGCTTCTTTTCTTGATATGTAAGATTTGCTCACACATCTATTCAATTGCTTGTTTGCATCAGCCAGCCATACTAGGACTGTTTGCTTTGATTACTTGCTGTTCTTGACCTAACACTCCAACAGAGCTTGTCAACGATTTAAACACTAAGGGCTGCTGTAGTGGGGCCTTGTCTAACTCATAGGTGAATAAAGGTTTGGTTGTACACTACAGTAGGCTCTCCAAGAGTACCTGGAGATCCAGTTCGAAGGTATGTGATACGTCCCCAACGTATCTATAATTTTTGATTGCTCCATGCTACTTTATCTATTGTTTTGGACTATAATGGGCTTTATTTTCCACTTTTATATTATTTTTGGGGCTAACCTATTAACTGGAGGCCCAGCCTAGAATTGTTGTTTTTGCCTTTTTCAGTATTTCGAAGAAACAGGATATCAAACAGAGTCCAAGCGGAATGAAACCTTCGGGAACGTGATTTACTCATCAGATAAGACCCAGGAGACTTGGACCCTCCGTCAAGAAAGCCACGAGGCGGTCACGAGGGTGGAGGGCGCGCCTTCACCCCCTGGGCGCGCCCCCCTACCTCGTGGGCCCCTCGGAGCTCCACCGACGTACTCCTTCCTCCTATATATACCTATGTATCCCCGTATGATTAGAACAGGAGCCAAAAACCTAATTCCACCGCCGCAACCTTCTGTATCCACGAGATCCCATCTTGGGGCCTGTTCCGGAGCTCCGCCGGAGGGGGCATCCACCATGGAGGGCATCTACATCATCACCATAGCCCCTCCGATGAAGTGTGAGTAGTTTACTTCAGACCTTCGGGTCCATAGCTAGTAGCTAGATGGCTTCTTCTCTCTTTTTGGATCTCAATACAATGTTCTCCCCCTCTCTTGTGGAGATCTATTCGATGTAATCTTCTTTTTGCGGTGTGTTTGTTGAGACTGATGAATTGTGGGTTTATGATCCAGTATTATCTATGGAAAATATTTAATTCTTCTCTGAATTCTTTTATGTATGATTGAGTTATCTTTGCAAGTCTCTTCGAATTATCCGTTTGGTTTGGCCAACTAGATTGGTAGTTCTTCCAATGGGAGAAGTGCATGGCTTTGGGTTCAATCTTGTGGTGTCCTTACTCAGTGACAGAAAGAGTTGCAAGGCACATATTGTATTGTTGCCATCGAGGATAACAAGATGGGGTTTTTATCATATTGCATGAATTTATCCCTCTACATCATGTCATCTTTCTTAAAGCGTTACTCTGTTTTTAACTTAATACTCTAGATGCATGCTGGATAGCGGTCGATGAGTGGAGTAATAGTAGTAGATGCAGAATCGTTTCGATCTACTTGTCACGGACGTGATGCCTATATACATGATCATTGCCTAGATATACTCATAACTACGCTCAATTCTGTCAATTGCTCAACAATAATTTGTTCACTCACCGTAGGATACTTATGCTCTTGAGAGAAGCCACTAGTGAAACCTATGGCCCCTGGGTCTATTCTCATCATATCAATCTATATCACTTTATTTACTTGCTTTGTTTTTACTTTGCCTTTACTTTTTACTTTGCATCTATCTATCAAAAATACCAAAAATATTATCTCGATCAGATCTCACTCTCGTAAGTGACCGTGAAGGGATTGACAACCCCTAAGCGTTGGTTGAGAGTTGCTATTGTGTTGTGCAGGTACGAGGGACTTGCGCGTGACCTCCTACTGGATTGATACCTTGGTTCTCAAAAACTGAGGGAAATACTTACGCTACTGTGCTGCACCGTCGTCTCCTCTTCGGGGAAAACCAACGCAAGCTCGAGACGTAGCAAGAAGAATTTCTGGCGCCGTTTCCGGGGAGGCTTACGCAAAAGTCAACATACCAAGTACCCATCACAATCCCTATCTCTCGCATTACATTATTTGCCATTTGCCTCTCATTATCCTCTCCCCCACTTCACCCTTGCCGTTTTATTCGCCCTCTCTTTCCCAATCTCCTCCTCTCTTTCCCGTTTGCCTTTTTCCCTTTGCCTTTCTGTTTGCTTGTGTGTTGGATTACTTGTTGCCATGGCGCAAGATAATACCAAATTGTGTGATTTCTCTAATACCAATAATAATGATTTACTTAGTACTCCGATTGCTCCTCTTAATAATGATGAATCTTGTGAAATCAATGCCGCTTTGCTGAATCTGGTTATGAAAGATCAATTCACCGGCCTTCCTAGTGAAGATGCCGCTACTCATCTAAACAATTTTGTTGATTTGTGTGATATGCAAAAGAAAAAAGATACGGATAACAATATTGTCAAATTGAAGTTATTTCCGTTTTCACTTAGAGATCGTGCTAAAGTTTGGTTTTCGTCTTTGCCTAAAAATAGTATTGATTCTTGGAACAAGTGCAAAGATGCTTTTATCTCTAAGTATTTTCCTCCCGCTAAGATTATCACTCTTAGGAACGATATCATGAATTTTAAACAACTTGATCATGAGCATGTTGCCCAATCTTGGGAAAGAATGAAATTAATGCTTCGCAATTGCCCTACTCATGGTTTGAATTTATGGATGATCATACAAAAATTTTATGCCGGATTGAATTTTGCTTCTAGAAATCTTTTAGATTCGGCCGCGGGAGGCACTTTTATGGAAATTACGTTAGGGGATGCTACCAAATTGCTTGATAATATTATGGCTAATTATTCTCAATGGCACACCGAAAGATCTTCTAGTAAAAAGGTGCATGCTATAGAAGAAATCAATGTTTTGAGTGAAAAGATGGATGAACTTATGAAGATGTTTGCTCCTAAAAATACTCCTCTTGATCCTAATGATATGCCTTTATCTACTTTGCTTGAGAATAATAATGAATCTATGGATGTGAATTTTGTTGGTAGGAATAGTTTTGGAAACAACGCTTATAGAGGGAATTTTAATCCTAGGCCTTATCCTAGCAATCCTTCTAAAAATTATGGAAATTCCTACAACAACTCTTATGGAAATTTTAATAAGATGCCCTCTGAATTTGAGAGTAGTGTTAAAGAGTTTATGAATTCACAAAAGAATTTTAATGCTTTGCTTGAAGAGAAATTGCTTAAAGTTGATGATTTGGCTAGGAACGTTGATAGAATTTCTCTTGAAATTGATTCTTTAAAGCTTAGATCTATTCATCCTAAGCATGATATCAATGAGTCTCTCAAAGACATGAGAATTTCCATTGATGAGTGTAAGGAAAGAAGCACTAGGATGCGTGCTTCCAAAGATGCCTTTATTAAAGCGTCTTCTTCCAATTCCTATGAAAATCAAGATGAAGATCTAAAAGTTATTGATGTGTCATCTATCAAATCTTTGTTTTGCAATATGAATCTTGATGAATCTGAATATGATCTTCCTTTACCTAGAAGGCGTTCTAAGAATTCGGAGTTTCTAGATCTTGATGATGAAATTGATGAAAGTGGGATTGAAATAAATAAAAATCGTGATGTTGCTAAACCCACTATTTTGGATCTCAAGGAATTTAATTATGAAAATTGCTCTTTGATTGGTTGTATTTCCTTGTTGCAATCCGTGCTAGAATCTCCTCATGCTTATAGTCAAAATAAGGCCTTTACCGAACACATTGTTGATGCTTTAATGCAATCTTATGAAGAAAAACTTGAGTTGAAAGTTTCTATCCCTAGAAAACTCTATGATGATTGGGAACCTACTATTAGAATTAAAATTAAAGACTTTGAGTTTCGCTTTATGTGATTTGGGTGCTAGTGTCTCTACTATTCCCAGAACTTTATGTGATTTGCTAGATTTCCGTGATTTTGATGATTTCTCTCTAAACTTGCATCTTGCGGATTCCACTATTAAAAAAACTATGGGAAGAATTAATGATGTTCTTATTGTTGCAAATAGGAATTATGTGCCCGTAGATTTTATCGTTCTTGATATAGATTGCAATCCTTCATGTCCTATTATTCTTGCTAGACCTTTCCTTAGAACGATTGGTGCAATTATTGATATGAAGGAAGGGAATATTAGATTCCAATTTCCCTTAAAGAAGGGTATGGAACACTTCTCTAGAAAGAAAATAAAATTACCATATGAATCTATCATGAGAGCCACTTATGGATTGCCTACCAAAGATGGCAATACCTAGATCTATCCTTGCTTTTATGCCTAGCTAGGGGCGTTAAACGATAGCGCTTGTTGGGAGGCAACCCAATTTTATTTTCTGTTTTTTGTTTTTTCTTATGTTTAGAAATAAATAATCCATCTACCTTCTGTTTGGATGTGGTTTTATGTTTTAATTAGTGTTTGTGCCAAGTAGGACCTATAGGATAACCTACAATGATAGTTGATTTGATTCTGCTAAAAAACATAAACTTTAGCACTCACGAGATTAGCTGTCCTTTTTTACTAGAGAGTGCTTTTGCGTTGATTCTTTTTGCTGATGATCAATAAACAAATTTTCCATGACTTCCTATTTTGGTAGAATTTTTAGAGTTCCAGAAGTTTTCTTTAGTTACAGATTTCTACAGACTGTTCTGTTTTTGACAGATTCTGTTTTTCGTGTGCTGTTTGCTTATTTTGATGAATCTATGGCTAGTAAATTAGTTTATAAACCATAGAGAAGTTGGAATGCAGTAGGTTTAACACCAATATAAATAAAGAATGAGTTCATTACAGTACCGTGAAGTAGTCTTTTGTTTTATTTCGCTAACGGAGCTCACGAGGTTTCTGTTGAGTTTTGTGTTGTGAAGTTTTCAAGTTTTGGGTGAATTATTTTGATGGATTATGGAACAAGGAGTGGCAAGAGCCTAAGCTTGGGGATGCCCATGGCACCCCCAAGATAATCCAAGGACACCAAAAAGTCAAAGCTTGGGGATGCCCCGGAAGGCATCCCCTCTTTCGTCCACTTCCATCGGTAATTTACTTGGAGCTATATTTTTATTCACCAACATGATATGTGTTTTGCTTGGAGCATCTTGTATTATTTGTGTCTTTGCTTGTTAGTTTACCACAATCATCCTTGCTGTACACACCTTTTGAGAGAGCCATACATGAATTGAAATTTATCAGAATACTCTATGTGCTTCACTTATATCTTTTGAGCTTGGTAGTTTTGCTCATAGTGCTTCACTTATATCTTTTGAGCTTGATAGTTTTGCTCATAGTGCTTCACTTATATCTTTTGAGCATGATAATTTTTGCTCTAGTGCTTCACTTAGATCTTTTAGAGCACGGTGGTGGATTTGTTTTAAAGAAACTTGATCTCTCATGCTTCACTTAGATTATTTTGAGAGTCTTTAATAGCATGGTAATTTGCTTAATGTTAATATACTTGGTATTCAATATATGTGAAACTTTCTTTTGAGTGCGTTGAATACTAAGATAAGTTTGATGCTTGATAATTGTTTTGAGATATGAAGGTGATAATATTAGAGTCATGCTAGTTGAGTAGTTGTGAATTTAAAGAATACTTGTGTTGAAGTTTGTGATTCCCGTAGCATGCACGTATGGTGAACCGTTATGTGATGAACTCGGAGCATGATTTATTTATTGATTGTCTTCCTTATGAGTGGCGGTCAGGGACGAGCGATGGTATTTTCCTACCAATCTATCCCCCTAGGAGCATGCGCGTAATACTTTGCTTTGATAAGTTCTAGATTTTTGCAAAAAGTATATGAGTTCTTTATGACTAATGTTGAGTCCATGGATTATACGCACTTTTTCGCATCCTTCCACCTTTGCTAGCCTCTCTAATATCGCGCACCTTTCGCCGGTATCATATACCCACCATAAACCTTCCTCAAAACAGCCACCATACCTACCTATCATGGCATTTCCATAGCCATTCCGAGATATATTGCCATGCAACTTTCCACTGTTCCGTTTATTATGACACGCTCCATCATTGTCATATTGCTAGCATGATCATGTAGTTGACATCGTATTTGTGGCAAAAGCCACCTTTCATAATTCTTCCATATATGTCACTCATGTTTCATTGCATATCCCGGTACACCACCGGAGGCATTCATATAGAGTCATATTTTGTTCTAAGTATCGAGTTGTAATTGTTGAGTTGTAAGGAAAAATAAAAGTGTGATGATCATCATTATTAGAGCATTGTCCCAAGTGAGGAAAGGATGATGGAGTCTATGATTCCCCCACAAGTCGGGATGAGACTCCGGACGAAAAGAAAAAAAGAGGCCTAAAAAAAGAGAAAAGGCCCAAATAAAAAAATGAGAGAAAAAGAGAGAAGGGACAATGCTACTATCCTTTTACCACACTTGTGCTTCAAAGTAGCACCATGATCTTCATGATAGAGAGTCTCTCATTTCGTCACTTTCATATACTAGTGGGAATTTTTCATTATAGAACTTGGCTTCTATATTCCAATGATGGGCTTCCTCAAAATGCCCTAGGTCTTCGTGAGCAAGCGAGTTGGATGCACACCCACTTAGTTTCTTTTGTTGATCTTTCATATAATTATAGCTCTAGTGCATCCGTTGCATGGCAATCCCTACTCACTCACATTGATATCTATTGATGGGCATCTCCATAGCCCGTTGATACACCTAGTTGATGTGAGACTATCTTCCCTCTTTTTGTCTTCTCCACAACCACCGTTCTATTTCACATATAGTGATATATCCATGGCTCACGCTCATGTATTGTGTGAAATTGAAAAAGTTTTGAAAATGTTAAAGTATGAAACAATTGCTTGGCTTGTCATCGGGGTTGTGCATGATTTAAATACTTTGTGTGGGGAAGATGGAGCATAGCCAGACTATATGATTTTGTAGGGATAACTTTCTTTGGCCATTTTATTTTGAGAAGACATAATTGCTTTGTTTGTATGCTTGAAGTATTATTATTTTTAGGTCAATATGAACTTTTGTCTTGAGTCTTTTGGATCTGAATATTCATACCATGATTAAGAAGATTTACATTGAAATTATGCCAAAGTATCACTCCGCATCAAAAATTCTTTTTTATCATTTACCTACTCGAGGACGAGCAGGAATTAAGCTTGGGGATGCTTGATATGTCTCCAACGTATCTATAATTTTTGATTGCTCCATGCTACTTTATCTATTGTTTTGGACTATAATGGGCTTTATTTTCCACGTTTATATTATTTTTAGGACTGACCTATTAACCGGAGGCCCAGCCCAGAATTGTTGTTTTTTGCCTTTTTCAGTATTTCGAAGAAACAGAATATCAAATGGAGTCCAAACAGAATGAAACCTTCGGGAACGTGATTTACTCATCAGATAAGACCCAGGAGACTTGGACCCTCCGTCAAGAAAGCCACGAGGTAGTCACGAGGGTGGAGGGCGCGCCCTCCCCCCTGGGCGCGCCCCCCTACCTCGTGGGCCCCTCAGAGCTCCACCGACGTACTCCTTCCTCCTATATATACCTACGTATCCCCGTATGATCAAAACAGGAGCCAAAAACCTAATTCCACCGCCGCAACCTTCTATATCCACGAGATCCCATCTTGGGGCCTGTTCTGGAGCTCCGCTGGAGGGGGCATCCACCATGGAGGGCTTCTACATCATCACCATAGCCCCTCCGATGAAGTGTGAGTAGTTTACTTCAGACCTTCGGGTCCAGAGCTAGTAGCTAGATGGCTTCTTCTCTCTTTTTGGATCTCAATACAATGTTCTCCCCCTCTCTTGTGGAGATCTATTCGATGTAATCTTCTTTTTGCGGTGTGTTTGTTGAGACCAATGAATTGTGGGTTTATGATCCAGTATTATCTATGGAAAATATTTGATTCTTCTCTGAATTCTTTTATGTATGATTGAGTTATCTTTGCAAGTCTCTTTGAATTATCTGTTTGGTTTGGCCAACTAGATTGGTAGTTCTTGCAATGGGAGAAGTGCATGGCTTTGGGTTCAATCTTGCGGTGTCCTTACTCAGTGACAGAAAGAGTTGCAAGGCACGTATTGTATTGTTGCCATCGAGGATAACAAGATGGGGTTTTTATCATATTGCATGAATTTATCCCTCTACATCATGTCATCTTTCTTAAAGCGTTACTCTGTTTTTAACATAATACTCTAGATGCATGCTGGATAGCGGTCGATGAGTGGAGTAATAGTAGTAGATGCAGAATTGTTTCGATCTACTTGTCACGGACGTGATGCCTATATAAATGATCATTGCCTAGATATACTCATAACTATGCTCAATTCTGTCAATTGCTCAACAGTAATTTGTTCACCCACCATAGAATACTTATGCTCTTGAGAGAAGCCACTAGTGAAACCTATGGCCCCCGGGTCTATTCTCATCATATCAATCTATATCACTTTATTTACTTGCTTTGTTTTTATTTTGCCTTTACTTTTTACTTTGCATCTATCTATCAAAAATACCAAAAATACTATCTCTATCAGATCTCACTCTCGTAAGTGACCGTGAAGGGATTGACAACCCCTAAGCGTTGGTTGCGAGTTGCTATTGTGTTGTGCAGGTACGAGGGACTTGCGCGTGACCTCCTACTGGATTGATACCTTGGTTCTCAAAAACTGAGGGAAATACTTACGCTACTGTGTTGCATCATCCTCTCCTCTTCGGGGAAAACCAACGCAAGCTCGAGACGTAGCAGTATGCCTAGTTTTTACATAGTGCAGACATAGTAAATGCTCATTTCATTGTGTGCAAGTGCAAGAGATGCGGCATGTTTCATTATGTGGTGTTGTTTTGTTATAATCTCATCCTTTTGTGTTCACAGACTGGAAAGTATGCATATTTATCTTCCAAGGAGACGAGTAACTAGTTTGTGTCACCTTGCAGAGGGTGTGCAATGAAGATAAGATTGAGGATTTCCAAGTACAAGATGTTAGGAAGGAGCCTTGCAAGAGAAGTAGGAGCTGTGCTGAGCCTCTTCAACCTGCTAAGGTAAGTCACTGTATGCAACTCAACAGTTCAATTCCTTGTTTGTTTCAGGCATAGTTAATTTTCTCTTTTCAATTGCTTTATTTGTCCTCACTTAATGAGATGCCCAAATAATTATGCCTGATGTTCGGTACTTGTATCACTATTAGTTGACATAATTAAAGGCCTTAACATTTAATTACTCTGCCGAAGTGTGCCTGAAGCTTTGAAGTCTATTAACCAACTATTATTGCATGAGGCTCACAATCTAGTTTATACTACACTAATGATTGCATAGTTTTGCCTGCTGTAGTATGTTTGTATGAAACCCTCTGCTGCTCATTATGCTCCCTAAGACTTTAATTGAGGTACAGAATGGCCAACTGCTTGCTTACTTATACGCAACGTGCTGTCTAACTTTGTAGCTTCTCTGTGTTTTCGATTGGGCCCCAACATCATGCTCCTCTGGTGAGCTAAGTGGGATTTTTGTATGCAGGCTGCACAGACTATCTTTTTTATAATTTTTAAAATATCACCTGCTTATGCTTCATGACGTGTAACATTTTTTTTGTGAAAGTGACATGTAACATTATTGTTAGTCCTGTTTTGCCATGTAGTACAAAATAGTGTCTTGTTCGCTTCACTATTGTAACTATATTTTTGCCCTAGTCATGTGTACTTACGAAAACATTTTAGGATGAAGTGACATCAACACAAAAATCTGCGAGCAGTGCGGCATGGCCATTACCGAATGATTATGGATTGGAATTGGAATGTGCTGATGTTCTCGAGCATCAACTAGAGGTGGCAAGACAACGTGTACATGATTGTCAAAGTATAATCAACAAGTTGAGATTGGACATGCAGGTATTAGATGCAGGAGTCAAAAAAATGAAACAAGACACCGAGGTAACCATGAAGGAATTGGAGATTTTGCAGACTGAAATTTGTGCTATCTGAATCCGGCCAATCCTATTTTCTAAAGAGATTATAGTTCAAATGGAGTTAAGTTGATGCGCGTCCATGATGTATGAGCCGTATTTGCCCAGTGTATGTAATTTGTTGCTTGCGTATGCTTTATTATCACCTGTGTTGTACCATAATGCCCAGTGGGTATAATCGGCTATAATTTCTTTATTGTATAGTGTAGGATTATTCTACCTTTCTATGCCTTGATCTCTTTGTTGTATAGTGTATGCTTTTTAGAGGTGATAGTATTGAGTAGGATAATTCTTTGAATATGCTATATTGTTCAAACGGGGGCTAACTCGCCCGACCATGGGCCTTCTACGTCTCGTAGGATCCATGGGCCTTCTATGTCTCGTAGGATCCATGGGCCTTCTACATCTCGCAGGATCCATGGGCCTTCTACGTCTCGCAGTGTCCATGGGCCTTCTACGTCTCGCAGTGTCCATGGGCCTTCTATGTCTCGCAGGATCCATGGGCCTTCTACGTCACGTAGGATCCATGGGCCGCCGACTCATTTAGGGGTCTTGTACTCGCCTTTAATGGGCCGTAGACAGGCCTATAATGGAAATCGTATGTTTTATTGGGGTACCATAACGGGCCGTTAATAGGCCGTATTTGGTGATGCTATGAAAATGGCCCAACAGACTAACGGACCACAAACGGGCTGACTGTAACGACGGGCTGAATTTGGCCCACAAGCAGAAAATGACAGTTACGGGCCATAAGTAACCGAATGCTGCAATTGAGCCCAAGAATAAATGCGCTCTGAGAAGGCCGAAAAATAACATGGGCTGGAAACGGCCCAACTGAATAACGGGCCCTTAATGGGTATAAAGTGATACATTGTTCATTACGGGCCAGTTTCACCACGGGCCGTTAATGGGTCTAAAGTAATACACTGTTCATTGCGGGCCAGTTTCACCACGGGCCGTTAATAGGCCAAGAGTTACATAGGGCCTCATATGGGCCGAAAGACGTCATGGGTCATACATGGGCCAGAAGTGAAAACGGGCTGGAATCATATTGGATGGTCCAGATGACGCTACTGGGCCTAATTCGGAAAGGGCGTAACAGGCCTTGGGTTAGCGGGTTGTAAATGGGCAATATGCGAACAGGCCGTTAACAGACTTTCCATGGGCCGGCCCGTCACCTTTTGACCAAGTCAAACGGGCCGGCCTTTTCACAGGAATGGGCCTCTGTTGGGCCGTGCCATGTGTCGACGTATCATAGGCGCCTTCTGTCCAATGAGTGGATGACATCTGTCCCAACAATGAGCCGACACGTGTTTCCTCCAGCCAATGATGATTTTACACGTGGAAAATCCCCATTGGCCGGGGCTGTTAACGGGTTATCGGATCCAAAACCCGACCTGATAGCTTAACGGCGTTCCGTTACGGTGGATGCCACGTGTCGGTCACCCTTGACAAAAGCACTTCTGTGACGCGTGATTTATCATCATTGAAGTGGACACTTCCGTGATGATAATTTTGGTAATGTCATGGAACACTTCTACTACAACATAGGTATGACTATCTCGATTCTGTCATAAATTTGTCATGGATGTACATGCATGACAAAAAACAAGACCTACTGTGACAAACACGTATCATCACGGAAGTGTATTTTTTTGTAGTGATATGACCTACGGCATGAGCTGGAAAACAGAGCAGGTCAGACAGATCGATCTATGGATCGCGGGGGCGTGCCCTGATGCGCGATGATGGCTACCCGGCCGTACGTGACAAATATAACCACGTCCGGGCCGAAAACCGCGGACGAACTCCATCTGAGCTACGTCGCGACTTGGCTCGATATAGAGGCGCCGCACACCCCCTCTGCTTCACTGATGAAGTAACGGAACATGAATTCCCAGAAGGGTTTAAACCCGTGAACATCGAATTATATGATGGGACAACAGACCCCGTGATATGGATTGAGGATTTTCTTCTCCATATTCATATGGCCCGCGGCGATGATCTTCACGCCATCAAATACCTCCCGCTAAAACTCAAGGGACCTGCTCGGCACTGGTTGAACAGTTTGCCCAGAAACTCAATAGGCAGCTGGGAGGACTTGGAAGACGCCTTCCTCGACAACTTCCAGGGTACATATGTCCGACCTCTGGATGCTGACAACTTAAGTCACATAGTTCAACAGCCCGGAGAGTCAGCCAGGAAATTTTGGACTAGGTTCTTAACTAAAAAGAACCAGACCGTCGATTGTCCGGATGCCGAAGCCCTAGCGGCCTTTAAACATAGCATCCGCGATGAATGGCTCACCCGACACCTCGGCCAAGAAAAGCCGAAGTCCATGGCAGACCTCACGGCACTCATGGCTCACTTCTGTGCAGGAGAAGATACCTGGCTAGCCTATAGCAATAGAAATACAAGCAAACCTGGCAATTCTGAAGCCAGAAACAGCAACGGCAAGCCCCGATGCAACAGACACAAGCGTCGAAGCAACGGTGACAACATCGAAGACACGGCGGTCAACACCGGATTCAGTGGCTCTAAGTCCGGTCAGCAGAAGAAGTCATACAAAAGAAACAATCCGGGCCCGTCCAGTTTGGACCGCATACTCGATCATCCATGTCAAATCCATGACACTCCTGATAAACTAGCCAATCATACCAACAGAGAATGTTGGGTTTTTAAACAGGCCGGCAAGTTAAATGCCGAGAATAAGGAGAAGGGGTCGCAAAGCAAGGACGATGACGAGGAGCCCCGACCACCGAACACAGGGGGACAGAAGAAGTTTCCCCCACAAGTTAAAATGGTGAACATGATATACACTACCCATATCCCCAAGAGGGAGCGCAAGCACGCGCTCAGGGACATCTACACGATGGAGCCAGTCGCCCCAAAGTTCAACCCATGGTCGTCCTGCCCGATCACTTTCGATCCCAGGGACCATCCGGCCAGTATCCGTCATGGCGGTTCAGCCGCACTGGTCCTCGACCCTATCATTGATGGATTCCATCTTATGCGAGTCCTCATGGATGGCGGAAGCAGCCTGAACCTGCTCTATCAGGATACAATGCACAAAATGGGTATTGATCCCTCAAGGATCAGGCCCACAAAAACCACCTTTAAAGGTGTCATACCAGGTGTAGAGGCCCGCTGTATGGGCTCAATCACACTGGAGGTGCTCTTCGGATCTCCGGATAACTTCCAAAGCGAGGAGTTGATCTTCGATATCGTCCCCTTCCGTGGTGGCTATCACGCACTGCTCGGACGAACCGCATTCGCTCGATTCAATGCGGTGCCACACTATGCTTATCTCAAGCTCAAGATGCCTGGACAACGCGGTGTCATAACAGTCAATGGAAACACGGAACGCTCCCTCCGTACCGAGGAGCACACCGTTGCCCTTGCAACAGAAGCACAGACGACCTTTTCAGGCAGAACCTTAATTCAGCGGCCAAGCTCCCGGACACTATCAAATGAGTCCGAACTACTCTGCAGCAGGACAGTCCAGCTCGTCAAGAGCTTGACTAGCAATTCGGCCTCCGTCCCAGTCCCGACCAAACTGCGACATTTGTACCGCACATACATAACTACGCACTCAAAATACCATGGGCATAGACGGAGGCACGGCTAGATCGTGGTCCATAATACGGCTCAACCTATCCTGGACCCACATACTTTCACTTTTTCTTTTCCTTTTCAGGTTTCTTTTTGTCCCAGGCCTCTCCTGTTGGCCTGATTCTTGGACCTATCAAGGGATGGATACACCAAGACGGCAAGAAGCATTGACGCATAAGGGAACTCCCAGGTGGTCTCTCTAAACGATCGCTATGCTTGTTTTTGTTGGGGAACGTAGTAATTTCAAAAAAATTCCTACGCACACACAAGATCATGGTGATGCATAGCAACGAGAGGGGAGAGTGTGTCCACGTACCCTCGTAGACCGAAAGCGGAAGCGTTATGACAATGCGGTTGATGTAGTCGTACGTCTTCACGATCCGACCGATCCAAGCACCGAACGTACGGCACCTCCGTGTTCAGCACACGTTCAGCTCAATGACGTCCCCCGGGCTCCAATCCAGCAAAGCGTCGGGGATGAGTTCCGTCAGCACGACGGCGTGGTGACGATGATGATATTCTACCGGCGCAGGGCTTCGCCTAAACTCCGCGACGATATGACCGAGGTGGAATATGGTGGAGGGGGGCACCGCACACGGCTAAGGAACGATCCGTAGATCAACTTGTGTGTCTATGGGGTGCCCCCCTGCCCCCGTATATAAAGGAGCAAGGGGGGAGGCCGGCCGGCCCTTAGAGGGCGCGCCAAGGAGGAGGAATCCTCCTCCTAGTAGGAGTAGGACTCCTCCTTTCCTACTCCTACTAGGAGGAGGAAGGAAGGGGGAGAGGGGGAAGGAAAGGGGGGGGCGCCGCCCCCCTCCCCCTCCTAGTCCAATTCGGACCAGAGGGGGGAGGGGGCGCGCGGCCCATGCTGGCTGCCCCTCTCTCCTTTCCACTAAGGCCCATAAGGCCCATTACTCTCCCGGGGGGTTCCGGTAACCCTCCGGCACTCCAGTTTTCTCCGAAATCACCCGGAACACTTTCGGTGTCCGAATATAGTCGTCCAATATATCAATCTTTATGTCTCGACCATTTCGGGACTCCTCGTCATGTCCGTGATCACATCCGGGACTCCGAACAAACTTCGGTACATCAAAACTTATAAACTCATAATAAAACTGTCATCGTAACGTTAAGCGTGCGGACCCTACGGGTTCGAGAACCATGTAGACATGACCTAGAACTATTCTCGGTCAATAACCAATAGTGGAACCTGGATGTTCATATTGGTTCCTACATATTCTACGAAGATCTTTATCGGTCAAACCGCATAACAACATACGTTGTTCCCTTTGTCATCGGTGTGTTACTTGCCCGAGATTCGATCGTCGGTATCCAATACCTAGTTCAATCTCGTTACCGGCAAGTCTCTTTACTCGTTCTGTAATACATCATCTCGTAACTAACTCATTAGTTATAATGCTTGCAAGGCTTAAGTGATGAGTATTACCGAGAGGGCCCAGAGATACCTCTCCGACAATCGGAGTGACAAAACGTAATCTCGAATTATGCCAACTCAACATGTACCTTTGGAGACACCTGTAGAGCACCTTTATAATCACCCAGTTACGTTGTGACGTTTGGTAGCACACAAAATGTTCCTCCGGTAAATGGGAGTTGCACAATCTCATAGTTGTAGGAACTTTGTATAAGTCATGAAGAAAGCAATAGCAACATACTAAACGATCAAGTGCTAAGCTAACAGAATGGGTCAAGTCGGTCACATCATTCTCCTAATGATGTGATCCCATTAATCAAATGACAACACATGCCTATGGTTAGGAAACATAACCATCTTTGATTAATGAGCTAGTCAAGTAGAGGCATACTAGTGACACTATGTTTGTCTATGTATTCACACATGTATCATGTTTCCGGTTAATACAATTCTAGCATGAATAATAAACATTTATCATGATATGAGGAAATAAATAATAACTTTATTATTGCCTCTAGGGCATATTTCCTTCAGTTTTAAGGACCCGCACGCAGCTCTACCTTGATGATGGCATGTTAAATAGCCCTGTTGCTTATCGCACTACTTGTACAAAATACGCTTTGACGTATTAATCAAACCACAATGGAAGATAGTTTGCGGCCCAATTTCTGCGGCATTAGCCTATTATTTCATTTTTCTTTTCCTTGATATTCTTATCAGTTGCACCCGTACACTCTAGTATGCCTTAATTTGCCAGGGGCTTCATTACGCCCCATAATACGGCAACAAAGTCCGAACACTTTTTTACAGTATAGTTCGGCACCCCGAATTGTAGCATTATATGCATTGGCTCCGAATCATGTATTTGGTCAATAGTTGGGTTGCCCGGCTCCTGTGCTTACTACCTTACGTTTCGCCATATCGGCTAGGGTAGTAAAGGGAGAACGACTGCATTGTGTCCTGGTTCATCCGGATGAGCACCTCAGTAGAGAAAGCCAAAAACTGACTGTCATGATGCGGCGTGAGCTGGTCAGCTGTTCGAGAGGTTTCAAATCTTTTGTGATTATTTCTGCATTATGCGATGAATCGGTTTCATCCGGTCAGGTGTTTACAGCATCCCAAGTTCGGACTTACGAATACTAGGGGCTGCGCCTAAATTTTTATTGTCAAACTCCTATGGCTAAGTGAGGGTGATAAAGCCACATAGTCTGATTGCCTGGTTCATTGTGCTAAACACCTCCTTTAAGGACCAAACTTCGAAATAAAGAGTGTTTAGATTCATCCCGAACGCCCCCATACTTCCTACATGGGGGCTGAACCCAATGACTGGCCAACTCTCAGATTTAACAAAACGGCCGCACAGGAGGTAGAATTTTAAATAACAAGCATTATATTACATAATAGCTCTGTTTCATAATACATGACTGGATAACATGAATGTATTCATTCAAAGATAACGTCTTTTGAACACTGCCCCGCCACAATGCGGGATCCCTCCAAGACATTGTCAAAATATAGCTCAGGCGTGCGGTGCTCCTTGCCTGTGGGCGGTCCCTTGGTCGCAACCTTCACGGCGTCCATCTTCACCCAGTGCATCTTGACTCGGGCAAAGGCCATGCGCGCGCCTTCAATGCAGACCGACCGCTTGATGGCATCAAGCCGAGGGCAGGCATTGACCAGCCGCTTCACGAGCCTGAAGTAGCTGCTGAGTATGGCTTCGGCAGGCCATAGCCGAATTATCAAATCCTTCATGGCTAGTTCGGCCGCCCTATGCAGTTCGACCAATTGTTTTAGCTGATCGCTAAGGAGCACCAGATGTTCTGGCGCAAGATATTTCGACCAAAACAGCTTCTCTGTAGAGCTCCCCTCTTCGGCTCGGAGGAACTCCGCAGCGTCCGAAATGCTGCACGGCAGATCTGCAAACGCCCCTGGAGAACTCCAAATCCGGGTCAGTAAGAGGAACCTTTTCTTCACATATTTGCTCTGCATAATAAAGGCCTTATCCGCCGTGATTATTCTGGCCTCCTAGATTTCCTGGAGGGCGCCCTGGGCTTCAACCCGGGCATTGTGTGCGCTTTGGCGGGCCTTGTCAAGTTTGGACTCTTGATCCGCAAGGTTGCGCTCCAAGGACTCGCATTTCTTCACGGCGTCCTGGAGCTCCTGCTGGACCTCACTGACCCTGGCCTCGTGCTTTTCGCGGGCGGCTTGTTCTTTGGCCGCACTCTCCTCGGCCTCGGCCAGCGCCTTCTTGAGGGTCTCCACCTCGATCGCCTCTCCTGCAAATAAAATGGCGCTTTAGTCAGCACAAATCATTTCATCCTTCCTGAATATATACAAGGTTACTGCATACCTTGATTGTCTTCCAGCTGTTTCTTCACATGGCTGAGTTCCTCCTCGGTCTGCTCCAGACTCTGCTTCAGTCCGGAGACCTCAGCAGTATGAGAGGTTGCAGCCAGCAGCGACGCCTGCTTATTCACATAGACATGTCAGGTTAGTCTCCTACGAAAATTATTTGATCCTCTGTTCAGCTTTTCTTTCCGAACACCGGACAGAGTCTCAGGGGCTACTATCTATACTGTGACATTCTTTTTGCATAGTTGCGTTGCTTACCTCAAAGCCTGTTAGAAGGCTTGTGCAGGCTTCGGTCAGTCTGCTCTTCATGGACTGGATCCTCTCAATCACCGTACCCATAAGTGTACGGTGTTCCTCGACAATGGAAGTACCTCGCAGCGCTTCCAGCAAATTATCTGGTGCCTCTGGATGGACAGAGGTCACCTGTGGAATAGGCGCACCTCCTTCTTTTTAAAGAGGCGACTTGCCTGATTCTGGAGCCGTATGGGTCTCCGGAATTGTATTCGGCTGGGGGACGAATTGGATATGGCTCCCATCGCCAGTATCCATGGGGATTTTCTCCCCCATGTGCCCGGCGGCCAAGGTTTCACCCTCTGGCACTGCCTTGACGGCCTCCTGCGTCTCTTCCTGGCCTGGGGTCCTTCGGGACAACGCCTCGGTGCCATTCATGGCCTTGGGAGAGGAGGCCGCTGGAAGGGTCCCGCTGTCCATCGCCTCCGGATCCAGCGAATCTCCCGAAGATGAGGACTACTCGAGGTCGGACCGAGCCGGACTGCAAAGGCATGATTCAACATGTTAAGACAATGAAGTAGAGAGGACGGATATATGAATGTGTCCGGGTACTCACGATTTGGCTAGGGGCTTGTCCCTGGGGCGCCACTCCGAGCTGCTGTCGGTGGCCGCTGTGGAGTTGTCCGGAAGGGAAGCTTTCCCTTCTTGGATGCTTTGGCCTCCAGACGCGTGGAGGCCGTCCTTTTCTTTCTCCCCCCTCCCCCCCTCAGGGGGGAATGGCTTTCTTCTTCTTCCTCCTCTTCCTCGTCGTCCTCGGTGGCGGAGGAATGAGTCTCGGCATCTTCGGGCGACACATCCGAAGTGCCCTTGTTACGGAGGCCACCTCTGGTCTTGGCCTTCTTCTCTGGCGCTTGATAGGGCGCCGGAACCAGCATCTTTGTCAGAAGTGGAATTTCTGGGTCTTCGAGCAGCGGAGCCGGGCAGTGAATCCGCTCCGCCTTCTTCGTCCAGCCCTAAGAGAATCAGTAGGGAGGCTTAGGCGTCTTCCTCGAGTATGCAAGTAAAGGATACACCTTGAAAACATGGAAAAACTTACAGGACTAGTGGGATGGGCCAAGCCATGCCCACGGTCCTCAGTCGTAGCCGGCCACGTCTCGCTGGACTTGAAAAGCACCTTCCAGATGCCTTCGTGCGTAGTGCCAAAGAATTGTAGCAAGGTCTGGTGCTTGGTCGAATTGTACTCCCATAAATGGCAAGTCCGGCGTTGGCACGGTAGGATCCGGCGAATAAGCATCACCTGGATCACATTGACGAGCTTGATATTCTTGTTTATCATGTTCTGTATGCGCGTCTGAAGCGCTGTCAGCTCGTTTGGCGAAGACCAGTCTAGGCCTTTCTCTGGCCAGGAGGTGAGCCGCATTGGGGCTCCGGACCGGATTTCGGGAGCCACGGCCCAGTTGGTGCCACGCGGCTCTGTGATATAGAACCACGATTTCTGCCACCCTTTGATGGTCTCCACGAAGGAGCCTTCGGGCCATGTGACGTTGAGCATCTTGCTCACCATGGCGCCTCCGCACTCTGCGTGTTGGCAACTCACCATCTTCGGTTTCACATTGAAGGTTTTTAACCACAATCTGAGGTGGACCGGGATGCGGAGGAAAGCCTCGCACACGACAATAAATGTCGAGATGTTGAGGAATGAATTTGGGGCTAGATCGTGGAAATATAGCCCGTAGTAGAACATGAGTCCGCGGACGAATGGGTGGAGAGGAAATCCCAGCCCGCGGACGAAGTGAGGGATGAACACCACCCTCTCATGGGGCTCCGGGGTAGGGATGATCTGTCCCTTGGCCGAAAGCCTGTGGGTGATTTCCTTGGCCAGATACCCAGCCTCCCGGAGCTGCGTAATGTCCTTCTCCTTGACGGAGGAGACCATCCACTTGTCATGCGCTCCAGATCCGGACATGGTGGGAGTGCTTTCTTGGGGCGGAAAAGATGAGAACTTGGGCGCTGGAGCTCGAGAATGGGGGGGGGGGGCTGAGAGAGAGAAGGCGTGGGTGAAAGGGGTGAATCCTTATATCTTTATAAGGCAGTGAATATCAAGTGCCTCCCCACTCGCCTTAAAGCTCGCATATTCCCCAAGGGCTGTGCGGGCGGCACGGTTGGATTACCCATGCCCGTATTGATGAGAATCCCGCAATAAGGGGACACGATCTCTGCTTTGACAAGACGTGCCAATGAAACCGCATCTCAAAATATGGAGCGGTAGGCTAAAAAGGGTTCGAATAATGGCCGGGCGACGACGTGATGTCATGCTATGAAAAGTTGTCAGCGGATTGGACTCGTGAATATTATGTTCTCTACGGTTGTGTGTGGTTTTTGTTTTGCAGAACCGGACACATTTTCTGTGTTCGAAAGATGCTTTGGAGTATTCGGAGGAGGAACCCGCCTTGCAATGCCGAAGACAATCTGCGCGCCGGACACCTCGTCATTGAAGCCTGGTTTAGGGGCTACTGAGGGGGTCCTGGATTAAGGGGTCCTCGGGCGGCCGGCCTATTGACATGGGCCGGACTGATGGGCTGTGAAGATACAAGACCGAAGACTCTCACCCGTGTCCGGATAGGACTCTCCTTGGCGTGGAAGGCAAGCTCGGCGTTCGGATATGAAGATTCCTTTCTCTGTAACTGACTTTGTACAACCCTAGTCCCCTCCGGTGTCTATATAAACTGGAGGGTTTAGTCCGCAGGGCAGAATCATAATCATACGGGCTAGACTTCTAGGGTTTAGCCATTACGATCTCGCGGTAGATCAACTCTTATAATACTCATATTCATTAAGATCAATCAAGTAGGAAGTAGGGTATTACCTCCATAGAGAGGACCCGAATCTGGGTATACATCGTGTCCCCCGCCTCCTATTACCATCGACCTTAGACGCACAGTTCGGGACCCCCTACCCGAGATCCGTCGTTTTTGACACCGACAACCACCGCTTGATCAAATGTGAACTTGGGGGTAAAATCTATCAAACGCGTATAGTATTTTGAGAGTAAAAAATAGAATTGACTGATCTCTTGAAGAAGAAAGGTATGGACAGGACAAGTTATGAATTTATTGTCCACGAGCTTCTCACGGGACAATGAAATTCTTCCATTACTCATATTCGACGACATCACAATCTTGTTTTTTTTTTTGCGAATACAATCTTTTTAGTTTTTGTTTGGCAACTGGCAAGTTATGGTAGAGCTAATGGCTGAACTGTTGTATGACTGGGTTTTGGACCGGACAAAGTTGTCGAACAATGTAATCTGGAGGGTAGCATGGCTTCTTGAGTAATAAAAAGTATTTCCCACAAAAGAAAAGGTTTTTTTAGGGTGTCAGTGAGCGGATTAAAGTTTCTCGAAGGATCGTTTAGTAAAAAAAAATACTGATACCAATGTGGGAAATAATTCTGTCGATCAAATCAAGTCATAAAGACACTCTGAACATAAGGTAGCTAGAGGTAGATTTGGGACTTATGAAATAAGACTCTCAAGGAGGGACTTATAGAGACTTATAGTTGTAATATGGTCTTATAGGGACTTATAAGTCTCAGGAACCAAACAGGAACGGACTTTTTAGGGACTTCGGACTTATAAGTTGGGACTAAAAAAAGTCCTAAGAGAACAGCTGCCAAATCGTACCGCGTCAACTTCAGTTCCTTTTTCTCCTATCGCGCGATCCTTATAGAACGGGAACATCGCTGTCGTAACAACGACAATGAGAGAGTGCATGGCGACGAGCCTGCAGGCCAAAGAGAACAGCTGCCAAATATGTGCATGTTGATGTTGGGAGCCATCCACATCAAACTTTTACGCACCTGAGATTCTTGGTCGCTATCCCTCACCAGATCGGACGGCGCGCAACAAACCTCCATGAAGGCACCGATATATGCATGCACGAGAGTCAATGTCATCGTCATGCAGATCGAGCACCAAGCTTAGCTAGCTAGAGAAGCTAGAAACGTACTGCAGCAAATCAGACTCCTAAAGAAGAAACTTGTCATGGATGAACATGATGTCAAAGAAGCAAACAACCTTGAGTACGTACTACGTCTACTTACAAGTTTCTTGGACAAGATATGAACTCTCTAAGAACAGAATAAGGGTACACGGCTTTGAAAAACCATCTCCAAAAAATAGAATAGAATAGAATAGTTGGCTACGATCTGGTCACCAACACCGAGCTACTGCAAACAAATATGAATTTACTCTTCTCTCCCGTGGCTACAATCACAAATTATTGCTCACTCTGTTTCTGTTATTTTTTGGTTTCCTCCTTGGTCTCCCATGCACCCGTGCTCTGAGCACACGCAAAACGATCAGATCCCCCGCTGGCTAGATCTTGTGATCTGCAAAGTTTCCCTGTTTCTCCTATCCGGGTCGTAAATTCTGGAAAGGAGTGACTTCAATGTTGTCACCAAACCCATCATCAATTTTACTTACGGTCTTGCACTGCTGCCCTATCTACACATTCAATGTCCGGCGTCCCTTCAACAGCTAGCACGCACGATTCATGCATGGCGCGTGCCGGTGCCAGGTCTTCTACGCGCACGGCGCTGTGGCACTTGCTGCGGCGGCGGTGGCGGCGCCGGCGTCCAGGCCGCAGGGCTCGTCGAGGATGGGGGCGAGGTCGCGTGGACGTACCTCCATCCGTAGCCCGTCCTTCATGAAGAGCGTGAGCGACATCTTCTGCTCCACGCGGTGGCCCGGCGCCACGCTCAGGCGGTGCCGGAGGAGCACGCTCCCGGCGATGTTCTTCATCTGCAGGTAGGCTAGGTCCTTGCCCAGGCATACCCTCGGCCCGGCGTTGAACGCCACGAACTTGTACGAGTCGTGCTGCTCGAACTTGGTGCCGTCGGCCGACAGCCATCGCTCCGGCCGGAACTCGAGGCAGTCCTCCCCCCACACCGCCTTCATGCGCCCCGCGGAGTATATGGAGTAGGTGATCGACGACCCGGCCGGCACGAACGTGCCGTCGGGGAGGTAGTCGTCCGCGACGACGTGCTTGGAGTCCTCGGGGACTGAGGGGTAGAGGCGGAGGGTCTCCGACAGCGCCGCCTTGAGGTAGACCAGGCGGTCGAGCTCCTCGAAAGTGAAGGGCTCCGCCAGCCACAATGCCGGGTCGTGGGCGCCCCGTGACGCGGCGAGAACGGAGCAGAGCTCGCGCACGATCTTGCGCTCCACCGCAGGGTGAGTGGACACGAGCCAGAAGAACCAGGAGAGCGCAACGGAGGAGGTGTCGCGGCCGGCGAGGATGAAGTTGAGCGCCACGTGCTGCAGCGACTCGTCCGAGTAGGACCCCTTCCGCATGAACCGGGAGAGCAGGTCGTCGTGCGTCGCCGCCGTGTCGCACTTGCCGTTGCCGGCGGCGAGCTCGAGCTTGCGCTTCTCGATGACGGCGGCGAGGTACTGGTCAACGTGCGCCATGCTGCTGGTCAGCGTGGTCTCCATGCCGAGGCCCAGCCACTTCTTGCAGCGCCAAAGGCACTCCGGGAAGATGAACCGGTTGAGCGTGGCCTCGGTGGCGCGGTCGAACGCGGAGGCGAACTCGTTCTCCGGCAGGCCCTGCGCGAGCGTCTCGGGGTCCTTGCCGAACGCCAGGCCGCAGATGTTGTCGAAGGTGAGGCGGAGGAGGAGGTCCTGGAGATCCACGTGCGCCTTGCCCTTGGCCGCGTCGGCCAGGATGGGCAGGAGGCGGCCGTGGATGGAGCGCGAGACCCAGCGGGACATGGCCGTACGGAGCGTGCGAGTGGTGAACTCGAGCGCGGCCGTCTTGCGCTGCGCGAGCCAGGTGTCGCCGTCGGAGTTGAAGATGCCGTCGCCGAGCAGGTCCTGGAAGACGCCGTGCCAGAAGGGGCCCTTGGGGTAGTTGTCGAAGCGCGCCTTGAGGACGTGCTCCAGGTTGCGCGGGTCGCAGGTGACGGTGACCAGGCCGCCGCGGCGCGCCACCCCGGGCACGGCGAAGATGCAGGTCTGGTACGTGCCGCCCGCGCGGCGCAGGTTGCCGGCGATCCACTCGTGCATGTCCTCGGCGTGCTGCACCAGGCCGGGCAGGCTGCCGAGCACGGGCCACACCCGCGGCCCGCGCAGCCCGCGCGACATCCGCCAGAACCACGCCATGTACGCGGCCACCGCCGACACCACCACCGCCCACGTCCCCACCTCCATTGCTGGCCTCCCTGGAGCAAGCTCTGCGAGTGTACGTACGCGCGTACGTGCGTGCGTGTATGTAGCGAGCTAGGTAGAGTGGATCCAAGGGGTGGATCGCCGAGTTAAGGTGCTGGCTGGCCGTAATAAGTGACTCCACATGGAGCGAGCGATCGAGGAGGACGGAAGGGGGAGACTAGGGTTTTATAGAAGTGGTGGGTTATCGATGGGAGCAGTGCAGCGTCGAGAGTTGGTTGAGATGGCTGGCAATTTATTGGTAGCCTGCCAGCGCGCCTCGCTGTAGCTGCATGCAGGGGCAGTACTACTACGATCTATAGCAGGATACCTGCATATACGTACTCCGAGGGAGAGAGCTAGCCTTGTGTTTTCCTTTTCTTTTTCATTTCTTTGCGTGTGTTAGTGACCGGGCTCTGGACCGATGAGCAAACGAAGAAACGGGGGCGGGGGTGGTGGGCCATAAATTGCCGCCGGGGTCGTTGGGTGGGCGGTCGACCCAGCGACCAGGGCGCGCCCAACTGGCCCAAGCAAAGGAGAAACCAACTGGTCAGCCAAGGCCAATCGCCCGCCTTCGATCGCCTGCCTACCCAACGACGGTGGAGAGGGGGGAGACGCTTAAATGGAGATCCGTCCGTCCGTCCGTCCATCATCAACCCACCATGCACCCTTCCCTTCCCTGTACAGCACTGTACGTACCAACGCGCCGGTGCTGTGTTGTGCATGGGTAGAGGCGATGCAGTGCAGTGCAGCTGTGCATGCAGGGACACGATCGAAGCGGAAACAATAACGCCGCGGCGACTCCGGCCAGCTCGAGCCGGCCGCCTTGAAGAAGCGATGTCGGCGTGCGGCCTGGCAGCGCCATGTGCCGTGCGGCTAAGCTCTGGCCGATACTAGTTAATTGGGGCTTGCTACGTCTTGGTTGGGCCTTGGGAGAGACACGAGCCCATGTCACACGGATCAGAGGCCAAAGCTTGTTTTGTTAGTTGGGACGGTGTTTGGGACCGTTGGGTCGACCAACTCCATCTACTGCCCCAAGTAGATGCCACTTCTCAACTTTCACCACAGCGAAACGTGACTTGTCCATGTCTCTCCGGGCGCAGTGCTTTGCTTGCTTTCGCACGGGGGTGCCGGATTGACGACATGCACGCCTTTTGCTACTGCCAGTTGTTTTTCACAGGACTAGACATCTGTTGCTCGATTGGCAATAAATAAACCAACCAGCCGGGTTCACTCATTTTGCTACTCCCTCCAATTCCTAAATATTTGTCTTTCTAGATGTTTCAACAAATGACTACATACGAAGCAAAATGAGTGAATCTACACTCTAAAATATATGTCTACATACATCCGTATGTGATAGTCCATTTAAAATGTCTAGAAAGACAAATATTTAGGAACGGAGGGAGTAGCTCTATTCAGGGTGATGTGCATGCAAACAGTGTCACGTCCTTTCAAACACATTAAGGCCCTCTTTGATTTGCAGGATTACGTAGGAATATGAAAAACACAGGATTTGAGTGGCATATCCATTTTAATCCTATAGGATTAGCATAGAGTGTTTGATGCCATAAGAAAAACAAAGGAATTATAAAAAGAGGTTAGAGTGGAGGCTTGATTTCCATTGAAATGTAGTACACTTGATTCCATAGAAAAAAAATCCAATAGGATTCAATCCTTTGAATCAAATGACAACCGTAGGAAAAAATCCTAAGGCTCTCCTATGTAATTCCTTTGAATCAAAGGAGCCCTAATCCAGCAACCAACAAGGTTGAGCTAGCTAACCACTAGTATAGATGCTTAAAAGGGCAGTTTAGATAGCTGGATGTCAGTCGACTCGAAATGGTACCTGGGTCAGACGATTTCAGATGAAGGAAACAACAAGGAGCAGCCGTCGGCTCGCGAGTGAAGCAACAACATTTGGGTCTATCTTAGGGTGGCCGACTCGTCGGGTATCTATCTTGAGGGTGAAGGGAGGGGGTGCAGGTTCGACAAGAAAATCTGGAGGTTGGTCGAGGTTAGAGGGATGACCGGGGGTAGTGCAAGCGCGGCGGTGGGCGGCGATTGGGGAAGGGTGAGGCGACGAGGCAGGCGCGGGGCGTGGCCGGCCGCCGGCGGGTGGTACGTTGAGCGGTTCAGAGAAGAAAATGAACAGGAGGTCGAGCAGAAGGTTAAAGAAAGCAATCTAACCATTCATTTTGCACCTAACGGCTTAAAACAAATCAATTGGCCAAAAAAATAGTCGACTCACAACTAGTCAGTCCCTTTAAAAGGTGTTACTCTCAATTCTCAAACGGTAAAATCAGAATCATATGCCCCTTTAATTCTCTTCAAAAAATTGACCCTTTTGCGGTTCAAGCAAAAGTTGTTGTCTAGGAGCATCAATAGTGTGTGGAGGCAAACCCGTCTCTAACATTGGCCCGCGCACTTCTTTTTGAATAATAACAAAAAATTATTAATTGTAAATAATGTTTACATCGTCAATAAGAAGAGATACAATCTCATCCAAGAGCTCCTCAAACCAATTCCTTGTCACTGAAATTTTTGTTAACCTAGCAAGTTTATGGGCAACCTTACTTGTTTCACTATTACAGTGTTCAAAACTAGTAAAAGAAAAATCACGAGGCAAAAAATAACAATCATCGAAAAACTGCAGCCGCCGCTCCTGCAAACGGTCCTCCATTCTTCATTGACTTCCATATTATCCGAATTAACAATAAGGCGATTGCAACCCGCCTTTTTGTGCAAAAGATATGATTGGCCCCTCGAACTTACCTCTACGTTAGCTGAAAATTCTATAGTGTAAGGAGGTTATAACAGCTTATAACAGGGAGCCCACAAAAAAAAATAAAGGGCAAGCTCATGTGCATGGCTCTCTTCTCTAGTACCTCAAGTCTTTTTACTCCGCATGTAAGATTTGTCTGAAGTCAAACTTCAAAAAAATTGACCAACTTTATAGAAATAAATATCAACATTTACAATACAAAATCAATATCATTAGATGCTTCATGAAATTAGTGTCCATACTGTATACCTTTAGTATTGTTGATGTTGATATTTTTTCCTATAAATATGGTCAGACAAATCTCTGCTAAGTATTCTCTTTGTTTCTTTTTAGTATGCATATGAAGTTTGTCTGAACTCAACTTCGTAAAGTTTGACCAACTTTATAGGAAAAATATCAAGATTTATAATATTAAATCAATATGAAACTAATTTTCTAAGAATTGGAACCTACGAATGCACTCGTCAGAAAAACGATTGAGACTTGAGGAAATCTCAATCAACTTATAGATGGATGACCCTATTTTTACTTTATTTTCCTATCTTGCTTTATATGTCATTTTTATTAGCTTTTTCATGTATGCTTATATCCAATCCTTTCTTGTATTATAGGCAATTGATGTTTTTATTTTTATTTCATGTCCACTATTTGTCAGCGTTTTTCTACCGGCAGTATCATTGGGGCTCAATGATTTGTTAGGTGGAGAGGAAAATCAGTGGACCGATATGGCTAAGCGTGGAGGCGAGAGATTTTACCCAGCTTCGGGCCCTTCGAGAGGAGATAACACCTTACTCCTGCTTATGTTATTGAGATCATCTTTCGGGGGGAGGCCTCGCCGGACGTTGGATATTCCCCGATGAGATCTAACTTACTAGGATACTTGGCTCACCTTACTAAAATGTAAAGGCAGTATAAAAAGTGTTGGATCAAATTTTAGAAAATGATTCTACCACTAAAAAAAATCTATGAACATTTAAAAAATGTTCACTAATTTCAAGAATATGCACGTGGCATTTGAAAAGAAAAATCCATGCAATGTAAAAATGATGTTCGTGTAATTAAAAAAAGGGCCATTTGCATTTCTGTCCCTAACTCGAACCACCTAATCAGATATGCCCCTAGTTTCGAAGCCTGCTCAAATTTGCCCCTCCGCCGTTAGATGACCTTATAGAAATGCCCTTCCATGCCGTTTCCGTTAGGTCAAAGGCCTTTAACCGTCTACCGGACGTTTTTTTGACATTTTGCCCTTGCCTCCGTGTGTCACTTACATGTGGGACCCACTCAAAGAAAAAAGAAAAAGAAAAAACGCTTTCTCTCACCCCTCTATCTCTCACTTACACGTGGGTCCCAACTAATAATAAAAATAAAAATAAAACCAGATATGGACTGGTCAAACTCTGTATAGGGCCCACATGTCATTGTTCAATTATTTTCTCGTAAACTCCTATGCTGAATATTCTCGTTTATATTAAATTAAACTAATGTGCACCTAAACTAATTCCTTCAGGGTTCCCGGCGGCGACCAAATCTCGCGGCGGAGGCACACCAGGAGGCTGCGGGGAGGCCGGCTGAGGGAACCACACGATAGCCTTGGCTCGACCGCGTCCACATATGGTGTCTTAAGACCATATGGTCGCCGGAGTTGATGGCGAAGACCGTTCCTGCGGCGACTCTGGGCGGCGGAAGCGGGCAAGCTATTGTGCAAGAGGGAGAGGCTAACAGGATGTGCGAGACTAAGGAGATGACTAGGGGCACGATGGCGACGCTGCTGGGGCTCGAGGAAGACTGAAGTGTGTACTTCAACGACGGCGGCCATGGCAGTGCTCGGAGCTCGCGGGGAAGACGACCGGAGGTCACGAGGCCTTTGGTAGAGGACGCTCACATCTTTCGAGGTACCTCAGGATGCTCGGGGAACGTAAGGGGTCGGCCAGGGAGCTTCAATGGCGTCGAATCGGCGGCGGCTATTCGAGATCGGAGGCGGGGAAGATGCATTGTGGCACTCAGTCCTGAGTTTCTCTGGTCAAATTCGTAAGCTGGGAGGGCGAGGGCATCTCGTACAAGCTTCCTGGCGAGGTGGTGGCGCTTGGGGTTGCCGTTGGTCACGCGGAGACGAAGGCAGCGGCGACGGTGGCGCTCTGCACAGGGAGGAAGGGAGAGGGAGGGAGGGAGAGGGAAGGAGGGAGGGAGAGGGGGAGGTGTGGAGGAAGGGGTGCGACGCGTGGGGAGCTAGTGGCGGCGGCGCACTGTCCCTGGGCAGCCGGCGCGCGCCGGAAGTGAGAGAGAGAGGTCGTGAGGTAGGGGAAGAGAGGTGGGAGGTGAGAGAGACACCGTGAGGGGGCCACATGTAAGTGTGTTAGAGAGAGGGGTGAGAGAAAGAGTTTTTTCTTTTTTTTTGAGCGGGTCCCACATGTAAGTGATACATGGAGGCAGGGGCAAAATGTCCAATAAACACCCAGTAGACGGTCAAACCCCTTTGACCAGACGGAAACGGGACGGAAGGGCATTTCTGTAAGGGCACCTAACGGCGGAGGGGCATTTTTGAGCAGGCTTTTGAATTAGGGGTAAATGTGAGTAGTGGGTTCGAGTTAGGGACACAGATGTAAAAGACCCTTAAAAAATGTACCATTCAAATAAATGTAAAACATGTTCATGCATGCCAAATAAATGTTTGTGAAATTTTTAGAAAAATGTTTATTCAATGTAAAAGAAGTTGCAGTACAAAAATATATCTCAATGTGTATTTGAAAATATGTTTATTCAAAAAATGTTCAAAACAAATATTAATCATGTATTTGGTTAAATAAATTGTTCCTATTGTATACGAAAAATGTACAATCCATATGAAAATATAGACATGGGTTAGAAAGATAAAAAATAATAATAAAGCAGAGAAAAAACATTGAAAACCGAGAAAGAAACGAAGAAAACCAAAAAAAACTGAGAAATAAACAAACAAAGTCAAAGAAAAAAGTGAAAATAGAAGAAAAAGAGGAAGACCGCACAAAAAACCGATGCAAAATTGCTCCTCAACACGTTCCTTTCTGGGCCAAACCACAAGCAGCGAGTGGGTCTGGCGCTATAGACGAGACAGATGAGCAATCGCTGCGGGCGACATATAGCTCTGGCGGGAAGCGGCATTACCACCGAGAGACTGAGCCGGCATGTCATCTTGAAACTTACGAAGTCACCGTAGGCGCCTCGTTGTCGACGGGAATGTCTCCTCCCATTAAAAGCGCATTGCCGGAAATCCTGAAATAAATCCAGAAATAACGCGAGCACCAAGACTTGAACCTTGATGGGCTGGGGATACCACTCTAACCATCCAACCACAGATTGGTTCGCTAGTTTCTTTGTTAAAATGCATGTGCATTCACCTAAAAATGGTGTTTCTACTTAGGAAATTGGTTATAATGTGTGTGCATTCACCTCAAAATGTCCTTATTTTTACATGCCTGAGAGCATCTACAGACGATGACACCAAATCCAACCGCATCCAGACACATCCGCAGGCACTGACCAACACTCCTCAGTTTGGTGCGTCTACATCCGTGTTTTTTAAATTCGGTCCCTCGTATCCATGAAACACCTACACGTATGACAATAAACATAGGTACATAAATGAACGAGCTCAGACATAATTTAAGCATAAACGATTATCGAACAACCAAAATATGCAGTTTCAGTCAGACGGTACGTAAACATACGATAACAAAACTAAATTAAACAGGGGAGGGCGGAGGAAAACACCATTTCCTCACCCCCCCCCCCTCACTTCCCCTTGCGGAGGGCGCATCGGAGGAGGACACGATGAGCACGTCCTCGGGATAGACCAGCGCATGCGCAATTGCCCAGCGCCTCACTAACGCGTCACCCGCCGCCGCACGCGCCGTAAGGCCCGCGTCTCTGACTCGGGCTTCCTCAACCGGCCCGGCACCGGCGGGGCACAAGCACCCAACGGTGCCTGTGGACGCCCTCCGAAGGTTGATTGGATGTGGTGGTGGGGGACGGCGTAGCTGGAGTGGGGTGGAGCAGGCGGCGCCCGCACCAGTATTGCACACCGGACGGGAAGGTCCAACAATATCACCTTCACTGCGATGCCGGACAAAAGGAGACGACGTGTCGCTCTGTGAGCTGTCGCCCTGATCTAGACGCAAGCGGCGCGAAGCGATGTGGAGAGCGACCGCATTGACGTTGCTCTCATCGCCGCCCGAGCCAAAGCTGTTGCAGTCATCCACCATGGATCAGAAACGGAGAGGAAATGACGAATTGGGAAGAGGAGTGGATAGAGAGAGTGGAGTGGATTGAGCGGACTATGGTCTAGGGTTTCACTGGAGAGGATACTGTGGCGTCGCGGTGGGCCAGGCTGACATGGCGGGGGCGCCCGAGCCGCCCCATATCCATCCTACATTTGGGCTGGATATGTTGGGCGCCGGACAGCCCGGGCTTTTGAGGCCGGGTTGAGGCGTCCGGTGGGGTCATTTTTTTTACCGGTTTGTGACCGGGCGTTTGAGGCGGTTTTGAGGTGCACGACTGTAGATGCTGTAAACTAAAGGTTGTTAAGCAGCCCAAAATAGGGAGATAATAGAGACCACCCAAAACCGAGGCCTGTTAACTAAATATCACATAATGAAGCCATGTATATCCCGCTATTGTTAAAGATCTTTGGTTCCCAATTCAAAAATCTTGGAATGCTAATCTGATTTACTCTTTGTTCACTCCTGAGATAGCTAATAATATTCTTCAGACTCCTATAGTTGCAACTTCTAGGCAAGATGCTTTGATTTGGAAACCAACACCCGCAGGAAATTTCTCCTCCAAAAGTGCATATAAGCATTGCTTCAACAACCTTCGCCTGCGACTAGACAACGAACAAAAGAGGTTCATCCACAATTCATTGCTCTTCTAAACCAGGTTTGGAAAGACAAACTCATGGCGTCATGGGTTCAGACATTTGCTTGGAGGCTTCTTAGGAAAGCGCTTCCTACGGGTAAAAGAGCAAGTAAATTCTCTAAACACATAAATGAAAATGCTCTAGGTGTGGAAATATAGAAGATGAAATGCACATACTTTTCCTTTGCCCTTTCTCTAAAGCACTCTGATTTTGCTCACCATGGTTTATTAAAACAGAAATTCTTGTTCTAACTAATCATCTATTCCTGACATGATCCAAACTTTGCTTAACTCATGTCATCCAGCTATAAATCTTTCTAACTTCTATACTTTTCTGTGGTGCCTTTGCAAGTTTTGAAACGATGCTCTCTTTGCTAGAAAATATTGCAGGCCCTCTCAAGTGTATGCAACAGGAAATGCAACCATACAAAGGAACCAAATTAGGAGAGAACCCTGATGAAGATCACGGTGCGCATTGCTTACAGGACCAACTGGTGCAACCGATGATAAAAAATCCGGACTCGTTTACAGGCAACACAATCTTCTACAATGTTGCATATAAAATATAACCAGCCAAAACTTCTAACCTGGCAGGAATTAGTCTTTACCAGGTTCAAAATGACGATCGCATACAGCAAATTCACATTGGTGCAGTGTCCCCTCCTGCTTCTTTTCCTCTTCAAGCTGAGACTTTTGGTCTTATGCTTGCAACCAGGTTGGCAGGCATACTCAATGTTCAGGATCATCACTCTTCACAGATTGCTCAGTGTTAGCTTTGGCAGCAAAGACGACGGATACTCTCTCTGCTCTAGGTCCTTGGGATAACAGACCACTACCTGCTCAAATACAAAATAGTCCTTCTTTCCAGCATAGCAAAATTGCTCACATCTACAGGCAGAACAACGTCAAGGCCAATCGTCTTGCACGCCTAGCTTTGAAAGTCCAAAATAGACCTGTACTGTTTCGTTTCTTATATTTTGATGCATGTCTTTGTCAGTCGGAGAAACCATGTCTCCTTTCACGCTTGTCACCTGGAGCCCCGCAAGGAGACCTCATGTTCAACGCCCGCAGGCGTCAAAAAACAGAGGCAACACACAGGGCCAGGTGCATTGGGCCTGCCCAACAAGCGTTATTGTACTTGACTTTAGAAGATATGGTTACTGTAGCAATCTAAATGTACACTTTAGTAGTCCGTTTACTGTAGTGGCCCGTTTTTGGTCATTAATTCCTTGCAAGTGATTAATTTTTGTACCGGTCAGACCAAATGGTGGGATGCAGCGACAACAATGAGTGTGTGGATACAACTATGTCAATTGGGAAGGTCGTCTATAAGCACTGTTATAGATTGTCTAATCAAGCAGTGCATGTGCTAACAAATTATAGTTATTGTAATAAGCTTTCTTTGGTTTGGATGCACGAGCCTCCTGATGTGTTAGTCATTAAGCTTCTAGATGATGTATCTATTACTTCAGATAAATAAAGCTAGTCATGATGGCCTTTTCTAAGAAAAGATTTTTTTTCAGGTTTATTTTTTTCAATTTTTTTTATAAATTTTTGTGGTATAAACAAATTTATATATATAGTGAACATTATTTCAAAACAAACACAAAACATCTTCTAAACATACAACCAACATTTTAGTAATACATGATGAACATTTTTGTATTATACGATGATTTTTTTTAATATATGCTGAACATATTAGAAAATATTAATGTGTACGTTCAATTTTTTTTCAAATATTCACTGAAAAATTGTAGTATACTTTGAATAAATTATTAATACACATTATACATTTGTGTAACATAGTATGAACAAATTTCAAAAACAAACTTACCATTTGTATTATTCGATGAACATTTTATAGTGCATGGTGAACTTTTTGTAGTATACCGTGAATATTTCATAATATTTAATGAACATTTTTTAACACTTTATGAACTATGTATATGAAGGAAATATGCCCTAGAGGCAATAATAAAGTTATTATTTATTTCCTCATATCATGATAAATGTTTATTATTCATGCTAGAATTGTATTAACCGTAAACATAATACATGTGTGAATACATAGACAAACACAACGTCACTAGTATGCCTCTAATTGACTAGCTTATTAATCAAAGATGGTTATGTTTCCTAACCATAGACATGTGTTGTCATTTGATTAATGAGATCACATCATTAGGAGAATGATGTGATTGACATGACCCATTCCGTAAGCCTAGCACTTGATCGTTTAGTATATTGCTATTGCTTTCTTCATGACTTATACATGTTCCTGTAACTATGAGATTATGCAACTCCCGTTTACCGGAGGAACACTTTGGGTGCTACCAAATGTCACAACGTAACTGGGTGATTATAAAGGAGTACTACAGGTGTCTCCAAAGGTACATGTTGAGTTGGCGTATTTCGAAATTAGGTTTTGTCACTCCGATTGTCGGAGAGGTATCTCTGGGGCCCTCTCGGTAATGCACATCACTATAAGCCTTGCAAGCAATGTAACTAATGAGTTAGTTATGGAATGATGCATTACGTAACGAGTAAAGAGACTTGCCGGTAACGAGATTGAACTAGGTATTGGATACCGACGATCGAATCTCGGGCAAGTAACATACCGATGACAAAGGGAACAACGTATGTTGTTATGCGGTTTGACCGACAAAGATCTTCGTAGAATATGTAGGAACGAATATGGGCATCCAGGTTCCGCTATTGGTTATTGACCGAGAATAGTTCTAGGTCATGTCTACATAGTTCTTGAACCCGTAGGGTCCGCACGCTTAACGTTACGATGACAGTTTTATTATGAGTTTATAAGTTTTGATGTACCGAAGTTTGTTCGGAGTCCCAGATGTGATCACGGACATGACGAGGAGTCTCGAAATGGTCGAGACATAAAGATTGATATATTGGAAGCCTATGTTTAGACTTCGGAATAGTTCCGGGTGAAATCGGGATTTTACCGGAACACCGGGGGGTTACCGGAACCCTCCCGGGGGTTAATGGGCCTTAGTGGGCCATGAGGGAGAAGAGGAGGGCCGGCCAGGGCAGGCCGCGTGCCCCCTCCCCCCTAGTCCGAATAGGACAAGGAAGGGGGGGGCGCCCCCCTTTCCTCTCCCCCCCCCCAAGTCCTAATCCAACTAGGAAAGGGGGGGTCCTACTCCTGGTGGGAGTAGGACTCCTCCGGCGCGCCTCCTCCTAGGGCCGGCCGCACCCCCCTGCTCCTTTATATACGGGGGCAGGGGGCACCCTAGAACACACAAGTTGATCTACGGATCGTTCCTTAGCCGTGTGCGGTGCCCCCCTCCACCATATTCCACCTCGGTCATATCGTCGCGGAGTTTAGGCGAAGCCCTGCGCCGGTAGAACATCATCATCGTCACCACGCCGTCGTGCTGACGGAACTCATCCCCGACGCTAACTGGATCGGAGCCCGGGGATCGTCATTGAGCTGAACGTGTGCTGAACTCGGAGGTGCCGTACGTTCGGTGCTTGGATCGGTCGGATCATGAAGACGTACGACTACTTCAACCGCGTTGTCATAACGCTTCCGCTTACGGTCTACGAGGGTACGTGGACAATACTCTCCCCTCTCGTTGATATGCCATCACCATGATCTTGCGTGTGCGTAGGAAAATTTTGAAATTACTACGTTCCCCAGCAGTGGCATCCGAGCCTGGTTTTATGCGTAGATGTCATATGCACGAGTAGAACACAAGTGAGTTGTGGGCGATACAAGTCATACTGCTTACCAGCATGTCATACTTTGGTTCGGCGGTATTGTGAGATGAAGCGGCCCGGACCGACATTACGCGTACGCTTACGCGAGACTGGTTTCACCGTTACGAGCACTCGTGCTTAAAAGTGGCTGGCGGGTGTCTGTCTCTCTCACTTTAGCTGAATCGAGTGTGGCTACGCCCGGTCCTTGCAAAGGTTAAAACAGCACTAACTTGATGAACTATCGTTGTGGTTTTGATGCGTAGGTAAGAACGGTTCTTGCTCAGCCCGTGGCAGCCACGTAAAATTTGCAACAACAAAGTAGAGGACGTCTAACTTGTTTTTGCAGGGCATGTTGTGATGTGATATGGTCAAGACGTGATGCTATATTTTATTGTATGAGATGATCATGTTTTGTAACCGAAGTTATCGGCAACTGGCAGGAGCCATATGGTTGTCGCTTTATTGTATGAAATGCAAACGCCCTGTAATTGCTTTACTTTATCACTAAGCGGTAGCGATAGTCGTAGAAGCAATAGATGGCGTAACGACAACGATGCTACGATGGAGATGAAGGTGTCACGCCGGTGATGATGGTGATCACGACGGTGCTTCGGAGATGGAGATCACAAGCACAAGATGATGATGGCCATATCATATCACTTATATTGATTGCATGTGATGTTTATCCTTTATGCATCTTATCTTGCTTTGATTGAAGGTAGCATAAATTTTTAAGATGATCTCTCACTAAATTATCAAGAAGTGTTCTCCCTGAGTATGCACTGTTGCGAAAGTTCTTCGTGCTGAGACACCACGTGATGATCGGGTGTGATAGGCTCTACGTTCAAATACAACGGGTGCAAAACAGTTGCACACGCGGAGTACTCAGGTTAAACTTGACGAGCCTAGCATATACAGATATGGCCTCGGAACACGGAGACCGAAAGTTCGAACGTGAATCATATAGTAGATATGATCAACATAGTGATGTTGACCATTGAAACTACTCCATCTCACGTGATGATCGAACATGGTTTAGTTGATTTGGATCACGTGATCACTTAGATGACTAGAGAGATGTCTGTCTAAGTGGGAGTTCTTAAGTAATATGATTAATTGAACTTAAATTTATCATGAACTTAGTACCTGATAGTATTTTGCTTGTCTATGTTTGTTGTAGATAGATGGCTCGTGCTGTTGTTCCGTTGAATTCTAATGCGTTCCTTGAGAAAGCAAAGTTGAAAGATGATGGTAGCAATTACACGGACTGGGTCCGTAACCTGAGGATTATCCTCATTGCTGCACAGAAGAATTACGTCCTGGAAGCACCGCTGGGTGCCAGGCCTGCTGCTGATACAACTGACGACGTTAAGAACGTCTGGCAGAGCAAAGCTGATGACTACTCGATAGTTCAGTGTGCCATGCTTTACGGCTTAGAACCGGGTCTTCAACGATGTTTTGAACGTCATGGAGCATATGAGATGTTCCAGGAGTTGAAGTTAATATTTCAAGCAAATGCCCGGATTGAGAGATATGAAGTCTCCAATAAGTTCTATAGCTGCAAGATGGAGGAGAATAGTTCTGTCAGTGAACACATACTCAAAATGTCTGGGTATAATAATCACTTGATTCAACTGGGAGTTAATCTTCCTGATGATAGTGTCATTGAAAGAATTCTTCAATCACTGCCATCAAGCTACAAGAGCTTCGTGATAAACTATAATATGCAAGGGATGGACAAGACTATTCCCGAGCTCTTCGCAATGCTAAAAGCCGCGGAGGTAGAAATCAAGAAGGAGCATCAAGTGTTGATGGTTAACAAGACCACCAGTTTCAAGAAAAAGGGCAAGGGGAAGAAGAAGGGGAACTTCAAGAAGAACAGCAAACAAGTTGCTGCTCAAGAGAAGAAACCCAAGTCTGGACCTAAGCCTGAAACTGAGTGCTTCTACTGCAAGCAGACTGGACACTGGAAGCGGAACTGCCCCAAGTATTTGGCGGATAAGAAGGATGGCAAAGTGAACAAAGGTATATGTGATATACATGTTATTGATGTATACCTTACTAATGCTCGCAGTAGCACCTGGGTATTTGATACTGGTTCTGTTGCTAATATTTGCAACTCGAAACAGGGACTACGGATTAAGTGAAGATTGGCTAAGGACGAGGTGACGATGCGCGTGGAAAATGGTTCCAAAGTCGATGTGATCGCGGTCGGCACGCTACCTCTACATCTACCATCGGGATTAGTTTTAGACCTAAATAATTGTTATTTGGTGCCAGCGTTGAGCATGAACATTATATCTGGATCTTGTTTGATGCGAGACGGTTATTCATTTAAATCAAAGAATAATGGTTGTTCTATTTATATGAGTAATATCTTTTATGGTCATGCACCCTTGAAGAGTGGTCTATTTTTATTAAATCTTGATAGTAGTGATACACATATTCATAGTGTTGAAACCAAAAGATGCAGAGTTGATAATGATAGTGCAACTTATTTGTGGCACTGCCGTTTAGGTCATATCGGTGTAAAGCGCATGAAGAAACTCCATACTGATGGACTTTTGGAATCACTTGATTATGAATCACTTGGTACTTGCGAACCGTGCCTCATGGGCAAGATGACTAAAACACCGTTCTCCGGAACTATGGAGCGAGCAACTGATTTGTTGGAAATCATACATACTGATGTTTGTGGTCCAATGAATGTTGAGGCTCGCAGCGGGTATCATTATTTTCTCACCTTCACAGATGATTTGAGCAGATATGGGTATATCTACTTAATGAAACACAAGTCTGAAACATTTGAAAAGTTCAAAGAATTTCAGAGTGAAGTGGAAAATCATCGTAACAAGAAAAAAAAGTTTCTACGATCTGATCGTGGAGGAGAATATTTGAGTTACGAGTTTGGTTTACATTTGAAACAATGCGGAATAGTTTTGCAACTCACGCCACCCGGAACACCACAACGAAATGGTGTGTCCGAAGGTCGTAATCGTACTTTACTAGATATGGTGCGATCTATGATGTCTCTTACTAATTTACCGCTATCATTCTGGGGTTATGCTTTAGAGACGGCCGCATTCACGTTAAATAGGGCACCATCAAAATCCATTGAGACGACGCCTTATGAACTATGGTTTGGCAAGAAACCAAAGTTGTCATTTCTTAAAGTTTAGGGCTGCGATGCTTATGTGAAGAAACTTCAACCAGATAAGCTCGAACCTAAATCGGAGAAATGTGTCTTCATAGGATACCCAAAAGAGGCTATTGGGTACACCTTCTATCACAGATCTGAGGGCAAGATTTTCGTTGCTAAAATCGGATCCTTTCTAGAGAAGGAGTTTCTCTCGAAAGAAGTGAGTGGGAGAAAAGTAGAACTTGATGAGGTAACTGTACCTGCTCCCTTATTGGAAAGTAGTTCATCACAAGAACCGGTTCCTGTGACAATTACACCAATTAGTGAGGAAGCTAATGATATTGATCATGAAACTTTAGATCAAGTTTCTACTGAACCTTGTAGGTCTACCAGAGTAAGATCCGCACCAGAATGGTACGGTAATCCTGTTCTGGAAGTCATGTTGCTTGACCATGATGAACCTACGAACTATGAGGAAGCGATGATGAGCCCAGATTCCGCAAAATGGCTAGAAGCCATGAAATCTGAGATGGGATCCATGTAAGAAAAGAAAGTATGGACTTTGGTTGACTTGCCCGATGATCGGCAAGCCATTGAGAATAAATGGATCTTTAAGAAGAAGACTGACGCTGATGGTAATGTAACTGTCTATAAAGCTCGACTTGTTGCAAAAGGTTTTCGACAAGTTCAATGGGTTGACTACGATGAGACTTTCTCACCCGTAGCGATGCTTAAGTCTGTCCGAATCATGTTAGCTATTGCTGCATTTCATGATTATCAAATTTGGCAAATGGATGTCAAAACTGCATTCTTCAATGGATTTCTGGAAGAAGAGTTGTATATGATGCAGCCAGAAGGTTTTGTTGATCCAAAAGGTGCTAACAAAGTGTGCAAGCTCCAACGATCCATTTATGGATTGGTGCAAGCATCTCGGAGTTGGAATAAGCGCTTTGATAGTGTGATCAAAGCATATGGTTTTATACAGACTTTTGGAGAAGCCTGTATTTACAAGAAACTGAGTGGGAGCTCTGTAGCATTTCTGATATTATATGTAGATGACATATTATTAATTGAAAATGATATAGAATTTCTGGATAGCGTAAAGGGATACTTGAATAAGAGTTTTTCAATGAAAGACCTCGGTGAAGCTGCTTACATATTGGGCATCAAGATTTATAGAGATAGATCAAGACGCTTAATAGGACTTTCACAAAGCACATACCTTGATAAAATTTTGAAAAAGTTCAAAATGGATCAGGCAAAGAAAGGGTTCTTGCCCGTGCTACAAGGTGTGAAGTTGAGTCAAACTCAATGCCCGACCACAGCAGAAGATAGAGAGAAAATGAAAGATGTTCCCTATGCTTCGGCCATAGGCTCTATCATGTATGCAATGCTGTGTACCAGACCTGATGTATGCTTAGCAATAAGCTTGGAAGGAAGGTACCAAAGTAATCTAGGAGTGGATCACTGGACAGCAGTCAAGAACATCCTGAAATACCTGAAAAGGACTAAGGATATGTTTCTCATATATGGAGGTGACAAAGAGCTAGTCATAAATGATTACGTCAATGCAAGCTTTGACACTGATCCGGACGATTCTAAATCGCAAACCGGATACGTGTTTTTATTAAACGGTGGAGCTGTAAATTGGTGCAGTTCTAAACAAAGCGTCATGGCGGGATCTACATGTGAAGCGGAGTACATAGCTGCTTCGGAAGCATCAAATGAAGGAGTCTGGATGAAGGAGTTCATTTCCGATCTAGGTGTCATACCTAGTGCATCGGGACCAATGATGATCTTCTGTGACAATACTGGTGCAATTGCCATGGCAAAGGAATCCAGATTTCACAAGAGGACCAAGCACATCAAGAGATGCTTCAATTCCATCCGGGACCAAGTCCAAGTGGGAGACATAGAGATTTGCAAGATACATACGGATCTGAATGTTGCAGACCCATTGACTAAGCCTCTCTCATGAGCAAAACATGATCAGCACCAAGACTCCATGGGTGTTAGAATCATTACTATGTAATCTAGATTATTGACTCTAGTGCAAGTGGGAGACTGAAGGAAATATGCCCTAGAGGCAATAATAAAGTTATTATTTATTTCCTCATATCATGATAAATGTTTATTATTCATGCTAGAATTGTATTAACCGGAAACATAATACATGTGTGAATACATAGACAAACACAACGTCACTAGTATGCCTCTAATTGACTAGCTTATTAATCAAAGATGGTTATGTTTCCTAACCATAGACATGTGTTGTCATTTGATTAATGAGATCACATCATTAGGAGAATGATGTGATTGACATGACCCATTCCGTAAGCCTAGCACTTGATCGTTTAGTATATTGCTATTGCTTTCTTCATGACTTATACATGTTCCTGTAACTATGAGATTATGCAACTCCCGTTTACCGGAGGAACACTTTGGGTGCTACCAAACGTCACAATGTAACTGGGTGATTATAAAGGAGTACTACAGGTGTCTCCAAAGGTACATGTTGAGTTGGCGTATTTCGAGATTAGGTTTTGTCACTCCGATTATCGGAGAGGTATCTCTGGGGCCCTCTCGGTAATGCACATCACTATAAGCCTTACAAGCAATGTAACTAATGAGTTAGTTACGGAATGATGCATTACGTAACGAGTAAAGAGACTTGCCGGTAACGAAATTGAACTAGGTATTGGATACCGACGATCGAATCTCGGGCAAGTAACATACCGATGACAAAGGGAACAACGTATGTTGTTATGCGGTTTGACCGATAAAGATCTTCGTAGAATATGTAGGAACCAATATGGGCATCCAGGTTCCGCTATTGGTTATTGACCGAGAATAGTTCTAGGTCATGTCTACATAGTTCTCGAACCCGTAGGGTCCGCACGCTTAACGTTACAATGACAGTTTTATTATGAGTTTATAAGTTTTGATGTACCGAAGTTTGTTTGGAGTCCCAGATGTGATCACGGACATGACGATGAGTCTCGAAATGGTCGAGACATAAAGATTGATATATTGGAAGCCTATGTTTGGACTTCGGAATAGTTCCGGGTGAAATCGGGATTTTATCGGAACACCGCGGGGTTACCGGAACCCTCCCGGGGGTTAATGGGCCTTAGTGGGCCATGAGGGAGAAGAGGAGGGCCGGCCAGGGTAGGCCGCGCGCCCCTCCCCCTAGTCTGAATAGGACAAGGAAGGGGGGCCCCCTTTCCTCTTTCCCTCCCCCCAAGTCCTAATCCAACTAGGAAAGGGGGGAGTCCTACTCCCGGTGGGAGTAGGACTCCTCCGGCGCGCCTCCTCCTAGGGCCGGCGGCACCCCCCCTTGCTCCTTTACATACGGGGGCAGGGGCACCCTAGAACACACAAGTTGATCTACGGATTGTTCCTTAGCCGTGTGCGGTGCCCCCCTCCACCATATTCCACCTCGGTCATATCGTCGCGGAGTTTAGGCGAAGCCCTGCGCCGGTAGAACATCATCATCGTCACCACGCCGTCGTGCTGACGGAACTCATCCCCGACGCTTTGCTGGATCGGAGCCCGGGGATCGTCATCGAGCTGAACGTGTGCTGAACTCGGAGGTGCCGTACGTTCAGTGCTTGGATCGGTCGGATCGTGAAGACGTACGACTACTTCAACCGCGTTGTCATAACGTTTCCGCTTACGGTCTACGAGGGTACGTGGACAATACTCTCCCCTCTCGTTGCTATACCATCACCATGATCTTGCGTTTGCGTAGGAAAATTTTGAAATTACTACATTCCCCAGCAGTATATTACACAAAACAATAAACAGCAAAGGAAAAGAGAAAAAGTAAAATAAAATAAATATAAATAGAAACAAAAACAGAAAAAGGAAAGAAAAGAGGAAACAGAAAAGATAAGAAACAACAAAGCAACCGTGGGCCAGCCCGAACCGGGGCGTCGAGAGGAAGAGCTTTAGCGAAGCCACTACAGTTTGAAGCTCACGAGCGTCAAATAGGATCTACCTGCAAGGGTCACCTTCTTGGCCTGCATGTGATACGGCTAGCCGCCGCCATGTGTCCCATGTTTGGCGCCCCTCTGAATTTTAATTTTATCCTTTTGCGCATGTTTTCATGTTTTTTCTTGGCTTTTTGATTTTTTGTTTGTTTGAGTTTTCCTAGGTTTTGGAGAGAAAAAAAGCACAAATTTGTTTTTTCACACAAGCACAGATTTGCTTTCGAGAAGCACACCTATGCTTCTCAAAAAGGAAAAAAAAATATTATATTTCTACAAAATGTATAGATTTGCTTCTCGTGGAAGCACATATTTGTTTTCACGAGAAGCAGAGCTGTGCTTCTCGAAAAGGGAAAAAAATATGCTTCCACGAGAAGCATAGATTGCTTCGTGTGGAAGCACATATTTCCTCGCGTGAGAAGCGCAAATGTGCTTCTAGGGAAAAATAAGTTTGTGCTTCTCGTAAATGCAAAAAATACGTGAAAAACTGCAACCTTATTTTCGGACTCTGATTTTTTAATGCATTTTTTTACTTTTTTTGTTATTGTTTTATTAGATTTTTTGTATTTTTTATTTCTGATTTGTTTTTTACATGGAAAAAAGTTCGTGAAACCTATTAACATGGGTTTAAATTCGAAGATCTCGACGCGAGAAACTCCATGATGAAACGGATCAAGATTTGGATGCACGGTTTGTAAGATCTTGACATGCAATGCATCACTTGTCAACGTCTGAGAAAGTAGGGAATGACCTTTGCAACGGATTGCTTAACTAGTGAGTTAGTACATATACGCCCTTCCATAAAAAACATACATATACGCTGCCACTTAAATATTTGTCTAAAATTTCTGAAAGCAATATTTTTTATCTAGGGGCCACACACGTACATATATGCTTACATTTTATTCTGAAACTTCAAAGCGTGTTAATTTTGGCAAGCAAAACGCCTCACTCGCCCCCTAACATGTTTACTAGTAGAATGTTCGTGCGTTGCTACGGGCTATGATGCATATATAAATAAATAAAATAAATAATTAGGGTTGTCTTCAAGGTTGAAACTCATTTCTCCCTCATACATTTGGGCGTGTTCCGACATTTGACGAGTCCTCAGTAGGCTTCCCAGAATTCAACCGTCTGGATAGTCTAGGCTCCCCAAATCCATATCATATATGGGGGAGAAATATGAATGTCTGGACTATTCTTCATGTTATTTCCAACACACAGACCCAACAGCAAAAACCCCACTCGACGACGCACCTTTCCGTTTTTTCCTATCGGACCCTCCATTTCCTACTCGATTTTTCGTCATACCCGGACATTTCTCACTTGAGCCCTCACCTTTAGAACCAGATGATGTTCACCTCACCTTCGTCGTGCGTTGCAACATGTATGAAACTTTTAGTATTTACAATATAATAGAGTGGGTAGAGCTAACATATACTATTAACACAAAACAACAAATAACTAGAGATAATTCTTAAAGGTCCATTCAACTTTGCAAATTAAGACCGACTTGTAAAGCGAGTGGCAACCTAAACATATTACTCGTCTCCAATAAGTTCCACCTCTAGCCCACACAACATTCATTGCTAGAAGAACTTATCATTCTTCTCTTCCTCGTCCTTCCCTACATCTTTTATTCCTAGCCTCGTCATCAATCTTCGTTGGCGCCAACCAGTACCACGTCAACATCTGTGTGTTCGTCAGTGACGTCTCATCTTCTTCTACCTCCTTCTGCGCTAGCTTTAGTTCTCGATCCAACTTTTTTTTATAGAACACTCTTCCCTTCTTTTTCGCTTTATTTTCTGGAACATTCTTTTCTTCTCCAACACAATAGATCATTTGGCCACTTTAATTCTTTTTCCTTCTTATTCTTGCAGCACTCTTTCTTTCTACTACAGAATGAACCACCTGGCCACTGTAATGTCGTGTTGTCCTCACCCGCTAAAGTTTCAGCAACCATACTACAGAGCATGGTCTTCATGCATCTTGGTGAACACTTGGTTGCCGATGTCGTGAGCGCATACGGTGGCAGTTGTCTATGGTGCTCGGCGACGCTGAGAGCCTGTTAACCGTCCTTGTCCATGAGTGATTTCAAAATGATTCAGCGTGATTAACTTTGTCTACCTCTCTCTATGCATGCCTAATTAACTGCCAATTAAATCAATTAATTATCTGGCTAATTGGAAAAAATCCCTACTTTGAATTTCTTGACATTTCAATGGTACACTTGATTTGAGAATATATCCTGGCTGGCTATCAGTATGACTGACAAGAAATACAATATGATCGCCTCCACAAACACATGTATGTGACGGTCCGATGACCCGCCTTCCTCCACGGCCGTCCTCGACGCCATGCTCCCACCATGGCATTCTCGAGCATTGCATCGGCGTCAGTCCCGGACACGGCGTCCTCCATGGTGCCGTGCACGGTGTCCCTCTGCTGGGGCGCGCGGATACATACGCCCATAAGAATTTTTTTTATTTTGTTAGGAAACTTGTGATTGTCAATTATTAATAGAGATAGTTAAATGCCCGTGCGTTGCTACGGGCGACGATGCTTTTTTAAAATAGCTATCACATGCTTTTTTACACCAATATTTTACTTGTTGAGCCTATTCATGAATCCCAAAAATATGACATAACATGTTCTTCGTTACCTTGTCAGACATATGCGCGCGCGCATAGAATAATGCTGTTGTGAGTGTTTTTTTTATAGAAGCGACCTAGGATGCCATGAAGTAAGGTAACACTTTATCTCTAATTTTTTTTCTCTAAAAATAAGTGAACGCTGAAAACCAAACATTTTCCAATACCTACAGACAAAATGGAAGATATTGCATCCACCATAAGATTGGCAGGCATAGGAATTTAAATGTTGGTAATACACACTATTTTGCTATGCTAGTATGAAAGACTTAAACACAAGAGTATCGTGTAGCCTAATAGGCCACAGGAGAGCACGATTTTCCATTATCATGGTGCGACGATGAGGCCATAGCATCACCACAAACATCACAAGATGATGAGGCCATAACAACACCACAAACATCAAGTTAACCAAATACCTCTTCATTGCGGACTGGGCATGCCTGAATGAAAACAAAACTACATATCGTAAAAATCACAGAATCCTCCTAATATCAAACAATATAGGATTGCAGACCAAGATATCAACAATCTATATGCATCAAATGAAATTCAAACATTGTGTGTACTGAAATAGCACATTTGGTATCTGGGTACTGTGTTTCCCTGAGACATATAGCAGATTTATATTAGCATTCAACATCTATTCACTGAAGACAAAATCTGGCTCGGCTTCTATAATTTGATTTGCAGAGCACACATCTGCAAGGATATACCACAAGTTATATGTTTGTCTTGAGTTACAGAATGATGGGCAATTCTCAGAGTAAAAGTAACTGTAACATGCCTCTCATTATTCTTTTTGCTGGAGAAGAAGTCACATTATTTGGTTCTAAAGGGCACCGGATAGCATATCAGGTCATCCGATAATCCTGTGGTTTAAGTTCCTATTTCCTACTACTTCACCGATTGCTTGTAGTTGTTAGAAAAATGAGATCTCTGCGTCTACCAGCAGCCTGCAGCCGCCGGCCACCGCTACGCCACCCACTGGCCACCGAAAAACTTCAACCATTGCCCATGGCCGAACAGCAGCACGGTGACACGGCTAACCATGAGGCCACCACCCCACCACTACTGCACCCCACGCGCACGCAGGCGCGGAACTGCAACAGCAAGCAGTGGCTACCCAGCCTCAGCCGGCCAGCCCGCAAACAACTAAGTGAGCTTCTTCTTTAAATTCAGCTAAATCTTTACAAGCTACATAGGTAGTTTTCTTCCATAAATTTAACTTAGGTCTTCCTCTGTCCGTCTCACTGTTACCAATTTGGTTGTTTACTTCATATCTTGATGACGTAAATAAAGTACAATAATGGTGAAACTGTATTTTGGTATAGCTTCTTTTGTTTATATTACTCACCAGATCTTGTAACAAATGGGAATAGAACAACCATCCTAAACACCCTGTACTAAACCCCTCTACCCACAAACTTGCGGCCGAAGCACAGCAATAAGAAACATACTTCTTCTACGTAGCCAAAAAAAGAGAGAGAACAGAAAGATGGAAGAAGAGGAAGAAGAGGAGAACAAAGCTAAAAATAGGAAATTACAAGGAGATCTGGATGATAAACCTGTAACAAACCATGGCACATCAATCCAGGTCAGACCCCTAGCAACCAAATATCCTAAATTTCACATGATTGTGTCCTGCAGATCACTACTTCTCAAGTAATCTAATGCCCACCGGATCAACATGATCAGACTAACACTAAAAATAATAAGAGTAGGGATTAAAGTATGTTATGACTAATAAAAGTTTGAATCGCATCTACACCAGTTACATTGAACTTTGCACAAAAAACATGGGGAAAATCCACTTCTGCCTAGTGTAACTCATATTCAGATGTACTGTAAAACATGGGAGAAGTAACTAATAAAGCTTAGAAGTTAGAATCACAGTCACATTGAACTTAGAGTAGAGACTACAACACATGAAGAGGCAAAACTTACAGTGAATTTGGCACGAAAATACATCTACTGAGTATAATTAAGTGAAGAACCTGTACACTGTAAAAGAATGTAAGCGACACTGTGAAAACAACAGGTACTGCCTACTAATACTTTTGATTGCTGACTTGAGATTATAACCTATCCTAACACAAACTAAACTGAAAATTGAAGTACATAAGTAAGTCCTAACTATTGTAACTTCAGAGTGCTGCAAGTGTAAAAAATCAACAAGGAAATTTAGTGAGACCGTAATGACAAACCTGTAGTTTATTTGCTTGAGGAGTTTGAGGTTTTCGTCCTTTGGATCAATTCTGGTCAAGAACTGCCGGTGCCTAATACATCATCAAGAATTTTGGTATCCTGTGACACTTCAGAAGCAAAAAAAGCTAAAACCGCTCACAAAGTACAGTGAACCAAAGAAGTCATTCTCGTTGCATCCGGGGAACAGCATGCGGTTCGCAGTGACGGAGGCTGCCGAGCCGTGGTCATAGAGCCAATGGCCGACTACTGCACCCGCCGCACATGACGAACCAGGCCTCCTTGCCCGCGCCCCGGCGTACGGCGCATCGGCCGGAGCCACGAATGCTCGTGTAGTGGCACCTTCTCATCAACTTCGCCGATGTACCACCACGGCGGCAGGGGCATGGCGCTGTCTAGCCCGGCAGCAGCGCACGGAGCTGATCCCAGTAGGGCGCATTCGTGTACACGTCGCACTCGAGCGCCTGGGTGTATGAGTCGACGACGGCGCGGAAGGCCGCGAGGAGGTCCGGATCGAAGAGGATCCATGATTTGAGGCCACTTAATCAATTTCCACCTCTCTAACAATTGTGAACGGGAGCTGGGAAAGGAAAGAGAATGGTAGAAAGGAAGGGTACTGACGTCCCTGAGTGGGTTTCCAATTCTCTGTTTATTTCCTTCCTTTCTTTAGTGCGTGAGATCGAGGGCAGGGGTAGCCCCTGAGTGGGTTTCCAATTCTTGGTTTATTTCCTTCCTTTCTGCGTGAGATCCATGTTTATGTTGGATGGGTGGAGTAATTGATTATAAACTGTTGTTTATGGAAGCTTTTTGTGAAGGATGGAAGGTTTTTTTTTTTTGAGATGAAAGGATGGAAGGATTGGTGTGTTATATGGAAGGGTGGGATTGATGGAAGGATGAAAGGATTGGTTTGGTTTTTCTGGGTATGAATTAAAACCGGTCTTGGTTTTCGGAGGAAGGAAAAAAATCGGTGGGAGGTAGATCGCCTGGTGGGGTGGGGGATCGATGGAAGGGTGGAAAGGAACGAAACGAACGACCGACCTACCTACGGAGACATAGGAATAGAGATTAATAAACTGGGTCATTAAGATGGGTTGCGTACACTTCGTGATGTTTTGGAAGCTGATGAAAATAATAAACAAGAAACTTAAAAAATAAAAACAGAAACTTGGAAAGTACACTTTCGTCTCATAATGTAAGACTTTTTGTAAACTAACATATAGCTTGCAAAAAACATATTGACTGCACCGACTTTGCTCAAACAAATTGGACGCATAATCTGCTTGATTCTAAGGAGAAAAATATGATTGTGGGCCCTAACTAATCAGCTGGTTGTCAAATTGATTGTTCCTTAACGGTTCAGAAAGCGAAGACTCATCTTTTTTTTTCGAATACGCATGAGTGTGTGTATCATATATTAAAGAGGATAGGAAAGACTCCCTCCACGGTTTTGGTTACAGTTTAATTACAAGCGACCTAACGGCCACCTCCACCATAATAATTGTCCTATGCTGACTACACACTACTCGCCCATGTTGCCAACCTCAGCTACACCGCGTAGCAGGCCTGGCTGAATCCGTATTCGTCCCTCGTCAACAATCCGATGTAAAACCTGTCGTGTAGAAGGCACAGCTCTGTCGAACACCACGACATTGTTGTGTTTCCAAATTTCCCACAAGACGAGGAGGCACATGGCACTGACCGCTCTCCGATGCTCTCCGCTCTCTTCCTACCTGATGCACCAGTCAGGTAGTGCCTCCTGCGGTAGTGGGGCCCTTTCCGGCTTTGCCATAGTCTTGTAAATCCGTGTCCAGATCTCATGGGAATGACACAACCAATCATGATGTGATTCATGGTCTCCTCGTGCTGGTCACACAACGGGCAGACGCTTTGGTCCGATAGTCCCCTCCTTGCTAATCTGTCGGACGTCCAGCATCAGTCCTTGATGGCAAGCCATGCAAAGAAGCGACACTGGTTGGGTGCCCTAGACTTCCATGTAAACACAGCTGTAAGCGCCACTTCCAGCCAATTTGCTAATCTGAGTGCTCCTATTTTTTCAAATTTAGACTTTAGCAAAGGACAGGAGACAAATCGCCTCAAGAGCTCCTATATAGCCACTAGCACAACCTACTTTTTTTTCCTTTTATTATACATTTCCAGAAATATGTGGTTATTTAATACTTCCTTCGTCCCAAAAAAATATATAGAAAATAATATAAAATGTTATTACAATCGATATCATCTAAACATATGGTCATAATCCATTTGAATAATGGAAAATATTCATATATTGCAAACAATGGGATATGCTCATACACCTGATTATAAATGTTCATATATTTCAAATGAAATATGTATCTCATGTATAGAAGAAAGTATTCATCATTTGAAAAAAGAGTTCGTCTGTATTTCAAAAGAGTTGTTCAGGCACGTCTGGATACATTCATAAGCTTAAAAAAGATCATTCATTTTTCTTGCAAAAAGATCGTTTATTTGCTCAGAAAAGGAATTCCTGCTAATCCTGGTAGCTTTGGACTCTGCTTTGGAGATTTCAGATGCAAAAATGCTACACCTACGAACAGCTTCTACGTAACCTATGTAATCCCTTTCCCACTAATCAAAACTGCCCCCCCCCCCCCCCCCCCCGATTTCAAGGGTGAGCACGCGTCCTCAACTAATGGCCAATAAATATCTGCCAACTCAGCTCATACGTAAGATACGTAACAAATATTACGTAGGTGTAGCATTGCTCTTTCAGATGGATGAATATCAGGAAGGCGCGAGACCTTTCTCCCGAGTCCTCCGCATTCTTGGTTCTTCCGTAAACCCCAGTCTTTCGATCCAAAAGTAAAAAAAGTTCCACATGGATGTGAGCGCACCATTCGTGGGCTGTCAATATGCTTTCCCTTTCCTTGCCGCACATCGATTCCTACGGAGTAGGAGTGAGCCAGAAGGATTCCAAAACCAAAGCTCCTTCCGAACTCACGACGAATTGACCGCTGCCTGTGAAAGAACTCGTTGCACCACCACCACGGCTGGCGGCTCGTCGCATGCACAACGTACCAAAACCGCCTGCTACTCCAACCACAGGCTGTGACAACTCCTCCCCTCGCTACTCAAAGCATCGCCCTGCAGCTCACTATATAGAGACGCGGCGACGCAATCCGTTTCCAACAAGCCAAGACACAGGACCTCTCTCCCACGGCATAGAATCTAGCTAGCTCAAGCAGTGCATCGTCTTAAGCTCCGGGACGAAGGCAGGGATGGCGGGGCCACTCAGCGCCACGCGGCGCACGCGTCCGACGCCGGCGCAGTGCATCGCGGCGACGCTGTTCGCGCTGCTCGTCGTCGTCGCCATCATCGTCATCATCTGGCTGGCGGTCCGGCCCGGGAAGCTGCACCTCTCCGTCGACCACGCGGCGGTCCGCGGCTTCAACTTCACTTCGGGGGGCGCGCTGCAGGGCACCTTCGCCCTCGTCCTCCGCGCCTACAACCCCAACAAGCGCACCGCCGTGTACCGCTCGCTCGACGTCGGGGTGTGGTACGGCGACACGTACCTGGGCGGCGCCGAGGTGCCGGGGTTCCGCCAGCCGCCGCACAACGAGACGAGGATCGTCGTGGCGGCCCCCGCGGCGCGGGAACCGCTGCCGCAGGACGTGGAGCGGGAGATGAAGAAGGACCGGTCCGCCGGGAGGCTGCCGCTGGACGTGCACGTCCGAGGCAAGGTGTGGTTCAAGTACGGTCTGGTGAGGACGCGGCGGTACAAGGTGCGCGCGAGCTGCCCGCTGGTGCCCGTCGACTTCGCCTCGCCCAGCTCCTTCGACCGGGTCTACTGCCACGTGCATATCTGAGTGGTACGTACGTGGTGCAGGTGCAGGGCCGCGCGACGGGGAGCCCGTGCACGTACATATTATACGGTGTGTGTTTGCTTGTGTGGTGTCTTTGGTCTGAGGATTCGTTCCCCATGCTTTGGGTTATTGGTTTGATACATGTTGTTCTTAATCAATCTTCGTTTGTATTACGGTTGGGTTTGTGTATTCTTTGATGTAACTAATCAGACCTCCCATGGATTGTCACACATTTAAGTGCCAAATTCTTTATGGAAAATTGCAAGTGTATGACTATACACGACACATGGCTATCCCTTTTTTCTCTCCTCTAATAAGAACATCAAGCATATCATTTTCGTGCAACTTCTCCGAGCTCACCGCCCACATACACCAACTTTAGCCCACTGGAAGTCATCATCTTTTTCAGCCTCTTCTACCAAGAGAATGTTCCTTCTTGCATTGGATTTGGACCATACCAGCCTACCAGGGGCTAACACGTGCTTCATCGCATCGTTCTTGTTCTTGCGGTGTTTTTTTCATTCATATATCGTGTGGGGCTGCTGTTAGCCGATGATGGTTATGTGGGCCCCTTGGGAGCTCATACTTCATGTTGAAACCATAGAAGTGCTTCTACAACTTACATGACTGGCCAATGAAGTTCCCGCTTGTTCAGCTCAGCTCCCTGCCCCGCTCGCTCACGCCGAATAACCGGCTATCATATTTACTTTACTTAATTGAATAGTTCGGTCAATAAAAAAGATGTACACTAGTTTGAAAAAATATTGAATTTTTAATTTTTAAAAACATGAATTTTAAAAATAGTGTGGATTTGAAAAAAGGTTCGCTAATTTTTAAAAATATAGATATTGTAAAAAATTCATGAACTTTATAAATACTCATGAATTAAAAAATATTCAAGAATTTGTTTTTAATAATAATAAAAATATGCATGTTTTTCAAATGTTCGCAAATTTTAATTAATATGCATAAATTGAAATGTAAAAATGAAAAGAGGAGAAAACAGAAAAAAAACATGAAGAGGAAAGAGGGGAAAACAAAAGAGAATTAAAAAGCAGTAGAAAGACACAGAGAAGAAATAAAAAGAAAAAAAACCAGGTAGTATCTTCTCAATACCGGGAAAACCGGTCGGCCCATGACTAATACTTCTGCTTTTACCCCGCACGACGTGCGCGAAATGCAGGCGCCACAACCTCCTCCTCTTGAGAAAAGAACCTACATTCCTCCGCCTCCCATCAACGCCGCCGCTGATCTGCCTCGTCTCCGGTGGCCCTAGGGCCATGGAGGCACGGTGGACCCCAGCCCTTGCCGACAGGAGGGATTCTGCTCCGTTTTCTTGGTGTTTTCGTGAGTTCTTTTAGGGTTTGTGTCCTACTTAGGAAGGCGAGACGGTGGCAACCCACTGAAGATGGAATAAGGTTCTCCCAGTCCGGCCCTGTTCCGGTGATGCGCTAGCGTCATCGTAGGGCGTGTGGAGGTGTGTCTCCGGTAAATCTTGAGGGATTCGGTCGGTGCTGGTTTTTGGTAGATCCGCTTGGATCTAGTTTTGTTCATCCTCGTTCATGTGTCTACAGGTTGGATTCCTTCGATCTATACTTCACTTCTTCGGCAACGGTTGTTGTTCTGGTGCGTTGGTCTTGTGGGACCTTAGCATGACAACTTTTCAACTGTGAACTACGACAAGTTTGGCCCGGCTTCAGTGAGGGAGGGGTGATGCCGACGAGTCTTCGGCTTGCTCCAGTGCATGTAGTCGTCACTAGGTGGTCTGCGGACATGGATGTCATTTTTGTTATTTTTGTGTTCTTTGTACTACCATACTATGATGAATAGATCAGAAGTTTTCCAACAAAAAAGAAAATACTTGTGCATTACTCTCAATCAGTGACACACATCCTTACAGGCGAAGTTCATAGCAACCCCACAGTCTCTAACGCACGAGGACGCCACAATTCTAGGAGATTAAGGGTAACTTCAACGCACAACCCCAAACGAACGTTTGTTTTGTCCAGATTTCGCCCGTTTGGGGATGGTAACTGGGCGGTGTCCGTCCAGATTTGTGGATGCGCCGATCGTGCGTCCAACGCGCGGTCGCATTTCGGCCGCATCTCGTCCGGCGGAGGCCCTATGCATTCTTTGAACTAAAATGAAGAATAGCAAATAGTTTGCAATCAAATAGTTCCACATCTGAAAAGTCTTACAACCCAATTGGAATAAAAAATAATATCAAATAGTCTTACAACCCAATCAAAAAAATGCATGGAAATTGAATCGATAGATCTACTGGTTGCCAATGTGAGCTCACATGTGCTCAACCAAGTCATCCTCGAGCTGCATATGAGTTTACTAATCACACATTTCACGATGAAATTGGACAAACTGTTCAAAGGTTGCACGAGGTTGGTGCTCAGGCTCGACATTTTCACCTTGAAAATCAAACCCTTGGTCGTAGATGCTATCACCATGCTCATCCTCCATGATCATGTTGTGCATGATCACACAAGCAGTCATCACCTCTGAAGCTCCTGAGTGCTCCATGTCAATCTAGGGTTTCAAGCGATACCCCGTGAGATTGAAGCACACCAAAAGTACACTCCACATCCTTCCTAACACTCTCTTGCATTTGGGCAAATCTATGTCTCTTCTCTCCTTACGGATTGGGTATGGTCTTCATAGGAGTTGACCACTTAGGATAGATATGTTCGAAATATGCCCTAGAGGAAATAATAAATTGTTTATTATCATATTTCCTTGTTCATGATAATCGTTTATTATCCATGCTAGGATTGTATTGATCGAAACTCAGATACATGTATGGATACATAGACAACAACGTGTCCCTAGTGAGCCTCTACTAGACTAGCTCGTTGATCAAAGAAGGCTATGGTTTTCTAGCCATAGACATGTGTTGTCATTTGATAATGGGATCACGTCATTAGGAGAATGATGTGATGGACAAGACCCAAACTATAAACATAGCATATGATCGTATCAAGTTTATTGCTATTGTTTTCTGCATGTCAAGTATATATGTTCCTATGACCATGAGATCATGCAACTCACTGACACCGGAGGAATACCTTGGTGTACCAAACTCGCAACGTAACTGGGTGACTATAAAGGTATTGTACAGGTATCTCCGAGGCTGTCTGTTGAGTTGGCAAATGGATCAAGACTGGGATTTGTCACTCTGTATGACATAGATGTAGCTCTGGGCCCTCTCGGTAATACAACATCACAAGAAGCTTGCAAGCAATGTGACTAATGAGTTAGCCACAGGATCTTGTATTACGGAACGAGTAAAGAGACTTGTCGGTAACAAGATTGAACTAGGTATGGAGATACCGACGATCGAATCTCGGGCAAGTAACATACCGATAGACAAAGGGAACTGCATACGGGATTAGCTAAATCCTTGGCATCGAGGTTCGACCAATAAAATCTTCGTAGAATATGTAGGAACCATTATGGGCATCCAGGTCCCACTATTGGTTATTGACCATAGAGGTGTCTCGGTCATGTCTGCATAGTTCTCGAACCCGTAGGGTCTACACACTTAACATTTGGTGATGATATAAGTATATTTGAGTCATTATGGTGGTTACCGAAGGTTGCTCGGAGTCCCGGATGAGATCTCTGACATGACGAGGAACTCCGGAAGGGTTCGTAGGTGAAGATTAGTATATTGGATGAAGGATATTGGAGACCGGAATTGTTCCGGGGGTACCGGGTGATGACCAGCGTGACCGAAAGGGGTTTCGGGAGGCCCCAGCAAGTGTTGGGGGGCTCATGGGTCAATGGGAGGGTGTCGGTGTCAAAACCGGTGGATCTCGGGTAGGGGGTCCCGAACTGTGCGTCTAGGCGGATGGTAATAGGAGACAAGGGACACGATGTTTTTACCCAGGTTCGGGCCCTCTCGATGGAGGTAAAACCCTACTCCTGCTTGATTGATATTGATGATATGGGTAGTACAAGAGTGGATCTACCACGAGATCAAGGAGGCTAAACCCTAGAAGCTAGCCTATGGTATGATTGTTGTAATGGTTATATTGTCCTACGGAGTAAAACCCTCCGGTTTATATAGACACTGGAGAGGGCTAGGGTTACACAGAGTCGGTTACAATGGTAGGAGATCTACATATCCGTATCCCCAAGCTTGCCTTCCACACCAAGGAAAGTCCCATCCGGACACGGGACGAAGTCTTCAATCTTGTATCTTCATAGTCTTGGAGTCCGGCTGACGATGATAGTCCGGCTGTCCGGACACCCCCTAGTCCAGGACTCCCTCAGTAGCCCCTGAACCAGGCTTCAATGACGATGAGTCAGGCGCGCATATTGTTCGGCATTGCAAGGCGGGTTCCTCCTCCGAATAATTCATAGAAGATTGTGAACACCAGGATAGTGTCCGGCTCTGCAAAATAAATTCCACATACCACCGAAGAGAGAATATTATGTACACAAGTTCAATCTGCTGACGTGTTTTGTGGCACGACGTTACACCACCACCAAGCCTTTACTGGAATCCCTTTTTTATTATACCACCTCCGTGCGTTTAGCGAAGCGGTTTCCTTGGCACGTCTTGTCGAAGTAGAGATCGTGTTCCCCTTATTCCGGGATTCTCATCAATACGGACGTGGGTAACCCAACCGCGCCATTGATGGTGGCGCTTGGGAGATAAGCGAGTTTTACCAGGCCGGTGGGGACGCCTAGTTTTCGTCCGCCCATATATAAGGGGATAAGGATCCACCCTTTTTACCTACGCCTTCTTCCTCCTTTGCTTATCCATCTCTACGCACTCTCGAGCTCCAGCACCCAAGCCCGTGCATCTCATCTCGACCTTCTCCGACCATGTCCGGAGCGGGAGGCAAATGGTTGGCCTCCTCTGTTACGGAGGAGCACATCGCAAAATTGCACAGCGCCGGATACCTTTCCGGCAATATCGCGCACCGGCTACCAGGCAAGGGGCAGCTCATCCCCACCCCCAGGCCCCATGAGAGGGTCGTATTCCTTCCCCACTTCCTCCACGGAGTGGGCTTCCCGTTGCATCCCTTTGTCCGGGGGCTCATGTACTATTACGGCCTGGATTTCCACGATCTGGCGCCAAACTTCATTCTCAACATCACGGCGTTTATCGTCGTGTGCGAGGCCTTCCTCTGCATCCAGCCCCACTTCGGCTTGTGGCTCAAGACCTTCAACGTCAAGCCGAAGGTAGTGAAGGGCGTCCAAGCGGAGTGCGGAGGCGCCATGCTGGGCAAGATGCCCAACGTCATCTGGCTCGAAGGGGCCTTCGTGGAGTCCATCAAGGGATGGCAATCGGGGTGGTTCTACATCACCGAGCCAGGCGACCAAAATGGGCGGCAGCCCCCGAGTTTAGATCTGGTATCCCGATGCAGCTCACCTCCTGGAAAGAGAAGGGCTTGCTATGGGGCAGTTCGGACGAGCTGACAGGACTCCAGTCCTGTCTCAAGACCCTGGTGAACAAGAAGCTCAGGCTTGTCAATGTAATCCAGGTCATGCTCATCCGCCGGATTCTCCCCTGCCAACAACGGGCCTTCAACCTATGGGAGTTCGATCCCGCGCAGCACCGGACTCTGAGCGGGCTCTTCGACACGACGTGCGAAGCCGTCTGGAGGGTGTTGTTCAAGGGCGGAGAAGCCCCCGCGTCTGCGACGGAAGATCGCGGATTCAGCACCAAGCGCCTGGCCGGTGAGGTAAGCTTCGTTATCCTCTATGGGACAGTTGTTTTCTTTCATAGTTTGACTCTACGTGGGATCTAAAAACTCCCAATGCCTTTGATAGGACTGGCAGAGGACGTCCGGACAGGTAGACTGTCCGGCTCCCCTTCCCGAAGACCCAGCGGACGCCCGCTTAACGGGGCTGCTGGTCCCGGCACTCTATGTGGTGCCGGAGAAGAAGGCCACGGGAACTCGAAAAAGTTCCCGGCGCCAGGTGATATCGGACTCATCGTCCGATGGCTCCGAGGTGGACTCCTCCCCTGAAGACGAGGAGGAGAAAGAGGACTCTCTCCCAGAGGAAGGAGAGAGGAAGAGGAAGGCTTCCCCAACTGGGGAGGCCGAAGGGTCCAAGAGGGGAAGGATTATTCCCCCGGACAGCTCCGCCAACGCCAACGTTGGTGACGAAGAGTGGCCCTCCAGGGCCAGGCCTCCGGCCAGATCGTAAGTATCCAGATTCCTGAGTGATTTATAATTTCTCTTTTGTGTCACATAGTGTCCTTCTAATGCCGCACACTGCCTGTAGTCCGGCCGATGATGATCTCCCCGCTTCGTCGAGCGGGTCGTTGGCTCCGTCGGATGTAGATTCCATCCCGACTGCCTCCACCCCTCGCGATGCTGAGGACGCCGAGGTGGGATCCCGGGAAGGGACCCATCAGGAGGAGGCTCCGAAGGCGCCACAAGGCAGCCTCCCGGACTTTGCGCCGGACTCCACGCCGGAACCTGCAGTGGTTCTGGAGTCCGGCAGGCGGCCCCTTCGTAAGAAGGGCAAGACCGTGACACCGGCGGCTTCTGTCCAACCGGAGGCGCTGGACAACCTGTTGGAGGCGCTCAAAGGCGCTTCCATCGAGGAAGAACACCGCACTATCATGAGTGTGGTGATTCAGAAGGTTCAGCTCGCCAAGAGCGGGCTGACCGAAGCCTGCAGTAGCCTTCTAACAGGCTTTGAGGTAAGAAGTTAAAAATATGTAATGTAATACCGCATAGACAGTAGCCCCTGATGCTCGGTTCGGTGTTCGGAAAGAAAAACCGGATTGAGGATCTAAAAAAGATATACACAGGAATGCTAAAAATTGTGTCAATATCGGTTTGCAGGCTGCCCTGCTGACCTCTGCTGCACTGACTGCAGAGGTTGGTGCATTGAAGCAGGACCTCGAGCGGTCCGAGCGAGAGCTCGGCCTTGCCAAGAAGCAGCTCGAGGACAAAGAAGGTGAGTAATACCATCTTTTAATTTGTACCTTATAGAAAAGGATTTTGGTTGCAATTAAAATAATAAGGATAATGTGGGTACTGCAGGGGCCACGAAAGAGGTGGCAACCCTGAAGGAGGCCGTATCCGCGGCTGAACGCAATGCGGCCGCGAAACGGACGGAGCGAGAGAAACATGAGGCGCGGGTGGCGGAGGTGCGGCAAGAGCTCCAGGCTCTCATGGAAAAACATGAGAGTCTGGAGCGTGACTCGAAGACTCGAGAGTCCGAGCTTGTCTCGGCTCTTGAAAGTGCCAAAGCCGCTAAGGCCGAGGCCCATAAGGCCCTCCAGGAGATTGAGGCGGTGAAGAAGATAGCGGCGGGTAAGGCATTTTTCATGCAAAGCAAGCATGTTAATGTAAATTACCTATTACTTACCCGAATTCGGAGCTCTCCAGGGGCGTTTGCAGATCTGCCTCGCAGTGTATCCGATGCCGCCGCGTTTTAGCGAGCCGAGGAGGGGAGCTCAACGGAGAAGGTCTTCTGGTCTCAGTACGCTGAGGCCGGCCATCCGGTGCCCCCTAGCGACCAGCTGAAGCAGCTGGTCGAGCTCCACAAGGTAGCCGAGCAGGCCATGAAGGGCCTCATAGTCCTGCTGTGGCCTGGAGAGGCCATGCCTGGGAGCTACTTCGGCCTCGTGCGGCGGCTGGTGGATGCGTGCCCCTGGGTGGAGGTCATCAAGCGCTCCGCCTGTATTGAAGGTGCTCGTTGGGCCCTTGACCGCGCAAAGGTGCATTGGGGCAGGCTGGATGTGGAGAAGCTTATCATTGACGCGCCGCCAGCGGGCAAGGAGTATCGTACGCCCGAGATGTACTATAAGACTGTCCTAAAGGGTGCCTGCAAGATTGCGGATGAGTGCCCCAGAGATGTAATTTTTGAGTAAACTCGCTATGTGTTATCCTGTGCGCTGAAAACTTAGTTCATATGCGCTAAGCAACGCTTATTAATTTAAAATATTACCTTCTGTGCGGCCATTTATTAAATCTGAGAGATGGCAAGTCGTCGGCTTCAGCCCCCATGCCATGAGTGCTGGGGTGTTCGGGATAAACTTGAGCGCTCTTGTTCCCATTTTTGGGTCCATCTAGGGAGGCGCTCAACACGACGAACAAGGCAACCGGACTTATAATGCTTGAACACTCTCACTTAGCCATAGAATTCTATAATTTTAAATTTCGGCGAAGCCCCTAGTATTCGGAAGACCGAGTTTGGGGCGCTATCCACGCCTTGGCCGGACATTATCCGGTTCTTCGCTCGAAGCGGCGTAAGTCTTTAGGGACTCGAAAAGACCTCTCGAACAGCGACCAGTCTCTCGCCTTATCATGACAGTCAGTTTTAGCTTTCTCCACTGAGGCGCTCGCCCAGCTCAACTGGGGCGCAATCGCAGTGGTTCTCCCAGTGCTACCTTAGCCGACAGAACGGAACGTAAGGTACCAAAACATGGGAGCCGGGCAAACCCAACTATTGACCCAAGACATGATTCGGAGCCGATTCATATAATGCTATAAGTTCGGGGTGCCGCACTTGTGAAAGTGTTCGGACTTATCACACCATAATGCGGGGAACATAAGCCCCTGGTGTATTCGGCCGTACCAAAATATACGGGTGCAAGACGTCATTAATGAACATATATGTAAAGTAATGCAATTATAGGCAAAAGGTGCTGCATTATTTATTCAAGTGATTCTGCTATGAGTGCGGAATGATACAAATAGTGCGGTAAGCAAAGGATTGGACTAATTAGACGTGTCTCCTTCTAGGGGTAGGCTGCGGAATGGTGGATTTAACAAATTTAATGCTCATAATGGAGACCACCTGATTGTTCATCGCAGCCTTTGTCCCTCCCTGGCTGTTGCATCGTGAGTTCGGCAGCTCGCCTCCGGACAGGGCCTCTGGTGAACGGAGTCCTGTTTATAAAAAGAAGGAAAATAAAAAAATAAAAAGAGCGACACACTTGGGAGCCCCTGGTGTGGTTGAGCCACACTCTGGGTCTGTTGTGGTCGTGCCCCTCCCCCTATGCCCATGGTATCTCCAGAGTGTAATGATGTACGCGGAGAGCTGGTCTTGCAATCATGCGAGGGCTGGGGTTGGGGCCGCATTGCTACACGTGCTCGGAACGTGCCGGGTGGTCTTGGTTGATGTTGCTCCGGGCGCGTTTGGCCGTGTCCGGTCGTTTAACGGTCGGACTCAAAAATTGCCTTAGAAGGCTGCTCTGTACTTCTGCCGTGAGAGCCGCTGTATGTTCCTCCGTTCGGAGGGAGCATTCCGTATTTCCGTTGACCGTGATGACTCCGCGAGGGCCTGGCATCTTGAGCTTGAGGTATGCATAATGCGGAACCGCGTTGAACTTTGCGAACGCGGTTTGTCCGAGCAAAGCGTGATAGCCGCTGCGGAATGGGACTATGTCGAAGATTAACTCCTCGCTCCGGAAATTATCCGGGGATCCGAAGACCACTTCCAGTGTGACTGAGCCTGTACAATTGGCCTCGACACCTGGTATGACGCCTTTGAAGGTCATCTTTGTAGGCTTAATCCTTGAGGGGTCTATGCCTATCTTGCGCACTGTATCCTAATAAAGCAGGTTCAGGCTACTGCCGCCGTCCATCAAGACTCTCGTGAGGTGAAATCCATCGACGATTGGGTCTAAAACCAATGCGGCGAATCCGCCATGGCGGATACTGGTCGGATGGTCTCTTCGATCGAAAGTGATCGGGCAAGAGGACCATGGATTGAATTTCGGGGCGACTGGCTCCATCGCATATACGTCCCTCAGTGCACGCTTCCGTTCCCTCTTGGGTATATGGGTTGCGTATATCATGTTTACCGTCCGCACTTGTGGGGGGAAGCCCTTCTGTCCTCTACTGTTCGGCGGCCGGGTCTCTTCCTCGTCATCACTGTGCAGCCCCTTGTCATTGTTTTCGGCAATTAACTTGCCTGCCTGCTTGAATACCCAACAATCTCTGTTGGTGTGGTTAGCTGGCTTTTCGGGGGTGCCATGTATCTGGCAAGAGTGGTCGAGTATTCGGTCCAAATTGGACGGACCCGGAGTGGTTCTTTTGAATGGTTTCTTCCGCTGGCCGGGTTTAGAGCCTCGGAATCCGGCGTTGACTGCCGTATCCTCATTGTTGTTGCCGTTAACGCGGCATTTGTTTTTGTTTCGACGCGACCTGCCATTGTGGTCCTTAGTATCCGGACTGCCAGCATTTTTGCTAAGGTTGTTGCTGCGAGCTAGCCAGCTGTCCTCTCCCGCGCAGAAGCGGGTCATGAGTGATGTGAGGGCTGCCATGGATTTTGGCTTTTCCTGTCCGAGGTGCCGAGCCAACCACTCATCGCGGATGTTATGTTTGAAGGCTGCGAGGGCCTCTACATCCGGACAGTCGACGATTTGATTTTTCTTTGTTAAGAACCGTGTCCAAAATTGTCTGGCCGATTTGTCTGGCTGCTGAATTATGTGGCTTAGGTCATTGGCGTCTGGTGGTCGCACATATGTGCCCTAGAAGTTGTCAAGGAATGCGGCTTCCAGGTCCTCCCAACACCCAATTGACTCTGCGGGCAGGCTGTTAAGCCAATGCCGAGCTGGTCCTTTAAGCTTGAGCGGGAGATATTTGATGGCGTGGAGATCGTCGCCGCAGGCCATATGGATATGAAGGAGATAATCCTCGATCCAAACCGCGGGGTCTGTTGTGCCATCGTAGGATTCAATGTTGACGGGTTTGAACCCCTCGGGGATTTGATGATCCATTACTTCATCTGTGAAGCATAGTGGGTGTGCGGCGCCTCTATATTGAGCAATATCACGACGTAGCTCAAGAGAGCGTTGTCTGCTGTGCTCGGCCCGGCCGGAGTTATTGTATCCGGCGCGATGGTATTCGTCATGGGTCGTGGGGCGCCCACGTGATCCGTAGATAGATCTGGATTGTCTTGCCTTGTCCTCCAATATATCCCGCAAGTCCGGCGCGTTCCCTCGTGGCTTCGTACTTTTCGAGCGGTGTCGCGGTACGTTCTTGATGGAGGGCCTGGATGCCTCTCTGTCGCGACCACGGGGTGGTCGGTCGGTCGTATTGTGCGCTGGTGATGAAGGTATGTATGCTTCCTCCTCTAGTCGGGGGAGCAACTTGCGTTTTGGGTAGCTCTTGGAGGGGCGTTCGAGTTCATACTCTTCGGCCGCGAGGATCTCGGTCCATCTGTCGGCCAGCAGGTCTTGATCAGCTTGAAGCTGCTGCTGCTTTTTCTTTAGGCTATTTGTTGTGGCCATTAGCCTGCGTTTGAAACGCTCTTGTTCGACGGGATCCTCAGGCACGACGAATTCGTCGTCGTCGAGGCTTGCCTCGTCTCCGGAGGGAGGCATGTAATTATCATCCTCGACCTCTTCGTCTGTCGCTCTCTCGTGAGGGCTTGCTTCTGCATCCTCCTGCGCTGAATCTTGCTGGAGGGGGTTGTCTTCGGCACTTTCTGGTGTGTTATTATCTCCTGTGCCGGAATATCCATTCTTGCTGTGGCGGGATTTAGAGCGGCGCCGCTGGCGTCGGCGCTTGGGCTGTTTCTTTAGGGAATCTGCCTCTGCTGCTTCTTCGCCGTCCCCTTCTTTTGGGGTGTCCACCATGTATATGTCGTATGACGAGGTGGTCTTCCAGTGCCCTGTGGGCGCTAGTTCTTGATCGTCTCCGGCATCGTCGTCCATACCGTCGATGTCTTCGGAGTCGTAGTCTAGCATGTCGGTTAAGTCGTCGACAGTGGCTACAAAGTGGGTGATGGGTGGGCTTTGAATTTCTTCGTCGTCCGTATCCCAACCATCCTGGCCGTAGTCTGGCCAGGGCTCTTCGGATAGCGAGAGATGCTTCAGCGAATTTAGGATGTCGCCAAAGGGTGAGTGCTGAAAGACGTCCACGGCAGTGAACTCCATGATCGGCGCCCAATCGGATTCGATTGGCCGGGGCGCAGGAGGTTCGGAGTCCGGCAGGGAGTCCGGCGCCTCGGAGTCACGAGCTTTATAAGGGACAAGGTCAATATTCGGCTCCATCGCCGTAGCGGTTGCAGCTCCCGAGGCGGTGTCCAGCCATCCGTCCTCGATCTGCGCGATTGGCTCCGGACTATAGGTCGGAGCGGATCCATGTGCGGCCTCCAAAGCGCTGTCCGGTGGCAGAGTTAGATCGTTCCCATCGTGACAGCACGGCGCGCTTGGTTGTGGCTCATCGAAGGTCAAGTCTCCGCGGATGTCTGCCGTGAAGTTTAGGCTTCCAAACCTGACCTGATGGCCAGGGGCATAGCTTTCGATCTACTCCAAATGGCCAAGCGAATTGGCGCGCAGTGCGAAGCCGCCGAATACGAAGATCTGTCCGGGGAGAAAAGTCTCACCCTGGACTGAGTTGTTGTTGATTGAAGAAGCCATCAAGCCTATCGGCGACGACACAGAGGAACTCTCAATGAAAGCACCAATGTCGGTGTCAAAACCAGCGGATCTCGGGTAGGGGGTCCCGAACTGTGCGTCTAGGCGGATGGTAACAGGAGACAAGGGACATGATGTTTTTACCCAGGTTCGGGCCCTCTCGATGGAGGTAAAACCCTACTCCTGCTTGATTGATATTGATGATATGGGTAGTACAAGAGTGGATCCACCACGAGATCAAGGAGGCTAAACCCTAGAAGCTAGCCTATGGTATGATTGTTGTAATGGTTATGTTGTCCTACGGACTAAAACCCTCCGGTTTATATAGACACCGGCGAGGGCTAGGGTTACACAGAGTCGGTTACAATGGTAGGAGATCTACATATCCGTATCGTCAAGCTTGCCTTCCACGCCAAGGAAAGTCCCATCCGGACACGGGACGAAGTCTTCAATCTTGTATCTTCATAGTCTTGGAGTCCGGCTGACGATGATAGTCCGGCTGTCCGGACACCCCCTAGTCCAGGACTCCCTCAGAGGGGGCAAACCAGACCACTAAGGGGCTGTGCGCCCCCCTCACCCCATCTCATGTAACCAGGAGATGTGGGGCGCCCCATCTAGGGTTCCCTACACCTGGCTTGGGGGGCAAGTCACCCTAGGGTTTCCCTAGGGGAGATCCCATCTGCCTTGTGGTCGCCGCCCCTTAGATGGGATCTAGGGCGCCCCCTCCTCCTCCCTTCCTCTATGTATAGAGAGGTGGAGAGAGGGCAGCCCCGCCCATCTATGCCACGACGCCGCCCTCCCTCTCCCTCGTAGTCCTGTTCCTCTCTGTAGTGCTTAGCGAACCACTGCGAGATTCCACCACCACAACGCCGTCGTGCTACCGGAGGACTCGAGCTACTACTTCACCATCGCTCGCTGGATTGAGGAGGTGAAGGCGTCATCAAACCTTATGTGTGTTGCACACGGAGGTGCCGTCCGTTCGGCGCTATATCGGGAGTTCGCGGGACGGATTGTGATTGGATCGCGAAGACGTTCGACTACATCAACCGCGTTTCTTAACGTTTTCGCTTAGCGATCTACAAGGGTATGTAGATGCAATATCTCCTCTCGTAGATGGTCATCTCCTATATTGATCTTGGTGAGCGTAGGAAATTTATGTTTCCCATGCAACGTTCCCCAACAGTGGCATCATGAGCTAGGTCTGTGCGTAGATGACATCACGAGTAGAACACAAAGGAGCTTGTGGGCGTTGATACTCAGATTGCTTCCTTCTTTGGTCTTTTCTTGATTCGGCGGTATTGTGGGATGAAGCGGCCCAGACCAACTTTACATGTCCACGTACATAAGACCGGTTCCATCGACTGACATGTGACTTTGTTGCATAAAGATGGTTGGCGGGTGTCTGTCTCTCCCACCTTAGTTGAAGGATTCAACAAAGGCGGTCCTTGTAGAAGGTTAAATAGCAACTTGCGTATCACTGCCGTGGCTTTGCGTAGGTAAGAATCGTTCTTGCTAGATACCCATGGCAGCCACGTAAAACATGCAAGAACTATTAGAGGACGTCTATCTTGTTTTTGCAGGGTATGTTGTGATATGATATGGCCAAAGACATGATGAAATATATTTGATGTATGAGATGATCATGTTTGTAATAGTTTATATCGACTCATGTCGATGAATACGGCAACCGGCAGGAGCCATAGGGTTGTCTTTAATTATTGTATGACCTGTTGCTACGTCTTGAGCTTGCGTTGGTTTTCCTTGAAGAGGAAAGGGTGATGCAGCAATAGTAGCGTAAGTATTTCCCTCAGTTTTTGAGAACCAAGGTATCAATCCAGTAGGAGGCTCCTCAAAAGTCCCACGCACCTACACAAACAAACAAAGAGTTCGCAACCAACGCAATAAAGGGGTTGTCAATCCCTTCACGGCCACTTGCGAAAGTGAGATCTGATAGAGATAGTATGATAAGATAAATATATTTTTGGTATTTTATAATATAGATTGGAAAAGTAAAGATGCAAATAAAAGTAGATTGAAAGCTTATATGATAAAAGATAGACCCGGGGGCCATAGGTTTCACTAGTGGCTTCTCTCAAGATAGCATAAGTATTACGGTGGGTGAACAAATTACTATCGAGCAATTGATAGAAAAGCGAATAATTATGAGATTATCTAGGCATGATCATGTATTTAGGCATCACGTCCGTGACAAGTAGACCGACTCCTACCTGCATCTACTACTATTACTCCACACATCGACCGCTATCCAGCATGCATCTAGAGTATTAAGTTCATAAGAAAAGAGTAACGCATTAAGAAAGATGACGTGATGTAGAGGGATAAACTCATGCAATATGATATAAACCCCACCTTTTTATCCTCGATGGCAACAATACAATACGTGCCTTGCAACCCCTATTGTCACTGGGTAAGGACACCGCAAGATTGAACCCAAAGCTAAGAACTTCTCCCATTGCAAGAAAGATCAATCTAGTAGGCCAAACCAAACTGAAATTCGAAGAGACTAGCAAAGATAACTCAATCATACATAAAAGAATTCAGAGGAGATTCAAATATTTATCATAGATAAACTTGATCATAAACCCACAATTCATTGAATCTCGATAAACACACCGCAAAAAGAGTTACATCGAATAGATCTCCACAAGAGAGGGGGAGAACATGGTATTGAGATCCAAAAAGAGAGAAGAAGCCATCTAGCTAATAACTATGGACCCGAAGGTCTGTGGTAAACTACTCACAACTCATTGGAGGGGCTATGGTGTTGATGTAGAAGCCCTGCATGGTCGATTCCCCCTCCGGCGGAGCGCCGTCGAAGGCTCCAAGATGGGATCTCATGGATACAGAAGGTTACGGCGGTGGAAATTGTTTTTCTTTGGCTCCCTGGATGTTTTCGGGGTACGTGGGTATATATAGGAGGAAGAAGTAGGTCGGTGGCTGCCCGAGGGGCCCATGAGATAGGGGGCGCGCCCTGTAGGGGTGGGCGCGCCCTCCACCCTCGTGGACACCTCGGCTGCTTCTTGGCTTGCACTCCAAGTCCTCTGGATCACGTTTGTTCCAAAAATCACGCTCCCGAAGGTTTCGTTCCGTTTGGACTCCGTTTGATATTCCTTTTCTTCGAAATACTGAAATAGGCAAAAAAAAAACAGCAATACGGCCTGGGCATCCTGTTAGTAGGTTAGTCCCAAAAATGATATAAATGTGTAAAGTAAAGCCCATAAACATCGAAAACGCGTAATATAATAGCATGGAACAATCGAAAATTATAGATACGTTGGAGACGTATCAAGCATCCCCAAGCTTAATTCCTGCTTGTCCTCGAGTAGGTAAATGATAAAAACAGAAATTTGTGATGTGGAATGCTACCTAGCATATTTCTCAATGTAATTTTCTTTACTGTGGCATGAATGTTCAGATCCAAATGATTCAAAATAAAAGTTAATATTGACAAAAGAAATATTAATACTTCAAGCATACTAAACAAAGCAATCATGTCTTCTCAAAATAACATGGCTAAAGAAAATTCATCCCTACAAAATCATATAGTTAGGCTATGCTTCATTTTCGTCACACAAAAATGTTCCCAAATTCTACACCCCCGATGACAAGCCAAGCAATTGTTTCGTACTTAAATAATCTCAAACTTTTTCAACTTTCACGCAATACATGAGCGTGAGCCATGGATATAGCACTATGGGTGGAATAGAATATGATGATGGGGGTTGTGTGGAGAAGACAAAAAAGGAGAAAGTCTCACATTGACAAGGATAATCAACGGGCTATGGAGATGCCCATCAATTGATGTCAACATGAGGAGTAGGGATTGCCATGCAACGGATGCACTAGAGCTATAAATGTATGAAAGCTCAACAAAAGAAAACTAAGTGGGTGTGCATCCAACTTGCTTGCTCACGAAGACCTAGGGCATTTTGAGGAAGCCCATTGTAGGAATATACAAGCCAAGTTCTATAATGAAAAATTCCCACTAGTATATGAAAGTGACAACATATGAGACTCGCTATATGAGGAACATGGTGCTACTTTGAAGCACAAGTGTGGAAAAAGAGATAGTAACATTGCCCCCTTTTTATTTATTTTCTTTCTTTCTTTTTCTTTTTTTGCCTTTTTTTTCTTTTGGCCTTTCTTCTTTTTTTTCTTTTTTTCTTTGGCCTTTTTTTGGCCTTTCTTTTTTTTCTTTGGGGACAATGCTCTAATAATGATGATCATCACACTTTTATTGATTTACAACTCATGAATTACAACTCGAAACTAGAACAAGATATTACTGTATGCCTCCGGCGGTGTACTGGGATGGGCAATGAATCAAGAGTGACATGTATGAAAAATTATGCTTGGTGGCTTTGCCACAAATATGATGTCAACTACATGATCATGCAATGGCAATATGACAAAAGTAATGTGTGTCATGATGATAAACGGAACGGTGGAAAGTTGCATGGCAATATATCTCGGAATGGCTATGGAAATGCCATAATAGGTAGGTATGGTGGCTGTTTTGAGGAGGATATAAGGATGTTTATGTGTGATAGAGCGTATCATATCACGGGGTTTGGATGCACCGGCGAAGTTTGCACCAACTCTCAAGGTGAGAAAGGGCAATGCACGGTACCGAAGAGGCTAGCAATGATGGAAAGGTAAAAGTGTGTATAATCCATGGACTCAACATTAGTCAAAAGAACTCATATACTTATTGCAAAAATTTAGAAGTCATCAAAAACCAAACACTACGCGCATGCTCCTAGAGGGATAGATTGGTAGGAAAATACCATTGCTCGTCCCCGACCGCCACTCATAAGGATGCACAATCCAAGGACACTTCATGTTTCAAATTTGTTACACAACTTTAACCATACGTGCATGCTACGGGACTTGCTAACTTCATCACAAGCATTCTTTAAATTCATAATCACCCAACTAGCATGACTTTAATATCACTACCTCCATATCTCAAAACAATTATCAAGTATCAAATTGATCATAGCATCCAATTCACTTCCTATGGTAGTTTTTATTATACCCAACTTGGATGCCTACCATTCTAGGACCAATTTTATAACCATAGCAAATACCATGCTGTTCTAAGAGACTCTCAAAATAATATAAGTGAAGCATGAGAGACTAGCAATTTCTACAAAATTAAGCGACCGCCATGCTCTAAAAGATATAAGTGAAGCACTAGAGCAAAAACTATCTAGCTCAAAAGATATAAGGAAGCACATAGAGTATTCTAATAAATTTAAATCAAGTGGGCTTCTCCCAAAAGGTGTATACAGCAAGGATGATTGTGGTAAACTAAAAAGCAAATACTAATATCATACAAGACGCTCCAAGCAAAACACATATCATGTGGCGAATAAAAATATATCTCCAAGTAAAGTTACCAATGAACAAAGACGAAAGAGGGGATGCCTTCCGGGGGCATCCCCAAGCTTAGGATTTTGGCTACTCTTGAATATCTTGGGGTTCCATGGGCATCCCCAATCTTAGGCTTCTGCCACTCCTTATTCCATAGTCCATCAAATCTTTACCCAAAACTTGAAAACTTCACAACACAAAACTCTACAGGAAATCTCATAAGCTCCGTTAGTGAAAGAAAACAAAACCACCACATAAGGTACTGTAATGAACTCATTCTTTATTTATATTGGTGTTAAAACTACTGTATTTCAAGTTCTCTATGGTTCATACCACTTAATACTAGCCATAGATGCATTAAAATAAGCAAACAACACATAAAAATAGAATCTGTCAAAAACAGAACAGTCTGTAGCAATCTGTAACTAACGCAAACTTCTGGAACTCTAAAAATCCTACCAAAATAGGAAGTCGTGGAAAATTTGTCTATTGATCTACAGAAAAATGTATCAACGCAAAAACATGTTTCTGTGATTTAACAAAACTAATTTCGTGCGTGCAAAGTTTCTGTTTTTCAGCAGAATCAAATTAACCATCACCATAGGATATCCTATAGGTTCTACTTGGCACAAACACTAACTAAAACATAAAAACACATCTAAAAAGAAGGTAGATGCAAAATTTATTAGTAAATAGAAACAAAAACAAAAAACACAAATAGTTGCCTCCCAACTAGCGCTATCATTTAATGCCCCTAACTAGGCATAAAAGCGAAGATAGATCTAAGTAGTGCCATCTTTGGCACTCAATTCCTCAATAGAGCACTTATAATTTTTAGGGGTTTCTACCTTTTTAGCAATGGTTAAACCCTTAGGCAAGAAATCAAGAAATTCATTTGTAGCAAAAGGTTCCTTAATGATAGAGAGACAATTGGGATGAACACTTATTGATTTGAGATCTTCATTCCCCTTACTAGAAGATTCACCCTTATTTTTAGGAACATAAATAAATTTGGCAGTTTTTGTAGGAGGATTTGGAGTGTTTTTCATGGAAGAAAACGCCGACCCTGAGTTGGTAATGATATCCTCAAGTTTACTAATTCTTGCAGAGTCTAGATCTATTTTTTCATTAACTATAGGTTCTTTCTCTTTGAATTTTTTCAAAGTAACTCCAACCCTAGATCCATATTGAGTAATGTGATTATGAATCTTTTTATCCAAATTTTCAATCAACTCAACAGTGGCAATTTTATTTTCAATAATTTCAAGTCGTTGCATCACATGTTCCAAAGTTAAAACAGTTCCATTAACCAAAAGAGGTGGTGGGCCAAACAAATCTAATATGGCATTATAAGCATCAAACGTATGGCTACTCAATAAATCCCCTCCGGTAACGGTATCAAGAATGCATCTATTCCAAGGAGTAATGCCTACATAAAAATTACGAAGAAGTACGGAAGTAGAAAGCTTCCTAGTAGATTTATTTTTAGCATTGCAAATTCTATGCCAAGCATCTTTTAAATTGTCTCCCTCCCTTTGCTTAAAATTAAGAATTTCATGTTCGGGAGTGATAACAAGGATAGGAGGACTAGCCATTAAAACAAGGTAAATGATCTAACACACGAGCAAACGGAAAAAGGCAAGCGAAAGAGAGAGAGAGGTTGGAAAAGAGAGGGCAAATAAAACGGCAAGGGTGAAGTGGGGGAGAGGAAAACGAGAGGCAAACGACAAATAATGTAAATGCGAGGGAGATGATTTTGTGATGGGTACTTGGTATGTCTTGACTTGAGCGAAGACCTCCTTGGCAACGGCGCCAGAAATCCTTCTTTCTACGTCTTGAGCTTGCGTTGGTTTTCCTTGAAGAGGAAAGGGTGATGCAACAATAGTAGCGTAAGTATTTCCCTCAGTTTTTGAGAACCAAGGTATCAATCCAGTAGGAGGCTCCTCAAAAGTCCCACGCACCTACACAAACAAACAAAGAACTCGCAACCAACGCAATAAAGGGGTTGTCAATCCCTTCACGATCACTTGCGAAAGTGAGATCTGATAGAGATAGTATGATTAGATAAATATATTTTTGGTATTTTATAATATAGATTGGAAAAGTAAAGATGCAAATAAAAGTAGATTGAAAGCTTATATGATAAAAAATAGACCCGGGGGCCATAGGTTTCACTAGTGGCTTCTCTCAAGATAGCATAAGTATTACGGTGGGTGAACAAATTACTGTCGAGCAATTGATAGAAAAGCGAATAATTATGAGATTATCTAGGCATGATCATGTATATAGGCATCACGTCCGTGACAAGTAGACCGACTCCTGCCTGCATCTGCTACTATTACTCCACACATCAATCACTATCCAGCATGCATCTAGAGTATTAAGTTCATAAGAACAGAGTAATGCATTAAGAAAGATGACATGATGTAGAGGGATAAACTCATGCAATATGATATAAACCCCACCTTTTTATGCTCGATGGCAACAATACAATACGTGCCTTGTAACCCCTATTGTCACTGGGTAAGGACACCGCAAGATTGAACCCAAAGCTAAGCACTTCTCCCATTGCAAGAAAGATCAATCTAGTAGGCCAAACCAAACTGATAATTCGGAGAGACTTGCAAAGATAACTCAATCATACATAAAAGAATTCAGAGGAGATTCAAATATTTCTCATAGATAAACTTGATTGTAAACCCACAGTTCATCGGATCTCGACAAACACACCGCAAAAAGAGTTACATCGAATAGATCTCCACAAGAGAGGGGGAGAACATGGTATTGAGATCCAAAAAAGAGAATAAGACATCTAGCTAATAACTATGGACCCGAAGGTCTGTGGTAAACTACTCACAACTCATTGGAGGGGCTATGGTGTTGATGTAGAAGCCCTCCATGGTCGATTCCCCCTCCGGCGGAGCACCGTCGAAGGCTCCAAGATGGAATCTCGTGGATATAGAAGGTTACGTTAGTGGAAATTGTTTTTCGTTGGCTCCCTGGATGTTTTCGGGGTACGTGGGTATATATAGGAGGAAGAAGTAGGCCGGTGGCCGCCCGAGGGGCCCATGAGATAGGGGGGCGCGCCCTCCACCCTCGTGGCCGCCTCGACTGCTTCTTGGCTTGCACTCCAAGTCCTCTGGATCACGTTTGTTCCAAAAATCATGCTCCCGAAGGTTTCATTCCGTTTGGACTCCGTTTGATATTCCTTTTCTTCGAAATACTGAAATAGGCAAAAAAACAGCAATACGGACTGGGCCTCCGGTTAGTAGGTTAGTCCCAAAAATGATATAAATGTGTAAAGTAAAGCCCATAAACATTCAAAATGGGTAATATAATAGCATGGAACAATCAAAAATTATAGATACGTTGGAGACGTATCACCTGTGTGTCAATCATTAAGCGCTATGTAATGCTTTACTTTATCACTAAGTGGTAGCAATAGTAGTAGAAGCATGGCTGGCGTGACAACCCCGATGGCGGCATGATGATGGAGATCATGGTGTCATGCCGGTGACGATGGAGATCATTCCGGTGCTTTGGAGATGGAGATCAAAAGCACAAGTTGATGGCCATATCATGTCACTTATGATTTGCATGTGATGTTAATCCTTTTATGCATCTTATTTTGCTTGGGACGACAGTAGCATTATAAGGTGATCCCTCACTAAAATTTCGAGATAAAATTGTGTTCTCCCCAAATGTGCACCGTTGCGAAAGTTTGTCATTTCGAAGCACCACGTGATGATCGGGTGTGATGGACTCTACGTTCCCATACAACGGGTGCAAGCCAGTTTTGCACATGCAGAAAACTTGGGTTAACCTTGATGAGCCTAGCATCTACAAACATGGCCTCGGAACACAAGAGACTGAAAGGTCGAACACGAGTCATAGAGTAGATATGATCAACATGGATATGTTCACCATTGAAACCACCTCATCTCATGTGATGATCGGACTTGGGTTGGTGAATTTGGATCGTGTTACACTCGAACGACTAGAGGGATGTCAATTTGAGTGGGAGTTCTTAGGTAATATGATTAATTGAACTCATTATCATGAACATAGTCTAAATTGTGTTTGCAAATTATGTTGTAGGTCAATAGCTTGCCCTATAGCTCCCCATTTTAATATGTTCCTAGAGAAAGACTAAGTTGAAAGATATTGTAAGCAATTATGCGGACTAGGTCTGTAGTCTGAGGATTGTCCTCACTGCTACACAGAAGGCTTATGTCCTTGATGCACCGCTCGGTGTGCCAACCCCTCTAGCGTCGTATGTGGATGTTGTGAACATCTAGCAGACACGTTCTGATGACTACTTCATAGTTTAGTGCGCCATGCTTTATGGCTCAGAATCGGGGCTTCAAAGGCATTTTGAACGCCATGGAACATATGAGATGTTCCAAGAGCTGAAATTGGTATTTCAGGCTCATGCCCATGTTGAGAGGTATGAGACCTCTGACAAGTTCTTTGCCTACAAGATTGAGGAGAATAGCTCAGCCAGTGAGCATGTGCCCAGAATGTCTAGGTGCTACAATCGCTTGAATCAAGTGGGAGTTAATCTTCTAGATAAGATAGTGATTGATAGAGTTCTCCAGACACATCACCAAGCTACTAGAACTTCATGATGAACTATAACATGCAAGGGATGGAGATGATCCCAGAGCTGTTCGCGGTAGGCCGCGGAGGTAGAAATCAAGAAGGAGCATCAAGTGTTGATGGTTAACAAGACCACTGGTTGCAAGAAGGGCAAGGGCAAGAAAGGAAACTTCATGAATGGCAAGCTAGATGCCGCTCCAGGGAAGAAACCAAAGGTTGAACCCAAACCCGAGACTAAGTGCTTCTATTGTAAGGGGAGCGATCACTGGTAGAGGAGCTACCCCCAAATACTTGGTAGATAAGAAAGCTGACAACTTCAACAAAAGTATATTTGATATACATGTTATTGATGTGTACCTTACTAGTACTCCTAGTAGAACCTGGGTATTAGATACCAGTTCAGTTGCTAATATTGGTAACTCAAAAAAGCTACGGAATAAACGAAGACTAGCTAAGGGTGACGTGACGATGTGTGTCGGAAGTGTTTCCAAGGTTGATGTGATCACCATCGCACGCTCCCTCTACCTTCGGGGTTAGTATTGAACTTAGATAAATATTATTTGGTGTCTGTGTTGAGCACGAACATGATTAGATCGTGTTTATTGCAATGCGGTTGTTCATTTAAGTCGAAGAATAATGGTTATTCTGTTTACATGAATAATACCTTCTATGGTCATGCACCCAATGTGAATGGTTTATTGAATCTCGATCGTAGTGATACACATGTTCATACATTGATGCTAAAAGATGTAGAGTTGATAATGATAGTACCACTTTCGTGTGGCACTGCCACTTAGGTCATATTGGTGTAGAACACATGAAGAAACTCCATGCTGATGGATTTTTGGAGTCACTTGATTTTGAATCACTTGACACATGTGAACCATGCCTTATGGGCAAGATGACTAAAACCCCATTTTTGGGTTTAATGGAATAGGCAAATGACTTGTTGGAAATCATACATACTGATGTGTGCGGTCCGATGAGTGTTGACGCGTGCAGTGGATATCTTTATTTCCTCACCTTCACCGATGATTTGAGTAGATATGGGTATATTTACTTAATAAAGCATAAATCTGAAATTTTTTAAAAGTTCAAGCAATTTCAGAGTGAAGTTGAGAATCATCGTAACAAGAAGACTAAATTCCTATGATCCGATCGATGGGGAGAATATCTGAGTTATGAGTTTGACAATCACTTAAGGTAATGTAGAATCATTTCATAGTTGACGCCACCTCGAACACCACAGCGTAATGGTGTGTTCGAACGTCGTAATTGTACCACAACATACATGGTGCGTTCTATGATGTCCCTTTCCGATCTACCACTATCATTTTGGGCTTATGCATTAGAGACAACTACATTCACTTTAAATAGAGCACCATCTAAGTCCGTAAAGACAACACTGTATGAACTATGCTTTGGCAAGAAACCTAAGTTGTCGTTCCTTAAGGTTTGGGGTTGCGATGCTTATGTCAAAAGGCTTCAGCCGAAAAAGCTCGAACCCAAAGCGGACAAATGCGTCTTCATAGGATACCCAAAGGAGACAATTGGGTATACCTTCTATCTCAGATCCGAGGGCAAAGTGTTTGTTGCTAAGAACGGGTCCTTTCTCAAGAAAGAGTTTCTCTCGAAAGAATTGAGTGGGAGAAAGATAGAACTTGATGAGGTTGTTGAACCTTTACTTCAACCAGTGAGTAGTGCAACGCAGAAAGATGTTTCTGTGACACCTACGTCGGTTGAAGAGGAAGCCAATGATAGTGATCATGAAACTTCGGATCAAGTTACTGTCGAACCTCGTAGGTCGACAAGGATATGTACTGCTTCTGAGTGGTATGGTAACCCTATCTTAGAGGTCATGTTGTTGGACAACGGTGAACCTACGAGCTATGGAGAAGCGATGGTGGGCCCGGATTCGAACAAATGGCTAGGAGCCATGAAATCTGAGATAGGATCCATGTATGAAAACAAAGTATGGACTTTGGTGGACTTGCCCAATGATCGACAAGACATTGAGAATAAGGGGATTTTTAAGAAGAAGATAGACACTGATGGTAATGTCACAATTTATAAAGCTCGACTTGTGGCAAAGGGGTTTTCACAAGTTCAAGGAGTTGACTACGATGAGACTTTCTCACCCGTAGTGATGCTTAAGTCCGTGGGAATCATATTGGCAATAGCTGCATTTTTTATTATGAAATCTGGCAGATGGATGTCAAAACAGCGTTCCTTAACGGTTTCCTTAAGGAAGATTTGTATATGATGCAACCGGAAGGTTTGTCGATCCAGAGAATGCTGACAAAGTGTGCATGCTCCAGCGATCCATTTATGAACTGGTGCAAGCATCTCGGAATTGGAACTTTCGCTTTGATGAGATAATCAAAGCGTTTGGGCTTATACAAAGTTTGCAAGAAACTTGTATTTGCAAGGAAGTGAGTGGGAGCACTACAACATTTCTGATAAGTATATGTGGATGACATATTGTTGATCGGGAATGATGTAGAATTTCTAGAAAGCATAAAGGGTTGTTTAAAAGGAGTTTTTCAAAGGAAGACCTGGGCAAAGCTGCTTACATATTGGGCATCAAGATCTATAGAGATAAATCAAGACGCCTGATAAGACTTTCACAGCGCACATACCTTGACATGATTTTGAAGAAAGTTCAAAATGGATCAGTGAAAGAAGGAGTTCTTGCCTGATTTGTAAGGTATGAAGTTGAGTAAGACTGAAAGCTCGACCATGGCAGAAGAAACAGAAAGGTCGACGGTCGTCCCCTATGCCTTAGCCATAGGCTCTATACGATATGACATGCTATGTACCACACCTGATGTGTGCCTTGCCACGTGTCTGGCAAGGGGGTATGATACGTCTCCAACGTATCTATAATTTTTGATTGTTCAATGTTGTTATATTATCATTCTTGGATGTTTAAAATCATTTTTTATCATTTTTTGGTACTAACCTATTGACATAGTGCCCAATGCCAGTTGCTGTTTTCTGCATGTTTTTTACATCCCAAGAAATCAATATCAAACGGAGTCCAAACGCAACGAAACTCCTGGAGGATTTTTTTGGGCCAGAAGAAAGCCAGTGGGCCAAGGAAGCACCTGGGGGGCTGCTCGAGGGGAGCAGCACTCACTAGGGTGTGCTAGGAGGCCTAGGCGCCCTGGTGGGTGTTGCCCACCTCGGGTGCCCCCTGAACCACCTCTTTGCCCTATAAATACCCAAATATTCCGGAACCCTAGGGGAGTCTACGAAAATCAATTCCAGCCGCCGCAGAGTCCAGAACCACCAGATCAAATCTAGACACCGTCATGGAGGGGTTCACCACTTCCATTGGTGCCTCTCCGATGATGCGTGAGTTGTTCTTTGTAGACCTACGGGTCCTTAGTTAGTAGCTAGATGGCTTCCTCTCTCTATCTCTTGATTATCAATACAATGGTCTTTTGGAGATCCATATGATGTAAGTCCTTTTGCAGTGTGTTTGTTGGGATCTGATGAACTTCGAGTTTATGATCAGATCTATGTTTTTATCCATGAAAGTTATTTGAGTCTTCTTTGATCTCTTATATGCATGATTGCTTATAGCCTTGTATTTCTTCTCTGATATTTGGGTTTTGTTTGGCCAACTTGATCTATTTATCTTGCAATGGGAAGAGGTGCTTTGTAGTGGGTTCGATCTTACGGTGCTTCATCCCAGTGACAGACGAGGAACCGACACATATGTATCGTTGCTACTAAGGATAACAAGATGAGATCTATATCTCCGCAATAGATAAACGGATCTCGTCTACATCATGTCATCGTTCTTATTGCATTATTCTGTTTTCTCAATAACTTAATACACTAGATGCATGCTGGATAGCGGTCGATGTGTGAAGTAATAGTAGTAGATGCAGGCAGGAGTCGGTCTACTAATCTTGGACGTGATGCCTATATAATGATCATTGCCTGGATATCTTCATGATTATTGGAAGTTCTATCAATTGCCCAACAGTAATTGTTTTCCCACCGTTTGCTATTTTTCTCGGGAGAAGCCACTAGTGAAATCTACGGCCCGAGGGTCTCTTTTCATCATATTTGCCTTTGCGATCTATTTTCTCTTGCATTTATTTTCAGATCTATTAAACCAAAAATACAAAAAATACCTTGCTGAATTTATTTATTTCGCGATCTATTTATCCTATCTACCACTTTTACCTCACGTTATTTGCCTATCTTGAGGCGCCGTACCCTAAAGGGATTGACAACCCCTTTTAACACGTCGGGTTGCCAGTATTTGTTATTTGTGTGCAGGTGCTGTTTACGTGGTGTGAGGAGGTTCTCCTACTGGTTCGATAACCTTGGTCTCATCACTGAGGGAAATACCTACCGTCACTATACTACATCATCCCTTCCTCTTTGGGGAAATACCGACGTAGTTCTAGCAGACATCAAGGTACAAGAGTGATCCAGGAGTGGACCACTGGACAACGGTCAAAATTATCCTTAGAGGAATAAGGATATGTTTCTCGGTTATGGAGTGATAATGAGTTCGTCGTAAAGGGTTACATCGATGCAAGCTTTAACACCAATCCGAATGACTCTGAGTAGCAAACAGTATATGCATAATGGAGCAGCCATTTGGAATAGCTGCAAGCGGAGCGTGGAAGCAACATCTACAATATGAAATAGAGATTTACGAAGAACACACGAATCTGACTGTTGCAGACCCGTTGACTAAAACCTCTCTCACAACCATAACATGATCAAATCCCATAACTCATTGAGTGTTAATCACATGGTGATGGGAACTAGATTACTGACTCTAGTAAGCTCTTTGGGTGTTAATCACATGGCGATGTGAACTATGAGTGTTAATCACATGGAGATGTGAACTAGATTATTGACTCTAGTGCAAGTGGGAGACTGTTGGAAATATGCCCTAGATGCAATAATAAAATGGTTATTATCATATTTCCATGTTCATGATAATCGTTTATTATCCATACTAGAATTGTATTGATCGGAAACTCAGATACATGTGTGGATACATAGACAACAACGTGTCCCTAGTGAGCCTCTACTAGACTAGCTCGTTGATCAAACATGGCTATGATTTCCTAGCCATAGACATGTGTTGTCATTTGATAACGGGATCACATCATTAGGAGAATGATGTGATGGACAAGACCCAAACTATAAACGTAGCATATGATCGTATCTTTATTGATATCATTTTCTGCATGTCAAGTATATATGTTCCTATGACCATGAGATCATGCAACTCACTGACACCGAAGGAATACCTTGTGTGCACCAAACGTTGCAATGTAATTGGGTGACTATAAAGGTGCTCTACAGGTATCTCCGAGGGTGTCTGTTGAGTTGGCATCGAGGTTCGCCCGATAAGATCTACGTAGAATAGGTAGGAACCATTATGGGCATCCAGGTCCCGCTATTGGTTATTGACCATAGAGATGTCTCGGTCATGTCTGCATAGTTCTCGAACCCGCAGGGTCTACACACTTAACATTTGGTGACGATATACGTATATTTGAGTCATTATGGTGGTTACTGAAGGTTGTTCGGAGTCCCAGATGAGATCCCGGACATGATGAGGAACTCCGGAAGGGTCCGTAGGTGAAGATTGATATATTAGATGAAGATTGATATATTAGATGAAGGGGCTTCGGGAGGCCCTGGCAAGTGTTGGGGGGCTTCATGAGTCAATGGGAGGGAGCAAACCAGCCCACTAAGGGGTTGTGCGCCCCCCTCACCCCATCTCACGTAACCAGGAGATGTGGGGCACCCCATCTAGGGTTTCCTCCACCTGGCTTGGGGGGCAACTCACCCTAGGGTTTCCCTAGGGGAGATCCCATCTGCCTTGTGGCCGCCGCCCCTTAGATGGGATCTAGGGCGCCCCTCCTCCTCCCTTCCCCTATGTTGGGGAACGTAGTAATTTCAAAAATATTCCCACGCACACGCAAGATCATGGTGATGCATAGCAACAAGAGGGGTGAGTGTTGTCCACGTACCCTCGTAGACCGAAAGCGGAAGCATTAGAACAACGTGATTGATGTGGAAACTACGGCACCTCCGAGTTCTAGCACACGTTCATCTCGATGACGTCCCTTGAACTCCGATCCAGCCGAGTGTCGAGGGAGAGTTCCATCAGCACGGCGGCGTGGTGACGATCTTGATGTTCTACAGTCGCAGGGCTTCGCCTAAGCACTGCTACAATATTATCGAGGAGGACTATGGTGGAGGGGGGGCACCGCACACAGCTAAGAGATCAAGAGATCAATTGTTGTGTCTAGAGGTGCCCCCTGCCCCCGTATATAAAGGAGCCAGGGGGGAGGGGGTGGCCGGCCTAGGAGGGGGCGCGCCATGGGGAGTCCTACTCCCACTGGGAGTAGGACTCCCTCCTTCCTTGTTGGACTAGGAGAAGGGGGGAAAGAGGAGGGAGAGAGAGAGGAAGGAAAGGGGGGGGGGGGCGCCGGCCCCCTCTCCTTGTCCTATTTGGACTAGGGGGGAGGGGCGTGCGGCCCAGCCCTTGCCTCCTCTCATCTTCTCCACTAAGGCCCATGCATGCCCATTAAGCCCCCGGGGGGTTCCCGTAACCCCCCGGTACTCCGGTAAAATCCCGATTTCACCCGGAACACTTCCGACATCCAAATATAGGCTTACAATATATCATACTTCATGTCTCGACCATTTCGAGACTCCTCGTCATGTCCGTAATCACATCCGGGACTCCGAACAACCTTTAGTACATCAAACTCATAAACTCATAATATAACTGCCATCAAAACCTTAAGCGTGCGGACCCTACGGGTTCGAGAACTATGTAGACATGACCGAGACACATTTCCGGTCAATAACCAATAGCAGAACCTGGATGCTCATATTGGCTCCTACATATTCTACGAAGATCTTTATCGGTCAAACCGCATAACAACATATGTTGTTCCCTTTGTCAACGGTATGTTACTTGCCCGAGATTCGATCGTTGGTATCTCAATACCTAGTTCAATCTCGTTACCGGCAAGTCTCTTTACTCGTTATGTAATGCATCATTCCGTAACTGACTCATTAGTTACATTGCTTGCAAGGCTTATAGTGATGTGCATTACCGAGAGGGCCCAGAGATACCTCTACGACAATCGGAGTGACAAAACCTAATCTCGAAATACGCCAACTCAACATGTACCTTTGGAGACACCTGTAGAGCTCCTTTATACTCACCCAGTTATGTTGTGACATTTGGTAGCACACAAAGTGTTCCTCCGGTAAACGGGAGTTGCATAATCTCATAGTTGTAGGAACATGTATAAGTCATGAAGAAAGCAATAGCAACATACTAAACGATCAAGTGCTAAGCTAACGGAATGGGTCATGTCAATCACATCATTCTACTAATGATGTGATCCTGTTAATCAAATGACAACTCATGTCTATGGTTAGGAAACATAACCATCTTTGATTAATGAGCTAGTCAAGTAGAGGCATACTAGTGACATTAAGTTTGTCTATGTATTCACACATGTATTATGTTTCCGGTTAATACAATTCTAGCATGAATAATAAACATTCATCATGATATAAGGAAATAAATAATAACTTTATTATTGCCTCTAGGGCATATTTACTTCTTTCTCCCACTTGCACTAGAGTCAATAATCTAGATTACACAGGAATGATTCTAACACCCATGGAGCCTTGGTGATGATCATGTTTTGCTCGTGGAAGAGGCTTAGTCAACGGGTTTGCAACATTCAGATCCGTATGTATCTTGCAAATCTCTATGTCTCCCACCTGGACTTGGTCCCAGATGGAATTGAAGCATCTCTTGATGTACTTGGTCCTCTTGTGAAATCTGGATTCCTTTGCCAAAGCAATTGCACCAGTATTGTCACAGAAGATCTTCATTGGTCCCGATGCACTAGGTATGACACCTAGATCAAAAATGAACTCCTTCATCCAGAGTCCTTCATTTGCTGCTTCCGAAGCAGCTATGTACTCTGCTTTGCATGTAGATCCCACCACGACGCTTTGTTTAGAACTGCACCAACTGACAGCTCCACCATTCAATATAAACACGTATCTGGTTTGCGATTTAAAATCGTCCAGATCAGTGTCAAAGCTTGCATCGACGTAACCATTTACGACTAGCTCTTTGTCACCTCCATAAACGAGAAACATATTCTTAGTCCTTTTCAGGTATTTTAGGATATTCTTGACCGCTGTCCAGTGATCCACTCCTGGATTACTTTGGTACCTCCCTGCTAAACTTATTGCTAAGCATACGTCAGGTCTGGTACACATCATTGCATACATGATAGAGCCTATGGCTGAAGCATAGGGAACATCTTTCATTTTCTCTCTATCTTCTGCTATGGTCGGGCATTGAGTCTAACTCAACTTCACACCTTGTAATACAGGCAAGAACCCTTTCCTTTCCTGATCCATTTTGAACTTTTTCAAAACTTTGTCAAGGTATGTGCTTTGTGTAAGTCCAATTAAGCGTCTTGATCTATCTCTACAGATCTTGATGCCCAATATGTAAGCAGTTTCACCGAGGTCTTTCATCGAAAAACTTTTATTCAAGTATCCCTTTATGCTATCCAGAAATTCTATATCATTTCCAATCAAAAATATGTCATCTACATATAATATCAGAAATGCTACAGAGCTCCCACTCACTTTCTTGTAAATACAGGCTTCTCCAAAAGCCTGTATAAAACCATATGCTTTGGTCACACTATCAAAGCGTTTATTCCAACTCCGAGAGGCTTGCACCAGTCCATAAGTGGATCGCTGGAGCTTGCACACTTTGTTAGCACCTTTTGGATCGACAAAACCTTCTGGTTGCATCATATACAACTCTTCTTCCAGAAATCCATTCAGGAATGCAGTTTTGACATCCATTTGCCATATTTCATAATCATAAAATGCGGCAATTGCTAACATGATTCGGACAGACTTAAGCATCGCTATGGGTGAGAAAGTCTCATCGTAGTCAACCCCTTGAACTGTTGAAAACCTTTCGCAACAAGTCGAGCTTTGTAGAAAGTTACATTACCATCAGCGTTAGTCTTCTTCTTGAAGATCCATTTATTCTTGATGGCTTGCCGATCATCGGGCAAGTCAACCAAAGTCCATACTTTGTTCTCATACATGGATCCCATCTCAGATTTCATGGCCTCAAGCCATTTTGCGGAATCTGGGCTCATCATCGCTTCCTCATAGTTCGTAGGTTCGCCATGGTCAAGTAACATGACTTCCAGAATAGGATTACCGTACCACTCTGGTGCGGATCTTACTCTGGTTGACCTACGAGGTTCAGTAGTAACTTCATCTAAAGTTTCATGATCAATATCATTAGCTTCCTCACTGATTGGTGTAGTTGTCACGGGAACCGGTTGTTGTGATGAACTGCTTTCCAATAAGGGAGCACGTACAGTTACCTCATCAAGTTCTACTTTCCTCCCACTCACTTCTTTCGAGAGAAACTCCTTTTCTAGAAAGGATCCGAATTTAGCAACAAAAGTCTTGCCTTCAGATATGTGATAGAAGGTGTACCCAATAGTCTCTTTTGGGTATCCTATGAAGACACATTTCTCCTGGGTTCGAGCTTATCTGGTTGAAGTTTCTTCACATAAGCATCGCAGCCCCAAACTTTCAGAAACGACAACTTTGGTTTCTTGCCAAACCACAGTTCATAAGGCGTCATCTCAGCGGATTTTGATGGTGCCCTATTTAACGTGAATGCGGCCGTCTCTAAAGCATAACCCCAAAACGATAGCGGTAAATCAATAAGAGACATCATAGATCGCATCATATCTAGTAAAGTACGATTATGACATTCGGACACACCATTACGCTGTGGTGTTCCGGGTGGCGTGAGTTGTGAAACTATTCCGCATTGCTTCAAATGTAAACCAAACTCGTAACTCAAATATTCTCCTCCACGATCAGATCGTAGAAACTTTATTTTCTTGTTACAATGATTTTCCACTTCACTCTGATATTCTTTGAACTTTTCAAATGTTTCAGACTTGTGTTTCATTAAGTAGATATACCCATATATGCTCAGATCATCTATGAAGGTGAGGAAATAACGATACCCGCCGCGAGCCTCAACATTCATTGGACCACACACATCAGTATGTATGATTTCCAACAAATCAGTTGCTCCCTCCATAGTTCCGAAGAACAGTGAGGGAGTCCTGGACTAGGGGGTGTCCGGATAGCCGAACTATCACCGTCGGCCGAACTCCAAGACTATGAAGATACAAGATTTAAGACTTCGTCCCGTGTCCGGATGGGACTTTCCTTGGCGTGGAAGGCAAGCTTGGTGATACGAATATGTAGATCCCCTACCATTGTAACCGACTCTGTGTAACCCTAGCCCTCTCCGGTGTCTATATAAACCGGAGGGTTTTAGTCCGTAGGACGAACAACAATCATACCATAGGCTAGCTTCTAGGGTTTAGCCTCTCTGATCTCGTGGTAGATCTACTCTTGTACTACCGATATCATCAATATCAATCAAGAAGGAGTAGGGTTTTACCTCCACCGAGAGGGCCCGAACCTGGGTAAAAACATCGTGTCCCTTGTCTCCTATTACCATCCGCCTAGACGCACAGTTCGGGACCCCCTACCCGAGATCCGCCGGTTTTGACACGGACATTGGTGCTTTCATTAAGAGTTCCTCTGTGTCGTCACCTATAGGCCCGATGGCTCCTTCGATCATCAACAACAACGCGGTCCAGGGTGAGACTTTTCTCCCCGGACAGATCTTCATATTCGGCGGCTTTGCACTGCGGGCCAATTCACTTGGCCATCTGAAGCAGATTGAAAGCTACGCCCCTGGCCATCAGGTCAGATTTGGAAGTTTGAACTACACGACCGACATCCGCGGAGACTTGATCTTCGACAGATTCGAGCCACAGCCAAGCGTGTCGCACTGTCACGATGGGCATGATTTAGCTCTGCTGCCGGACAGTGCCCTGGAGGCCGCACAAGAATCCGCTCCGACCCTTAGATCGGAGCCGACTGCGCCGATCGAGGCTGGGTGGCTGGACACCGCCTCGGGGGCTGCTACCTCTATGGCGATAGAGCCGAATACCGACCCTGCCTTTCGCAAAGCCCGTGACTCCGAGGTGCCGGATTCCTCGCCGGACTCTGAACCTCCCGCGCCCTGCCAATCGAGTCTGATTGGGCGCCGATCATGGAGTTCACTGCCGCAGACATCTTTCAGCACTCGCCTTTTGGCGGCATCCTGAATTCGCTAAAGTGCCTCTCTTTTTCAGGAGAGCCCTGGCCGGATTATGGTCAGGACGGTTAGGATGCGGACGACGAAGAAATTCAAAGCCCACCCACCACCCACTTCGTAGCCACTGTCGATGACTTAACCGACATGCTAGACTTCGACTCCAAAGACATCGATGGTATGGATGACGATGCAGGAGACGACCAAGACCCAGCGCCTACAGGGCACTGGAAGGCTACCTCGTCATACGACATATATATGGTGGACATCCCAAAGGATGGGAATGGCGATGGAACAGCGGAGGATGACCCCTCCAAGAAACAGCCTAAGCGTCGGCGTCAGCGGCGCCGCTCTAAATCCCGCCACAGCAAGAATGGAGATTCCAGCACCGGAGACAATAACACCCCGGACAGTGCCGAAGACAAACCCCTCCAGCAAGATTCAGCACAGGAGGATGGAGAAGCCAGCCCTCATGAGAAAGCGGCAGACAGAGAGGTAGAGGGCGATAATTATATGCCTCCCTCCGGAGACGAGGCAAGCCTCGACGACGACGAATTTGTCATGCGTGAGGATCCTGTCGAACAAGAGCGTTTCAAACGCAGGCTTATGGCCATGGCAAGCAGCCTCAAGAAAAAGCAGCAACAGCTTAGAGCTGACCAAGACTTGCTAGCCGACAGATGGACTGAAGTCCTTGCGGCTGAAGAGTATGAACTCGAACGCGCCTCCGAAAGCTACCCCAAACGCAAGCTGCTACCCCGATTAGAGGAGGAAGCACACAAACCTACATCACCAGTGCATAATGCGGCTGACCGGCCACCTCGTGGCCGCGACAAAGAGGCCTCTAGGCCCTCCACTAAAGCCGTACCCTGGCGTCGCTCGAAAAGCACAAAGCCACGGGGGAATGCACTGGACTTGCGAGTAATATTGGAGGACAAGGCAAGACAAACAAGATCGATCTACGGATCGCGTGGGCGCCCCACGATACGTGACGACAATCGTCACGCCGGATACAGCAATGCCGGCCGGGCCAAACACAGTAGACAAAGCTCGTTTGAGCTGCGTCGTGATATAGCCCAATACACAGGCGCCGCACACCCACTATGCTTCACAGACGAAGTAATGGATCATCAAATCCCTGAGGGTTTTAAACCCGTAAACATTGAATCATACGACGGCACAACAGATCCTGCGGTTTGGATCGAGGACTATCTCCTTCATATCCACATGGCCCGCGGTGATGATCTTCACGCCATCAAATACCTCCCACTCAAGCTTAAAGGACCAGCTCGGCATTGGCTCAACAGCTTGCCAGCAGAATCAATTGGGTGTTGGGAGGACCTGGAAGCCGCATTCCTTGATAACTTCCAGGGCACATACGTGCGACCACCAGACGCCGGGACCTAAGCCACATAATTCAGTAGCCAGACGAATTGGCCAGGCAATTATGGACACGGTTCTTAACCAAGAAAAATCAAATCGTCGACTATCCGGATGCAGAGGCCCTTACAGCCTTCAAACATAACATCCACGACAAGTGGCTGGCCCGGCACCTAGGACAGGAAAAGCCGAAATCCATGGCAGCCCTCACATCACTCATGACCCGCTTCTATGCGGGAGAGGATAGCTGGCTAGCTCGCAGTAACAACCTAACCAAAAACTCTGGTAGTTCGGATACCAACGACAGCAATGGCAGGTCGCGTCACAATAAGCACAAGCGCCGCATTAACAGTGATAATACTGAAGATACGGCAGTCAACGCCGGATTCAGAGGCTCTAAACCCGGTCAGCGGAAAAAGCCATTCAAAAGAACTACTCCGGGCCCGTCCAATTTGGACCGGATACTCGATCGCTCGTGCCAGATAGACGGCACCCCCGAAAAGCCAGCTAATCACACCAACAGGGATTGTTGGGTGTTCAAGCAGGCAGGCAAGTCAATTGCCGAAAACAATGACAAGGGGCTGCATAGCGATGACGAGGAAGAGACCCGGCCGCCGAACAATAGAGGACAGAAGGGTTTCCCCCCACAAGTGCAGACGGTGAACATGATATACGCAACCCACATACCCAAGAGGGAGCGGAAGCATGCACTCAGGGATGTATATGCGATGGAGCCAGTCGCCCCAAAGTTCAATCCGTGGTCCTCATGCCCGATCACTTTTGATCGAAGGGACCACCCTACTAGCATCCGCCATGGCAGATTCGCCGCATTGGTTCTAGACCCAACCGTCGACGGATTTCACCTCACTAGAGTCCTGATGGACGGCGGCAACAGCCTGAACCTACTTTATCAGGACACAATGCGCAAGATGGGCATAGACCCCTCAAGGATTAAACCTACAAAGACGACCTTCAAAGGCGTCATACTAGGTGTAGAGGCCAATTGTACAGGCTCAGTTACACTTGAAGTGGTCTTCGGATCCCCGGATAACTTCCGAAGCGAGGAGTTAATCTTCGACATAGTCCCGTTCCGCAGCGGCTATCACGCACTGCTCGGACGAACCGCATTTGCAAAGTTCAATGCGGTGCCGCACTACGCATACCTCAAGCTCAAGATGCCAGGCCCTCGAGGAGTCATTACGGTCAATGGAAACACCGAACGCTCTCTCCGAACGGAGGAGCATACAGCGGCTCTCGCGGCGGAAGTACAGAGTAGCCTCTTAAGGCAATTCTTGAGTCCGGCTATTAAGCGATCGGGCACCGTCAAGCGCGCCCGGAGTAACCTACAACAAGACCACCTGGCACGTTCCGAGCACGCGTAGCAATGCGGCCCCAACCCCAGCCCTCGCGAATCACGAGACCAGTACCACGCGTACATCACTATGCTCTGGAGATACCATGGGCATAGGGGGAGGGGCACGACCACGGCATGCCCAGAGTGTGGCTCAACCACACCAGGGGCTCCCAAGTGTGTCATTCTTTTTTTCGTTCTTATTTTTCTTATTCTCAGGACTCCGTTCTCCAGAAGCCCTGTCCGGCAATAGATTTGCTGAACTCACGATGCAACAGCCAGGGAAGCAGAAAAGCTACGTCGAGTATCCAGGTGGTCTCCATTACGAGCATTATACCTGTTTTACATACCATTCCGCAGCCTACCCCTGGAGGGGGACATGTTAAATAGTCCCATCCCTTGCTTATCGCACTATTTGTATCGTTCTGCTTTCGTTGCAGTATTTTTTGAATAAACAATGCATCACTTTTTGCCTATCATTGCATTCCCTTTTTCTATCTATATATGTTCACTTATGACATGTTGCATCCGTACGCTTTGGTACGGACAAATACACCAGGGGCTTAAGGTCCCCAAATTATGGTGTGATAAGTCCGAACACTTTCACAAGTGCGGCACCCCGAACTTATAGCATTATATGCATCGGCTCCGGATCATGTCTTGGGTCAATAGTTGGGTTTGCCCGGCTCCCATGTTTTGGAACCTTACGTTCCGTTATATCGGCTAAGGTAGCGCTGGGAGAACCACTGCGATTGTGCCCCATTTGAGCTAGGTCGAGCACCTCAGTGGAGAAAGCTAAAACTGACCGTCATGATAAGGCGAGAGCTGGTCGTTGTTCAAGAGGTTTTTTTGAGTCCCTAAAGACTTATGCCGCTTAGAGCGAGGAGCCGGCTTTGTCCGGCCCAGGCGTGGATAGCGCCCCGAATTCGGCCTTCCGAACACTAGGGGCTTCGCCGAAATTTAAAATTATAGAATTCTATGGCTAAGTGGGAGTGTTCAAGCATTATAAATCCGGTTGCCTCGTTCGTTGTGTTGAGCGCCTCCCTAGAAGGACCCAAAAATGGGAACAAGAGCGCTCAAGTTTATCCCGAACACCCCAGCACTCGTGGCATGGGGGCTGAAGCCAACGACTTGCCATCTCTCAGATTTGATAAACGACCGCATAGAAGGTAATATTTTAAATTAACAAGCGTTGCTTAGCGCATATGAACAAAGTTTTCAGCGCACAGGATAACAAAATGCGAGTCTACTCAAAAATTACATCTTTGGAGCATTCGCCCTCTATAAGGCGGGAACCCTTCAGGACACCCTTATAGTACATCTCGGGCATGCGATACTCCTTGCCCGGCGGTGGCGTGTCCGTCACAAGCTTCTCGGCGTCCATCCTGCCCCAGTGCACTTTAGCACGGGTAAGGGCCCGACGGGCACCTTCAATGTAGGCGGAGTGCTTGATGACTTCAACCCATGGACAGGCGTCCACCAGCCGCCGCACCAGACCGAAGTAGCTCCCAGGCATGGCTTCTTTGGGCCACAGCTGAACTATGAGGCCCTTCATGGCCTGTTCGGCCACCTTGTGGAGCTCGACAGCTGCTTCAGCTAGTCGGTCAGGGGCACCGGATGTCCGGCCTCAGCATACTGAGACCAGAATACATTCTCCATCGAGCTCCCCTCCTCGGCCCGGTAGAATGCGGCAGCATTGGACACACTGCAGGGCAGATCTGCGAATGCTCCTGGAGAGCTCCGGATTCGGGTAAGTAACAAGTAATTCACTTTCACGTGCTTGCTTTGCATGGATAATGCCTTACCCGTCGCAATCTTCTTTATCGCCTCAATCTCCTGGAGGGCTTCTTGGGCTTCGGCCTTGGTGGCTCTGGCACTCTCAAGAGCCGAGGCGAGCTCGGACTCTCGAGTCTTCGAGTCACTCTCCAAACCCTCGTGTTTTTCCATGAGAGCCTGGAGCTCTTGCCGCACCTCCGCCACCCGCGCCTCCTGCTTCTCTCGCTCGGTGCGTTCCGCGGCCGCATTGTGTTCGGCCTCGGACACCGCTTCCTTCAAGGTCGCCACCTCGTTCGTAGCCCCTACAATACCCACGTTATTCCTGTCATTTTTTTTGCAACCAAAATCCTTTTCTATAAGGTATAACTTTAATAAGGTATTTCTCACCTTCCTTGTCCTCGAGCCGCTTCTTCGCACGGCCGAGCTTGTTCTCGGACCGCTCGAGGCTCTGCTTCAATGCATTGACCTCTGCAGTCAGTGCGGCAGAGGTCAGCAATGCAGCCTGCATTCCCATATTGACATACTTATGTTAGACTCCTGCGTATATCTTATTAAGATCCTCAGCTCGGCTTTTCTTTCCGAACGCCGAACTGAGCATCAGGGGCTACTGTCTATGCGGTACTATTTTGCATATCTTAAATTCCTTACCTCAAAGCCTGTTAAAAGGCTGGTACAGGCTTCAGTCAGCCCGCCCTTGGCGGACTGAACTTTCTGAATCACCGCACTCATAACAGTGCGGTGCTCCTCGTCGATGGAGGCGCCGTTGAGCGCCTCCAGCAAATTATCCGGCGCCTCCGGTTGGACGGAGGTCACCGGCGTCGCTGTCTCGCCCTTCTTACGAAGGGGCCGCACGCCGGACTCCGGAACCACCAAAGATTCCGGTGCGGAGTCTGGTTCAAAGTCCAGGAGGTTGCCCTATGGCACCTCCGGGACCTCCTCCTCCTGGCTGGTCCCCTTCTGGGACCCCACCTCGGTGTCGTCTACGTCACGGGGGGAGGAGGCGGTCGGAAGTGAAGCACTATTCACATCCGAAGAACCCAGGGACCCGCTCGACGAAGCGGGGAAGTCATCCTTGGGCGGGATACATGGTTGTGTTCGGCGTTAGAAGACACTATGCGACGAAAGGGAAATCATAAGTTATTCCGGAATCCGGACACTCACGATCTCGCCAGGGGCTTGGCCCTTGAGGGCCACTCTTCTTCGCCGTCGTCGGCGTTGGTGGAACAGTCCGGAGGAAGGGTCCTTCCCTTCTTGGACCCTTCGGCCTCCTCCATTGGGGAAGCCTTCCTTTTCTTCTCTCCCCCCGCTAGGGGAGAGGCCTCCTTTTTCTCCTCCTCGTCTTCGTGGGAGGAGTCCGCCTTGGAGTCATCAGACGATGAGTCCGATAACACCTGGCGCCGGGAACTCCTCCGAGTTCCCGTGGCCTTCTTCTTGCCCTTCTTCTCCGGCACCACGTAAGGCGCCGGGACCAGCAGCCCCGTTAATCGGGCGTCCGCTGGGCCTTCTGGCAGGGGAACCGGACATTTGACCTGCCCGGACGTCTTCTGCCAGGCCTGTTAAAGGTAAAGGGAGTTTAGATCCCGCATAGAGTCAAACTATGGAAAACAAGTGCCCGTAAAGGGTAAAATAGCTTACCTCGCCAGCTTGACGCTGCGAGCTGAATCCGCGATCTTCGGTAGTGGATGCGGGAGCCTCGGCGCCCTTGAACAGCACCCTCCAGGCCTCTTCGTACGTAGTGTCGAAGAGCCTGCTCAAGGTCTGGTGCTGTGCCGGATCAAACTCCCACAAGTTGAAAGCCCATTGTTGGCACGGGAGAATCCGGCGGATGAGCATAACCTGGACTACGTTGACAAGCTTGAACTTCTGGTTCACCAGGGATTGGACACAGGATTGGAGTCCGGTCAGCTCCTTCGAATCACCCCATGTCAGGCCCTTCTCTTTCCAGGAGGTGAGCCATGTGGGGATGCCAGATCTGAATTCGGGGGCCGCTGCCCATTCAGGGTCACGCGGCTCGGTGACGTAAAACCACCTTGATTGCCACCCCTTGATGGTTTCCACGAAGGCGCCCTCGAGCCAGGTGATGTTGGGCATCTTTCCCACCATGGAGCCTCCGCACTCCGCTTGGCGGCCGCCCACTACCTTTGGCTTGACATTAAAAGTCTTTATCCATAAGCCGAAGTGGGGCTGGATGCAGAGGAAGGCCTCGCACACGACGATAAATGCCGAGATGTTGAGGATGAAATTCGGGGCCAGATCATGGAAATCCAGGCCATAGTAGAACATGAGCCCCCGGACAAATGGGTGGAGTGGGAAGCCCAGTCCATGGAGGAAATGGGGAAGGAACACCACCCTCTCATGGAGCCTGGGGGTGGGAATGAGCTGCCCCTCGTCGGGGAGCCGATGCGCGATGTCACTGGGCAAGTATCCGGCCTTGCGCAGCCTTTTGATGTGCCCCTCCGTGAAGGAGGAGGCCATCCACTTGCCTCCCGCTCCGTACATGGTCGGAGAAGGTCGAGGTGAGATGTGTGGACTTGGGCGCTGGAGCTCGAGTGCACGGAGATGGATAAGCAAAGGAGGAAGAAGGCATAGGTAAAAAGGTGGATCCTTATCCCCTTATATATGGGCGAACGAAACTATGTGTCCCCACCGGCCTGGTAAAACTCGCTTATCTCCCAAGCGCCGCAATCAATGGCGCAGTTGGGTTACCCACGCCCGTATTGATGAGAATCCCGGAATAAGGGGACATGATCTCTGCTTTGACAAGACGTGCCAAGGAAACCGCTTCGCTAAACGCGCTGAGGTGGGACGATAAAAATGATTCGAATAAACGCTTGGCCGTGGTGTGACGTCATGCCACGAGATGCGTCAGCAGATTGAACTTGTGTAAATATTATTCTCTCTATGGTGGTATGTGGAACTTATTTTTGCAGAGACGGACACTATCCTGGTGCTCAAAATCTTCTATGAATTATTCAGAGGAGGAACCCGCCTTGCAATGCCGAAGACTATATGCGCGCCGGACTTGTTGTCATTGAAGCCTGGTTCAGGGGCTACTGAGGGAGTCCTGGACTAGGGGGTGTTCGGATAGACGAACTATCACCGTCGGTCGGACTCCAAGACTATGAAGATACAAGATTGAAGACTCCGTCCCGTGTCCGGATGGGACTTTCCTTGGCGTGGAAGGCAAGCTTGGCGATACGGATATGTAGATCCCCTACCATTGTAACCGACTCTGTGTAACCCTAGCCCTCTCCGGTGTCTATATAAACCGGAGGGTTTTAGTCCGTAGGACGAACAACAATCATACCATAGGCTAGCTTCTAGGGTTTAGCCTCTCTGATCTCATGGTAGATCTACTCTTGTACTACCCATATCATCAATATCAATCAAGCAAGAGTAGGGTTTTACCTCCACCGGGAGGGCCCGAACCTGGGTAAAAACATCGTGCCCTTGTCTCCTATTACCATCCGCCTAGACGCACAGTTTGGGACCCCCTACTGAGATCCGCCGGTTTTGACACCGACAAACGGCGTTTTAGTCATCTTGCCCATGAGGCACGGTTCGCACGTACCAAGTGATTCATAATCAAGTGATTCCAGAAGTCCATCAGTATGGAGTTTCTTCATGCGCTTTACACCAATATGACCCAAACGGCAGTGCCACAAATAAGTTGCACTATCATTATCAACTCTGCATCTTTTGGCTTCAACATTATGAATATGTGTATCACTACTATCGAGATTTAATAAAAATAGACCACTCTTCAAGGGTGCATGACCATAAAATATATTACTCATATAAATAGAACAACCATTATTCTCAGATTTAAATGAATAACCGTCTCGCATCAAACAAGATCCAGATATAATGTTCATGCTTAACGTTGGCACCAAATAACAATTATTCAGGTCTAAAACTAATCCCGAAGGTAGATGTAGAGGTAGCGTGCCGACCGCGATCACATCGACTTTGGAACCATTTCCCACGCGCATAGTCACCTCGTCCTTAGCCAATCTTCGCTTAATCTGTAGTCCCTGTTTCAAGTTGCAAATATTAGCAACAGAACCAGTATCAAATACCCAGGTGCTACTGCGAGCATTAGTAAGGTACACATCAATAACATGCACATCACATATACATTTGTTCACCTTGCCATCCTTCTTATCCGCCAAATACTTGGGGCAGTTCCGCTTCCAGTGACCAGTCTGTTTGCTGTAGAAGCACTCAGTCTCAGGCTTAAGTCCAGATTTGGGTTTCTTCTCTTGAGCAGCAACTTGTTTGCTGTTCTTCTTGAAGTTCCCCTTCTTCTTCCCTTTACCCTTTTTCTTAAAACTGGTGGTCTTGTTGACCATCAACACTTGATGCTCCTTCTTGATTTCTCCTTCCGCAGCTTTAGCATTGTGAAGAGCTTGGGAATAGTCTTGTCCATCCCTTGCATATTATAGTTCATCATGAAGCTCTTGTAGCTTGGTGGCAGTGATTGAAGAATTTTGTCAATGACACTATCATCAGGAAGATTAACTCCCAGTTGAGTCAAGTGATTATTATACCCAGACATTTTGAGTATATGTTCACTGACAGAACTATTCTCCTCCATCTTGCAGCTATAGAACTTATTGGAGACTTCATATCTCTCAATCCGGGCATTTGCTTGAAATATTAACTTCAACTCCTTGAACATCTCATATGCTCCATGACGTTCAAAACGTCGTTGAAGTCCCGGTTCTAAGCCGTAAAGCATGGCACACTGAACTATCGAGTAGTCATCAGCTTTGCTCTGCCAGACGTTCTTAACGTAGTTAGTTGCATCTGCAGCAGGCCTGGCACCCAGCGGTGCTTCCAGGACGTAATTCTTCTGTGCAACAATGAGGATAATCCTCAAGTTACGGACCCAGTCCGTGTAATTGCTACCATCATCTTTCAACTTAGCTTTCTCAAGGAACACATTAAAATTCAACGGAACAACAGCACGAGCCATCTATCTACAACAAACATAGATAAGCAAAATACTATCAGGTACTAAGTTCATGATAAATTTAAGTTCAATTAATCATATTACTAAAGAACTCCCACTTAGACAGACATCTCTCTAGTCATCCAAGTGATCACATGATCCAAATCAACTAAACCATGTCCGATCATCATGTGAAATGGAGTAGTTTTCAATGGTGAACATCACTATGTTGATCATATCTACTATATGATTCACGTTCGACCTTTCAGTCTCCGTGTTCCGAGGCCATATCTGTATATGCTAGGCTCGTCAAGTTTAACCTGAGTATTCCGCGTGTGCAACTGTTTTGCACCCGTTGTATTTGAACGTAGAGCCTATCACACCCGATCATCACGTGGTGTCTCAGCATGAAGAACTTTCACAACGGTGCATACTCAGGGAGAACACTTCTTGCTAATTAGTGAGAGATCATCTTAAAATGCTACCGTCAATCAAAGCAAAATAAGATGCATAAAGGACAAACATCACATGTAATCAATATAAGTGATATGATATGGCCATCATCATCTTGTGCTTGTGATCTCCATCTCCGAAGCACCGTCATGATCACCATCGTCACCGGCATGACACCTTGATCTCCATTGTAGCATCGTTGTCATTTCACCATTTATTGCTTCTATGACTATCGCTACCGCTTAGTGATAAAGTAAAGCAATTACAGGGCACTTGCATTTCATACAATAAAGCGACAACTATATGGCTCCTGCCAGTTGCCGATAACTCGGTTACAAAAGATCATCATCTCATACAATAAAATATAGCATCACGTCTTGACCATATCACATCACAACATGCCCTGAAAAAACAAGTTAGACATCCTCTACTTTGTTGTTGCAAATTTTACGTGGCTGCTACGGGCTGAGCAAGAATCGTTCTTACCTACGCATCAAAACCACAATGATAGTTCGTCAAGTTAGTGTTGTTTTAACCTTCGCAAGGACCGGGCGTAGCCACACTCGGTTCAACTAAAGTTGGATAAACTGACACCCTCCAGCCACCTATGTGCAAAGCACGTCGGTAGAACCAGTCTTGCGTAAGCGTACACGTAATGTCGGTCCGGCCGCTTCATCCAACAATACCGCCGAACCAAAGTATGACATGCTGGTAAGCAGTATGACTTGTATCACCCACAACTCACTGTTGGAAATATGCCCTAGAGGCAATAATAAAAGTATTATTATATTTCATTGTTCATGATAATTGTCTTTTATTCATGCTATAACTGTATTATCCGGAAATCGTAATACACGTGTGAATACATAGACCACAATATGTCCCTAGTGAGCCTCTAGTTGACTAGCTCGGTGTGATCAACAGATAGTCATGGTTTCCTGGCTATGGACATTGGATGTCATTGATAACAGGATCACATCATTAGGAGAATGATGTGATGGACAAGACCCAATCCTAAGCATAGCACAAAGATCGTGTAGTTCGTTTGCTAGAGCTTTTTCAATGTCAAGTATCTCTTCCTTAGACCATGAGATCGTGTAACTCCCGGATACCGTAGGAGTGCTTTGGGTGTATCAAACGTCACAACGTAACTGGGTGACTATAAAGGTGCACTACAGGTATCTCCGAAAGTGTCTGTTGGGTTGACACGGATCGAGACTGGGATTTGTCACTCCGTATGACGGAGAGGTATCTCTGGGCCCACTCGGTAATGCATCATCATAATGAGCTCAAGGTGACCAAGGGGTTGGCGACGGGATCATGCATTACGGTACGAGTAAAGTGACTTGCCGGTAACGAGACTGAACAAGGTATTGGGATACCGACGATCGAGTCTCGGGCAAGTAACGTACGGATTGACAAAGGGAATTGTATACGAGATTTGATCGAATCCTCGACATCGTGGTTCAACCGATGAAATCATCGAGGAGAATGTGGGAGCCAACATGGGTATCCAGATCCCGCTGTTGGTTATTGCCCGAGAGTCGTCTCAGTCATGTCTGCATGTCTCCCGAACCCGTAGGGTCTACACACTTAAGGTTTGGTGACGCTAGGGTTGTATGAATATGAGTATGCAGCATACCGAATGTTGTTCGGAGTCCCTGATGAGATCCTGGACGTCACGAGGAGTTCCGGAATGGTCCGGAGGTAAAGAAAACTATATAGGAAGTGTTGTTTCGGCCATCGGGAAAGTTTCGGGGTCACCCGGTATTGTACCGGGACCACCGGAAGGGTCCCGGGGGTCCACCGGGTGGGGCTACCTGTCCCGGAGGGCCCCGTGGGCTGACGTGAGAGGGGAACCAGCCCCTGGTGGGCTGGTGCACCCCCCTAGGCCCCCCCTTGCGCCTAGGATTGGAAACCCTAGGTGGGGGGGGGGGGCGCCCCACTTGCCTTGGGGGGCAAGTTTCCCTCCTGGCCGCCGCCCCCTTGGGAGATCCAATCTCCCAGGGCCGGCGCCCCCCCTGGGGGCCTATATAAAGGAGGGCAGGGAGGAGGGCAGCCGCACCCTTGTGCTTGGCGCCTCCCTCCCCCTGCTACACCTCGTCCTCCTCCCGTAGACGCTTGGCGAAGCCCTGTTGGAGTTCTGCTGCGTCCACCACCATGTCGTCGTGCTGCTGGATCATCATCAACCACTCCTTCCCCCTTGCTGGATCAAGAAGGAGGAGACGTCTCCCGTCCCGTACGTGTGTTGAACGCGGAGGTGCTGTCCGTTCAGCACTTGGACATCGGTGATCTGAATCACGTCGAGTACGGCTCCATCATCACCATCCCCTTGCAAGCTTCCGCACGCGATCTACAAGTGGTATGTAGATGCAAACTCACTCCCTTGACTCGTTGCTTAGATGAACTCATAGATGGATCTTGGTGAAACCGTAGGAAAAATTTTAATTTTCTGCAACGTTCCCCAACAGTGGCATCGTGAGCTAGCTCTATGCGTAGTTCTCTAATGCACGAGTAGAACACAATTTTGTTGTGGGCGTGGATCTTGTCAACTTACTTGCCACTACTAGTCTTTTCTTGCTTCAACGGTATTGTGGGATGAAGCGGCCCGGACCAACCTTACACGTACGCTTACGTGAGACCGGTTCCACCGATTGACATGCACTAGTTGCATAAGGTGGCTGGCGGGTGTCTGTCTCTCCCACTTTAGTTGAAGCGGATTCGATGAAAAGGGTCCTTATGAAGGGTAAATAGAAGTTGACAAAATCACGTTGTGGTTATTCGTAGCTAAGAAAACGTTCTTGCTAGAACCCAATTGCAGCCACGTAAAAGATGCAACAACAATTAGAGGACGTCTAACTTGTTTTTGCAGCGATTGATCATGTGATGTGATATGGCCAGAAGTTGTGATGAATGATGAATTGTGATGTATGAGATCATGTTCTTGTAATAGGATTCACGACTTGCATGTCGATGAGTATGACAACCGGCAGGAGCCATAGGAGTTGTCTTTATTTTTTGTATGACCTGCGTGTCATTGAAGAACGCCATGTAAACTACTTTACTTTATTGCTAAACGCGTTAGCCATAGAAGTAGAAGTAGTCATTGGCATGACAACTTCATGAAGACACGATGATGGAGATCATGATGATGAAGATCATGGTGTCAAGCCGGTGACAAGATGATCATGGAGCCCCGAAGATGGAGATCAATGGAGCTATATGATATTGGCCATATCATGTCACAACTATATAATTGCATGTGATGTTTATTATGTTTATGCATCTTGTTTACTTAGGACTACGGTAGTAAATAAGATGATCCCTTACAAAAAATTTCAAGAAGTGTTCTCCCCTAACTGTGCACCGTTGCTACAGTTCGTCGTTTCAAAGCACCACGTGATGATCGGGTGTGATAGATCCTTACGTTCACATACAACGGGTGTAAGACAGTTTTACACACCAAAACACTTAGGGTTAACTTGACGAGCCTAGCATGTGCAGACATGGCCTCGGAACACGGAGACCGAAAGGTCGAACACGAGTCGTATGGAAGATACAATCAACATGAAGATGTTCACCGATGATGACTAGTCCGTCTCACGTGATGATCGGACACGGCCTAGTCGAATCGGATCGTGTAACACTTAGATGACTAGAGGGATGTCTAATCTGAGTGGGAGTTCATAATTTGATTAGATGAACTTAATTATCATGAACTTAGTCTAAAACCTTTGCAAATATGTCTTGTAGATTAAATGGCCAACGCTCATGTCAACATGAACTTCAACGCGTTCCTAGAGAAAACCAAGATGAAAGATGATGGCAGCAACTATACGGACTGGGTCCAGAACCTGAGGATCATCCTCATAGCTGCCAAGAAGCAATATGTCCTAGATGGACTACTAGGTGACGCTCCCGTCCCAGAGAACCAAGACATTATGAATGCTTGGCAAACTCGTGCTGATGATTACTCCCTCGTTCAGCGGCATGCTTTACAGCTTAGAACCGGGGCTCCAAAAGCATTTTGAGCATCACGGAGCATATGAGATGTTCGAAGAGCTGAAACTAGTTTTCCAAGCTCATGCTCGGGTCGAGAGATATGATGTCTCCGACAAGTTCTACAGTTGTAAGATGGAGGAAAACAGTTCTGCCAGTGAGCACATCCTCAAGATGTCTGGGTTGCACAACCGTATGACCCAGCTGAACATTAACATCCCAGATGAGGCGGTCATTGACAGAATCCTCCAGTCGCTCCCACCAAGCTACAAGAGCTTTGTGATGAACTACAACATGCAGGGGATGGTGAAGACCATTCCTGAAGTGTTCTCGATGCTGAAGTCAGCAGAGGCTGAAATCAAGAAAGAACATCATGTGTTGATGGTCAATAAGACCACTAAGTTCAAGAAGGGCAAGGCAAGAAGAACTTCAAGAAGGACGGCAAGGATGTTGCCGCACCCGGTAAGCCAGTTGCCGGGAAGAAGTCAAAGAATGGACCCAAGCCTGAGACTGAGTGCTTTTATTGCAAGGGGAAGGGTCACTGGAAGCGGAACTGCCCCAAATACTTAGCGGATAAGAAGGCCGGCAACACCAAAGGTATATTTGATATACATGTAATTGATGTGTACCTTACAAGTACTCGTAGTAACTCCTGGGTATTTGATACCGGTGCCGTTGCTCATATTTGTAACTCACAGCAGGGGCTGCGGAATAAACGGAGACTGGCGAAGGACGAGGTGACGATGCGCGTCGGGAATGGTTCCAGAGTCGATGTGATCGCCGTCGGCACGCTGCCTCTACATTTACCTATGGGATTAGTTTTGAACCTTAATAATTGTTATTTAGTGCCAAGTTTGAGCATGAACATTGTATCTGGATCTCATTTAATACGAGATGGCCACTCATTTAAGTCTGAGAATAATGGTTGTTCGATTTATATGAGAGATATGTTTTATGGTCATGCTCCGATGGTCAATGGTTTATTCTTAATGAATCTCGAGCGTAATATTACACATGTTCATAGTGTGGATGCCAAAAGATGTAAAGTTGATAACGATAGTCCCACATACTTGTGGCACTGCCGCCTTGGTCACATTGGTGTCAAGCGCATGAAGAAGCTCCATGCTGATGGACTTTTAGAGTCTCTTGATTATGAATCGTTTGACACATGCGAACCATGCCTCATGGGCAAGATGACCAAGACTCCGTTCTCCGGAACAATGGAGCGAGCAACCAACTTGTTGGAAATCATACATACCGATGTGTGCGGTCCAATGAGCGTTGAGGCTCGCGGAGGATATCGTTATGTTTTCACTCTCACTGATGACTTGAGTAGATATGGGTATGTCTACTTAATGAAACACAAGTCTGAGACCTTTGAAAAGTTCAAGGAATTTCAGAATGAAGTAGAGAATCAACGTGACCGAAAAATAAAGTTCCTACGATCAGATCGTGGAGGAGAATATTTAAGTCACGAATTTGGCACACACTTAAGGAAATGTGGAATCGTTTCACAACTCACGCCGCCTGGAACACCTCAGCGAAACGGTGTGTCCGAACGTCGTAATCGCACTCTATTGGATATGGTGCGGTCTATGATGCCTCTTACCGATTTACCGCTATCATTTTGGGGATACGCTCTAGAGACAACTACATTCACTTTAAATAGGGAACCGTCTAAATCCGTTGAGACGACACCGTATGAATTATGGTTTGGGAAGAAACCTAAGCTGCCGTTTCTAAAAGTTTGGGGATGCGATGCTTATGTCAAGAAACTTCAACCTGAAAAGCTCGAACCCAAGTCGGAAAAATGCGTCTTCATAGGATACCCTAAGGAAACTATCGGGTATACCTTCTACTTAAGATCCGAGGGCAAGATCTTTGTTGCCAAGAACGGATGCTTTCTGGAAAAGGAGTTTCTCTCGAAAGAAGTAAGTGGGAGGAAAGTAGAACTCGATGAAGTACTACCTCTCGAACGGGAAAGTGGTGCAGCTCAGGAAAATGTTCCTGTGATGCCCACACCAACCGAAGAGGAAAATAATGATGATGATCAAGGTACTTCGGATCAAGTTGCTACTGAACTTCGTAGGTCCACAAGGACACGTTCCGCACCAGAGTGGTACGGCAACCCTGTCCTGGAAATCATTTTGCTAGACAACGGTGAACCTTCGAACTATGAAGAAGCGATGGCGGGCCCAGATTCCAACAAATGGCTTGAAGCCATGAAATCCGAGATAGAATCCATGTATGAAAACAAACTATGGACTTTGACAGACTTGCCCTATGATCGGCAAGCGATAGAAAACAAATGGATTTTTAAGAAGAAGACGGACGCGGATGGTAATGTTACCATCTATAAAGCTCGACTTGTCGCTAAGGGATATCGACAAGTTCAAGGGATTGACTACGACGAGACATTCTCTCCCGTAGCGAAGCTGAAGTCCGTCCGAATCATGTTAGCAATTGCCGCATACTATGATTATGAGATATGGCAGATGGACGTCAAAACAGCATTCCTTAATGGACATCTTAAGGAAGAGCTGTATATGATGCAGCCGGAAGGTTTTGTCGATCCTAAGAACACTAACAAAGTATGCAAGCTCCAGCGATCCATTTATGGGCTGGTGCAAGCATCTCGGAGTTGGAACATTCGCTTTGATGAGATGATCAAAGCGTTTGGGTTTATGCAGACTTATGGAGAAGCCTGCGTTTACAAGAAAGTGAGTGGGAGCTCTGTAGCATTTCTCATATTATATGTAGATGACATACTCTTGATGGGAAATGATATAAAACTTCTGGACAACATTAAGGCCTACTTGAATAAGTGTTTTTCAATGAAGGACCTTGGAGAAGCTGCTTATATATTAAGCATCAAGATCTATAGAGATAGATCAAGACGCCTCATAGGTCTTTCACAAAGCACATACCTTGATAAGATTTTGAAAAAGTTCAAAATGGATCAGTCCAAGAAAGGGTTCTTGCCTATGTTACAAGGTGTAGATTGAGCTCAGCTCAGTCACCGACCACGGCAAAAGATAAAGAAGAGATGAGTGTCATCCCCTATGCTTCAGCCATAGGATCTATTATGTATGCCATGCTGTGTACCAGACCTGATGTAAACCTTGCCGTAAGTTTGGTAGCAAGATACCAAAGTAATCCTGGCAAGGAACACTGGACAGCGGTAAAGAATATCCTGAAGTACCTGAAAAGACAAAGGACATGTTTCTCGTTTATGGAGGAGACGAAGAGCTCGTTGTAAAGGGTTACGTCGACGCTAGCTTCGACTCAGATCTGGATGACTCTAAGTCACAAACCGGATACGTGTATATGTTGAATGGTGGAGCAGTAAGCTGGTGCAGCTGCAAGCAGAGCGTCATGGCAGGATCTACGAATGGCAGCCTCGGAGGCAGCGCATGAAGCGATTTGGGTGAAGGAGTTCATCACCGACCCTAGGAGTCATACCCAATGCGTCGGGGCCAATCAAACTCTTCTGTGACAACACTAGAGCTATTGCCCTTGCCAAGGAGCCCAGGTTTCACAAGAAGACCAGGCACATCAAGCATCGTTTCAACTCCATCCGTGAAAATGTTCAAGATGGAGACATAGAAATTTGCAAAGTACATACGGATCTGAATGTCGCAGATTCGTTGACTAAACCTCTCTCGCGAGCAAAACATGATCAACACCAGAACTCTATGGGTGTTCGATTCATCACAATGTAACTAGATTGGTGACTCTAGTGCAAGTGGGAGACTGTTGGAAATATGCCCTAGAGGCAATAATAAAAGTATTATTATATTTCATTGTTCATGATAATTGTCTTTTATTCATGCTATAACTGTATTATCCGGAAATCGTAATACACGTGTGAATACATAGACCACAATATGTCCCTAGTGAGCCTCTAGTTGACTAGCTCGTTGTGATCAACAGATAGTCATGGTTTCCTGGCTATGGACATTGGATGTCGTTGATAACGGGATCACATCATTAGGAGAATGATGTGATGGACAAGACCCAATCCTAAGCATAGCACAAAGATCGTGTAGTTCGTTTGCTAGAGCTTTTTCAATGTCAAGTATCTCTTCCTTAGACCATGAGATCGTGTAACTCCCGGATACCGTAGGAGTTCTTTGGGTGTATCAAACGTCACAACGTAACTGGGTGACTATAAAGGTGCACTACAGGTATCTCCGAAAGTGTCTGTTGGGTTGACACGGATCGAGACTGGGATTTGTCACTCCGTATGACGGAGAGGTATCTCTAGGCCCACTCGGTAATGCATCATCATAATGAGCTCAAGGTGACCAAGGGGTTGGCCACGGGATCATGCATTACGGTACGAGTAAAGTGACTTGCCGGTAACGAGACTGAACAAGGTATTGGGATACCGACGATCGAGTCTCGGGCAAGTAACGTACCGATTGACAAAGGGAATTGTATACGGGATTTGATCGAATCCTCGACATCGTGGTTCAACCAATGAAATCATCGAGGAGCATGTGGGAGCCAACATGGGTATCCAGATCTCGCTGTTGGTTATTGCCCGAGAGTCGTCTCGGTCATGTCTGCATGTCTCCCGAACCCGTAGGGTCTACACACTTAAGGTTCGGTGACGCTAGGGTTGTATGAATATGAGTATGCAGCATACCGAATGTTGTTCGGAGTCCCGGATGAGATCCTTGACGTCACGAGGAGTTCCGTAATGGTCCGGAGGTAAAGAAAACTATATAGGAAGTGTTGTTTCGGCCATCGGGAAAGTTTCGGGGTCACCCGGTATTGTACCGGGACCACCGAAAGGGTCCCGGGGGTCCACCGGATGGGGCTACCTGTCCCGGAGGGCCCCGTGGGCTGACGTGAGAGGGGAACCAGCCCCTGGAGGGCTGGTGCACCCCCCCTAGCCCCCCCCCCCCACTTGCGCCTAGGATTGGAAACCCTAGGTGGGGGGGGGGCGCCCCACTTGCCTTGGGAGGCAAGTTTCCCCCCTGGCCGCCGCCCCCTTGGGAGATCCAATCTCCCAGGTCCGGCGCCCCCCCTGGGGGCCTATATTAAAGAGGGCAGGGGGGAGGGCAGCCGCACCCTTGTGCTTGGCGCCTCCCTCCCCCTGCTACACCTCGTCCTCCTCCCGTAGACGCTTGGCGAAGCCCTGCTGGAGTTCTGCTGCATCCACCACCATGCCGTCGTGCTGCTGGATCATCATCAACCACTCCTTCCCCCTTGCTGGATCAAGAAGGAGGAGACGTCTCCCGTCCTGTACGTGTGTTGAACGCGGAGGTGCTGTCCGTTCAGCACTTGGACATCGGTGATCTGAATCACGTCGAGTACGACTCCATCATCACCATCCCCTTGCAAGCTTCCGCACGCGATCTACAAGTGGTATGTAGATGAAAACTCACTCCCTTGACTCGTTGCTTAGATGAACTCATAGATGGATCTTGGTGAAACCGTAGGAAAATTTTTAATTTTCTGCAACGTTCCCCAACACTCACTTGTGTTCTACTCGTGCATATAACATCTATGCATAAAACCAGGCTCTGATACCATTATTGGAGAACGTGGTAATTTCAAAAAAATTCCTACGCACACGCAAGATCTTGGTGATGCATAGCAACGAGAGGGGAGAGTGTTGTCCACGTACCCTCATAGACCGAAAGTGGAAGCATTAGAACAACGCGGTAGATGTAGTCGTACGTCTTCACGGCCCGACCGATCAAGCACCGAAACTACGGCACCTCCAAGTTCTAGCACACGTTCAGCTCGATGACGTCCCTTGAACTCCAATCCAGCCGAGTGTCGAGGGAGTTCTGTCAACACGACGGCGTGATGACGATCTTGATGTTCTACCATCGCAGGGCTTCTCCTAAGCACCGCTACAATAGCATCGAGGAGGACTATGGTGGAGGGGGGCACCGCACACGGCTAAGAGATCAAGAAATCAATTGTTGTGTCTAGAGGTGCCCCCCTTCCCCCGTATATAAAGGAGCCAGGGGGAGGGGGTGGCCGGCCTAGGAGGGGGCGCGCCATGGGGAGTCCTACTCCCACTGGGAGTAGGACTCCCTCCTTCCTTGTTCTACTAGGAGAAGGGGGGAAAGAGGAGGGAGAGAGAGAGGAAGGAAAGGAGGGGCGCCGCCCCCCTCTCCTTGTCCTATTCGGACTAGGGGGAGGGGCGTGCGGCCCAGCCCTTGCCTCCTCTCCTCTTCTCCGCTAAGGCCCATGTAGGCCCATTAAGCCCCTGGGGGGTTCCGGTAACCCCCCGGTACTCCGGCAAAATCCTGATTTCACCCGGAACACTTCCGACATCCAAATATAGGCTTCCAATATATCAATCTTCATGTCTCGTGCATTTCGAGACTCCTCGTCATGTTCGTAATCACATCCGGGACTCCGAACAACCTTCGGTACATCAAAACTCATAAACTCATAATATAACTGTCATCGAAACCTTAAGCGTGCGGACCCTATGGGTTTGAGAACTATGTAGACATGACTGAGACACATTTCCGGTCAATAACCAATAGCGGAACCTGGATGCTCATATTGGCTCCTACATATTCTATGAAGATCTTTATCGGTCAAACCGCATAACAACATACGTTGTTCCCTTTGTCAATGGTATGTTACTTGCCCGAGATTCGATCGTCGGTATCTCAATACCTAGTTCAATCTCATTACCGTCAAGTCTCTTTACTCGTTATGTAATGCATCATTCCGTAACTAACTCATTAGTTACATTGCTTGCAAGGCTTATAGTGATGTGCATTACCGAGAGGGCCCAGAGATACCTCTCCGACAATCGGAGTGACAAAACCTAATCTCGAAATACGCCAGCTCAACATGTACCTTTGGAGACACCTGTAGAGCTCCATTATAATCATCCAGTTATGTTGTGACGTTTGGTAGCACACAGAGTGTTCCTCCGGTAAACGGGAGTTGCATAATCTCATAGTTGTAGGAACATGTATAAGTCATGAAGAAAGCAATAGCAACATACTAAACGATCAAGTGCTAAGCTAACGGAATGGGTCATGTCAATCACATCATTCTACTAATGATGTGATCTCGTTAATCAAATGACAACTCATGTCTATGGTTAGGAAACATAACCATCTTTGATTAATGAGCCAGTCAAGTAGAGGCATACTTGTGACATTAAGTTTGTCTATGTATTCACACATGTATTATGTTTCCGGTTAATACAATTCTAGCATGAATAATAAACATTCATCATGATATAAGGAAATAAATAATAACTTTATTATTGCCTCTAGGGCATATTTCCTTCACCCCCTGGTAGCTTGTGGGGCCCATGTAGCTCCGTTTGACTTAACTCCGCCTCTATGAATTCTCTTTAATCAGGAAACCAATAGGTGAGTCCACAAAATATTTTCTCTACCACCGCAAGCCTTTGTTCACGAGAGATCCCATCTGGGGACCTTTTCTGGCACTCTACGGAGGGGGATTCAATCACGGAGGGGCTCTACATCAACCTTGCTGCCCTTCCGATGATGCGTGAGTACTTTACCACAGACCTACGGGTCCATAGTTAGTAGCTAGATGGCATCTTCTCTATCTCTCTCGATGTCCTTCAATACAATGTTCTCCTTGTTGTTCTTGGAGTTCAATCTGATGTAATTCTCTTTTGCAGTGTATTTGTTGGGATCCGATGAATTGTGAGTTTGTGATCAGATCTATCCATGAATATTATTTAAGTTTTCTATGAACTCTTTTATGTATGATTAATATAGCTTCGTATTTCTTCTCCAATTTATTGATTTGATTTGGCCAACTAGATTGATTTATCTTGCAATGGGAGATGTGCTTTTTAATGAGTTCGATCTTACGGTGCTCAATTGATATGTCGCCAATGTATCTATAATTTATGAAGTATTCATGCTATTATATTATTTGTTTTGGATGTTTATGGGCTTTCTTATACACTTTTATATTATTTTTGGGACTAACCTATTAATCAGAGGCCCAGCCCAAATTGCTATTTTCTTGCCTATTTTAGTGTTTCAAATAAAAGGAATATCAAACGAAGTCCAAATGGAATGAAACCTTCGGGAGAGCTATTTTTGGAACAGAAGAAATCCACGAGACTTGAGTAGACGTCAGGGAAGCTTCGAGGTGGCCACGAGGCAGGGAGGTGCGCCCTCCACCCTCGTGGGCCCCTCGTGGCTCCCCTGACAGACTTCTTTCACCTATATATATCCATATACCCTAAAAACATCGAGGAACACCATAGATCGGGAGTTCCACCGCCGCAAGCCTCTGTAGCCACCAAAAACCAATCGGGACCCTGTTCCGGCACCCTGCCGGAGGGGGATCCCTCACCGGTGGCCATCTACATCATCCCGGCGCTCTCCATGACGAGGAGGGAGTATTTCACCCTCGGGGATGAGGGTATGTACCAGTAGCTATGTGTTTGATCTCTCTCTCTCTCTCTCTCGTGTTCTTGAGGTGATACGATCTTGATGTATCGCGAGCTTTGCTATTATAGTTGGATCTTATAATGTTTCTCCCCCTCTACTCTCTTGTAATGGATTGAGTTTTCCCTTTGAAGTTATCTTATCGGATTGAGTCTTTAAGGATTTGAGAACACTTGATGTATGTCTTGTCGTGCTTATCTGTGGTGACAATGGGATATTCACGTGATCTACTTGATGTATGTTTTGGTGATAAACTTGCGGGTTCAATGAACTAATGCATAGGGGTTGGCACACATTTTTGTCTTGACTCTCCGGTAGAAACTTTGGGGCATTCTTTGAAGTACTTTGTGTTGGTTTGAATAGATGAATCTGAGATTGTGTGATGCATATCGTATAATCATGCCCACGGATAATTGAGGTGACATTGGAGTATCTAGGTGACATTAGGGTTTTGGTTGATTTGTGTCTTAAGGTGTTATTCTAGTACGAACTCTATGATAGATTGAACGGAAAGAATAGCTTCGTGTTATTTTACTACGGACTCTTGAATAGATCGATCAGAAAGGATAACTTTGAGGTGGTTTCATACCCTACCATAATCTCTTCGTTTGTTCTCCGCTATTAGTGACTTTGGAGTGACTCTTTGTTGCATGTTGAGGGATAGTTATATAATCCAATTATGTTATTATTGTTGAGAGAACTTGCACTAGTGAAAGTGTGAACCTTAGGCCTTGTTTGCTAGCATTGCAATACCGTTTACGCTCACTTTTACCACTTTCTACCTTGCTGTTTTTATATTTTCAGATTACAAAAACCTATATCTACCATCCATATTGCACTTGTATCACCATCTCTTCGCTGAACTAGTGCACCTATACAATTTACCATTGTATTGGGTGTGTTGGGGACACAAGAGACTCTTTGTTATTTGGTTGCAGGGTTGTTTGAGAGAGACTATCTTCATCCTACGCCTCCCACAGATTGATAAACCTTAGGTCATCCACTTGAGGGAAATTTGCTACTGTCCTACAAACCTCTGCACTTGGAGGCCCAACAACGTCTACAAGAAGAAGGTTGTGTAGTAGACATCATCAATCCCAGTGATAGAAGGGGACATGACACATATGTATCATTTTTATTAAGGGTAAAACGATGTGGTTTATTTATATTGAGTGAGTTTACTTTGTCTACATCATGTCATCTGGCTTAAGGCATTACTCCGTTCTTTATGAACTTAATACTCTAGATGTATGCTGGATAGCGGCCCACATGTGGAGTAATAGTAGTAGATGCAGGCAGGAGTCGGTCTACTTGTCTTGGATGTGATTCCTATGTATGATCATTGCCTTGGATGTCATCATAATTATTTGTTTTTCTATCAATTTCCCAACAGTAATTTGTCTACTCACCGTATGCTATTTTCTTGAGAGAATCCTCTAGTGAAAACTATGATCGGGTCTATCTTTATCATATAAAAATCATAAAAATACTTTGTTGTAATTTTTCTTTATTTATTTTATTTTGTATTTTTGTCTGATCTATCTATCAAATACCATACAATTTAATCTTGCTCGTAACCGTAAAGGGATTGATAACCCCTTGTTTGCGCTGGGTTGCAAGGATTTGTTGTTCATGTGCGGTGCTGCTAACGATGTGTTGCTTGGTTCTCCTACTGGATTGATAACCTTGGTTCTTAACTGAGTGAAATACTTATCTATATTATACTGCATCATCCCCTCCTCTTTGGGGAAATCTAAACGCAGTTCACAAGTAGCAGTACCCATCCACAAGATCACCAGGAATTCCATATGCAAGCATGCGAATAGCCGTAGTGCATTTATGGTAAGAAGATAAGCCAAGCTTGCCAAGGGCATCCTCTTTGCACTCAAAGTATGGGTCATATCCTACCACTCCCTTCCGAATACGATTGAACACATGTATCCTCATTCGAAAGCGTCAACAAAATTGATGTGGTTTGAAGAGTGTGCTATTCTCAAAGTAATCGGCATAGAGTAGGGCGTGGCCACTCTCCCTATAGCGGTTCAAGGCTAGAGCATGCCTCGGGATTGATTCCCTAAACCGAGGCCGCTGCCTACCAATGTGGTCATGGACGACCTATGCAGCCACCACAAGCTCTTCATCATCTGATGAACAAATGAAGTTGTGAATGAAATACTCATCCCCGCTACCCATGATACCATGTGATCAAAGCGTCGAGCACTTTGCGGTCGTGGTGGAGACATGGCCAGAAAGAGAACGTCGAGCTCCCCTCGCAGGCAGCAAAGCAAGGTTGGTGTTGGAGGGTGGGCGGCCTGCGGCTATGCAGCGCCTGCCGAAAGTTTTTGGGGTCGATAGGCGGCATTAATGGTCATAGCTTCTCTCCCACCGGCGAAAAATAACCACGAACGCCGGCAAAAAGCTCCTCCGAAACATGGGCGTGGGATCGCTGTGGCATGGCATGGTCGTGGTTCGGACGGCCTTGCAGGAAGGCGAAGTGGCCGGGAAAATGGGGGTACTGTTGGGTAACGCGGTAATTTCAAAAGATTTCCTACGATCATCCAAGATCTATCTAGGAGATGCATAGCAATGAGAGGGGAGAGTGTATCCACGTACCCTCATAGAACGAAAGCGGAAGCGTTTAGTAACGCGGTTGATGTAGTCAAACTTCTTCACGATCCAACCGATCCAAGTACCGCAAGTATGGCACCTCCGCATTCAGCACATGTTCAGCTCGATGACATCCCTCGTGCTCTTGATCCAGTTGAGGGCGAGGGTGAGTTCCATCAACATGATGGCGTGATGATGGTGATGATGATGTTACCGGTGCAGGGGTTCGCCTAAGCACTACGACGATATGATCGAGGTGTGTAACTATGGAGGGGGGCACCGCACACGGCTAAAGAAAAACTTGGTGTGTCTTTGGGGTGCCCCCTGCCCACGTATATAAAGGAGGGAGGGAGAGAGGCCGACCCCTTAGGGGTGCGCCAAGAGTATGGAGTCAAGTCCTAGTAGGAATCCCTTTCCTTTTCGGAGTAGGAGAGAGGGAAAGAGGGAAAGAGAGAGGGAGTAGGAAAGGGCAAGGGGACGCCGCCCCCTTTCCCGTATGGCCCAATAAGGCCCACTACTTCTCGCGGTGAATTCCCGCAACTTCTCGGTACTCCGAAAAATACCCGAATCACTCGGAACCTTTCCGATGTTCGAATATAGCCTTCCAATGTATCAATCTTTATGTCTCGACCATTTCGAGACTCCTCGTCACGTCCGTGATTTCATCCGGGACTCTGAACAAACTTCAGTCATCAAAACACATAACTCATAATACAAATCGTCATCGAACGTTAAGCGTGCGGACCCTACAGGTTCGAGAACTATGTAGACATGATCGAGACACATCTCCGATCAATAACCAATAGCGGAACCTGGATGCTCGTATTGGCTCCTACATATTCTACGAAGATCTTTATCAGTCAAACTGCATAACAACATACGTTGTTCCCTTTGTCATCGGTATGTTACTTGCCCGAGATTCGATCGTCGGTATCATCATACCTAGCTCAATCTCGTTACCAGCAAGTCTCTTTACTCGTTCTGTAATGCTTCATCCCACAACTAACTCATTAGTCACATTGCTTGCAAGGCTTATAGTAATGAGCATTACCGAGAGGGCCCAGAGATACCTCTCCGATACACGGAGTGACAAATCCTAATATCGATCTATGCCAACCCAACAAACACCTTCGAAGACACCTGTAGAGAATATTTATAATCACCCATTTACGTTGTGATGTTTGATAGCACACAAGGTGTTCCTCCCGTATTCGGGAGTTGCATAATCTCATAGTCTGAGGAACATGTATAAGTCATGAAGAAAGCAGTAGCAATGAAACTGTAACAATCATAATGCTAAGCCAACGGATGGATCTTGTCCATCACATCATTCTCCTAATGATGTGACCCCATTCATCAAATGAAAACACATGTCTATGGTTAGGAAACATAACCATCTTTGATTAACGAGCTAGTCTAGTAGAGGCATACTAGGGACACTTTTTTTGTCTATGTATTTACACATGTACTAAGTTTCCGGTTAATACAATTCTAGCATGAATAATAAACATTTATCATGAAATAAGGAAATAAATAATAACTTTATTATTGCCTCTAGGGCATATTTCCTTCAAGTACAGGCAGGATGATGGTGGCGATGGTGGGGGCCTGTGGCGGAGGGAGGGTAGGGGAAGAGGAAAATTGGTTGTCTCCCCGACGGGCAAGCCAGGGGGACAAGGGTGCGCGTCCCGCCCGTTCGAGCGTGTCTGTTTGGACGCAAATGCGGCCCAAAATTTGGCTGGTAATGGATCAAAAGCGGACTAAAAATGAATGTTTGTCTATTTTCTCTCGCGCCTTTGTAGGGTCGAAAGTATGTCTAGAGGGGGGGTGATTAGACTACTTAACCAAATAAAAACTTATCCTTTTCCCAATTTTAGTCTTTGGCAGATTTTAGCTAACTTAGCACAAGTCAAGCAATCTTAACACAATTCAAGCAAGCATGCAAAGAGTATATGAGTAGCAGAAAGTAAAGCATGCAACTTGCAAGAATGTAAAGGGAAGGGTTTGGAGAATTCAAACGCAATTGGAGACACAGATGTTTTTGTCGTGGTTCCGATAGGTGGTGCTATCGTACATCCACGTTGATGGAGACTTCAACCCACGAAGGGTAATGGTTGCGCGAGTCCACGGAGGGCTCCACCCACGAAGGGTCCACGAAGAAGCAACCTTGTCTATCCCACCATGGCCGTCGCCCATGAAGGACTTGCCTCACTAGCGGTAGATCTTCACAAAGTAGGCGATCTCCTTGCCCTTACAAATTCCTTGGTTCAACTCCACAATCTTGTCAGAGGCTCCCAACTGACACCTAGCCAATCTAGGAGACACCACTCTCCAAGAAGTAACAAATGGTGTGTTGATGATGAACTCCTTGCTCTTGTGCTTCAAATGATAGTCTCCCCAACACTCAACTCTCTCACACAGGATTTGGATTTGGTGGAAAGAAGATTTGAGTGGAAAGCAACTTGGGGAAGGCTAGAGATCAAGATTCATATGGTAGGAATGGAATATCTTGGCCTCAACACATGAGTAGGTGGTTCTCTCTCAGAAACAGCAAGTTGGAAGTGTAGGTTCGTTCTGATGGCTCTCTCCATGAATGAAGAGGAGGTGGAGGGGTATATATAGCCTCCACACAAAATCTAACCGTTACACACAACTTACCAAACTCGGTGGGACCGAATTGGGAAACTCGGTCGGACCGATTCAGCAAATCTAGTGACCATTAGGATTTTTGATGGGACCGACATGCAACTCGGTAGGACCGATATGATTAGGGTTAGGGCATAACGTAAGCTTGGTGAGACCGATTACACAAACTCGGTGGGACCGATTTTGGTAATAAGCTAACCAGAGAGTTGGTCGGGTAAACTCGGTGGGACCAAAATGTTACAAAAAGGAAACAGGGAGTTTACATTGCAATCTCGGTGGGACCGATCGCTCATCTCGGTGGTACCGAAACATTATGAAGGGAAACAGAGATATTACAATCCCATCTCGGTGAGACCGAGATCCCTATCAGTGAGACCGATTTGCCTAGGGTTTGTGGCAGTGGCTATGACATTTGAACTCGGTGGCCCCGGATAGAAAGAATCGGTAGGGCCGAGTTTGACTTTTGGTTTGGGTCATATGTGGATGTGGGAAAGTAGTTGAGGGCTTTGGAGCATATCACTAAGCACTATGGAGCAAGAAACTCATTAAGCAACACCTCATCCCTCCTTGATAGTATTGGATTTTCCTATAGACTCAATGTGATCTTGGATCACTAAAATATAAAATGTAGAGTCTTGAGCTTTGACCTTGAGCCAATCCTTTTATCCTTAGTATTTTGAGGGGTCCACTTTTCTCATCCATGCCATGCCATTCATTGAGCTTTTCCTGAAATATTCATCTTGGGATAATGTTAGCTCAATGAGCTATATGTTGTTAGGAATTACCAAAACCACCTAGGGATAGTTGCACTTTCAATCTCTCCCTTTTTGGTAATTGATGACAACATATAGATCAAATCTTCGACAAATGATAATAAGAGTGAAAAACATTGTCGCTTTGATAAGTATGTGATAAGCAAGAGCTCCCCCTAAATTTGTGCATAGTTTAAAATTTGCTTTGGACTGCAAATGCACAAAGAGTTAGGCTCATGGGTTACTCTTCCATGTCACATACATCTTGGTGCAGCGCTAAAAATGATAATAATTAAATACATGCACTCATCACCAAGCAAAGTGAATGATCATATAGAGATAAAAGGATAATGTCATCCAGCAAGCATTAAGGTAGCATATGATCAAACACATGATCATCCAAGTATCTCACAAAAGCATAAAGTATCTCAAACAAGCAAATAAATTTCAACCACCAAAACAAGAGAGACCAAAAGAAACACTCTCTCTCGAAGCCTATGATCTATACATTTTTCTCCCCCTTTGGCAACAAGTTACCAAAAAGTTCATAGAAAATGCATAGCACTAAATTGACTCTCAGGCTTGATCTTCAGGTGGTGGTGTAGAGATGGCTCCTTGGACGAAGACTTCAGTAGATGTGGGTGGAGCTGGAGGAGCAGGTGCTGGAGCTGGTTGCACTGGAGCTGTAGCTGGTGCAGATGAAGTGGCTCTGGTGTCTGTCACTGGCACTGCAGCTGATCTCTGAGCTCTAGGCACTCTGGCAAATGCCTCAGTGGTTGTCTTGCCCTTCCTCTCCTGCATATCATCCTGAAGTTGCTCAACAACAGACTGGATCTCAGTTACCTTCAAATCCAAGTCATAGAACTTCTGGTCCATGATCCTCCCCAGGCTCTCCTGGTTTTGAGTCAAGGTGGCCAGCCCCTTCTCAATCCTCAGAGTGGATGCAATCAAGTAGCCAAGCTGATCCTGTTTGCTCTTCAAAAAGTACTAAGATGCCTCTTCCATTGTTGGCATCTTGGTAGCCTTCTCTGTCCTTGCCTTCTCCTTCTTTGCCTGTGCCTACACAGACGATGGTTCATCTTCATCCATAACCACTTGGTTGTCCTCAAAGTCTGGATAGATATGCATGTGATCCTTGTCCAACAAGTATGTGCCGGTGCCCATCTTGGAGTTAATCAGCTCCTGGATCTGTGGGGCATACCCACAACTTCTCTTTTGGGCAGCTGCTGTCCTCTTGATAGTTTCAACTATAAGGCTCATGACCTTGAACTTTTGTGGCACATCAAATAAGTGTAGCAGATTTATTGCATGGCCTTTGATCATGTTGTGATCACCTGACTTGGGCAATAGAGTGTGCCTGAGGATCCAGTTGATGTAGATCATTTGGAGCAATCCTTTAGAGTGAGTTGCACTTTCAATACCTACACGGGTTAGTCCCACAAGGAACAAACAAGGATATCCATAGACATAGAGTGATGCACACACAAGATGATGTCTATGAGAGCATTAGGTTACCTTGTCCCTTGTCTTACCAACAAGAGGGTTTGTGACTCCTTGAACTAGTGCAAGATGTGGAAGTTGATTGCACTTGTTATTGCCAAAATGATATGAGTGAAATATGTTGGCGGAGTCACCCTCAAGCACTCTCTAGTTCTTCTTCTTCCGGATCCACACCATCTTGATGGGAATCCTTGGAGTTGTAGTCGTACTTGATGAAGTAGAACTTGATGTAGTCTTGGGAACCCACTTGACCAAGGCCTTAGGAGCTTCTTCAAATGCATCAATCTCCTCTTGAAGCTTATCCTTGCCTTTTTGCTTGTGGTCTTGTGGTGGAAGATCATCTTGAGCTTGTGTCCCTTTGAAGGAAGTAGGATCATACTTCTCTTGTTGAGGAACAAACTTCGTCTTGGGGTATTGATCTTCTTCCAACTCAACTCCATTGGCATTGAACTTTTGTTCAAAACCAACACCTTGGTTCTTCCGGTGCCTTCCTTGCCTGCGTACAATTTCCTCAAATTTCTTACTCCCGGCAAGGCTCTTGTAAACACCTTTCTCTATAATTCCCTTCAATAAGCTATTTTCTTGCTCAAGTGTAACTTGGCTAAGAGAATCGTTAGTGGAATAAACATAACTACTAGAAGCAACAACATTTGATTTAGCATGATTATTGTTACTACTAGAGGAAGAATCCTTCTTGTTCTTGTTAATAGACTTGACTTGAGGCATGTAAGTAGATAAGAGTAAACGCTTGGCAATGTAAGAAGAACTTTTCTTACGAAGATCATCATTGATTGCCTTTAAGAACTCATGCTCTTTCTCAAGGTTGAGATTTTCAAAGCGTAACTTCTCATGAGTCCTAAAAAGTTCTCGATGATCTTCTAAGATAGTTTCATGAGCTAACTTAAGAGTGTTTAGTTCTGTAGTTAGGATCTCAATCTTCTCCTTATCATTGTCATTAGTTTGATTAGCATGATTAATTGACGTTTCATCATAGTATTCATCACTAGAGTTGTCAACAAGTAAATCATCATCACCTAACAAGTCATCTTCATCACTACTGAAATCAACATACTTGGGGTGTGTTACCTTTGGGCCTTTAGCCATGAAGCATCTTCCAAGTCCTTCATTTGGTGAATCAAATATGTCGTAGGAGTTGGTTGACACAAGTGCTAGACCGGGAACACCTTCATCTTGAGTATATTCGGAGTCGGAGTGATAGCTTCTCTCGGAGTGATTGTCGGAGTCAGAGCCAGATACCCATTCACCAACATGAGCTTGATGTCTTTGTTTTGTGTAGCTCCTTGATTACTTGTCCTTCCTTTCCGAATCCTTGCTTCTCCGGGATGTTCTTCGTTCATAACGATCATCTCTACTCCTCCTCTCTCTTGGTGGTGATTCTTCTCTTCTACTTCTCCTTTTAGGTGATTCTTCTCTTCTTTTGTAGGGTGCCGTACACTCATTGGAATAGTGTCTAGGTCTTCCACAATTGTAGCAGTTACGCTCTCGATTAGAAGATCTTTTGTCATTGTAGGACCTTGACTTGGAGCTTCTCTCTTTGCTTCTACTCTTGTAGAACTTGTTGAAGTTCTTCACCATTAAGCTCAATTCTTCATTGAAAGTTTGTTTCTCACTTGATGATGTGGGGGCTTCACATGAGGCTTTGTAAGCACCACTTGACTTGTTGTGAAGTTCCTCCTTATCCTTGAGTGACATCTCATGAGCAACAATTCTTCCAATGACTTCCGTTGGCTTGAGATCTTTGTAGTTGGGCATCATTTGGATCAATGTGCACACGGTATCATATTTTCCGTCCAAAGCTCTTAGGATCTTCTTGATGATGAATTTGTCGGTCATCTCTTCACTTCCTAAGCCGGCAATCTCATTTGTGATAAGAGCAAGCCTAGAGTACATTTCAGCGACACCTTCACCATCCTTCATTTTGAACTTGTCAAGCTGACTTTGAAGCACATCCAAATTGGATTCCTTGACGGAGTCGGTACCTTCATGCATATCAATCAAAGTATCCCAAATTTCCTTTGCATTCTCAAGACGGCTGATTTTGTTGAATTCTTCGGGGCACAATCCGTTGAAGAGGATATCACAAGCTTGAGCGTTGTATTGCAACATCTTCAACTCTTCCGCGCTAGCTTCACAGTTCAGTTCTCTCCCATCAAAGAATTCACCTTGCAAGCCAATACACACAATAGCCCAAACGGCGGGGTTATGTCCAAGAATATGCATTTTCATCTTATGCTTCCAACTAGCAAAATTAGTACCATCAAAGTAAGGACCTCTACGGTGATAATTTCCCTCGCTAGACGCCATACTCTCCTAGGTTGTCAAACCAAGGCTATGACCACCAAAAGCTATGGAAATCAAAGCAAATGGAGACCAAAGCTCTGATACCACTTGTAGGATCGAAAGCATGTCTAGAGGGGGGTGATTAGACTACTTGACCAAATAAAAACTTATCATTTTCCTAATTTTAGTCTTTGGCAGATTTTAGCAAACTTAGCACAAGTCAAGCAATCTTAACACAATTCAAGCAAGCAAGCATGCAAAGAGTATATGAGCAGCAGAAAGTAAAGCATGCAACTTGCAAGAATGTAAAGGGAAGGGTTTGGAGAATTCAAACGCAATTGGAGACACGGATGTTTTTGTCGTGGTTCCGATAAGTGGTGCTATCATACATCCACGTTGATGGAGACTTCAACCCACGAAGGGTAACGGTTGCGCGAGTCCACGGAGGGCTCCACCCACGAAGGGTCCACGAAGAAGCAACCTTGTCTATCCCACCATGGCCGTCGCCCACGAAGGACTTGCCTCACTAGCGGTAGATCTTCACAAAGTAGGTGATCTCCTTGCCCTTACAAACTCCTTGGTTCAACTCCACAATCTTGTCGGAGGCTCCCAAGTGTCACCTAGCCAATCTAGGAGACACACTCTCCAAGAAGTAACAAATGGTGTGTTGATGATGAACTCCTTGCGCTTGTGCTTCAAATGATAGTCTCCCCAACACTCAACTCTCTCTCACAGGATTTGGATTTGGTGGAAAGAAGATTTGAGTGGAAAGCAACTTGGGGAAGGCTAGAGATCAAGATTCATATGGTAGGGATGGAATGTCTTGGCCTCAACACATGAGTAGGTGGTTCTCTCTCAGAAACAGCAAGTTGGAAGTGTAGGTTTGTTCTGATGGCTCTCTCCATGAATGAAGAGGAGGTGGAGGGGTATATATAGCCTCCACAAAAAATTTAACCGTTACACACAACTTACCAAACTTGGTGGGACCGAATTGGGAAACTCGGTCGGACCGATTCAGCAAATCTAGTGAACGTTAGGATTTTTGGTGGGACCGACATGCAACTCGGTAGGACCGATATGATTAGGGTTAGGGCATAACGTAATCTCGGTGAGACCGATTACACAAACTCGGTGGGACCAATTTTGGTAATAACCTAACCAAAGAGTTGGTCAAGTAAACTCGGTGGGACCGATTCGCTCATTTCAGTGGGACCGAAACGTTACGAAAAGGAAACAGGGAGTTTACATTGCAATCTCGGTGGGACCGATCACTTATCTCGGTGGTACCAAAATATTACGAAGGGAAACAAAGAGATTACAATCCCATCTCGGTGAGACCGAGATCCCTATCGGTGAGACCGATTTGCCTAGAGTTTGTGGCAGTGGCTATGACATCTGAACTCGGTGGCGCCGGATAGAAAGAATCGGTAGGGCCGAGTTTGACTTTTGGTTTGGGTCATATGTGGATGTGGGAAAGTAGTTGAGGGCTTTGGAGCATATCACTAAGCACTATGGAGCAAGAAACTCATTAAGCAACACCTCATCCCTTCTTGATAGTATTGGCTTTTCCTATAGACTCAATGTGATCTTGGATCTCTAAAATATAAAATGTAGAGTCTTGAGCTTTGAGCTTGAGCCAATCCTTTTATCCTTAGTATTTTGAGGGGTCCACTTTTCTCATCCATGCCATGCCATTCAATGAGCTTTTCCTGAAATATTCATCTTGGAATAATGTTAGCTCAATGAGTTATATGTTGTTAGGAATTACTGAAACCACCTAGGGATAGTTGCACTTTCAGCCTTGGACCGTGTTTGTGTCCGTTTATCTTCACATAGACGTGGGCGAACTTTGGGGTCATTTGCCCTAATGTCTTAGAAGTTGGCCCTCTGATGAGGTACACCAAATGCCCAATTAATGCACCATCTCCTATAGTTTTTCCTTCCCCAAAGCACTTCTGATTACATCATTTTACTCTCGATGTCTCTTTTTCCTAGCAGCTGGAACCCTAGCCGCCGCCAGGAGAGTCCAATCTTCCAACACCATTCTCCAACGACTCTGAAAGCACAAGTGCTCCCTGGGGGATTTTGGTAATTAATGTCAACATATCTTTTGTTGGACTAATACTTCTACCTAGTGTATTTCAAACAAGTTCAACAATGGCATGGCAAGGACAAGAGGATGTGGAACCCCTTCAAAATGCTAAGCACACATATTGGCAAAAGCTTAAGATTCTTCATTTCTATTTTAGTGCTCCAAGATCACATTGAGTCCATAGGAAAGACAATACTATTAAAAGGGGATGAGGCATTGCTTAATGGTCTACTTGCTCAGAGTGCTTAGTGAAATGCTCCAAAGCCCTCAACCACTTCCTCATTTCCAAAAATGTCCAAAACTCAAAGTCAAACTCGGCCCCACCAAAATATTCTATCTGGCGCCACCGAGTTCATTGGACATAGCCACTGCCAGAAACCCTAACACCTCGGTCACACTGATACGGATCTCAGTCTCACCGAGATAGCCCTGCAAACTCTTTGTTTCCCTTAGTAACATTTCGGTCTCACTGAAATGAGCAATCGGTCCCACCAAGTTTGCTTGACCAACTCTTTGTTTGCTCTTTGCTGAAATCGGTCTCGCCGAGTTAACTCAATCGGCTTTACCAAGATGAGGTGTTTCCCTAGCCCTAGCACATCGGTCCCACCGAGTTCTTCCAGTCGGTCCCACCAAGATCCCAACATTCACATTTTGAACTGAATCGGTCTCACCGAGTTCTTCTATTCGGTCTGACCGAGTTGGGTCAAATGTGTGTAACGGTTGGATTTTGTGTGGAGGCTATATATACCCCTCCACCCCCTTCTCCATTTGTGAGAGAGCCATCAGAACATGCCTACACTTCCACTACTCATTTTTTGAGAGAGAAACACCTACTCATGTGTTGAGATCAAGACATTCCAATCCAACCACAAGAATCTTGATTTCTAGCCATCCCCAAGTTGCTTTCCACTCAAATCTTCTTTCCACCATATCCAAATTAGTGAGAGAGAGTTGAGTGTTGGGGAGACTATCATTTGAAGAACAAGAGCAAGGAGTTCATCATCAACACACAATCTATTACCTTTTGGAGAGTGGTGTCTCCTAGATTGGTTAGGTGTCGTTTGCGAGCCTCCGACAAGATTGTGGGGTTGAACCAAAAACTTTGTAAGGGCAAGGAGATCGCCTACTTCATGAAGATCTACCGAGTGAGGCAAGTCCTTCCTGGGCGATGGCCATGGTGGGATAGACAAGGTTGCTTCTTCGTGGACCTTTCGTGGGTAGAGCCCTCCATGGACTCGTGCGACCATTACCCTTTGTGGGTTAAAGTCTCCATCAACGTGGATATACGATAGCGCCACATATCGAAACCACGCCAAAATCTCCATGTGTTCAATTGTGTTTGCACACTCCAATCCCATCCCTTACTTTCTTGCAAATTTGCATGCTTTACTCTTTCCGCTGCTCATACTCTTACCATGCTTGCTTGAGAAGTATTGTGAATGCTTAAACTTGTGCTAAAACTCCACCTCAACTTGAAGAACCTAAAAATTGCCACTTTTACTTGATGAGGGTCTAATCACCCCCTCTAGACCCCTCTTCTTGGTCCTTTCAATTGGTATCAGAGCTTTGGTCTCCATTGCTCTGGTTTAATCACCATTGGAGGAAGATGGATGAGTCTATGATTGGGAGTATTAGACATAGAGTGCCTATGCTTGACTGAGAGTTCTATAATGCTTGGAAGAATGAGATGCTTGAGATTCTCAATGAATATAATTTGAACAAGTATATTACTAGTCCTTGTGAGCCTCCCATTGATCCTTTGCATCCTACCACCAATGAGTATCTTGACATGACCAACAACCTAAGAACTATTGATCTTATCATTAGATGTTTGCCTAGAAATTAGCTTATATGCTTGCCTACATTTTAATGTGCTTATACTATATGGAGATACCTTGAGGAGCGGTTTCCAAAGTATTCCTTGAAAATCTAGATGAGATTCTTCAAAAGTCCATTTCTTTTCATAAAATGAATCCTAGTGACCCTATATTTGATGACTGTCTATTTGAGATTCGTGACCTTATGCGTGCCAAAGGAGATGTTGGAGTCATTAGTAGCATCATCTCACAAGTCATTAGAATTCATAAAGATGTGCATTGCCATTGTCATAAATCTAATGAATCACTCTCTCTCTAGGTGATGATCACTCACATGATGATGTTGAACATGCATATTATGATGAGGATGATGATAGTGACTTTGATCTTGATGAGTCAATGAGACACTTTGGTCTTATGGCTAATGAGGGAGTCCTGGACTAGGGGGTGTTCGGACAGCCGGATTATCAATGTCCGCCGGACTCCAAGACTACGAAGATACAAGATTGAAGACTCCGGCTCGTGTCCGGAAGGTACCTTACTTGGCGTGGAAGGCAAGCTTGGCGATATGGATACGTAGATCTCCTACTATTGTAACCGACTCTGTGTAACCCTAGCCCTCTCCGGTATCTATATAAACCGGAGGGCTTTAGTCCGTAGGACAACATACATTACAACAATCATACCATAGGCTAGCTTCTAGGGTTTAGCCTCCTTGATCTCGTGGTAGATCTACTCTTGTACTACCCATATCATCAATATCAATCAAGCAGGAGTAGGGTTTTACCTCCATCGAGAGGGCCCGAACCTGGGTAAAAAACATCGTGTCCCTTGTCTCCTGTTACCATCCGCCTAGACGCACAGTTCGGGACCCCCTACCCGAGATCCGCCGGTTTTGACACCGACATTGGTGCTTTCATTGAGTTCCTCTGTGTCGTCACCGATAGGCTTGATGGCATCTTCAACCTGCAACGCTGTCCAGGGTGAGACTTTTCTCCCCGGACAGATCTTCGTATTCGGCGGCTTCGCACTGCGGGCCAATTCACTTGGCCATCTGGAGCAGATCGAAAGCTACGCCCCTGGCCGTCAGGTCAGATTTGGAAGCTTAAACTTCACGGCCGATGTCCGAGGAGACTTGATCCTCGATGGACTCGAGCCACAGCCAAGCGCGCCGCACTGTAACGATGGGCATGATCTAGCTCTGCCGCCGAACAGTGCTTTGGTGGCCGCATACGAATCCGCTCCGGCCATTAGCCTGGAGCCGATCGCCCAGATCGAGGGTCGGTGGGTAGACGCCGCCCCGGGGGCTTCAACATCCATGGCGATGGAGCCGAACACTAACCTTGTCCCCTGCGAAACTCGCGATTCCGAGGCGCCGGACTCCTTGCCGGACTCCGAACCTCCCGCGTCCCTACCAATCGATCCGGATTGGGTGCCGGTTATGGAATTCACCACCGCAGACATCTTCCAATGTTCGCCTTTCGGTGATATATTAAATTCACTAAAGCATCTCTCGTTATTAGGAGAGTCCTGGCCGGATTATGGCCAGGATGGTTGGGATGCGGACGACGAAGAAATTCAGAGCCCACGCACCACCCACTTTGTAGCCACTGTCGACGATCTAACCGACATGCTAGACTATGACTCCGAAGACATCGACGCTATGGACGACGATGCCGGAGACGAACAGGAACCAGCGCCCACAGGGCACTGGAAGGCCACCTCGTCATATGACGTATACATGGTGGATACCCCCAAAAGATGGGGACGGTGAAGGAACAGCGGAGGCAGATTCCTTAAAGAAACAGCCCAAGCGCCAGCGTCAGCGGCGCCGCTCTAAATCTCGCCACAGCAAAAACGGAGATTCCGGCACAGGAGATAATAATACTCCAGGGAGTGCCGAAGACAATCCCCTCCCGCAAGACTCAGCGCAGGAGGATGCAGAAGCAAGCCCTCATGAGGGGGCGGCAGATGAAGAGGTTGAGGATCATGACTATATGCCTCCCTCCGAAGACGAAGCAAGCCTCAACAATGACGAATTCGTCGTACCCGAGGATCCCGTCGAACAAGAGCGCTTCAAGCGCAGGCTTATCGCCACAGCAAACAGCCTAAAGAAAAAGCAACAGCAGCTTCAAGCTGATCAGGACCTGCTGGCCGATCGATGGACCAAAGTCCTCGCGGCCGAAGAGTATAAACTCGAACGTCCCTCCAAAGGTTACCCAAAACGCAAGCTGCTCCCCCGATTCGAGGAGGAAGCATACATACATCAATCACCAGCGCACGATATGGCTGACCGACCACCCCGTGGTCGTGACAGAGAGGCATCCAGGCCCCCAGCCAAGACCATACCCCGGCATCGCTCCAAAAGTACGAAGCCAAGAGGGAATGCGCCGGACTTCCGAGACATATTGGAGGACAAAGCAAGGCAATCCCGATACATCTATGGATCACGTGGGCGCCCTACGACCCATGACGAATACCGTCGTGCCGGATACAACAACCCCGGCCGGGCAGAACACAGCAGACAGCGCTCTCTCGAGCTGCGTCGCGATATCGCTCAATACAGGGGCGCCGCACACCCGTTATGCTTCACTGACGAAGTAATGGATCATCAGATCCCTGAAGGGTTTAAACCCGTAAACATCGAATCTTACGATGGCACAACTGACCCCGCGGTGTGGATCAAAGACTATCTTCTCCACATCCATATGGCCCGCGGCGATGATCTCCATGCCATAAAATACCTCCCACTCAAGCTTAGAGGACCAGCTCGGCATTGGCTTAACAGCTTGCCCGCAGAGTCAATTGGGTGTTGGAAAGACCTGGAGGCCGCGTTCCTCGATAATTTCCAAGGCACATATGTGTGACCACCAGACGCCGATGACCTCAGCCACATCATTCAGCAGCCAGACGAATCGGCCAGACAATTCTGGACACGGTTCTTGACAAAGAAAAATCAAATCGTCGATTGTCCGGACGCAGAGGCCCTTGCAGCCTTCAAACATAACATCCGAGACGAATGGCTAGCCCGGCACCTGGGGCAGGAAAAGCCGAAATCCATGGCAGCCCTCACATCGTTAATGACCCGCTTTTGTGCGGGAGAGGACAGCTGGCTAGCCCGCAGCAACAATCTCCGTAAAAATTCTGGCAGTCCGGATACTAAGGACAACAACGGCAGGTCACGTCGAAACAAAAACAAGCGCCGAATTCACGGCGATGATAAGGAGGATACGGCAGTCAATGCCGGATTCCGAGGCTCTAAACCCGGTCAACGGAAGAAGCCATTTAAAAGAACCATTCCGGGTCCGTCCAATTTGGACCGAATACTCGACCGCTCATGCCAGATACATGGCACCCCTGAAAAGCCAGCCAACCACACCAATAGAGATTGCTGGGTGTTCAAGCAGGCCGGCAAGTTAATTGCCGAACACAATGACAAGGGGCTAAATAGCGACGACGAGGAAGAGACCCGGCCGCCGAACAACAAAGGACAGAAGGGTTTTCCCCCACAAGTACGGACGGTGAATATGATATACGCGACCCATATACCCAAGAGGGAGAGGAAACGCGCACTAAGGGACGTCTATGCGATGGAGCCAGTCTCCCCAAAGTTCAACCCATGGTCCTCTTGTCCGATCACTTTTGATCGAAGAGACCACCCGACCAGCATACGCCATGGCGGATTCGCTGCATTGGTCTTAGACCCAATCGTCGATGGGTTTCACCTCACGAGAGTCCTGATGGACGGCGACAGTAGCCTGAACCTGCTTTATCAGGATACAGTGCGCAAAATGGGCATAGACCCATCAAGGATTAAACCTACAAAGACAACCTTTAAAGGTGTCATACCAGGAGTGGAAGCCAATTGTACAGGCTCAGTCACACTGGAAGTGGTCTTTGGATCCCCGGATAATTTCCGGAGCGAAGAGTTAATCTTCGATATAGTCCCGTTTCGCAGCGGCTATCACGCTCTGCTCGGACGAACCGCGTTTGCCAAATTCAACGCGGTGCCGCACTATGCATACCTAAAGCTCAAGATGCCAGGCCCTCGTGGAGTCATCACGGTCAATGGGAATACGGAACGCTCCCTCCGAACGGAGGAACATACAGCGGCTCTCGCGGCAGAAGTACAGAGCAGCCTTTTAAGGCAATTCTCGAGTCCGGGCGTTAAACGGCCGGATACAGCAAAGCGCGCCCGGAGCAATATCAACCAAGACCACCTGGCGCGATCAGAGCACGCGTAGCAATGCGGCCCCAACCCTTGCCCGCGTATGATCGCAAGAATAACACTCCGTGTACATCATTACGCCTTGGAGATACCATGGGCACAGGGGAGGGGGCACGATCACAATGGACCCAGAGTGCGGTTCGACCACACCAGGGGCTCGCAAATGTGCCTCCCTTTTATTATTATTATTATTATTATTATCTTTCTTCTTTTTTTGTACACAGGACTCTGTTAACCAGAAGCCCTGTCCGGCGGTGAACTTGCCGAACTCATGATACAATAGTCAGGGACTTAGGAAGGCCGCGTCGAACATTCAGATGGTCTCAATTACGAGCATTAAATTCTATTATATACACCAAATCCGCAGCTCATCCCTGGAGAGGGACATGTTTATTTAGTCCAAATCCCTTGCTTACCGCACTATTTGTATCAGTCCGCTCTACTAGCAGACTTTTTCTTTCATCAATAATGCAGCACCTTTATTATCGCAATTGCATTACATTTTATATATATGTTCATTATACGACATTCTGGCACCCGTATATTTTTGGTACGGCATAATACACCAGGGGCTTATGTTCCCCGCTTTATGGTGTGATAAAGTCCGAACACTTTAACAAGTGCGGCACCCCGAACTTATAGCATTATATGAATCGGCTCCGAATCATGTCTTGGGTCAATAGTTGGGTTTGCCCGGCTCCCATGTTTTGCTCCTTACGTTTCCGTTCCGTCGGCTAAGGTAGCACTGGGAGAACCACTGCGATTGCGCCCCGGTTGAGCCGGGTTAACGCCTCAGTGGAGAAAGCTAAAATTGACCGGCATGATAAGGCGAGAGACTGGTCGCTGTTCGAGAGGTTTTTTCGGGTCCTTAAAGACTCACGCCGCTTCGAGCGAAGTTTCGGATTATGTCCGATGAAGGCGTGGATAGCGCCCCGGATTCGGTCTTCCGAATACCAGGGGCTTCGCCGAAATTTAAAATTATAGAATTCTATGGCTAAGTGAGAGTGTTCAAGCATTATAAGTCCGGTCGCCTTGTTCGTCGTGTTGAGCGCCTCCCTAGATGGACCCAAATATGGGAACAAGAGTGCTCAAGTTTATCACCGAACACCCCAGCACTTGTGGCTTGGGGGCTGAAGCCAACGACTTACCATCTCTCAGATTTTATAAACGGCCAAACAGAAGGTAATATTTTAAATTAAACAAGCGTTGCTCATGGCGCATATGAACGAAGTTTTCAGCGCACAGGATAAATAAACAGCGAGTTCACTCAAAGATTACATTTCGGGAGCACTCATCTGCAATATTGCAGGCTCCCTTCAGGACAACATTATAATACTTCTCCGGCGTGCGATACTCCTTGCCCGGTGGCGGTGGGTCCGTGAGAAGCTTCTCCGCATCCAATTTGCCCCATTGCACCTTTATGCGGGCAAGGGCCCGACGAGCACCTTCGATACAGGCGGAGCGCTTGACTACATCCAGCCTAGGGCATGCATCCACCAGCCGCCGCACGAGGCCAAAGTAGCTACCAGGCATGGCCTGTCCAGGCCACAGCCGGACTATGAGGCCCTTCATGGCCTCCTCAGCTACCTTGTGGAGTTCGACCAGCTGCTTCAGCTGGTCGCTTGGTGGCACCGGATGGCCGACCTCAGTATACTGAGACCAGAAGACCTTCTCCGTCGAGCTCCCCTCCTCACCATGATAGAATGCGGCGGCATCAGCCGCACTGCGCGGCAGATCTGCAAACGCCCCTGGAGAGCTCCGAATTCGGGTAAGTATCAGGTAGTTCACATTAACATGCCTGCTTTGCATGAAAAACGCCTTACCCACCGCTATCTTCTTTATGTCCTCAACCTCCTGAAGGGCCTTATGGGCCTCGGCCTTGGCGGACTTGGCACTTTCGAGAGCCGAGGCAAGCTCGGACTCTCGAGTCTTGGAGTCACGCTCCAAACTCTCATGTCTTTCCATGAGAACCTGGAGCTCTTGCCGAACTTCCGCCACCCGCGCCTCTTGCTTTTCTCGCTCAGCCCGTTCCGCAGCCGCATTGCGTTCGGCCGCGGACACAGCATCCTTCAGGGTTGCCACCTCGTTAGTGGCCCCTGCGATGCACATATTATCCTTGTTAATTTTATTTGCAACCAAAATCCTTTTCTGTAAGGTACTTATTCAAAGAGGTGTTACTCACCTTCTTTTTCCTCGAGCTGCTTCTTTGCATGGCCGAGCTCTTGTTCGGACCGCTCGAGATCCTTTTTCAGCACCTCAACCTCCGCCGTTAGTGCGGCAGAGGTCAGCAGTGCAGCCTGCAAACCCATATTGACATATTTTTAGGCAACCCTGCGTATATCTTGTTATAGATCCTTAGTCCGGCTTTTCTTTCCGAACACTGAACTAAGCATCAGGGGCTACTGTCTATGCGGTATTATATTATATTATTTAACCTTTTTACCTCAAAGCCTGTTAAAAGGCTGCTGCAGGCTTCGGTCAGCCCGCTTTTCGCGAGCTGAACCTTCTTAACCACCGCACTCATGATAGTGCGGTGTTCTCCCTCGATGGAAGCGCCTTTAAGCGCCTCCAGCAGGTTATCCGGCGCCTCCGATTGGACGGAGGCCGCCGGCGTCACGGTCCTGCCCTTCTTTCGAAGGGGCCGCTTGCCGGACTCTAGAACCACTGCGGGTTCCGATGCAGAGTCCGGCACGAAGTCCGGGGGGCTGCCTGCCGGCGCCTCCGGAGCCTCCTCCTGATGGGTCCCTCTCTGGGATCCCACCTCGACGTCCTCGTTGGCGCGTGGGGTGGAGGCAGTCGGGATGGAATTCACATCCGACGAGGCCAATGACCCGCTCGATGAGTCGGGGAGATCATCATTGGCCGGACTATGGGCAAAATGCGGCGTTAGAAGGATACTACGCGACATAAAAGAAATTACACATTAAGGATCCGGATACTTACGATCTTGCCGGACGCCTGGCCCTTGGAGGCCGCTCATCCTCACCAACGTTGATGTTGGCGGAACTGTCCGGGGGGATAGTTCTCCCCCTCTTGGACCCTTCGCCCCCCCCCCCCCCCGATGGGGGAGGCCTTCCTCTTCTTCTCTCCCTCCTCCGGGAGAGAGTACTCCTCCTCCTCGTCTTCGGGAGAGGAGTCCTCATCGTCGTCAGACGCCTGATTGCGGGAACTCTTTCGAGTCCCCGCGGCCACCTTCTTGGCCTTCTTCTCCGGCACCACGTGCGGTGCCGGAACCAGCAGCCCTGTTAAGCGGGCGTTCGCTGGGTCTTCTGGCATGGGAGCCGGGCTGATAAGCAGCTTGGCCTTCTCCATCCATTCCTGTCAAAGGAAGAGGCAGAATGAAGGCTCACTAGAGTCAATCTAATTATCACAAGTGTCCCGTAATGGGGTTGAATCACTTACCTCGTCAGTTGGATTCTGCGAGCTGAATCCGCGGTCTTTGGTCGCGGACATAGGGGCTTCGGCGCCCTTGAACAGCACCCTCCAGGCGCCTTCGTATGTTGTATCGAAGAGCCCGTTTAGCGCCTGGTGCTGTTCCGGATTAAACTCCCACAAATTAAATGCCCATTCTTGGCATGGGAGGATCCGCCGGATGAGCATGACTTGGACCACGTCGACGAGCCTGAGCCTTTCGCTCACCATCTTCTTGATACATGCTCGGAGTCCCGTCACCTCCACCGGATTCCCCCATTGCAAGCCCTTCTCTTTCGAGGAGGTGAGCTGCGTGGGGATGCCTGATCTAAACTCGGGGGCCGCCGCCCATGCGGATTTGCGCGGCTCGGTGATGTAGAACCACCCCGATTGCCACCCCTTGACGGAGTCCACGAAGGTCCCTTCTAGCCAAGGGACGTTGGGCAATTTGCCCAACATAGCGCCTCCGCATTCCGCTTGCGTACCCTTCACAACCTTCGGCTTGACGTTAAAGGTCTTGAGCCATAGGCCGAAGTGGGGCCGGATGCAGAGAAAAGCCTCGCACACGACGATAAACACCGAGATGTTGAGGATAAAGTTCGGCGCCAGATCATGGAAATCCATGCCGTAGTAAAACATGAGCCCCCGGACAAATGGATAGAGCGGAAAGCCCAGTCCGCGGAGGAAGTGGGGAAGGAAGACGACCCTCTCATGAGGCCCGGGGGTAGGGATGAGCTGCCCCTCGTCGGGCAGCCGATGCGCGATATCGCCGGAAAGGTATCCGGCGCTGCGCAGCTTGGTGATGTCCTCCTCCTTGACGGTGGAGGCTAACCATTTACCTCCCGCTCCAGACATATTCGGAGAAGGTCGAGATGAGATGCGCGAGTTTGGGCGTTGGAGCTTGAATTCGCGGGGATGGATGAGCAAAGGAGGAAGAAGGCATAGGTGAGAAGGTGAATCCTTATCCCTTATATATAGGCGGACAAAACTATGCGTCCCCCACCGGCCTGGTAAAACTCGCTTATCTCCCAAGCGCCACCGTTGATGGCGCGGTTGGGTTACCCACGCACGTATTGATGAGAATCCCGGAATAAGGGGAACACGATCTCTGCTTCGACAAGACGTGCCAAGGAAACCACTTCGCTAAACATGCTGAGGTGGTATAATGATTCAAACAGAGGCCTGGTGGCGGTGTGATGTCACGCCGCATAATACGTCAGCAGATTGAACTGAGTGTACATTTTATTCTCTCTACGGTGGAATGTGGAATTTATTTTGCAGAGCCGGACACTATCCTGGTGTTCATTATCTTCTCTGGATTATTCAAGGGAGGAACCCACCTCGCAATGCCGAACATTATGCATGCCGGACTTATCGTCATTGAAGACTGGTTCAGGGGCTACTGAGGGAGTCCTGGACTAGGGGGTGTTCGGACAGCCGGACTATCAATGTCCGCCGGACTCCAAGACTACGAAGATACAAGATTGAAGACTCCGGCTCGTGTCCGGAAGGTACCTTACTTGGCGTGGAAGGCAAGCTTGGCGATATGGATACGTAGATCTCCTACTATTGTAACCGACTCTGTGTAACCCTAGCCCTCTCCGGTATCTATATAAACCGGAGGGCTTTAGTCCGTAGGACAACATACATTACAACAATCATACCATAGGCTAGCTTCTAGGGTTTAGCCTCCTTGATCTCATGGTAGATCTACTCTTGTACTACCCATATCATCAATATCAATCAAGCAGGAGTAGGGTTTTACCTCCATCGAGAGGGCCCGAACCTGGGTAAAAAACATCGTGTCCCTTGTCTCCTGTTACCATCCGCCTAGACGCACAGTTTGGCACCCCCTACCCGAGATCCGCCGGTTTTGACACCGACAGCTAACCTTCGTGGTTACATGGCCGGAGGAAAGGAATGGGTTCTCGATAGTGGATGTACTGATCATATGACCGGAGACAAGGATATGTTCCATGAGCTTGCAAAAAACGACGGTCTCGTAAGTATGTCACTTTTGGTGACAACTCCAAGGGTAAGATAGTTGGCCTCGGTAAGGTGGCCATTTCCCATGACAGCTCTATCCAACATGTTATGCTCGTTGAATCTCTTGGCTACAATTTACTTTCCGTATCTAGACTAGCCGATTTCGGTTTTAATGTTCTATTCACTTAAGTAGATTGCCAAGTTTTTCGAAGAGATAATCATAATATGGTCTTTACCGGTATTCGTAGAGGTGATCTATACATTGTTGATTTCACTAAGAGAGCTCAACCTTGAACTTGCTTACTTGCTAAATCTTCTAAAGGTTGGTTATGGCATAGATGGTTAGCTCACGTGGGCATGTGAAATCTTGATAAGCTTATTAAAGGTGATCATATCCTTGGTGTTAAAGATGTCATATTTGACAAGGCTAGACTTTACAGTGCTTGTCAAGCAGGAAAACAAGTTGGAGGAACTCATCCCGTGAAGAACATCATGACCACGAGAAGACCGCTTGAGCTACTTCATACAGATCTTTTTAGTCCCAGTGCCTACAAGAGTCTCGGTGGTAACTCGTTCGGTTTAGTCATTGTTGATGATTTTTCTAGATTTATGTGGGTGTTCTTTCTTGATGATAAATCGCGGGTCCAAAAGATCTTCAAGAATTTTGCTAGGAAGGCACAAAACCAATTGGAAGTGAAGATCAATAAGGTTCGAAGCGACAATGGAACGGAGTTCAAGAGCACAATGTGGATACCTTTCTTGACGAAGAAGGGTTTTCACACGAGTTCTCAGCTACGTACACACCTCAACAAAATGGAGTTGTTGAGAGGAAGAACCGGACACTTATAGAGATGGCAAGAATGATGCTTGACGAATACAAAACGCCAAGACACTTTTGGGCGGAAGCGGTTGAGACAGCTTGTCACAAGCTTCTCGGCAAGACGACATACGAGCTTCTCACCAGTAACAAACCCCAAGTTGGATACTTTTAGTATTTGGATCAAAGTGCTACATTCTTGATAAGCATCGTTGTTCAAAATTTTCTCCTAAATCTCATGAAGGTTTTCTACTCGGTTACGGCTCAAACTCTCACACTTACCGAGTCTACAACAATTTCACCCGAAAGGTTGAAGAGACGGTAGATGTGAAGTTTGATGAATCTAACGACTCACAAGTAGAGCAATTGCCAATTGATTTAGGAGACAAAGATCCTTCAGAAGCAATTCAAGACTTGTCTATTGGCAAGATTCGCCCAACGGAGGTGAAGGAGAGTACTTCGTCCATTCAAGTGGAAGCCTCAACTTCACAACAAGGTGAACCACAAGTTGACTTGGAGGCATCCACAAGTGGAACACGTCAACACGAAGAAAATGAGAAGTACAACGAGATGATCCACCTCAACCTCCTTCTCCACCTCGGCAAGAGAACGGCAACGCCAACAACAATGAAGATGATGATGAAGAGGATGTTCCACCTCAACGTAAGCAAAATCTCTCACGAGTTAGAGCAAGAGTCACAAGAGATCATCCGTTGAACAAATCTTCGATGATATTCAAACCGGGAGAATCACTTGTCGGATGTTGGGTCCCGGCAAACCCTTAAGGTTCGAACTTTGGGGTGCGCGCGAAGATCTTCCCCCTACCACTCCACGTCTGATCGCCTCGCGAGAATCTAAGCTAAACGATGAACAACACGAGGGACACAAGATTTATACTAGTTATGGCCACCGTTGTGGTGTAATACCCTACTCCAGTGTGTGGTGGTGGATTGCCTCAGGGGCTGATGATGAACAGTACAGGGAAGAACTACCTCACGAGAGGTGTTCTTGAGCTGGTCCGAAGAACTACTTGTTGAAGGATCCGATCCCCTCCTACTATGGTGGCTATCCCTATTTATAGAGGCCCTGGTCCTCTTCCCAAATATTGAGCGGGAAGGGCGCCGACAACGGCCATTTTGAAGGGGAACATCTAGTACAAGTTATCCTGACTAAAGTTGGTCTTAGGCTGCCAAAGGCACTGGTGATGACGCCGTCTTGGGCTCCACGATGACCTCCGTCCTGCCGCCCTGCTGGTCTTGGTCTCGTTGCACTGAAATGGCAACCTTTGCCTGATGCCCCGGTACTCCACGCCTGTGCTTGCCCCCTTCGCACCAAATAGGAAACAAGGACACTGCACGGGCCGGCGCCCGCCTAGTGCCCGCCTGGTCTCGATCGTCATGGCTTGCGTCACGAGCACCTCGTGAGGTACCCCTGCCTTGATCTCTCCACCTTCCCGCGAGCCTGCCTGGCGAGGCCGCTCCTGAGGAAGCCTCGTGTTGTCCGCCCCGCGAGGCTTGGCCCCTCGCGAGGGTCTTGAGTCTTGCGCTGATGAAGATGGGTCGTACTGGGCCACCACTCGAGCCATGCCACAAGCCGCAGGCAGGCAAGTCTGGGGACCCCCGTTCCCAGTACGCCGACTGTAGCCCCTGGGCCCAAGGCGCGCTCGGACTTAGCTTAGCAGAGAAGCGAATGGGCAAGTGCGAAGCGCCGTGGGCCCCATCAGCCTGCGGCCTTGGGCGCCACATGGTGGTTGATTGGACATGGGCGCCTCCGCTTCCCCATGCTGCCCCATTATGCGCCCGGCTAGGCGGCCACGAGGCTTGTACACAGTTATTCTCCCTTTGCTGCCTGCACGCTTCTTGTTCCCTTTTCCTCCTCGAGCCTCTGCTTCCGCCTCCAATCCATCTTGAGTTCTTCCCCCCTTCCACTGCCATGACGCCAATGAAAAAGGAGAAGGGGAAGAAACCTGCGCCTTCATCCAGCGCGCCTCCGGCGGCTGCTCCCGCCATCGACAAGTCACTCATACTTAATCTGGAAGCCTTGGAGAAGGTCTGCCCCGCGCTCGCCTCCAGCTTCAATGAGTGCAGGAGGACGATGATCTGGCCCGCATCCCATGCCTCCTTTGACAGGATCGTCACGGAGGTCCGATTCTTTGCCGATGCCTTGTGGGCGGGCCTGGTTCCCCCCTTTTCCGCTTTCTTCAATGCGGTGCTTTCCCATTACCAGATCCACATGATGCATCTTGGCCCCCAAACCATTACTCTGCTTGTTGTCTTCGCCTTCGTCTGCGAGGCCATGGTGGGGATTCCTCCTTCCGTTGCCCTTCTGCGCCACTTCTCTCTGCGTCTGTCTGACCCTTCCCAATGTTCGGGATGCGTGAGCTTCCAGGCCGTGCTGGAGACAGCCGCCTCGGGGATTGATTTTGGCCTCCCATCTTCTGTGAGCGGGTTCCGAGAGCGATGGCTCTATGTGGATGTTGGGGTGCCCAGCCCCCTGCTCGCGCACCCGACATTGCCTGCTATTCCCAATCCTGGTTAGGGTCACGAGGAGCTTACAAGCCCCCAGCTTGCTTTTGCCTGGCATCGCTTCGACAGGCTGAGGAAGCTCGGGGTGACGGCGCCCCAGGTGGTGAAGGAGTTCCTCCAGCGCCGCATCACTCCTCTCTAGCGCCATTCCCGCCCAATGTGGGCTTTCTCCGGTCGTCAGGACCGTATGAGCCTCCAGGAAGGGGATCTCGTGCCTGAGACACTGAAGAAGGTGTTGCAGGTTCTGACTGGCGACCCCTCTCCTGGCAGCGTCCGTCATGGAGGCGCCCTGTTGTATCTTTGCACAAATAGGGTCGAGTTCGTGAGGCAGATGCCCCACTTCGACGAATGGGGGTTGTGCCCGGCTGGCCTCGCGGGGCCCTGTGAGAACCCGGTTGCTACAGTCCTTCCCCCAGTCGCCCGTGCCGACCTTGCCTCAGGAGTCGTTGTAGGGAGGCAAGCATTGGCAGGAGCTAGGGGGGCCTGATGTCGAGGTGCTGATGTCACGCAGGGCTCCCGAGGCGTCATCCTCCGGAGCTTATGGGGCCCCCCTCGAGGTGGTGGCTGATGAGGGGCGCGACTTGCAGCTCCCGAGGCTGAAGCCCCCGAGGCCTCGGCAGGCCACCAAGAGGTGGCACCTGATCGCTCCTCTCAGGCTGGTGCCCTTGATGTAGGCCATCCTGATGCTCCGGCTCCTATGCCGCGTGCCGGCCCTCACGTCGCGAGCTTGGGCCAGTTCCGCATAGATTTTGAGGCCCTTTGCAAGAGGAAGGAGGCTTTCCGGTGGTGATGATCGCTTGTGCCGCCCATTGAAGCACAGGAAGTACTTCGCAGTGGACGAGTAAGTCCCTCCTTCTTATAGTTCCTTGTTTGCCGTTCCCTTTGCTGATCGTGGCCTTTCAGGATCCCCCCTGTCGAGCCCGCGGAGCCAGCCGAGGAGCCGCTTCCTCAGGCTTCTCCTCCACCACCGACCTTGATCGCCCCAAGTCTGTGTGCCACCCTCGGCGCAAGCTCGGCTGGAGAGGTAGGCCGGCCTGCGGTGTGCCTTGAACCTATGGGCGTGCTGCTCCTCCTCCACAAGCTCTCCTTGGGCACAACCAGCTTGCCCCGGGCTCCTCCGCTGATCATAGGAGGCGAGTGGTTGAAGTCGACCTTCAGTTCTTTACCAGGAGGTGGATCGGCGCCTGGCTGGGTCCCTTGCAGGGCCCGTCCGGTGATCATGAGGGCGCCAGCCCCCAGCCCCCTGCCGAGAGGGGGCGAGCTACTCCAGGGTCCTCCACCAGCGCCGATGGCGGAGGATTACATTGACGACGTGCTCAAGCGTGCGCGGGAGCACAGCGCTGTCCGACGGGAGTTCCTCCAGAAGGCGACAGATGCAGTGCGCCAGCTTGGTGCAGAGGTTGCGGCCGAGGACGGGCGTCTTGAAGCTGAAGGCCTGCGGCTGATCGAGGAGCGGTGCAAGCTGAAGGCGGCTATTGGTCTCGCGCGCCATCAGCGTGATCTCGATAATGCCAAGGCCGAGGCATCTCTGGCGGCCTCTCGGGAGGCCTGCTCCCAGGCCATCGAGGAGGCTCAGGAGGCAGATAGGCAACGCGAAGCTGCAGAGGAGCGCGCGTGGGAGCTCCAAGACTGGTGCAACTCCTTGGAGCAGCAGGTGGAGTTGCGCCGAGCCGCCCTTGCGTCGCTGAAAGGAGCACCCGCTGAAGAGGAGGAGCTCCAGAGGCGCGAGGAAGCGCTAACATTGGAGGCTGCCGAGCGCAACCTCGATCTTGATCGGTTGCAGACGAGGGAGCGCTAGGTCACCCAGGTGGAGGACGACGTCGGTGCACGGGAGGCTCGGATCTAGGAAGAGATCGACCGTCGCGTGGCAGAAGCCCGCGCCGGTCTTGAGCGCGAGTACGAAGAGCGGCTGGAGATGACCAAGGCTGAAGCCGCGGGCAGGACTGCTGCTCTCAGGACCAGGCTGACCGAAGCCACACAGCGAGCTAAGGCCACTGCTGCCGCACTAGGCACGGCGCAGGCTGAGCTGGCCTCCTCCCGCGCCGAACTGCTTCTTCTTCAATGGTGGGTTGATGATGCCGAGGCCGTTGCGCAGCGGAATGCGAACGAGATCCGCCAGCGGCAGACGCTGGAAGACATGCATGGCCCCATGCTCCGGACACTCAGGTAAAGGGCCAACACGGCCTTGGGAAATATCTGTGAGGCAGCCGCTGAGGAGCCGCATGTGACCAACTACGCCGGCAATCTCCAGTTCTTCACTGACGTGGTGACGCATCCGGAGAGCCATTCTGAGAGGTCTCGCCAGCTGGTGGAGGAACGGAGCCGTGGCCTACTCGCGCGGGCATTCTCCCGTGTCTTCAGCTATCTCCAGAACATCGACCCCCTCTTCGACTTCGACGCCGCCATCACCCCGGTGCCTGAGGCCGTCCGAGGCGACCTAGCGCGGTGGGTGGAGGACAATGTAGATGCACTCGTTCGGGCCTTCACTTTTGATGACGACGGGGTGATCGTTGCTGCTGACGAAGCCGATGTGGTGAACGATGGTGAAGATGGTGCCAACAACGATGATGGGGAGGCCAGCGGCAACGACACCGGTGCCAGCGACGCCTCTGGGGACGCCCTGGGGGATGCAGTGAGCGACATGTCCGACTGATCCCATGCTTCCCCCTGCTGTTTGTCCTGCGCAGGAAGAGACTCGGGCGTGGCCCTAAAGGTTGTGAGAGCATTTTGGAAGGGGAAGCCCCTCATGTAAAAAGATTATTGCCTATGTGTTGTCGAGATCGGCGCCGGATGGGCGCCTGCATGATGTCGTGATTTTTGTGATGAGTAGGTTGTCGTGGTTTTACCTTTATCTTGGCGGGTCGCGAGTAAGCTCGCGGCATCCATCCGAGGGCCTCATGTGGGTCCCGCTTGGCCATGCGGCGAGAGCCTGGCGAGAGCGAATGCCGGCCGCGGGACGACGGGCGCACATGCTGGGCCCTGCCCTACTCACGAGGGGCTCGTGAGAGGGAGGCAGCTAGTGTGAATTCCAATTCGAACAGAAATCAGAGCACGAGAAAGCACACGAATAAGACACGACACCCCTCCCCGCATACGCAAACACAAATTCAACTTCAACTTAGATCCGAAACGAGAAAGCTTGTTCGCATGAAAGGAAGCAAAAAGCAAAAGGCCGCGTCCGGCACCTAGTCTAGTCTTCGACGTCTTCTCACCAGCGCGGAGCTAAGTGCTTCCACTGGGCATGGGAGGGAGCCCCCAAGGCCCGAGGGCGGCTCTCTGGAGACTCCGGGGCGTGTACAACCCCAACTCATTATTACGTGAGAGTGTCACAGGCGGCGAGCTTCATAGGCACTTGGTCTTCTTCATAGGTACCGGCCTTGCTTCATATCGCCAGATGAGGGCCCCGCCTTGCGTCACCCTTGACCACCATCGACGGCGACCGAAAACCAGGATGTGCCAATGGGGAAAAGGGGACGCCAGCGGTTCCCCCGATGACCACGGGTCCTCTGCCGGGGGCAGGCCCTGGGGCACCTCCCCGGCAGAGGGCCTACCTCCGAAGAACGCCTTGCTCCGCATGCTGTGGGGAGGAGCCTGGCTCCCGGCCCCTTTCCTGCTGCCCCCAGTGCCCTCCTCCTGAGGGGAGGGAGGCTGCTGCACTGGGGCAACCATCCGCTGCAATGACCTAAACCTCCTGTGACCCATGGTTAGCATAAGCTTGCTCCTGAGGAATTAGCTGTACCCGATAGTTGTTGCCGCTGGCACGGTTGTCAAGGCTTCTGTGAGGCTCTTGAAAGAGCCCGGCTTCTGGCGCCTCTTCCTCCCAGCTTGGCCCGAGGAACGAGCCGTGGTCTTCATCCAGTGCGTACTCTCGATCCACCATGTAGGGCACATAGGCCTCCGGGGTCACCACCCCAAAGGCCTCGCCGTAGTGCTCCGCGCGCCATGCAGTTCGACTTGAAGCTCCATCTTGGGGGTGGTAGGGCAGCAGCCCGCTAGGGCCATAGGCGATGATGCGCATGCCCTCGCTTACCAGGGACGATGCCGGCGCAGCTTGCCGCCCGGCGCTGATGGCCAGGCTGGTGTTGATGAAGCCTTGAGGCGCGCTCGGGGACGCATGGGCACGGATTGGCCCGCGACGTGATCCGCCCGGGGCCTGGGGTGGAAGCTGGACGCAGAAAGGGGGTGCCCCTGAAGCAGCGGCATCCAGGAGCTCGGCGACGCGCTCCAGCAGCACATCATGGCCACTTTCCTGCAGTCTGCACCGCAGCAGCTCTCGCGCCACTGTGAGCGCGGCCTTCATGTTCTCCTGCTCCCATCGGGTGTGCGGTGTCGTGGCCACAGCATGGCTTGAGGCCCTCGCTGCCGATCGTACCTGCCGCGGAGTGAGGGCAGGCAATGCCTAACCGCGTCGCCCGCACCCCGCAGCGCTCTGTGGGGCGCGGGCTGCCTGAGGTGTGGGGTTGAGGTCACCTTGGGCAGGCAGCACGGCATGGGCAGGCCATGCCGCCCAGCGGTCAGAGTTGGCCGTCGGGTCGCCGGACATGGAGGCGGTGAAGCGGCGGAATGCAGGACGGAAGAAGGAAGATTTCGGCGCACCCCGACCTGGCACGCCAAATGTTGGATGTTGGGTTCCGGCAGACCCTTAAGGTTCGAACTCTGGGGTGCGCGTGAAGATCTCCCCCTACCACTCCACGTCCGATCGCCTCGCGAGAATCTAAGCTAAACGATGAACAACACGAGGGACACAAGATTTATACTGGTTCAGGCCACCGTTGTGGTGTAATACCCTACTCCAGTGTGTGGTGTGGTGGATTGCCTCAGGGGCTGATGATGAATAGTACAGGGAAGAACTGCCTCGCGAGAGGTGTTCTTGAGCTGGTGCGAAGAACTACTTGTTGAAGGATCTGATCCCCTCCTACTGTGGTGGCTATCCCTATTTACAGAGGCCCTGGTCCTCTTCCCAAATACTGAGCGGGAAGGGCGCCAACAACGGCCATTTTGAAGGGGAACATCTAGTACAAGTTATCGTAACTAAAGTTGGTCTTCGGCTACCAAAGGCACTGGTGATGACGCCGTCTTGGGCTCCACGGTGACCTCCACCCTGCCGCTTTGCTGGTCTTGGTCTCGTTGCACTGAAATGGTAACCTTTGCCTGATGCCCCGGTACTCCACGCCTGTTCTTGCCCCCTTTGCTCCAAAAAGGAAACAAGGACACTGCACGGGCCGGCGCCCGCCTGGTCTCAATCGTCACGGCTTGCGTCATGAGCACCTCGCGAGGTACCCCTGCCTTGATCTCTCCGCCTCCTCGCGAGCCTGCCTGGCGAGGCCGCTCCTGAGGAAGCCTCGTGTCTTCTGCCCCGCGAGGCTTGGCCCCTCGCGAGGGTCTTGAGTCTTGCGCTGATGAAGATGGGTCGTACTGGGCCACCACTCGAGCCACGCCGCAGGTCGCAGGCAGGCAAGTCTGGGGACCCTCGTTCCTGGAACACCGACATCACTCGCTCTAAAACTCATTTGGATAAGTTTTGTGAACATTACTCATTCATTTCTAGTGTTGAACCTATGAAGGTAGAAGAAGCTCTTGAGGATCCGGATTGGATGAATGCTATGCTTGAAGGGCTACACAATTTCGAGAGGAGTCAAGTATGGACATTGCTAGAAAAGCCCAACGACAAGAACAATGTCATTGGAACCAAATCGGTGTTTTGGAATAAGCAAGATGAAGATGGACAAGTTGTACGCAACAAGGCCCGTCTCGTCACCCAAGGCTACACTCAAGTTGAAGGTATGGACTATGTTGAGACATACGCCCCCGTTACTAGACTTGAGTCCATACTCATCTTACTTGCTTATGCCAATCACCATGATATCACTTTATACCAAATGGACATTAAAAGTGCTTTTCTAAATGGTGAAATTGAGGAGGAAGTCTATGTCAAGCAACCTCCCGGCTTTGTCAATCCTAATAAACCCTATCATGTTTACAAACTTCACAAAGCTCTTTATGGTCTTAAACAAGCTCCTAGAGCATGGTATAAATGATTGACCAAGTTCCTTGTTGAAAAAGGCTTTGAAATTGGGAAGATTGATTCTACACTTTTTACTAAAAGGGTTAATGGTGAATTTTTTGTGTGCCAAATTTATGTGGATGATATCATATTTGGTTCTACTACCCCCCCCCCCCCCATTTTAGTGAAAAGTTTGGAAGGCTAATGTCAGAGAAGTTTGAGATGTCTATGATGAGTGAACTCAAATTTTTCCTTGGTTTGCAAATCAAGCAAACGAAGGAAGGTACCTTTGTTTCTCAAACAAAGTATACCAACGACATTTTCAAAAAGTTCAACATGCAAGAAAGCAAAGGTATGAAAACACCTATGCGTACTAGTGGACATCTTGACTTGACTAAGGATGGCGAACCGGTTGACCAAAAGTTTTACCACTCTACGATTGGTTCATTGTTATATCTTTGTGCCTCCCGTCCCGTTATTATGCTAAGTGTGTGCATGTGTGCACGATATCAAGCGGCCCAAAGAGTGTCATCTTAAGGCTGTGAAAAGGATAGTGGGATACTTAATTCATACACCAAAATTTGGCATTTGGTATCCTAAGAGGTACTCTTTTGATGTTGGCTACTCTGATTCGGACTATGCCGGTGACAAGGTTGATAGAAAGTCCACTTCTGGTACGTGTCAATTTCTTGGTAGATCCCTTGTGTCTTGGTCCTCCAAGAAACAAACTGGGTATCTTTATCCGCCGCTGAAGCGGAATACATTGCCGCCGGATCATGTTGTGCTCAATTACTTTGGAAGACCCAAATCCTTAAGTATTATGGGATACATGTGAAACATGTTCCATTGCTTTGTGACAATGAAAGTGCTATTAAGATTGCTCACATTCCTGTGCAACATTCTTGAACTAAGCATATTGAAGTTCGTCATCATTTCATACGAGATCATGTTGCTAAAGAAGACATCAATCTTAAACATGTTCATACTGATAAGCAATTGACGGATATATTCACCAAACCGCATGATGAGAAAGTATTTTGCCATTTGGGAGGTGAAATGAACATCATTGATGCCTCAAACTTGGAGTAGAAACTCCATTTGGATACATGCAAGGCATGAGCTTTTTATGACTAATCCTTGATATTTCTCTTATGATGATAATCATATGTCTTGGATCTATACTTGTACCCTTACATGTTATCTAATCCTTGTAGGTACTTGGATGAGCCCAAAATCCATGAGATTGCAAGTCACTCACATTTTGAGCTATCTCTACATCACCAAGTTCCTACTACATGGTTGTTGAATACAAGGAAGCATGAACTCACTCAACATATCCTTTGACAATTTCAATATATCAAATTTCATTTGGTATCAAGTTTAATGATTGTCATTTTGGATACACAAGTGCTCTTCCTTGCAAGACTAACCCATGTAGGAAGATGAACTTCAACTTCAAGTGGTGCTCCCAACCCTTGATGGACTACATCAACCTTGAGAATCCAACACAAGTTCAACTACATGATCAACATCAACACCACAACCCAAGGTATGATATTCCATCTTAGAGAAGCTTTGCTCCAAGTCATGAGTCAAAGCAACTCACCGACACGTGGATACATCAAAATGCTTAAATGAAAAATGTAACCCCATTTTGAGCTTAAACGATGAGTATGACCTATGATCAAGTCTTATCACTTGACTCCTCAGTCAATATACTCTAACATAGGTGACTCTAGTATTTATTTGCTCATTTACTTTGTGTTCTTGCTATTTTGTTTCCCTTTATAAAAAAACTTCATCCAGGTTTCTTTTTCATTTCCGTAATTTCAGTGTTTAATTCATTACAAATCTTTCTGTTAATTCCTTGCAAATCTTTGTGAGATTTAATTTGCCAAGTGAGCTGAGATTGACAAAATCTTTACTCCAAGTTGAACTCGGTCCCTCCGATCCAAACCCATCGGCTCAACCGAAACATAAGGACTCCTTGTGAATAGTTCATCGGTTCAACCGACATGGACTGATTCGGTCTCACCGATCTGGACTTTCTCTGACTCTTTCATTTTGGCGTCATCGAAGGACAAAAATCGACGTCACCGATTTCAACTATGAGAAAATATTTTGCAATTTTTTTATTGCCTATTCTCTTCAGCTCCACTCAATGATTCTATCCTCTATCAGCATCTCAGGCTACCTACTACTTTATAGTGACTCTCAAGGACCACAACTATTTGACTCATGCTTCAGAAGTGTCCTTCTTGGAAATTGATGTCAAAGGGGGAGAGAGAGACCATCAAAGCTTATCATCTAAGCTCTTCTACAGATGTTGTTGACAAAAGAGAAGAGAAGTCACATGTTTTTAAGAGGGGAAAGACATGTCAACATGTTTGATCTTATTGCCTGATATTCTTGTTGCTCTAAATTTTGGTTGACCGTACAATTTCTTGTTCTTTTTTCTTGCTCTGATTTTCTCTCACCCTACCTTCTCCCATTATCCAATATCAGATTCAGGGGGAGAAAGAGTCCATATCTAGGGGAGAAAAATCTTTGGAATTCATTGCATGTCTTTAAATCTTTGGGGACATGTCAGTATCTAAATGGAGTACTTAGTACTCACCCATTATATGTCATCCCAGTCTTGGTACTCTTGTGGTTTCCTAAAATTGCTTTACCTAGAGTGTTCTTGCGTTATCTAACCCTGTTTTCTCAAGTCTACTCCTTCCAAAGCCAGCTCAAGACCACAAGGTAAGTATATGCATCACACTCACGTGCATGATGATCTCTTGCTGATGTACATATTGTTTGCAATAAGGATTCATGAACATGGAGGTGCACTTCTTATCCACATCATTTTCTCTAATGCATATAGCCAAGATGCATGTAACTCATTGTTTGCTCTATCATGCTTATGCATTCACATGTTCTCACATTCCAACTTCACATGATTGCATACATGTAGGGGGAGCCTATGCATGTTACATGTTTTTCCAAAGCTTTACTTGTTACCATCTATATATTTAATCTAAAGCTTTGACGTATGTTGTCATCAATTACCAAAAAGGGGAAATTGAAAGCACAAGTGCTCTGTGGGTGATTTTTGTAATTAATGTCAACATATCTCTTGTTGGACTAATACTTCTACCTAGTGTATTTCAGACAAGTTCAACAATGGCATGGCAAGGACAAGAGGATGTGGAACCCCTTCAAAATGCTAAGGGCACATATTGGCAGAAGCTCAAGATACTTCATTTCTATTTTAGTGATCCAAGATCACATTGAGTCCATAGGAAAGCCAATACTATTAAAAGGGGATGAGGTGTTGCTTAATGGTCTACTTGCTCAAAGTGCTTAGTGATATTGCTCCAAAGCCCTCAACCACTTTCTAATTTCCAAAAATGTCCAAAACTCAAAGTCAAACTCGGCCGCACCAAAATATTCTATCTGGCGCCACCGAGTTCATTTGACATAGCCATTTCTAGAAACCCTAACACCTCGGTCACACCGATACGGATCTATGTCTCACCGAGATGGCCCTTCAAACTCTATGATTCCCTTTGTAAAATTTTGGTCTCACCGAATGAGGAATCGGTCCCGCCGAGTTTGCTTGACCAACTCTCCGTTTGCACTTTGCTGAAATCAGTCTCACCGAGTTAACGCAATCGGCTTCACTGAGATGAGGGTTGCCCCAGCCCTAGCACATAAGTCCCACCGAGTTGTTTGAGTCAGTCCCACCGAGATCCTAACATTCACATTTTGAACTGAATCGGTCTCACCGAGTTCTTCTATTCGGTCTGACCGAGTTGGGTCAAATGTGAGTAACGGTTGGATTTTGTGTGGAGGCTATATATACCCCTCCACCCCCTTCTCCATTTGTGAGAGAGCCATCAGAACGTGCTTACACTTCCACTACTCATTTTCTAAGAGAGAACCACATACTCATGTGTCGAGATCAAGACATTTCAATCCAACCACAAGAATCTTGATTTCTAGCCTTCCCCAAGTTGCTTTCCACTCAAATCTTCTTTCCACCACATCCAAATCAGTGAGAGAGAGTTGAGTGCTGGGGAGACTATCATTTTAAGCACAAGAGCAAGGACTTTATCATCAACACACCATCTATTACCTTTTGGAGAGTGGTGCCTCCTAGATTGGTTAGGTGTCGCTTGGGAGCCTCTGACGAGATTGTGGAGTTGAACCAAGAAGTTTGTAAGGGCAAGGAGATCACTTACTTCGTGAAGATCTACCCGAGTGAGGCAAGTCCTTCTTGGGCGATGGCCATGGTGGGATAGACAAGGTTTCTTCTTCGTGGACCCTTCATGGGTGCAGCCCTCCGTGGACTCGTGCAACCGTTACCCTTCGTGGATTGAAGTCTCCATCAACGTGGATATACGATAGCACCACCTATCGGAACCACGCCAAAATCTCTGTATCTTCAATTGCGTTTGCACACTCCAATCCCATCCCTTACTTTCTTGCAAATTTGCATGCTTTACTCTCTCCGCTGCTCATACTCTTGCCATGCTTGCTTGAAAAGTATTGTGAATGCTTAAACTTGTGCTAAAACTCCATCTCAACTTGAAGAACTTCAATAAAATTGCCACTTTTACTTCTTGAGGGTCTAATCACCCCTCTTCTCGTTCCTTTCAGACTCCCCTCCGCCGGCGACCTCGATCGTCGGTGGTGAGGGGGGTTGCCAGATCCACGCGTGTGGATCATTTTTACTCTCTTATAGTCTAGGTTTTTAGGTCGTTCATCATCTTGGCTTCGACGACGACAATGACAGTGTTTAATAAAGATTCTTCGGATCCTTCCGTGACAAGGCCATCGGTCCTATGGTTGGGGATGGATTTGGAAACCAGTCTGTTCAAGCAAGGATGGCGTGGCGGCGGTGACATCCTCGTGGTGGACCTGTGTCCCCGGCTCCGTCGTTGCGCCGACGTTCGCTCCAGTGTCGGCATGGAGCTTGAGAGGTAGTCAAGGAGCAGATGCAGATTGTGGTCTGCATCGACGACATCTGGAAGACGGAACGTGTGCTGGGTTCGTGGTTTGTGGATGGCAGGTATAGTTTCCTCCTTCGGCGTCTTAGTTGTGGTGGGATGCCAGATCTGTTGTTCGATGGCGTGTCGGGATGTTGCCCCGATCCGATTCGTTCAACGACAAGGGCTTCATTTTTGGTGAGCCACCTTAGAGGTACGCAAAGCTGCATATCAGCGATAGAGCTGCGTCGAGCTCGGGTGAGGAGGTGATCTGTCATTCTTTTCTTTGGTGGATGCTATGGTGGTGCCGGAGGCAGGTGACGGGCGTTGGTGTCAAGGTCGGAGATGTTCTGCTATCTTTTCAGTTTTGTCATGTCGGTCCTTACATGACTTGTTTTTCTTTCGAGAGTACGCCAAAGGCGTACCTTAATTTTATTGAAGGAGAGACCAAGCATCATTTACAAGAAGTACAAGGGTGGAAGTTAACTTCCAAAGAGAAACGCACACCCACTAGCTAGCCTATGCCTACACTCTCACAAAACATGCCATAACCTCCTCCATCCTATCCCGCGAATCTCCATTCTTTAAGCTCTGCAATGATGGCGAGGGCCAGGTCTGACGCAGTCTTTTGCTGATTGATCCGGTGAAAAACTTTGGCGTTGCGTTGCTTCCAAAGAGCCTAGGTGGTCGCAATGATCACTGTGTCGAGGTCGCGCTTGAAACCTTTCTTGAAGTTAGTCCTTGTGGTCAACCACCAATCTAGTAAGGTTTCCTCCGGTCTAGGAATATTGCCCCGCAAGCTCAACGGCTCGAAAATATAGTACCATACTTCTCTGGCATATACGCACTGTGTGAGAATGTGTTCCGCATTGTCCTCATCTTGAAGGCACGTGAAACAAGAGGACGGAGCATCCTGAAGGCCATGCCTTGCTCTTCTATCAGACGTCCAAATCCGGTGTTGCACTGCCAACCACACGAAGATTTTATACTTCAAAAGAGCCCAACTTCTCGGCACCTTGGCAGAGCCGAAAATAGGTGGACTTGGCAGTATAAGAACCAGACGGGTCTGCCGACCATGAGAAAGAATCATCTCTGGTGGGGTCACGATCGATCGTGCTGATCGCAAGGTTGAGATGCAAAAGCTGCATGTGGCCACCAAAGTTAACCTCGCCGCTGATGTCAAGCAACCATCGCCCATCCACTAACCCTTCCTCGACCGTGCGGCGGTCGATCGTGCGCGTGTCCACTAAAGCATGGATGTAAGGCGCAATATCCTTAACCGCAAAGCCATGAATCCACCTATCTCTCCAAAACAGGACCTTGTTGCCCGTCCCCAACGTGATATGCACCATGCTGTCAAAGACCTCGCGAGCCTCTCTGTCCACAACCATGGGTAAACCTTGCCACAGTCTATCAGGGTCCTTCCTTCTTAGCCACTCCCATCGAACTCGCAGGGCCAACCCTTGCAACTAGAGATTGCGAACACCCAAACCACCTAGCCATGTTGGTTTGCAAACTGAGTTCCAAGCAACAAGGCATTGACCGTCGTTCACTTTATCTTTGCCAGCCCAAAAGAAGGAGCGCATCCATTGATCGGTCTCTTCAAACACCCAAACTGGAGCCTCCCTGACCATAAATGGTGAATAGGTTTGGCGCGATCACGTAATTAACGAGCACCAGACGACCTGGACAATGCAACAGCCCCCTTTGCCAAGCCAGGGCGAATTTCTTAGATTGATCGATCATAGGCTGTCAGTCTGCCCTCGATAGCTGCCTAATGGCTAGTTGAAGCCCGAGGTATTTGCACGGGAAGTTGCTCAGTTGGCAATGCAGAAGGGACTCAACCCGATATCTGTCGCTGTTATCCCCATGGATCATGATAGCCATCGACTTTTGGTAATTGATCCTTAAACCCGAAGCTTCACCGAACACCTCTAACACCGATCTAACAAACGTGACTTGTAATTTGATCTTTATGATATGAATGAGACACGTATTACCATGCCAAAAAAAACACTTCTGATTGATTTATTTTTTACACCAATCACTTCTGATTGACTGATTAGCCTACGTGTTGGAAAAGCTTTTACTGCCCCTACGAAAAAACTCTCTCACACCGCATCAGTGGTCACCTTTTTTCTTGAATGGCCATCAGTGGTCACTGTTAATTATTTAGTTTTACCCAAAGAAAAGCTAATCATTCGTTTGTATCATTCGACTTCGACGAAACGTGGTTAACTGGTTATGGACTTGCGTACTCATATGGTACACTCATAGTCGTTGGTCATGTCATAACCTCTACTTTACCTCCGCTATAAACAATGCTCAAGTTGAGTGCTCCGTCCAATTATGCGTCGATGGCAGCTTGGACGAGATCAGCTCCTAAACTAAAACTGGCCTGGCCTATCATCACATGGCCCTAACATGCTGTAGATGACGGACTGCAGAGTTCTGGCTTTCTTATAGCATCATCAACCCAACAAATCACCATCACACCAAATTGTATCTCCCAACACGCCAGATCCCCGGGCGTCACCTTCCCGATCACTTCCTCCACTGCATCTAAAAAGTGTTTAATATTGTGCACCTGATCAATCCACTGCCGTCCATTCCTCATCGGACGGTTCAGCTCACTCTTGGACTGCGAGGAACCATGGCAGCCGAGCGCCAACGGAATCTGATCTCGCTGTCGAGGGTTGCGGGCCCGGCTGCACAGTCACCCGTGGTGCAACCCGCCAAGCAACAAGATCCCCCCTATCGTTTCATGCCTCCAACGAAGCTCCAACAAGTCAAGAGCTCTCTCTGCCCTCATCTCCTTCCCCTTCCCCTGCCCCTCCGACGACCATGGCCGTGTCCATGGCGATGTCCAGAGCTCTCGCCGTGCGCCAGCCCAACCATTTTCGCCACCGCCTCGTGTCGACGAGCTCCCAGCAGGCGTCGCCGCCGCGGCCGCCTCTTCTATCCCCTCGCGGACCAAGCCTCACGCTCGCCGCGCGCCCGCGGATGCTGCCGGCGAGACCCAGGCTCTCGGGAAGCGAATCGGACCTGTCGCCGACGCCGCTCTCGGAGCGCACCATGACGGCCTGGGACCTAGCCAGCCTCTGGATCGGCCTCGTGGTCGGCGTGCCGTCCTACTACCTCGCCGGCAGCCTCGTCGACCTGGGCATGTCCGCGCTCCAGGGCGTCGCCACGGTCGCCTTCGCCAACCTAGTCGTCCTCGTCTGCCTCGTGCTCACGGCCGCGCCGGCGGTCACGCACGGGCTGCCGTTCCCGGTGCTCGCGCGCGCCACGTTCGGCGTCCGCGGGGCGCACGTACCGGCAGTCATCCGCGCCCTCGTCGGCTGCGGCTGGTTCGGCATCGAGTCCTGGATCGGGGGACGCGCCGTGTTCCTTCTCCTGCCGTCAGCCCTCAAGACGTACCAGCCGCTGCTCACGCCGGTGCCCGGCCTCGGCGCGGCGCCGCTCGAGTTCGCGTGCTTCCTGGCCTTCTGGGCCGCGCAGCTCGGCGTCATCATGAACGGCATGGAGGGCATCCGGAAGCTCGAGAGGTACTCGGCGCCGGTGCTCATCGTGCTCACCTCCGCGCTGCTCACCTGGGCATACGTGTCCGCGGGCGGCTTCGGCCGCATCCTCTCGCTGCCGCCGCGGCTGACGGGCGCCGAGTTCTGGAAGGTGTTCTTCCCGGCGCTCACGGCGAACATTGGCTTCTGGGCGACCGTGGCCATCAACATACCGGACTTCGCGCGGTACGCGCGCAGCCAAGCGGACCAGGTGCTCGGCCAGGCCGGGCTGCCGGTGTTCATGGGCATGTTCACCTTCGCGGGGCTCGCCGTGACCTCCTCCACCGAGGCCATATTCGGCCACGTCATCTCCGACCCAATCGAGCTCCTGGGGCGCATCGGCGGGCCGGCGACGACGGTCCTCGCCATCTTCGGCATCAGCCTGGCGACCATCACGACCAACATCGCCGCCAACGTCGTCGCGCCGGCGAACGCGTTCGTCAGCATGAGCCCGCGGAGGTTCACGTTCTCGCAGGGGGCGCTCATCACCGCGTTGCTGGGCATCGCCTGCCAGCCATGGCGGCTGCTCAGCTCCAGCGAGAGCTTCGTCTACACCTGGCTGCTGGGCTACTCGGCGCTCATGGGACCCATCGGAGGGGTCATCCTCGCCGACCACTATATTGTGAGGCGCACCGCCTTGGACGTCGACGCGCTCTACTCGGAGGAGAGGGAGAGCCCCTACTACTTCCAGGGCGGTTTCAACGTTGCCGCCATGGTGGCGATGGCGGCCGGAGTTGTGCCGATCGTGCCAGGATTTCTTCACAAGGTTGGCGTTCTGCCAAGTGTCTCCAGCGCACTCGTCGCAGCCTACAACAATGCCTGGTTTGTGAGCTTTTTCGTCGCCGGCACCGTCTACTGCCTGCTCTGTCGCCGGAGAGGCGGTGAAGTGAAATACCAAAGCAGTTGATACTGAAGTGGGCTTGCAGAAAACCTTTGGAATTTGGAAATAAATACTTTTGAAAGTGGGTTTCTGAATGGCACGCTTAAGAAAAGAAGGCGTGTATAACACATTTACAGTTCTTGCCCATAATGAAATCAAGTAGAGCTTCCATGCAACTTACAAAGTATTCCCTCCGTTCACAAATATAAGATGTTCTAACTTTTTTCCGAATCAGATGTATGTAGTAGTTCGTATTGAAATATCCAAAACATCCTATATTTGTGAACAGAGGGAGTAGTATATTATAAGAAACTTAAAACAGAATTGTCACTCTTATCTGTGCTACAATGTATCTCTGAATCAGGCTTGGATTTAGTTCGAGAAGTTGTGTTTTCACTCCTTATTTATGCAATGGAAGCGAAGCACTTTCAAATGAATTTTTTAGTTACCACAAAGGCAACATATTCAGTTCGCAACAAAGATAAGCTCTCCGAAGCCGCGAAATGCCACGATGCTCTAGCCAAGAAAAAGAAAAAACTCAGTCTCAAATGTGTCACTAAGATGTCTGGTTACCATGCCTCATTGTTGGTTTACATAACTTGTAGCAGAAGGGTCAGAAAATATACAAATACCAATGCTGGTATTCATAACTTAAAATTAGTTGACATTTGTGCTAGCTGTCGGATCAAATGATGCATGAATCATATCATTAATGCTAGCAAACTCGCCAACAGCTTGCACTCTAGTTGGACAGCTATGATATGAGAAACCAACCTACTGTTCCAAGGCATGGGGTATGTATGTGTCATATCAACGGGTCCTGGTTTTCACCATCTTCCCTCTAGATGCCTTTTTCTCCATTTTCTCCCTCTTCTTTCGTGACTTCTCATCTTCGACTTCACCCTGAAAACAGGAGGTACAATACTTATGTGTCATTTCAATAACCCTGAATGGTAACAATTGCTAACATTGGTACGTGGTCTATTTTACCTCTGAACCACCGCCGAAGAATGTTCCTTTCAACAGAAAAAAGATCTTGTATCCACCGAAAGCTGGTATCTGCATATAGGAATGTATAGATAATAAGCAATATAATCAGAAGTTGACAATATTGGGGAACCCTCTTGGTAGTGTCTACAACTCTTGAGAACAGAGTAGATACTATATTCTAAATGGGTTTTCCACTCAAAAAAGTTTTCCCCTGTTGCTATACAAAGTACTTGCAAATTTGGTGCAAAAATATGACCCATATGTATTCCACTTAAAACAGAGTGGTACAATTTGGATAACACATTACTGCATTGACTATTCAAACTGCACTGCTGTTTTCTTTATACAGGATGCATATTTTTTGCACAAAACAATTCAAGTATATATAAATTATAGCATGAAGTGTGCCCATGATTTTAAAAAATCGAAATGTTGTGGAGTGGGAAAATTGCGTGAAAACACAAATAATAGAAGTAACTAGTCAGATGTCTATTTAGTGAAGAAACACTAAAGCCTGCTTTACCCCGAGATGTAAGTTGTCTGCAAGTGTCGAGATATATATAGAACAAAACTTGCGACATGTACCGATAGGTGAAGGTAATTTACATTGATCATTGTGACAGCCCCGTTATTTGGGCCGGCCACATACTACGTAACTAACCACTTGCATTTTTCAGAAATCATGCGACATGGTTAGTTCCCTTGGAACCCTTGGCAATATATATTGATGGTGCTCTATCTTCACTAAGCAATGGAGACTATTATCGCATATGTGCTCATGCATACAGCCAACAATGGGCTGCAGTTGGACCAAATTCTAACTGGACTGGGTTGTGACAATCTTTCAGTTCAGCTGCCATATATTGCAACACTAGTTGCAAACTTGACAAAACAATCCTAAGAATGAACCAGTAGTGGAAGCTAAAGTCATACGCAACAATAATAGTACATAGCTGTCGTCTGTCTAACGAAAAGGATCAAGAATGATAAATTATTTCCATCCAAGGTCCATCTTGTAAGATACTGCTCCCTACGACTCCAAAAGGAGGGTGTGCATACATTTCGAGATTTAACTTTGACCATCAATTAGACAAATAATATACAAGTCATGTAACTTAAAATTATGCCATTGGAAAAATTCTTTCAAATACGAATTTAATGGTATAATGACACGTAACCCACATTTTATTGGTTAAATTCACACCAAACTTGAATCTTGAAAAGCGTGTGCACCTTATTTTTGGAGTCGGGATTAGACAATAAGCAGGCTTTTGTACCATATATTTAATATGCTCTTTATTAAGAAAAAGGAACCTTAGGGTGATTTTAGCAGGACAGCAATGAATTGCTATGGTAAACAAGAATACAGTATGAAGTCCCAGGTCGTGCATATCTTACCACCAGATATGTCCACCAAAATTTTCCAGAAATAATGGACGTAAGCTGCACAAATGCTGTGATGTATATCACATCCTCTATATATCTGCAGGAAAAGATGCAGAAAACAGTTTGTAACTGGGTTATAGGAAATAAAAGAAGCACCGCATATACAAGTTCACATAATCCTCCAGTGAAAAAATAGCAATTTCTCAACTTCTCATTTTTTCCAACTATGTTAGCTTGAAAAACGATCTTATATTGTGGGACGGAGGGAGTAGTTATCAATGTACATTTAAAGTTGGTACTGTAAATTATATTTGTAAGGAAGCTGACAGCCATAGACTATCCCCGCAAAAAAAAAGACAGCCATAGACTATGTAATCCTCTAATCAGTGATTTGTCATCAAGTTCAATGATCAAAAGCTAAGAATTACACCATCATGCAGTTCCTTACTCAGAAAGCCCACCAGTGGCCAAGTCATAACCCGAACTCAGAAGTTCACGATTGTCCGCATCAGAATATTCGGGCTTTGTCATACTAGCGAGTTGCTTGTATGAAAGAAAGTATGCAGCAGATGTCACCACGAGGCCAATCCAATGCTTCCAGGTGAAAGAAGAGTACATTACAGCCATCCTCACTACTATGTAAATAACCTGCAAACAAGCAAAAGTTACACATGAACAGATGAACTAGTCCTCGAACTCAAAATGGCTAAATCTGTCAGACAGTTAGTTTTTTTTTTTGAAGCGGCCAGCAAAGCTGACATTTCATTGATTTGAGCAGAAGAGAGAGTAAAAAGGGTGATCAAGTGATCAAGATGGTGGAAAAATTACAGCCGCCCCCGAAGCTGGGCCTAAGTCCTATGGGATATTTTCACGTTACTTCCCCGAAGGGTAACTCGATGCACTTGGCCCCGGTCATTCGCCATTGCTCCATGTCGCGCTTGCAGGCCTGAGTGATATGTGTTGCGTCTGGCTGCTTTCCTCTGAAGGTACAGGCGTTGCGTTCCAACCATATGTGCCAGCAGATCAGTGCCACCACGGTCGTTACACCCTTCCTGTGACCTGGTGCTGCCGCCGCTATTATTCTTTGAACACGGCCCGTTGTAGTAGTTTCGTTGCACCAGAAGGCCTGATTCAGAGAGGCACATCCATTCCAAGCTGCCCCTGCCTGCCAGACTTGCAAAGCAACCGGGCACTCCCAGCATAGATGAACAGAGGTCTCTAGATTGCGTATGCATAGCCGGCAGAAGTATCCGTTTTCCCAGCCTCTCCTTTGCAGACGATCGTTGCACCACAGTCTATCTAGATGCAGCAACCAGAAGAACATCTTGACCTTGCCAGGCGCCCAGGTTTTCCAGATGATGGACTTGAAGGAGGTGATCTGTCTATTACTGAATTGGACCTTGTACGCAGAGCTTGTGGTGTAGCAGCCTGATGCGTTGAGCTTCCAGGTGATGGAATCGTTGATTCCTGGGGTGGGAGTGGTGGCGGCCTGCCTGATCTCCCTCGCAAGCTGCACCACCTGCGGTGCAATGTCATCCGTGCCACCGCGCCTCAGGTCCATGATCCACCTGTCTTCGTGCAATGCGTCCTTGACCGAGCGATTCTTCCTGGCTGATCTTGCGAAGAGGGTGGGGAAGGCTTAGCAGAGTTGGCATCCACCTAGCCATGAGCAGAACCAGAACGAGGCCGTCGCTCCATCTCCGATGGCCACGGCTGTGGAGGCTGCAAACAGGGCCCTGTCCGCGGCATCACAGGGCGATCCAGTTCCAACCCAGGGTCTTTCTGGGTGTTGCCAGGCTTGCCATAGCCATCGCAGACAAAGCGCCCTGGCGAATCTAGGAAGATCGTGGATGCCGAGGCCACCATACTCCTCTGGCATGGTCACCGTGCTCCAGCCCACCTTGCACTTTCCGCCGGACACCTCCTCGTCTCCCGCCCAAAGGAAGCGCCGCCGTGTTTTGTCTATATCTTTGAGGAATTTCTTGGGAACTCGCAGGGCTGTGAGAGCAAAAGTGGGCATTGCCGAAAGCACGCAGCGCACTAAGACTCGCCGGCCGGCCAGCGGCATGAGTCCGCCTTTCCAGCCGGCGAGGCGAGCACGAATCCTGTCCAAAAAGACCTGAATGTGCGCTAGTCTAATACGCCCCGTAGAAACTGGTAGGCCTAGATACCTAATCGGGAATGCCGTCGTGATGCCACCAAAGTTTTGAAGAACACCAGGAATGTCTACGTCTTCGCACCTAATGGGAGCTGCGAGAGATTTGGCAAGATTGACCCGGAGGCCTGTTGCATCGCCGAAAAACCGCAGCAGCTCTACTAGACTATCTACTTCTTGACGAGCAAGGTTAATGAAGATGACGGCGTCGTCCGCGTAAAGGCTCGTTCGCATCCTCGCCGCCGAGCCCGGGATTGGGTTCAGTACGCCTATCCTAGTGGCCGCATCCAGGAGGCGATGGAGAGGATCCATGCAAAGGATGAACAGAAGTGGCGATAGGGGGTCTCCCTGCCTGAGCCCACGGAGATGGACAACTATGTCGCCTTGGATCGCCGTTGAGAATGCAGGCTGAGGTTGAAGAAGATAGCAGCAAGGCGATCCAATCCCTCCAACGGGCTGAGAAGCCCAGCTTCTGGAGCAGCTCTAGCATGTACTCCCAAGAGATACTATCGAAAGCCCTAGCTATGTCCAGCTTAAGAAGAAGCACCGGGGTTTTGCTTCTATGGAGAGATCTAACTGAATTGTGCACGTAAAGGTAGCTGTCATGGATGCATCTCCCGCGCTGAAAGGCAGTTTGGGCCGGCGAGATAATTTTGTCCATGACGGCCGCCAGCCTCATTGATAGCACTTTTGTGATCAGCTTGGCAATGGAATGTATCAGGCTTATGGGCCTGAAGTCGTTCATTCTAGTGGCTCCGTCCTTCTTGGGCAAGAGAGCGATCATGGCTGAGTTGATCTCTGCAAAGTTCCCATCAACTAGGTTGTAGAAGTGATCAAACACTGCCATGACGTCATTTTTTATGGTGACCCAGCAAGCTCTGAAGAAAGATCCTGAGAAGCCATCGGGGCCTGGCGCTTTCTCTGCTGGAGATGCCATGATGGCAGCCCAAACTTCAGGTTCTGAGAAAGGGTTGTCCAGCCCCTCGTTCTGTATACTTGGCATATCCAATTCCTCCCGGTTGATGGAGCAGCGCCTTTCCTCCTTTTTCCCCAGCAGACTTGCAAAGTGATCGTGCACGAGTTTTTTCTTCTCCTCGTGCGCAATGGCTGTCCTTGTTTCTGTTTGCAGGGAGTGAATAAAATTCTTCCTCCTCCTGGAGTTGATCTTTGCTTGAAAGAAGGCCGTTCTTGCATCTCCCGCCTTGAGCCAGGTTATCCTTGAAGCCTGTCTCTTCCTTGCTCTCTCTACTGCAGCCAGTCCAAGAACCCGAAGCTTCAGCTGTTTCCTTAACCAGAATTCCTGTGGCGTTAGGCCTCTTCTTTCTTGAGCTATGTCAAGCCTCAATATTACTTCGCATGCCAAGTGGAACTAGGGCTTTGCATCGCTAAAAAGAGACTTTGACCAAATTTTCAGATCGTGCGCTGTCCTCTGCATCTTTTTCTTGAGTCTGATGATTGGGCAGGTGTGATTAACTGGGCGCTGCCAAGCTCGTTCAACTGTTTCCTGAAAGTGAGGAAAGCGTGGCCAAAAGGACTCGAAGCGAAATGCTGCCCTTTTGCGTGGTGCCGCAGAGTTGGCAAGCAGCAAAGGGCAGTGATCTAAACAAGCTGTTGCCGAGGCCATCAACATGAACAAGGGGAAGAGGGCATCCCATTCCGAGTTGCAGAACACTTTGTCGATGCTGACCATCGTTGGGTTTAGCCGCTCGTTCGTCCATGTAAACCTTCTGTTTTTGCATTTGATCTCCTTCAAACCTGCCCTGTCAACCGCTGTTCTGAACATGCACATGGTCCTCCTGTTCAGGTTGAGATTGTTTTTGTCGCGTGCTTCATATATGATGTTGAAATCTCCATTCAACAACCAGGGTTCTCCTTGTGGTGGTGCAGCGTGGGCCATTTCAGCGAGGAATGCATCTTTGCGTGTGTCGTCTACTGGTCCGTAGACCGTTGTTAACCAAAACTCGAGTCTGTCCTGGATCAGATACACCTTTCCGGTGATTGAGAAACTTCCAACTGCGTGTGTCACAAAACTGACCATGCTCTTGTCCCATAGAACTGCAACTCCTCCTCTTGTGCCACTCGCAGGGAGGACAGCGCACCCTTCCAATCTGGCTCCTCCCAGCTCTCTAACAATGCTAGGTGTCCAGGATTCTAGCTTAGTCTCCTGCAGGCAGAGGATACTTGCCCGGTGCGCCTCTGCTATCTGCCGCACGGCAGTTCGTCTAGCTGGCGTGTTCAACCCTCTAATGTTCCAACTTAAGATTGCGCAGCTTGTACTACTCATCAGAAACATGTAACAGCTCCAGGAGAAACAACACGAAGGACGATTTCCGACAGCTAATTCTATTCAAAGAGCAAAGTAGAAGCAACTGATACACAGCCATTCTATCCTGGGGGCGTCGTCGACCACCAATAGGCCCCAAATTTCGACGAGGATCGCGAAACCACCTACCACTACTGATACAGAGGAGTAGACCTAGCTCGAGCCGGCCTATCGCCGGCCGCTGTCGGAAACTACTACAGAGGGAGAGGAGTGCTAACATGACTACAATCCAGCCTCCTCGGCATCGGCTTCAGGCCCGGCCATGCCCACGGCCACGGGCAGCGCCTCCTTGTTGAGCCTGGTCAACTTGGCGATGACGTTGATGTCGTCGTCGGAGAGCGGTTCGTCGAACCTGCGGATGAGCGCTTCGGCCGCCTTGGCAGTCATCTTCTCCTTTGGACCCAGCAGGCCCAGTCCTTTCACCAGGCGAAGCGTGGCGCGCTCGGTGACGGGAGTAGTGTTGTTCTGGGCAGCCTGACGAGCACTCTGGCGTGGAGGCGGCGTGGAAGTTGCCCTGGATTTGGCTGGAGCAGAGCATCTTCGGGACGGAGGAAGCGGCAGCAGGGTTGGTGCGGGGCTGGTGAAGAGGTCGCGAGCAGCAGGGCCAGGATCTTGGATCTCCAGGTGGCACACTTGCTCGGTTATCTCTTCGAGCTGCATCTGAACTATTGTGGCGGCTGTTGGTGTTTTGCAGCTGAAGCTTGCAGGGATGTGGGATGGCCCAGACAGCGTTGGCCCGAAATGATCCGGGCCATCCTTCTGAGCATCTTCGCGCTGAACTTTATCTCTGTCAGTGAACTCCAGCGGCGCGGCCAGCGCTACTTCGATCTCTGCATCGAGGTGGGCAGCGTCAGGCTTGGCAAGCTCCATGGCGGTGATCGGCTTCTTTGCTTGAGCGAAGAACAGCTCGAGATCGTCGTTGAGGGCTTCAGAGCTGAGGGGAGCTGGTGGAGCTGGGTCGGCCTTGGACGCGTCCTGACTGGCACTCTTCTTGGACCCGTGGCCACTGGACCTGCGCCCGTTGCCCTTGGACTTGCGGCCCTGCCTCTTGGAGTTGCCGACGCGGTGGCGCGACGGCGGCGAGCGACTGCGGACGCGGCGCTCCTTGGAAGAAACCTCAGCCTGCGCTTGGTGGCCGCGCCCGCGTCCCAGGAGCGTGTCCCTCCAGGATCTCCTGTCGGCCCCGTCGTTGTCGGGGTCGCGTCGAGGGCCGCTGAGCGGCAGGCCTCGGCATCCAGCGTCCACCACCGGGGGACGGGCCTGGCGCCTGTGCGGCTCCTCACGCTGGCCATCCTCCACGTGCATGGTCCCGGTGCCGGGTAGGTGCGCGGCAGCGCATCGCCGTCGTCGGAGCCGGAGGAGGGCAGCCCGCTCTGCGCGGAGTGGGAGGAGCGAGGAGAGCGCGGGGACCAGTCTTCGATGAGATCGACGTGGATGAGGAGGTCAAAGCGCGTCGCCCCGGGAGGAGGCGCCACCCTGCGGTCCGGCGGAGAGAAGCCATCCATCTCCTCCACCCGGCCGGCGCCCCGCGGAAGCTTCCAGTAGGTGTGCCTGGTGGGGATGAAGGACATGTCCCACACCCAGACCCAGCAGGCAAAGGTCTTGGTGTGGCCGCGCTCCAGCGTGCGGCTGTCGCGGCGGTCGACGCACACCTTGTCGCCGAACACCTCCTGCGCCCCCTCGATGGACCAGTACTGCATGGGCATGTGCTCGATGACGCAGCGAACATGCAGGTTCAAGGTGGCGAAGCCCGCGTGGTCGTCCTCGCGCCAGGGCTGGATGGCGAGGTTGAAGCCGTCGACGCGCAAAGCGCCGCGGCGCACTGCGTTGGCGTGGTGCGCCGGCTGAGTGAAGACGATGAGGAAGTCTTCAGGCTGGTGGGCAGTGACCCGCAGCTGGTGGGGCGGGACGCAGAGCTGGGCCTCGAAAGCCCGCCCGACGGCCATCGAGGACGTGGCCGCCATCCCGTCCAGAGCGCGCAGCGTGACCGCGTGCTGCGTGAGGAAGAAGACGGCCCACTCCACCTCGACCGAAGAGACCCCCACCTTGTGGCTGGTGCGGGGGCGGCGCGCAGGATCTGCCAGGCTCAGCTCAGCCATGGACGGCGGGTGGAGGTGGGCGGGGGGCGGCAGCTGGGACGGCGAAGAAGGCGAGGAGGGCGGCGGAGACAGAGGGGGGAAGTGCAGGCGGGAATGCACCGGAGGGCGGGGAGCAAGCGGACCTAGCCTAGCGGAAGCAGGGCCACCCGGGCCATTGCGAGGATTTTGCGGACACTCACGACCAAAATGCCCCGGGCGCTCGCAGATGATGCAATGGAGCGGGTCTCTACAGTCTTTCCGACGGTGGAGCTTGCTGAGGCACCGAAAACAGCGGCCGCGAAAGCGACTTAAGAAGGCCTCGCGGCCATCGGCCGCATTGAACGCAGCCCGGCAATCCTGGGAGCGGGGTGGAGGGGGCCTGCTATTATCCGGCAGACCAGAGGAGCGGCCGCGGTTCTTCTTGGAGGAGACAGCCGTCCATCCACCGTCCGACCCCGAAGGGGAAGGAATTGATGGAGGCGGAGCTACTATGATGGACTGGAGGCGACGGGCTGGGGGCACCCCAAGATCCGCGGGATCTGCAGCAGGGGCGACTACGATGGATTTGAGGCGCGGGGCCGGAGACCCCGGCGAAACCGGCCCAAAGACTGCGTCCGCAGCCGTGGAGCATTCACCGCGAAGCAGGATCCGCGGCTGAAATCCCGGATCCGGGGCTGGGGAAGCGCCGCAGCAATGGAGCTCGCTGCGGGGAGGAGAGGCCATCTTCGGACCGGAGGGCGAAACCAGGCCTCCCACCCCAGATCCGCAGCTGGATCCGGGCCGAGGGGAGCGCGGTGCGCCCATGCCGCCGCGGGGGAGGGTGGGAGGTGGGGGCTGGGGCGATGGTGGCCGCCGCGGCCGGAGTGGCCAGCGGCGCCGGGGGCGGGGAGGGGGGGAGCCGTCAGACAGTTAGTAAAATTATACTAGATTAGATGATGGTATACATCCAGAAATACACCTTGTAGCTCTTACATGTGGTTCAACAAATGTAATTCACAGAAGGAGGCTACAAAGTCTCGGCAGGCCATTAAACAAAACTAAACAAGGCAGCGGAGGAGATTCCTTAATAAAATTAAGCCATCTCTCAGCAGAGCGCTCCTCCCTCCTACTGGATTTTTATTTCCCAACAACCCATACTGGCATGCAAGGTTCAATTCTACGCTTTCGAAAAAGAGACGGAATGGACACGGACTACTACTACTACAGAGTACAGACGATTGCTCCAGGCCAGACGAGCTAATCTGGTCCTAAGTAGGCTTCACCGGAATCACTACGGCAAGCTCAAAATCAGTCAAATTCCGTCAAATATAAAGTATCGAGCAGCAACGATCTACGGAAGTCCCAAGTAATCCACGGATCTGAGGGGGGCGGAAGGGAGAATCGAAGGGGGCCGCTCACGTTGGACACGAGGATTATGCGCCAGAGGAGATCCATGCGCTTCCTGTTCCTCTCCACAATCTTCTTGGATCCCTGGTTCGCCATGGCCGAGCTGCACGAGATCGTTCCCTTCTCTCCCTCGTCGTCGTTGGGGTTTCTCTCTTCCGGTGTGTAATTTCTCTGTCGAGTCAGTCTTCGATAATAACAACAATAATACTAGGAAACTGGGCTGACTCTAACCGGGCTTGGATCCACCTGGGCTTTTCGGCCCAGTACCATATACATTAGAGAAAAGTATAGTTTTCTCCCAGGGAGCAACTAATTAACGAGAGCTCTTTCGGGAGCCTGGCAACGATCAGCGCCACTTGGCGCTCTCAGCTATTCGCCACGTGTCGCGCTCTGGGCACTCCCTCCGGATTTACTTTTTATTTTTCCGCACGCGTTTTCGGCTTTTTAAACGGGTTTTTTCCGGGTTTTTTTGATGTTTTGGTTTTCCACCGGTCTTCCCTAGTTTTTTGACAAAAAAACGAAAAAATATTTTTTGCGCAAAAAAACGCATTTTTTTTCGCGAGAGTCACGGTTTTGTTTTCGCGAGAGGCACGGTTGTGCTTTCGCGAGAGGCACGGTCGTGCCTCTTGGAAACGAAAAAAAACGTGTTTTCTGTTTTTTTTTCCTTTCGCGAGAGGCACGGTTTTGCTTCCGCGAGAGGCATGGTTGTGATTTCGCGAGAGTCACGGTCGTGCCTCCTCGGAAACGGAAAAAAACACGCTTTCTGTTTTTTTCTTTCGCGAGAGTCACGGTTTTGCTTCCGCGAGAGGCACTGTTGTGCTTTCGCGAGAGGCATGGGCGTGCCTCTTTCGGAAAGAAAAAAACGCGTTTTCTGTTTTTTTTTCTTTTGCGAGAGGCACGATTTTGCTTCCGCGAGAGGCACGGGTGTGATTTCGTTAGAGGCACGGGCGTGCCTCTTTTGGAAAGGGAAAAAATCCGTGTTCCGGTTCGGTTTTTTCGTCATTTTTTTGTTCGGTTTTTTCGTAAAAAAAGGTTCGTCAAAACCTATCAACATGGGATCTAGTTTTGAAGATCTCAACGTGAGGAATCCAACGACGAAAGTGGTTCAAGATTTGGACGCACGGTTTAAGAGATAAAACATTTTGAATAAACGGATCTATAAAAAAGGGAAAACTCCCAGGTTGCGACAAGTGGCGCGCATGCAGCGCGCCATTTGTCGCAACCTGGGGAAGTTGGAGTGATCTCCGCAAGAAGTACTCCTTAATTAGTGATTTCGTTTCTCCAAGATGTGCCAATCGGACCAGAATCATATGGGCGAGTTACGCGCCGGCGGGCCGGCCGAACGCCCAGCCGATCATGCGTGAGCCCTCCGATTTGGCTGCCTGCAGCCGTCGGATGCCTCCTTTCCCAATCGTTTTCTTCCCTAGCTTGGTCAACGTAACAGGAGACCCAACGCAGCAGTTCGTGCCCTCCAGCCTTCAGCGTGCGCGCTCCCGGGCGAGAGCAGCAGTTCTCCGCTTCCCTCCTCTGCATGACCACCGGCCGCTCACACCTCGCTACCTCCCAGCCCTGCCCTCTGTTTGTCGCCGAAGAAGCCTTCCTAGTTCGTCGATTTTGGTTGCAGCTTTGTCGTCAAAAACGGATGCAAATTCCTTGGGTGTCTGATTGCAACTCCTTGCCATCGACACTCATGGTTGCAGCATCCCGGTGCGCCACTCATCGCCCTCTCCGTCGAGCTCGCCGCACAGGGTTCTGCAAACAACGGCCACCTATCAACCATGAATGGATGTAGCGAAATGTTTCATTGGTTGTAGCAAAATACGACGACGGTTGCAACAGAAAGGTCACCGCCGCCGTCGCGGGTCGCAGCTCCACTGTGGATGTATGTATCAAAAAAATTGTTGGTTGTAGCAAAAACCAATAGCGGTTGCAGCAAAAAAAGTCACCGCCGCCGTCACGGGTTGCAGCACCGCCGTGGATGGATTTGCAGCAAAAAAAGTCACCGCCGCCATCACGGGTTGCAGCTCCGCTGTGGATGGATGTAGCAAAAGGTTTTGTTGGTCGTAGCAAAAACCAAAAGCGGTTGCAGCTTTGTGCTATGTGGTTGCTGCAAAAAAACATCGTGACCCCGGTGTTCACTGGTTCCAGCAAAATTGGATCGTGCTTGCAGCAAAAAATGATTGTTGATTCCAGCAAACAAATTAGATGCAACAAAAAATTATGGGTCGCCGCTCAGCACTATCCTATCCTATTTTGCAGCAAAAACAAAAATTGGTTCCAGCAAAATTGATAGCTGGTTCCAGAAAAAAAAATTCAAATGCAACAAAAACATGCAGCAACCATCGTCGTCGTTGAGCACTATCCTTTGTTGTTGCAGCAAAAATTTACAAAGCGGGTTCCAGCAAAAAAATCAAAAAGAGTAACAACCTATTCGCGGCCACCGCCAGCGCCATCGACCACCATCCTCGGTCACCTACAGCAGCGGGGGTAGCAAAAAGCGAGCGCGCGCGATGGTTCCAATGGGCACCTGCAGCAGCGCGTGGCATCATATGTGTGGAGGCCTGCGAGGGAACCCAACCGTTGGGATGGGGGGAGAAGGGAGGAGGGGATAGGGAGGGAAGGGAGGAGCTGCAGGACGGTGAGGTAGTGCCGCGGTTGGGCCAACTCGTGTTGGCGGAGGAAGAAGACCAAGCTAGAGGCGCTGGGCTGTGAGAAGGAAAGAAGGAACGGTGGAGAAGATGCCGTGGGGGATGGATAAGGCAAGAGGATAAAAGAATAGAAGGAAGGCAGCTCGTGGGTCCAAGGAGACGCGTGGGACAGCGCGCGACCGGCGCGTCGCTTCGGCCGGTCTGCCGGCCGCAAGCGTTTCCCAATCAAAACGTTGCGGCTGTCCATGGGCTACTATCTGACTTGGTTTCATCCGATTGTCATCCTGCCTACGCTTTGGCAGTTCCCAAAACCGGTCATTCAACCCCCTCAGATCTGTAAAACCGGATAAATGTTTCCCAAAGAGGTTTTGGACATAATTTGAGGTGGTTTTGTCTTTAACCTTACTGACTGGTCATACTGATGTGGCATTGCACACTGAGTTGGTAAAAGAAAATTCCCAATTCACTAGCGCCCCTGTCGCTCTCGCGGCAAGACACCACCGACCTCCTCCCTGCACCACCCTACTTTTGCCTGAGCTTTGCCCCTCGCGTCCGACTGCGTCGCGGCTACCACCTACCGCCCTGCAATCGCTGTTAGTGGTATAGCCACCGCTCCTCCCTCCTGAAGGCCATGTCGAGGCGGTGATGGGTTTCGGGGCGGCGACGCCCTACACGACGCTGACGTGGAAGGGCATGTCATGACACTTCCGGTGCCTCAAGGACACCATGGCCACGCAGTTGCGGCACACCTGTGAGCTGCTACATGGGAAGGACGCTGACACAAGCTCTGGGCTCACCAAGGGGAGACATCGTGGCTCAGCGCCATCGTCTAGAGCCTCCATCAGCAGCGCGAGCCCCACTGGACGTCGTCGAGACGTATCATGTCAATGCCCGGCTCGTCGTGTCCGTTGTCATGTACGACGCGAGCAACACTATGCCGTTTACGCATCCCCGCCACATACCGTCATGTGCGGATGGCCGCGTCCTACACCTCCCTGTCATTGCTGCTACCGCATAGACCTGGCTAACCGTAGTCGTGGTCACACCATGTAAGTGGTGTGTGAGATCCACAATCGACCGTGCAGCTCTGCACCCCGTGTGCGCATCTGAGCCACCGTGCACTACGCACCTCACGCCCATTTGTGTGTTGCCGCCACCCGCTCGTAGCATCATGATGTTGCCCAATTACGAGCCATGCTCTGGCCGCTACAAGCTACCTATTCCCCGTTAATTGTTGCCTCGCACCATTGTGTATGACGTTGGAGCCACCAAGTCCCCAGGCCCACCAGAGCTGTCGTTGTTGTTTGTGCACAATACCATTGAGCCAGTCCAGTCAGCGCGCCTAGTTAGCAAAATTTACTCAAAACCACCCCCAATCACTTCCAATATCACCCTGGGGGACATTTATCCAGTTTAGCACATTTGGGAGGGGGTAAATAACCGGTTTTGGACTGGGTGTGTGTGTGTGGGGGGTATTTGATCCAGTTGGCCACATCTGAGGGAGGGAGGGCTATACTTTTCTCCATACAATATTAAATGTGGTGCACCTGCGCCCTTTGCCGCTAGGGTTACCGTCCTCTTGTCGGCTACCAAGCAGACATCGAGATCTTGTCTCCCCTGTCGTCCGCTCCCTTGTATCCTGGTTGGGACTGATCAAGGGGCGCTCTTTTACCATTGCCCGGTCTTTGCTATGCAATTTGAGGATGAGTGCTTTAGGGATTCTAAGCCCATGATACTATTTCTTTGAGTAGGATTGGCACTGGATGGAAAATCTTTGAGTTCAGGTACTGAATCCAGCGAGGTTGGAGCCATGATGAAAGAGCTCAGATTGAAAGAAGAGGATGTTGATGATGTGATCTTCGATCAGGAGGAAGCATCGCCGTCGGAATCCTTTAGGTGGATGGCCATAGCAAGAGTGCACATGGTAAAGCCTTACAACCAATTCTATTTTTTCAAGAATATGCAGCCGTCTTAGGATCTCGCTAAGGAAGTGAAAATTCACCCCCTTGAGGAAAACCTATACACAGTGCAATTTGCATGTCTTGGGGATTGGGAGAGAGTTATGGAGGAAGGTCCATGGACTTACCAGGGAAAAGGCATGGTGATTTCTCCATACGAAGGGTACGCAAAACCGTCGGAGATCAAGCTGGATATTATTGCATTGATTCTTGTAACTAGCAAGGCTAGTGAGACTGACAATCCCACTAGTTTCATTGGGATGAAGACAAGTATTGTAATTTTGATTGTAGGTGCTCAAATACTCTTATTGGTTCCATAAACTTTAAGGTCACCCGCCACTTAAGGGAAATAGCTACTTGCCTACAAACTTCTGTACTTTCGAACCCAACAACTTCCTAGATTAGAAGAAGCAGAAGCCTTAGCTCCAGAGATTTTGAACATTTTAATCTAGGACTCTCGAAGGCAATCTACTACCCAGATTCTTCTATTCTGGAGGCCTAAGTGTGAAATCACCCTTCCCAAGTGTGTCTAAAAGTTTCTAAAGGGAAAATATTATGAAGCACGACATCATTAAGTGGATCCGTGATGGTAGTACAACAAAGATATGGAATGATAGCTGGATACCTCAGTCAAAATGATGAGTCCTATTGTTTATCGAGTTGCAGATGCGCCCAAGTTTGTGTATGAGTTGATAAATAGTTCAAATGCTTGATCGAATAGGGAGTTATAATTGAGGAGATCTATCTACCCGTTGATGCATAAACATTATTACGAATGATGATTTTCTTGCAGAATGTGAATGATTGCTGGTCATAGAACTTTGAGTGTTCAATCAACATATATGATGATAGTGGGCACAAAAAGGCGAAGGGAAGATTGGCTCAAAAAGAGAGCCGGATCCTCTAACAATTCGACAAAGGTGCAAGTATGGGTGAAGCTTTGAAAAGTTTATGTCCCATCAAAACGGAAATTATTCTCTAGGCATGGCCGACTAAAGATGCTCATATGCATGGGAAGATGGCGAAAGAGTGTACACGTGATGTGTGGGGGATGGAAGATTCATGAAGGCATGGCCTTCTCGAGTGCACGATGGCTCGTTGTATGTGGGAGTTGGTGGACCGAGATCTCATGGAGCACATGATCGTGATTACCAAAACAAACACTAAAAATTGGTTGCTTCCCATGATCATTTAGTTGTCGCATGAAGCTTGTACAGGAATGATAGTTGCGTTTTGGTCCATCTGGACACCAAGGATAAAAATTATTTATGGGAGACTTAACCAGAGCCCATTAATTGACCATTGACCTCTTTGTCACAAGATTTATTACTAACTTGGCATCTGTAAGAACACCTCAATCATGCCCCAAGGGCTGCTCCACGAGCAATGTCACGTGAGAAGTGCCCCCTATGGATGAAAGGGTGTAATTTAATGTCGACACAAGTCTCTCGTGATAGAAACTTGGGTATGACGATGACGGTTTGGCATGATAAAAAATGGTGTCTATTGTTGGGGAACGTAGTAATTTCAAAAAAATTCCTACGCACACACAAGATCATGGTGATGCATAGCAACGAGATGGGGAGTGTATATTCATACCCTTGAAGATCGCTAAGCGGAAGCGTTTATCAACGTGGTTGATGTAGTCGTAGTCTTCACGATCCGACCGATCCAAGTACCGAAGGCACGGCACCTCCGAGTTCTGCACACGTTCAGCTCGATGACGTCCTCGCCTTCTCGATCTAGCAACACGGGCGAAGTTGTAGATGAATTCCGGCAGCACGACGGCGTGGTGATGGTGTTGGTGAAAACAATCTCTGCACGGCTTTGCCTAAGCACTACGGAAACTATTAAGGAGGATAAACTAGAGGGGACGGGGTTGCCGGCACACGGCTTGGAGTTTCTTGATGTGTCTTTGGTGCTAGCCCTACCCCTCTATTTATATGTTGAGCCTTGGGGTCGAAACTTGGAGTAAAAGCCTCCACAAAGTCGGTTTCACCCGAAAGGCAAGAGTCCTTCCCGGACTCCAGGGCCAGACGCCAGGGTTCCCGGCGTTTGGACCCAGACGCCAGGGACCCTAGCGTCTGGCCCCTGGACTCCGCAAAACTTCCTTTTGCGCTTTCCAAAAACCTTGTGGGCTTTCCCCTTTGGCCCAAATAACGTGTTGTCGTACCCAAACATTTCGGGAAACATCCGGAACCCCTTCCGGTGAATTCTGGAACCCTTCCGGAGATCAAACAACATTATCCCATATATTAAACTTTATCTCCCGACCATTCCGGAGTTCCTCGTCATGTCTGTGATCTCATCCGGGACTCCGAACAACATTCGGTCACCAACATACATAACTCATATAATACTATATCGTCAACGAACGTTAAGCGTGCGGACCCTACGGGTTCGAGAACTATGTAGACATGACCGAGACATATCTCTGGTCAATAACCAATAGCGGAATCTGGATGCCCATATTGGCTCCTACATATTCTACGAAGATCTTTATCGGTCAAACCGCATAACAACATACGTTGTTCCCTTTGTCATCGGTATGTTACTTGCCCGGGATTCGATCGTCAGTATCTCAACACCTAGTTCAATCTCGTTACCGGCAAGTCTCTTTACTCGTTCTGTAATACATCATCCCGCAACTAACTTATTAGTTGCAATGCTTGCAAGGCTTATAGTGATGTGCATTACCGAGTGGGCCCAGAGATACCTCTCCGACAATCGGAGTGACAAATCCTAATCTCGAAATACGCCAACCCAACAAGTACCTTCGGAGGCACCTGTAGAGCACCTTTGTAATCACCCAATTACGTTGTGACGTTTGGTAGCACACAAAGTGTTCCTCCGGTAAACGGGAGTTGCATAATCTCATAGTTATAGGAACATGTATAAGTCATGAAGAAAGCAATAGCAACATACTAAACGATCAAGTGCTAAGCTAACGGAATGGGTCAAGTCAATCACATCATTCTCCTAATGATGTGATCCCTGTCATGGTTCTAAGTCTGACAGTAGAATGGGGGGTAGGTATGGAGAGGCAAGATCCTAGCTATGGAGCAGTTGTACAGACAAGGGATTTACGAGTTCAGGCCCTTCTCGGAGGAAGTAACAGCCCTACGTCTCGGAGCCCAGAGGCGGTCGACTGGATTATGTGTGCGTAGGTTACAGGGGTGCGAACCCTTTACACTGAGGAGGGGGGTGGCTTATATAGTGTCTGCCAGACCCCTCCGGCCTTAGTTATGCAGGGTTTAAAGTACATAAAGGTTTGGCGTTACTGGTAACGCCCTACATAAAGTGTCATCATGGCCATAAAGACTACTTAATTAATGACTGTTTGGATACAGAGTGGTTCTTAATCTCCTGGTGGTCGAGTGAGTCTTCATGGTCGAGTGTCTTCGAGTCCGTCGAGTGGAATCCCTCTTGGTCGACTGGAAGGTAGCTTCTTCTGAAGATGTCCTTGGGAAGGGTACTTTGGACAGGCCCGTGACCCTACCCTAGGTACATGACTTCATCATTAGCCCCCGAATGGATCGAGGTTTGAATGGGGAAGGAGTTGATAATCTTCCGACTTGTTTTTGTGTTCTGAGTATGTCTCATCTTGGATCAATGACCTTTTTTAATGATGGCAGCAACTTTTCTTTCAGTCGCCTTGATCCATTCTTTTCTTCTGTCGAGTGAACTTTTGAACTTGGTGGACTTCCGTGTGACGGATCGTAGGAAATCTACCGTCTGACAGGTTGATCTGCTGTTAGCGGATTTTGTGGGATCCGAATTTTGGGAAGCACACGAAGCGGGGGGACCGCGGTACTCGGATGGGATAAGGCGTAGACGCCTCGATTTCTGCGCCGCCTTTTTCGCCACGTATCACGTGTGCGCGACTGTTTCGGGATGTGACAGGACCGCCCGGGCCTACTTGTCAGCCACTCAGAAGCGTCCTTATATAAGGCGCAGGGCGAGGGTTTTTGAACAGTGCCTCCCCATTCCCCTCTCTACCCTCTTCACCTCCGCCCGCTGTGCCTGCTCTAGCCTCCGCCCATCCACTCCTCGCGTGCTTCACCGGCGACAATGGTGAAGGAGAAGACGGCGGCCTTGGAGCGCGCGAAGAAGGCGACGACGACGGGGAAAGCAAAGGGAAGAGCGTCCAGTCAGGGCGGATCTTCGTCGAGGTCCCGCCTGCCGCAAGGTTGGGTCCAAGGGGATTGGATCCGCTCGACCATCACCGAGGCGGATCTCAACGACCTGGCCAATGAGGGTCTGATCTCCCATGGGTCAGCAAGGCTTCCGGGGACCGAGTGGCAACCGCAGCCGTAGAAGGGTGAGTGTGTTCTCCTAGCCACTCATGTAGATCATGGATTCTCTCTGCCACCGAGTTTTTTCTTCCGAGGGTTTCTGAACTTCTTTGGGGTGCAACTCCACCATTTCACTCCCAATTCCATTGCCTATCTTGCTGCTTTCGTGTCTATGTGCGAGAACTTCCTGGGTTGTCGACCGCACTGGGGTCTCTTTAAGCACATATTCACCTGTCGCTCACAGACGGTGAAAAAGGCGAGTCCGGATGATGAGAGGACTAAGGTTATCGAGATGTGCGGGGGTCTTGGGATTCAGATGAGGAGTAAGAGTACTTTTCCGGCCATGCCCCTTCCTGAGTCAGTTAGAGGGTGGCAGTCGACCTGGTTCTACTGCCAAGACGAGTCGACGCCGGGGCAGTCGACTGGTCTCCCTCCGTTCTCCATGGACCGAGTGAACAAACCCTCTTCTCTGAAGGTGCTTCCTGAGGAGAAATCTCAGGTAAAAATGTTGATGGAGCGCGTAGTCCAGCTCGTTCGGGATGGAGTGACGGGTATGGACCTTCTGGAGGTCTTCCTTAGACGGCGCATCCAACCGCTTCAGTACCGAGGCCACCCGATGTGGCTGTACTATGGTACCGAAGACACCACTCGGGTCCATCTAGAAGCGATCAGCAACGCCACACTGGAGAGGTGGATGGCCGCAATCACAGGGAATAAGGACAACCCTCGAGGGGCTAGGAGGATCCCACCACTCGACCATACCTACACACCGGACACGGTATGACCACTTATCCCCGATTGTAATCTTGCTTTATTCATTCTGCTTCACTGCAAATTGGTCGATTGACCTTTGTCTTGTTTTGTTGTCTGTCAGGCCACCACTGAGTTGTACTCGATGCCCAATGGAGCGCTGGATACCTCAGTCAAAATGATGAGTCCTATTGTTTATTGAGTTGCAGATGCGCCCAAGTTTGTGTATGAGTTGATAAATAGTTCAAATGCTTGATCGAATAGGGATTTATAATTGAGGAGATCTATCTACCCATTGATGCATAAACATTATTATGAATGATGATTTTCTTGCAGAATGTGAATGATTGCTAGTCAGAGAACTTTGAGTGTTCAATCAACATATATGATGATAGTGGGCACGAAAAGGCGAAGGGAAGATTGGCTCAAAAAGAGAGCCGGATCCTCTGACAATTCGACAAAGGTGCAAGTATGGGTGAAGCTTTGAAAAGTTTATGTCCCATCAAAACGGAAATTATTCTCTAGGCATGGCCGACTAAAGATGCTCATATGCATGGGAAGATGGCGAAAGAGTGTACACGTGATGTGTGGGGGATGGAAGATTCATGAAGGCATGGCCTTCTCGAGTGCACGGTGGCTCGTTGTGTGTGGGAGTTGGTGGACCGAGATCTCATGGAGCACATGATCGTGATTACCAAACCAAACACTAAAAATTGGTTGCTTCCCATGATCATTTAGTTGTCGCATGAAGCTTGTACAGGAATGATAGTTGCATTTTGCTCCATCTGGACACTAAGGATAAAACTTATTTATGGGAGACTTAACCAGAGCCCATTAATTGTCCATTGACCTCTTTGTCACAAGATTTATTACTAACTTGACATCTGTAAGAACACCTCAATCATGCCCCAAGGGCCTCCACGAGCAATGTCACGTGAGAAGTGCCCCCTATGGATGAAAGGGTGTAATTTAATGTCGACACAAGTCTCTGGTGACAGAAACTTGGGTATGACGATGACGGTTTGGCATGATAAAAAATGGTGTCTATTGTTGGGGAACGTAGTAATTTCAAAAAAATTCCTACGCACACACAAGATCATGGTGATGCATAGCAACGAGATGGGGAGTGTATATTCATACCCTTGAAGATCGCTAAGCGGAAGCGTTTATCAACGTGGTTGATGTAGTCGTACGTCTTCACGATCCGACCGATCCAAGTACCGAATGCACGGCACCTCCGAGTTCTGCACACGTTCAGCTCGATGACGTCCTCGCCTTCTCGATCCAGCAAGACGGGCGAAGTAGTAGATGAATTCCGGCAGCACGACGGCGTGGTGACGGTGTTGGTGAAGAACAATCTCCGCACGGCTTCGCCTAAGCACTATGGAAACTATGACGGAGGATAAACTAGAGGGAACGGGGTTGCCGGCACACGGCTTGGAGTTTCTTGATGTGTCTTTGGTGCTAGCCCTGCCCCTCTATTTATATGTTGAGCCTTGGGGTCGGAACTTGGAGTAAAAGCCTCCACAAAGTCGGTTTCACCTGAAAGGCAAGAGTCCTTCCCGGACTCCAGGGCTAGACGCCAGGGTTCCCGGCGTCTGGACCCAGACGCCAGGGACCCTAGCGTATGGCCCCTGGACTCCGCAAAACTTCCTTTTGCGCTTTCCAAAAACCTTGTGGGCTTTCCCCTTTGGCCCAAATAACGTGTTCTCGTACCCACACATTTCGGGAAACATCCGGAACCCCTTCCGGTGAATTCCGGAACCCTTCCGGAGATCAAACAACATTATCCCATATATTAAACTTTATCTCCGGACCATTCCGGAGTTCCTCGTCATGTCTGTGATCTCATCCGGGACTCCGAACAACATTCGGTCACCAACATACATAACCCATATAATACTATATCGTCAACGAACGTTAAGCGTGCGGACCCTACGGGTTCGAGAACTATGTAGACATGACCGAGACATCTCTCTGGTCAATAACCAATAGCGGAATCTAGATGCCCATATTGGCTCCTACATATTCTACGAAGATCTTTATCGGTCAAACCGCATAACAACATACGTTGTTCCCTTTGTCATCAGTATGTTACTTGCCCGAGATTCGATCGTCGGTATCTCAACACCTAGTTCAATCTCGTTACCGGCAAGTCTCTTTACTCGTTCCGTAATACATCATCCTGCAACTAACTTATTAGTTGCAATGCTTGCAAGGCTTATAGTGATGTGCATTACCGAGTGGGCCCAGAGATACCTCTCCGACAATCGGAGTGACAAATCCTAATCTCGAAATACGCCAACCCAACAATTACCTTCGGTGGCACCTGTAGAGCACTTTTATAATCACCTAATTACGTTGTGACGTTTGGTAGCACACAAAGTGTTCCTCCAGTAAACGGCAGTTGCATAATCTCATAGTTATAGGAACATGTATAAGTCATGAAGAAAGCAATAGCAACATACTAAACGATCAAGTGCTAAGCTAACGAAATGGGTCAAGTCAATCACATCATTCTCCTAATGATGTGATCCCTGTCGTGTTTCTAAGTCTGACAGTAGAATGGGGGGTAGGTATGGAGAGGCAAGATCCTAGCTATGGAGCAGTTGTACAGACAAGGGATTTACGAGTTCAGGCCCTTCTCGGAGGAAGTAACAACCCTACGTCTCAGAGCCCAGAGGCGGTCGACTGGATTATGTGTGCGTAGGTTACAGGGGTGCGAACCCTTTACACTGAGGAGGGGGGTGGCTTATATAGTGTCTGCCAGACCCCTCCGGCCTCAGTTATGCAGGGTTTAAAGTACATAAAGGTTTGGCCTTACTAGTAACACCCTACATAAAGTGTCATCATGGCCATAAAGACTACTTAATTATAGACCGTTTGGATACAAAGTGGTTCTTAATCTCCTCGTGGTCGAGTGAGTCTTCATGGTCGAGTGTCTTCGAGTCCGTCGAGTGGAATCCCTCTTGGTCGACTGGAAGGTAGCTTCTTCTGAAGATGTCCTTGGGGAGGGTACTTTGGACAGGCCCGTGACCCTACCCTAGGTACATGACTTCATCATTAGCCCCCGAATGGATCGAGGTTTGAATGGGGAAGGAGTTGATAATCTTCCGACTTGTTTTTGTGTTCTGAGTATGTCTCATCTTGGATCAATGACCTTTTTTAATGATGGCAGCAACTTTTCTTTCAGTCGCCTTGATCCATTCTTTTCTTCTGTCGAGTGAACTTTTGAACTTGGTGGACTTCCGAGCGACGGATCGTAGGAAATCTACCGTCTGACAGGTTGATCTGCTGTTAGCGGATTTTGTGGGATCCAAATTTTGGGAAGCGCGCGAAGCGGGGCGGACCGCGGTACTCGGATGGGATAAGGCGTAGACGCCTCGATTTCCGTGCCGCCTTTTTCGCCACGTATCACGCATGCGCGACTGTTTCGGGATGTGACAGGACCGCCCGGGCCTACTTGTCAGCCACTCGGAAGCATCCTTATATAAGGCATAGGGCGAGAGTTTTTGAACAGTGCCTCCCCATTCCCCTCTCTACCCTCTTCACCTCCGCCCGCTGTGCCTGCTCTAGCCTCCGCCCATCCACTCCTCGCGTGCTTCGCCATCGACAATGGTGAAGGAGAAGACGGCGGCCTTGGAGCGCGCGAAGAAGGCGACGGCGAAGGGGAAAGCAAAGGGAAGAGCGTCCAGTCGGGGCGGATCTTCGTCGAGGTCCCGCCTGCCGCAAGGTTGGGTCCAAGGGGATTGGATCCGCTCGACCATCACCGAGGCGGATCTCAACGACCTGGCCAATGAGGGTCTGATCTCCCACGGGTCAGCAAGGCTTCCGGGGACCGAGTGGCAACCGCAGCCGCAGGAGGGTGTGTGCGTTCTCCTAGCCACTCATGTAGATCGTGGATTCTCTCTGCTGCCGATTGTTTTCTTCCGAGGGTTTCTGAACTTCTTTGGGGCGCAACTCCACCATTTCACTCCCAATTCCATTGCCTATCTTGCTGCTTTCGTGTCTATGTGCGAGAACTTCCTGGGTTGTCGACCGCACTGGGGTCTCTTTAAGCACATATTCACCTGTCGCTCACAGACGGTGAAAAAGGCGAGTCCGGATGATGAGAGGACTAAGGTTATCCAGATGTGCGGGGGTCTTGGGATTCAGATGAGGAGTAAGAGTACTTTTCCGGCCATGACCCTTCCTGAGTCGGTTAGAGGGTGGCAGTCGACCTGGTTCTACTGCCAAGACGAGTCGACGTTGGGGCAGTCGACTGGTCTCCCTCCGTTCTCCATGGACCGAGTGAACAAACCCTCTTCTCTGAAGGTGCTTCCTGAGGAGAAAGCTCAGGTAAAAATGTTGATGGAGCGCGTAGTCCAGCTCATTCGGGACGGAGTGACGGGTATGGACCGTCTGGAGGTCTTCCTTAGACGGCGCATCCAACCGCTTCAGTACTGAGGCCACCCGATGTGGCTGTACTATGGTACCGAAGACACCACTCGGGTCCATCCAGAAGCGGTCAGCGATGCCACACTGGAGAGGTGGATGGCCGCAATCACAGGGAATAAGGACAACCCTCGAGGGGCTAGGAGGATCCCACCACTCGACCATACCTACACACCGGACACGGTATGACCACTTATCCCCGATTGTAATCTTGCTTTATTCATTCTGCTTCACTGCAAATTGGTCGATTGACCTTTGTCTTGTTTTGTTGTCTGTCAGGCCACCACTGAGTTGTACTCGATGCCCAATGGAGCGCAAGCGCCGGCTGAGGAGGAGGAAGGAAGTGGGGGCGAAAGCCCGGAGGAGTGGGATTCGGATGCTGATGACGATGATGAGGGTGATGACTCTGGTGAGGAGGAAGAGGAGGAGGAGGAGGAGGAAGTTGCACCTCCTCGCTCGGAAAGACGCTCGAAGCTTGTTCATGATCCCGCGGCTGAGCGTGGTAAGGGGGTCGCGACCGTCGCGCAGTCGACCAAGCGTCCTCGGACGACTTCTCCGGTGCCGACTGGGAAAGCTCCGAAGCAATCTCGAGTGGCGCCGTCGAAGCCGGAGAAGGTCTTGCCTAAGATGAAGATGGTGATCCCCACAATCTCAGGGTAATGGTGTAACTTGAGTTTTCCCGTTTCATGAACTTATTCTTGGTCGACTCATGAGCTAATCGACTGACTTCTGGAACTGCAGTGCTGCTACTTCTGATACCTCGGCCAGGGCTGAAGATCACGAGATGGAAGATGCTGTTACTTCAAACCTGGTATGACTCTTGTAGTTCCGTCTACAGTCGATTGGCTTCTTGTCTCTAATTTTGATTCTTTTCTGCAGCTTCATCTAACGTCGTTATTGACCTTCTCGACGACGACGACAAGGAACCACTGAGGCAGAGGAGGAACAGGAAAGCGTCTGCTGGCAAGGCGACTCAGGACGTGCCAGCACCCGAGACGTTGGTTGTGGAGGGAGACAATGTCACTCGGCCTACCGTATCCATTGCGATGCCGTTGACGAGTGCTCGCCCTTCATCATCGAGTGCTGCTCAACCCTCGCTTTTCTCGACCCACCACGTCCCAGAAGACCAAGCTAGTGCTGCTAAAGAAGCAATACGCCAGGCAGGGGTCATGATGGAGCAAGTGAAGGCAATCCGAGAAGCCAACTAGGCAGCTTATGACGCCAGTTCAGCTCTTCAGAGTAATGTTCAGGTCAGTCGGTCACCGCCTGTTCTGTTAGGATATGATATCTGAAAACCTTTCTTTCTGAAAATCCTAGTGTCTGTCCTACACACACTTGGTGCGTCGATTGAAATTCCGGGTTAGTGGGGGCACGCTGAGTGCACCCACTGGGTGTAGTCCCCAAGGCTATGGTGGACTGCTGGCAGTCGACCATAGTCTTTATGTCTTAAGTTTTTTCCTTACTCGACTTGGTCGAATGGATTCATAGACCGATGGGGGCACACTGAGTGCACCCACTGGGTGTAGTCCCTGAGACCGTGGTCGACTGCTGGCAGTCAACTACAGTCTGAAGAAGACCTCGCCTTTTTTTTTGTTGGTCGACTGGTCGACTCTAACTGATAAAACTAGTGGGGGCACGCTGAGTGCACCCACTGGGTGTAGTCCCCGAGGCTATGGTCGAATGTTTGTATTCGGTCGTAGTCTTAGAAACGCTATGATTTTTCCTTAGTCACTCGGAAGTGAATTGTCTTTGACATCTGTCGATTGGTTCTTCGCAGAAATCCTGCGAGCTTGCGGCTCGTTACACTGAGTTGGAGAACAAACACATCCAGCTCGAGCTTGATCTGAAACTGGTCCAGGAGAACTTAACGAAGGCGAAGGAGGAAGCAAAAGGTATGTTTGGTGAGACCCTCGACGACTGCCTTTGCCTCTCGTCCGTTTCAGAGTCTGATCTCACTGTAACTTTGCAGACAAAGTGAGGGATGCCCTGAAGAAGAAAGACCTTGACTTGGCTGAAATGCAGAAAGCGGCTTTAGAAAAGACCAAGCTCGCAGATGAGAAGCTGGCTTCAGTCACCAAGCTTGAAGAAGAAAACACCAATCTGAAAGTTGCTCTTGATGCGGCCAACAAGGAGGTCAGTCGACTGAAGAGTGACAAGATTGCCCTGAGTGACAAGGCCAGTGAATTGGTGGGAAAGAAGAACGATCTGGAGGCTTATCTGGGAGGACTCGCCAAGAAGCTATTCCTCATGCTTGAAGGTAATCTTTTGTATCAAATAGACATTTTAACTATGATTTCTCCATCCGACTGCTGTCTTGACTCTGGGGTTGTGCTTGCAGAGTTTTGCCAGAACTTTGAAGAGGAGACTGGTCGACTGGAAATAAACCTGGATCCCATCAACTCTCCCGTGAAAGATGAAGTCGCCATGAATTTGCTCCGGCTCGAATCTCGCATTGCTGCTGTTGTCGACTATCTCGCAAGGCTGAAGGTCGCAACTTCCCGCATCGATACAACACTCTGGCCAAGAGAGACGCTTCAGAACGACCTCGAGTCTCTGATGGCTCGACTGAACGAGGTCCCAAATCGAGTGCAAGAGTTGAAGAAGTCTTCTGCCAGGTGCGGCGTGGATGTTGCTCTGTGTCTGGCCTACGTTCACTGCAAGGACGCGCGAGAGGACAAGCTGGCGGCCCTTAAGGTGGCTAATACCAAGAAGCATGATTTCCGATCTTTCATGGAGACCTTCATCGTCGCTGCCACTCGGATCGCAAATGGAATCGACCTGGATGAATTTGTTGCACCTTCCAGCCCTCCGCAGGAGGGGTAAAAAACTTATGAGCTTGATACTTTAAATTTGCCTCGGTATGCCGAGTGATTTTTGTAACCGATAAACCTTAACGGGCTTAGCGCTCGAGCACTTTCGGTTCCGTTAGATGTTATCCGAACTTGGATTCGACGTTGAATATGTTTGCATTTGGTTTGAGGTGTCTTTTGCAGGCTAAGGCGAAGCGCTCATTGCAATCGACTTGTTCCCCAACACACTTAGGCGAGCACTGGGCTGCAGCTAAGCCCCCGAGTGGGAGGTCTGCTCTCCACTTGGTAGGATTTTCAAAAACTTAGGCGAGCGCTGGGCTGCAGCTAAGCCCCCGAGTGGGAGGTCTGCTCTCTACTCGGTAGGATTTTCAAAAACTTAGGCGAGCACTGGGCTGCAGCTAAGCCCCCGAGTGGGAGGTCTGCTCTCCACTCGGTAGGATTTTAAAAAACTTAGGCGAGCGCTGGGCTGCAGCTAAGCCCCCGAGTGGGAGGTCTGCTCTCCACTCGGTAGGATTTTCAAAAACTTAGGCGAGCACGGGGCTGCAGCTAAGCCCCCGAGTGGGAGGTCTGCTCTCCACTCGGTAGGATTTTCAAAAACTTAGGCAAGCACTGGGCTGCAGATAAGCCCCCGAGTGGGAGGTCTGCTCTCCACTCGGTAGGATTTTCAAAAACTTAGGCGAGCACGGGGCTGCAGCTAAGCCCCCGAGTGGGAGGTCTGCTCTCCACTCAGTAGGATTTTCAAAAACTTAGGCGAGCACGGGGCTGCAGCTAAGCCCCCGAGTGGGAGGTCTGCTCTGCATTCGGTAGGATTTTTTGCGGCATCTCTCTGAGGAATAAGGCATCAATCGACCTCGTCTTCCTTATGGAGAACACATTATACTTGTGGCGTAGCTCGGAAGGAGAGGATAGCAGTCGACCTGCACCTCGTCTTCCTTGCGGAGCGCATGTTGTACTTGTGGCGTAGCTCGGAAGGAGAGGGTAGCAGTCGACCTGCACCTTGTCCTCCTTGCGGAGTGCACGTTGTACTTGTGGGGTAGCTCGGAAGGAGAGAGTAGCAGTCGACCTGCACCTCGTCCTCCTTGCGGAGTGCACGTTGTACTTGTGGCGTAGCTCGGAAGGAGAGGGTAGCAATCGACATGCACCTCGTCCTCCTTGCGGAGCGCATGTTGTACTTAGGCGAGTGCTTGGACTGCAGCTAAGCCTCCGAGTGAAAGGCTGGCTTACCACTGGGTAGGATTTTGTTTAACTTAGGCGAGTACTTGGATTGCAGCTAAGCCCCCGAGTGGGAGGCTGGCTCACCACTCGGTAGGATTTGATTGAAACTTAGGCGAGTACTTGAACTGCAGCTAAGCCCCCGAGTGGGAGGCTGGCTCACCACTCGGTAGGTTTTTATAATACTTAGGCAAAAATGGATTCGCAGCTAAGCCTCCGAGTGGGAGGCTGGCTCACCACTCGGCAAGGATTTTTTTTACAAACTTAGGCGAAACGGATTCGTAGCTAAGTCCTCGAGTGGGAGGCTGGCTCACCACTCGGCAAGGATTTTTTTACAAACTTAGGCGAAATGGATTCACAGCTAAGCCACCCACTGAGGGGAAATTTTATTAAATAAAAGTGACAACAATCATTGGGAAAATTATGACACTATTATCTTGTGAAACATGAACTACAGAAGTGCTTTTATTACATTTCCGAGCGGATACTTAAGTGTAAAAGGGGCGGAGCAACTCCGCGTTCCAAGCTCGGGGCTCGTCGATGTTGTGCTCGATGTTGTAAAGATGGTACGCTCCGTTGTGGAGAACCTTGGTGACGATGAAGGGACCGTCCCAAGAAGGAGCAAGCTTGTGTGGTTTCTGCTGATCCACTCGGAGAACCAAATCTCCTTCCTGTAAGGCTCGACTCTTCATGTTTTTGGCGTGGAAGCGATGCAAGTCTTGTTGGTAAATGGTCGATCGGATCAGAGCCATCTCCCTTTCTTCCTCTAAAAGGTCGACTGCATCCTGCCGTGCTTGTTCTGCTTCAGCTTCGGTGTAGAGCTCGACCCGAGGAGCATTGTGGAGCAGGTCACTCGGCAATACCACTTCAGCTCCGTAGACCAAGAAGAACGGAGTTCTCCCAGTCGACCGGTTAGGCGTGGTCCTTAACCCCCAAAGCACTGAGGGAAGTTCGTCGACCCATGCTCCAGCCGCATGCTTGAGATCACGCATCAGTCGGGGTTTCAAACCTTTGAGAATCAAGCCATTGGCCCGCTCTGCTTGTCCATTCGACTGAGGATGGGCGACTGAAGCATAGTCGACTCGTGTGCCCTGAGATGTGCAGAATGCCCTGAATTCCTCCGAATCAAAGTTTGACCCGTTGTCAGTGATGATGCTGTGCAGGACTCCATATCTGAATATCAATTCTCTGATGAAGCTGACAGCAGTACCGGCATCAAGGTTCTTGATGGGTTTAGCCTCGATCCATTTGGTGAACTTGTCGACTGCTACCAGCACATGTGTGAAACCGCTTCTGCCTGTTCTCAAGAGCCCAACCATATCCAACCCCCATACTGCGAAGGGCCAGACGAGTAGCATGGTCTTCAAAACTGATGCGGGCTTGTGTGACATATTGGAGTAAAATTGACATCCCTCACGCTTGTCGACTATCTCCTTTGCCATTTCATTCGCTCTTGGCCAGTAAAATCCGGCTCGGTATGCTTTGGCCACGATGGTCCGAGAGGACGCATGATGGCCACAGGTCCCCAAGTGGATGTCGTCAAGGATTATTTGACCTTCCTCTGGCGTTATGCATTTCTGACCAACTCCAGTCACGCTTTCTCTATACAGCTGTCCCCTTATCATAGTAAAGGCTTTAGATCGGCGGACGATCTGTCGAGCCTCTTCTTCGTCCTCCGGGAGCTCTTTCCTCAAGATATACGCGATATACGGTACTGTCCAATCGGGAGTGATCACTAAAGCTTCCATGATCAGGTCGACCACTGCTGGAACTTCAACCTCAGTCGGATCTGTGATACTCTTGGGCTGCGGAGCTTCTTTGGTAAAAGGATCTTCTTTGACTGATGGAGTATGGATATGTTCCAAGAACACATCACTGGGAATGGCTTCTCTCTTGGAACCTATCTTCGCCAAATCATCAACCGCTTGATTCTTCAGTCGGGGTATATGATGGAGCTCTAACCCTTCGAATTTCTTTTCAAGCTTCCTCACTGCATTGCAGTATCCAGTCATGGCTGGGCTTCTAACGTCCCACTCCTTCATCACCTGATTTACCACCAAATCTGAGTCGCCATAAACCATAAGGCGACGGACGCCGAGTGAAATGGCCATGCGCAACCCATATAAAAGTGATTCATATTCTGCTTCATTATTGGAGGAATCAAAGTGGATCTGGAGCACATATCCGAGCTTATCTCCTCAGGGGGAAAACCAAAACTACCCCAACACCGGAACCATTTAACATCTTAGAGCCATCAAAGAACATGGTCCAATGCTCCGAGTGAACTTGAGTCGGTTGCTGTTGTTCAATCCACTCGGCGAGGAAATCTGCTATCGCTTGGGACTTAATGGCTTTCTTTGCCTCAAACTTGATATCAAGGGGAAGGAGTTCAATCGCCCAGTTTGCCACTCGACCAGTTGCATCTCTGTTGTGCAGAATCTCTGAAAGTGGGGCGTCGCTGACGACTGTAATGGAATGATCAGAGAAATAATGAGCAACCTTCTTCATGGTCATGTAGATCCCATACACAAGCTTCTGATAATGAGGATATCTTTGCTTCGATGGAGTCAAAACTTCAGAGAGATAATACACTGGGCGCTGAACTTTGAAGGCTTTCCCTTCTTCTTCCCGCTCGACCGTAAGCACTATACTGACGACTTGTCCTGTGGCTGCAATGTAAAGCAACAGAGGCTCTTTGCTGATTGGAGCAGCAAGCACCGGCTGGGTGGAGAGCAGAGCTTTTAGCTCGGCAAACGCTGCATCAGCTTCTAGAGTCCACTCGAACTTGTCTGCCTTCTTCATCAGTCGGTAAAAAGGCAATGCCTTTTCACCGAGGCGAGAGATGAATCGACTTAACGCGGCCAAGCATCCAGTAAGTTTCTGGACATCATGCACACGCACAGGGCGTTTCATTCGGAGTATGGTGCCTATTTTTTCTGGGTTAGCGTCGATTCCTTGTTCTGAAATGAGAAAACCGAGTAACTTTCCACCAGGAACTCCGAATGTGCACTTTGATGGATTAAGCTTGATATCATACTTCCGGAGATTGGCAAATGTTTCGGCGAGGTCAGTCAACAGGTCGGAACCCTTTTGTGACTTGACTACGATATCATCCATGTACGCTTCCACATTCCGACTGATTTGAGTGAGTAAACACTTTTGAATCATCCTCATGAATGTGGCTCCGGCATTCTTGAGAACGAATGGCATGGTGACATAGCAGAAGCACCCGAACAGAGTGATGAAAGCTGTTTTGATCTCATCGGGTCCATACAGACAGATCTGATGGTAACCGGAATAGGCATCTAAAAAAGACAATCTCTCACATCCCGCAGTCGAGTCGACAATTTGGTCGATGCGAGGGAGAGGAAAATGATCTTTCGGGCAGGCCCGATTGATATGTTTGAAATCAATGCACATGCAAAGTGACTTGTCCTTCTTGGGGACCATGACGACATTGGCAAGCCACTCAGAGTGGTATATCTCTCGGATAAACTCTGCTGCTAGGAGTCGAGCCACCTCCTCGCCAATGGCTTTTCTCTTCTGGACGGCGGACCATCGAAGATGTTCTTTGACAGGTTTTGCTTTTGAGTCGACTCTAAGGCGATGCTCAGTTAGCCCCCTGGGAACACCCGGCATGTCAGAAGGCTTCCATGCAAAGATGTCCCAGTTCTCACGGAGGAACTGGATGAGCGCTTCCTCCTATTTAGAGTCGAGTGTTGTGGAAATATGAGTCGGAGCTGCGTTGGGGTCGGTCGGGTGAATGTGAATGGGCTTCGTCTCACCAGACGACTGAAATGCTGATTCTGTGGCAGGCTTCTTGGCTCGTAACAAATCACTCGGATCTGCATTTTTCTTGTATTTCTCTAGCTCTACCACTGTTATCTGGGAATCGGCAATCTTCGAGCCTTTCTGAAAACACTCTTCTGCCTTCTTCCGATTGCTAGTGATAGTGATCACGCCCTTGGGCCCGGGCATCTTCAGTTTGAGGTACACGTAACATGGTCGAGCCTTGAACCGTGCATAAGCTGGTCTCCCCAAAATAGCGTGATAAGCGCTCTGAAAATCCACGACTTCAAATGTCAGCCTCTCTTTGCGGAAATTCTTCGAGTCGCCGAACACCACGTCTAGAGCTATTTGGCCGAGTGACTCAGCCTTCTTTCCAGGTATAACTCCATGAAAACTCATGTTGCTGGCGCTGAGTCTGGACATCGGAATGCCCATTCCTTTTAGTGTCTTTGCATACAATATGTTCAGTCCACTACCACCATCCATCATCACCTTCGTCAGTCGAGTGCCTTCAACGACCGGGTCGACCACCAAAGCTTGCCTCCCAGGGGTGGCTATATGAATCAGGTGATCGGACTGGTCGAATGTAATGGGAGTTTGAGACCATCTCAGATAACTTGGTGTCACCGGGGCGACCATATTTACCTCACGGTTGATAACCTTCAGTCGACTTTTGCTCTCCACAAAGCTTTGAAGCTCTCCATATCCGGTTCAAGATCCCGGTTCAAGAAGAATTTATCGCTTGCAAAAAAGTTAAAAATTACTGAAGAGGACTTGCTGCCATGATGCGCGGTTCAAACATGGGTATCCTGCCTTTATTGGCCTGACATATTATTGATCACATGGGGGCTTCTGCTTCATAAAGCGGGGTCTTTGTTCTTTTTTACATCATGCGTGGTTACACGGAGTGGCTCTGTTTTTAAAGCGGCCTCCGGTTTACCCCTTGACATTTGCTTTTTATATATCACTGGGGGCCTTGGTCGTGTCCGAACCAACGAACACCCTTTGATAGGCGACAGCCACCAGATCATTTGGGGACATGGTCAAGTCTGAACCAGTCACGCCTCTTGGTTGGCCTAAGGCCACAAAATCACTTGGGGGCATGGTCGAACCCGAACCATTGCCACGCCTCTTGATCTGGCATATATGCCACGAATCATTTGGGGACCTGGCTGACTTGAATCATTGTCACTCCTATTGGGGGCCTTGATCCTGTCCGACCATGGTAATACCATCTGATCAGCTCAGTATAGCATATATTTTGCAAACGGTTTTTATCATTGCCTTTGCTTCCATGTTATTTTCATGGCTTGTTTGTTCTTTGTTTTTGTTGGATTTCTTTTATGTCAACAAACACCTTTTTCCGGTTCTACCGATGGATTTGATTCCCCTTTAATCCGGAGACTATCTGCCCGGTTTGATTTTCTGTTACCATCCTATTATGGAGTAAACCGGTGTTTATCAACCCGGCTTGACTTTCAATTACAAGTTGTCAGTACATGATCAAATCATAATCCGGAGACTATCCGCCCTGTCTGATTTGACTACGAGTCGCCAGTATTATATATGGGTAATCCGTTGTCTATCACAACCCGGTACGGTTTTATCATAAACCGGCACCATATGGAAGGAGTTATCAGTACTCAAGATTGGAATTATCACCCTTACTACAAAAAGTTGGTAAACCAACGATGTGATTCAATGTCACAGGTATGATATATTTCATATTTAATTATTCTTAAGTGCAGCCTTGGTTATAAACCTGGGTTATATGTTGGGCATTATGACCCGTCCGGCGGTAAACCGCCAGGACACTTTAAACTTGTTGTATGCAGAAACAGGTTGAATAAAGCATGATGATAAATTATCCGGTGTTTATTAAACCGGCCTGGCTTTAAGACGATAAGTCGCCAGTATATGATGGAAAATTATCCGGTGTTTATTAAACCGGCCTGGCTTTTGGACTATACGTCGCCAGTGTATATTTGGATTGCGCCATTGGAATCATGCGCTTATAAATCATTGGGTTATATTATTCAAATAGCCAAACTTGGCTGAATTTTCATTATGATATTGAATGAATAAGGTTTTCATACCGGATTATATTATCTGGAATAGCCAACATGGCTGGATTTTTATTATGGTTATTAATATTATGATTGAGGTTTTCAAAGTCGCTTTAGCGCAATGGATATTATTTTATCAATGAATATGATTTATTCTGCAATGGAAGGAATAGTCTCGAGTTGCTGCAGGCTTACAACCCGGCACTTGGGGGCTACATTTTTCAAATTGAGGTTATATGCAAGTCTCATGTCGCTGCAAGCATGCACCATGATACTTGGGGGCTGCCAATTGCTCCTGTCAACAATTCAAGGTACAAAGCTTTTTATCCATTATATTGAAGGGTACATTGCTCAGTTGGTAAAGCACAAGGCTCTTAACCTTGTGGACGTGGATTCAAGTCCCATGATGGGGGTTACATCATATGATGTTATTTTTATTGAAGCATATGTCAAGTCCCAGCTCAATATTATCTTACTGAACCGGCCCTTGGGGGCTACACCATTGCTGTTCAAAGTTTACATGATTATATTTACAAAGTCCCTGCTCATTATTGCATAATGACCCGGCCCTTGGGGGCTACACTGGCTGAAGTTTTTATGAGTATAAGACAATTACAAGTCCCAGGTTGCTGCAAGCAGGACAACCCGGCACTTGGGGGCTACATAATATGGAGTATTCAGTTTTTGCTAGTGACTGGGATGAACAACATGGATTTCTTCGATAGTGACAGTATTTATATTGAAGCAAGTCTTAAGCCATCACTTTGTTCTACTCAAGACTTGGGGGCTACAGGTATTATATTATTATCCAGGAAATATTTTCAAATTCTCTGTTTGAGAAAACTAGATTGACCCGGCGTCACCAATCATTATGACCCTGTGGCTGCAACCCGGTGTCATCAATAATCATAAACCGGTGTTGGCAACAATCATGAACCGGTGTCTGCAACAATCATGACCTGGAATTATCAGTTTTTATAACCCGACAATTCTTGGCAATGATAAACCGGCAAGTTCTGCATCTTCAAGCCGGCTGAATATCAGATGAGTATTTCAAAACCAATATTTCTTAAACCGGCGCTTTGGAAGCCGATTCAAGTGGATTATTCTTCACAATGTTTTTCTATGAGAAACCAACGGCAGCAATTTGAGTATGAAGCTGGTTATTGACCTGGATTTTCTAGAAGGAGGAAATAACAAGGACTTAAGGATGATCAGTGTCGGTCCACAAGAATTCTTAACCCGGAGCACAACCTGTCAGAATTGTTCTGGTGTTTATTTTGCAGCATAAGTTTACCATGGATAAATCCAAGCTAAACTTGGGGGCTAATGTCGGGGATATGCCCCGCGGCGTAAACCGGCCGGAAGGATAAACCAGCCGGACTTGGCAATTCACCGGCGACCTGCACAGACCAGACGGTTTACAGCTCGTTGGTAATCCGGCAGGCGGGCCAGAGGAGCAACAAGACCCGGTGGCCTGTCTGGCAGTTCATGAAGGCCGGTTCAACTATTGTGGGCCGGTTTAAGAGGAAAGGCATGAGGAATATTTACCTTACAAGGAGTTAAGACCAGGACTTGTATCCGGTTTGTATTAGAGATAGACTAGTCCTAATCCTAATAGGACTCCACATGTAAACCACCCCTTCAACATATATAAGGAGGGGCAGGGCTCCCCAAAGAGGGACGAGTTAGAAGCTACAAGCTACAAGCAAGAAGAAACAATCTTCGGGCTAGACACAAAGAGGAGCGCCGGTTTACGGCGACTACTGTGATGATAATGAGACCTGGCCTCAAACAGCATGTAGGGTTTTTACCGGATGATGTTTCCCGGGGCCCGAAGCTGTCTAAATCCCTATCTTGTGTTGCGTCTCTCGATTCCGCCCAACCCCTCTCAAGCTACCACATAGATGCGTTGGCCTCGCGACTAAGTCCTTACCCTAGGACATCTGCCGTGACAAATCCACGACAGTATCCTCCCTCACTGTCCTCCTTGTCCTCAGCCTTGTCCGACTCCTTTTCCTTGTCCTTGGGTTGTTTTCCTTGAAACTGCTCGATCAAGAGCCGACACTGGCGAGTGGTATGTTTCGGGTAGATGAAGTTACCCTCTTCGTCTTTCTTCATGTGGATGTGACACGACATATCCATCACGTCATTTCCTTCCTTATCCTTCACCTTCTTGGGGTTCCAGGATCCTTTGGGCTTCCCCTTGAATTTGCCCTGAGTCACGGCCAGAGCTTCTCCAGGAGCCGCTGGCTCGGCTTCCCGCTTCTGCTTCCGACTGGAATTTCCTTTTTTCGACTGACTCGGCTTGTACTTGCCACTCCGGAGTCGATCTTCTTCTTCACCATTGGCGTACTTGGTGGCAATTTCCATCATTCGACTCAGGGTCATATCTCCGGTACGACCAAACTTCAAACTTAACTCTCAGTTCTTAACACCATCCTTGAAGGCACAGACTGCCTGATGATCAGACACGTTCTCCACCGTATGATGCAAAGTGATCCATCTCTGAATGTAATCTCTCAGGGTTTCATTCGACTTCTGTACGCAGACTTGCAGCTCTGTCAATCCAGCTGGTCGCTTGCAAGTTCCCTCGAATGTCCTGACGAACACTCGGGAAAGATCTTCCCAAGTGTAAATGCTGCTAGGAGCTAACTGATTCAACCACGCCCTGGCCGAACCTTCCAACATGAGTGGTAAGTGTTTCATGGCCACCTCATCATTACCGCCTCCTATCTGTACTGCTACTCGGTAGTCTTCAAGCCAGGTTTCAGGCTTGGACTCACCGGTGAACTTACTTACCCCAGTCGCCAACCTGAAATTGGGGGGTATCACTGCGGCTCTGATGGCTCTGCTAAAACATTCTGGACCTAAAACATGAACCCGACTGCTAGTGGGCGCATCTCTATCATGGCCACCTCAATGAGCTCCGTTCTAGTCGACTAGACCTTGCACGATGATGGATCTCGCGTCAAAGCCTGGTTCCCTGGGGTCGACCGGAACTCGTCGCCTAGCATTGCGCTGGTGCCTATCATCTTGCCGCCGATGAGCGTAAGACCCACCCCTTGGAGGAGGAGTGGGCACTCGACGCCGATCATCACGGTCGAATCGGTCATCATATTGGTCACGTTGACCCTCGCGTCCCTCATGCCGCGGAGGCGATCTTGGGCTATGAGCCGATTGAACTGTATTCGCAGCGACGGATCGACTGTGAATCCTGTTGCGCGGCTGAGACACAGCTGAATTCTGATCTCCTGCTGCTCGGAGCAAATCCCTGATCTTCATCAAGCCTCTGCCAGCCTCCGACTGAGAGGGCTGAATTGACTGCTATACGGGCTGCAGCTGCTAGATTTTGAATCGGGGTTCGATATACCTGAGTAGGTTGCGGAAAGAGTTGACGTCGACTGGAGTCGGGTACTCGTTGCCGCGCACGTTCGTCGAGTGCTCGCTTGAGGTTCTCCAGTCGGGTACGTTCAGCCAAGTTGGCCAAATGCGCCTCCTCCAAAGCGCGAGCCTCGGGAGTTTCTCCTGCGATGGGAGTATGCAGGGCATCCATGTTCCGGCAACGAAGATCTTCCCTCTGCAAGGAAGTGAGCGGCTCGGGTTGATATTCCTCGTGGGCCTGAGCGGGGTCGCCTCCGCCGTCTATCCTGTCGGTGCGAGGGAAGCCGGGAGGGCTATGAGGCCCGTTGACCATCAAAACCTCCGCTGCCGGATCACTGCTATCGCACTCGGATGCAGTCTCTACGGAGCCAGTCGACAGATCGAATAGGCCGTAGAGAGATTCGTCGGGTTCGATTGCCGCGACTTGGGTGGTGGCCGATTGGCGAGCTACTGCGTGTCTCACACACCGCTGAAGCCTCGACCGACCAGAGCGCTTGCGCTGGCGGGAGACAGGGAGGGAGGACGACACAGGAGTCGATCGATACGGAGTCGACGGTTGCCGCAGCAGAACGCCGCGGACACACGCCCGAAAATGCGTCGCACCGCTGACGGGGATTGTGTCGATGTCGAGTGGAGCCTCCTGGAGCCAAGCGGAGTCGTCGGCGATGAAAGTGAGGGCGCCGAGACGGATCTCGCGGCCCTCGACCAGAACTCCGCCAAAAACCATGATGAAGGCAATCGGAACAATTGCAACTTCTCCAAAAATTGCTAAGACACCTGCCCCAAGGTGGGCGCCAACTGTCGTGGTTCTAGGTCTGACAGTAGAATGGGGGGTAGGTATGGAGAGGCAAGATCCTAGCTATGGAGCAGTTGTACAGACAAGGGATTTACGAGTTCAGGCCCTTCTCAGAGGAAGTAACAACTCTACGTCTCGGAGCCCAGAGGCGGTCGACTGGATTATGTGTGCGTAGGTTATAGGGGTGCGAACCCTTTACACTGAGGAGGGGGGTGGCTTATATAGTGTCTGCCAGACCCCTCCGGCCCTCAGTTATGCAGGGTTTAAAGTACATAAAGGTTTGGCGTTACTGGTAACGCGCTACATAAAGTGTCATCATGGCCATAAAGACTACTTAATTACAGACCGTTTGGATATAGAGTGGTTCTTAATCTCCTGGTGGTCGAGTGAGTCTTCATGGTCGAGTGTCTTCGAGTCCGTCGAGTGGAATCCCTCTTTGTCGACTGGAAGGTAGCTTCTTCTGAAGATGTCCTTGGGGAGGGTACTTTGGATAGGCCCGTGACCCTACCCTAGGTACATGACTTCATCAATCCCGCTAATCAAATGACAACTCATGTCTATGGTTAGGAAACTTAACCATCTTTGATTAATGAGCTAGTCAAGTAGAGGCATACTAGTGACACTATGTTTGTCTATGTATTCACACATGTATTATGTTTCCGGTTAATACAATTCTAGCATGAATAATAAACACTTATCATGAAATAAGGAAATAAATTATTTCCTCTAGGGCATATTTCCTTCAGTCTCCCACTTGCACTAGAGTCAATAATCTAGTTCACATCGCCATGTGTTTTAACACTAATATTCATATCTGTATATGATTAACACCCATAGTTCACATCGTCATGTGACCAGCACCCAAAGGGTTTACTAGAGTCAATAATCTAGTTCACATTGTTATGTGATTAACACCAAAAGAGTACTAAGGTGTGATCATGTTTTGCTCGTGAGAGAAGTTTAGTCAACGGGTCTGTCACATTCAGAGCCGTATGTATTTTGCAAAAATATTCTATGTCTACAATGCTCTGTACGGAGCTACTCTAGCTAATTGCTCCCACTTTCAATATGTATCCAGATTGAGACTTAGAGTCATCTGGATTGGTGTAAAAGTTTGCATCGACGTAACTCTTTACGACGAACTCTTTATCACCTCCATAACCGAGAAATATTTCATTAGTCCTCACTAAGGATAATCTTGACTGCTGTCCAGTGATCTACTCCTAGATCAAAATTGTACTCCCTTGCCAAACTCAGGGTAGGGTACACAATAGGTCTCGTACACAGCACTGCATACTATATAGAACCTATGACCGTGGCATAGGGAATGACTTTCATTCTTTTCTATTTTCTGCCGTGGTCGGGCTTTGAGTCTTACTCAACTTTACACCTTGTAATACAGGCAAGAACCTTTTCTTTGACTGATCCATTTTGAACTTATTCAAAATTTTACCAAGCAAGGTATGTGCTTTGTGAAAGTCCAATTAAGCGTCTTGATCTATCTCTATAGATCTTGATGCCCAATATGTAAGCAGCTTCACCGAGGTCTTTCATTGAAAAACTCTTATTCAATATGCCTTTATGCTATCCAGAATATCTATATCATTTCTAATCAACAATATGTCATCTACATATAAGATTAGAAATGCTACAGAGCTCCCACTCACTTTCTTGTAAATACAGGCTTCTCCAAAAGTCTGTATAAAACCATATGCTTTGATCAACTTATCAAAGCGTATATTCCAACTCTGATAGTCTTGCACCAGTCCATAAATGGATCGCTGGAGCTTGCACACTTTGTTAGCACCTTTTGGATCGACAAAACCTTTTGGTTGCATCATATACAACTCTTCTTTAAGAAATCCATTAAGGAATGTAGTTTTTACATCCATTTTCCAAATTTCATAAAATGCGGCAATTGCTAACATGATCCAGACAGACTTTTAAGCATCGATACAAGTGACAAAATCTCATTGTATTCAACACCTTGAACTTGTCAAAAACATTTTTCGACAATTCGAGCTTTATAGATAGTAACACAACTATCATCGTCGGTCTTCCTCTTGAAGATCCATTTATTTTCTATGGCTTGCCGATCATCGGGCAAGTCAACCAAAGTCCACACTTTGTTCTCATACATGGATCCCATCTCAGATTTCATAGCCTTAAGCCATTTCGCGGAATCTGGGCTCATCATTGCTTCCTCATAGTTCATAGGTTCGTCATGGTCAAGTAACATGACCTCCAGAACAGGATTACCATACCACCCTGATGTGGATCTTACTCTGGTTGACCTACGAGGTTCAGTAGTAACTTGATCCGAAGTTTCATGATCATCATCATTAAATTCCTCACTAATCGGTGTGGGCATCACTGGAACTGGTTTTTGTGATGAACTACTTTCCAATTCGGGAGAAGGTACAATTACCTTATCAAGCTCTACTTTCCTCCCACTCACTTCTTTCGAGAGAAACTCCTTCTCTAGAAAGGATCTATTTTTAGCAACGAATATCTTGCCTTCGGATTTGTGATAGAAGGTGTACCCACCAGTTTCCTTTGGGTATTCTATGAAGACGCACTTCTCCGATTTGGGTTTGAGCTTATCAGGATGAAACCTTTTCACATAAGCATTGCAACCCCAAACTTTAAGAAACGACAACTTGGGTTTCTTGCCAAACCATAGTTCATAAGGCGTCGTCTCAACGGATTTTGATGGTGCCCTATTTAAAGTGAATGCAGCTGTCTTTAATGCATAACCCCAAAATGATAATGGTAAATCGATAAGAGACATCCATATCTAATAAAGTGTGGTTATGATGTTCGAACACACCATTACGCTGTGGTATTCCACGTGGCATGAGTTTGTGAAACTATTCCACATTGTTTTAATTGAAGACCAAACTCGTAACTCAAATATTCTCCTCCACGATCAGATCGTAGAAACTTTATTTTCTTGTTACGATGATTTTCCACTTCACTCTGAAATTCTTTAAACTTTTCAAACGTTCCAGACTTATGTTTCATCAAGTAGATATTCCCATATCTGCTCAAAACATCTGTGAAGGTCAGAAAATAACGATACCTGCCGCGAGCCTCATCACTCATTGGATCACATACATCAGTATGTATTATTTCCAATAAGTCTGTTGCTTGCTCCATTGTTCCGGAGATCGGAGTCTTGGTCATCTTGCCAGTAAGGCATGGTTCGCAAGCATCAAGTGATTCATAATCAAGCGATTCAAAAATTCCATCGGCATGGATTTTCTTCATGCGCTTTACACCAATATGACCCAAACGGTAGTGCCACAAATAAGTTGCACTATCATTATTAACTTTGCATCTTTTGACTTCAATATTATGAATATGTGTATTACTACGATCAAGATCCAACAAACTATTTTCATTGGGTGTATGACCATTGAAGGTTTTATTCATGTAAACAGAACAACAATTATCCTCTGACTTTAAATGTATAACCGTATTGCAATAAACATGATCAAATCATATTCATGCTCAACACAAACGCCAAATAACATTTATTTAGGTTTAACACTAATCCCAAAAGTATAGGGAGTGTGTGATGATGAGCATATAAATCTTGGAATCACTTCCAACAAACATCGTCTCTTCACCCTCAACTAGTCTCTGTTTATTCTGTATCTCCTGTTTTGAGTTACTAATTTTTAGCAACCGAACAAGTATCAAATACCCAGGGGATACTATAAACACTAGTAAGGTACACATCAATAACCTGTATATCAAATATACCCTTGTTCACTTTGCCATCCTTCTTATCCACCAAATATTCAGGGCATTTCCGCTTGTAGGGACCATTTCCTTTGCAGTAGAATCACTCAGCTTCAGGCTTTGGTCCTGCTTTGGGATTCTTCACAGGAGTGACAACTTGCTTGTCATTCTACTTGAAGTTCCTTTCATTCCCTTTGCACTTTTTCTTGAAACTAGTGGTCTTGTCAATCATCAACACTTGATGCTCTTTTCTTGATTTCCACCTTCGCGATTTCAACATCACGAAGAGCTCGGGAATTGTTTTCGTCATCCCTTGCATACTATAGTTCATCATGAAGTTCTAGTAACTTGGTGATGGTGGCTAGAGAACTCTGTCAATCACTATCTTATCTGGAAGATTAACTCCCACTTGATTCAAGCGATTATAGTACCCAGACAATCTGAGCACATGCTCGCTAGTTGAGCAATTCTCCTCCATCTTTTAGCTATAGAACTTGTTGGAGATTTCATATCTCTCAACTCGGGTATTTGTTTGAAATATTATCTTCAACTCCTGGAACATCTCATATGGTCCGTGACGTTCAAAACGTCTTTGAAGTCCCGATTCTAAGCCGTTAAGCATGGTGCACTAAACTATCAAGTAGTCATCATATTGAGCTAGCCAAGCATTCATAACGTCTGCATCTGCTCCTGCAATAGGTCTGTCACCTAGCGGTGCATCAAGGACACAATTCTTCTGTGCAGCAATGAGGATAAACCTCAGATCACGAATCTAATCGACATCACTGCTACTAATATCTTTTAACATAATTTTTCTCTAGGAACACATATAAAACATAGGGAAGCAACAACGCGAGCTATTGATCTACAACATTATTTGCAAAATACTACCAGGACTAAGTTCATGATAAATTAAAGTTCAATTAATCATATTACTTAAGAACTCCCAGTTAGACAGACATCCCTCTAGTCATCTAAGCGATCACGTGATCCAAATCAACTAAACCATGTCCGATCATCACGTGAGATGGAGTAGTTTTCAATGATGAACATCACTATGTTGATCATATCTACTATATGATTCACGTTCGACCTTTCGGTCTCCGTGTTCCAAGGCCATATCTGTATATGCTAGGCTCGTCAAGTTTAACCTGAGTATTCTGCGTGTGCAACTGTTTTGCACCCGTTGTATTTGAACATAGAGCCTATCACACCCGATCATCACGTGGTGTCTCAGCACGAAGAACTTTCGCAATGGTGCATACTCAGGGAGAACACTTCTTGAAATTTAGTGAGAGATCATCTTATAATGCTACCGTCAAACAAAGAAAAATAAGATGCATAAAGGATAAACATCACATGCGATCAATATAAGTGATATGATATGGCCATCATCATCTTGTGCTTGTGATCTCCATCTCCGAAGCACCGTCGTGATCACCATCGTCACCGGCGCGACACCTTGATCTCCATTGTAGCATCGTTGTCGTTTTGCCACCTATTGCTTCTACGACTATCCCTACCGCTTAGTGATAAAGTAAAGCAATTGCAGGGCACTTGCATTTAATACAATAAAGAGACAACCATATGGCTCCTGCCAGTTGCCGATAACTCGGTTACAAAACATGATCATCTCATACAATAAAAATATAGCACCACGTCTTGACCATATCACATCACAACATGCCCAGCAAAAACAAGTTAGACGTCCTCTACTTTGTTGTTGCAAATTTTACGTGGCTGCTACGGGCTGAGCAAGAACCGTTCTTACCTACGCATCAAAACCACAACGATAGTTCGTCAAGTTAGTGCTGTTTTAACCTTCGCAAGGACCGGGCGTAGCCACACTCGGTTCAACTAAAGTTGGATAAACTGACACCCGCCAGCCACCTATGTGCAAAGCACGTTAGTAGAACCAGTCTCGCGTAAGCGTACGCGTAATGTCGGTCCGGGCCGCTTCATCCAACAATACCGCCGAACCAAAGTATGACATGCTGGTAAGCAGTATGACTTGTATCGCCCACAACTCACTTGTGTTCTACTCGTGCATATAACATCTACGCATAAAACCAGGCTCTGATACCACTGTTGGAGAACGTAGTAATTTCAACAAAACTCCTACGCACACACAAGATCATGGTGATGCATAGCAACGGGATGGGGAGTGTATCTTCATACCCTTGAAGATCGCTAAGCGGAAGCATTTATCAACGCGGTAGATGTAGTCGTACATCTTCACGATCCGACTGATCCAAGTACCGAAGGCATGGCACCTCCGAGTTCTGCACACGTTCAGATCGATGACGTCCCCGCCTTCTCGATCCAGCAAGACGGGCGAAGTAGTAGATGAATTTCGGCAGCACGACGGCGTGGTGACGGTGTTGGTGAAGAACAATCTCCGCACGGCTTCGCCTAAGCACTACGGAAACTATGACGGAGGATAAACTAGAGGGGACGGGGTTGCCGGCACACGGCTTGGAGTTTCTTGATGTGTCTTTGGTGCTGCCCTGCCCCTCTATTTATATGTTGAGCCTTAGGGTCGAAACTTGGAGTAAAAGCCTCCACAAAGTCGGTTTCACCCGAAAGGCAACAGTCCTTCTCGGACTCCAGGACCAGACGCCAGGGTTCCCGGCGTCTGGACCCAGATTCTAGGGACCCTGGCGTCTGGCTCCTGGACTCTGCAAAACTTCCTTTTGCGCTTTCCAAAAACCTTGTGGGCTTTCCCCTTTGGCCCAAGTAACGTCTTCTCGTACCCAAACATTTCGGTAAACATCCGGAACCCCTTCCGGTGAATTCCGGAACCCTTCTGGAGATCAAACAACATTATCCCATATATTAAACTTTATCTCTGGACCATTCCGGAGTTCCTTGTCATGTCCGTGATCTCATCCGGGACTCCAAACAACATTCAGTCACCAACATACGTAACTCATATAATACTATATCGTCAACGACCGTTAAGCATGTGGACCCTACGGGTTCGAGAACTATGTAGACATGACCGAGACATCTCTCTGGTCAATAACCAATAGCGGAACCTGGATGCCCATATTGGCTCCTACATATTCTATGAAGATCTTTATCGGTCAAACCGCATAACAACATACGTTGTTCCCTTTGTCATCGGTATGTTACTTGCCCGAGATACGATCGTCGGTATCTCAGTACCTAGTTCAATCTCGTTACCGTCAAGTCTCTTTACTCGTTCCGTAATACATCATCCTACAACTAACTTATTAGTTGCAATGCTTGCAAGGCTTAGAGTGATGTGCATTACCGAGTGGGCCCGGAGATACCTCTCCGACAATCGGAGTGACAAATCCTAATCTCGAAATACGCCAACCCAACAAGTACCTTAGGAGACACCTGTAGAGCACCTTTATAATCACCCAGTTATGTTGTGACATTTGGTAGCACACAAAGTGTTCCTCCGGTAAACGGGAGTTGCATAATCTCATAGTTATAGGAACATGTATAAGTCATGAAGAAAGCAATAGCAACATACTAAATGATCAAGTGCTAAGCTAACAGAATGGGTCAAGTCAATCACATCATTCTCCTAATGATGTGACCCCGCTAATCAAATGACAACTCATGTCTATGGTTAGGAAACTTAACCATCTTTGATTAACGAGCTAGTCAAGTAGAGGCATACTAGTGACACTATGTTTGTCTATGTCTTCACACATGTATTATGTTTCCGGTTAATACAATTCTAGCATGAATAATAAACATTTATCATGAAATAAGGAAATAAATTATTGCCTCTAGGGCATATTTCCTTCATCTATCTAGGTTGTTAGCATTTGTAATTCATAGGTTGTCGATCCTAAGCTGCTTGAAGCCATAGCATGTCGTGAAGCTCCAACGGTGGAGGGGGGCACCGCAGACGGCTAAGACCATTGATGTGCTTTGGGGTGCCCCCTGCCCCCGTATATAAAGGAGGAAAGGGGAGGAGGCCGGCCCTACAGGGCGCGCCAAGTGGGGGGAGTCCCACTAGGACCCCTAGTCTCGCTCCTTCCTTTTCAACGGAGGGGAAAAGAGGGAAGTGGAGGGAAAGAGAGAGGGAGAAGGAAAGGGGGGCAGCGCCCCCCCCTTGTCCAATTCGAACTCCCTATGGGGAGGGGCACCTCCTGCGGCCTGCCTCTCCTTTCCCCTATGGCTCAATAAGGCCCATGACTTCCCTGGGGGGTTCCGGTGACCCCTCGGTACTCTGAAAAATACCCGAACTTCTCCGGAACCATTCCGGTGTTTGAATATAACCTTCCAATATATCAATCTTTACCTCTCGACCATTTCGAGACTCCTAGTCATGTCCGCGATCTCATCTGGGACTCTGAACAACCTTCGTTCACCAAAACACATAACTCATATAATACATATCGTCATCGCACGTTAAGTGTGTGGACCCTACGGGTTCGAGAACTATGTAGACATGATCGAGAGACCTCTCCGGTAATTAACCAATAGAGGAACCTGGATGCTCATATTGGTTCACACATATTCTACGAAGATCTTTATCGGTCAAACCGTAATGTCAACATACGTTATTCCCTTTGTCATCGGTATGTTACTTGCCCGAGATTTGATCGTCGGTATCTTCATACCTAGTTCAATCTCGTTACTCGCAAACCCCTTTACTCGTTCCGTAATGCATCATCCCGTAACTAACTCATTACTCACATTGCTTGCAAGGCTTCATATGATGTGCATTACCGGAGGGCCCAAAGATACCTCTCTGATACTCGGAGTGACAAATCCTAAGCTCGATCTATGCCAACCCAACAAACACCTTTGGAGATACCTGTAGAGCATATTTATAATCACCTAGTTACATTGTGATGTTTGATAGCACACAAGGTATTCCTTCAGTGTCCAGGGAGTTGCATAATCTCATCGTCGGAGGAATATATATTTGACACGAAGAAAGCAATAACAATAAAACTGAACGATCATTATGATAAGCTAACGGATGGGTCTTTTCCATCACATCATTCCACTAATGATGTGATCCTGTTTATCAAATGACAACTCATGTCCATGGCTAGGAAACTTAACCATCTTTGATAAAAGAGCTAGTCTAGTAGAGGCATACTAGGGACACGGTGTTTTGTCTATGTATTCACACATGTATCAAGTTTCTGGTTAATACAATTCTAGCATGAACAATAAACATTTATCATGAATAAGGAAATATAAAATAACAACTTTATTATTGCCTCCAGGGCATATTTCCTTCAGTCTCCCACTTGCACTAGAGTCAATAATCTAGATTACATTGTAATGAATCTAACACCCATGGAGTCTTGGTGTTGATCATGTTTTACTCGTGGAAGAGGCTTAGTCAACGGGTCTGCAACATTCAGATTCGTATGTATTTGTAAATCTCTATGTCTTCCGCCTTGACCAAATCTCGGATGGAGTTGAAGCGTCTCTTGATGTGTTTGGGCTTTTTGTGAAATCTGGATTCCTTCACCAAGGCAATTGCTCCAGTATTGTCACAAAAGATTTTCATTGGACCCGATGCACTAGGTATTAAACCTAGATCGGATATGAACTCCTTCATGCAGACTCCTTCATTTGCTGCTTTTGAAGCAGCTATGTACTCCGCTTCATACGTAGATCCCGCCACGATGCTCTGCTTGGAACTGCACCAACTGACAGCTCCACCATTCAATAAAAATACGTATCCGGATTTGTGAAATGTCTTTCTGATACTGAACTAGGTGCCCCGGGAGTACATCTCTTGTGTCCCTCATCCACCGCTTCATGATGTGGTGCTTGGGGATCTCCTCAATGCGAAGAATTTCCATCACCTACACGACAAAAGGAATCATGTCAATAGGCCTGACACTTTTTGTTTTTATCTTAGCGCCTATTTACGTCTTTCTTACCCTCAATGCATGGCTACAAAGCATGCCAGTATGCTCAAACTGGCCACACTCACAACTGAAGATTGTCATGTCTTCATTTATGGTCACCTCATACTCAACCCTGCTCCACCTCTCTCTCTTCGCTGCATTATTGTGAGTGGTGATGTACTTCCTCATCCTATCCACTTGTGTGACATTGTAGGCGGTTGCTTCCATCAAGAGGCGACCAAATTCCTGAAACATATTCCTAGTGTATATTTTGCTGGCATGCCGTTGTATTCGAGGTTAGTCCGTCTCACCGGGCCACCCTGCCATAATGTAAGTAAACAAAAAAATTAGAATGAAACATGCAGCTTTTTGATCGTGCCCCTCAATCTTTCATTTGGGAAAACTTTCAAATTTGCTCAAGTGTTGGATGGGTAACTTACAATCATGGTCCTCTTCTCCCCGTAGCTCTCATCACGCTCTCTGTCAAATTGTAGTCTCATGTATTGCCTGACAAAGACATGCATTGGGCTTGCAGGGGGCATGTATGATTTTAGCATATGGTTTGCACTCTCACTCTGCTGGGTGCTTGTCATCTTCGCACAAAACACGCCCCTGAAATATGGCTTAGCCCATTTTCTCCGGGTTTCATATATTTGTGTCATGTATGCGTGACTCCTCAAGTTGTACTTATCCAGAAGTGTTGCCCAAGCCGATTCGAACTCATCTTCCGTTAGCATGTGGTTCACTACCTTCTGAAATTCAACCTCAAAATCGCTCTTCTTCGTGTACAGTGGCCCCAACGTTTCCTTCGCCTTCTTGAGGACATGCCATTTGCACCAACGGTGCATGGTGTCAGGATAAGTTCTCTTAATCGCCACCTCCATGGCCCTGCATTGGTCTGCAGTTATGAAATCAGTTTTTCAGTCAGCTTGCACAATTAGTTCACATAGACATCAGAGAACTAAGTTGAATCTTTTATACATACATACATACATACACACATATATATATATATATATATATATATATATATATATATATATATATCAATGTGAAAGCTTGATAGCAATTCATAAATTGTCTTCATTTTTTTTGACATGGCCCTCACCTGTGAGTATAGTTCTGGGGGCAGGCCCCCCATCATACGCAAGAATTCTGCAAAAAAGACACTCAAAGCTCTCTTCTCGCTCATCACGCATTAACAAACCTGCCAAGATGATGTTCTGGTAATGATTGTTAACCCCGACAAACAACTTGAATGGCATGTCATACAGGTTTGTTCTATATGTAGTGTCGAACGTGACGACATCCCCAAAGAATTTGTATTGTGAGCGGCTGCTGCCATTAGCCCACATTAGGTTTTTGACCTTACTTGTATTGTTAGCCAACCTGACATAGGTGAAACCAAGATCCCTCGAACGAATGTCAGCAAACACTTCACGTGTCCTCCGGACATCGTCGTCAGCTTGCTCACGGTTAGTTTTCCCACATATATTCCTGAGTGTCCTCTTTGTGAATGGCACACCTTCTCAACAGAACCGAAAAAACTCCCAATTATGCCGTATACCTTTCCCAAGTTGACATTGTTTTCCCTTAGCTTCCTAATGAAATCTTTGGTGTAGACGTCTATGTGTTTATGGGACGGCTAGTGCACTTTCTCACCCATAGTGAGCGACAGAGAATGATTGTGATTTTCCCGGTGCTCTGTGATGTACCAACTATTGTCGGATGCTCGCAGCAGCCTAACCAGTGCTGGACACTCACATCTGCAGGACCTACTGTTCTCTGCTTCTGGTTTTCCTTGTAGGGAAATAACCAAGCGAAAACAAAACAAGGTTATGTCAATCTAGAGTTTTCTTCCTGCAACTACATTTCCTATATGCATATAGAATAACACTTACCAAGCACCCACAGATATTCTCCTGCATCATTTTTGTTCTCTGAGCATTTAGTCTGATTTTCCCATATCTTATTCTGAAGCCGATCTCCCAGGAATAAAGATTGTAGAAATCATATGCCTCACCCAATGAGTCAAAACTGAGCCCTAGTGTCGGTGTCAAAACCGGCAGATCTCGGGTAGGGGGGCCCAAGCTGTGCGTCTAAGGATCAATGGTAACAGGAGACCGGGGACACAATGTTTACCCAGGTTCGGGCCCTCTTAAGGGAGGCAAAACCCTACTCCTGCTTGATTATATTCGACGAATATGAAGATTACAAGAGTTGATCTACCTCGAGATCGTAATGGCCAACCCTAGATGTCTAGCCTATGAGAATTCCAACGATGGTGAAGAAGATAGCCTCTACTGACTAACCCCTCCAGTTTGTATGCACACCAGAGGGGTCTATGGTTTGTACAAGGTCGGTTTACCAAGGAAGAAAGCTTCTGAACTCTATTCTTGCCGTCTACGTATTGAGAAATCCCATACGGACACGGTAGATAATCTTCAACTTGATTTTATACGGCCCATCCAACCCGGCCCATACTCCTGGGCCGGACACCTGAGGACCCCCGAATCCAAGACTCCCTCAATAGCCCCCGAACTTGCCTTCAATGATGATGTAGTGTGAGGACACAAGTCTTCGGCTTTGCAAGGCGGGTTCTCCATCATATTCCGGTTTGATGATAGTCCGACATCGGCTTCCGTGTCCAGTCTTTATGAGAACAGTCTGTTACTCTTGTATTTTAATATTTCCAACAGGCACAGGTTGCGCCTATATAACGAGGCTAGATCTTCAAAACGCCATCTCGCACCGCTCCAAGAGAAACAGGGCAAACCACGGAAAAAAATCAAACCATGGCTAGTGTCCCCAACTCCTCCTCGCGTCCTCATGGCCCTCAAGAGGGGGATTGGCAGAGTTTCTCCGTATCTCATCTCTAGCTCAATCGGCTCCAGACGCAAGGATATCTCCCCCTACGGATCTAGTCCCCATATGGGCAGGGTTGACTTCTATGGGCGATGACGCATTGGCAAAAAAATTCCCCAATCCCAGCCAAGGAGAGAGGGTGTGCTTCATCTCGTTCCTTTCGAGGGGCGTGGTATTCCCAATCCACCCCTTCCTCAAGGGTGTACTGGAATACTATGGGATCCAACTGCACAACCTCACACCAGGTTCTATTCTGCACATTTCCGGTTTTGTCGCCCTTTGCGAGCTATTTTTAGGCTGCGAGGCTCATTTTGAACTATGGAGGAAGTTCTTCTACCTCGTCCCCCGCCACCTGGGCGGAGGGTCCATATTTGAAGTGGGCGGCGCTAAAGTATGGCGCATAGCCGGATCCGGTTACCCAGTCGGGACTTCGAAGAGAGGGTCCGACAAATGGTCTTCGGAATGGTTGTACATTGATGATGTTCCTCTTCCGTACCCTGTTTGGCGCGAGCTTCCCAAATTCTCCAGCGCTCCTTTAAAGAAGCTGTTCAGCTGGTGCCCCAAGTCCCCTAGACAAGAGGATAGCCCGGAAGTGATGAGATTGGTCAGCAAGGTCAGATTATTGACCCATTCTGGACTGTCCATCGTTGAAGTCATGGCTATCGCAATAAAGCGATGTATCTAGCCTCTTCAGTCCAGAGTGGGTCCTTTATGGAACTACAACTAGGAGGACGATGCATCTCGTAATACGCGAAAGGGGCCGGATAATCAAGTCACATTTGCTGCCATGCTTATGGACCTTTATAAGGGAGAGGAAGAAGACTTCATCCGCGTACAATGCCGGGATGGCTTCTCCATGTACAACCCCGTTGACTAGGTAAGTTTAGTCATTCAACACCCTTTTTTTAGGTGCGTTAACTGAATAATCTGGTTGTTTCAAAAACAATCATGGAGGAAGGTAGTCGAGAACATCTATTGCCCTCCTCCGCAACCAGAAGACCACGCACATCACGGAGACCCCGGATTTCATGAAGATCCGGATATATTTGTTGAATTTTAAGACGAAGTCTACTACCAGGCGAGCCTTGACGGCTCGAAGGTAGCCATTATAGTCGATTACCCCGATCTCTACCCCTTCGTCAAGGTAAGTGTCCGGAAATCAAAAAGGAGTGTCATTTCCACACATAACTTATTCTCCATATTGGGCCGCACTTCGCAGGGACGGCGCTCGGCGTACCGTACCCAAGGACGGGCAACAAGATGAAGAACGACACCTTCAAGGGGTAGTCGTGTGAAGCAAAGGAAGCCGGGAGTGTCACTGAGCCTGCTCCATCACCCAAAATGTATGTTCCTTATTTCATATTTAGGCGCGAAGCCGAATTTTCATTTTTTATCCTCCTATTATCTCAGGAGGGGTACCTAGTGGACCATAAACAAAATCCCAGCCAGCCGGGCCGCAGCCAATCCGGCGCCGGAGATATCAACTAGGACCGGGGCGCATGCTGACGTGGCGCAGACCCATCTGCCTCATCAAGAACCTGATGAGGTGTCCATCACCAACTCCAAAGTAGAAAGTGCGATGAATCATCGGCACTTGAAAGAAGCTCTGCGTACCCCTGCTTTGACAAAGTCGGAGTTTACCGCTCTTAGCATCGTGGGCGCATACATCCGAGCTGCCCGGGATGGACTTACAGGAGTTGCTCGCCTGTTCTCAAAAGATATACATGTATAAATTAATATAAACTTTGTAGATAGATAGCAGTAGCCCTCGAGACTTAAAGCGGGTGAAAAAAGCCGATTTGAGGATCGCTTATAACCGCAAGTTCTCAAGGAGAAGAACAGTTCATTGTCCCAGGAGCTCGAGACAAGCCGGACACAGCTAAATGTCGATGTCTCTGAGCTTGAAGAAATGAAGAGTGCCCCAATGTATTTTGGCAAAGATAAAAAACTAGAAGAAGAAGTGAAGAGGCAGGCCGAAGAGATAAAGAGCTTAAAGGCTCAACTCTTGGAGGCATAACAGGAAAACCAGAAACTAAAGGGCGGCATATTCGGTATGACTTGTGAATCGTCCGGATTATTGATATAATCATATATTGCGGAATGTTATAGTTCGGTTGATACATGTATGTTGACCGGTCGCCCCGAGGAGGAAGTGTCCGGGCTGCAAAGTGACATTCTAAAGGAACTGGGAAAGCTGCACGAGCATGCCCGGAAGGCCATGAAGAATATGGCCAAAGCCTTATGGCCCTCCGATGTCCCTCCAGAAAGTATGGAGGGGTTGGCAGATCTGTTCAAGGGCGCTTGGTGCCGCTTCGAGCTGTGGAAGACGTCCGCATGCCGTGAAGGTGCACGAGAGGCATGGGCCATGGTGAAGACATGCTACATCGTACTTGATCCGAACCATATGGCCCGAGTTGGACCGCAAGGACCTGACGGGAAGGAAATTCCTGTAAGCTTGGTATATGACCAAGTAATGACAGCGGCTTCACAACAAGATTGTAAATTAGATAGTTTAGTAGATGACGTAGAAAGAGAGTAGGCATTCGATTCTATGTAACAATGTACTTTATGACCGAACTTATAAATTTTTTTGTCATCGCAGACCTTCAGTTTCCACCTCCGAACAAAGAAGTTGGAGTGTTTCCATATACCACGTCTAACTAAGAAATGTTTAATATCTTTGGAAACTAGGCAATCCATTCATGTTGCTCGAACAAACAAAAGTGTTCGGGGAGTTATGTTATATTACTTTTTAACATAAGAAACATCTTCCAAGAAAAATAGTTCCGTTAGGGGTTCCTTTCCTTGGGATAGGCTTGTATCCAAAGTACAGGCAGCCAATTTCATAGTTTTTTCCAGAAACTATCTGTTGTATATGTGTCGGCCAATTATTCCCTTAAGAACGCTAGCTTTCGGCTTCAGCCGTCTGAGGTACAGGTCCAGATAACCCGGTTGTAGCAATCACAGAGGTACTCCCTTTACACCATAGCTGGACAATCGGGAACGTAGGGTATAAACACAGGAGCAAGGCAACCCAGCTTGGCAAAAACTTAAGTCATAGAGGTGCATAAAATGGCAGAAACAACAACCATCATGGACGAAAGAAGCTTGTAAGCTTTTCAATAAAATGCTTCTTTAAAATAAGCCCCCATGTATGATGGGGTGTATACATTTAAAGATGTGTACCCCAAACAATGCGGTCGATCTGAACATACATGTGAGGAGAAAAGGGGGGAAATTAAAAAGGGAGAGAAAAAAGAAAAAAAACCTAGTTTAAAATGAAACCTAAGGAGGCCGAATTATGCGTAAAACCTTCAGAGTCGGGCGGCGTTCCATAGGTTCGGCTCAAGGCGATTATCCTCTACATTGCGAAGGCTATAGGCTCCTCCAATAAGGACTTCATCTATGACGAAGGGGCCCTCCCATTTGGGTTTGAGATTATCCATTTTCTTCCGCGGGAGGCGTAGAAAAAGTTCTCCGACATTCTATGTTTTAGCCCGCACTTCTCTACTTTGGTAATGCCTGGCCTGTTGTTGATAGAATGCAAAACGGGCCTTAGCAACATCGCGCTCCTCTTTGAGTCCATCTAGGTCGTCCTGCCGATCTAGTTCGGCTTCTTTCTCTTCATACATGCGCACTCTACATGAGTCATGAATAATATCGCAGGGCAATACGTCCTCTGCGCCGTACACCATAAAGAAAGATGTGTATCCGGTCGTTCGATTGGGCGTGGTCCCGGAGTCCCCAAAGTACGGAATCGAGTTCCTCAACCCAGTGCTTGTCTAATTCTCGTAAAGAGCGCACTAGTATGGGCTTAATACCACTCATGATCAGACCGTTGGCCCATTCGACTTGGTCGTTTGTTTGAGGGTTGTATACGGATGCATAGTCGAGTTTAATGCCCAACTTAGTGCACCAAGTTTTCACCTCATCAGCTGTAAAGTTAGAGCCATTATTAGTGATGATACTGTGCAGGACACCATAGTGGTGGACTATGCCAGATATAAAGTCAATCACTGATCCGTCTTCCGCTATTTTTACTGGTTTGGCCTCTATCCATTTAGTGAATTTATCCACCATGACCAGCAAGTATCTCTTTTTGTGGCTTCCCCCTTTAAGGGGTCCAACCATGTCAAGCCCCCAGACCGCATAGGGCCAAGTAATGGGGATTGTTCTTAATGCGGTGGGAAGCATGTGGCTTTGACTAACGAAAAGCTGATAGCCCACACAACGTTGGACAAGGGCTTGAGCACCTGCTCGGGTCGTGGGCCAGAAAAACCCTGTCCGGAACACCTTGCTTACGAGGGCTCGAGCTGCGGCATGATGACCGCTGAGGCCAGCATGTATTTCTGCGAAGAGCCGCCTTCCCTCTTCTTCAGAGATACACCTTTGAAGGACTCCAGTAGTACTTCTTTTATACAGTTGACCCTCATGTACTTTAAAGGCTTTAGAGCGCCGAACTATGCATCGAGCCTCATTTTGATCGTCGGGGAGCTCTACCCTATTAAGGTAGGCCAGGAATTGTTCGGTCTAGGGAGCGATAACCGCCATGATCTCATGAGCAGAGGGTGTTATCTTGATATCCGGACCGCCGATGGTATCTGCATTGTGTTCGACGGCTGGGGGTGTGATCAGGTCCATATTGCCTTCTCTGCTCTCACCCTGCCACACCACAGATGACTTAAAGAGCCTTTCTACAAAGGTGTTGGGTGGCACAGGGTCGCCCTTAGCTCCCATACGAGCAAGGATGGTGGATGCCTTATTACTCTATCGAGCGACGTGATGAAATTCCAGTCCTTCAAACCAGGCCGATATTTTTAATATGGTGTTTCGATATGCCGCCATTTTTGGGCCTTTGTGTCGAACTCTCCGTTGACCTAGGAAATTGTGAGGTTGGAGTCACCGCGCACCTCCAGGCGTTGTATACCCATGGAGACAGCCGTGCGAAGACCATGTAGCAGCGCCTCATATTCGGCTGCATTGTTGGAATCCGTATACATAATTTGTAGTACATAGCGGACTGTGTCCCAAGTGGGCGATGTTAGGATGATGCCAGCCCCCGGTCTGACCAGCATTTTAGAGCCATCGAAGTACATAATCCAATTGGAGCATGAGCTATACTCTTTAGGGAGTTTGGCTTCCGTCCATTCACGATAAAATCGGCCAATACCTGGGATTTAATAGCCCGGCATGGCTTGTATACAATTTCGAACGGTAAAAGCTCGATGGTCCATGTGGCTATGCGACCAGTGGCGTCCTTGTTATTGATAATTTCATTGAGTGGTACTTCAGATGCTACTGTGATCGAGCACTTTTGAAAGTAGTGTCATAGTTTACGGGATGCCATCACTACAAAAAAAGACACATCCGTGACATTTTGGGCCGAGCGAATTTTTTGTCATACTTATGACACTTCTATGATGATAACTGTGACAAAACCCGGTATCATCATATATGTGGTGGGCTCCTACTTCTATGACAAAAAATCATGACAGAAAATGGGCTTTTCGTCCATGGCGGGCCGGAGACGCAGCTGCATGACATTCTTTGGGCCGTCCATGACGGAAAAAACCATGGTAGAAGCGAGGGCGAGGAAAATATTGGGGTGTTCCCGGTTACGGTGGGTGGACGGGGCCGAGCGATGCATGGAGGTTTGCGCATTTCTCTTGTACACGCACGCGCGTGGGTGCGAGGCGTTGGGCTCTAACTGAACCCGAGTGAGGCGTTCACCTACTGAACCCGAGCGATTGCACTGCAGGCTACGCGTTACTGAACCCGAGCGATTGATCGATGGCTGTTAACTGAACCCGACCGAGCGATTCCTTCACTACTGCTGCTAACTGAAGCCGATTGATGCTGCCTCTGGATGAACAATGAGCGTTGTTGGGGGGTTTGGATGAACAGTTCCCGGTGGGGGTTGGATGAACAAGACCACGTGGTGTTGCCGCTGGATGAACAGGACCCCGATCGGTCGAGCCGGTTGGGCGTGGATGAATAGGACCCCGTGGAGGGCTGGATGAACAGGACCCCGTGGAGGGAAGGTGGAACAGTAGCCAGTGGAGGGTTGGTTGAACAGTAGCCGTTGGAGGGTTGGATGAACATGAATAGGACCTCGTGGCGAGGGCTGGTTGAACAGTAGCCGGTGGAGGAGCGCGTGGTGGAGGCTGGATGAATAGGAGCCCGTGGATGAACAGTCGCAGGTGGAGGCTGTAGGAGGTCGATGGTGGATGAACAGTAGCTCGTGGAGGCTGGAGGAGGTCGATGGTGGAGATGAACAGTATCCCGTGGAGTCCCGTTTTGTGGTACGCCACACCCCTTCCGATGAACAGGACCCACCGTAGCGCTCCAACACAAGTCTGTTTCCTCTATTTTGCGGTACGCCACACCCCTCCCGATCAACAGGACCCCGTTTCGACCGTAGGAGGTCCAATAGAAGTCCATTTCCTTTGTTTTGCGGTACGCCAGACCCCTCCCGATGAACAGGATCCCGTTTCGACTGTGGCCGGTCGAACACAAGGTCATTTCCTCCGTTCTGTGGTACGCCAGGCCTCGTTTCCATCGGCTGTTCCATCCAAGCCCTCTCGATGAACACGATGACGCATTCCGTTCCGACCCAGCCGGTTGGCTCCCCATGAACACGACGATGACGCAGTTTCTCCGTTCCGACCCAGCCATGTACACGAGCCCTGGCCGTACGTATGCGCGAGTAGGCATTTAAGACCCCGCCCGTATGTATGTACGTGGCCATATTTTCTTTCTTGCACACTGGCCACTGTACGTATGTGTACATGCTACGTGAGCGCCTCTACTACGACGCATGCCCTTCCTTACATGGCCACGGTTCATCACTGCAGCCTACAGACAGACCGATCGTATGTACGTACACGTTCGCAGCCAGAATGACAATGCTACGTACGCTTTGGCCAGGTGGGTCCCGACTGTCAAGCACTTCCTTGCGTGCGAAGATGTAGCTGGTGGGTCCCAGCAGTCAGGGGGCGAATCATTTTTTCCCGTAATATGGACGCACTTCCTTGCGCGTGAAGATGTAGCTGGTGGGTCCCAGCAGTCAGGGGGGAAATGTTTTTTCATGAAATACAGTGGCCTGCCGGCGGATCCCTGCTGTTAGATGGAGGAATAATTATTTTGCGCGTAATAAGGAGCCAATCCCTTGCGGCTGCCGTGGACCCACCTGTCAGCCTCTCCATGTACAGTACTCTTTCGATGGAAGTCGTTCCTTGACCATGTTGACCACGCCGCACCAAGAGCACCAGGGCGGTGGACGACGGCGAGGCCTAGGAAGGGGACGACGCGGCAGTGGATACCCACGCGGAGAGGAGTACGAGGGTTCACTGGTTCAGCTGCAGTGTGAGGCTACCGTCTCCGCAGAATAACAGGGGGTGTGGGTGAGTAGAGGGATGGCCTGGCTAGTGGTGGGAGTAGTAGGGGGCGGTGAGGCCTCCGCGGCATCACAGCCGTCCACGGGAGACAGGAGCACGTGGCACGACCGACGCTGGTTTGGGCGGCTGGAGCAAGAAGACCAGAGGTTGAAGAAGCACTACGGCCGTTGGATGGACATCGTACGGTCACTGGAGCTAGAATCGTTCATAGTGACTAAGTTGACAAAGCCCTCCGTCCCCGTCAACTTAGTTGGCCCACATGTCAGTCTCCCACTATGGTGGGTCCCAGCTAGCAGGGGGTATTCATTTTTTGTGCGTAATAAGGAGGCACTTCCTTGCATGGGAAGATATAGCTGGTGGGTCTGACCTGTCAGCGGGGGGAACGTTTTTTTCGCAAAATACAGAGGCCCTTCAGGCGGGTCACAACTGTCGGGTGGAGGAATCATTATTTTGCGTGTAATAAGGAGACATTTCCTTCCGTGCGACCGTGGACCCAATTGTCAGCCTCTCCACGCATAGTCTACTTCTGATGGTGTCGTTCGTTGACCACGTTGACCACCCTGCGCCGAGTGCATCCAAGGTGGTGAATGACGGCCAGGCCCCGGACAGCAACGAGCCGGAGATGCGAAGACGCGGAGTAGAGTCGCAGACGGAGAGGTGTACTAGAGTTAATTGCTTCTGGTGCGGTGTGGTTCGGCAGTCGGTGGAGAAGAACAGGAGGTGTGGAGGGATGGCCTGGCCAATGGTGGAGTAGCACTTCACAGTGAAGCATGCTAAGCAGAGCTGCTAGCAGCAGGAGGCGGGAGCAGGTGGTCCCGGCGGTGCTGGAGGAAGAAGCTGAGAGATTGAAGATGGATGCCGGTCATTGAAAGTAAATCCAACGGCTAACAATGTCAGAATCATTTGTTGACTAAGTTGACAACGACTTGCGTTGGCTTCGACCTATTGGCCCACATTTCAGCCTCCAAAAATGTGGCACGTATTAACCCATTTTTTCAGAATTTGCAGTCTTTTTTTGCGGGGTAGAATTGACAGTCAGTTTGATCTTTTTTTAGAATTACAGCCCATTAGCTGGGCTGGGTGAACAAATAATGTAGCGTACATGCGGCCCATTTATTTTTTTCCTAAAAAATTACAGGCCATTTGCACATTCTCGAAATACACGATTTTGCTGGGTTGATTCTAATTATATGTTGAGTTGGGCGCAGCAATGTTATCAAAAAATAAACAGGGGCTGAGCATTTTGTTATAAATATATTTAAATAATAAGTGATTTATTATTACATTGGTCCTTAAATCTTACCAAGCTTTTGTACACAATCACCAGGATTTTCGTTGCCAAAAAATCCAGGATTTTATTGTTAAGAAATTATTTTTATAAGTTAATAAAATATGGGATATTGTTTTCTTATATACATAAATATCTGTTAAATATATGATGACAATAACAATAATATATAATAACATATAAAATAATTTAAATATATATAATATAGTTAGAAGGGAAACATAAGTTGGACAAGACGTTCCTATTCTTATATAGAAAAATAGAACAGACCTCTACGTTTTCTTCAAAAAAAAATACATAAATTGGGCTGCCGATGTTCAAATAAAACCTCGGATGGGAGGTCCATAGGCCAGTTGATACTTGACGGCCCTCAAGAAAATAAAAACCGGCATATGTCATGGGCTGCGCATATTAAAAAAGAAAGCCTAGACGGGGCAGCCCAAAACCCAGCTGATACTTGTTGCCCCAGTGATAATAAATGATACCTGCCAGCTCCCTTGCTTCATTGTGAATTTATCTCCTATAGTAACTACGTTGAAGCACCTAAAAAATGTAACTATGTTGACAAACCCGTGGGCCCCAACATCGGTATAGCATCGGGAGGAAGTATTTTTTCGATGAGGTACTTGCTTGCGTACGGCCATAGACCTGGTGGGTCTCGACTGTCCTCCTCTCCACGTACATTCCTCTCCAGATTCCTCTCGTTTGGTCAACATGTTCACAACGACAGACAACGGCGCTGCGGCAAGCACACAAAGGCGCAGGAGGAGATCCGACCACCTGAGGAAGTGCCTTATTAGTAACGAAACTACTGAACTAGCCTAGTGGCCAAGTGACACTACCCGACAGCTGTTCCGCCCGGGTTCGATTCCACCTGATGCGGGGAAAATATCTCCAAATTTTTTGCCTCTGCCTTTATTGTCATGTGGGTCCCCATTGCCATCTACGCACACCACGTCCAACACTTGCCAAAACTTTGTCCCTCGTTTTCTCTGTTTTTCGCACACTCGACCTTGTGTGGGCATTTTGAAAATAGCATATCTTTTTGACTGTGCATCATATGAAGATGTGCTATGCATGAATGTTGATCAGCATGATGTTAACTGGCTGGTAGTTCCATTTTCGACCATGAATAAAACTTCCAACATGATGTTAACACTGTTTGAAAAGGGCGTGTTAATATAAATGCTCTGCCTCTGAAGTTGCATTTTCTTATCTGAAACTGAACTTGCAGTTTCTTATCTGAAACTGAAACTTGCAGTTTCTTCTCGGAGAATCACATTGTCTGCACTTTTATAATCCTATGAAACTACATTTTTAAGTGCTAAAAATAGATCTCTATAATTCATAAAATACTTCATATGCTCAATACTGCAAATCTGAAATTCAAAAGACATTCATATATAAAAGTACTCCCAAAATACACAACACAAAACACAATTCACAACCTGCAAATACTGACAACCCTAAGCTCCTCCTAACAATTCACAACCTGCCCAACTATTGGGCTTGGAGGGGGGGGGCAGTCCCCTCCTATTCCTCGGTGGCAGACAGCCACCCCGTGAGACTATGTGAACGGCGAGGGAGAGGATGGCGGGGAAGCGTCATCGGGCCAACTGCTTTTCTCCTCTTGCAGTTGGGTTCGGTCGAAGAAGACTCCACCGGCTCGCTCTGGCACGACACCCTCACAAACAGCACCCTGTAGATGCTCGATCCTTCAATCTCTGGTGGATGCTCCATCTAGGATCAATACTCCCACCACCGCTCCCTCACGATCGGATTCGGTGAATCTATTTGCTCCATGGCCCAGAGGAGCAGCTCTATGTACTCCCGCGCAACTCCCTCCGGAGTATCGCCACCTTTTCGCTCTATTGCAGATATTTGGCCATGGATGTCGCCGTCGCCGCTAGTTGGTCCTTGTTGTCAAACCAAGACTGTATCTCCAACATCCTAGCTAGCTTCACAGGGTCGTCATCCGCGATCCTCACATATCGGTTGTACTCCTCCATCGAACTACTTCTCCACAGCACCATCACCCGCCGGCGGTGGTTTTTGAATGGAAGAGGAGAGGAGCAACGCTCTTTTTGGATTAGAATGGGAGAGGAGCGACGCTGGTTTTGGATTGGAACATGAGAGGAGGGGCGGTGGTTTTGAAATGGAAGAGGAGAGGAGCGGCACTGGATTTAGATTGGAACAGGAGAGGAGCGGCGGTGGTTCAAGAGGAGAAGAGCGGAAGAGCGGCGCTGGTCTTGGAAGTATTTTTTTTGTTTTGCGTATTTTGGGTCAAAGTTTGACCATGTACTGTATTTGACAAGCAAAATGTGAATGCATGTCACCAAAAATTGTCTCATTTGGTTCGTATCTAAATGTACTTTCAAATTATATTATTTTTGCAATGTATAACATATATTTTATTTGCAAAAATCATGGTCAATTATGACCCAGAATAAAAGGGAGACTAGTTAATGTGGGGTTGCTTTCTTAATTGAAGGGTAAATTGATTTTGATTTTGATTCAGTCACAGCGCGCCGGCCCTCTCGTACGATCCTAAATCACTGCCGCACGCTCCTCTCCCTCTTCTCCATTGCAAAACCACCTCCTCTCCTCTCCATCATCTCCATTCGAAAATCACCATCTCGCCTCTCCCTCTTCTCCATTGCAAAACCACCTCCTCTCCTCTCCATCATCTCCATTCCAAAACCACTGTCTCACCTCTCCCTCTTCTCCGTTGCAAAACCACCTCCTCTCCTCTTCATCATCTGCATTCCAAAACCATCGTCTCGCCTCCCCCTCTTCTCTATTGCAAGACCACCATCTCTCCTCCCATCTTCCAAAGCTAGCACCGGACCACTTAGAAGGACATCTATGGAGAGGATGCAACAGCGAATCAGGCAGATCGCCGGCGGCGATAGGCAAAGTTAGCCAGGTTGAAGGAGATCCTTACTTGGTTTGACAATGAGTGGGAGATTTCGAGAATGGTGAGGGCCATGTGGCAATGTATGCGAAAGAGCGAGACGGCGGTGATGAGGGTGGTGATGTACTCCTCGGCAGCAGTCACGCCGCAGTCCTTTGAGTTCATCGAGTATCTCCTCTAGGTGATGGAGCAGACAGGTTCGCCCGAGGTGAAAGTCAGGCGGAGGTGGTGGGCGTACAGGTTGAAGGTCGAGCACCCAGAGGATAACGAATCGATCGAGTACAGTGTGCCGTTCGTGAGGGTGCAGAGCCAGCCGGAGCCACAGGAGTATTCATTCTCCCACTACAAGAGGAGGCTGGATGGCACGACATCGCTTCCCCGTCGTTCTCCATGGTTCCCTTGATGCTCGCCTCATTTCAACAGCGGCTGTAGGGTTTAAGGTAAGCTTCGCACTAACCTAATCTTCCATGTGCTCATGCTTACAATCAGTGTGACAACTAATGAAAATTATGCATACAATCAGTCTCCGAGTACTACGCCAATCACCCTAAAATAGCTCTGGACCTTTGGGTCAAAGTTGTGACACTGTGTACAAATAAATAAAAATAGATTGGTGCTTCTTTCAGAAAAGAGTACTCCCTAGAAAACTGCCAATATAAGCTACTAGTATTTGGTTAGAGGATTTGCTGTCAAGAAAGATCCATCCACAGAGAGCGCCACACATCCCACTGGTGGTGCTGGATGCTAATGCATGCATGGAGCATGGTTGGTGTCGGTAATTTTTACTTGGCACACCTCACACTCTGCATATATGCCAATTCCATCCGTACATTTGTGTAGTTCCACGAAAATGCAGCTGAATAACCCTGTTTGCACAGATAATGAAAAGGTGTGATTACATTATAGTGGCACTAGTTAATGAAACACACACTAATAAATAGAAGAAAATATTGCGATAGTGTCATAGTATGCCATGCTGCGAGGGCAAGATGGGCCCTGCGACGCCTCATACGATACGCCTCATACTGGAAATCGTCCCAAGTCTCTCTGATACACCTTCTGCCAGTGATGAACATCAGTGTACAGCGGTAGTACAAGGAGGGGCCTTGAGACATTCAAATCTCTATTTTTGTGGAGATCAACTAAAATTAAGCACCCTAGTTTGCAGAAACGCTTAAACATTAACAACGGGACTAGTTGATGAAACATACATTAACAAAGAGAAGCACTTTCTTTATCTACATTAGAAATGAAATGATAGAGAGGACACTTGCTCTATTTTAACTATATTATTACTTCATTTTATCAGTGACACTAGGGTCGAGCAGGTGGCAAACGAGGTGTACCGTGCGTCGCAAGGATGGAGGCCGGAGGTGCTTAGACTGGGATGCTTAAGCTGGCTCTTTCAGTCCCTATCTTCCCCCTGATGTTTCTGTGGTAGCATTTGGGTTGTAATCCAAACTTGGTCGAGCTAGTGCTGCGTCCCCCTACCTGCCTAGCTTATGTGGCAAACTTGTCTCCTGCTAGTACTCAGTCCGTTCTAGTAGTAGTTGCATAGCTGCCCGTTTACACTGAGATGTTGTCGAATAATGGTTCTCTATGGTTGGGTTTCTTTAATGAAATAGGAGGGAACCCCCTCTTTCGATATATAAAAAAATAGTGGCACTAGCGGTGCCAAAACATTGCCTCAAATTAATAGTGCCACTAGATTAAGGTGCAAAATAATAACATTACTGCTTTATCATGGCAGTGCCAAAACAGTAGCACAAGAGCAGGATCAACATGCAGGATCTTTGGCAAATGGTCAGACCAAAAAGGGACATACCTCGTGATGGGAACCATATCTGCAGTCAACGCCATCATAGAAGGGATGACACCAGTCACCAACATGGTTGATTCAATTCATGTGACCTTTTGGTGCAGTTCACCTAAAATGAAGCAATGTCCCATGAGCTAGCAACTTCTTCTTTTCTTCTTTTAAGAAAAGGGCTCCAACCCCGGTTCCATTTCCATCAAAAAACAAAACCCACTGAGCTTCTTCTTCATTAGTTGCAATAAATTTGAGCAACATCAAGGTTGGTCGTGAAGCTCCTGGAATGTTCAACTACAATTTGGATATCATTTGTGCAGTTCAACTAAGATCAAGCGTGAAATGTATATCTCTGTTTGCACAAAAAAGGTGGAAAGGAGGATGACTAACAAGTGATGAAACATGCATCAAATGAAAAGAAGCATGTTCCTTATCTGAATGGCAATCTTACAAGGACAATAGCAATTCTAAAGCAGTAGCATTGCTAGATGTTAGTGTGGGCATTAGTATTAAATATGACAACCGTTAAATACGACATTACTTTAATGGTGCCATTGCTTCATTTTACCAGCAACATTACATTAACAGCTGCTACAGAGTCAGTATTTGGGCACGGGAGAGTAGGCAGACTAGGACAGTTGCATTTCTAACAAAAAGAAACAACTTATCTTAATGGGAAATTTAGCAGGACATGAAAAAAAGTGCCATTGACTCATATTACTGGAGGCATTACTTTGAAAACAACATTGGTTTAACATGTACTTACTTTTAACAGTGCGACTGCTACATTTTACCAGTGGCATTACATAAGAGTGGCTCGGGGCAACAAACATCAGAAGAGGATATCTGGGTTGGTCCCATTTTTGTTCGGTATAACCACCTTATACCGTGTCAGGCTAGCAAATCTAGTGCTGGACTTACTCTGTTGACTTGTCCCCCAATCCCCACTTTCTTTCCTTTCAACCAATAGATCGGGTTTATATTGAGTTTGTATTGCGTTCCCTTTATTTCCCTATTAGACCTAGGGACCAGTTGGATAGCCAGTCTCTGCTACTTTTCGCCCCCATTATTTCCTCTTTCGACCAAGTCCTAGATTCAGGTAACAAATCTTCCCCCACCCCCACCCCCTTTCTTCCTTGTTTGAACCAAGTAGTACTAGATTCGAGTGCATGAACTAGTTTTACCTCTTAACAGTAAAAAAATTAGGTGGTTTTCGAACAGCCGATCAATCCTATCTACGAGGGGGCCTGAGAAATAGTAAAAGATACAAATGTGGCGACGTCAGGAGCTCGGGAAGTAGAGCAAGGCCGGTTTCGAAGGAAGTTATACCTGAGGGTCGCAGGGATGTCGCTAGGTGGGTGGTGAGAGGACGGATCTGCCCACACTATGGCAGCGAGGAAGAAGGCGTCGGAGGCCCTCCCTCTCCAATGATGCTTGGGAGAGAACGGCAAGGCACGCTGATTGGGACGCGCCGGCAGTGGGTAAGAGCCGTCACCGAGGACGACCGCATGAACATTGCACCTTCTCACCTTCCCCGACGGAGAGGATCCGGCTGGATCTGTGACCAGCGGTGAGCATAGAGAGGGAGAGTGTGGCCACCGCTGTCGTGTTTAGATCTGGAGAGGACGAGACAGTGTGAAGAGAGCAACACTAGCAAGCAAGTGCGGAGGCTCCTGCCTATATAGTGGAGTACTAGGTTTTCTTTTGTCTACCAGAGCCAGCTTGACCTCGTCAATGACTGTCGGGAAGTCTTCATGCACCTGCCCCGGAGGCGCAGTTGTCATCATTTTGATTTGAAGCACCGGATAAGAACATATAACAAAAAAAATGCCACATGACAAGAAATCATAACCTCACTGCCCAAAGGAGACAAGATGAATCCTGACGGACAAACTAGGCGAGGATCAAAGATCAAATTAGAGATAAACTCATAGAAAAGGGGTTCGTCGATAGATGTCCTAATTAACATAGCCGGCTTGACCTAGATGGCAGCCGAGTAGTCTTCGTGCATGTGCCCCCAATGACTAGCCCAACTCAGTTGTCGATGTTTAACCCTCGCAGTGATCCGAAGCACATGAAACCTAATTTTGCGAGATGACAAGAAACCTTTTTTTAGATTTGTCACCGAGACTACAGCCCTGTACAACACAGCCTGCACGATATGTAGACGATAGCCAATCCAGGCGTGTCTACTAGAGTCTGGTCACATGCATGGACGAACTGATCTTCCATGTCTTGCAGGGATCGTCCAGGCACCAACGTATGTACTCCCTCCGTTCCCAAATATTTGTCTTTCTAGAAATTTCAACAACTAACTACATATGAAGCAAAATGAGTGAATCTACACTCTAAAATATGTCTACATACATCTATATGTTGTGTCCATTTGAAATGCCTAGAAAGACAAATATTTTGGAACGGAGGGAGTACAACACTTCTCTAGTAGTATCGCTCGTCTCTCTCTTCTATTAACTCACCCGACTTGTGGGGCCGGGGAGTGTGCCTATGGCCGGTTCTCAATTGCGGTCCTACATGTGTGTGCAAACACAATATAACGCGTGTTCCATTCGGAGAGCGGCGTGCCAGACCGACCGACCGTCTGGGGTGCGAAGCGAACGCGACGGGCATGTTGTATACTCCGTACATGTGTACTGCCGTTTTCTTGAGGCTTTGCTCCATGGCGCAATCCATGGATACAAAATTAGTATATTGTACTATTTAAAAGTCGAGGGCGGGGCTTTTCCTGCGTGGTAGGCGGGGCAGTTCCGCCTAGTCGGTTCGATAGAGACGCGAGAAGATGAGGGAGTAGGCTGCTGCAAACGTAGGGCTGTGTGATTTGACAGCGAGTTACTGCTGGACAGGTGGGGCCCCGTGATTTGACTTGCCATTATCATTTTAACTATGGCGCTATGACCGGCGTGAGTCTCCCGATTCCTGACCATGTCCATACAGGTGCCTCTCCCAATGCTCCACCATGTAGAGGCTGGCTCTTGCATGAGAGCCCACTCCTCCACTTTTTCCTTGCCTCTTTCCTCCACATATGCAAAAATGCCATGTAAAGCGGGCTTATAGCCCACTATTGTACTTACTTGCTCCTACAGGTGCTAAGCTTGCCACATAGGCATAAAGTCTGATGTGGCAAGTTAATTAAGAAGAGAGAGACTAGTTTGGTGACCCAAGGAAGAAATGGTGCTAAGCACATGTACCTAGGTGAAAAGACAATTTTGAGTCTATTGCTAATTAAATGAGGCAAACTTAGCAACAAAAAACTAAGCACCTATGCATTGGGGACTTGATTGCTAAGCCATTTAATGCCCTTAGCACCTCATCTAAGCAACATTTCATTGGAAGAGGTCACTCCTTGGCAAATGCAATAAATACTACAAAGAAAGAGATAGAGAGAAGTAAAAAAAACTCTTATAGCCAACCTTATAGCTAACCTTGTTGTAGTATGAGTGACTAAGTGATGACTATATATGACATGACAACATCAGATAGCCTAAAAGGGCATGACCAAGCGAGCGAGGCGACGGTCGTGGTAGGCGCGACCATGATACGGGCTGCTGGTAGTCCTTGGATCTGAGATCAAACAGTCGCATGCTAAGTTGCTGAAAATTTGCAGAATAACCCTCCAGGATAGGATATTCACCCATAGGTCTAGAATCACGCCATGCAACCATTCGATATCAGATCCAAGGGCTCTCGGAAGCCCGTATAATGGGAGAACGGAAAGCTTCGTATCACCTGTAATTTTCCCGACGCTTGACATGACACCGAAAGCCATTTAATTGGGCGTCGAGTAGACATGACATCTAATTGGGCCCCATAGTACTGTGCATGAATCCATTTCCACCAGGCAAGCCACTACCCTGTCGTTCGCACGCCCCACTCAGCATCTTTACAATCGAAAAACCGTTGGCAGTTCGCTCCTACTCGTCCCCGGATGTCCTTTAACATTACGGCAGCTTGCTCCTAGTCGACCCGTCGTTTCACATGATGGCAGTTCCACTAATCCTAACCCTCCTCCCAAATCCATGGCGTCCCAAATCTCCATGATCGGCAGTGAGTACAAGGTTAGAACCATCACCGGCGATGAGTTCGACGTCATCTACACCCGTTCTTCCGTGATGCTGAAAGGATGCCTTGCTCGCTTCAGACGCATGTTCGAAAACTCAAATGATGAGTGGGTCACTGGGCTAGATGTTGAGTACACCACAGTCCTAGGACAAGAGAAGGATCTAAAGGAGGAAGAGAAGAAGAAGCCCGCCGTGATCCAGGTTTGCGTGCATGACTTATGCTTGGTCTACCACATATACCATGTCGATGTTGAGTGACAGGATTTTAAGAACTTCCTCAAGGACGGCCTAATCAAATTCGTTACTATAGACTTTACGAACGATAGAAGAGTCCTGGGTCAGATAGGCCTTGTTGTAGGCAACCCCTTCTACCTCCAGAAGAATCCGCTGCTGCCCTCCCATGATCAGCCTTCAATGCTGACCCTGGCAGGTGAAGGAAATATGCCCTAGAGGCAATAATAAAGTTATTATTTATTTCCTCATATCATGATAAATGTTTATTATTCATGCTAGAATTGTATTAACCGGAAACATGATACATGTGTGAATACATAGACAAACATATAGTCACTAGTATGCCTCTACTTGACTAGCTCATTAATCAAAGATGGTTATGTTTCCTAACCATAGACATGTGTTGTCATTTGATTAATGGGATCACATCATTAGGAGAATGATGTGATTGACATGACCCATTCCGTTAGCCTAGCACTTGATCGTTTAGTATATTGCTATTGCTTTCTTCATGACTTATACATGTTCCTGTAACTATGAGAATTATGCAACTCCCGTTTACCGGAGGAACACTTTGGGTACTACCAAACGTCACAACATAACTGGGTGATTATAAAGGAGTACTACAGGTGTCTCCGAAGGTACATGTTGAGTTGGCGTATTTCGAGATTAGGTTTTGTCACTCCGATTGTCGGAGAGGTATCTCTGGGCCCTCTCGGTAATGCACATCACTATAAGCCTTGCAAGCAATGTGACCAATGAGTTGGTTACGGGATGATGCATTACGTAACGAGTAAAGAGACTTGCCGGTAACGAGATTGAACTAGGTATTGGATACCGACGATCGAATCTCGGGCAAGTAACATACCGATGACAAAGGGAACAACATATGTTGTTATGCGGTTTGACCGATAAAGATCTTCGTAGAATATGTAGGAACCAATATGGGCATCCAGGTTCCGCTATTGGTTATTGACCGAGAATAGTTCTAGGTCATGTCTACATAGTTCTCAAACCCGTAGGGTCCGCACGCTTAACGTTACGATGACAGTTTTATTATGAGTTTGTAAGTTTTGATGTACCAAAGTTTGTTCGGAGTCCCAGATGTGATCACGGACATGACGAGGAGTCTTGAAATGGTAGAGACATAAAGATTGATATATTGGACGACTATATTCGGACATCGAAAGTGTTCCGGGTGATTTCGGAGAAAACCGGAGTGCCGGAGGGGTTACCGGAACCCCCCGGGAGAGTAATGGGCCTTATGGGCCTTAAGGGAAAGGAGAGAGGGGCGGCCAGCATGGGCCGCGCGCCCCCTCCCCCCTCTGGTCCGAATTGGACTAGGAGGGGGGGCGGCGCCCCCCCTTTCCTTCCCCCTCTCCCCCTTCCTTCCTCCTCCTAGTAGGAGTAGGAAAGGAGGAGTCCTACTCCTACTAGGAGGAGGATTCCTCCTCCTTGGCGCGCCCTCCTTGGGGCCGGCCGGCCTCCCCCCTTGCTCCTTTATATACGGGGGCGGGGGGCACCCCATAGACACACAAGTTGATCTACGGATCGTTCCTTAGCCGTGTGCGGTGCCCCCCTCCACCACATTCCACCTCGGTCATATCGTCGCGGAGTTTAGGCGAAGCCCTGCGCCGGTAGAACATCATCACCGTCACCACGCCGTCGTGCTGACGGAACTCATCTCCAGAGCTTTGCTGGATCAGAGCTCGGAGATCGTCATCGAGCTGAACGTGTGCTGAACTCAGAGGTGCCGTACGTTCGGTGCTTGGATCGGTCGGATCATGAAGACGTACGACTACATCAACCGCGTTGTGCTAACGCTTCCGCTTACGGTCTACGAGGGTACGTGGACAACACTCTCCCCTCTCGTTGCTATACCATCACCATGATCTTGCGTGTGCGTAGGAAATTTTTTAAATTACTACGTTCCCCTACAGTGGCATCCGAGCCCAGGTTTTATGCGTTGATGTTATATGCACGAGTAGAACACAAGTGAGTTGTGGGCGATATAAGTCATACTGCTTACCAGCATGTCATACTTTGGTTCGGCGGTATTGTTGGATGAAGCGGCCCGGACCGACATTACGCGTACGCTTACGCGAGACTGGTTCTACCGACGTGCTTTGCACACAGGTGGCTGGCGGGTGTCAGTTTCTCCAACTTTAGTTGAACCGAGTGTGGCTACGCCCGGTCCTTGCAAAGTTTAAAACAGCACCAACTTGACAAACTATCGTTGTGGTTTTGATGCGTAGGTAAGAACGGTTCTTGCTAAGCCCGTAGCAGCCACGTAAAATTTGCAACAACAAAGTAGAGGACGTCTAACTTGTTTTTGCAGGGCATGTTGTGATGTGATATGGTCAAGACGTGATGCTATATGTTATTGTATGAGATGATCATGTTTTGTAGCCAAAGTTATCGGCAACTGGCAGGAGCCATATGGTTGTCGCTTTATTGTATGAAATGCAAACGCCCTGTAATTGCTTTACTTTATCACTAAGCGGTAGCGATAGTCGTAGAAGCAATAGATGGCGTAATGACAACGATGCTACGATCGAGATCAAGGTGTCGCACCAGTGACGATGGTGATCACGACGGTGCTTCGGAGATGGAGATCACAAGCACAAGAAGATGATGGCCATATCATATCACTTATATTGATTGCATGTGATGTTTATCCTTTATGCATCTTATCTTGCTTTGATTGACGGTAGCATTTTAAGATGATCTCTCACTAAATAATCAAGAAGTGTTCTCCCTGAGTATGCACCTTTGCGAAAGTTCTTCGTGCTGAGACACCACGTGATGATCGGGTGTGATAGGCTCTACGTTCAAATACAATGGGTGCAAAACAGTTGCACACGCGGAATACTCAGGTCATACTTGACGAGCCTAGCATATACAGATATGGCCTCGGAACACGGAGACCGAAAGGTCGAACGTGAATCATATAGTAGATATGATCAACATAGTGATGTTCACCATTGAAACTACTCCATCTCACGTGATGATCGGACATGGTTTAGTTGATTTGGATCACATGATCACTTAGATGACTAGAGAGATGTCTGTCTAAGTGGGAGTTCTTAAGTAATATGAGTAATTGAACTTAAATTTATCATGAACTTAGTACCTGATAGTATTTTGCTTGTCTATGTTTGTTTGTAGATAGATGGCTCGTGCTGTTGTTCCGTTGAATTTTAATGCGTTCCTTGAGAAAGCAAAGTTGAAAGATGATGGTAGCAATTACACGGACTGGGTCCGTAACCTGAGGATTATCCTCATTGCTGCACAGAAAAGTTACGTCCTAGAAGCACCGCTGGGTGCCAGGCCTGCTGCTGATGCAACTGACGACATTAAGAACGTCTGGCAGAGCAAAGCTGATGACTACTCGATAGTTCAGTGTGCCATGCTTTACGGCTTAGAACCGGGTCTTCAACGACGTTTTTAACGTCATGGAGCATATGAGATGTTCCAGGAGTTGAAGTTAATATTTCAAGCAAATGCCCGGATTGAGAGATATGAAGTCTCCAATAAGTTCTACAGCTGCAAGATGGAGGAGAATAGTTCTGTCAGTGAACACATACTCAAAATGTCTGGGCATAATAATCACTTGATTCAACTGGGAGTTAATCGTCCTGATGATAGTGTCATTGACAGAATTCTCCAATCACTGCCACCAAGCTACAAAAGCTTCGTGATGAACTATAATATGCAAGGGATGAACAAGACTATTCCCGAGCTCTTTGCAATGCTAAAAGTTGCGGAGGTAGAAATCAAGAAGGAGCATCAAGTGTTGATGGTTAACAAGACCACCAGTTTCAAGAAAAAGGGCAAAGGGAAGAAGAAGGGGAACTTCAAAAAGAACGGCAAGCAAGTTGCTGCTCAAGAGAAGAAACCCAAGTCTGGACCTAAGCCTGAAACTGAGTGCTTCTACTGCAAGCAGACTGGACACTGGAAGCGGAACTGCCCCAAGTATTTGGCGGATAAGAAAGATGGCAAAGTGAACAAAGTTATATGTGATATACATGTTATTGATGTGTACCTTACTAATGCTCGCAGTAGCACCTGGGTATTTGATACTGGTTCTGTTGCTAATATTTGCAACTCGAAACAGGGACTACGGATTAAGCGAAGATTGGCTAAGGACGAGGTGATGATGCGCGTGGGAAATGGTTGCAAAGTCGATGTGATTGCGGTCGGCACGCTACCTCTACATCTACCATCGGGATTAGTTTTAGACCTAAATAATTGTTATTTGGTGCCAGCGTTGAGCATGAACATTATATCTGGATCTTGTTTGATGCGAGACGGTTATTCATTTAAATCAGAGAATAATGGTTGTTCTATTTATATGAGTAATATCTTTTATGGTCATGCACCCTTGAAGAGTGGTCTATTTTTATTGAATTTCGATAGTAGTGATACACATATTCATAGTAACAATAGTGCAACTTATTTGTGGCACTGCCGTTTAGGTCATATCGGTGTAAAGCACATGAATAAACTCCATACTGATGGGCTTTTGGAATCACTTGATTATGAATCACTTGGTACTTGCGAACTGTGCCTCATGGGCAAGATGACTAAAACGCCGTTCTCCAGAACTATGGAGCGAGCAACTGATTTGCTGGAAATCATTCATACTGATGTTTGTGGTCCAATGAATGTTGAGGCTCGCGGTGGGTATCGTTATTTTCTCACCTTCACAGATGATTTGAGCAGATATGGGTATATCTACTTGATGAAACACAAGTCTGAAACATTTGAAAAGTTCAAAGAATTTCAGAGTGAAGTGGAAAATCATCGTAACAAGAAAATAAAGTTTCTACGATCTGATCGTGGAGGAGAATATTTGAGTTACGAGTTTGGTCTACACTTGAAACAATACGGAATAGTTTCGCAACTCACGCCACCCGGAACACCACAACGAAATGGTGTGTCCGAAGGTCGTAATCGTACTTTACTAGATATGGTGCGATCTATGATGTCTCTTACTAATTTACCGCTATCATTCTGGGGTTATGCTTTAGAGACGGCCGCATTCACGTTAAATAGGGCACCATCAAAATCCGTTGAGACGATGCCTTATGAACTGTGGTTTGGCAAGAAACCAAAGTTGTCGTTTCTTAAAGTTTGGGGCTGCGATGCTTATGTGAAGAAACTTCAACCAGATAAGCTTGAACCCAAATCGGAGAAATGTGTGTTCATAGGATACCCAAAATATACTATTGGGTACACCTTCTATCACAGATCTGAGGGCAAGATTTTCGTTGCTAAAATTGGATCCTTTCTAGAGAAGGAGTTTCTCTCGAAAGAAGTGAGTGGGAGGAAAGTAGAACTTGATGAGATAACTGCATCTACTCCCTTATTGGAAAGTAGTTCATCACAAGAACCGGTTCCTGTGACAACTACACCAATCAGTGAGGAAGCTAATGATATTGATCATGAAACTTCAGATCAAGTTTCTACTGAACCTCGTAGGTCTACCAGAGTAAGATCCGCACCAGAGTGGTACGGTAATCCTATTCTGGAAGTCATGTTACTTGACCATGATGAACCTACGAACTATGAGGAAGCGATGATGAGCCCAGATTCCACAAAATGGCTAGAGGCCATGAAATCTGAGATGGGATCCATGTATGAAAACAAAGTATGGACTTTGGTTGACTTGCCCGATGATCGGCAAGCCATTGAGAATACATGGATCTTTAAGAAGAAGACTGACGCTGGTGGTAATGTAACTGTCTATAAAGCTCGACTTGTTGCAAAAGGTTTTCGACAAGTTCAAGGGGTTGACTACGATGAGACTTTCTCACCCGTAGCGATGCTTAAGTCTGTCCGAATCATGTTAGCTATTGCTGCATTTCATGATTATGAAATTTGGCAAATGGATGTCAAAACTGCATTCTTGAATGGATTTTTGGAAGAAGAGTTGTATATGATGCAGCTAGAAGGTTTTGTTGATCCAAAAGGTGCTAACAAAGTGTGCAAGCTCCAGCGATCCATTTATGGACTGGTGGAAGCATCTCGGAGTTGGAATAAACGCTTTGATAGTGTGATCAAAGCATATGGTTTTATACAGACTTTTGGAGAAGCCTGTATTTACAAGAAAGTGAGTGAGAGCTCTGTAGCATTTCTGATATTATATGTAGATGACATATTATTAATTGGAAATGATATAGAATTTCTGGATAGCATAAAGGGATACTTGAATAAAAGTTTTTCAATGAAAGACCTCGGTGAAGCTGCTTACATATTGGGCATCAAGATCTATAGAGATAGATCAAGACGCTTGATAGGACTTTCACAAAGCACATACCTTGATAAAATTTTGAAAAAGTTCAAAATGGATCAGGCTAAGAAAGGGTTCTTGCCCGTGCTTCAAGGTGTGAAGTTGAGTCAAACTCAATGCCCGACCACAGCAGAAGATAGAGAGAAAATGAAAGATGTTCCCTATGCTTCAGCCATAGGCTCTATCATGTATGCAATGCTGTGTACCAGACCTGACGTATGCTTAGCAATAAGCTTGGCAGGAAGGTACCAAAGTAATCCAGGAGTGGATCACTGGACAGCGGTCAAGAACATCCTGAAATACCTGAAAAGGACTAAGGATATGTTTCTCGTATATGGAGGTGACAAAGAGCAAGTTGTAAATGGTTAAGTCGATGCAAGCTTTGACACTGATCCGGACGATTCTAAATCGCAAACCGAATACGTGTTTTTATTAAACGGTGGAGCTGTAAGTTGGTGCAGTTCTAAACAAAGCGTCGTGGCGGGATCTACATGTGAAGCGGAGTACATAGCTGCTTCTGAAGCAGCAAATGAAGGAGTCTGGATGAAGTAGTTCATTTGCGATCTAGGTGTCATACCTAGTGCATCCGGACCAATGAAGATCTTTTGTGACAATACTGGTGCAATTGCCTTGGCAAAGGAATCCAGATTTCACAAGAGGACCAAGCACATCAAGAGACGCTTCAATTCCATTCGGGACCAAGTCCAAGTGGGAGACATAGAGATTTGCAAGATACATACGAATCTGAATGTTGCAGACCCGTTGACTAAGCCTCTCTCACGAGCAAAACATGATCAGCACCAAGACTCCATGGGTGTTAGAATCATTACTATGTAATCTAGATTATTGACTCTAGTGAAAGTGGGAGACTGAAGGAAATATGCCCTAGAGGCAATAATAAAGTTATTATTTATTTCCTCATATCATGATAAATGTTTATTATTCATGCTAGAATTGTATTAACCGGAAACATGATACATGTGTGAATACATAGACAAACATATAGTCACTAGTATGCCTCTACTTGACTAGCTCATTAATCAAAGATGGTTATGTTTCCTAACCATAGACATGTGTTGTCATTTGATTAATGGGATCACATCATTAGGAGAATGATGTGATTGACATGACCCATTCCGTTAGCCTAGCACTTGATCATTTAGTATATTGCTATTGCTTTCTTCATGACTTATACATGTTCCTGTAACTATGAGAATTATGCAACTCCCGTTTATCGGAGGAACACTTTGGGTACTACCAAACGTCACAACATAACTGGGTGATTATAAAGGAGTACTACAGGTGTCTCCGAAGGTACATGTTGAGTTGGCGTATTTCGAGATTAGGTTTTGTCACTCCGACTATCGGACAGGTATCTCTGGGCCCTCTCGGTAATGCACATCACTATAAGCCTTGCAAGCAATGTGACCAATGAGTTGGTTACGGTATGATGCATTACATAACGAGTAAAGAGACTTTCCGGTAACGAGATTTAACTAGGTATTGGATACCGACGATCGAATCTCGGGCAAGTAACATACCGATGACAAAGGGAACAACGTATGTTGTTATGCGGTTTGACCGATAAAGATCTTCGTAGAATATGTAGGAACCAATATGGGCATCCAGGTTCCGCTATTGGTTATTGACCGAGAATAGTTCTAGGTCATGTCTACATAGTTCTCGAACCCGTAGGGTCCGCACGCTTAACGTTACGATGACAGTTTTATTATGAGTTTAATGTACCGAAGTTTGTTCGGAGTCCCGGATGTGATCACGGACATGACGAGGAGTCTCGAAATGATCGAGACATAAAGATTGATATATTGGACGACTATATTCGGACACCGGAAGTGTTCCGGGTGATTTCGGAGAAAACCGGAGTGCCGGAGGGGTTACCGGAACCCCCCGGGAGAGTAATGGGCCTTATGGGCCTTAAGGGAAAGGAGAGAGGGGCGGCCAGCATGGGCCGCGCGCCCCCTCCCCCCTCTGGTCTGAATTGGACTAGGAGGGGGGCGGCGCCCCCCCTTTCCTTCCCCCTCTCCCCCTTCCTTCCTCCTCCTAGTAGGAGTAGGAAAGGAGGAGTCCTACTCCTACTAGGAGGAGGATTCCTCCTCCTTGGCGCGCCCTCCTTGGGGCCGGCCGGCCTCCCCCCTTGATCCTTTATATATGGGGGCGGGGGGCACCCCATATACACACAAGTTGATCTACGGATCGTTCCTTAGCCGTGTGCGGTGCCCCCCTCCACCATATTCCACCTCGGTCATATCGTCGCAGAGTTTAGGCGAAGCCCTGCGCCGGTAGAACATCATCACCGTCACCACACCATTGTGCTGACGGAACTCATCTCCGGAGCTTTGCTGGATCGGAGCCCGGAGATCGTCATCGAGCTGAACGTGTGCTGAACTCGGAGGTGCCGTACGTTCAGTGCTTGGATCGGTCGGATCGTGAAGACGTACGACTACATCAACCACGTTGTGCTAACGCTTCCACTTACGGTGTACGAGGGTACGTGGACAACACTCTCCCCTCTCGTTGCTATACCATCACCACGATCTTGCGTGTGCGTAGGAAAATTTTGAAATTACTACGTTCCCCTACAGCAGGAACCATGGTTCATCCTTTGTACGGTAAACTGGAGAAACCTTCGCACACGTTTCATCATCATGCATGGCAGTGCAATGTACTAGATATAAACCACATCCAGTATGCTACAGTGGATGGCTACCTTTCTTTCAATATCTGCAGGGGTTGGATGAAGAGCAAGAGCCAAGTGTGCGGTTCAAGCAAAGAAGTATCGGCCAAGAGGAAGAGGGACAAGGACGAAGTTGAGGACGTGGACGAGGACTACAAGTAAGGTGGCAGTGTCGTTGCTCATGGTGGTTCTAATGCAGTGTCTACCGGATTAGTTGCTTAGTTTAATTTCAGGTGTGCTTAGTTCAATTTGAGGGGTGTGTTGTGCTGAGCCCCCAGCAGAACTATGTTACGTTTCTTCTTGTTATAGTTCTTACATTTCATCTTTTAGTTGGTATAGTACTACCACTCGTTTCTTCACATTATATACGTACAATATATATGGACAACATCATATAGCCAGCAGTTTAGTTGTCAAAGAATTTCAGGGTACTTAGTTTTGTCAAAGAATTCCAGGGCGCTTAGTTTTATTTGAGGGCTGTGTTGTGCTGGACACCATTATTGTGACTCAAATCTCTTTTGCCATGTTATAATGACATAAATACCGATGGACCAACATGCCAGCTCTCCCTCTATCTCAGTACAGTAAAATAAAGTGTGGGGCCTACTTGATCCCAACAACGTTCTTATTTTCCTGTAAAATTATTCGCTTGGTTACTCCTGACAAGCGGGGCCATACTTATCATTGTGAGAATCGGCTTATTTTTGTCATGTAACATGGTTAACGGTTTTGACATGAAAATAACAATGTCTAATGGCATTTTCAGCAAACATCTAACTTAACGATGGCATTTTTGAGATATCTAATTGCATTTTTGAGCAGGCATCTCATGGATCGATGGCATTTTTGAGTAGTTGTAACTTCTAATGGCAATACTGAGTAGTGATACACAACTAGTGGCATAAATAATAAGAACCCAAGAATTAAATAGGTATGCTAATTTATTTATTTCTTTAATAGTACTATATGCATAATTTGGCGACGAGCGCTCTCTATATGTACCACCTTTTTTCTTTAATTTCATCTTGTTAGTTTGCTCCATGTCACAATCCATCGATACTACTACTGTACAAAAGTATACATTTTTTAAAGGCTAGAGGGCAGGGCAGTCTAGCTTGGTCGTTTTCAGGAGAGGCGAGGGCCTTTGCGATTGGACGGCTCATTACTACTGGAAGGCGGGGCCTTGTGATTTGACTGCTCTATAAATGTGCCGACGACCTGAGGAGGAGCAAAGAACCGTGCTATATACTCAAGTTTTCCACTGGAGTAGTACTACGATGGAGGAGCACGAAACACGGCAACACAGTGCCATATGCCGATAAAAAATGATTTAATTTGCTAGTCATCTCATTGTTAGCATTATTCTATTCATGCCTCACAGAGAACGTGACACGTGCGGCGAAACACCCGAAGCAAAAGAAGAAACACAGGAGCAAAAGAAGAAGGAAGATTATGATCTAATTCGCCGTGGAGTCGTAACTGCTTCTTCATCGCCTCCACGACCTCCATCTCCTTGCGCGTCTCCTCCGCCATCTTCTTCATTCTGTCCATGACGCGGGATTTCTCGACGCGAGCCTTCATCATCTGTTCCACGGCCGCATTATGTACCTTGACAGCAGCCGGGTGCTCGATGCGGAGCTTCACCAACTCCTCCTTCTGTTCCATGACGAGGGCCTGCAGCATCTTCATCGGGGAACTACTATTCTCATGCAGCTTCTTCCAGCCGGCGTTCTTCTCCTTCAACAGGTCGAGCTCGTGGAAGAGCTTCGCCTTGTCCTCCTAAAGTTGCAGGATTTCGCTGGTCGCCTTCTTCTCTGAGGCAATGCTCTTCTTCAGCAGCATCACCAAGCCGGCGGTCAACTCCCCCTGCTTATTGAGCTCAGCGGGCATGTCGTCGAGGCTCTCCTTCAGCAGCTCCACCAAGCCGTGGATGAACTCCTTCTACTTATTGAGGTGCTTATTGAGCTGATCGGGCATGCCGCCGAGGGATAACGACTCCAGTGGCGCCAGCTCGGCATGTTCACCTCCGCGGCTAGGGCGCTCCTGGGAGCCATCGCCTGCCCGTGATAGATCTTTTGAGGTCTCTGCGTGGCAGTGAGCCCTCTCTATTTTTCCGCAGCCTTGTTTGCTACTCCCTTGTTACGAGTAGTTCTCGACCTAGAGCTCTACACACCGGCCATGGCAAGGATGGACGAAGAAGAAGGACTTATGAGGAGGAAAGGTTGAGTAATTTTCGGTTAGGTAGTTCCCCTTTTTATAACCTAAGTACTAGCACTAGTACTAATACCTGCATAGTGGGAACACGTTCAGGTTTGGTACATACTAGTAGGTGTGAGCAGGCTTGCACTTAATTGTAGCACTAGTACTTTCGAATATGATGGGAACAAGGTAAAGATTAATTGATGGTTTTGGTTTCGAGGCCCGAAACAGCTCCTGATGAGTTTAGTGGAACATAAATTTCAAGTAGACTACACTGCTCAAATGCGTAAATATTATGTTACTGTCAAAAATTGGCACAAAATACGAAGGAGACCAATGGAAGTACTACTAGCAACCCATGATTTAACTACTCGCATGTGCGCAGTGAGAGTAGTAATGTCTTTCTTCTGTCCTCACGTCCACTCAATTTGCATGCGCTGTATTAATTGACCATCAATGAAGTGAAGGACTTTACACGCATCAAATTATCACATGGGGTGGATCTTGGTACAAAATTGCATCCGCCCATGTACTCGCGTGTACGTGCAAGGGAATGAGTGCGTGTGTGGCGTGCGTGCACATCTTCGCTTCGTGCATGTACCGCCAGTGTGGCTCAGAGAGGATGAGTACATTCTTCTGGAACCAGCAACACGTCACTGTGATCAATCCACACAAGGAGGTCGCGACAACGCCTCCACATGTGACATGTGGCTTCATGAACTGTAAGAGAGACACTGTGTAGCGTGCCATTGGAATTCTAATTTACGTGTTTTGCACATACTCGAAGTACTAGTAAGGTACACGTGCATTGCTCGCATCAGAATTTGCAACAAATTATGAATAAATACTACAGTATAACATGTAAGCTCTGAGTCATATATGCCTGATGTAAACCTTCGTTTAATTCTTATAGTTCATCTGATTCAAAATCAATTAGTTTTTATAAAAAATCTAGGGCCTCTTTGATTCGTAGGATTTCCAAAACACGGGAATAGGAAAAACATGGGATTAGAGTGGAATGTTGTCTTGAATCCTACAAGATTGTACGAGTGTTTGATTGTGCATAGAAAAAACGCAGAATTCTTTCAAAGAGGTTTGAGTGGATGGGATGTTTTCTATGAAGTCTAGTGCAAATGAATCATATGGAAAAATTCCTATGGTTTACAATCCTACGAATCAAACAACCAAGATAGGAAAAATTCCCAAGGATTAGAATCCTCCAAAATTCCTTTGAGAATCCTTTGAATCAAAGAAGCCCTTAATCTATTTTATGATTCATGGAATTGTGCATTGTAAAGCATAAAGTAAAAACAAATAATGGCAATTCAACTCGAAAAAAAGTTTGGGCAGTTATGATACGGAAGATTCTAGAACAAAGGAGAACCACTGTTGTTTTGAGGTTGTGCATTATGCTTAAGTTCAACCATGGAGTCTGCTAGATTATACATGTGGCAAAATCCGGTGGGGGGCTAGAAGATGGTGCGAAGGGCCGAGTGGAGGGAGACTATGAAGGAGTGCACAAGTGCAAGATCGATATTTAGAGATTGGGGGCGAGAACGTGCGCTGTTGCGCGTAGTGGCGGAGCCATGAAAAATAAATGAGCTAGGGGGCCAAGCATTGCTATTCCTTTACGAGGAGGGCCAATTCATCAACTTAAACCATTTTTACCAGCAATTGTCTAATGATCACATTCATATTAACCTCGATATATAGTGATGTTGAGGGGGGGGGGGCAGGGTCCTTGTTGCCCCTGTCTTCGCCATTGTGCGCATGTCTGAGAGATGAAGCGGAAGGCATGGATGATGAGAGGGGAACATTGGATATATAATTAATGTGGGTGTATTGGCTATATATGTAATCCTATATAGAGAGGTATGAATTGATCGATGTGGATGTGGGAAAGAGGGTGAGACCTCACTAGATATATAGATTGATCGGTTTGTGTGGAAAACTATGAAAGACCTAGCTATACACACACACATAGAGGAACATCGATCGTTGCGCATGCACGTGAGAGATAAAGAATGCTCGATATGATGGAGAGGGGGATGTGTGTGTGTGTGTGTCTGCATGGGAGACCGACCCGAAGAAAAAGATTGCATGTGTGCAATGGATAATGCCGACTGGTAGTGTGTGTGCATGCATGCACGAGAGAAAGTTAGTGGTATAATTATAAAGAGAAGACGACTGTGTGGTTGTAAAGACTAGGTGAGGTCATAATCAAGTAAGTTGAATTCAAATATTTGAATAATAGATCATGATGTTTGAAACCCATGCATGCATGAATATAACGGAGATCAGCGTTGTGTGGTTTGGAAATGAGCATGTTGTAATGTATACACATTGAACAAGGTCAGACTGATTTGAATTTGAGATACGGATGGCAGACATCGTTTGGCCACATTGCATCCGTGCATGGACACACTATTCTAATTGGAGATGATGGCTGGCTTTCGCATCACATATCTATATCTATACCCCTATATATATATATATATATATATATATTATATTTTATATTTTTATATAGTGTGCGAATAACTTCAATTTTGAAAGATGGTCGTTGGATGAGGCCAATCCGATGGTGCATAGATGGCAAATTTGAGCACTACTGGCCGTTGGATATCATCTAGATTCCACCAGATTTTGCCACATGTACAATCTAGAAGACTCCATGGTTGAACTTAAGCACAATGCGCAAACCTCAAAACACGAGCATTTCTTCTTTGTTCTAGAATCTTCCGTATCAGAATTGCCCAAATGTTTTTCTACATGATTTGCCATTATTTTTATTACTTTATGCCTTACAACGCACAATTCCATGAATCTTAAAATGGATTAGCTTTCTTATAAAGACTAGATGATTTTGAATGAAATGAACTATAAGAATTAAACGAACATCTACATCATGCATATATGACTCAAAGCTTACATGCTATAATGTGGTATTTATTCATAATTTGGTTGCCAAATCTCACAATGCATGTGTACCTTACTAGTCTAAATGGTGTTTGTGTGTGTGTGTGTTGTGCGTGTTAAACACATTGTACGTAGTATATCATACATGGTTTAGATTCCGAACATCTAGCTAGAGCATACATGTACTATGATTTGAATTCAACACAAAATGGATACATATATTTGAATTTGAGATCGTATGTACATGTAGTTCATGTTTATATAGGAATTTACTTCTCCTATATTCATGTCATGTGTTGTGAAGATAATATTTAGATGGTTGTATAACGAACCCGAGTACAATTCCATTCAAACAGGGAAAATGTACTTAAATTTAGTCCATATGCTAGACAACACACATTGTTATTTTATTGTTGAGGGAAGTGCAAATTGTTTTGGTACTGTACACGTTATGTTTGTTGTCCCAATTTTTTAGGTTTTTTTGTTGTATTTGAATGCCTTTCTAGTAATATAGTAAAATGGGACATGGCTCTCTCTAGTGATGAGGTGCAAATTGTATTTTTTTGGGTACACATTAAGCTTGTTCTCCCAAAATTTCAAGCCGCGCCTTGCTATGCCGAAATTTCAAGCTAGTGTCTCTGTCTATCGTGCTGCGGAACTTCCGCCTCTTCAACCCGCGCCTTGTTAGCACGAAGTATTTAAGATATATCTTTGTCTCATTGTGCTTCGACAACTCCCTCCATCTCAACCCGTTCCTTGCTATTCCAAAATTACAATGTGCACGAAAACTCCTACCTCCTGTGAAATCCCAACATGCGAAATGCCTGTGATACCCCTGAACCGGAAGAACCGCCTCAAATCGGTGGGGTACTTTCGTAACTTACCCCACAGTTTGGACAAGCGTGTCCCTAAGCCATGGTTCCCTACTCCCATCCCATCCTCCCACCCATTCGTACACCGAGGCCGTGAAAACCCGCAAAGCCCCACACCCTCCTCCATCTGCCACCCAGCCGGAGCCTCTTCCTCGACGATGTCGTCCACAGCAACACCTCGACGTCCCTCATCCATCGTACCGGATGAGGATCCGTCATCGATCTCATCATCCCACCGGTTCAGCCACCCCGTCCTCCACCTCCAAGGAGCTGCCCCGATGTTCCCCTCGTCTTTCATGCCACCTCCGTTCCCACATCGCCGTCTTCACTTGCACCACCGAAAGAGCACCATCATCACCGTTTCCTCGGATGAAGCTGTGGCCTAATCGGCGCCACCAAAGAGGTTGTACACTAATCGCCGCATTTTCTTCTTAATTCAATCTCACAGTGGTGCTGGCGCTCGGTCCCGAGCCGATACGGCGCGGCTCCATCCACGGCGGCGTCGCCGGCCACTTCCTCCACGGTGTCGCTCCCTCAGTGGCGACGTCCACATCAGTAGGAGCTGCTGCTGCTTTAGCTCCCGCTCGCGATGCTGCTCTACTCTTGCTCTCGGTCCCCTGCCTGGTCTGCTCTTGCTATTGCTCTTGCTCTTGCTGCTGCTCTCGCTCTTGCTCTTGCTTGCGATGCTGCTTTGATTTAGCTACACTTCAGTCAACTTAATCGACTTTTGGGTCAGGCGATTTTCAGGGGGTGGGGGGGGGGGGGGCTCGCCGGTGTTAAGGAAGAACCAGCCGCAACGGGGAGGGGGGCTCGCCGGAAAGGTACCCCACTATCTATCTTAGGGTTCAGGGTGGGGGCGGTGGTCGCCGGCGGTGGTGGGGCGGTGGCGTGGGGATCGCCGGAGAAAAAGCTCGACACTGGGGGGGGGGGGGCTAGAGGAATGTTCGGGGCGGCGGCAGATCGGCGGTGGGGAGTGTTTTCGGGGCGGGCGGGGCGGCGCACCGCCGGCCACGGGCGGCGGGGGCGGCTGTCTAGCCGGTGGTGGCTGGCGGCTCAGGGGGGTGGAGGTTGAAGATGAACTGCAGGCCCTTGATTTCGTATCCAACGGCTGCAAAATCGACTGACCAGAGATGAAAAAGTCAGTCGACTGATGTAGCCTCACCTCTAGTGCGTTTAGTTTCGATAGTAAAATTCAGTTTCGACAGCAAAATTCAGTTTCGACAGTTAAGTTCAATTTCGACAGTTAAATTTAGTTTCGACAGTTAAGTTCAGAGATGAGCGGCTGATGTATTTTGCATCTAGCACTTTGTGGTTATGTATTTTACGTCATCTATTAGAGATGCTATTAGAATTCCACTAAGGTTAACGCTGTCTCTCTTGTCCTGCTTCAGCCTCGGTGTCGTACAACTCACCGGAGCTGCTCCAACGACGAAACCCTCCATCACAGCGGAGCAGTACCTCGCGCTCCATCTCTAGACGCCTAAAATCTTCTTCCCGTCCTCCGACAGCCAAGTCAGCCGGAGCATCCTCACCGGCCAACCCAATCACACTGAGATCGACATGGCTTCGCCAAAGAGGTTGTACACTTGTTGCATCTCTTTTTACTCTACATGTTATATATATTGTCCACTGAGCACACGTAGTAACATGAAATACGATTATTTTATCCTACTATATGACAAGTAGTAAGGTACCAGGAAACTTAGCTATCCGTGATGGACTCTCTTGAACGTTTGAGCTGCGCATTTGTCTCTGCGCGTTTATCTCTGCGTGTTTGAGCTGCGCATTTGTCGATGGGCCGGGGATTTGAGCTAGTAGGGCAGTGGCCTAGGTCCAAAGTAATAGAAGTAGCACAAAAACATATTTTTAGTGTAGGCTTTTCCTTGCTCAAGCCTGCCTACTAGAATCGCTAGTGTTTGAAAGGAAAAGTGAATGAAAAACATAGGAATTGGAAAGTTTTATATGGTACTACTATTCATGAATTTGGTTCAAAGGAATGGAGCAAAGGAAAACTATAGGATTTGTTCCTTTAGTGTCTCCTTGAAAGAAAAACCATAGAAATTTTAATTTCCACTTGTCCTCCTTTTCAAATTCCTATTCATGAAGCACAAGACTAAGAGATAGTAGCATAATAGCATTATAACCATACATTTTCTTGTGGTTTGACTTAATCCCACCATGCTTCTTTGCATCCTGTGATCTTCCAATTCTTGTGAATCAAACACCCAGATTGGCTGAAATCCTGTGTTTTTAAATTCTTAATTTTGCACGTGCTTTCCTATCCTATTCCTGTCTATTTCCTATCCTTGCATTGTTGGAATCCTCAAATTCAAACAAGCCCTTACACAATTACTTATGTTATAGATATGTGTCAAAGAAAGCCTTGTGTGGTTTGTCCTGCTCCTGCGGTGCTGTGTTCCACCCCAGCTCAGCTGCTTCAACGACGGAAGGGTTCATCATAGTAGGGATCCGCTCTCCAGATTGTCTTTCGCCGCCTCAGATCTTCTTCCCCACTGCCGGCAGCCACGACAACTGCATTACCATCATCAAGTGGGCAGATGACCTTGAGGACTACACTAGTCCGCAAGAGAGTTTGCACTCTTCCGTGTCTGCTTACGTTATGCATCACTTAATATGATGACATGATACTTTATCGTCGTGTTCACCTATTAGACTCCGAGTCAGGTCTAAACTAATGCTGAAACTTGAGTTTTTAAATGGTTGTGGGGTACATATTGGGGCAGCAATCAGTACTATTTGTCTACTATCTGGTTAATTGATGACCCACAAGTGTAGGGGATCTATTGTAGTCCTTTTGATAAGTAAGAGTGTCGAACCCAACGAGGAGCAGAAGGAAATGACAAGCGGTTTTCAGTAAGGTATTCTCTGCAAGCACTGAAATTATCGGTAACAAATAGTTTTGTGATAAGGTAATTTGTAACGGGTAACAAGCAATGAAAGTAAATAAGGTGCAGCAAGGTGGCCCAATCCTTTTTGTAGCAAAGGACAAACCTGGACAAGTTCTTACATAGAGAAAAGCGCTCCCGAGGACACATGGGAATTATCGTCAAGCTAGTTTTCATCACGCTCATATGATTTGCATTTGTTACTTTGATAATTTGATATGTGGGTGGACCGGTGCTTGGGTGCTGCCCTTTCTTGGACAAGCATCCCACTTATGATTAACCCGTATTGCAAGCATCCTCAACTACAAAAGAAGTATTAAGGTAAACCTAACCATAGCATGAAACATGTGGATCCAAATCAGCCCCTTATGAAGCAACACATAAACTAGGGTTTAAGCTTCTGTCACTCTAGCAACCCATCATCTACTTATTACTTCCCAATGCCTTCCTCTAGTCCCAAACAATGGTGAAGTGTCATGTAGTCTACGTTCACATAACACCACTAGAGGAGAGACAACATACATCTCATCAAAATATCGAACGAATGCCAAATTCACATGACTACTTATAGCAAGACTTCACCCATGTCCTCAGGAACAAACGTAACTACTCACAAAGCATATTCATGTTCATAATCAGAGGGGTATTAATATGCATTAAGGATCTGAACATATGATCTTCCACCGAATAAACCAACTAGCATCAACTACAAGGAGTAATCAACACTACTAGCAACCCACAGGTACCAATCTGAGGTTTTGGGACAAAGATTGGATACAAGAGATGAACTAGGGTTTGAGAGGAGATGGTGCTGGTGAAGATGTTGATGGAGATTGACCCCCTCCCCGCTGAGAGGATCAATGGTGATGACGATGGTGATGATTTCCCCCTCCCGGAGGGATGTTTCCCCAGCAGAACAGCTCCGTCGGAGCCCTAGATTGGTTCCGCCAAGGTTCCGCCTCGTGGCGGCGGTGTTTCGTCCCGAAAGCTTGCTTATGATTTTTTTTCAAGGTAAAAGACTTCATATAGCAGAAGATGGTCACCGGAAGGCTGCCAGGGGGGTGCGAGGTAGGGGGCGCACCCAGGGAGGTAGGGCGCGCGCCCCACCCTTGTGGACGGTGGGTGGCCCCCCTTTGGTATTTCTTCCGCTCAGTATTTTTTATTAATTCCAAAAATGACTTTCGTGGAGTTTCAGGACTTTTGGAGTTGTGCAGAATAGGTCTCTAATATTTGCTCCTTTTCCAACCCAGAATTCCAGCTGCCGGCATTCTCCCTCTTCATGTAAACCTTATAAAATAAGAGAGAATAGGCATAAGTATTGTGACATAACATGTAATAACAGCCCATAATGCAATAAATATCAATATAAAAGCATGATGCAAAATGGACGTATCAACTCCCCCAAGCTTAGACCTTGCTTATCCTCAAGCGGAAGTCGAAATCAAAAAATATGTCCACATTTTTAGAGATAGAGGTGTCGATAAAATAAAATATGGACATGAGGGCATCATGATCATTCTTATAACAACAATATATAGCAAGGTCTATTCACAATGTCAAGTATGAATCAGAAACTTCATTGAAAACCAACAAACTATGATCTCGGTCATTGAAGCAATTGTAATTTATCATAACATCGGAAAGAGTCAATATAAGAGCTTTTCAGCAAGGCCAGATACTCAACTATCATTTAGTCTTTCACAATTGCTAACACTCACGCAATACTTATGGGTGTGGAGTTTTAATCGGACACAGAGAAAGATATGGGCTTATAGTGTTGCCTCCCAACCTTTTACCTCAAAGGTAATGTCAACAATAATAGTTCATGCTAACTTATATATATATAGGACAAATGTTTCCTACAAGCAGTGGTAGTTACCACCACTTGCGTTTTGTATGTTGTATGTAGTATCTGTTGAAATCGAGAGTATGTACGTGTAGTATGTAGTATATAACAATGATTAGATAGTATATATACAAATTTTTAGGTAGTATGTATCATTTTTTGAGTATGCTCTTTTTTACGTACAAATATGTACGAATTTCACAAATATAACAAAAACTATGGGCTCATATGCAATTTTTTTCATGTAACTTGTTTTGAAATATCTTAGATATAGTATACGAACATATTTAATATAATAAAATAGTATATATAGTACCACATGCTAGTATATGAGACATGTGAGGTAACTACCACCGAGTGGTAGGATGGATTTTCCCTATATATATATATATATATATATATATATATATATATATATATATATATATATATATATATATATATATCAGGATCTTTCCAACACAAGGTGCTTGCCAAAGGATAAAACACAAAAAGGAAAGGTGAAGATCACCATGACTCTTGCATAATGTATAAGACAAAAAGTAAAAGATAGGCCCTTCACAGAGGGAAGCAGAGGTTGTCATGTGCTTTTATGGTTGGATGCACGAAATCTTAATGCAAAAGAACGTCACTTTGTATTGCCACTTGTGATATGGACCTTTATTATGCAGTCCGTCGCTTTTATTGCTTCCATATCACAAGATCGTATAAAGCTTATTTTCTCCACACTAATAAGTCATACGTATTTAGAGAGCAATTTTTACTGCATGCAACATGACAACTTACTTGAAGGATCTTACTCAATCCATAGGTAGATATGGTGGACTCTCATGGCAAAACTGGGTTTAAGGATGTTTGGAAGCACAAGTAGTATCTCTACTTGGTGCAGGGAATTTGGCTAGCAAGAGAGGGAAAGGCAAGCTCAACATGTTGGATGATCCATGACAATATACTTTATTTCGAATATAAGAAACATAACCCATTACGTTGTCTTCCTTGTGCAACGTCAACTCTTTAGCATGTCATATTTTAATGAGCGCTCACAATCATAAAAGATGTCCAAGATAGTATATTTATATGTGAGAACCTCTCTTTCTTTATTACTTCCTATTAATTGCAAGGATGACCCAAACTATGTTTGTCAACTCTCAACAACTTTTATTCATCATACTCTTTATATCTGAAGTCATTACTCTCAATAAGATCAATATGACCTCTTTATTTCTTTTTATTCTTTTATTTATTCCCTCAAGATCATAGCAAGATAGCAAAGCCCTTGACTCAACACTAATCTTTATTACATATAGCTCACAGACTCGATTACATAGAGGGATCATAAAGCAAAACTCAAAACTAAATCATACCAAAACTTTATTCTACTAGATCAAGATATTACTAAAAGGATCGAACTAAGTAAACGGTAAAGATAGGAGTGTGATGGTGATACGATACCGGGGCACCTCCCCCAAGATTGGCAGTTGCCAAGGGGAGTGCCCATACCCATGTGTTTATGTCTCACTACTAGGGAAAACCCTAGCAGTAGCGCAGGTTTTGTGTCCACTAGTAGCGCGGGTGGCCGTGCTACTAATAAGGCGCTACAACTATTGCTTAGCAGTAATGCGTGCCCGCACGCGCTACTGCTAGGACAAATAGCTGCAGCGTTTGTTCAGTACCACGCTACTGCTAAGGTAACTACTTGCAGCGTGTTTTCTGTCCATCGCTACTAGTATTTTTATTATTATTTTTAGTGTATTTATGCGCCATCGTACAAATATTGGTACAATACCAGTTATGAGGTTTACATCATTATGTCCATAACAGTGTGTCAAATGAAGGTGGATTAGGTTCAAGTGGAGGCAATATGTGGTGCATGTCAAAAGTATACTACTAATCCAAACTTGATCTAGTTTGGACTAGTAGTACTTTCGATGTGCACCACATGTTGCCTCCACTTGAATCTAATCCGCCAGCACAAGCTATTTAATCATCATCATAGTCATTACCACCAACAGTATTTATTTAATCACCACTAAGACTAGCTATTTTATCATCATAGTAATAGTGTAGGACATCATCATCCTCAAACTCATTTCTAGCTAGCTAATAATAATCATCATAGTCATTACCACCAACACTAGCTATTTTATCATCATAGTAATAGTGTAGCACATCATCATCCTCAAACTCATTTCTAGCTAGCTAATCACTCCTGCTGCTCTCTCTTAGGTAAAATAACATAAAACATGTATAGCTCTCCTCCTTGATCAAGATGGAGCATGCATATGAACCTGTCTCCTAATCGTGTGTAGCGCATCTGTTTGCTGCCCCCAAGTACTTCTCTGCGCTCCCCCATCACATATTTGGTCCAGTCTTGCACTATTAAGCATCCCTCGCTAATCTTGAATGCACTATAGTAATCTGTAGGATATCTTGGCCGTAAGCTGATAACACTCATGGTACCTTTAGTCTCGATCCCATAAGGCACAACATTCATCGGGAGTCCCTTTTGAAGAACATCGTATGGTAACATACTTAGCAATGAAGTTTAGCTTCAAAAATAATGTATGAAAAAGATGCACTGATGACAAATAGTAAAAATCTTACCATCCTTCCTAAATAGATGTGACCGTAGTTCATTACGAACACTATTGGTCGCACATTTTTAGTACTAACATTTCTAAATGCAGGAAGAAAATTTGTCTTGACAGTATCAAGATCCTCAAGCCATGAAACATAATACTAAGCTCCTCGCAGTTGAGTTCAGCCCCAGGACAGTATACGGTCCTGTCTACCAAGCGCTGGACATGTTTGCTTGCACCGAAATAAGCTGACAATACAAATTAGTTGTCAACTATTTTTGAATAAACAATATCAAAGACATAAATATGGTTGAGAAACTTACATAATGGTATAACTGGAGGCGTCTGCACATCGACCCAGATGTCAGTACTACCTTCAATATCATCTTCTGGACGAATATCAAAGGTGATAACCATATCAGGCTCAAATGTATAAGTATTGCATAGTGCTCGCCATGTTTTGCATCCAAAATAGGTGTAGTCGTCTGAATTGTATAATTTTGCATGGAAAATATAACCATGCTCGGTCTTCAAGTAAACTTTCTTTTCCTCCGTACTATGACTGAAACCTATCTTATCCAATACAAAAACTCTTGCATGGCAGGGGATACGCTAGTAGAATAGTAAAAAAAAATATAAGTTGAAGTAAATGAAGCAAATGTCATGCTTAATTACGAAAAAAGACTTGTCGTTGTGACTTACTGTATCCACTTCGAAGTTCTCGTCCAGCTTGACGCTGAAGTGCTTATCATCATCTAGGAAGATTCCGTCGCACAGGCTGCGCTCGTCTTTGCAGTATTTGCAAATACCGAAATCCTTTTCGTCGTCGGACATTTCCTATGTTCATAGTTAAAACATTAATTGAAAATCGATCGAACACAACTACCAAGATACTCAACACACAAATCCGGGGCACTCGATATTTCCTACATATTCTGGCACAAGTCATGCCAAAATTCACAGAAAAATCCGGCATGACCTTTGCTAAAATAGGACATATCGAGCGCCTGAAATTTGCCGGAACGGAAATGAATCAACACTCCGGCAAAACATAGGCCACTCGGAGGTGTAACCTGCAAACATGACCGGCCACTTGGATATTGAGCAACACAAAATATACATTTCAAAATATCTTATAGGACTCAAATTAGCATGCATTCAATAAGCAAAAGTAAATCATCTCATGCGTCCATACATCGTCGAATATTATCACTAATACATCACGAATAGTGTCATACATATAACATCACTAATATAACTAAAACCCTAGCACACGACGGGTATCGGCACAGGCGGTGGACACCCACAGAGAAGGAACCATCACGGGATCATAGCTCCAGTGAGATCCCTAGAGAACCTGCCAGGTATTGGAGAACGACCTGTGCTCCAACGCAAACAAGTAGCGATGGATGTGCGCGTCCTCCTCACTGACACAGTGATGCACCACCTCCGTGGAGTCCCACGGGGAGACGGCGTTACCGAGGCACGGCGAGGTGGGGTCGGGGGAGACGGCGGTGAGGCGGGTCGAGGGAGACGGCGGTGAGGCGGGGTCGGGGGAGACGGCGGCGAGGCGGGGTCGGGGGAGACGACGGCGAGGCGGGGTCGGGGGAGACAGCGGCAAGGCGGAGGCGACGAGGAATAGTAGAGGAGAATTGGGGGAGGAAGCAGAGGAGAGGGAATCAGGCCGCGCGGGGGGTTAGGTGAAAATAGCTTTAACTGTAGCGTGGGGAGGAAAAACGCGCTGCTGCTAAAATCCGTAGTAGTAGTGCTGTTCGTAGAAGGGCGCTACTACTATACCTGGCACGTCGGGAACGGTGTGGCAATTATAGTAGTAGCGCTATCTGTTCCAGCTGCGCTATTGCTAAGCGGGTAACAGTAGCACGGTTCTGGCAGACGCGCTACTGCTAAGTAGCAGTAGCGCCTCATTTTAACAAGCACTACTGGTAACATTCTGTGTATAAGGTTTTCCCTAGTAGTGTCTCCTTCTTCGGAAGTGGGGGTGTGATCTTCTTGGCGATGATGCCACTCAGGATACGATTCTCTTCTTCGAGCTTATTGACCTGCTACTTGAGGTCCATATTTTCCTTGCGGAGCTTACCTATGACGGCTAAAGCTCCTTTCACCCATGGATGTTGCATAGCTGCTGGAGAACAAGTGACACTCTTTTTCATATATTCATAAGAAAGAAATCTAACATTGGAAGGGATGACCGAGTTTGGGATAGTTGAGCTCTGTAGTTCCCCCATCGTAAATCCGGCTTGGAAACGAGAGGTAACTTCTTGATCTTCCTCCATGGCATCTATCCTTTTCAAGTCAGCCTCCATCTCCTCCTCCGTTGATGGCCCAAAGTGATAAGCATCGCTGTTTGCTCCTGGTCCCGGTGTCGGATGAGACACCTGACTCTCCCCGACTGACTCTTGAGAAGACATCTTGCTCTAAATTTGTTGCAGAAACAGCTCGAAACAAAGACAGAGGATTTTTGCATGATACAGTGGTCAAACCCTTTGGGAGATTATATAATGATTTTTTACCGACCGAAAGAAGTATCATGCAATAAAACGGAGTCCGGAGAGCACACGAGGTGCCCACGAGGCAGGGGGCACGCCCAGGGGGTAGAGTGCGCCCTCCACCCTCGTGGACGCCTCGTGTCCTTCCCGGACTACTTCTTATTTTCCTATTTTCTTAAATATTCCAAAATGGAGAAAAATTGCCATTAGAATTGTTTTGGAGTCGGTTTACTTACCATACCACATACCTATTCCTTTTTGGAGTCTAAAACGTTCTGGAAAGTGTCCCTTATGTATTCCTCCGAAGTTACGGTTTCAATAACATTAGTTTCAACATTTATAGGATTACCTGAGATATAATGTTTGATTCTTTGACCGTTTACTACACTCAGACTTGTGCCTTCGAAGTTGTTGATTTTTATGGCACCGGAACGATAGACCTCCTCGATAACGTAAGGGCCTTCCTATTTAGAGAGAAGTTTTCCTGCAAAAAATCTTAAACGAGAGTTGTATAGCAAAACATAATCACCTACATTAAACTCACGATTTTGTTTCCTTTTGTCATGCCATCTTTTAACTTTTTCTTTAAACAGTTTGGCATTCTCATAGGCTTGGGTTCGCCATTCATCAAGTGAGCTAATATCAAATAACCTCTTCTCACCAGCAAGTTTGAAATCATAATTGAGCTCTTTAATGGCCCAATATGCCTTATGTTCTAGCTCGAGAGGTAAGTGACATGCTTTACCATAAACCATTTTATATGGAGACATACCCATAGGATTTTTATATGCAGTTCTATAGGCCCATAATGCATCATCAAGTTTCTTGGACCAATTCTTTCTAGATTTATTAACAGTTGTTTGCAAAATTAACTAGAGCTCTCTATTGCTAAGTTCTACTTGGCCACTAGACTGTGGGTGATATGGAGATGCAATTCTATGATTAACATCATACTTAGCAAGCATTTTACGGAAAGCACCATGAATAAAATGTGAACCACCATCAATCATTAAGAATCTAGGGACACCAAACCTCGGAAAAATAACTTCTTTAAGCATCTTAATAGAGGTGTTATGATCAGCACTACTAGTTGGAATAGCTTCTACCCACTTAGTAACATAATCAACAGCAACTAGAATATGTGTATACCCATTAAAGGAAGGAAACTGTCCCATATAATCAAAGCCCCAAACATCAAATGGTTCAATAACAAGAGAATAATTCATAGGCATTTCTTGACGTCTACTAATATTACCAATTCTTTGACATTCATCACAAGACAAGACAAACTTACGGGCATCTTTGGAGAGAGTAGGGCAATAAAAACCGGATTGCAATACCTTGTGTGCAGTTCTATCTCCAGCGTGGTGTCCTCCATATGCCTCGGTGTGACACTTGTGTAGGATCTGTTCCTGTTCATGCTCAGGTACACAACGTCTAATAACACCATCTACTCCTTTATAAAGGTGTGGGTCGTCCTAGAAATAATGTCTTAAATCATAGAAAAACCTTTTCTTTTGCTGGTATGTGAAACTAGGTGGTATAAATTTAGCAACAATATAATTAGCATAATTAGCATACCATGGAGCAGTACAAGAAGCATTTATGACAGCTAATTGTTCATCAGGAAAGCTATCATCAATAGGTAGTGGGTCATCAAGAACATTCTCTAACCTAGACAAATTTTCTGCAACGGGGTTCTCAGCTCCCTTTCTATCAATAATATGCAAATCAAATTCTTGTAATAGGAGAACCCATCTAATAAGTCTAGGTTTATCATCTTTCTTTTTCATAAGATATTTAATAGCAGCATGATCAGTGTGAACAGTTACTTTAGAATCAACAATAAAAGGTCTGAACTTACCACAAGCAAATACAACTGCTAAGAATTCTTTTTCAGTAGTAGCATAATTTCTCTGGGCACTGTCTAGAGTTTTACTAGCATATTGAATAACATTTAGTTTCTTATCAACTCTTTGTCCTAGGACAACACCTACAGCATAATCACTAGCATCACACATAATTTCAAAGGGTAAATTCCAATCAGGTGGCTGAACAATAGGTGCAGAAATCAAAGCTTTCTTAAGTATTTCAAACGCTTCTACACAATCATCATCGAAGACAAAAGGAATATCAATTTGTAAGAGATTAGTCAGAGGCCTAGAAATTTTAGAGAAATCCTTAATGAACCTCCTATAAAAACCGGCATGACCAACGAAACTTCTTATACCTTTAATGTCCTTGGGACATGGCATCTTTTCAATAGCATCAACCTTAGCTTTATCAACTTCAATACCTCTTTCAGAAATTTTATGCCCCAAGACAATGCCTTCATTAACCATAAAGTGGCACTTTTCCCAATTCAAGACAAGACTAGTATCTTCGCATCTCTGCAAAACTCGATTAAGGTTGCTCAAGCAATCATCAAAAGAAGATCCATAAATAGAGAAATCATCCATGAAAACCTCAACAATCTTTTCACAAAAGTTAGAGAATATAGCCGTCATGCATCTTTGAAAGGTAGCAGGTGCATTACATAAACCAAAAGGCATAGGTCTATAAGCAAAAGTACCAAAAGGGCAAGTAAAAGTGGTCTTTTCTTGATCCTCTACTGACATATGTATTTGAGAGAAACCAGAGTAACCATGTAGAAAGAAAAAATGTGTATATTTGGATAATCTTTCTAGCATTTGATCAATAAAAGGTAGAGGGTAATGATCCTTTTTAGTAGCTTTATTTAATTTGTGGAAATCAATTACCATCCGATAACCTGTAGCAATTCTTTGTGGGATCAATTCATCTTAGGGACACAATGGACAAGACTTACCCACTGACTATCAGCAACGGGATAAATTATACCTGCCTCCAGGAGCTTTAGTATTTCTTTTCTTACCGCTTCTTTCATCTTAGGATTTAACCGTCGTTGGTGATCAATAACTGGTTTGGCGTCTTTCTCCAATTTTATTTTGTGTTGGCATAGAGTGGGACTAATTCCCTTAAGGTCATCAAGAGTATATCCAATAGCAGCACGGTGCTTCTTTAAAGTTTTCAATAATCTATCCTCTTCCGGCTCTGAAAGGTTAGCACTAATAATAACAGGATATATCTTCTTTTCATCAAGATAAGCATATTTAAGAGTATCAGGGAGTGGTTTAAGTGCAAACACGGGATCACCCTTGGGTGGTGGAGGATCCCCTAGAATCTCAACAGGCAAATTGTGTTTTAAAATAGGTCCCTATTTAAAGAATACTTCATCTATCTCCCTTCTTTCATTCATAAACATATCATTTTCATGGTCTAGCAAATATTGTTCTAAAGGATCATTAGGAGGCACGGGAATAGAAGCAAGACCAACAATTTCATCTTTACTAGGCAATTCTTTATCATGGGGTTGTCTACGAAATTTAGCAAAATTAAACTCATGAGACATATCCCCCAAACCAATGGTAACAACATCCTTTTTGCAGTCTATCTTAGCATTAACAGTATTCAAGAAGGGTCTACCAAATATAATGGGACAAAAGTCATCTTGTGGGGAACCAAGAACAAGAAAATCAACAGGATATTTAACTTTCCCACACAAGACTTCAACATCTCTAACAATCCCAACTGGTGAAATAGTATCTCTATTAGTAAGCTTAATTGTAACATCAATTTATTCTATCTCAGCAGGTGCAATATCATGCATAATTTATTTGTATAAAGAATGAGGTATTGCACTAGCACTATGTAACATCCCAAATTTTCAATTTGGAATGTTATACATAGATCATCCATGCATATCATATTTTATTGCATTTCCGTTCCGGAATCCTCGAAATCCTAAGCAACTAAAGGACCCTCGGATAGAGTTGGGGATTTCCCGAATTTTCATATTTGATTATGTATCAAATAGTGAAACGAGGATTTTTAATTTTAATTATTTTTCTCTCCGAAAAATATTTCTTATAAAAATGTATGAGAGGAGATAATATGACTTCTCCAAAACAATTGAAATATTGGAGGAAAAACGTTAAAATCATTTATTTGTTTTTATTTGAGTTTATTTGGATTTTATTTTGCATTAGAAAAATATGCACATTTTTAAAATTATATTTTAGGGCCAAGAAAATGTTCATCTCGTTCTAAATACTTTATTTAGACGATGAAAATTTGTTTTGGCATTTTTAGATTTTTATTTTATTTTATAGGATTTATTTTCTATCGGTGTGATTATTAAAAAAAACTTCCAGCGCCGACTGGGCCGAAGCCCAGCCGAGCCGGCCCACCTCCCCGCGCGCGCCGTCTCCCACTCGGAGACCGAGCCGCCGCCGCCTCGGACAAGGAGTCCGGCTGGGACTCCTCCTCGGCGCCGCCTTGGCCCCTCCTCCAAGCCGCCGCCCCGTCCCCTTTATATACGCCGCCACCCCCCCCAAACCGCCACCACCACCAGCCCCGCCGCCCCGAGCCGAGCGCCGTCGCCGCACTCGCCGCCGCTGCCTCCGAGCCTCACCGCCGCCGCAGCCGAGCGCCGTCGCCGCCGCCGCTTGCCGCCCCACCGCCGCCAAGCCCCGCCGCCCAAACCCCGCCCGGCCGGAGCCACCCCGTCGAGGTACCGCGCCGGACCCGAGCCGCCGTTTTTTTAAAACCCGTTCGTTTTTTTAGAAACCCTAGATCGGTTTTTTTAAGATTCGGTTCGCCGGTTTTCTCAGTTTGTTTTTTTAACGGACGTTCGTCCGTACGTTCGTTTAAACGAATGGTTTTCTTCCGTTAGTTACAGATAACGAACGCTCGTTCGATAGTTTGTTCATCAGATTTCTTTTATCGGATTTATCTGCGATTATTTTTCAGTCGCGATTTCTGATCCGATCTTAGTTTCTGTTTTTCTTCGCGCTCGTTAGTCAGAATCAGGTGATTCAAATGCCTAGAGTTTCGTCTCGAGACCCTCTTTCTGTTTAATCAACTTAAACAAAGTTTTGGTACTGTAAAATTTGACCTTAGTCCCGATTAGTAAACGGATTTTGTTTCTTTCGCCGTTTGAGTTTCGTTGCTCCGTTTGATTTGATTCTTTTTGCAAACCGGAGTTCTTAAGTTGAACTTTCTGGTCAAACTCTTTTATTTGGAGTTTTACTTGTGCATCTTTGCTAGTTGCTTATGTATATTATTGTTTGTTTGCGATAGAATCCCTGGAGTGCGAAGCGTGTTACTACGAGTCTCTAGGATTCACGGATCGTCAGCAAGGCAAGTAACACATTGATCATACTCTTTCCATACCCAGTTTTCATTGCATTAGTTCAATCCTCAAACATTGCATGATTAGGATGTCTTTAACTTGTGGGTTGGGAAGTAGTTGCTGAGGTAGAACCTATTGCCCTGTTTAATATCAAACCTTCGGGAGTACTTCTACGCGTTGCTTATATTGCCATGCTATGCTTGTAGACGTGGATTGGGTTTGAGTGTATCCATGACCGATGTGAGATTATTAATAAATGGTTTACTTAAGGTGGCAACTTAAATACACATCTGGGTGGATTGAGGCACCTGGGGAACCCAGTGTTGTCTGTTTTACTTTTGGAAATCTCGGGGTATCCGTGTGATCTTCCTATGGACCGCCACCCAGGCTCAAAGGGAACTGAGATTATTCATGCTAGAAACTTCCGTGTGCAGCCACAAGCTATTATGGGCTCTAGCATAGTTGAGTAAGTTACGTGAAGCTCTTGAAGAGGTAGATCAGCAGGTCGTGGGTTTTGTAGGTTTGGTATGGTCTACCCAGAGTAGAGAGTTAATGTTTCTGAAAGACTGTGTCTCGGTCATCCGTTTCTCAAACGCCATGTAGTGCGAGAAATCCAACGGAGGTGATCGAGTCTTGTGGGGAAAAGTGCACAAACCTCTGCAGAGTGTACAAACTAATCATGGTTAGCCGTGTCCCCGATTATGGACAATTTGAGTATCTAGTACTTAAGTATTCACATGTATCTCAACACTCTTAATTAATATTGTTGGGTTGTTAATGAATTTAATTTGGGATTGATAGGGGGTTTACCTTCTCAATATTTTATCAACCACCATGATAGTTAAATTACAATTTATTCCTTTGTTGTAGGAAAAAATTTGCTTTCCGCAAAACTATAACCATAGAGCTTTCCACCAGCCATTTATGCATGTAGTAATAGCATTATTCTGTCCCCACTCTACTATGTTATATTGCCAGCATATTCCATGTGCTGACCCGTTTTCGGGCTGCAACGTATTATGTTGCAGACTTTTCATTCGAGGAGTAAGGTTCGTTAGGTCATTGCTGTGCAGCTCAGCTATGTCGTTGGAGTTGATGGACTCACTTTATCTTCCAAGCCTTCCGCTATTATCGCATTAGATGGCCTTAAGCCATATTATTGTAATAAGTTCTCTTTTGAGACATTCGATGTAATAAGTGTGTGATTGCTACTCTGTTATAAATCCTTCGAGTACTGTGCGTGTCAGCATTACTGATCCAGGGATGACACTGAGGCACAGAGACTTGACTGTTTGAGGTCGGGTCGCTACAAGATGGTATCAGAGCACACGCTGAGTGTAGGACACGACCACTAAGATAAACCACAGGTCACTCTTCTCTACTCATTTCTGACTCCTCTCCCTTTTCCACTCTTTAGGATGACGGAGAAGAAGAACAAGTTCGCGCAACCGGATGAGGATACACCTTTTGGACGCCACTTGAAGGAAGTCACTAGGTACTTGAACATTGGAATACCTAGTTTCACCGGGACGTACAACGCCACCTTACCAGAAGAAGAGTGCTGGATGATTCAAGTAAAAGTTCCAGGAAGAACGTTCTCGCCAACTTCTAAACCCATAGAATTTTCTTTCGAAGCACCAACCTAGAGTCTAGGCAAGAGCATGGCAGCCCACATTACCATGGGACGCATTGGAGAAGTGTACAACAGGGAACTCAAGGACACTACCTATCAGATATGTGGGCGCCGAGATGAGCAATGGGAGATGATCAGCACCAGGAAGGATAGATCTGCCGCAGCCTTTATCCAGGAGTTAAACCAACATATTCGTCACCAGGAGAACCAGATGTATGCCGACATGATGGAATTGAAGAAGGCAAAGACTAGGATCATCGAGCTGGAGGAAGAACTCAAGTTCACACGCGATGGATATGAGGAGGAAATCAAGACACTACTGGAGAAGAACGACGACCTGGTTAATAAGATCGGGATATTCATGGGAGGACCAGCACCGGGAGACGAAGACGACGACCCCACCTGCCCGGACAACTACATCATCATCGACGACACTGATTCTGATCCGAGTGATGATGACTATGAAGACGAAGCTGGAGCAGACATCATGGAATCTTCCACCGATCAAAATTTCTAGATGACCACCATACAATATTAGTATCCCCCCATGTATCAAATAGTAGTTGAGCACTTTTGCGATAGTTTTAGACCGATGTATGCCCTTGCTTGATTGATTGAGTGAAATGATTGTGTTTGTCTCATGTGCATATGGGTAGTGCTTTCTCACTAGACCTTTTCCTCTATTCTAATCTCTTCCATCTAAACCCCTCAGATGCCTCCGAGACGTGACACCGGTTTTGCTTTCCCACCGGAGCTCACCTAGTTGATCTAGCAGCAGAATGCTTTGATGCAATTGCTAGTTCAGAACCAGGGCAACAACAACAACCCGCCACCAGTGGACAATCTAGCCCGTTTTCTAAGGTTACAGCCGCCGGTGTTCTCCAGTAGCACCGAGCCAATAGTTGCAGATGATTGGCTACGCTGTATCGGAAGGGAGTTAACCACCGCAGGGTGCACGGATGCAGAGAAGGTGCGCTTTGCCGCACACCAACTGGATGGACCCGCAGCAGCATGGTGGGAAAATTTCACAACCACCTACCCTGTCGACACTATCACATGGGCTCAGTTTCAGCAGGCCTTTCGTACTGCCCATGTTTCCACTGGAGCTATGCAAATGAAGAAGCGGGAGTTTTGCAACTTACGCCAGGGGAACCGTATTGTTGGCCAGTACGTGGATGATTTTAGTAAGTTATCACGCTATGCCCCTGATGATGTGGCCACAGATGCCATGAAGCAAGAGAAGTTTATGGAAGGGTTGAATGATGAGATGAGCATGTAGTTGATGGTGGCAACCTTCAACAACTACCAGGAGTTGGTAGATAAAGCTCTTATGATTGAAGGAAGCAGCAGCAGATTGAGAGCAGTAAGAGGAAGTATGGACAAGGGAAGTATAATTCAGGAGCTCAGGAGAAGCCTCGCTTAACCCTGAATTCGGGAGGACTCGTTCATAACCATGAAGGTCATAACCACCCTGGAGGAGGATCGCATAATCACAATGGCGCTAAGAACGGAAATGGGAACGGAGCTAACAATAATCGCTCCAATCCAGCCACACCCGCCAAGAGAGACCTAAGTCAAATTACTTGTTATAAGTGCGGCAAGACAGGGCACTATACCAATGATTGTACTGAAGGAAGGAATGGAAATGAAAATGGGAGCGCTGGAAAGAAGCCTAATCCATTCAACAAAGGACAAGTGAACCACGTTAACGTGGAGGAGGTTGAAGAACAGCCAGACGCGGTAATAGGTAAGTTTTTGGTTAAGTCATTTATCGCTCTTATTCTTTTTGATACTGGTGCATCGCATTCATACATATCAAGGGGATTCGTGGATAAGTTTAACCTACCAACCCAAACCCTGAGAACCCCTCCTTTAGTGAGCTCGCCTGGAGCAGAGTATATGGCTAGCCGATGGTGTAACCAGATATCCCTAACCATTGGGATGCATGTTTTTCCGTTTGACCTAATTATCTTGGAGTCGCAAGGATTGGATGTGATATTAGGTATGGACTGGATGTCAAGGTATGGAGGAAGTATTGACTGTGCTAGTAAGTCAATTTATCTCACCACCCCGGAGGGAAAAAGGATTAAGTACGTATCTAGGCATGTTCCTAGGAGGACCCAAGTGAATGCCCTCACGGGAGTTGTGCAGGAGGAAGTGCCTGTAGTAAAGGATTACCCGGATGTTTTCCCAGAAGAGTTACCCGGCATGCCACCGTACCGAGACATTGAGTTTCTGATAGAGCTATTGCCAGGTACAGGGCCCATATCCAAGAGACCCTATCAGATGCCCGCAAATGATCTGGAGGAAATTAAGAAGTAGATCAAGGAGTTGTTGGAGAAAGGTTATATTCGAAGGAGTTCATCACCTTGGGGAGCTCCAGTACTTTTGGTGGAGAAGAAGGATAAATCCCTAAGGATGGTTGTTGATTATCGAGCCTTGAACGAAGTAACCATTAAGAACAAGTATCCACTACCGATGATCAATGATCTGTTTGATCAGCTGCAAGGAGCTAAGGTGTTTTCGAAGATTGATCTGCGATCAAGATACCATCAGTTGAAGATCCGAGAGAAGGATATACCAAAACAGCGTTCACTACGTGGTATGGATTATACGAGTATACGGCCATGTCGTTTGGACTGACAAACGTGAAGGAAATATGCCCTAGAGGCAATAATAAAGTTATTATTTATTTCCTTATATCATGATAAATGTTTATTATTCATGCTAGAATTGTATTAACCGGAAACATAATACATGTGTGAATATATAGACAAACAGAGTGTCACTAGTATGCCTCTACTTGACTAGCTTGTTAATCAAAGATGGTTATGTTTCCTAACCATGGACAAAAAGTTGTTATTTGATTAACGGGATCACATCATTAGTTGAATGATCTGATTGACATGACCCATTCCGTTAGCTTAGCACCCGATCGTTTAGTATGTTGCTATTGCTTTCTTCATGACTTATACATGTTCCTATGACTATGAGATTATGCAACTCCCGTTTACCAGAGGAACACTTTGTGTGCTACCAAACGTCACAACGTAACTGGGTGATTATAAAGGTGCTCTACAGGTGTCTCCAAAGGTACTTGTTGGGTTGGCGTATTTCGAGATTAGGATTTGTCACTCCGAATGTCGGAGAGGTATCTCTGGGCCCTCTCGGTAATGCACATCACTTAAGCCTTTCAAGCATTGCAACTAATGAGTTAGTTGCAAGATGATGTATTACGGAACGAGTAAAGAGACTTGCCGGTAACGAGATTGAACTAGGTATTGGATACCGACGATCGAATCTCGGGCAAGTAACATACCGATGACAAAGGGAACAACGTATGTTGTTATGCGGTCTGACCGATAAAGATCTTCGTATAATATGTAGGAACCAATATGGGCTTCCAGGTCCCGCTATTGGTTATTGACCGGAGACGTGTCTCGGTCATGTCTACATTGTTCTCGAACCGTAGGGTCCGCACGCTTAAAGTTACGATGATAGTTTCTTTATGAGTTTATGTATTTTGATGTACTGAAGGTTGTTCAGAGTTCCGGATGTGATCACGGACATGACGAGGAGTCTCGAAATGGTCGAGGCATAAAGATCGATATATTGGAAGCCTATATTTCGACATCGGAATCATTTCGGGTGAAATCGGCATTTTACCGGAGTACCGGGGGGTTACCGGAACCCCCCGCGGGGTTATTGGGCCTACATGGGCCTTGAGGGAGAAGAGAGAAGGAGGCAGGAGGTGGCCGTGCGCCCCTCCCCTTCCTAGTCCGAATAGGACAAGGGAAGGGGGCGGCGCCCCCCCTTTCCTTCCCCTCTTCCTCCTCTTTCCCCCCTTCTCCTTCTTCAACTAGGAAAGAAAGGGAGTCCTACTCCCGGTGGGAGTAGGACTCCCCCCTGGCGCGCCCCTCCTTGGTCGGCCGCCCCCTCCCCTTGGCTCCTTTATATACGGGGGCAGGGGGGCACCCTAGAACACACAAGTTGATCTTCGTGATCGTTCCTTAGCCGTGTGCGGTGCCCCCTCCACGATATTACACCTCGGTCATATTGTAGCGGTGCTTAGGCGAAGCCCTGCGACGGTTGAACATCAAGATCGTCACCACACCGTCGTGCTGACGGAACTCCTCCCCGAAGCTTTGCTGGATCGGAGCCCGGGGTGCGTCATTGAGCTGTACGTGTGTCAAGAACTCGGAGGTGCCGGAGTAACGGTGCTTGGATCGGTTGGACCGGGAAGACGTATGACTACTTTCTCTATGTTGCGTCAACGCTTCCGCTTCGGTCTACGAGGGTACGTAGACAACACTCTCCCCTCTCGTTGCTATGCATCACCATGATCTTGCGTGTGCGTAGGAATTTTTTTGAAATTACTACGTTCCCCAACAAAACGCCCCTGCCTATTTCATGAGCATGATGAACAAAGTGTTCATGGAGTATTTGGACAAGTTTGTTGTGGTGTTTATCAATGATATTATGGTATACTCGAAGAATGAAGAGGAGCACAAGGAGCATTTGCGATTAGTTCTCGAGAAGCTCAGGGAACACCAGTTATACGCCAAGTTCAGCAAGTGCGAATTTTGGTTGAAGGAGGTTGGATTTCTTGGGCATGTTATATCAGGAGAAGGTATAACAGTAGATCCCAGCAAGGTTCAGTCGGTCACTGAATGGTTGGCACCCACTTCAGTTGGCGAGATCCGCAGTTTCCTTGGACTCGCGGGATATTATCGGAGATTCATTGAGAATTTTTCCAAACTGGCAAAACCAATGACTGAACTGTTGAAGAAGGATAATAAGTTTATATGGACAGAAGATTGTGAGGCAAGTTTCCAGGAGTTGAAGAAACGTTTGACTACAACCCGAGTACTAACGTTGCCAGATATACATAAGGAGTTTCAAGTATATTGCGACGCCTCACGGTTGGGACTGGGATGTGTGCTTATGCAGGACGGAAAAGTTGTTTCGTATGCCTCATGACAACTGAAGCCCCACGAGTTGAACTATGCCACCCATGATTTGGAGTTAGTAGCTGTGGTGCATGCATTAAAGACTTGGAGACATTACCTTATTGGGAACCGTTGTGATGTGTACACGGATCATAAGAGTTTGAAATATATCTTCACCCAAAAGGAGCTGAACCTTAGGTAGAGAAGATGGTTGGAACTTATAAAGGACTACGATATGAAGCTACACTATCATCCAGGGAAGGCCAATGTTGTAGCAGACGCTTTAAGCCAGAAGAGTTATGCTAACATACTTGAAAGTAAGGGATTGCCAAAGGAGTTAGCCGAGGATATCATGGAACTTCGATTGGAGATTGTTCCACGAGGTTTCGTTGCAAAAATGGAGGTTCAGTCGACCTTGCTAAACAAAATTCGAGAAGCTCAGAAGGAGGATAACGAGATTGCAGAAATAAAGGAGAAGATGAGTGAAGGAAAGGCCAAAGGTTTTCGCGAGGATGAGCACGATACCTTATGGTTTGAGGACCGAGTTTATGTGCCCAACAACCCAGAGATCAGGAAGTTAATACTTCAGGAGGCTCATGACTCACCATACTCAATACACCTCGAAAACACCAAGATGTACTTGGATTTAAAGGAACGTTTCTGGTGGACTGGTATGAAGAAGGATATCGCTGAGTATGTAGCCGTATGTGATGTATGTCAAAGAGTGAAGGCAAAGCATCAGAAGCCAGCAGGACTATTATAGCCTATGCCAATACCCGAATGGAAGTGGGATAAACTTGGCATGGACTTTATCACCGGGCTACCCAGGACAAAGGCAGGATATGACTCAATATGGGTAGTAGTGGATCGCTTGACCAAAGTGGCACATTTTATTCCGGTAAAAACCACTTATACAAGTGCAAAGTTGGCCAAAATATATATGTCCAGGATCGTATGTTTGCATGGAGTTCCAAGGAGCATTGTATCAGATAGAGGGACGCAGTTTACTTCAAAGTTTTGGCATCAGTTACACCAGACTTTGGGTATGATATTGGAGTTCAGTACAACATTCCACCCGCAGACAGATGGACAGACCGAGAGACTCAACCAGATACTGGAAGATATGTTGAGAGCTTGTGCGCTAGACTATGGATCTAGTTGGGATGACAATTTGCCCTACGCTGAATTCTCATACAACAATAGCTACCAAGCCAGTTTGAAGATGGCACCATTCGAAGCTTTGTATGGACGTAGATGCAAACACCCTTGATGTGGGATGAGGTAGGAGACCGACAACTGTTTGGACCAGACTTGATCAAAGAGTCTGAGGAGAAGGTTAAGTTGATTCGGGATAGACTGAAGATAGCTCAGTCCAGGCAGAAAAGTTATGCAGACTCGAAACGCAAGGAGGTTACCTATAAGATTGGAGACAGAGCATATCTGCGAGTATCACCCTTGCGAGGGGTGAAACGATTCAGAGTTAAGGGAAATTAGCCCCGAGGTTTATAGGACCTATTGTGTTTTGGAAAGGATGGGAGAAGTTTAATACAAGTTGGAATTACCTAAAGGATTGTCAGGAGTGCACGATGTGTTCCACGTCTCACAGCTGAAGAAGTGCCATGCTGAGATGGCCGATATACCGTTAAGAGATACCGTACCTTTGGAGGCAATTCAGCTGGACTGTGATTTAACGTATGAGGAGAAACCAGTTAAGATTCTTGAGTTTGCCAGCCGAGTCACTCGCAGCAAGGTTATCAAATTTTTACAAAGTTCAATGGAGCCACCATACCGAGGATGAAGCCACCTGGTAACGAGAGGATGATCTTCGCAAGGACCACCCGCACCTATTTTCAGACCAACCCGAATCTCGAGGGCGAGATTCATCTTAAGGGGGGTAAGTTTGTAACATCCCAAATTTTCTATTTGGAATGTTATACATAGATCATCCATGCATATCATATTTTATTGCATTTCGTTCCGGAATCCTCGAAATCCTAAGCAACTCAAGGACCCTCGGAGAGAGTTGGGGATTTCCCAAATTTTCATATTTGATTTTGTATCAAATAGTGAAACGAGGTTTTTCTATTTTAATTATTTTTCTCTCCGAAAAATATTTCTTATAAAAATGTATGAGAGGAGATAATATGACTTCTCCAAAACAATTGAAATATTGGAGGAAAAACCCGTTCGATTTTTTTAGAAACCCTAGATCATTTTTTTAGAAACCCTAGATCGTTTTTTAGATTCGGTTCGCCGGTTTTCTCGGTTCGTTTATTTAACGGACGTTCGTCCATACGTTCGTTTAAACGAACGGTTTTCTTCCGTTAGTTACAGATAACGAAAGCTCGTTCGATAGTCTGTTCGTCAGATTTCTTTTATCGGATTTATCTGCGATTATTTTTCAGTCACGATTTCTGATCCGATCTTAGTTTCTGTTTTTCTTCGCGCTCGTTAGTCGGAATCAGGTGATTCAAACGCCTAGAGTTTCGTCTCGAGACCCTCTTTCTGTTTAATCAACTTAAACAAAGTTTTGGTACTGTAAAATTTGACCTTAGTCCCGATTAGTAAACGGATTTTGTTTCTTTCGCCATTTGAGTTTCGTTGCTCCATTTGATTTGATTCTTTTTGCAAACCGGAGTTCTTAAGTTGAACTTTCTGGTCAAACTCTTTTATTTGGAGTTTTACTTGTGCATCTTTGCTAGTTGCTTATGTATGTTATTTTTTGTTTGCGATAGAATTCCCGGAGTGCGATGCGTGTTACTACGAGTCTCTAGGATTCACGGATCGTCAGCAAGGCAAGTAACACATTGATCATACTCTTTCCATACCCAGTTTTCATTGCATTAGTTCAATCCTCAAACATTGCATGATTAGGATGTCTTTAACTTGTGGGTTGGGAAGTAGTTGCTGAGGTAGAACCTATTGCCCTATTTAATATCAAACCTTTGGGAGTTACTTCTACGCGTTGCTTATATTGCCATGCTATGCTTGTAGACGTGGATTGGGTTTGAGTGTATCCATGACTGATGTGAGATTATTAATAAATGGTTTACTTAAGGTGGCAACTTAAATACACATCTGGGTGGATTGAGGCACCTGGGGAACCCAGTGTTGTCTGTTTTACCTTTGGAAATCCCGGGGTATCTGTGTCATCTTCCTTTGGACCGCCACCCAGGCTCAAAGGGAACTGAGATTATTCATGCTAGAAACTTCCGTGTGCAGCCATAAGCTATTATGGGCTCTAGCATAGTTGAGTAAGTTACGTGAAGCTCTTGAAGAGGTAGATCATCAGGTAGTGGGTTTTGTAGGTTTGGTATGGTCTACCCGGAGTAGAGAGTTAATGTTTCTGAAAGACTGTGTCTCGGTCATCCTTTTCTCAAACGCCATGTAGTGCGAGAAATCCAACGGAGGCGATCGAGTCTTGTGGGGAAAAGTGCGCAAACCTCTGCAGAGTGTACAAACTAATGATGGTTAGTCGTGTCCCCGGTTATGGACAATTTGAGTATCTAGTACTTGAGTATTCACATGTATCTCAACACTCTTAATTAATATTGTTGGGTTGTTAATGACTTTAATTTGGGATTGAGAGGGGGTTTACCTTCTCAATATTTTATCAACCACCATGATAGTTAAATTAAAATTTATTCCTTTGTTATAGGGAGAAATTTGCTTTCCGCAAAACTATAATCATAGAGCTTTCCACCAGCCATATATGCATGTAGTAATAGCATTATTCTGTTCCCACTCTACTGTGTTATATTGCCAGCATATTCCATGTGCTGACCCATTTTCGGGCTGCAACGTATTATGTTGTAGACTTTTTAGACGAGGAGTAAGGTTTGTTAGGTCGTTGCCGTGCAGGTCAGCTATGCTGTTGGAGTTGATGGACTCACTTTATCTTCCAAGCCTTCCGCTGTTATCGCATTAGATGGCCTTAAGCCATATTATTGTAATAAGTTCTCTTTTGATACATTCGATGTAATAAGTGTGTGATTGCTACTCTGTTATAAATCCTTCGAGTACTGTGCGTGTCAGCATTACTGATCCAGGGATGACACCGAGGCACAGAGACTTGACCGTCTGAGGTCGGGTCGCTACACACTAGCACCCATATCACATAAGCCATGATAACAATGATCTCCTATTTTAACAGAAATAATAGGTGTCGGTGTCAAAACTTGCGGATCTCGGGTAGGGGGTCCCGAACTGTGCGTTTAGGCGGATGGTAACAGGAGACAAGGGACACGATGTTTTTACCCAGGTTCGGGCCCTCTCGATGGAGGTAAAACCCTACTCCTGCTTGATTAATATTGATGATATGGGTAGTACAAGAGTGGATCTACCACGAGATCAAGGAGGCTAAACCCTAGAAGCTAGCCTATGGTATGATTGTTGTAATGGTTGTTCGTCCTACGGACTAAAACCCTCCGGTTTATATAGACACCGGAGAGGGCTAGGGTTACACAAAGTCGGTTACAATGGTAGGAGATCTACATATCCGTATTGCCAAGCTTGCCTTCCACGCCAAGGAAAGTTCCATCCGGACACGGGACCGAAGAAGAGTTTTTCCTCTAAATCTTGTCCGTTCTCTCGAAGTTTTGTGGTTCTAGCTTCATGTTATCATCGCGAATTATTCCATTTGTCAGATATTCTTTTCTCACCTATCCGGAGTATTTCAGGAGTTGATTTCTTTTTTTGTTTCAGCCGGAGTGCTACCTAAATCCTTTCAGTCTTATTCGTTTCTTTTCTCATTCTAACCAATCCGGTTAGAATGAGTGATTTCATAGTCTATCCGATTTCGTGAGTTTTTCATTCTCGTCATTCTCGTCGTTCCTCTCTTCTTCCCGAGTGCTCTCGATTATTTGCTTCTTCTCTTGATTTCTTGTTTCACCTCATCCCCTTTTCCCTTCCATCTCGGCCCTAAGATCTCGGGACGACATCTCTTGTTAGTGGAGGAGTGTTGTAACGCCCCGGATCTGATGCGCCAGGTGTCCACCAGTTATTCGCCGCCGTTGCCATGTCATTTGCTTGCATGTTGCACTTTTCCATGTCATCATATGCATTTCATATCATGTCATCATGTGCATTTCATTCTGCATACATGTTCGTCTCATGCATCCGAGCCTTTTCCTCGTTGTCCGTTTTGCAATCCGGCGCTCCTATGTCATCCGGTGTCCCCTTTTTGCCTCTTCTCTTGTGCGGGTGTTAAACTTTCATGGAATGGCCCGAGGTTTGCCAAGCGGCCTTGGTATAGCACCGGTAGACCGCCTGTCAAGTTTCGTGCCATTTGGAGGTCGTTTGATACTCCAACGGTTAACCGGGTAACCGCAAAAGCCTCTATTGTTGCAGCCCAACACCCCTTCCAAAGTGGCCCAAAACCCATCTAACTCCCCTCCATGCTCTCGGTCGTTCGATCACGATCGCGTGGCCGAAAACCGCTCATCATTTGGACTCTCCTAGTTCCCTCTACCTATAAAAACGTCTCCCCCTCTCCATTTTCGGATCATTTTCCCCCTAACCCTAGCCCCGCTCCCCATCGCGCCGCCGGACACGTCCAACTCCAGCCGGACATGTCCAGCCTCCACGTCGCCCGGACCAATCCCAGGGCGACACATCAGCCCGCCGCCGCCCGGAGCCAGTGGCATCGCGCCACGTGGCCCCGTCGCCTCCAGTGCCGCCGCGCCGCCCCCGAGGCCCGCCGGGCCCATCGCGGACCCGCGGGGCCCGTCCGCCGCCCGCCGCCGTGGCCCTGCTCTGCCCCGCGCGCCACCGCCGCCGCGACACGCCGCCAGGAGCTCCCCGTCGCCGCCTCCTCCACCAGACCCCGCCGCCGGTCGCCCTGCGCCTCGCCGCGCCCGCGAGCGCCTCCCCCGCCGTCAGCCGCGCCCCCGCGCCCCGATCCCCGCCGCCGCCTGTTGCTCCGCCGCTCGGCAGCCGCGCCTCCGCCGGAGACCGCGCCGTCGCCGCGGATCGGGAGGAGCCCGATCCGGCCGGTCTCCGCTCGGGGCCGCCCAATCCCGCGTGGGCCTCGGCCTCCCCGGCCCGTCTCCCCTCCGGCCCGCCTCGCCCTCCGTCCTACTGGGCCGAGCCCGCTTGGTGAGCCACCGCCTATCCCCCGCCCGAGCACCTCATAGCTAATATGCGCCCGTCCGTTTTTTTCGAAAAATGCCTAAGTCCCGAAATATTTGCATAAACATGCCATGTTCATCGCATCGTATCTCTGCATGCGTAGATCCGTTTCGTGCGTGTAATATGTCAAATTGTTCGCCTCGACGAGTACTTCATTTCATTCCATTGCATCATTTTCATTTGAGCTCATCTTGATGCCCGAAATGCTATTGGAAGAGTGCATGTTGATGTTAATCTGCTGAAACTGTTATAACTTGCTCATTTATCATTTTTGCCATGATTGATGTGTGCATCCTATGAGGTTGATGTCTTCATGTATGTTGATCTATGCCATGCCATCTTTCCAGTGGTGCCAACCATGTATTTTTGTGATTTGTGTGCTGAGTATATCAAGCTTGCTAAGTAGGGTAGTTGCTGTTGCTGTTTTCCTGACAGATTCTGTTATATTTTGTTGCTATGTTAACATGCTTCTACTAATCATTCTATGCATAATCTGGAGATGTTCTATAAACATGTTTTGATCTACATGTCATGCTCTATACATTCATGTCCTTGGTTGCAATTATAGCCTGCTGGAACATGTTGTTATCTTGCTCCAAAGTTGCTTGATATTGTTGTTGTCAACCTGTTAACATTAAGTTCCTTGTTCCCATGTGTTTTCCTAGTGATCCATGCACCCTATGACCTTGTTCTTTCCATGCTTAGCTTCATAAACATGCCTTCTTACTGTTGGTTTCTTTTCCATGCCATGTATTGCTCTATGGTGAGTGGTTCAAGCTCACCAATATGCCTACTTATTGTTATTCCTGCCATGTATGAATCTGTAATATAACTTGCCATGTTTACATGCGTGCCATCATATTTTCTGATCCTTTTTGGCTCATGGTCAGTAAGGGACTCTTGATCTATGCAATTAGTAGATTCATGCCATGCCTTTGTTTGCCATGATATGTTCCTGTAACATGTTGTTTGATAGCTCTCAACATTGCAACCTGATGTTATTTCTGCAAAGTCTGAAACTGTTATTATTTGCAATCTTACCATGTGTTTTGGAGCATGTTCTAGTGATTTCTGGAGATAGCTCAGTGTTAATGTTTTGTTGTGCTTTACCTGTACTTCATGCCCATGCCTTTTGTTATTATGTTGGGATGCTGTAGCATGTTGTTTTGATGCTTGCAAGATGCCTAGTTGCTGTTATGGACAGATTGTTGTTATGACTTGTATAGAGTGTGTGTGTTGAACCGTTGCTCCGTTTTGAGTGTGCTCTATATGAAACTTGCTTGATTTTGCATGTAGTTCCATATTATCATGTTGCATCCTTGTTTTGAGGTGTTTGCTTGATGTTTGGGTGCATTTTGCATCAATGCCATGTTTAACTTGTTTTGCTCATATCTTCTAGGCCGTAGCTCCAAATCTAATGAACTTTATATATAACTTGACTAGAATTTCGTGTAGATCATCTTGGTGCATCTTAATTTGCTGTTTAACAACTTAAACTTAAGGTTTATTCAGTTCTGGACCAATTTCGAAATTTGCATATGAGGACTTACCGGCATTGTTATATGTTGTTCCCGGCCTCATTTAAACTTGCCTTGATGTGTTGTTCTTGTTTGCATCATCTCTTGCCATGAGTAGCTTCATGTAGCCTTGTCATGCATCATGCTTGTTGTGCATCATGTCTTGTTCATGTGTGGTGTGTTTACCATGTTGTGTGCTTCTTCTCGATAGTTCCCGTTTCGTTGCGATCGTGAGGATCCGTTCGTCTACGTGTGGTTCGTCTTCGTGGCTTCATCTTCTTCATGGACTCGTTCTTCTTCCTTGCGGGATTTCAGGCAAGATGACCGCTACCCTGGATCTCACTACTATCATTGCCATGCTAGTTGCTTCGTTCTATCGCTATGCTGCGTTACCTATTACCTGTTTATCAAGCCTCCCAAATTGCCATCAACCTCTAACCTTTGACACCATCCCTAGCAAACCATTGCTTGGCTATGTTACTGCTTTTGCTCAGCCCCTCTTATAGTGTTGCTAGTTGCAGGTGAAGTTGAAGATTTCTCCATGGTGGACAGGATTTTGGTTGGGATATCACAATATCTCTTATATTATTAATGCATCTATATATTTGGTAAAGGGTGGAAGGCTCGGCCTTATGCCTGGTGTTTTGTTCCACTCTTGCCACCCTAGTTTCCGTCATACCGGTGTTATGTTCCCGGATTTTGCGTTCCTAACGCGGTCGGGTGATTTATGGGACCCCCCTGACAGTTCGCTTTGAATAAAACTTGTCCAGCAAGGCCCAACCTTGGTTTTACCATTTGCCTCACCACCACCTACCTTTCCCTTGGGAGTAATTAACCCAAGGGTCATCTTTATTATAGCCCCCCCCCCCCCCGGGCCAATGCTTGTCTAAGTGTTGGTCCAAACCAGAGCCACTTGCGGTGCCGCCCCTAGGCAACTTGGGGTATCGTCGATTGCCGTACGTAGTGTTCATCCGGTCGTGGCCTGAGACGAGATACGCGCGGCTACTATCAGGATGTCGGCACGCCGGGAGGTCTTGCTGGTCTTGTTTTACCATTGTCGAAATGTCTTGTAAACCGGGATTCTGAGACTGATCGGGTCTTCCTGGGAGAAGGTCTATTCCTTCGTTGATTGCAAGAGCTTGTCATGGGCTAAGTTGGGACACCCCTGCAGGGTATAAACTTTCGAGAGCCATGCCCGCGGTTATGTGGTAGATGGGAATTTGTTAATGTCCGGTTGTAGATAACTTGACACCAGATCCGAATTAAAATGCATCAACCGAGTGTGTAGCCGTGATGGTCTCTTCTCGGCGGAGTCCGGGAAGTGAACACGGTTTCTGTGTTATGATTGACGTAAGTTGGAGTTCAGGATCACTTCTTGATCATTGCTAGCTTCACGACCGTTCCTTTGTTTCTCTTATCGCTCTCATTTGCGTATGTTAGCCACCATATCATGCTTAGTCGTTGCTGCAACCTCACCACTTTACCCCTTCCATTCCCATTAAGCTTTGCTAGTCTTGATACCCATGGTAATGGGATTGCTGAGTCCTCGTGGCTCACAGATTACTACAACAACAGTTGTAGGTACAGGTTATGCGATGATCATGACGTGAGAGCGATGCTTGCTTGCTTGAGTTCTGCTTCTTCTTCGATCAGGGGATATTCCAGGTCGGCAGCCTGGGCTAGCAGGGTGGATATTGTTTGAGTTTCTGTTTATGGTTCATCCGTAGTCGGATATTGTTCTTGTACGATTGTATTGTTGTATTTGTGTGGCATTGTATGCCTCTTGTATGTATCCCCACTATTATGTAAATGTTGATGTAATGATATCCACCTTGCAAAAGCGTCTTCAAGATGCACTTCTATCCTTGGTGGGACCTTCGAGTTCCTTTAGGATAGGGTCGCATCTTGGGCGTGACAGGAGCGCTCCTGACCAAAAAATCCATTCCATCATGGACCGTCGACGCGGCTCCTCTTCTCGCGCTCCTAGCCCTGAGCCAGGAGATTGGAGGAGATGTTCAGTTCCGCACAACGAGCTGGTGACGCTCCAAGTGGCGGGATACGTTCCTCCGACCTTTATGGTCCCGGTTCGAGCCGGGCTAGCCACCTGCAAAGGTGGAAAGCAAGCGGAGGCCACCCCTAGTCCCTCCAAAGGAGAGCGGGTGTGCTTCGTCCCTTATCTAATAAGGGGGCTCGGATTTCCCATACATCCGTTTCTCCGGGGGCTTCTGGAGTTCTACGGACTCCAGCTTCATCACCTCACGCCCGCCTCTATTTTGCACATCGCGGGTTTCGTAGCTCTTTGCGAGCTGTTCCTGGGCATCGAGCCCCATTTTGCACTGTGGAAGAGACTATTTTGCCTCGTACCTCGTTCTCACGAGGGGTCAATATATCTAGTGGGCGGAGCCGAAATATGGCGCATCGCTGGGACCGGATATCCATCCGGAACCCCAAAGAAGGCGTCCAAAGACTGGCCCTCGGAATGGTTTTATGTGGAAGATGCTCCACTGCCGGACCCAGTTCGGATCGGCCTCCCGGAGTTCAACAAGGCTCCTCTGAAGAAACGCCTAAGTTGGCGCCCGCGGAGCCCTCAACAGGAGGAAGACAGGAGCGTCCATTATTTGATGGGCAGGATAAGGTTGCTGGCCCATTCCGGATTGACCATGATTGGAGTTATGGCCACGTGCATCATGCGAGGGGTGCAGCCACTCCAATATAGGGGCCACCCCATGTGGGATTTCAACGGGGAGAATGACGCCACCCGTCATGGCCGCAAGGGGCCGGGATCGGCCGCGGATCTGGTGAAGATCCTGTCCGGCCTGTATAAGGGGGAGAAGGAGGACTTCCTCCAGATGAGCCCATTGAATGGGTTCTCCATGAATAACCCTCGGAGCTGGGTAAGCGGACGTTTATTCATCCCACCCGCGCTTTCAAAGTTAAGCACCTTACTTTATGATTTTGACGCAGGAACTGCGTCAGGATGTGGAGGGCATACACAATATGGCTCCACAACCCGAGGACCTGGAAAGATCCCAAGACCCGGCCTCCGAAGAGGATCCGGACATAAAGGTGGAGCAAATCGACGGGGTGTTCCACCAACTCAGCATGGACAATGCTCTAGTCGCCATTACGGCTGACTACCCCGGCTTGTCTCCGGCTTCCTAGGTAATTATGACCGGAGTCCTGGCACCATTACTTCATCCTTGCGTATTTCTGACCATCGTACACAACGCTGCCTTGTAGGAGGTGCCTTCAAGGCGGGAAGCCGAACCCACGGCGCCTGACCAACAAGGGTCAGTCCGGCCCAGTAGGCGGAAGAGGGGTGCGGTGCGAATCGAAACGTCACCGCAACGGTATAGCTCGCGACCGTTGTTTAGGAAAAAGAATCCTGGGAGGCATATTAATGCTCATGACTTTTCCAGGAGAAAGAGCGCTCGCCGGACTGTGCCCGGAGAGGTTGCCAACCAAGCCTCCGCCAGCCAAGCTCCAACACCTGGTCCGGAGGGGGAGGCGAGCGCAAGGCGTGAGCCGGATACTCCTCCAATGGAGGATGCCGACAGGCTGTCCGCCACCAGGTCTGAGGTGGAGAGCGCCATGAATCATAGGCGCCGCCGGACAGTTCTTTGTGACGCGTGTTTCTCCCTAGAGGCGTTGAATGCCTTTAACGCGGGAGACGCGCACCTCCGTGCCGCTCAAGATGGTTTAACAAGAGCCACGGAGCAGTATGTAAAAGACATTCGGGTAAAGGATTTTAATAGTTGTATATGCCAGTAGCCCCCGAGACTTAAAGTAGTTAAAATAACTGATTTAAGGATCATTTGATATGCAGGATCTCACGGAGAAGAATGCCCAATTGTCTCAGGAGCTACAAGGGTGCAAGGCTCAACTTGAGGCCGCACTAGCCGCCGCAGGAGGAGACACCGAGACCCCCTCCGGTAAAACATATTTCAAAAAGATAAGCAGTGTGCAGCGTGCATATAAGTCTGACAATAACATTGCAGATGTTGCCAGACTTGATCCGGAAAAGCAACAGCTACTGCACCAGCTGAAGGCCGGCGAGAGGGTGCTTATGAAGGTACAGCAGGAGAGGAACAAGCTCCAAGATGCCCACACCCAGCTTGGAGAAGAGCTAAAAGGTGTTCGGGCCCAGCTGTCTGGCTCCGTGAAGGAGAATCAGCGGCTTCGTCGCGGCATCTATAGTAAGTGCTTGAGCAAACTCTTTTGAAAATAAGAGTTCGGCGAGGAAGTCAATTGACAGAAATATGTCTGTAGGTGTGCTCACAGGTCGCCCTGCGGAAGAAATGCCCGGTTCAACGGGTGACCAACTTCCCGAGCTGGTGCAACTGCTCAAACGTGTTTGGCAGGCGATGAGTGGCGTCGTCCAGGCCTTATGGCCATCCGTCTCCCTACCCGAAGGCCTTGGAGAGCTTGCGGAGAAGCTTCAGGGAGCACGGCAGTGCTTCCGTTTATGGAAGATATCGGCCTGCCGTCAAGGTGCCAGGGAGGCCTGGGCCATGGTGAAGACGCGGTACAAGAAGGCGGATCCAAACCACATGGCCGAGGTCGGACCTGTGGGGCCCGATGGGAAGGAGATCCCTGTGAGCTTAGTGTACGGCCAGGTAGATTTGGCCGCTAAGTACTCCCAACGGGACTGTAAGTTAGACAGCCTGTTAGACGGGATTGAGGAGGAGTACAGTCAGTCGATTTGACGATGTATTTAAAATGACATGTAAAATGCCTTCTAGACGGATTGTAGATCGTTTGCCTTTGCCGACCTTTTCGCTTCAACCTCGGGACCCTAGAGTCCGGAGTGTGTCCGAATACCTTCTCGGTTATGAAAAAACCGGGGCATGCATGGAGACCAGGCGTAGGGGTCATTAGTGCTTTATCAGACAGGTGCCCAACTAGTTATGTTATATTACATGGTTAGTAAGAAACATCTTTCAGGGAGAATAGTTCTGTTAAGGGTTCCTTTACCTGGGAGGCATGCCCTAAAGTGCATGTCCGGACTGCGAAAAGAGTAGGAAAACATCTGGGGGCAGATAAATAAATAGGTAAAAAATCATCTTTCAAGTCACCGACCAAATATTCCCTTAAGAACGCTAGCTTTCGGCTTCACCCAGTCTGAGGTACACATCCGGCTGACCCGGCAGTAGCAATCGTAGAGGTGCTCCCTTTACCTCCTAGCCGAACAATCGGGAACGTAGGGGTAAGCACAGGAGCCAGGCAACCCAGCTTGGCCAAAACTTAAGTCATACCGATGCATATAATGGTGAGTAAAAGGTACATGCGGAAGTTTGACACATGTGTTGGGCATAAAGCCCGTATAAGTAAGCTTCTGTTAAAGAAGCCCCCAGGTATAATGAGTGCAGGTAGCACATCAAGTGTGTGCGAACAATGCGCAAATCGGCCCTCAAGGGCTTTATGAAAAAGGTGGGAGAAAAGAGAGAAACAAAAGACAGCTGAAGTGTAAAAATGTGGACGGAGGAAGGAGATGAACTCTAAGTCCGGCGCTAGGCGTAGAATCTTCGGAGGCGGGCTGCGTTCCATGGGTTCGGCTTGAGTCGGTTGTCTGATGCGTTTCGCAAGCGGTATGCTCCGCCGATCAGAACTTGGTCGATGATGAAGGGACCTTCCCATTTGGGCTTGAGTTTGTCCTTTTTCTTGTCCGGCAGGCGTACAACTAGTTCGCCAACATTGTAAGTCTTGGCTCGTACCTCTCTGCTTTGGTATCTTTGACCCTGCTGCTGATAGAATGCGGAACGAGCCTTGCCACATCGCGCTCCTCCTCCAATGCGTCCAAGCTGTCCTGCCGATCCAACTCGGCTTCTCTTTCTTCGTACATGCGCACTCGAGGTGAGTCATGAATTATGTCGCAGGGCAAAACTGCCTCTGCGCCGTATACCATAAAGAATGGTGTGAACCCGGTAGTACGGTTTGGCGTAGTCCGCAGCCCCCAGAGTACGGAGTCGAGCTCCTCTACCCAGTGCGTGTTAGATTCTGTAAGGGACCGCACTAATCTGGGTTTGATGCCGCTCATGATTAGACCATTTGCTCGTTCAACTTGACCGTTGGTTTGAGGGTGATAGACTGAAGCGTAGTCGAGTTTGATGCCCATATTTTTGCACTAGAGTTTAACCTCGTCGGTCGTGAAGTTCATGCCGTTATCGGTGATGATCCTGTGGGGGACACCGTAACGGTGTACTATCCCGGATACGAAGTCTATCACAGGTCCGGATTCGGCCATTTTAACTGGCTTGGCCTCTATCCATTTGGTGAATTTGTCCACCATGACCAATAGGTATTTTTGCTTGTGGGTTCCTCTTTAAGGGGTCCAACCATGTCAAGCCCCCAGACCGCAAACGGCCAGGTGATGGGTATAGTTTTGAGGGCGGTGGGTGGCATGTGGCTCTGATTAGCAAAGAGCTGACAACCGACGCATCGTTGGACTAAGTCCTGAGCATCTGCCCGGGCCATTGGCCAATAAAATCCTGTACGGAAGGCCTTACCTACAAGGGCCCGGGCTGCAGCGTGGTGTCCGCCTAGTCCGGCGTGAATTTCAGCCAGGAGATTTCGCCCTTCCTCTTCGGAGATACACCTTTGAAGGACCCCGGTTGCGCTTTTCTTATAAAGTTCCCCCTCATGGACCTTGTAGGCTTTAGATCGGCGAACTATGCAGCAGGCCTCATTTTGGTCTTCGGGAAGTTCCTGCCTAATTAAGTAGGCTAGGAATGGTTCCGTCCACGGGGCAATGACTGCCATTATTTCGTGGGCGGAAGGTGTTATGTCATTGGCTGAGCCACCGGTTGTGTCAGAATGTTCGGTGTTGGGCGGTGCGGTTGGTTCCGGATTGTTGTTTCCGGACTCCTCTTCCCATACTACGGATGGCTTAAAGAGCCGCTCCAGGAAGATGTTTGGAGGGACGACGTCGCGTTTTGCGCTGATGCGTGCCAACACGTCAACCGCCTGGTTATTATCCCGGGCTACATGGTGGAATTCGAGTCCTTCGAACCGAGCTGACATTTTTAAGACGGCGTTACGGTAGGCTGCCATTTTCGGATCTTTGGCGTCGAAGTCTTCGTTTACTTGTGATATTGCGAGGTTTGAATCCCCGCGTACCTCGAGGCGTTGAATGCCCATGGAGATTGCTATCCAGAGGCCGTGCAGAAGGGCCTCGTATTCGGCTGCGTTGTTGGAGTCTGTGTACATTATTTGAAGTACGTATTGGACTGTGTCTCCGGTTGGGGACGTCAAAATGAGGCCAGCCCCCAAGCCGGCCAACATTTTAGAGCCGTCGAAATGCATGATCCAATTGGAGTATGCGCCGTACTCTTTAGGGAGTTCGGCTTCAGTCCATTCCGCGACGAAGTCAGCCAAGACTTGCGACTTTATAGCTCGCCGTGGTTTGTAGGTTATGTCAAATGGTAAGAGCTCAATGGCCCATTTTGCAATCCTGCCCGTCGCGTCGCGGTTGTTTATGATGTCGTTGAGGGGTACTTCGGAGGCCACTGTTATCGAACACTCTTGAAAGTAGTGTCGCAGCTTCCGGGATGCCATGAACACCGCGTATGCTATCTTTTGATAATGCGGGTACCGGGACTTGCAGGGAGTTAATACAGTGGATACGTAGTACACTGGTTTTTGCGGAGGAAATTTATGCCCTTCTGTTTCTCGTTCGACGACGAGCACCGCGCTTACAACTTGATGTGTTGCCGCGATATATAACAACATTGGTTCGCCCAGGTTAGGCGCGGCCAGGACCGGATTTGTTGCCAATATGGCCTTTATTTCTCTGAGTCCGGCAGTGGCAGCATCGGTCCACTCGAAGTGTTCGGTGCGCCTGAGGAGGCGATAGAGGGGCAATGCCTTTTCTCCCAAACGAGAGATGAAGCGGCTTAGAGCCGCCATGCATCCAGTCAATTTTTGTATTTGTTTGAGGTCTTTTGGGATATCCAGCTGTGACAGAGCTCGGATCTTGGCTGGGTTTGCTTCAATTCCTCTACCGGATACAATGAAGCCCAGGAGCTTTCCGGCTGGTACGCCGAAAACGCATTTTTCCGGGTTCAGCTTAATGTCATATGCTCGGAGGTTGTCGAATGTGAGCCTCAAATCGTCTACTAGAGTTTCGACGTGTTTGGTTTTGACGACCACATCGTCTACGTATGCCTCTACTGTTTTGCCGATCTGGGTAGCCAGACATGTCTGAATCTTGCGCTGATATGTTGCGCCGGTGTTTTTGAGTCCAAAGGGCATCGTGTTGAAGCAGAATGGTCCGTATGGAGTGATGAATGCCGTTGCGGCTTGGTCCGCCTCCGCCATCTTAATTTGATGGTAGCCGGAGTATGCGTCGAGGAAGCACAATGAATCGTGCCCTGCGGTAGCATCGATTATTTGATCGATGCGGGGAAGGGGGAAAGGATCCTTTGGGCAAGCCTTGTTGAGGTCTTTAAAATCGGCACATAGGCGCCAGGATTTGTCCTTCTTTGGTACCATTACCAGGTTTGCTAGCCAGTCCGGATGTTTGATGTCTTTGATGAATCTGGCTTCCAATAGTTTGGCTAGCTCCTCTCCCATTGCCTGTCTTTTGGGTTCGGAAAATCGCCAAAGAGCCTGTTTGACTGGCTTGAATCCTTTTAGGATGTTTAGGCTGTGTTCTGCCAATCTGCGTGGGATTCCTGGCATATCTGGCATATCTGAAGGGTGCCAGGCAAAGATGTCCCAATTCTCCTGAAGGAATTCTCGTAGTGCGGCGTCTACATCAGGGTTTAACTGTGCCCCGATGGAGGCCGTCTTTGTTGGGTCCGTTGGATGGACCTGGAATTTGACTATTTCGTCCGCTGGTTTAAAAGAGGTGGACTTGGATCTCTTATCGAGTATCACATCATCCCTGTTCACCGTAGAGCGCAGCGCAGTGAGTTCCTCCGCCCCTAGGGCTTCGGATAGTGCCTCTAGGGCTAATGCGGCTGTCTTGTTTTCGGTGCGGAGTGCTATATCCGGATCACTGGCAAGGGTGATGGTTCCATTGGGCCCGGGCATTTTAAGCTTCATGTACCCGTAATGGGGTATGGCTTGGAAAATTGTGAATGCCTCTCGTCCTAATAAAGCGTGATATCCGCTGCTGAATGGGGCTACTTGGAACGTGACGTCCTCGGACCTGTAATTGTCCGGCGAGCCGAACACCACATCAAGTGTGATTTTTCCTGTGCAGCGTGCTTCCCGGCTAGGGATTATTCCTCTAAAGGTTGTGCTGCTTCGCTCAATGCGGCTCCAGTCTATCTCCATTTTTTGAAGGGTTTCCTCATAGATGAGGTTTAATCCGCTGCCGCCATCAATGAGCACCTTGGTGAGACGAAAGCCGTCCACTGTTGGACTGAGGACCAATGCGGCTGGTGCTCGGGCTGTTCGGAATTTAGGTTCGTCGCTGGCGTTGAAGGTGATGGCCGTGTCGCTCCATGGATTTGTTGTTGCTACTTGGTAGACTTCGGCGAGGCTGCGGATTGTTCTTTTCCGCATATTATTTGATGCGAAAGTCTCGAAGACTATTAATACTGTACTGGTACTGTTGGGGTGGGTCTCCGGGGCTAGAAGTTCTTCGCCACTTTTGGCCACCTGCCGCAGTATCCAACATGCTCGAAGGCTATGAGTTGGAGTGGCGTCCTGTGTACTATGAATTTTACAGGGTCCGCTGAGCCATCCTTCCAGTACGGTTCCGTGCCCTTTATGGGGTTTTTGCTTTTTGGTTCTTGTCCTGGGTGCCTGAGCATGGTGCACCCTTTTGAAACTTAGTTTCGGTTTTCTGGACACTCTCCATCGCACAGTATTTTCGTACTATGGATGCCAGGTCGGCGAAGCGTGTAATTTCGCGACGACTTACGGCGTTCAAGATTCCCTTGTCCGTGCAATTGTTGCAGAAAATTGAAATTGCATTTTCCTCACGGTAGTCCTTTATCCTGTCCATAACCAGGAGGAATCTGGCCCAGTAATGATGTACTGTTTCAGCGGGCTCTTGCCGGATTTGAGATAGATCGCATATGTTTGGGTGGGTGGGTGGAATTGAGTCCGGAACCCTGCCCATCTTGAGGCTCAAGGGCCGAAAAGTTTCCGAATTCGGAAGCTTGGATTGCTGGACGTTGTCCGACGAGTCTGGTCCGCTGCCTGACTTTAGGTTCAGTGCTTGATCGACGTCCGTCCCTCCGCGGGAATCCGGCATGGAGGGTTCGGGAGTCCGGACATAACTAGTTTTTAATACAGAAGAAGAATCGCCGCTTTGTTCCTCTACCACCGCAACGTGGTGGGTAACCTGGGGAGAGTTAATCTTTCTCAGATCGGTTTTAAGCCCAATCTGGTTGTAGTTTGTAGCGACTCCCATGGCGGCGATGTGATCCAAGAGCTCGTTTACGGAAGAGAGCTCCATTGGATCCAACTGCTCGGCGAATTCCGAGTTGACGTGAAGATTGCTTTTGATGACCCGAGAGGCCATCGTTGAAGCGGTGGCCGTACAGGCGGTCATGAGAAAACCACCTAGCCGGATAGTTTGGCCGGCGGCCAAAGCTCCTTTGGCGATGGTACCGTCTTTAAAGACGGGAAGAGGCATCCTTCCTGATTGTGATGGCACAGAGGAACTCTCAATGAAAGCACCAATTCGGTGTCAAAACCGGCGGATCTCGGGTAGGGGGTCCCGAACTGTGCGTCTAGGCGGATGGTAACAGGAGACAAGGGACACGATGTTTTTACCCAGGTTTGGGCCCTCTCGATGGAGGTAAAACCCTACTCCTGCTTGATTAATATTGATGATATGGGTAGTACAAGAGTGGATCTACCACGAGATCAAGGAGGCTAAACCCTAGAAGCTAGCCTATGGTATGATTGTTGTAATGGTTGTTCGTCCTACGGATAAAACCCTCCGGTTTATATAGACACCGGAGAGGGCTAGGGTTACACAGAGTCAGTTACAATGGTAGGAGATCTACATATCCGTATTGCCAAGCTTGGCTTCCACACCAAGGAAAGTCCCATCCGGACACGGGACGAAGTCTTCAATCTTGTATCTTCATAGTCTTGGAGTCCGGCCGATGATGATAGTTCGGCTATCCGGACACCCCTAGTCCAGGACTCCCTCAATAGGCATGCCTACAACAGGTCTATGTTTATTCTTAGTATCATGTCTAGCAATTCTAGCAGCTTCATCACAGAAGTAAATAACATGCCAATCAATATCATCAGCCAAGAGATCTTTAACCATAGCAATACTAGGTTCAACTTTAATTTGCTCAGGTGGTGTAGGTGTTTTAGTATTACTCTTACGAACCACAGTTGAAGCTTTAGCATGATCCTTTATCCTAACAGGGAAAGGGGGTTTCTCAATATAAGTAGTAGGAACAATAGGATCATTATAAGTGATAGTCTTTTCTTCAACTTTAATAGGTGCAACTACTTTTACTTCAGTGGGAGGATTATATTTAAATCACTTCTCCTTAGGGAGGTCAACATGAGTAGCAAATGATTCACAAAAAGAAGCTACTACCTCAGAGTCAAGTCCATATTTAGTGCTAAATTCACGAAAAGCATCGGTATCCATAAAAGATTTAACACAATCAAACTTAGGTGTCATACCTGACTCCTTACCTTCGTCGAGATCCCAATCTTCAGAGTTGCGTTTAATTCTTTCCAATAAATCCCATCTGAATTCAATAGTCTTCATCATAAAAGAATCAGTACAAGAAGTATCGAGCATGGAGCGATTGTTGAGAGAAAGTCGAGCATAAAATTTTTGAATAATCATTTCTCTTGAGAGCTCATGATTGGGGCATGAATATAACATTGACTTAAGCCTCCCCCAAGCTTGAGCGATGCTTTCTCCTTCGCGAGGCCAAAAATTATATATAAAATTACGATCACAATGAACAAAATGCATAGGATAAAACTTCTGATGAAATTCCAATTTCAATTGTTTGTAGTTCCATGATCCCATATCATCACATAGCCTAAACCATGTCAATGCCTCTCCCTTAAAAGATAAAGGGAAGACCTTCTTATTGACAACATCATCGGGCATACCTGCAAGCTTAAATAATCCACAAACTTCATCCACATAGATTAGGTGTAAATCGGGATGCAATGTTCCATCTCCTGTAAAGGGATTAGCTAGCAGTTTCTCTACCATACCCGAAGGAATTTCAAAGTAAACATTTTCAGTAGGTTCAGTAGGTTGAGGAGCAACTCTTTGCTCTACTGGTCGGGGTGAATATACCCTGAACAAGCCCCTCAAAGGATTATGTTCCATAGTAACAAGTGACAATAAATTTCAGCACACTATATAAATTTTTCCTTACCAAGTTCCACTAACCAAAGGGGCTTCACTCCGCGGCAACGGCGCCAGAAAAGAGTCTTGATGACCCACAAGTGTAGGGGATATATCGTAGTACTTTCGGTAAGTAAGAGTGTCGAACCCAACGAGGAGCGGAAGGAAATGACAAGCGGTTTTCAGTAAGGTATTCTCTGCAAGCACTGAAATTATCAGTAACAGATAGTTTTGTGATAAGGTAATTTGTAACAGGTAACAAGCAATGAAAGTAAATAAGGTGCAGCAAGGTGGCCCAATCCTTTTTATAGCAAAGGACAAGCCTGGACAAGTTCTTATATAGAGAAAAGCGCTCTCGAAGACACATGGGAATTATCGTCAAGCTAGTTTTCATCACGCTCATATGATTCGCGTTCGTTACTTTCATAATTTGATATGTGGGTGGACCGGTGCTTGGGTTGCTATACTTTCTTGGACAAGCATCCCACTTATGATTAACCCCTATTGCAAGCATCTGCAACTACAAAAGAAGTATTCAGGTAAACCTAATCATCTACTTATTACTTCCCAATGCCTTCCTCTAGGCCCAAACAATGGTGAAGTGTCATGTAGTCGACGTTCACATAACACCACTAGAGGAGAGACAACATACATCTCATAAAAATATCGAACGAATACCAAATTCACATGACTACTTATAGCAAGACTTCACCCATGTCCTCAGGAACAAACGTAACTACTCACAAAGCATATTCATGTTCATAATCAGAGGGGTATTAATATGCATTAAGGATCTGAACATATGATCTTCCACCGAATAAACCAACTAGCATCAACTACAAGAAGTAATCAACACTACTAGCAACCCACAGGTACCAATCTGAGGTTTTGGGACAAAGATTGGATACAAGAGATGAACTAGGGTTTGAGAGGAGATGGTGCTGGTGAAGATGTTGATGGAAATTGACCCCCTCTCGATGAGAGGATCGATGGTGATGATTTCCCTCTCCCGGAGGGATGTTTCCCCGGCAGAACACCTCCGCCGGAGCCCTAGATTGGTTCCGCCAAGGTTCCACCTCGTGGCGGCGGTGTTTCGTCCCGAAAGCTTGCTTATGATTTTTTTTTCCAGGGTAAAAGACTTCATATAGCAGAAGATGGTCACCGGAAGGCTGCCGGGGGCCCACGAGGCAGGGGGACGTGCCAAGGGGAGTAGGGCGCGCCCCCCACCCTCGTGGACGGTGCGTGGCCCCCCTCGGGTATTTCTTTCGCTCAGTATTTTTTATTAATTCCAAAAATGGCTTTCTTGGAGTTTCAGGACTTTTGGAGTTGTGCAGAATAGGTCTCTAATATTTTCTCCTTTTCCATCCCAGAATTCCAGCTGCCGGCATTCTCCCTCTTCATTAAACCTTGTAAAATAAGAGAGAATAGGCATAAGTATTGTGACATAACGTGTAATAACAGCCCATAATGCAATAAATATCGATATAAAAGCATGATGCAAAATGGACGTATCATTAATCTCGGGTGTCTACTATGAGTTTCATGTTGGGTGCAAACAAACATTAAAGGAGCCATTATCTGTATTTTTTAACTAAAGCTATTATCTGCCTGCTATCATTGGTTTTGGGTCTATCCATAGTTTGCTACCATCACTCTGGATTTGTGCATGCACTCCTTACATAATCTCACTATGGTTTATTCCTATGCATGTCAGTTATTGTACACAATGGAACTGAACATGTAGAGCAAAAGAGATGAGCCTTGCGTGGCAATAAAATTCCATGCAGACGTCCCTCCATGGTGGGCGCAAAGGCACCCCCTCCACCCATTTCATATCATAATCAAGAGGAAGATAACTGTTCTGAGGGGGATTCAAAAGGAGAAGACCACTCCTATTTACCCCATGAGGTCTTCGCTCTAACTTGGCATGCCGATGTTGGTAATATCATGCATATGGTGCCTTGCATTGCTTACTGTATACATCAAAGATGTCATCTGCTTAGTTTAGACATGCTTTGTGTCAATGCCATCTGTTTAGTTTCTTTATCGTATATGTGAATCATGCAATGCCATCTTGTTTAGCCAGGCATCATATATGTGAATTTTGCAATGCCGCCCTGGTTAGCCAGTCATCTTATATGTGAATTATATCATGCCATCTTTTTTTATTACGTGTTAAATTTGTCAACAATTTTAGTACATTCAATTACTCTTCCTGTGCATCAGCCATTCGGCACGGTCATGGAAAAATCTGGAGTGGAAACAGGGTCTTCAGAGCAGACAATGCTGTCTGACGAAGCGCATGTCTTGTTGGTTACGGATAGCTCCTCAGAGGAGGATTCAGAGATAGATGACCAGTCCTATTTCCCCCCAAGGTGCATGCTCTAACTTGGTAGGGTTATGTTGCTCATATCGTGCGTATGGTATCTTGCATTGATATGTCATTTGCTTAGTTTAGACATGCTTTGTGTGAATGCCACCTGTTTAGTGTCTAATTACCATATATGTGAATTATGCAATGCCATCTGGTTGCAAGACATTATATATGTGAATTATGCAATGCTATCTTGTTGCAAGGAATTATATATGTGAATTATGCAATGCCATATTGTTTAGCCAAGCGTCATATATGTGAATTATATCATGCCATCCTTTTTTTGTATTTCTCATTGGTTTTGTCGATAATGTTTGTATATTCAACTGCTCTTCCTGTGCATCAGCCATTTGAATTGGTGATGGAGAAATCTGGAGTGCAAACAAGGTCTTTAGAGCAAACAATGCTACCTGCTGAAGCAGATATCTTGCTGGTTACAGATAGCTCTTCAGAGGAGGATTCAGAGGCAGATGACCAGTCCTATTATCCCCCTGAGGTGTATGCTCAAACTTGGCAGGGTTATATTACTCATATCATGCATATGTTGTATTGCAATGCTTAGTTTTTACATCATATACACAATACTGAATGCCATCTCCTTAGTTGACACATCATATATGTGATTACCCTCTGCTCACTTCCTTAGTGTATAAATCATATATTTGAATTATGTCATGCCATAATGTTTACATAGACAGCATGTATCTGAATTATGGCATGCCAACCCATTTTCTAAAGACATAATATAGTTATATCATCTCATCCTCTTTACATAGTCATCATATTTTGAATTATGTCATTCTATCTGTGAATTATATCATGCCATCATGTTTCCATCGATGGCATGTTTGTGATTTATGGCATGCCAACCAGTTTAATAGTCACATCGTATAGTTATATCATATCATCCTGTTTACATAGTCATCATATTTTGAAGTATGTCATTCTATCCTGTTTAGTTAGCCATCATACATGTGAAATTGTGTCATACTATCCTGTTTAATTAGCCATCATATATGTGAAATTATGCCCTGCTATTATGTTTGGTTAGACAACATAAATGTGAATTATTTCATGCCCTGTTTTCTTCCCTACTATCCATTGCACCTGTCTATCTTACAATGTCAGTACATTCAATTACTTTTCTTGTTTATCAGCCATTTCAATTGGAGGGGGTGATGGAAGTATCTGTGGGAGTAAAAACATGGTCTTCAGAAAAGATCGTGCTACCTGTCGATGCAGATAGAACCACGGTTGTACTTGCCCAAGGACCAGCCTCACCAAACATAACCCAGACTCACGTAGATTGTACCCCTACCCAGTTGGACAGAGAACCAGCTACACCCCTTCTAACCCCAACCCCAGCAGATAGTAACCCAGTTCCCGTTGACACAGCACTGTCTCCACCACAGAGCACCCAAACATGAGCAGTTAGTAAGGCAACTGCAGTGCCCAAAGCACGAGGACCACCACTTCGAACCCCAAGTCAACATTTAAAGCAAAAGAAGAAGTGTTCTCACGTCAGGTTCCGTAGCTATGGTTCATACTACTTTGCTCTTACATCATTGTATTTACTCATACCAACTAATTTCAAATTTGAAGGATGCAATTGAAACTCCAATGGCGCAACAGGTATGTTTTAAACATGTTTCTTTAATGTGTTTGCTGTTGTAACTTGTTGTATGTTGATTTCAGTTTCAATTGAATAAATAGTTATGTTCTCATGCCATGCACATTACAAGTGTTGTTATTGCTATGTAGTTTTCCACACTTATATTCTGTTTATGCTGCTTTGACTTAAATAGATATGATTCGAACTGTATCTATCTTGATTTGGCAACATGAACTAGAATGATAAAGACCATACAGTGACCATACTACATAGATATATGTTTGTTTCATGTTGTTATCCTGTCCACCTTACTACTAAATTGGTTTACCAAAATTAGTTTCTATACTACATTGTAAACATGTGATGTGTTTGTTTGTTTCTCTTTTAGAACGCGGATAAAATATTAGAGAAGAGTACCCGTTATGCAATGGTAAAGAAAGTAATGTAGATAAGGTTCAAGATAGTGAGACATCCCTGTTGGTATCCAAGAAAGCTGATAAAAACTATATTGAAGACACTGAGACAACCTCAAAGTCCTGTCTTGATGTAGTGTTTGAGTTACTGGCTACTACTGCTGGCACCAGCAATTCAAACTCGCTACCTGAATCAGTTCGGCTTCTTGAGTCTCAACTTCAAGTTGAAAGACATCGATCAGATGTTATGCGACAGGAAGCCGAAGGACTGAGGAAGTCCCTGCAGAATTCAGATGCATACTTTTTGGTGCAACACCAAGTGCTGGAGGATTTAAGCGCCAATCAAGAGAAAGTTAATAAGCTTGCTAAGCATCTTGCCATCATTATGGGTACCCCGGATATTGTTTCTTGATCTCTTCTGAAGTGGTTTCAGTTCTGGACTTATTTTGCTGCGGCGTTTATATGCTATTTTGTTCCCTATATTTGCACTGGAGGCGAACTTTGATGCCTAGTGGATGTAATATGTGTAATAGCCGTGATAGACTAGCGTAAGTTGCTTGCTTATTTATTTCCTTATTGTCTTGTTTATTGTTTGCTTGTAGTCAGTGCAGTTCTTTTTCCGCGGTTTGCTAGTGGTCGCAATAACCTATTTTTTAAAACTAGGCCACAATAGCCATGGGCTACATATTTACAGTAGTTACCATGGGCCTCCTATGGGCCATAGAAACAATGGGCCTTCTAAGGGCCATAGAAACAATGGGCCTTCTACGGGGCGTAGAAACAATAGGCCTTCTACGGGCCGTAGACACAATGGGCCTTCTATGGGCCATAGACACAATGGGCCTTCTATGGGCCATATCATGGGTTGGCCAAACATGGGCCAATAACAGACCGCATTATGGCCGTAAACGGGCTAGAGTTGGAATCGTCCATTCATGGGCCGACCATAACGGACCGTCGTTAATCGGTCGTATTTGATGACGCTGTGAAAACGGCCCAACGTATTAATGGGCCACAAATGGGCCAACTGTAACCACATGCTGAATTTGGCCCACAAGCAGAAAGTGACAATAACGGGCCGTAAGTAAACAAATGTTGGAATGAGCCCAAGAACAAATGGGCCCTGAGAAGGCCGAAAGATAACATGGGCTGGAAACGGCCCAACAGAATAATGGGCTGTTAATGGGTATAAAGTGATACACTGTTCATTACGGGCCAGTTTCACCACGGGCCATTAATGGGCCAAGAGTTACAAAGGGCCTCATATGGGCCAAAAGACGTCATGGGCCGTACATGGGCCAAAAGTTAAAACGGGCTCGAATCATATTGGACGGCCCAGATGATGCTACTGGGCCTAATTCGGATAGGTCGTAACGGGCCCTGGGTTAGCGGGCTGTAAATATGCTATATGCGAACAGGCCGTTAACAGGCTTTCCATGGGCCGGTCCGCCACCTTTTTCACCAAGTCAAATGAGCCGACCTTTTCACAGGAATGGACCTCTGTTGGGCCGTGCCACGTGTCGATGTATCATAGGCGCCTTCGGTCCAATGAGTGGATGACATCTGTCCTAATGGTGAGCCAACACGTGTTTCCTCTAGCCAATGATGATTTTACACGTGGAAAATCCCCATTGGTCGGCGCTATTAACGGGTTATCGGATCCAAAACCGGACCCGATAGCTTAACAGCGTTCCATTACGGTGGATGCCACGTGTCGGTCACCCTTAACGAAAGCACTTCTATGACGCGCGATTTATCGTCATGGAAGTGGAAACTTCCGTGATGATAATTTTGGTAATGTCATGGAACACTTCTACGACAGCACATGTATGACTATCTTGATTCTGTCATAAAATCGTCATGGATTTACATGCATGACAGAAAACGTGACCTACTGTGACAAACACGTATCATCACAGAAGTGTATTTTTTTGTAGTGCATGAAGACTGTGTAGGCTATCTTCTGGTAGTGGGGGTATGATAACCCACAAGTATAGGGGATCAGTTGTAGCCTTCTTCGATAAATAATAGTGTTAAACCCAACGAGGAGCTAAAGGCAGAACAAATATTCCCTCAAGTTCTATCGACCACCGATACAACTCTACACACACTTGACGTTTGCTTTACCTAAAACAAGTATGAAACTAATTTGCGAGAATAAAACCACGAGTACTTTGCGAGAATAAAACTATGAATAAAATGCAAGGTAGTAAAAGTGGATAGCTTTTGTCAACAAGAAAGTCATTTGTCCCTAGGCAATCGATAACAAGTACCGGTAATCATTCTTGTAATTTTATATGAGGGAGAGGCATGGGCTAACATACTTTCTCTACTTGGATCATATGCACTTGCGATTGGAACTCTAGCAAGCATCCGCAACTACTAAAGATCATTAAGGTCGTGAAACCCAACCATTGCATTAAGTATCAAGTCCTCTTTACTCCCATACGCCATGACCCACCTACTCGGGTTTAAGCTTCTGTCACTCTTGCAACCCACCATAGGCAAACCATGAACATATTGCAACACCCTCAGCGGGGCCCCTCACGTTTGCGCGAGACGGAGAGCACCGTAGGACAACACCATAAATAAAATATACAATCATACAATCCAAGATCACGATTAACCCATAGTACAAAGCGGATCAACTCAAACATCATAGGATAACCATAGATCATGGGGAAATAATATATAGAGTTGAGCACCATGTTTAAGTAGAGATTACATCAGGGAGAAGTGGTCTTACACCGCTGCATAGAGGGGGGAGTTGGTGTTGACGGTAGCAAGATTGTTGATGTAGATCGCCGTCACGATCCTAGCCCCGGTGGCACTCCGGCGCCACCGGGAGAGAGGGGGAGAGAGCCCCCCTCCTTCTTCTTCTTCCTTGGCCTCACCCCTAGATGGGAGGAGGGCTTCCCCTCTGGTCCATGGCCTCCATGGCGGCGAAGGGGTAGGAGCCCCTCCAAGATTGGACTCCCTTTCTATTCTCTTCTGTTTCGCTCTCTCCAGATCTGGCCCTTCACGGTTTCTTAAATTCCCGGAGATCCGTAACTCCGATTGCGCTGATCTTTTACCATGATTTTTTTCCGGATATAAGCGTCCTTGCGCCTGAAGTATAGATCCAACCGACGTTCGAGGAGGGCATGATACACCAGGGCGCGCCTGGGCCTGGTGGCGCGCCCTGGTGGGTTGTGGTGGCCTCGGGTCTCCGTTTACGTTGATTCCACCTCCTAAAATTCACAAATATTCCAAAATAATTCTCCGTAGAGTTTCATTACGTTTGGACTTCGTTTGATATGGATTTTCTGTGATACAAAAACATGCAATAAACAGGAACTGGCACTGGGCACTAGATAAGTAAGTTAGTCCAAATAAATCATATAAAAAGTTGCCAAAAGTATGTGAAAGTTTTATAATATTGGCATGAAACAATCAAAAATTATAGATACGACGGACACGTATCAGGGTATCGGGATTTTCTTCCCCTCGTTCGACGACGAGCACATCACTAACCACTTGGTTAGTCGCCGAAATATATAACAACATGGTCTCTCCAACACTTGGTGCAGGTAGGATTGAGTTGCTTGCAAGGAGGGTTTTAATCTCTTCCAGTCCGGCTGTGACAGCATCCGTCCATTTGAAGTTGTCTGTGCGTCGTAGTAGCCTGTAGAGTGCTAGCGCTTTTTCTCCCAATTTGGAGATGAAGCGGCTTAAGGCCGTGACACAACCCACTAGTTTCTGGACTTGCTTTAGGTCTGTTGGTATGGCCAATTGTGACAATGCTCGGATCTTGGCTAGGTTTGCTTCAATTCCTCTATGGGAAACAATGAACCCAAGCAGCTTTCCGACCGGAACTCCAAAGGCACATTTTTTCAGATTAAGCCGTATGTCGTATGTTCGGGGGTTGTCGAAGGTGAGGCGAAGATCGTCCACCAGTGTCTCGATGTGCTTTGTCTTGATGACCACATCATCCACATATGCTTCAACCGTTTTGCCTATTTGCTTCTCCAGGCAAGTTTGAATCATGCGCTGGTAGGTAGCCCCAGCATTTTTGAGTCCAAAGGGCATAGTGTTGAAGCAGAAGGGACCATAAGGGGTGATGAACGCAGTTGCCGCCTGGTCCGATTCCTTCATCTTAATATGATGGTATCCGGAATAAGCATCGAGGAAACACAAAGAGTCGTGCCCTGCAGTTGTGTCAATAATTTGGTCAATGTGAGGCAACGGGAAGGGGTTTGTCCGGATCGCTCGAGATTGTGATAATTCCATTAGGACCAGGCATTTTGAGTTTCATATACCCATAATGGGGTATAGCTTGAAAGCGTGAGAAAGCGTCCTGGTCGAGGATGGCGTGATACCCACTGTTGAAGGGGACCACATGAAAGAGCAACTCTTCGGTTCTATAGTTCTCAGGCATGCCGAACACCACATCTAGTTTAATTTTTCCCGAGCAGTGTGCCTCTCGACTAGGGATAATACCTCGAAAGGTGGTATTGCTTTGCTCGATGCGTGACCTATCCATCTGCATTTTGTCGAGAGTGTCCTCATAAATGAGGTTAAGTCCACTGCCGTCGTCCATGAGCACTTTAGTAAGCCGAAGACCCTCAACGATGGGGTTTAGTACTAAGGCGGCGGGTGCTCGGACTGACCGAGCCTTTGGTTCATCTTCGTCCATAAAGGTTATTGCCCTGTCGTTCCATGGGCTCAGTGCGGTAACTTGATGGACTTCGGCGAGGTCGCGGAGCGCCCTTTTGCGACAATTATTTGAAGAAAAGGTCTCAAAGACTGTTAGGACGTTAAAGTTGTCCTTCTGCAGTGAGTATCTCTCTGGAGTTGTGGTGAGGATGGCCTCTCCACTTTTTGCTACTTGTTGGAGTACCCAGCATGCTCGGAGGCTATGGGTTGGGACTGTGCACGGAGTGGCGTGAATCGGGCAGGGCTATTCAGCAGTTCGTCCAGAACGGACATGTGTAACGTGAAGGGTTTGTTCTTCCTGCCCATAGACTGGTGGTCGGGTGACCCGCCAGGATGTATTCGTTTGGCCTGGGCCGCACACTGCGTCAAGGCAGCGGGCTCTAGTTGAGTTTTTGGGCCCTCCATGTGCTTTCCATCGCATAGTACTTTTGTACTACTTGAGATAATTCCGTGAAACTCTGTATGTGGCGACGGTCAAGGGCGTTTAATATCCCTTTGTCGGTGCAGTTGCGGTGGAAAACCGGAACTACGTCGTCGTCCGAGCAGTCTTTGATCCTGTTTTTAACAAGCAGGAATCTGGCCTAAAAGTGGTGGACCATTTCCTGAGGCTGCTGCCGCACATACGTCAGGTCTTATATATCTGGAGGACTTGAGGTGCTTGAAGAATATAGATTGTGGTGGGTGGGTGGATTAAATTTTGGATCCTGTCCCACATTTGTGTTTGGAGCCAGAATGGTTTCCGAAGTGACGGGTTCAGATCCGGTTAAGCGCAAAGGCTTCGGAAATCCTACACTTGAACCAGATTCCGGAGGGCGTAAGGTCTCGTCCGAAGGGGAAATATCCGGCTCAGGGGATTCGGGGACCCGAACATACTTGGTTTTCAATACAGGGAGGGAAGTGTCTATGGCTGGTTCCTCAACGAACGCCACGAAGTGGGTGATCGGCGGGTGATTAATTTCCCTCTGGTCGGGCTTGTGCCCAATCCGATCATAGTCTGTTGAGACCCCCAGGGCGGCGATACGGTCTAGCAGTTCGTTTAAAGATGAAACATCCGCTGGATCCAATTTTTCGGAGTACTTAGGGCCAATGCGGGGACGGTGTCCGGCGGCCATGGGGGGAGTTGCGGGCTCGACGGCCGTGCGGGCCCTTATGGTGAAGCCGCCGAACTGGAGGGTCTGCCCTGAAGCTAGGCACCCTCCAGAAGTGATATTATTGTTGATGACTAGGCGAGCCATAGATCGCCTTTTGCAGACAGCACGACAGAGCTCTCAATGAAAGCACAAATGTCGGTGTCAAAACCGGTAGATCTCGGGTAGGGGGGGGCCAAGCTGTGCATCTAAGGATTAATGGTAACAGGAGACCAGGGGACACAGTGTTTACCTAGGTTCGGGCCCTCTTAAGGAAGGTAAAACCCTACTCCTGCTTGATTATGTTCGACGAATATGAAGATTACAAGAGTTGATCTACCTCGAGATCGTAATGGCTAGCCCTAGATGTCTAGCCTATGAGAATTCCAATGATGGTGAAGAAGATAGCCTCTATGGACTAACCCCTCCAGTTTATATACACACCGGAGGGGTCTAGGGTTTGTACAAGGTCAGTTTATCAGGGAAGGAAGCTTCCGGACTCTATTCTTGTCGTCTACGTATTGAGAAGTCCCATCCGGACACGGTAGATAATCTTCAATTTGATTTTGTACGGCCCGTCCAACCAGGCCCATACTCCTGGGCCGGACACCTGAGGACCCCCAAATCCGGGACTCCCTCACCTAGTGCAGGCTGCATCACACTCTTGTCAGGTTGCTCTGCATATTTGTGGATTGTTAACTCCAGAGCGGTCATCCTAGATGGGCATGGTGCACGGTCTGGCGGCGCACTACCAAGACGTAACCTGCAGTTGTTCCGAACTTAATTGCAAAGTTTCTGCAGACATAAAATGCAATGTTGGCATACCACAGTTCATCAGTTTCGCACTCTTTTTTCATGGCAATCTATTTGAGCACATCAGAGGTCCCCTAGCAGTCCAAATGTTTGTCACTACGAGCATACCTCAACAATGTTTTCATGTACAAAAGATACATTGCATTTTTTTCCCTGACAAACAACCAAGTAGTAGTATTGATGGCATAGCAATTTTTCCCAGCAATTTTTCCCTATCTACAATCTGGGAATGCACCATCTCGCGCAACATTCCTCTGCTTAACACGACAATAGGTAATGTGCAAGCGTATTACCGGAATGGAATTGCTTATTAACCTTTTAGTCCAGCCGGGGGCCTCTGGATTAACCCGGTCGGTTGACTGAGCAGACCTCGTTGGAGCTGCAGGTCGGCGCCGCGGGGCATCCTCCTGCGCGTCGGGCGAGACATCTTCCCCCGCCACCTGAGCCACCCCAGACCCACTGTTCTCCGCACCAGCACCATGCTCTCACCCGCCCCCATTATGTAGCAGGTATAGAAAAGGGACCGGATCTGGCTGTTCTAGGTTATCAGCAAATTCCTCCCGAACGGGGAACCTGCGAAATTGGCAATGAATTGCCGACATCAGTGTCTAATCTGCACTAGGGCTAATCTCATTCAAGCTTATCTACACAACTCACACAAAGCACAAATCCGATGCGGGGGTGTGGGGGGGAGTAGCGGATTGACTAACCTGTCGACAGCATCAAGAAGAAACTCCATGCCCGCCGCGTCCATCAACACGCAGGCGGGCGGCGAAGCACGGGCGTCCCCTCCCCCCCGAGCTCACCCAGCTTTACCTCGACTGTCCAACTGTTTTTTCGCCTACGCAGCTGGTTGAGGACGGCGGCCAGTCGCGGTCTCCAGAAGAGGAACGATGCAAATGGAAGGAGATCTTGGCGATTTGTTTTTCTCGAACGCACGTGCGCGCTGGGGGCGGCTCAGACAGCGACACCAGTTACAGACTCATTATCTCATCCATGGCCCCGGCGGAAAGCAAACGTTCTGGGCCACGGCCCAGTCGAGAAGTCATCGTCCTGGGCCACGGCCCAGGCATAGACGGCGCGCCGGCCGTCAGGCCACTACCCGCTCGTGCCCACTGTTCGCTACCGTATTCCACCGTATCTCCCTTTTATCACGCTCGCAACCACCACGCCAGCTGGCTTCCTTCGAATCCCAAGACTGGAACAGACGAGCGAGATATCGGGAGCAGCTGAGCTCGAGCTCCAAATCGCCCGTCTCCATATCATCTCATTTTATATGATTTTTTTTCTAATTTCGATGATATTTCTATCATATATGAACCGAGCGAGGCCTGAGCAATAATAAAGCCTAGTGTTATTCGCTAAAATAAAACCTGCGTCCTCTGCTATTCCACGACGTATGGCACGCGCCTGAGCCCGAAACTGCTACCACCGCGCGCTCGACGAGACGAGACAGAGGGATGGCGCAGCTCTGGGCGGTGTTCCTGGCCGTGGGGTCGCTCGCCATCGGCCTGCTCGGGGTGCTCGGAGTCTGGCTCTGCTACCTGTTCCAGGCCGTGGCGCTGGGCCCACCTCCCGCCCCGCCGCCCGAGACGCCGGACACGAGCGACGACGGCGACGGCGACGACAAGAACGGGCTATCGGAGGCGGAGCTGAGGCGGCTTGGCGGGGTCGTCCAGGCGGAGGCCGCAGTCGACGACGAGGAGGAGGCGCTGTGCCCCATCTGCCTCGACGCCATGGAGCCGGGCCGCGCCGTGCGCGTCCTCCCCGGCTGCAACCGCGCCTTCCACCAGGACTGCGTCGATCGGTGGCTGGCCATCTCGCCGCGCTGCCCCGTGTGCAACATCTGGGCCACGCCGCAGTCGCCGCAGGCCACGCTGACGGTGGCCAAGACTGCTCCGGGGTGCTGACACGGGGGGCGCGCGCGCGCTTTCTTGGTTCTTGACGATTCTTGGTCCGCCTCTGAACTTCTGATCAAGAAGCGTTCTTGACGTAACTCTAGTTAGTTTTTTTGGCTCGGGAGAGCGGTTCTTGTTGGTTTTCTTAGTCTGTTAGTACATGGTTGTGTACAGGATTCTTCGATGGGAGACTGCATGTAGTTACTAGAAAGAAATGAGTAGGCTTTTGCAGATTTTGGTCTCTTTTCTTCTAGCAGATCGTCACATTTGACCGCATTTGGTCTCTTTGATGAACGAGAAACAGTAAATGCCGTGAAGATAGCAAATTATGATGTGGGATAGCATGTCGATCCTATTAATCAGACGCCGATTCTGATTTTGTCGACTTTTATTCTTTCTTTGAGCTGTCGGTTGAAAACATACTGCAAACGTCTGGTTCAAAATCAGAAGCGGTTACTCAGTGAAACAGTTACTCTGCTGCTTGAGCTACTTTTCAGATCAAATGCTCCATATTCGATTCTTGTTTCCTGTTCTGTGGCGTATTGGTTATCTTGTGATATGTGTGCATTATGAGTACTTTCACAGCTTGAAGCTTAAGTTTCCCAAAATGTCATTTTTTGTTCAGAATTCGGCATCACTATCTGTGGCTTGCTAGTTATGGTCAGATGCTTCAGAATTTAATTTACTTGTGTGAACGAGTCATGGAGCTCAAGTTTCTTGGTTCTGAACTTGTTGCTATTTTGTCAACCTGTCATCCCATGCTATTCTTTCAGTCTAATAAAGAGACACTCAGGTCTGATCTTCTAATTACAGGAGCAGAATTTACTCTGATGCCTCTTGCAAATGTACAAAAATTCCAGGCTTGAACGGAAGCACTGCAACGGGCATTGGAGTTTTCCTCAACTTTTTGCAGGATCAGAGGAGAATTCAAATTCAGATTTAAGCTTCTGCCCCGATTACTGATTACACAATCACCTTTTCAAGCAGAAGCACAATCTCTTCTTCTTGCAGCCAAGGTGACTCAGCTCTTGCAGGTTCCTCAACCAACCTTTCTTAGACAACCTCTCTCTGGCGGCGGCGGCAGCGGCCAGAAATATTTGGGCTGACTCCACTCTGTGGACGAATAGAATTACTCCTGCAGATTTCTCGATCTTCAACCGGAGGTGTTTCACATTTTCAGGGAGATCAATGGGATAGCTCACAATTTGGCTCAACAGGCTCTAAGTTGTGCTTTATCTTTAGTTGCTTTGGTTCATCTCACAGGAACGTGCCTTGCCATGTAATCTCTCTTCTTTCTACCTTCAACCCTTCGAGTTTTCTACTTCACGCTGTATACTGTTACTGAGCTGAATGAATTTGGTGCCTCGGGCGCCTTTCCCTGTTCAAAATAAATATATAAATTTGCGACTAACTTTTTCATGCTAAGGACATAGATTTATCTAGCTCATATGATTGAAGGCTAGTTCAGCTAGGTGAGCGTGAATGCTTTGAGCTTATGGCCTTTAGAGCATCTGCAGCAATCCCGTATCCATAAAATAATCATTGTTTAGGGGAAGTTGAGCATCTCCAACCGTTCTGTATCCGTAAAATAACGATCATTTAGGGGAAGTTGAGCAAAAAAAAGGCTCTCAAAGAGATTCTGTAAACGCGTATTTTTTTACCGGATCCCGTAAATTCTCTAAACTTTCCTTCTGTCTATGGGAAGATGAGCCTTCCGGTAAACTTTGGCGGGAGGGAACAACTGAATTTTCAGGGTGCCTTCACGCCCGCCTCTTACCGCCGGCTCTGCCACCCTCGCCGCCCTACCGCCAGCCGGAGGAACTGACTGCACCGCCCCGCCGATGCTCCTTGCACTGCCCCGCCCACTCGGATGAGCCGCCCGACGCCCGCCCGCCTCCCCGCACCGACACCCGCTGCTCGGACGCTCATCGGCTCCATTTGTGTGTTTGTTTAATGAAAGATAAAAAAAACATATTTTGAAGGAAGATGTTTACGGGAATTGAGAAAAGACCTCAGCTGAGAACTTCCCCTAAAACACCCAGTAAAACCACTTCTATGTGGAGATGTTTACAGGAGCTGCTGGAGATGCTCTTAGGTGCGACCGTTTGAAGATGGTTGCACATGCTTTATTCAGTCGGTTTGAAGATGGCTCTTAGGTGCGATCGTTTGAAGATGTTTATGGCTGCACATGAAGGTTTTTATGATGCTACACTCCCAAAAGATTGAATCATTGTATGTTAGGGAAATAGTTGCAAGTATGCGGCAGTAGGCCAACCCACGACACGGAGACCATGGTGTGTGATAGCCAGCTGGGCCACCAGTGGTGGCAACACGTGGCTAGGCCATTGGGGGCACATCTTAGTCGTGGCACAGTGTGGTAGACACCATGGTGCGGCTCGACATGATGCATGTGTGATGACACGACAACGGCTACCATTACGGTGGACGTCGTGTATGCATTAGTAGAAAACAAGGCATTTGTCCCGGTTTGTAAGGGCCTTTAGTCCCGGTTCTTAAACCGGGACTAATAAATCGTTACTAATGCCTCTCCCCTTTAGTCTCGGTTCTTACACGAACCGGGACAGCTGGGCATCCACGTGGCCGCTGCGGGCAGCCCAGGCAGGGTGGCCTTTGGTCCCGGTTGGTGACATAAACCGGAACCAAAAGGCTTCCACGCGTCAGCAGCTAGCTGGAGCTGAGGTTTTTTTTTAAAAAAAAAGTGGCTGGTTTAGGGGTTTTGGGGGTTAATTTTAGGTTGTTATCAGCTAGCTAATAGAGAGAAGTGTCCTCTCTTATATCTTCGTCCTTGGTTTACCAACGCTACTGCTATGTTCATTTCACCCGCTGATATATAATAACTCATGCATGCTCGCATCATACATCATCATATATAATAACAAGTCCTACTAATCATGCATCATCATACAACTTCTACTCGTTATTAATAATAAGTCATACGATCATCATCCTCATAGTCATCGAACCCAACCCTACATAATTGTTCTTAGCACATGATCATCAGTATCAGGTAGGACCTAAACACCCTTAAGGTAAAATAGCATAAAACAATATAGACCCTGACTCTCCATTATGAAGAATGGAGATCATCCTGTCTCCAATTCTTGCGCTTCGCTTCCTTTTGCTTCCAAGAAGCTCCTTACGACTGTCGTACATTTTTTTTCCATTCTTTGATTGTCATGTCTCCACTTTTTTTAGAAATCCGGTATGGACAGTTGAGATTCGTAGGACGACTTGGTTGTATGTTCAAAACATGAAGGCTACCGTGCGTATACATCAGATGAGGCACACAATCATTCGGGATTATCTGTTGAAAAACATAGTAATAACTTCGTAGTTAGCAATGATGTACTAGTTTTAGAAGTATGCAAAAAGATGCACGGATGTCGTAATAGTAAAAAATCTTACCAGGGTATCTCCATGGTACTTACCGTAGTTCAACACGTGCACTAGTGGCACGTATTGACCATAATGTTGAGGAGTTCGATTGTAGACATTGTAATTCTCAAGATCAGTACAAAATGCGATCAGATGATTGTAGACATTGTAATTCTCAAGTTAATTCGGAGCCATCGGTGTAGTGGGTTTTGTCTACCATCTTCCGCACATTCTTTGAAGAATGAAAATAAGCTGTCAATGGAAATAAGTTGTCAACTATTTTGAAATAAACAATATAAATTACTTAATAACTATGTTAAGCTCACATGGAGGAAGAATTGGAGGTGTATCCACAAGGACCCAAATGTCCATATTGTCTTGCTCGATTGTAGGATCACCAAGATCCATGGTGACAAGCATACCCTCATCAAAACCATACATCTTGCAAAGTGCTTCCCAATTTTTACAACCAAAATGGGTTACACTCTCAGCATTGTACAACTTTATTTTAAAATCCACACCGTGATGGGTCCTTAGGAGAATTTTTTTGCTTTGCATACTTTCATGGTCTTCAAAACCCATCCTCTCCAAGACATAGCGTCTTGTATAGCATGGGATAAGCTAGTCGATGGGAAAAGATGAAAAATACACGTTAAAATAGTTGAAGTTGTGCTTAATTACGAAAAAAAACTATTGTCATTGTTGCGTACCGTATGAACATCGAAGGTCTCCTCGAGCTTAATACTGAAGCGCCGATCTTCGTCCAGCTCAATGAACCTGTTGCACATACCTCGGTCGTCGTGGCACCAGTCGCACTCCCCCGGGCGGTTTTCGTCGTCCGAGTACGACATTTTCGGCCTATGTTGATAATTCAAATATTAAACTTGTACAATTAAATATATGTACTAAAAAAACCTAAATTAGATCATTATTATTAATTACGGATTGACTATCGGTGATGGTATGTAGCTCCTCCTTTCATTCCCGAGTGCATTATTAAACCAAATTGTCTAGCACACGGGAATGAAGAAGAAGCTACCCCCATGACGATGTGGATGATGGAGGGGGCTCCTAGATTTCTGCATAATGCTCTCCAATTTTAGCATTCAAAGTAGGAGTACTTTTCCAATATGAGCATTTAATAAGCAAAAACAAATCATAAAATAAAGTAATATTCAAATTAGCATGCATTCAATTATAAGCAAAAGTACATCATCTTTTGTGTCCGTACATCGTCGAATATTATCACTAATACTCCTCGAATACTATCATACATATAGCATCACTAATACAGCTAGAACCGTAGCGCCTGACGGGCATCGTCACGGGCGGTGGACACCCAAAGATAAGGAACCATCACAGGATCATAGCTCCAGTGAGATCCCTGAAGAACCTGTCAGGTATTGTCGAACCTGCCCTCCAATGCAACCATGTAGCGACGGACGTGCTCGTCCTCCTCGCTAACACGGTGACGTACCACCTCCGCAGTGTCCGGAGCCTCGGCACCGTCACTGGCCCACGCGACCGCCACCAAACAAGGATCGGCTCAACAACGGGCTGCCTCCTCATCAACCTACGTCCCCTGGAAGGTAGCACCTCCCAATACTAGCCCGGCAGAGCCCAGTCCCGAACATGGCCCTGATCAAGCAGGCCTCCACCGCCGAGTCGACGACGACGAGCATGCGGGATAGGCATCCCCGATGTCGATGCGGGAACTACTTCTATATATAGTTAAATAAAGTAGTTTTATTAATTAAATCAACTAGTTCAACTACTAAGCACTTACTATAAATAAATAAAGTAGTACTTACTAAAAACAAACTACTTCTATATATAGTAAAATAAAGTAGTTTATGAAATCAACTAGCTAGTTCAACTATATATGAAGCACTTACTATAAATAAAATAAAGTAGCACTTACTAAAAATAAACTAGTTTAACTATAGTTCTATTATTTTTCTAACTAATTATATTAAACACTTTCTCTTCTTATTTTTTTCCTTTTTCCTTTATTCTAAATATGAACATATTCATAAATGACTTCTATCATTCACAATTTTGCTATACATACACAATAAATTGACAAAGAAAATACTATGAACAAAAAATCATTAAAATTCTATGAAAAAAATTACAACAGAAAAAAATCATAAAAATTCTATGAACAGAAAAAAATCATAAAAATTTGACATATTCGATCTTTGCATATATATGAACATACAAACATGCATATTCAACAATAATATCACCAAAAAAATCTATTAACAGAAAAAAATCTAACACAATATGAACAAATTAAGTACACAATATGAAAAAAATCTATTACACAATTCGAGGACGGCGATGGCGACGGAGACGGTCGAGGTGAGGCGGTGCGGCGCGCGTGGGCCGGGGCGGGGCGGCGATGGGCAGGGGCCCGCGGCATCGCGGGGCACGGGGGGCGGTGACGGCGTTGGGGCGGCGTGGGACGGCGTTGAGGCGGCGCGGGGCGACGACGGCGACGGTGAGGCGGAGACGGACGGGCAGCCTGGCGGCCTCGGGCGGCGGGGAAGAACGAACTGAACCAAATTTTCGCGAGTGCCGCTTATATAGGCAGAGCATTGGTCCCGGTTCATGGCACCAACCGGGACGAATGCACCCCTTTAGTCCCGGTTGGTGGCACCAACCGGGACCAAATACCTCTTTTCAGCAGCCCAAAGGGCGAGAAACAGAGACCTTTGGTCCCGGTTGGTGCCACAAACCGGGACAAAAGAGAGGCATTGGTCCCTGTTGGTGCCACCAACCGGTACCAATGCTTCCCTTTAGTCCCGGTTGGTGCCACCAACCGGGACCAAAGGTCGTGTGCTGGAAATGGCGCGGTGCGGTGCTATGTTTAGTCCCACCTCGCTAGCCGAGAGGGGCTCGGAGTGGTTTATAAGCCCTGCCGAACCAACAACTTCGAGCTCCTCTCTACTGCAGGCTTATGGGTCTAAAATCACTCTCTGTGCTTGTGGGCCTATTGGGCCTACTGCGGGCCTGCAGCCTAGCCCTAGTAATGGGTTTCTAGTCGTATGCAGACCGTGGTGGCCCTGTAGGTGGCACTTTTTTTTTATTTTTTTCCCAGTTTTTTTGCTTTCTTTTTTTGTTTCTAATTACTTTTTTTTCTTTTATGATAATTCTTTTTGCTATTAAAGTTTGTAACAAAATTCTAATTACTTATTTATTTTCTTTTATGATAATTCTTTTTGCTTTTAATGTTTTGAACAAATCTAATTACTTATTTATTTTCTTTTATGATAATTCTTTTTGCTATTAAAGTTTGTAACAAAATTCTATATAATTTTAGTTTCAATAATACTAGAGGTTTATAAAAGCTTTTTAGTTGATTCCTTTAGTACCAGTTCTAAGGCTGTTACAAAGGCATTTTATTTGGTACAGGTTTTAAGGCTGGGGCCCCACGAGCACCTTTTAGTATCAGTTCGTGGCATGAACCGGTAAAAGAGTTTTTTAGTTGATTCTTTCTGCAGCTGTTTTTAGTCCCACCTTGCCAAGAGAGAGGCACTCGCAGCGGTTTATAAGCCCTGAGTGTAGAGACGATGAAGGGAGAAGCGCAGTGCTCACCTGCACGTTGGCCTGAAGCTAAGCAACGTGCAGGTGAGCATTGCGCCTCTCTTTTATTTTGGCATGATATCATCATTTCATCCACATAGCATATGCAAGAAAGTTGAGAGGGTTACGGCAAAAACTGGATGCACTTCGTATATAAAACGGACAATCAGGATTTCATACGGAAACTTGTTTGTTACAACATGCATTTCAAATGAACTACAAAAATGTTGAAAGTTGGCATGGTATCATCATAATAGTTGTGGAGAAAGTCTTCACTTTTTCTTCGCTTGTGCCCTTTCCTTATTGCGCCGTAACCATGGATAATCTTCATCATTTATCAGGATGCTTAGGTCAGCCTTGACTTTGAAGGGAGGAATTTCATGGAACTTTTCATAATCTTCGGACATGTCTGTCTTGCCCTCCACTCCCACGATGTCCCTTTTTCCTAAAAAAAACTATGTGGCGTTTTGGCTCATCGTATGATGTATTCGCTTCCTTATTTTTTTATTTTTTCTCGGTTTGGTAGACATGTCCTTCACATAGATAACCTGTGCCACATCATTGGCTAGGACGAACGGTTCGTCAGTGTACCCAAGATTGTTCTGATCCACTGTTGTCATTCCGTACTGTGGATCTACTGTACCCTGCCTCCTGACAGATTGACCCATTTGCACTTAAACAATGGGACCTTAAAATCTACTCCGTAGTCAAGTTCCCATATTTCCACTATGTAACCATAATATGTGTCCTTTCCCCTCTCGATGGCTGCATCAAAGCGGACACCGCCGTTTTGGTTGGTGCTCTTTTGATCTTGGGTGAACGTGTAAAATGTATTCCCATTTATCTCGTATCCTTTCCAAATCGTAACAGTCGAAGATGGTCCCCTAGACAACGAGCACATCTCATCACAAACAGTGTTTTCATCTCTGAGACATGTTTCCAACCAACTGCTGAAAGTCCTGATGTGTTCATATGTAATCCAGTCGTCGCACTGCTTCGGATGTTTGGAGCGCAGACTGTTCTTGTGTTCATCGACATAAGGGTCACCAAGGTAGAGTTCTGTAGAACTGTGCAGTGTGCTTGAGACCAAGAATATCCGTCCCTGCATATTATTGTCTCCCCTCCAAGCGTGCCTTTTTCAGTCAGTCTCCCCTCATACCGCGATTTAGGGAGACCTATCTTCTTAAGGTCAGGAATGAAGTCAACACAAAACCCAATGACATCCTCTGTTTGATGGCCCATGGAGATGCTCTGGCCTAGCGCGGTTATGGACATATTTCTTTAGGACTCCCATGACCTCTCAAAGGGGTACATATTGTGTAGAAATACGGGGCCCAGAATGACAATCTCGTCAACTAGATGAACTAGGACGTGCGTCATGATATTGAAGAAGGATGGTGAGAACACCAACTCGAAACTGACAAGACATTTCACCACATCACTCCTTAGCCTTGGTATGATTTCTGGATCGATCACCTTGTGAGAGATTGCATTGAGGAATGCACATAGCTTCACAATGGCTAATCGGACGTTTTCCGGTAGAAGCCTCCTCAATGCAACCGGAAGCAGTTGCGTCATAATCACGTGGCAGTCATGAGACTTTAGGTTCTGAAACTTTTTCTCTGCCATATTTATTATTCCCTTTATATTCGACGAGAATCCAGTCGGGACCTTCATACTAAGCAGGCATTCAAAGAAGATTTCCTTCTCTTCTTTGGTAAGAGTGTAGCTGGCAGGACCTTCATACCGCTTTGGAGGCATGCCGTCTTTTTCGTGCAAATGTTGCAGGTCCTCCCGTGCCTCAGCTGTATCTTTTGTCTTCCCATACACGCCCAAGAAGCCTAGCAGGTTGACGCAAAGGTTCTTCGTCACGTGCATCACGTCGATCAAAGAGCGGACCTCTAGGTCTTTCCAGTAGGGTAGGTCCCAAAATATAGATTTCTTCTTCCACATGGGTGTGTGTCCCCTAGCGTCACTCGGAACAGCTAGTCCGCCGGGACCCTTTCCAAAGATTACGTGTAAATCATTGACCATAGAAAGTACGTGATCACCGGTACGCATGGCGGGCTTCTTCCGGTGATCTGCCTCGCCTTTGAAATGCTTGCCTTTCTTTCGACATTGATGGTTGGTCGGAAGAAATCGACGATGGCCCAGGTACACATTCTTCCTGCAGCTTCCCAGGTATATACTTTCGGTGTCAGCTAAACTGTGCGTGCATGCGTGGTATCTCTTGTTTGTCTGTCCTGAAAGGTTACTGAGAGCGGGCCAATCGTTGATGGTTACAAACAGCAACGCGTGCAGGTTAAATTCCTCCTGTTTGTGCTCATCCCACTCACGTACACCGTTTTCATGCCACAGCAGTAAAAGTTCTTCACCTAATGGCCTTAGGTACACATCGATGTCGTTGCCGGGTTGCTTAGGGCCTTGGATGAGAACTGGCATCATAATGAACTTCTGCTTCATGCACATCCAAGGAGGAAGGTTATACATACATAGAGTCACGGGCCAGGTGCTGTGATTGCTGCTCTGCTCCCTGAAAGGATTAATGACATCCGCGCTTAAACTAAACCATACGTTCCTTGGGTCACGTGCAAACTCAGCCCAGTACTCTCTCTCGATTTTTCTCCACTGCGACCCGTCAGCGGGTGCTCTCAACTTCCCGTATTTCTTACGGTCCTCACTGTGCCATCGCATCAACTTGGCATGCTCTTTGTTTCTGAACAGTCGTTTCAACTGTGGTATTATAGGAGCATACCACATCACCTTCACAGGAACTCTCTTCCTGCGGGGCTCGCCGTGAACATCACCAGGGTCATCTCGTCTGATCTTATACCGCAATGCACCGCATACCGGGCATGCGTTCAAATCCTTGTACGCACCGCGGTAGAGGATGCAGTCATTAGGGCATGCATGTATCTTCTGCACCTCCAATCCTAGAGGGCATACGGCCTTCTTTGCTGCGTACGTACTGTCGGGCAATTCATTATCCTTTGGAAGCTTCTTCTTCAATATTTTTAGTAGCTTCTCTCCTTTGTCAGGCACAACATTCTCTGCCTTCCACTGCAGCAATTTCAGTACGGTACCCAGCTTTGTGTTGCCATCTTCACAATTGGGGTACAACTTTTTTTGTGATCCTCTAACATGCGATTGAACTTCAGCTTCTCCTTTTGACTTTTGCATTGCGTCCTTGCATCGTCAATGACCCGACGGAGATCATCATCGGGCACATCGTCTGGTTCCTCTTGCTCTTTAGCAGCTTCCCCCGTTGCAGCATCATCGGGCACATCGTCTGGTTCCTCTTGATCTTCAGCAGCTTCCCCCGTTGCAGCATAACCGTATTCAAGGGGCACATAGTTGTCATCGTCCTCTTCTTCTTCGCCGTCTTCCATCATAACCCCTATTTCTCCGTGCCTCGTCCAAACATTATAGTGTGGCATGAAACCCTTGTAAAGCAGGTGGGTGTGAAGGATTTTTCGGTCAGAATAAGACTTTGTATTCCCACATTTAGTGCATGGACAACACATAAAACCATTCTGCTTGTTTGCCTTAGCCACTTCGAGAAAATTATGCACGCCCTTAATGTACTCTGAGGTGTGTCTGTCACCATACATCCATTGCCGGTTCATCTGCGTGCATTATATATAATTATGTGTGTCAAAAGTAAGAAAATCAGACAAATATCTACCTAAAGTAAGAAAATCAGACAAGTATCAGAAAGAAGATAAGAACAAGAGGCTCATCACGGTGGTGCCGGCGACGAGATCGGCGTGGGCGATCAACGGCGGTGAAAACAGGGACGGGGCGTGACGGACCGCTAAACTAGACAAATCTCGAAAAAAATGGAGCTCCGAGGTCGAGCTTCGAGAGGAGAAAGCTTAACTAGTGTGGCTCGGGCATTTCATCGAACACATCATGTGCATAGGAGGTGAACTAGAGCACCCAAATGCCCTCTCCTCGCCGGATTCAAAAAACAGAGCACTGGAGTGCTCTGCCGCGGCGGTGGATATATATAGGCAAGTTATTTGTCCCGGTTCGTGGCATGAACTGGGACTAAAGAACCCCCTTCTGTCCCGGTTCAAGCCACGAACCGGGACCAATGGTTGTGGGCCAGGAGCGAGGACCATTGGTCCCGGTTCGTGGATTGAACCGGGACAAATGGTTCCACACGAACCGGGACCAATGCCCACGAGGCCCCGGCCGGCCCCCTGGGCTCACGAACCGGGTCTAATACCCCCCATTGGTTCCGATTTTTGAAGAACCGGGACTAATGGGCTGGCCAGGGCCGAACGGTAGCCCTGTTTTCTACTAGTGATGGTGCACCACGATGCACATCATCGGTACATGGGCTTTGTGAGCTTCGGGAACGACTAGTAGACTAGTACGTCTTCTTCATCTGCCATCAGGAGGACACATACTTCAAGGGGACACTTGCGCATCGTGCCATTTAAGTGTTGTTGTCCCCTTTAAGGAGTCAATATTCACTTGTTTCCCTATGCCAAAATTCCTCTTTATAAATTCTAAAGCATGTTTACGATTTGTTGTGCATATGGATTCCTATCTGAATTTTGGTGCAAGCTGCTTCAATTTAGCGGCCAAGCTTATATTGACGATATTGTCATGTCATGCATTCCTTGAACCTGAGTTGACGCTAGATTGTTTTTTATTGGGCGTAGCAAAATACCGTTTGTATGCACGTACTTATGGTATGCGAGTATGTGAAGATTAGTTATCTAGGATCTTGAATTCTTTTTCCTGGATACTGGCATGTTTCATGTGTCGAGAGGTCCAAGCATTCATGATAGATTAAACAGTGACCGTCTCATTTTGTTAAATAAATATATGAATTGTTACTTTTAATTAGTGCGAAGCTAATTCTATGGAGGAGTCAGTTTCTTCCAGACAAAGTAGTTAAAGAGAGAAAGAAAAGCGACAGAGATGGCTTAGATTTGTTGTTTGCGTCTAGCTAGAAATTAGGAAAAGTTGTGCAAAAAGAGAAGAAAAATTAGCCCACTCAAGGTCATACCTTAAAAACTTGCGGAAAACACATGAGGCCTCACCACTTTATGCCTTTTTTCTTCTTCTTTTGACACGCTTTTCAAGTAGATGACAAGTGTCAAATGTATTGTGTAGACCTTGTGGAGCCCCATCTTTCATCCATGATAATAATTATGAAGAGAAAAATTGAGCTTACTCAAGTTGATGCATTGAGAATTTGTGTTGTGAAAACCCATGATGTCTCACCACTTTATGCCTTGATGGATGGATGACATCAATGCCTTGAAAACTTGCGTTGTTGGGAGGCACATGATCTCTCGCCACCTTATGCCTTGGTGGTTGCATGCCATCAATCGTCATCTCTTTTTCTACATGCTTTTCGAGTAGATAACAAGGATCAAGCTGTACTTTATAGACCTTTTGGAGCCCCACACCTTTCATCCATGATAAAAAATTATGAAGAGAGAGAAATCCAGCTTATTAAAGATAATGCCTTGAAAAGTTGCATTGTTGAAAAGCACATGGTGTCTCACCACTTGATGCCTTGGGGAGGCATGCCATCAATTGCCATCACCTTTCTTCTTCTTCTTTTGATACACTTTTTGGGTGGATAACAAGATCAAGCGCAATGATGTAGACCTTCGGAGCCCCACTTTCCATTCTCGGCGGTGATAAATAAGCTTATGAATGACCGTGAAAACCTAATTCAAAGTTAAGGTTTTACCTGCTGCAACATCCAGGCTTAAAAAGGATGAAAAATAAAATCAAACGATTCACTCCAACAGTTGAACTAGCTATAGCTGATCAAACTGTTGGATGAGACACCAGTGGTTGTCATTAGAGTGGGGTGTTAGCGATGAACAAAGCACTTAGATTACATATGCGTACGCTACTACTCCTTCCGTTAGGAATTACTTGTCTCGGAAATGGATGTATCTAGAACTAAAATACATCTAGATACATCCATTTCTACGACAAGTAATTCCGAACGGAGGGAGTAGAAATCAAATTCCTAGAATGAAACTAGGTAGTAGCTACTACGTAGTTGAAAACGAGCGTGCCCACAAAACGAGCTACCTAGCTTTTTACTCGCATGTGCATGTGCGCGGAGCTCCACTCACATTTCGGTACATCTGCAGAGAAATTAAGCATCCCAGTGCATTGCCAAATAGGGTCTACGGCTGGGCGGACGCAACCTCCCCGCGGCTTCGCTTGTCCATCGTAACTGCCATGAGAATTCATGCATTGATACGGTGGGTGTGCAGCTCAGGCTCGAGCTCGACACGTCGTTGGGTGCTGGGCCGTCGCTGTCCCTCGCTCGCATGCAGGCTCCAACACGACCCGCTCGCGTTGCTCGGCGATGCGTTGCAGGCTCGGCTACTTAAACAGCGAACACCATAGCCCTCCGGCTCCGATACGACCCCCCGCCGGCCAGCAACAGCAAGTCGCTCGCATACCAAGCTAGGGATCGAGCGTAGGGGAAGCACCTCCCACACCAAGCAACCAGCAAAGGTGAGTCCAGCCCTCTCCCTCCCTCTGTTCCCTCCGGCCGGCCATTTTGCTCTGTCCTCGTCGGATCTACGCCGTGATGTCTCGATCGTTTCTTTCGTGATGGAAAATTAGACCAGGGAACTAAGTACTCAGTACTGACACTGCGTTGCTGCTGATCTCCTCGTCCTCGATCGCTAGGTTGGCTGGATCCATGGACTCCCCACAAAAAAAACTTGGATCCATGGACGGCGAGCTGCTGCCTGTGAGTGCGAGTGCGACCGTGGCCAAGAAGACCTTGGCCGCTCGTCTGTTCCAGGATCATGTCCTGCTGCTCAGCGCTTGGGCGCTCTTCACCGCCTTCGTCCTCGTCGTCTCCTGCGCATTGGGCTACGCAATCGCCTACGCACTCGACCACTTCCACGTCCCCTGCAGCCAGGTGACTACTACTACAACTACAAGTCTAGAGGCCGTACTTGTGCTTCTACTGCATTTCGAATCTGCGATCGAACCATGCTTCGTCCTCTCCAGGCCTCCTTCTTTCTGCGGTGCCACAAGCCGACGGACGCGGAGGCCGCCGAGGTGACCGCCCTAGTGATCGGGATGCTGTGCTGCGCCACACTCCAGGCGGCCGCGGCGGCGCTGGCGCTGCTGCTCCCGTGCCGCCGTCCCTGGGTCCGCCGCGCCCTCGCGCTCACCATCGCCGGCCACTGCATGTACGCAGTCTTCCTCAACCACTTCGCCAACCCAGGAGACCTCTTCTTCAAGATCTGCTGGACCGTGGCCTTCGTCGTCCTCGAGGCGGATGACATGATCTGCTTGCTGGTCCTCCTGCTCCTAGCTTCCAAAGAATAATATGTATAGAGTGCATTATGCTGTGACAATTGATCTACGAGTAGTAGTCTACTTACCGTTAACTGGACAGATCTCCCATCACTTCATCGACTAGTACTAGTTATTTGGGTAATGCGGGTCATGTAATTAGCCTGGGTTGTGGCCGTCTGATCGAGATACAGCTATGGAGTCTTGGATGTAGTATTCGACCATTGGCTATATATATATCTATATCCATATGAGCAAACATCAGTTACAGCTTCGGTATAATTTCTTGAGATGAGCTTCTGCATAATTGATGTTGGTGAAATTGCTCCATTTTATATGCACGTACAGGGTCGTTTCTTGTTGGTTTGTCATTCACCCCGGCAATTATCAAACTATCAAGGCAAAATTTAACGTGGTTCCTCCTGCGTCCTCTTTTCATATGAGAGGGAAGAGGAACCATATTAGAACTGCTCAACTATCAATGTGGCGGAATAACTAGTCCATTGGGGTTTTTGCCCGACTTTTTTGGTGCTGAGTGACCTGACCCGGCCTTAATAAAAGATGTAATTTTGTAGCCTAAAATCTTAAAAGTGCACGCGCACCTTTTCAAGAGAACGAGCCGCCGGCTCGTGACCGCACGATCTCGATCCTGTCGTCCACTTGGTCGGGGCCAGAGTCCTGCGCGACACGCGCTGCCCTGCTTCTTCGCGGATCCGGCTTGCCTGCTCCCTTCCAATGCTTCCATCCGTGCTCCCACTTTATCGTACGGCTATCTTTTTTCCTTCTTCTTTTCTAATCTAATCATCTTCCCCCTGATTTTAAAAGGGTGGGGCCGGGCCTTATTTTGTTCCAATCAAATCAAGCCACGTACACGGGAGCACGGATGAGCACAAGCGCGGGGAGCAGGCAAGTCTCATCCCTTCTTCGTTGCCGCCCCTCGCCTTTCCTTCCTTCCCATGGCGGCTTTGGTGGATGGATAGCCGTGAGCATATGAGGGATAAATCCACTGGAATCTTTTTTTTCTTTGGTGGATGCCAAGATATTTCATGGTTGAGAGCTCTCTACTTCTGATCGGTCGATTTTCCGTGTGTTTAGGAGTAACTAAAAAGTGGCTGCCTTACTTAGTTAAAGCAACTCCACGATTGCTTGTTGCAGCCTCAGCAAGTGTGATTTCTTTGCAAACAGCCGGCTCACGTGATCCACGTAGGAATAACACTGGTTTAGTTTCTTCAGGGGTCTAAGGTGACATAGTTCATGGAGACGTGTATCAATGTCATCAATTATAATCACTTTTTCTAGTGTTGATGGTCCTTTGCAGTAGATGATAAGGATAAAACCGAACCGTGTAGAGCTTTGCAACCCGCCTTCCATTCTCAATAAAGATAAAGTATGCTGACAAAGCATGTAGTCAAGATCATGGCAAATCGGTAGTGGCACCCATCCTACATATGTCTCATCTTGCAAACCGACGAGATGGTGTGGTATCATAGAAAGTTAGAAACATATACTCCCTCCGTTCCGATTTACTCGTCGTGGTTTTAGTTCAAAGGGAGTACATCTGTTGACCATGATCAAAATGTTGTATGAAAACCACACTAGTCGTCAGAGTTGGTGTGAGTGTGGGGGGAGCTAGTTACCGCAAATGGAATGGTCGATGGATAGCTGGCATTAGTTACTAGCTAGCGTAGAAAGCACGCGGCCTACATTAGATGCGTATGCTACTAGAAGTTGCACTACTAGTTGAGAGCACTCGATGCGAAGGAGTGTGTGTTGAGCTTCACTCCACTTATACTCCCTCCAGTCATTTTTACTCTGCATATAAGAATTGTCTGAAATCAAACTTCACAAAGTTTGCCCGTATTTATATGAAAAAATATTAACATCTACCATGCTAAAGTTATACATTATGAAACTTTAAGTCATGACGCATCTATTGGTATTGATTTCACATTGTGAGTGTTGGTATTTTTTTCTATAAAGTTGGTCGAACTTTACGATGCTTGACTTCAGACAAATCTTAGTATATGTGAATTAAAAAGAACCGGAGGGAGTATTTATGTACATCCAATTGCACATTCAAACTTATTATCCTTCCAATCAGGTCACCTCACTCGCAGCAGGGAATTGATCTAGTAGTGTACTTTTTGTTAACTGGATAGATCCCCCAGCACTCATCGACTAGTACTAGTTATTCGGGTAATGCGGGTCAAATAATTAGCCTGGGTTGTGGCCATCTCGTCGGGATATACAGTATTGCGTGTGGATGAACAAGCTATGCTATGGAGTATTGGATGTAGTATTCGACCTTTGGCATCGGTGAATTTCTTGAGACGAGCTTCTGCATATAATTGATGCTAGTGAAATTGTTACTCCATTTTACATGCATGTACCAGTGTCGTTTCTGATGTGAAGCATTGTGTTTGTCATTCATCCGGGCAAGTATCAAACTATCAATGTGGATGAATAACTAGTCCATCAGAGTTTTTGTCCGGATTTTTCGGTGCAGTGTGACCTGACCCGACACTCTTGGATGGGGGGTTGCGGCGATAATCCTACGTCAACGGACAAACAACGGACCTTTATGGGCTCTCTTCACATAAATTAACTCCCCCCCCCCCCCCCCTCCCCTTGATTTTCAGGGGTGTGGGCCCCTCCACCCTCCCTAATCCAATTAGCAAAGGCCAGCTAAGATCAATCCGTGGACTCCGTAAAACCTTGCCCGTGACTCTAGCATTACTCGGGGTTGCGGTCCCTTTGTTGACTAGGATTGGATGACTTGCAATCGTAGAAACTGTGGTTCGCTGGCTTGGAGTGTCATCCTGATATGCTCGGTGGATCCACACGCCGGGCCCTTATATGAGCGCTTGAGGTGTCCAGTGATCAATTTTGATCATCAATGGTGCACATCCCGCGCGTTCAGATTCGAAGGATTTTGGGACACACGATTGAGGTACGCAATCTTAGTACTTTTTTCGAAAAGAAGGATAATCCCCGGTCTCTATATCAAGCGATGCACACAACCATCTTTATTATATTATTCAACAGTCTTACAAAATAAATACATGAATCCACCCAAAGCTACCTTACACGCAAACACTGTCACCCTCCCTACGACCTTGATAATGTGCCCTGACCTCGCGCCAACACACACCAAGTAATCCGGTGGCCTCACCAAACCGTCCGCCGGCTAGCCGGGAGCACCAACCGGTCTAGCAGACCCACAACGTGCACCGCATGCGCACGTTGTACTCCGCCGCCGGCATCCTCCGTCGTCTCATGTAGGACCATGAAGTATGTCTAGAGGGGGGTGATTAGACTACTTGACCAATTAAAAAACTTAACCTTTTCTCAATTTTAGAGTTTGGCAGATTTTAGCTATACTAGGACAAGTCAAGTAATCATCACATAATCCAAGCAAGCATGCAAAGAGTATATAGGCAGCGGAAATTAAAGCATGCAACTTGCAAGAAAGTAAGGGGAAGGGTTTGGAGGATTCAAACGCAATTGGAGACACGGATGTTTTTCGCGTGGTTCCGATAGGTGGTGCTATCGTACATCCACGTTGATGGAGACTTCAACCCACGAAGGGTAACGGTTGCGCGAGTCCATGGAGGGCTCCACCCACGAAGGGTCCATGAAGAAGCAACCTTGTCTATCCCACCATGGCCGTCGCCCACAAAGGACTTGCCTCACTAGCGGTAGATCTTCACAAAGTAGGCGATCTCCTTGCCCTTACAAACTCCTTGGTTCAACTCCACAATCTTGTCGGAGGCTCCCAAGTGACACCTAGCCAATCTATGAGACACCACTCTCCAAGAAGTAACAAATGGTGCGTTGATGATGAACTCCTTGCTCTTGTGCTTCAAATGATAGTCTCCCCAACACTCAACTCTCTCTCATAGGATTTGGATCTGGTGGAAAGAAGATTTGAGTTGAAAGCAACTTGGGGAACGCTAGAGATCAAGATTCATATGGTAGGAATGGAATATCTCAGAAATGGTAAGTTGGAAGTGTAGGTTTGTTCTGATGGCTCTCTCCACGAATGAAGAGGAGGTGGAGGGGTATATATAGCCTCCACACAAAATCTAACCATTACACACAATTTACCAAACTCGGTGGGACCGATTCAATAGACTCGGTTGGACCGATTTAGTAAACCTAGTGACCGTTAGGATTTTCGGTGGGACCCACATGCAACTCGGTAAGACCGATTCGGTTAGGGTTAGGGCATAACGTAATCTCGGTGAGACCGATTTTGGTAATAAGCTTTCCAGAGAGTTGGTCAGGTAAACTCGGTGGGACCGATTTGCTCTTTTCGGTGAGACCGAAATGTTACAAAAGGGAAATAGAGAGTTTACATTGTAATATCGGCGGGACCGATCGCTCACTTCGGTTTAGACCGAAACGTTACGAAGGGAAACAAAGAGATTACAATCCCATCTCGGTGAGACCGAGATCCCTATCGGTAGGACCGATTTGCCTAGGGTTTGTGGCAGTGGCTATGACATTAGAACTCGGTGGCGCCGGATAGAAAGAATCGGTGTGACCGATTTTGGCTTTAGGTTTAGGTCATTTGTGGATGTGAGAAAGTAGCTGAGGGTTTTTGGAGCATATCACCAACCACATGAAGCAAGAGGCTCATTAAGCAACACCTCATCCCTCCTTGATAGTATTGGCTTTTCCTATAGACTCAATGTGATCTTGGATCACTAAAATATAAAATGAAGAGTCTTGAGCTTTTGAGCTTGAGCCAATCCTTTGTCATTAGTACTTTGAGGGATCCACTTTCATCATCCATGCCATGCCATTCATTGAGCTTTCCTGAAATAATAGTCTTGGAATAGCATTAGCTCAATGAGCTATATGTTTTTATGAATTACCAAAACCACCTAGGGATAGTTGCACTTTCATCTCATCTTTGGGAGTGATCAATGTAGTACTTAGAGGAATGTTATCCTGACCACAATATTTAACCAAATTGAAAAGTTGTCGGATGATAGTCATATTTCTCTCTGCCATTATCTTGATATCCACAACATGGATGCCAATCCTCGGCCGCCCATGACTGTGTGACTCGCTAGATCAAGTCCTCATTATCCTCTTGTCAATGACCCCCGACTAGCCAGCTCAGTGTGCGTCGGAACTCCTGGTGGCATCATCACATCCACCAAGTTTACTATTTGGTGACCGAGCAACTGCAGATGAGGCCGATATACACATTGATGGAAGATGTCGGAGAAGCACGAGGAGGAGAGGGGAGTCATCACCAACAACCAGATCAATGGCCTCATTGTCGGAGTTGGCGCTGGTGAGCACCCCGAAGAGCCCTCTGTCGCCCCCAATGGCCTTTTGCCATACGTGGTCACAATTCTTTCACCATGTGTCTCATGTTCAACCAACGCAGTTGGATCAAATATGGAACATTGCTTTTGTCTACTCAAATGAATATCAGTGGTAGTAATTGAGTGAGGCACAATTTGAGTCGATGGTGCACGATAATAAAATAGGTCTCAACAAGGACCGGTCTCGTTGTTCCATGTTGGTTGATCAAATACAAAGGCTTTTGAAGGAAGGAAGAATGTTCAAATAAAAAAGGATGAGGGAGAGAGACGTGCGTGGTCAACGAGGTGGCAGATGCCTCGCGCCAGATCAGCCGGCTGATTAGAATCAACACAATACATGGGAACACAACTTGGGTTGGTCCGGTTTTCTCGAACCCTTTTGTCAAGTCAGTTCGCCCCAAGTGCGGGTCTAGAAAGCTTCTAGCGGGTTCAAGGAAGGTTCTGACCGGTTTTATACCTATTTCCTCTATCTTTTCTTTTTCCTTTTCTATCGTTTTTTCTTATGTTTTTCTTTACCGTTCATTTCTTATTTTGTTTCTTTCTCGGTTCATTTTTCATGAAAGTTTCTAAAATGTTGAATATTTTTTTAAATACATGAGCATTTATCAATTTGTGAATATTTTTTGAAATAGTGAACATTTAATAAGTCCATGAATATTTCATAATTCGCCAACATTTTTCAAATTCATTATCACTTTTGGAATTTAGGACCTTTTTAATTCATGTACACTTTTTCAAATTCATGGCCATTTTTTAATCCAGGAACATTTTCAAACTAGTGAACATTTTTTAAATTCTTGAATATTTTATTTTTTCTTAACATTTCTCGAATTCATGAATGCAATTTTAAATTCATAAACACTTTTATTAATTCATGAATGCCAAGTAGGATAGTTCTAGGATTTGGTTCTGCAAATCGGGGTTACCTGTGGTTGTTGCCTGCACTCCGTCTCCCTTTGTGCTTCTGCATTTATCACTATGATGTAGATACCAAACTATTTGTATGAGAGGAGTTGAGAAAATAGATAATAAAAAAGTTTTGTTCAGTTCTGGAAACAAACATGGAGAAGGCGCAAAAAGGGTGCAAGAGTGGTGATTTGCAAAAATAAATGAAAATCACACATGGTAGACATTGAAAATGTGCACACTTTTTCAAAAGGTTATTTTTTAAAATTTGCAAACAATTGTTGGAAAAGCGAACATTGTTTCAAATATTTGAACTTGCTTTGAAAAAACAAGAACATTTCTATAACTTACGAACAGATTTTAAAAAGGTGAACACATTTTGCAATTTTCAAAATACTTTTAATAAACACGGAATTTTTTATAAAAAATGATCAGTTTATGAATTTTTGAAAATTTTGAATTTAAAAAAATTAAAATAAAAAAGGAACATAAAAAAAGGAGATCGACCTTAAAAACCAGAAAATAAAATGGAAAGGAAAAGCAGTGAAGAAAAAAAAGGAATAAACATGTAAAAATTAAAAAAATTGTATCCTAGCTACTTGGGCCGGTCCATCCACTGTTTGCTCGCTATTCGCCTATGCGAAGCAACAACATTTTGCCACAGTGAGTGGCGTATAGGATTTCAATTTGTTTGATCCATACAACGCGACACCCCCATCATGTATTCAAAAAATGTTTTACTTTTATTAAAAAAATTAATCATGTACTTAAAAATAATTCATTATATAGTTTCCTCTTCTCAAAAAAGTTTGTATTCATGGTAAAACAATAACTGTAGTATAATGTTGGATGCAATTGCCCTCCAAAAACATGAATTCGGCAACCTAAACCCAACCACCCCTAGTTGCAGTAGAATTGAAGGCGTGCAATTGCAGTCGGGGGCAACGTACTTACGAGTCGAGGGTGGACAAGCAACTGAGGTAAAAAAGGGTCATACCTAGATTAGCCTAGTTGCGAGTTAACAGTGGACTTGCAACCAGGACACAAAATAACATTGGGCCCAGTCGCAAGTTGATGGTGGAGTTATAACTGGAACAAAAAAACTTCGAAGGAAGTTGCGAGTTGAGGTTGAACTTGCAACTGGGACAAAAAAGGGGGTCGGACCCCAACCACCCCAATTTTGTAGTAGCGTTGAAGGCTTGCAATTGCAGTCGGTGGAAACAAGATTGTGAGTTAAGGGTGGACTTGCAACCGAGGCAGAAACAAAGATCAGGCCTAGATTGAGCCCAGTTGCGAGTTGATGGTGGACTTGAAACTAGGGAGAAAATAAACTTTGGACCAGTTGCGAGTTGATGGTGGACTTGCAATTGGGAGGAAAAAAACTTTGGACCTAGTTACGAGTTAAGGGTGAACTTGCAATTGAGACAAAAGAGAGGCCGGACATCAACCACCCCCAGCTGTAGTACTGTTGAAGGCTTCCAATTGCGGTGGAAAACATTAGCAGTTGAAAGTCATGGGTGGACTTGCAATTGAGGACAAAATAAAAGGTCAGGTCTAGATTGAGCCCAATTGCAAGTTGATGGCGGCCTTGCAACTAGGACAACTGTGAGCATAGTTGCGAATTGAGGGTGGACCTGCAACCGGAATGGAAAACAAACTACATGCCTAGTTGTGAGTCGAGCGGGGGCTTACAACTAGGATGAAAAACAAATTATGGGCCTAGTTGCAAGTCGAGGGTGGACTTGCAACTAGGACACTTACACAAAACTACAAGACCAGTTGCAGTCGCGGGTGGACTTGCAACTGGGACAAGTATGTGTTGGAAATATGCCCTAGAGGCAATAATAAAATGGTTATTATTATATTTCCTTGTTCATGATAATTGTATATTGTTCATGCTATAATTGTATTAACTGGAAACCGTAATACATGTGTGAATACATAGACCACAATATGTCCTAGTGAGCCTCTAATTGACTAGCTCGTTGATCAATAGATGGTTATGGTTTCCTGACCATGGACATTGGATGTCATTGATAACGAGATCACATCATTAGGAGGATGATGTGATGGACAAGACCCAATCCTAAGCATAGCACAAGATTGTGTAGTTCGTTTGCTAAGAGCTTTTATAATGTCAAGTATCATTTCCTTAGACCATGAGATTGTGCAACTCCCGGATACCGTAGGAATGCTTTGGGTGTACCAAACGTCACAACGTAACTGGGTGGCTATAAAGGTGCACTACAGGTAGCTCCCAAAATATCTGTTGAGTTGGCACGAATCAGGACTGGGATTTGTCACTCCGTATGACGGAGAGGTATCTCTGGGCCCACTCGGTAATGCATCATCATAATGAGCTCAGCGTGACTAAGGAGTTAGTCACGGGATCATGCGTTACGGAACGAGTAAAGAGACTTTCTGGTAACGAGATTGAACAAGGTATAGGGATACCGATGATCGAATCTCGGGCAAGTAACATACCGATGGACAATGGGAATTGTATACGGGATTGATTGAATCCCCGAGATCGTGGTTCATCCGATGAGATCATCGTGGAACATGTGGGAGCCAACATGGGTATCCAGATCCCGCTGTTGGTTATTGGCCGGAGAGATGTCTCGGTCATATCTGCATGGTTCCCGAACCCGTAGGGTCTACACACTTAAGGTTCGGTGACACTAGAGTTGTTATGGGAAATAGTATGTGGTTACCAAAGGTTGTTCGGAGTCCCGGATGAGATCCCGGACGTGACGAGGAACTCCGGAATGGTTTGGGGGTGAAGATCGATATATTGGACGAAGGGTATTGGAGTCCAGAATTGTTCCGGGGGTACTGGGTGACGACCAGCGTGTCTGAAATGGGTTCCGGAGGCCCCGGCAAGCGTTGGGGGGCATTATGGGCCAAGGGGAGGGGGCAAATCAGCCCACTAAGGGGCTGAGCATCCCTCCCACCCCATCTGATGTAACCTGGAGAGGTGGGGGCGCCTCCCCTAGGGCAGCCACCCCTCCCAGCTTGGGGGTAAGTCTCCTAGGGGTGGGGGCGCCCAAACCCATCTAGGGTTTCCCCTATGGCCACCGCCCCTTCCCTAGGGAAACCCTAGGGTGCCTCCTCCTCCACCCTCCCCCCTATATATAGTGAGGGGGTGGGAGGGCAGCCATACCCCCTTCCCCTGGCGCAGCCCCTCCCTCCTCCAACACCTCCCCCTCCTCCGTAGTGCTTGGCGAAGCCCTGCAGGAGAACCACAAGCTCCACCACCACGCCGTCGTGCTGCCGGAGCTCTCCCTCAACTTCTCCTCTCCCCTTGCTGGATCAAGAAGGAATAGACATCCCCGGGTTGTACGTGTGTTGAACACGGAGGCGTCGTCCGTTCGGCGCTAGATCGGATCTTCCGCGATTTGAATCGCCGCGAGTACAACTCCATCAACCACGTTCTTGTAACGCTTCCGCTTAGCGATCTTCAAGGGTATGAAGATGCACTCCCTCTATTTCTCTCTCTCTCTCTCTCGTTGCTAGTATCTCCTAGATTGATCTTGGTGACACGTAGGAAAATTTTGAGTTATTACTACGTTCCCCAACAATGTCATCATGAGCTAGGTCTATGCGTAGATTCTATGCACAAGTAGTTGTGGGCAATGGTTTGTTCAATTTGCTTACCGTTACTAGTCCTATCTTGGTTCGGCGGCATTGTGGGATGAAGCGCCCCGGACCGACCTTACACGTACGCTTACGTGAGACGGGTTCCACCGACTGACATGCACTTGTTGCATAAGGTGGCTAGCGGGTGTATGTCTCTCCCACTTTAGTTGGATCGGATTCGATGAAAAGGGTCCTTATGAAGGGTAAATAGCAATTGGCATATCACCATAGTGGCTTTTGCGTAGGTAAGAAACGTTCTTGCTAGAAACCCATAGCAGCCACGTAAAACATGCAACAAAAATTAGAGGACGTCTAACTTGTTTTTGCAGGGTATGCTATGTGATGTGATATGGCCAAAAGGATGTGGTGAATTATATATGTGATGTATGAGATTGATCATGTTCTTGTAATAGGAATCACGACTTGCATGTCGATGAGTATGACAACCGGCAGGAGCCATAGGAGTTGTCTTAATTTATTCAATGACATGCGTGTCAATGAGAATGCCATGTAATTACTTTACTTTATTGCTAACTGTTAGCCATAGTAGTAGAAGTAATAGTTGGCGAGACAACTTCATGAAGACACGATGATGGAGATCATGATGATGGAGATCATGGCATCATGCCGATGACAGTGGTGATCATGCCACGCCTCGAAGATGAAGATCAAAGGCGCAAGATGATATTGGCCAAACCTTAAAAAAAAGATGATATTGGCCATATCATGTCACTTTATGATTTGCATGTGATGTTTTTCATGTTTACATCTTATTTGCTTAGAACGATGGTAGCATAAATAAGATGATTCCTCACTAAAATTTCAAGAAAGTGTTCCCCCTAACTGTGCACCATTGCGAAAGTTCGTTGTTTCGAAGCACCACGTGATGATCGGGTGTGATAGATTCTAACGTTCGCATACAACGGGTGTAAGCCAGATTTACACACGCGAAACACTTAGGTTGGCTTGACGATCCTAGCATGTACAGACATGGCCTCGGAACACGAGAGACCGAAAGGTCGAACATGAGCCGTATGGAAGATATGATCAACATGGAGATGTTCACCATTGATGACTAGTCTGTCTCACGTGATGATCGGACACGGCCTAGTCGATTCGGATAATGTATCACTTAGATGACTATAGGGATGTCTATCTGTGACGCCCCCGATTCAATCGTACACTAATCATGCACGCAAACATGTACGATCAAGATTAGGGACTCACGGGAAGATATCACAACACAACTCTAAAACATAAATAAGTCATACAAGCATCATAATACAAGCCAAGGGCCTCGAGGGCTCGAATACAAGTGCTCGATCATAGACGAGTTAGCGGAAGCAACAATATCTGAGTACAGACATAAGTAAACAAGTTTGCCTTAAGAAGGCTAGCACAAACTGGGATACAGATCGAAAGAGGCGTAGGCCTCCTGCCTGGGATCCTCCTAACTACTCCTGGTCGTCGTCAGTAGCCTGCACGTAGTAGTAGGCACCTCCAGTGTAGTAGTCGTCATTGAAGGTGGCGTCTGGCTCCTGGGCTCCAACGTCTGGTTGCGACATCCGGGAAGAAGAGGAAAACGGGGGAAAAGAGGGAGCAAAGCAACCGTGAGTACTCATACAAAGTACTGGCAAGCAAAGAGCTACACTACATATGCATGGGTATATGTGTGAGGAGGCAATATCAGTGGACTGAACTGCAGTATGCCAGAATATGAGGGGGATAGCTAGTCCTATCGAAGACTACGCTTCTGGCGGCCTCCGTCTTGCAGCACGTAGAAGAGAGTAGATTAAAGTCCTCCAAGTAGCATCGCATAGCATAATCCTACCCGGCGATCCTCTCCTTGTTGCCCTGTTAGAGAGCGATCACCGGGTTGTATCTGGCACTTGGAAGGGTGTGTTTTATTAAGTATCCGGTTCTAGTTATCATAAGGTCAAGGTACAACTCCGGATCGTCCTTTTACCGAGGGACATGGCTATTCGAATAGATAAACTTCCCTGCAGGGGTGCACCACATAACCCAACACGCTCGATCCCATTTGGCTGGACACACTTTCCTGGGTCATGCCCGGCCTCGGAAGATCAACACGTCACAGCCCCACCTAGGCCTAACAGAGAGGTCAGCACGACGGTCTATCTCCTATGGCGCAGGGGTCTGGGCCCATCACCCATTGCACACCTGCATGTTGCGCGGGCGGCCGAAAGCAGAACTAGCCCCCTAATACAAGAGCAGGCTTACGTTCCAATCCGGCGCGCGCCGCTCAGTCGCTGACGTGTAGAAGGCTTCGGCTGATACCACGACGTCGAATGCCCATATCTTTCCCACGTAGTTGGTTAGTGCGTATAGACCAAATGGCCAGACTCGGATCAAATACCAAGATCTAGTTAAGCGTGTTATTATGAAGCAACCACGGACGCTGACCAGGGCCAGGCCCACCTCTCGCCTAGGTGGTCTCAAGCTGCCATGTCGCTCCGCCACAAAGATCCACACAGAGGGCCGTCGGGACAAAGGTCCTTTCAGCCCCCAATCCGTGAATCACTCGCGGGTACTCTTCGAGCGGACCCGACTTTAGTCACCATCTGTAGTATGTATATATGTATAGTATATGCTCGTGATCACCTCCCAAGTGATCACGGCCCGATAGTATAGCAAGGCAGACCGACAAGAATGTAGGACCACAGATGATAAACTAGCATCCTATACTAAGTATCTAGGATTGCAGGTAAGGTATCAACAGATGTAGCAACAATGTCAGGTTATGCATCAGAATAGGATTAACGGAAAGCAGTAACATGCTACACTACTCTAATGCAAGCAGTATAGAGGAGAATAGGCGATATCTGGTGATCAAGGGGGGGCTTGCCTGGTTGCTCTGGCAAGAAGGACGAGTCGTTGTCGACGTAGTCGATCACCGGGGCATCATCGGCCTCGGGGTCTACCGGAGAGAAGAGGGGGGAGAAACAGTAAATACATAGCAAACAGAGGTATCACTAAGCATGACATGATGATATGTAGCGCTAGGCATGCTCTAACGCGGTACTACACGTTGCAGACGAAGGGGGGAAACATCCGAGGATGAATTCCCGGCGTTAGGCGGATTCTGTACAAAGGAAAAGAGGGGGAAAGTTCCAAGTTCAGCATTCTAGGGGCATGTGATAGATGAACGGGGCGCGTATTCGGATTCGTTGGATTTTTCTGAGCAACTTTCATGTAGAAAACATTTTCATCCGAGTTACAGTTTAATTTCTATGAATTTCTAAAGATTAAACCATTTTCTAGAATTATTATAATTAATAGAAAAGGAATATGACGTCAGCATGACGCCATGCTGACATCAGCAAGTCAACAGCGGCTGTACAGGTCAAACCTGACATGTGGGTCCGGTGGGACCCACATGTCAGCCTCTGTGACTTTAACAATGTTAGTTTAGACTAACAGAGGGTTAATTAGAGGATGGGCCCCGGGCGTCAGTGAGTGTTTTAGGTTAACTAATCATTTTTATTTATAAAACGTTATTAGACTAATATAACAGAGGGGGGCCCACATGTCAGTGGCTGGGGGCTGCCCCGTCAGCACGGTTGACTGGTCAAACCAGTCAACGGGGGTCAGCAGGTCCACTGAGGGCCACCAGTCAGTGGCATGGGACGGTGCCACATGGGTGCCAGCTCGGCACCGGCCAGAGACGCGCCGGAGCTAACTCCGGCGACCATTCCGACGGCAGAGCGAACGGGAGAGCGGCGGAATTCGTCCACAGGTGGCCGTTTCACGCGCGAGAGGGCGCGTTCGAACGAGCGGAGCTAGCCGCGTCAAACCGTGGTGGTTATGTGGTCGGAGGTGGCCGGAAACAAGGCCGGCGACGAGCTACGGCGGCGGCGCGTATGGGACCTCGACGGAAACGGCGCTACAGAGCTCGGCGGAGCGCGTGCGCGTGTTCGTTGTGCTCCTGGGGGCTCCAGGAGTACGGTGTTGTGCTCAGGCGGGCGTGATAGCGGCTATGGCGACGGCCATGAGCTCATCGGCGGCGAGGTGTTCGGGCGCGGCAAAAGCGGCGGTTGCGGTTACGGGAAGAGGCCGGAGAGAGGGGAGGCAATGCGGCTGCTCACCGTGAGCCTGTAGGTGTGCGTTAGCGGGCTCGGGGAGGACCAACGGCGGCGAATCGACGCTGGAGACGAAGACGGCCGCAGGAGGAAGAAGGGGTCGTCGGGCTCGCGGTGGTGGCTCCCTTCTCGCTCCAGTTGGTGCAGAGGGTGTAGCCGAGGACGGCGCATCTCGTGGACGTGCTGGCGAGGCGCGTGGTGGCCGGTGGACGCGGCTACGGCACATCCATGGCGACGGCGACATCGGTTGAGGAGGGGAGGGGATCTGGAGAGCGAGGGAGAGAGCGACGAGGGGGAGAGGGGGCAAGTGGGCGAGTGGGGAGGGAGCCCGAGGCGTCAGGGCTGCCCTTATCCTCCCCGCGGCGCCTATAGCGACGTGGCCGGCGAGGTGGTTCGGCGGCGACGTGCGCGCGCGGTCGCTCGCACAGTGGAGGGGAAGGCGACCTGGTGGGGGGGTGTGGGCCACATGGCCTGTTGGGCTGCCAGGTGGGCTGAGGCCCATGGGGGGCGCGGTGGCCAGCTGGGCCAGTCAGCCCAGTTGAGGGGGGGCCTTTTTTCCTATTTTGTTTTGTTTTTACTTTTTATTTACTTTACCTTTTCTGTTTTAGTTTTGTTTCCTATTATTTTAGTTTTAGTAAAATATACACTTAGTATCTAAACTAGTATTTCAACTTAGTCCATAGTCACAAGAAGTCTAGTCCTCAAATAAATTAGTTTGACATTTTATTTATTACAAAAGGTATTTAAATAATTGTTTTTGTTGTTGTTTTATTCATCTTATAGTATTTAAACATTTTATAAAGGTGTGGCTTCTCCACCATAATTACCTATACAATATTTGGTTCACTCTGAACATTTTAGTTTTAAAATTTGAAAACTTTTATTTATTTTTTTGATTGATTTTGAATTTGATTTCGAATTAGTTTCGATCTAACGCGAGGTTAGCAACAGTAACCGAGGTGACATGGCATCGTTAACGCGGGATTAGTGTAGCCTAATTATCCAGGCGTCACAATTCTCCTCCACTACAAGAAATCTCGTCCCGAGATTTAAGAGGGGTGTGAGGGGGAAAGTTTTGGTTACGAAATTCTAGCGAGTGTTCCCAGACTTGGTTGCTCTTCTCAAAGAGGTCGATGCATTATGTTGATGTCTTTGTTTCTCTGCTTCAAATCACCATGACCAAGTTGTCATCCTTTCTTCGGGATCTTCATCGTCCTACGAACGCGACCAAGGGGAAAAAAACTTCGGAAGAACGCATCTCCACAAAGCTGGGCATCTGACGGTGAACTCAATGGGAAATACACAAGGTACCCCACGAGTTGTATTTCAGTGAATTCGTTGAGTGCAATATACGCTGGTACCAAAGTTTCAAATGGGTAGGCAATCATTCGATGACTAGACAGAAGCTGGAATGGGGGTTTGAACAATGAGAATAGCATGGTGTTTGATCCCAGGATGAATAATGGTATAGCATTTAGCTCGTGAATCACACACGAAGCCAGGTGCAAAGGATACATTAGAATCCGGGTTGTGAAGAAGAGTCAGGTTTCGATCCAGTGGATCTGTGGGTTATGGGCCCACCATGTGGGTTGAAAGTAGGAAAGGTGGTGACATCTTGCACAACTACGACAGGGAGGCATGTCAGTGGATAGCTTGTCAGCTATGTGGGTAACAATGTCGGTACCAAGGACAAGGAACAAAGAGAAACCATTTTCCTGCTTGTTGAACGAGGCGAACCAATTGGCAAAGTTCTCACCCATCGGTGGTTACCGGAATGTCATCAACAATAGTAACAGGGTCTTACAGACAGAGTGGTACAACAAGGTGCTTACCTAAGCAGGGAATTATCTCTGCTCAGTTAAGTCAGATTACAGGAAAGGTTAAGCAAAAGAATGGAAAGGAAAACGTGATTATCAGATTAAACAGACCAATGGAAAGAAAAATTGTGATTACACACAATTATTAGGAGTACATCCTTCTCATGGGCAAGCAGAACATGGCATACAGTGTAGGAGAGCAAGTACCCAACCATTCAGATAAAGAGGCAAGGATTCATCAAGATGTTACCCATACAATGGTGTTTGGGTAACTGACCAATAAACATTAGCATCGCGCCTCCAATGTTCTTGTTGATGAGCGGGGTAGCATAGTCATGCTTCGAGGTAGCAATGATATGGTGTTTCAATCAAGGGTCTGACTTTGGATACACAAATGATCCATTAGGAGCAACTTATAAAATAAGTTTTACAGTTTCCTCCAGGAAGAATGGTTATCCTTGCAAAAGAAATTATAATGATAGGTCCTCCAGCTGGGGGGTGGTAAGCATGACATCATATTACCGGGTCATCAAAGGACCAACATCATAACTCCTGTAAAGTTGTCCCAACCATCATATCTGACCGAGATTCAGATCCGGTTGGTGTCATGATACCTCAGACTCAGGATGTCCGAGAAGATAAGGTGCGACACAATTGACGAAACGACATTATATGATTCTTGGGAAATGAACTATGGAAGCGAGTTCCGAACAGGGGTTCACCATTAAATCAAGGAGAGGTGAGGAGGTGACTGATTGACTCAGCGACAATCCATTGAGATTTCCAAAAAGATGGATTTCCACAACTATGTGAACAAGGAGAGAACATTAGCTAGATCAAATGACTTGATGATGTATGCTCGAGGAAAACATACACAGTTAAACATTGGTTGAAATGTGCACCCGAAATATGGGCTAGGTAGCACGATCAATGTTCGAATGATGATTCAATAAGCCATAGACATAGAATGAAACTATAGACCAATAACTTCAAAGCAATAGGGTTGCTAGAAGTTTAGAATTTACACATCACACACCATTTATCGGTATTCCGGTTAGAAACAACACGGGGACCAAGAAAAGAATGGTGATGGTAATAAGTATCACTTGTATCAAGAATTCTTAAGGGTGGTGAATTTCTCGCAACATTCTTGGCATAAAAGATGGTAATATTCCAAGGTAAAGAAGAACAATGCTGGGTAGTAAGGAACTCAAGGTATAACACAAAACACGAACAAGTTTGTGTTGGAGGGAAGGCAATAAAGTGGTTGATGATAACACAAATCATCGAGGCAAGGATGGTATTTCTCATCATGAATTCGATTGATATCCTGGAAGAGCTCATAAGGTTGATGATGATCACGACACATTTGTCGAGAGGTTACACGAAGATGTAATCGATTGATGATGACATCAAGTCAAACGAATGATGAAGCGAAAGGTTATTGGAACCACGGTTAGGACACAAACTCGAAATCAGGTTTGTTGTTCAAGGAGAAATGATATGATGACGAAAATCGACGCGAGCTTAGTTCATCGTTGAAAGTTGTGCTCCGGGAATAAGGACCAGGTAGCACAGTAAAAAAATTTTAGTATGATGATGATATAGCTGATCAGGCTAGGAATGACTTAAAGGATTATTAAACACATAAGCAACGAAAATTACTTAGAGTTTTTGAATCGGAGTGCTGAATCGATTCACTTATCGGTGTTCACGGTTAACAAACAACCCGGAAGCATGAAGTGACAAAGACAGGGTAAAGGTAGTACTCCATCAAAGGACAGGGTAATGTAGTGCAATGGCATGATTTCCTCGAGATACCAGGGGTAATACTCGACGACAGACCAAAGTAGAGGTTGGTCTGGGGTATTGCTTTGCAGAAGACAAGTGTTTAAACTTGCCCAAGAAATGGGATCAAGGAAGAACATATGGTCGGAACCACGATTGCATAGGATCAATTCACAGATACCAGATGATATTATATCAAGGAAATAGTTATTATAACAAGAAGCTTCTATGGTAGGTCCCACATCGTGTCCATGGGCATGAACACAAAGTTCAAGGTCGACTCCCACTTCTTCAATGCCTAACCTATCATTTACTTCTCGTTTTTCGAAGAAGTTGTAGAGCAGAAAATTATCTGGTAAAAACACCAGAATGGTATGACTCGTGAAAACTTTCGGGTTCACACGGTTTAGAGAAGGCATATGTTCAACCCATAAGGGTTTCTTAGAAAAATATACCACAAGCTTCGGAGTAGATAATACAAGCTCGAAACTAGAGTATGGTTATCAAAGTAGAGGATACAAATTACCAAAGGCATTATATACCCATGGAAAGGCTCACAAGGTTATTGAATATGAAAGACACTGTCGGATGATAAATTCAACAAAGGATCTGACGGTCCATAACGGAGCTGATGTAGCATCGGCACACAACCAGAGAAAGAAACAATGCAAAGGCATTGGATTATAGAAGCAACTGACTAATTCAGAGGTCAAATGCAAAGGAATTAGGATTTTCAAATCAAGGGGTCCGAAGCAAAGCTCTGATTAGGGGTAGATAAGTTGAATAGCCTTAGGGGTACAATCGACGACAATTGGATTTGTTGAGAACCAGCTCAGTCTGAGCCGGAAAAATAATTTAAAAGGATCAACTGATGATTGCGTGCATTCGCACTCATGTTGAATCAATAGGATCAAAATCACGGTGTCTAAAGGATACTAACGAATATTGCCAGACATATGGAAATCATCCATAATGCAAGCAGACAAGTATTGCAGAGCAATAAGCTACTGATGAATTTTGGAGGATCGAATAGTATTTCAAGACTATTGTGAAACACATGAACAACTGGGGATGAGCGGATACTCGATAAGGGCGAGAAATTATCCGTAGGAGTATTCAGGTGGCAAGGAACTGCAAGGCAGTAGGCACAAAATATTCTCGGAACAATAGAGGGGATTTCAGGGTATCTTGTTATAACAAGATCGACTGGGAATAAAAGTAAGAATGGCAAGTGTATGTAATTATCCATAGGGATATTTCGGTGGTAGGGAATTGCAAAGCCGATGAGCACAAGGGTCTCGGGGGAAAAATCGAGCGATATCCTCAGAATCTTCTGACGAAGCAGGTGATCTTCCGGAATGAGGGCTCTCCAGCAGAAATAGTTACGAGAACCTAGCGTTAGAGTTAGCAAAATCATTTAACCCGAATAGAAGAGAGGTTAGAGTCCCAGAGTAAAGGTCGAGGAGTAAAAGATCCTAATACCACCCAATGGCGACGTGGGCCCATGGGCCGCACAACCATGTTAGTAAAAGTTTTGCAATGACTAGACTCAACTTCGGCCAAGGAGTTTGGAAGGGGGATTCCTACAGGCAGTCGGCTCTGATACCAACTTGTGACGCCCCCGATTCAATCGTACACTAATCATGCATGCAAACATGTACGATCAAGATCAGGGACTCACGGGAACATATCACAACACAACTCTAAAACATAAATAAGTCATACAAGCATCATAATACAAGCCAAGGGCCTCGAGGGCTCGAATACAAGTGCTCGATCATAGACGAGTCAGCGGAAGCAACAATATCTGAGTACAGACATAAGTAAACAAGTTTGCCTTAAGAAGGCTAGCACAAACTAGGATACAGATCGAAAGAGGCGTAGGCCTCCTGCATGGGATCCTCCTAACTACTCCTGGTCGTCGTCAGCAGCCTACACGTAGTAGTAGGCACCTCCAGTGTAGTAGTCATCATCGAAGGTGGCGTCTGGCTCCTGGGCTCCAACGTCTGGTTGCGGCATCCGAGAAGAAGAGGAAAACGGGGGAAAAGAGGGAGCAAAGCAACCATGAGTACTCATCCAAAGTACTCAAAAGCAAGGAGCTACACTACATATGCATGGGTATATGTGTGAGGAGGCAATATCAGTGAACTGAACTGCAGAATGCCAGAATATGAGGGGGATAGCTAGTCCTATCGAAGACTACGCTTCTGGCAGCCTCCGTCTTGCAGCACGTAGAAGAGAGTAGATTGAAGTCCTCCAAGTAGCATCGCATAGCATAATCCTAACCGGTGATCCTCTCCTCGTCGCACTGTTAGAGAGCGATCACCGGGTTGTATCTGGCACTTGGAAGGGTGTGCTTTATTAAGTATCCAGTTCTAGTTATCATAAGGTCAAGGTACAACTCCGGGTCGTCCTTTTACCGAGGGACACGGCTATTCGAATAGATAAACTTCCCTGCAGGGGTGCACCACATAACCCAACATGCTCGATCCCATTTGGGTGGACACACTTTCCTGGGTCATGCCTGGCCTCGGAAGATCAACACGTCGCAGCCCCACCTAGGCCTAACAGAGAGGTCAGCACGCCGGTCTAACTCCTATGGCACAGGGTTTGGGCCCATCGCCCATTGCACACCTGCATGTTGCGTGGGCGGCCGAAAGCAGAACTAGCCCCCTAATACAAGAGTAGGCTTACGTTCCAATCCGGTGCGTGCCGCTCAGTTGCTGACGTCTAGAAGGTTCGGCTGATACCACGACATCGAGTTCCCATATCTTTCCCACGTAGTTGGTTAGTGCGTATAGACCAAATGGCTAGACTCAGATCAAATACCAAGATCTCGTTAAGCGGTGTTATTATGAAGCAACCGCGGACGCCGAATAGGGCCAGGCCCACCTCTCGCCTAGGTGGTCTCAACCTGCCCTGTCGCTCCGCCACAAAGATCCACACAGAGGGCCGTCGGGACAAAGGTCCTTTCAGCCCCCAATCCGTGAATCACTCGCGGGTACTCTTCGAGCGGACCCGACTTTAGTCACCATCTGTAGTATGTATATATGTATAGTATATACCCGTGATCACCTCCCAAGTGATCACAGCCCGATAGTATAGCAAGGCAGACCAACAAGAATGTAGGGCCACAGATGATAAACTAGCATCCTATACTAAGTATCTAGGATTGCAGGTAAGGTATCAACAGATGTAGCAACAATGTCAGGCTATGCATCAGAATAGGATTAACGGAAAGCAGTAACATGCTACACTACTCTAATGCAAGCAGTATAGAAGAGAATAGGCGATATCTGGTGATCAAGGGAGGGGCTTGCCTGGTTGCTCTGGCAAGAAGGACGAGTCGTTGTCGACGTAGTCGATCACCGGGGCATCATCGGCCTCGGGGTCTACCGGAGAGAAGAGGGGGGAGAAACAGTAAATACATACCAAACAGAGGTATCACTAAGCATGACATGACGATACGTAGCGCTAGGCATGCTCTAACGCGGTACTACACGTTGCAGACGAAGGGGGGAAACATCCGAGGATGAATTACCGGCATTAGGCGGATTCCAAACAAAGGAAAAGAGGGGGAAAGTTCCAAGTTCAGCATGCTAGGGGCATGTGATAGATGAATGGGCCGCGTATTTGGATTCGTTGGATTTTTCTAAGCAACTTTCATGTAGAAAACATTTTCATCCGAGTTACGGTTTAATTTCTATGAATTTCTAAAGATTAAACCATTTTCTGGAATTATTAAAATTAATAGAAAAGGAATATGACGTCAGCATGATGCCATGCTAACATCAGCAAGTCAACAGCGGCTGTACAGGTCAAACCTGACATGTGGGTCCGGTGGGACCCACATGTCTGCCTCTGTGACTTTAACAGTGTTAGTTTAGACTAAAAGAGGGTTAATTAGAGGGTGGGCCCCGTGCGTCAATGAGTGTTTTAGGTTAACTAATCATTTTTATTTATAAAACCTTATTAGACTAATATAACAAAGGGGGGCCCACATGTCAGTGGCTGGGGGCTGCCCCGTCAGCACGGTTGACTGGTCAAACCAGTCAATGGGGGTCAGCAGGTCCATTGAGGGCCACCAGTCAGTGGCACGGGACGGTGCCACGTGGGTGCCAGCTCGGCACCGGCCAGAGACGCGCCGGAGCTAACTCTGGCGACCATTTCGACGACCGAGCGAATGGGAGAGCGGCGGAATTCGTCCATAGGTAGCCGTTTCACGCGCGAGAGGGCGCGTTCGAACGAGCGGAGCTAGCCGCGTCGAACCGTGGTGGTTATGTGGCCGGAGGTGGCCGAAAACAAGGCCGGCGACGAGCTACGGCGGCGGCGCGTATGGGACCTCGACGGAAACGGTGCTACGGAGCTCGGCGGAGCGCGTGCGCGTGTTCGTTGTGCTCCTGGGGGCTCCAGGAGCACGGTGCTGTGCTCAGGCGGGCATGATAGCGGCTATGGCGACGGCCATGAGCTCATCGGCGGCGAGGTGTTCGGGCGCGGCGAAAGCGGCGGCTGCGGTTACAGGGAGAGGCCGGAGAGAGGGGAGGCGATGCGGCTGCTCACCGTGAGCCTGTAGGTGTGCGTTAGCGGGCTCGGGGAGGACCAACGGCGGTGAATCGGCGCTGGAGACGAAGACGGCCGCAGGAGGAAGAAGGGGTCGTCGGGCTCGCGGTGGTGGCTCCCTTCTTGCTCCAGTTGGTGCAGAGGGTGTTGCCGAGGACGGCGCGTCTTGTGGACGTGCTGGCGAGGCGCGGGGTAGCCAGTGGCCGCGGCTACGGCACATCCATGGCGGCGGCGGCGGCGGTTGAGGAGGGGAGGGGATCTGGAGAGCGAGGGAGAGAGCGACGAGGGGGGGAGGGGGCAAGTGGGCGAGTGGGGAGGGAGCCCGAGGCGTCGGGGCTGCCCTTATCCTCCCCGCGGCGCCTATAGCGGCGTGGCCGGCGAGGTGGTTCGGCGGCGACGTGCGCGCGCGGTCGCTCGCACAGTGGAGGGGAAGGCGAGCTGGTGGGGGGGTGTGGGCCACATGCCTGTTGGGCTGCCAGGTGGGCTGAGGCCCATGGGGGGCGCGGTGGCCAGCTGGGCCAGTCGGCCCAGTTGAGGGGGGGGGGGCCTTTTTTCCTATTTTGTTTTGTTTTTACTTTTTATTTACTTTACCTTTTCTGTTTTAGTTTTGTTTCCTATTATTTTAGTTTTAGTAAAATATACACTTAGTATCTAAATTAGTATTTCAACTTAGTCCATAGTCACAAGAAGTCTAGTCCTCAAATAAATTAGTTTGACATTTTATTTATTACAAAAGGTATTTAAATAATTGTTTTTGTTGTTGTTTTATTCATCTTATAGTATTTAAACATTTTATAAAGGTGTGGCTTCTCCACCATAATTACCTATACAATATTTGGTTCACTCTGAACATTTTAGTTTTAAAATTTGAAAACTTTAATTTATTTTTTTGATTGATTTTGAATTTGATTTCGAATCAGTTTCGATCTAACGCGAGGTTAGCAACAGTAACCGAGGTGACGTGGCATCGTTAACGCGGGATTACTGTAGCCTAATTATCCAGGCGTCACACTATCTAAGTGGGAGTTCACTAAATAATTGATTAGACAAAGTTAATTATCATGAACATAGTCAAAATGTCTTTGCAAATTATGTCGTGGCTTGCGCTTTAGTTCTACTATTTTAGATATGTTCCTAGAGAAAATTTTAGTTGAAAGTTGACAGTAGCAATTGTGCGTACTGGGTCCGTATACTGAGGATTGTCCTCATTGCTGTGCAGAAGGATTATATCCTTAATGCACCGGTCGGTGTGCTGAACCTCGAGCGTCATCTGTGGATGTTGCGAACATTTGACATACATGTTTTGATGACTACATGATAGTTCAGTGCGTAATGCTAAACGGTTTAGAATTGAGGCGCCAAAGACGTTTTTGAAACGTCGCAGAACATATGAGATGTTAAGGACTGAAAATGGGGTTTCAGGCTCGTGCCCAGGTCAAGAGGTATGAGACCTCCGACAAGTTTCTTAAGCCTGCAAACTAAGGGAGAAAAGCTCAATCATTGAGCATGTGCTCAGATTGTCTGTGTACTACAATCGCTTGAATCGAGTGGGAGTTAATCTTCCAGATGAGATAGTGATGGTTCTCCAAAGTCACTGTCACCAAGCTACTAGAGCTTCATGATGAACTATAACATATCAGGGATAGATATGATGATCCTTGAGCTATTCGCGACATTTGACATCGCGAAAGTAGAAATCAAGAAGGATCATCAATTGTTGATGGTTAGTAAAATCACTAGTTTCAAGAAGGGCAAGGGCAAGAAGGGATACTTCATGAAACGGCAAATCAGTTGCTGCTCTAGTGAAGAAACCCAAGGTTGAACCCAAACCCGAGACTAAGTGCTTCTGTAATGAGGGGAACAGTCACTGAAGCAGAACTACCCTAGATACTTGGTAGATGAGAAGGCTGGCAAGGTCGACAGAAGTATATAGGATATACATTATATTAATGTGTACTTTACTAGTACTCCTAGTAGCACCAGGGTATTAGATACCAGTTGGGTTGCTAAGTGTTAGTAACTCGAAATAAAAGGCTACGGAATAAACGAATACTAGCTAAAGGTGAGATGACGATATGTGTTGTAAGTGTTTCCAAGGTTGATGTGATCAAACATCGCACGCTCCCTCTACCATCGGGATTGGTGTTAAACCTAAATAATTGTTATTTGGTGTTTGCGTTGAGCATAGACATGATTGGATGATGTTTATCGCAATACAGTTATTCATTTAAGGAGAATAATGGTTACTCTATTTATTTGAATAATACCTTCAATGGTCTTGCACCTAAAATGAATGGTTTATTGAATCTCGATCGTAGTGATACACATGTTCATGCCAAAAGATGTAAGATAGTAATGATAGTACCACATGCTTGTGGCACTGCCATTTGAGTCATATTGGTATAAAACGCATGAAGAAGCTCCATGTTGATGGATCTTTGGACTCACTCTTTTTTTGAAAAGTTTGAGACATGCGAACCATGTCTATTGGTATATATGCATGAAGAAACTCCATGCAGATGGATCGTTTGGACTCACTTGATTTTGAATCACTTGAGACATGCAAATCATACCACATGGGCAAGATGACTGAAAGGCCTCGTTTTCAGTGAGATGGAACAAGAAAGCAACTTGTTGGAAGTAATACATTTTGATGTGTGCAGTCCAATGAGTGCTGAGGAACGCAGTGGATATCGTTATGTTCTTACTTCACATATGATTTAAGTAGATGCTAAGTGTATTTACTTGATGAAACACAAGTCTGAGTTGTTGAAAGGTTCAAGTAATTTCGGAGTGAAGTTGAAGATCATCGTGACAAGAGGATAAAATGTCTAGGATATGATCATAGAGATGAATATCTGAGTTACGAGTTCGGTACACAATTGAGATATTGTGGAAATTGTTTCAATACCGCCTGGAACACCATAGTGTGATGGTGTGTCTGAACATCATAGCTACACCCTATTGGATATGGTGCATACCATGATGTCTCTTATAAAATTACCACTATCGTTTATGGGTTAGGCATTAGAGACAACCACATTCACTTTAAATAGGGCACCACGTAACTCTGTTGAGATGACACCGTATGAACTATGGTTTAGAGAAACCTAAGTTGTCATTTCTTAAAAGTTTGGGGCTGCGATGCTTATGTGAAAAAGTATTAGCCTGATAAGCTCGAACCCAAAGCAGATAAATGCATCTTCATAGGACACCCAGAACAGATGGGTATACCTCCTATCTCAGATCCGGAAGCATGAGTGATTGTTTCTAGAAACAGGTCCTTTCTCGAGGAAAAGTTTCTCTCGAAAGAATTGAGTGGGAGGAAGGTAGAACTTGATAAGGTCGTTGAACCTTCACTTCAACCAGAGAGTAGCGCGACACAGAAAGATGTTTCTGTGGAACCTACGTCAGTTGAAGAGGAAGCTAATGATGATGATCATGAAGCTTCAGATCAAGTTACTGTCGAACCTCATAGGTCGACAAGGGTACGTACAGCTTCTGAGTGGTACAGTAATCCTATCTTAAAGGTCACGTTGTTGGACAACAATGAACCTATGAGCTATGGAGAAGCGATGGTGGGCCCGGATTCTGAAAAATGGCTCAATGCCATAAAATCCGAGAGAGGATCCATGTATGAAAACAAAGTGTAGACTTTGGAAGAACTACTTGATGGTCGTAAGGCTGTTGGGTACAGATGGATTCTAAAAGGGAAGACAGACAATGATGGTATGTGTCACCATTAAGAAAGCTTGACCTGTCGCTAAGATGTTTTCTGACAAGTTCAAGGAGTTGACTGCGATGATACTTTCTCACTCGTAGCGATGTTAAGAGTCTGTTGGAATTATATTAGCAGTTACTGCATTATTTATGAAATCTTGCAGATAGGATGTCAAAACATTGTTTCCTCGACAATTTTCTTGAGGAAAGGTTGTATGTGATACAACCAGAAGGTTTTGTCAATCCTAAAAGATGCTAACAAGTATGCAAAGCTCTAGCGATCCTTCTAAGGACTGGAGTAAGCATCTCGCAGTTGGAATATACGCTTTGATGAGATGATCAAAGATTTTGGGTTTATACACAGTTTATGAGAAACATGTATTTTCCAAAGAAGTGAGTGGGAGCACTATAGAATTTCTGATGAGTATATGTTGTTGACATATTGTTGATCGGAAATGATGTAGAATTTTTGGAAAGCATATAGGGTAATTTGAAAAGTGTTTTTCAGTGGAAAACCTGGATTAAGCTATTTGAACATTGAGCATCAAGATCTGTAAGGATATATCAAAAACACTTAATAGTACTTTGAAATGAACACATACCATGACAAGATTTTGAAGGAGTTCAAAATAGATCAGCAAAGAAGGAGTTCTTGGCTGTGTTATAAGGTGTGAGTATTGAGTAAGACTCAAGACCTGATCACGGCAGAAGAGAAATAAAGGACGAAGGTTATCCCCTATGCTTTAGACGTAGGCTCTACAGTATGATGTGTTGTGTACCACACCTGAAGTGTGCCCTGCCATGAGTCAGTCAAGGGGTACAAGAGTGATCCAGGAATAGATCACAGGATAGCGGTCAAAGTTATCCTTAGTAACTAGTGGACTAAGGAATTTTTCTCGATTATGGAGGTGGTAAAAGCATTCGTCGTAAAGGGTTACGTCGATGCAAACTTTGACACTAATCCGGATGACTCTAAGTAGTAAACCAGATTCATATAGTAGACCAGTTATTTAGAATAGTTCCAAATAGCACGTGGTAGCTGCATCTACAAGATGACGTAGAGATTTGTAAAGCACACACGGATCTGAAAGGTTCAAACCCGTTGACTAATAACCTCTCTCACAAGCAAGATATGATCAAACCCCATGGGTGTTGGAATCATTACAATCACATAGTGATGTGAACTAGATTATTGACTCTAGTGCAAGTGGGAGACTATTGAAAATATGCCCTAGAGGCAATAATAAAATGGTTATTGTTATATTTCCTTGTTCATGATAATTGTCTATTGTTCATGCTATAATTGTATTAACAGGAAATCGTAATACATGTGTGAATACATAGACCAGAACATGTCCCTAGTGAGCCTCTAGTTGACTAGCTCATTGATCAATAGATGGTTATGGTTTCCTAACAATTGGACATTGGATATCATTGGTAACGGGATCACATAATTAGGAGAATGATGTGATGGACAAGACCCAATCCTAAGCATAGCACAAGAGCGTGTAGTTCGTTTGCTAAGAGCTTTTCTAATGTCAAGTATCATTTCCTTAGACCATGAGATTGCGCAACTCCTAGATACCGTAGGAATGCTTTGGGTGTACCAAACGTCACAATGTAACTGGGTGGCTATAAAGGTGCACTACAGGTAGCTCCGAAAGTATCTGTTGAGTTGGCACGAATCGATACTGGGATTTGTCACTCCGTATGACGGAGAGGTATCTCTAGGCCCACTCGGTAATGCATCATCATAATGAGCTCAGTGTGACTAATGAGTTTGTCACGGGATCATGCGTTATGCAACTAGTAAAGAGACTTTTCGGTAACGAGATTAAACAAGGTATAGGGATACCGACGATCGAATCTCGGACAAGTAACATACTGATGGACAAAGGGAATTGTATATGGGATTGATTGAATCCCCGACATCGTGGTTCATCCGATGAGATCATTGTGGAACATGTGGGAGCCAACATGGGTATCCAGATCCCGCTGTTGGTTATTGGCCGGAGAGATGTCTCGGTCATGTCTACATGGTTCCCGAACCCGTAGGGTCTACACACTTAAGGTTCAGTGACGCTGGAGTTGTTATGGGAAATAGTATGTGGTTACCGAAGGCTGTTCGGAGTCCCGAATGAGATCCCGGACATGACGAGGAACTCCGGAATGGTCCGGAGGTGAAGATCGATATATAGGACGAAGGGTATTGGAGTCCGGAATTGTTCCGGGGGTACCGAGTGACGACCAGCGTGTCCGAAAGGGTTTCGGAGACCCCGACAAGCGTTGGGGGGCCATTATGGGACAAGGGGAGGGGGCGCATCAGCCCACTAAGGGGCTGAGCGCCCCTGCCACCCCATCTCACGTAACCTGGAGAGGTGGAGGCGCCTCCCCTAGGGCAGCCACCCCTCCCGGCTTGGGGGGCAAGTTTCCTAGCGGTGGGGGCGCCCAAACCCGTCTAGGGTTTCCCCTGTGGCCGCTGCTGATGATGATATGGACCTGGGGTAGGGTCATAGGCCTGACCTATACGCCCTACCCAAGGTCACTACCCTACAAACTAAGAAGCTCAAGAGACAACAAGGAGTGCCCAATGAAGGCGTCGAGTGCAATCCACTCGACCAATCAATCACTCAGGTACCCCTCCTTCCTGATGTCACACGACCAGTCAATCATTCGACCATACAAGAAACCACTCGACCTACTGAAGACCAGGAGTCACTCAGAATGGCAACGGTTAGACATTCGCTCTGTAGTCTTTAAGATCATTAAACGCACTTTATGGCGCGTGTTATCAGTAACGCCCCATCTTTATGTACATTGAACTCTTGGTAACGGGGGATGGTCGGGGTCCTGGCGCACTCTATATAAGCCACCCCCTCCTCTGGCACAAGGGTTCGCACCCCCTGTAACACACACCCTCATAATCCAGTCGACCGCCTCAGGGCACCGGGACGTAGGGCTTTTACCTCCTCCGAGAGGGGCCTGAACTCGTAAACACTTGCATACAATCTCACCATAGCTAGGACCTTGCCTCCTCATTCGTACCCCCTATACTCACTGTCAGACTTAGAACCACGACAGTTGGCACCCACCGTGGGGCAAAGCGTCTTAGCGACTTCCGGCGAGGTTGCATTTTTTCCGATCTTCATCAGCATGGTTTCTGGTGGAGGTTTGGTCATGGGCCGCGAGTTCCGACTCGGCGCGCTCACTTTCATCGCCGACGACTCCGCCTAGCTCCAGGAGGCCCCCCTCGATGTCGAGGCCCTCCCGGCTCGTGGCTCGTCGCACTTCCGTGCGAGTTCCTGTGGCGTCCTCCTTCGGTAGCCGTCTTCCCCATACCAGTCGGTTATCGCGTCGTCATCTCACTTTGCTGGATGCTGCCGCTAGCGGTTTGGGTGTTCGCGGCTCCTGCGGTGGGTGAGACACGATGTGGCTCGTCAGGCGTTCACCCCCCAAGTCACGGCGATCAAGCCCGACGTATTTCCCTGCGGATCGGTCGACCTGTCGAATGATTTCGTAGATACCTTTTCCAAGAGCAGGAGTTGTGACCCTGCAGTGGAGGTCCTCATGGTCGACTCCCATCGCGGTCCGCCTGGTTTTCGTCGCAGCGGTGACAGTGGTAGAAGCGACGGCCCGTCATTCGACCATGAAGAGTATTAGCCCCAACCTCTCAGCTTGCAGCAGAGGGAGGAGCTGCATCGCCGCAATGTGGAGGCTCTCCAGACCCCCATCATAGGGGAAACCGCCGAGGCCCGGGCCTTGGAGGTAGTGCGCCTGGCCACTCTGGCTGAGCGCACTCGTCTGGAGAATCTCCAACATTCTCTCAACGAGCGTGCTCGTCGGATGATCCCTGAGTCCAGTCGACGTCCACAGCAATTGTTTCCACCAGAAACTCAGGTATTCCGTACACCAATTCAGAATCTTGCAGCCGCTGCGGGTATTGCGGAGTCCATTCAGCCGTTTCGTTTGGAGGCTGGAAGAGGCTTGGAACAGATCAGAATGCTACTTCGAGCGGCAGGAGACTAGAACACCGCTATGCCCCAGTCGTGGAACAGAATCCACAGCAGATCAGTAAGAGCAGACACCGTTCAGTCGGCACATAGTCCTAGGTCGCCTTTGAGGCATGGAGGTCATGACCACCGCCAGGATCGGCACCTGGGAAGAGCTCATGGAGAATATGATCGTGAGTACGCCCGCGACAACCACCGTCGAGCGCCTTCGGCCCCTCCGAGGGATGGGTCATACGTGCCCCGGTGATATGATAATAAGCGTCCATATGGGAATGATCGCATAGTTCCAGTCGACCCCCAGAGAGCCCGGCTTCAACGCAAGGTCCATCCTTGTGCAGGGATTGGTCGACCAGAACAGAGCATATAGAGAAGGGTTGGATCGGGACAGACCCAGTGGAGGCAAAGTCCACGTTTTCAGCCCAGAGTGTTTCGGAAGAGCCATCAGAGCCGCTGAGATTCCTCATAACTTCAGGCTGGCGACTGGCGTCAGTAAGTTTACAGGAGAGTCGAAGCCCGATACTTGGCTTGAAGACTACCGAGTGGCTATGCACATTGGTGGCGGCAGTGATGAGGTGGCCATGAAGCACCTTCCTCTGATGCTTGAAGGTTCTGCCAGGGCTTGGCTGAATCAGTTGGCCCCTGGGAGCATTTTGAGTTGGGATGAGTTAGCCCGAGTGTTAACGAGAACGTTTGAGGGCACTTGCAAGATACATGTTGGTCTACCGGAGTTGCAACATTGTGTGCAAAAACCGAATGAAACCCTAAGAGAATATATCCAGAGATGGATCACTCTGCACCACACAGTGGAGAATGTGTCAGATCACCAAGCAGTCTGTGCCTTCAAGGAAGGCGTTCGCTACATAGAGCTCAATCTGAAGTTCGGTCGGACTGGAGATATGTCTTTGACTCGGATGATGGAGATTGCCACCAAGTACGCTAACAGCAAAGAGGAAGACCGACTCAGGAGCGGCAAGACAAAACAGTCGCCCAGGACACCGGAGGAGGAAATTCCAGTCAGAAGCAGAAGCGAAAGGCTGAAGCAGTAGGTCCTGCCGAGGAGGGAATCAAGGAAAGTTCAAAGGGAAACCCAAAGGGCCTTGGACCCCTAAGAAAGTGAAGGACCAGAAAGGAAACGATGTGATGGATTTGCCGTGTCATATTCACACCAAGAAGGATTTGGAGGGGAACCTGATTCTCCCCAAGCATACCACTCGACAATGTCGACTCCTAATCCAGAACTTTCGAGAGAGTAAACCTAGTGATAAGGACAAAGAGTCTGAGAAGGAAGAAGAAGATAAGGATGATGATGGTGGTTACCCCAATGTCAATGCCACCTTGGTGATTTTTGCTGATATCGAGAGCAAAAGTCGACTGAAGGTCATTAACAGAGAGGTAAATATGGTTGCTCCGGCAACAACAAGGTATTTGAAGTGGTCAAAAAAACCCATTACATTTGACCAGTCCAACCACCGGCACGCATAGCTACCCCTGGGCGGCAAGCACTGATGGTCGACCCAGTCGTGGGAGGCACCCGACTGACCAAAGTTCTGATGGATGGTGGCAGTGGTCTGAATATTCTGTATGCTGAGGCCCTCAAAGAAATGGGCATTCCGATGTCCAAACTCAGCGAGAGCAACATGCAGTTCCATGGAATCATCCCAGGAAAGAAAGCCGAATCACTCGGCCAGATAACTCTTGACGTGGTTTTCGGCAATGAGAAGAATTTTCGCACGGAGAAGTTGACGCTTGAGGTTGTGGATTTCCAGAGTGCATATCATGCCATTCTTGGCAGACCTGCCTATGCTAGTTTTATGGCTTGACCGTGTTATGTATACCTCAAGATGAAGATGCCTGGCCCCAGAGGCGTGATAACGGTTTTCGGTAACCGTCAAAGAGTGGAAGACTGTCTTCAGGACGGTGCAAAGATAGCAGATGAGCAGATGGCAGCACTAGAGTTTCAAGAGTACCAGAAAACTGCAGATCTGAGTGACACTACAAAAAAAAGACATATCCGTGACATTTTGGGCCGAATGAAAAAAAATTCTCTCATACTTATGACACTTCTATGATGATAACTGTGACAAAACCCGGCATCATTATAGATGTGGTGGGCTCCTACTTCTATGACAAAAAATCATGATAGAAAATGGGCTTTTCGTCCTGGGTGGGCCGGAGACGCAGCTGCATGACATTCTTTGGGCCGTCCATGACAGAAAAAACCGTTGTAGAAGCGAGGGCGAGGAAAAATTCGGGGAGTTCCCGATTACGGTGGGTGGTCGGGGGCCGAGCGATGCGTGTTTATCTTGTACACGTACGCCTGTGTGTGCGAGGTGTTGGCTCTAATTGAACCTGAGCGAGGCGTTGGGCTCTAACTGAACCCGAGCGATTGCACTGCAGGCTACGCGTTACTGAACCCGAGCGATCGATCGATGGCTGTTAACTGAACCCGATCGATCGATTCCTTCGCTACTGCTGGTAACTGAAGCCGATCAATGCTGCCTCTGGATGAACAGTGAGCGTTGTGGGGGGGTGGATGAACAGTGAGCGGTGGGGGTGGATGAACAGGACCCCTTGGCGTTGCCTCTGGATGAACAGGACCCTGATCAATCTAGCCGGTTGGGGCTGGATGAACAGGACCCCATGGAGGGCTGGATGAACAAGACGACCTCGTGGAGGGCTGGATGAACAGTAGACGGTGGAGGGGTGGATGAACAGTAGCCTGTGGAGGGGTGGTTGAACAGGAGCCCGTGGAGGGATGGTTAAACAGTAGCGGGTGGAGTAGCGCGCGGTGGAGGCTGGATGAACAGGAGCCCGTGGATGAACAGTCGCAGGTGGATGCTTTAGGAGGTCGACGGTGGATGAACAGTAGCCCGTGGAGGCTGGAGGAGGTCGATGGTGGAGATGAACAATATGCCGTGGAGTCCCGTTTTGCGGTATGCCACACCCCTCCCGATGAACAGGACCCCCGTTTCGACCGTAGCGCTCCAACACAAGTCTGTTTCGTCCGTTTTACGGTAAGCCATACCCCCCCGATCAACAGGACCCCGTTTCGACCGTAGGAGGTCCGTTTCCCCCGTTTTGCGGTACGCCGGACCCCTCCCAATGAACAGGATCTTGTTTCGAACGTGGTCAGTCAAACACAAGGCCGTTTCCTCCGTTCTGCGGTACGCCAGGCCTCGTTTCCATCGCCTGTCCGTCCGAGCCCTCCCGATGAACACGACGACGCATTCCGTTCCAACCCAGCCGGTTGGCTCCCCATGAACACGACGACGACGTTGTTTCTCCGTTCCAAGCCAGCCATGTACATGAGCCCTAGCTGTACATATGCGCGACTAGGCGTTCGAGACCCCGCTCGTATGTACGTACATGGCCGTATTTTCTTTCTTGCACACTGGCTGCTGTACGTATGTGTACATGCTACGTGCGCGCCTCTACTACGACACGTGCACGCCTCTACATCCACCAGTATGTACGTACACGTCCGCGACCAAAATGACAACGTTGCGTATGCTTCGACCAGGTGGGTCCCGACTGTCAGGCATTTCCTTGTGTGCGAAGATGTAGCTGGTGGGTCCCAGCAGTCAGGGGGGCGAATCATTTTTTTCCGGACACACTTCCTTGCGTGTGAAGATGTAGCTGGTGGGTCCCAGCAGTTAGGGGGAAACATTTTTTTCACGAAATACGGTGGTCCGTCTGGTGGGTCCCCGCTGTCAGGTGGAGGAATAATTATTTTGCGCGTAATAAGGAGGCACTTCCTTGCTTTGGCCGTGGACCCAGCTGTCAGCCTCTCCACATACAGTCCACGTCCGATGGATGCGCCGAGAGCACTAGGGCGGTCGATGACGGTGAGGCCTAGGAAGGGGACGACGCAGAGCCGGGGAAGATGCGGCAGTGGATGCCCACGCGTAGACGAGTATGAGGGTTCACTGGTTCGCTGCGGTGTGAGGCTGCCGTCGCTGCAGAATAACAGGGGGTGTGGGTGAGTAGAGGGATGGCCTGGCCAGAGGTGTTAGTAGCAGGGGGAGGTGAGGCCTCCGTCGCATCGCAGCCGGCCACGGGAGGCAGGAGCACGAGGCATGACCGGCATTGGTTTGGGCGGCTGGTGCAAGAAGACCATAGGATGGACATTGGATGGACATCATACGGTCACTGGAGCTAGAATCGTGCATATTGACTAAGTTGACAAAGCCCTCCGTCCCCGTCAACTTAGTAGGCCCACAAGTCAGCCTGCCACTATACTAGGTCCCAGCTAGCAGGGGGAGTATTCATTTTTTTGTGCGTAATAAGGAGGCACTTCCTTGCGTGCGAAGATATAGCTGGTGGGTCCAAGGTGTCGGCAGCGGGAACGTTTTTTTCGCGAAATACAGAGGCCCTTTCGGTGGGTCCCAGATGTCAGGTGACATTTTAGTTGAACTGCACAAGACACTCATTCCAAAAAAAAGTGTTTTGTGCAGTTCACCAAAAGGTCGCAATAGCAACAAGGTGAAATGGATATCCCTATCTGCACAAAAAGATAGAAAGTAAACAGTTGCTGGTCAATAAGAATATACAAAACATATACAAAATGAAAAGAAGCATCTTAATTATGTTCATGGCAATCACGCAAGGACAGTAGAAATTTTAAAATGTCAGCAATGCTTCATGTTACCAGAAGCATTACAATCAATAATGAGATTCCTCAAATATGGGATTACTTTAATGGTGGTATTGCTTGTTTACCAGACACAGTAAATCAACAGCAGCTAAAGAGTTGGTTTAAGGGCATGGGACCGTGGGCACACCAGGACAGTCAGCAGCGTAAAGGAGCAACTTACTTATCATACCGGGGAAAACAGCAGGAGTGCCATTTGTAACACAGTTTAATTGCATCTTATCACTGGAGGCATTAGATTACACTGGTTAGACATGTCCCTAAGGTAACGGTGTGATCGCTTAATTTTACATGCGCCCTTACATTAACAACAGCAAAAGGTTGGTATAAGAACATGCGATAGTGGATGCATCAGCACAATGTACCTACAAGGAGGCATAAAGTGGTGATGCCGAGTTTGTTCATGCTATGTGAGGGCAGCAAACCTAATCCTGGAGACCTTGTACTATGTGAGGGCAGCAAATCTAATCCTGAAGACCTTTTACTATGTGAGGGCAGCAAATCTAATCCTGGAGACCTTTACTATGTGAGGGCAGCAAATCTAATCTCGGAGACCTTTTACTATGTGAGGGCAACAAATCTAATCCTGAGACCTTTTACTATGTGAGGGCAGCAAATCTAATCCTAGAGACCTTTTACTATGTGAGGGCGGCAAATCTAATCCTGGACATACTCTGTTGACTTGTCCACCAGCCGCCACTTTCTATCCTTTTTTCAACCAATAATAGATCTGTTCCTTATCTAGTTTGTACTGTGTTTTCCCATTATTTCCCTTTTCAACCAAGAGACCGGTTGGGTATCCGGTCTCTACTACTTTCACCATATTATTTCCTCTTTGAATCAAGTCCTAGATTCATGCTACAACTTTCCCCTCTTTCTTCGTTGTTTGAACAAAGCCCTAGATTCAAATGCATGAAGTAGCTTCACCTCTAATAATACTAAAAATTTAGGTGGCTTTGGAAGAGTTGATGGGAGTAGAAAAAGATGCACATGCAGACACGTGGGGAGCTGGGGCAGTAGAGCAAGGCCGCTTTCGAAGAACTTATACCTGAGGGTCGCCGGGATGTCGGTGGCGGCATGTCGGATCTGCGGACAATACAACAGGGAGGAATAATGGTCGGAGGACCTCCCAAGCTGGCGTTGTGTCGAAGAGAATGGCACGGGCAGAGGATCGGGCCCCTCCGACAGTTGTGGGTTTCCTCCCTCGGCGGCGATGATCGCGTGAACAATGCACCTTTTACTCCTCTACACACACCGACCGAAGGGATCCGACCGGATCTATGACCAGCAGTGAGTAGAGAGAAAATGTCGCTATCGTTGTCTTGTTTATATCTGGAGAGGATGAGAGAATGAAGAGAGCAACCCTAGTCAAGCAAGCGCTCAGGCCCCTGCGTACATATATAGTGGAGTGATTATCTTTTTTCTCTCCACAACAAGCGTTTCAATTTGTGTACATGGCATTAAAGAAAAGAAACTCTCTATTTAAGGTGACTACTGTATGACTCCTACTTACTACTAGTAGTAATAGTATTGTTCACTTGTGCTCCCCGCCCCTCTATTCATTGAACAACCCCACGGGTGAATAAACATACAGTAAGTACTGTATTTATATAGAACGAACAAGCTCAAACTATTTTCGCGTAGTTCAAATTTGAGGGCGGGGCTTTTCCCGGGCAGTACGTGCAACAGTTTTCGAGTAGGCGATTTGACAGAGAGGCGAGGAGGGTGAGCGAGTGGCGGATTCTCAAACATACTGCTGGAAAGGTCGGGCTGTGCGATTTGACGATGCATTACTGCTGGAAAGACTTGTGATATGACCACTCACTATGGTCATGAATTACTGGCGCTCCGACCGGGGTGATGCCCCCCTTCCGTTCCGTGTTGTAATCTGGTGCATGACACGTCGACCCGGATGCTGGCTCTCCCACATGTCGGAGTAGTAAGAAGGAGCAAAGAATGATGCGGTATATACTAGTACTACTACTACTCAGGTCGGAGGAGTGTGAACCATGGTAGCCTAGTGAACCAGCAGTGCGAACCATGGCAGCCCAGTGAACCAGCAGTGTGAACCACGGTAGCCCAGTGAACCAGCAGTAGAAAACAATGTGGTGATATGGCCATAAAAAACAATGTGCTGCGGTCCACACTGTAGCATGTACAGTAACACTCCTCTTTGTTTGGATCCCTGAGTTAGAGCTAGTTTGGGTTGAAATAGCCTCAAATTATCGAAACATGAGGGGTTAGTTTGAGCTAGTTTGCTCTAACCCAGCTAAAAAAATAGTCCGGTGGAGAGGTTCTAATTGGGTTAGTTATCCTTGGGCCCACTAAAAGAGAACTAAAAAAATCTCCCCTGCCCGCATGTAACGCCCCGGATTCGTTGCGCCAGGTGTCTGCCAGTTATTCATCGTTGTTGCCATGTCATTTGCTTGCGTGTTGCATTTTATCATGTCATCATGTGCATCTCATTTTGCATACGTGTTCGTCTTATGCATCCGAGCATTTTCCCCGTTGTCCGTTTAGCAATCCGGCACTCCTATGTCCTCCGGCGCCCCCTTTTGCCTCTTTTCATATGCGGGTGTTAAACTTTCTCGGAATGGCCCGAGGTTTGCCAAGCGTCCTTGGTATAGCACCGGTAGACCACCTGTCAAGTCTCGTGCCATTTGGAGGTCGTTAGATACTCCAACGATTAACCGAGTAACCGTAAAAGCCCTCTTTTGTTGCAGCCCAACACCCCTTCCAAAGTGGCCCAAAACTCAGCAAACTCCCCTCCATGCTCTCGGTCGTTCAATCACGATCGTGTGGGTGAAAACCTCTCCTCATTTGGACTCTCCTAGCTCCCTCTATCTATATAAACACCTCCCCCTCCGAAATTTTCATCCAAACCCTAGCCTTCTTCCTCCTCCCGCCGACGAACACGTCCACCCGCCGCCCGGACATGTCCGCCCGCGCCCGCAGCCAACCGGAGGCCGCCACATGGCGCCCCCGCGCCCACTTTGCCGTTGGCCCGCGGAGCCCATCCAGGGCCCGCGCGAGCCCGCGCGCCGCCCCGTCTGGCCCGCCCGCAGCCCTTCACGCCGCCGCCCGCGCCTCGGCGCCTGACCCCGCCGCCGAGATCCGCCCGCCGCCGCCAGGACCCGCCTTCTCGCCGCTGTTTGGCCCCGTGCCCGGCGCCGCCCCGGCCGGCCCTTCGCCGCGCCGCCTCCGCCGTGGTTCCGCCGCCCCGCCTCCGCGCGGCTCCGCCGCCCCTACTCCCTCCGCCCCGTCGTCGGCCCCTCCTCCGCCGCCTCCCTCCTCGTCTCCGGCGCCCTGCTCCGGCGAGCCCGGCCCCGCCTCGACCCGGATCCAGATCCACCGAAGGTTGACTTTCCCCCCTCCAAAAAATCCACCAAGTCCCTGATATTTTGCATAATCATGCCATGTTCAGCGCATCATAACTCTGTGCATACTGCTCCGTTTCGTGCGTGTAATATATCGAATTGTTCGTCTCGACGAGTGCTTCATTTCATTCCATTGCATCATTTTCATTTGAGTCCATCTTGATGCCCGAAATGCTGTTGGAAGAGTGCTATGTGATGTTAATCTGCTGAAACTGTTATAACATGCTCATTTGTCATTTTTGCCATGATTGATGTGTGCATCCTATGAGGTTGATGTCTACATGTCTTTTGATCTATGCTATGTCATCTTTACAGTTGTGCTATCCATGTATTTTTGTGAGTCTTGTACTGACTGCATCAAGCTTGTTAAGTAGGGCACTTGCTGTTGCTATTTTGCTGGGCTGATTCTGTTATATTTTGTTGCTATGTAAACCTGCTGCTACAAGTCATTTCATGCATAATCTGGAGATGTTTACTAAGGGTGTTTTGTTATATATGTCAAGCTCTATCTATTCATGCCCCTGGTTGCATTTATAGCCTGCTGTAGCTTGTTGTAATCATGCTCCAAACTTGCTAAATAATGTTGCTGTCAGCCTGTTAACACGAAGTTCAATGTTGCCATGATTGTTGCTAGTGATCCATGCTCCCTATGAACTTGTTCTTGCCATGCTTAGCTTCATAAACATGCCTTCTTACTGTTGGTTGCCTTGCCATGCCATGTATTGCTCTGTGGTGAGTGATTCAAGCTCACCAATAAACCTGGGCAAACCTCGGGCCGGGCCGGGTTTCGGGCCGGGCTTGTAAAAGCCCGACCTTCATTTCTCAAGCCCGAGCCCGGCCCAAAGCCCGAAATACTCCCTGATTTCAAGCCCGAGCCCGGCCCGAACTCAAGCCCGAAGCCCGAAAGCCCGGCCCGAACGCTGTTTTCTAGTACGTGTACGTGCAAGCCCGACCCGAAGCCCGAAAGCCCGGCCCGAAAAAGAGAAAAAGAGAAGCCCGAGCCCGGCCCGAACTACCTTTCGGGCTGCAAAACAAAGCCCGAGCCCGGCCCGAGTGTCAAGCCCGGCCCGGCCCGGCCCGGGTTTTTCGGGCCGGGCTCGGGCCGGGTCGTCGGGCCGGGCTGCCCATGCCCGGGTTTACTCACCAACATGCCTACTTATTGTTGTTCCTGCCATGTATGAATCTGTCATATAACTTGCCATATTTACATGGGTGCCATCATATTTTATGTACCCTTTTGGCTTATGGTCAGTAAGGGACTTTTGTTCTATGCAATTAGTAGATTCATGCCATGTCTTTATTTGCCATGATAAGTTTCTGTAACATGTTGTTTTATAGCTCTAAACATTGCAACCTGATGTTATTTCTGCCAAGTATGTAAACTGTTATTATTTGCAATCTTCTCATGTCCTTTTGAGCATGTTCTAGTGATTTTTGGAGATAGCTCAATGTTCATGTTTTGTTATGCTTTACCTGTACTTCATGCCCATGCCTTTTGTTTTGTTGTTGGGGTGCTGTAGCTTGTTGTTTTGCTGCTTGCAATATGCCTAGTTGCTGTTTTGGACAGATTGTTACTATATCATGTTTGGAGTGTATGTGTTGAACCGTTGCTCCGTTTTGAGTGTGCTCTATATGAAACTTGCTTGATTTTTCATGTAGCTTCATATTATAATGTTGCATCCTTGTTTTGAAGTGTTTGCTTGATGTTTGGGTGCATTTTGCATCAATGCCATGTTTAACTTGTTTTGCTCATATCTTCTAGGCCGTAGCTCCGAATCTAATGAACCTTATATGTAACTTGACTAGAATTTCATGTAGTTCATCGTGGTGCATCTTAACTTGCTGTTTAACAACTTGAACATAAGGTTTATTCAGATCTGGACCAACTTTGAAACTTGCATATGAGGACTTACCGGAATTGTTATATGTTGTTCCGGCCTCATTTAAACTTGCTTTGATGTGTTGTTCTTGTTTGCATCATCTCTTGCCATGAGTAGCTTCATCTAGTCTTGTCATGCATCATACTTGTTTGTGCATCATGTCTTGTCTACGTGTGGTGTGTTTACCATGTTGTGTGCTTCTTCTCGATAGTTCCCGTTTCGTTGCGATCGTGAGGATTCGTTCGTCTACGTGTGGTTCGTCTTCGTGGCTTCATCTTCTTCATGGACTCGTTCTTCTTCCTTGCGGGATTTTAGGCAAGATGACCGCTACCCTGGATCTCACTACTATCATTGCTATGCTAGTTGCTTCGTTCTATCGCTTTGCTGCGTTACCTATCATTTGCTCTTCAAGCCTCCCAAATTGCCATGAACCTCTAACCTTTGACACCCTTCCTAGCAAACCGTTGCTTGGCTATGTTACCGCTTTGCTCAGCCCCTCTTATAGCATTGTTAGTTGCAGGTAAAGTTGAAGATTGCTCCATGGTGGACAGGGTTATCTTGGGATATCACAATATCTCTTATATTATTAATGCATCTATATATTTGGTAAAGGGTGGAAGGCTCGGCCTTATGCCTGGTGTTTCGTTCCACTCTTGCCGCCCTAGTTTCTGTCATACCAGTGTTATGTTCCCGGAGTTTGCGTTCCTTACGCGGTCGGGTGATTTATGGGACCCACTTGACAATTCGCTTTGAATAAAACTCCTCCAGCAAGGCCCAACCTTGGTTTTACCATTTGCCTCACCACCACCTACTTTTCCCTTGGGAGTCGCTCTCTTGAGGGTCATCTTTATTCAGCCCCCCGGGCCAATGCTTGTCTAAGTGTTGGTCCAAACTAGAGCCACTTGCAGCGCCACCTCGAGGAAAACTTGAGGTCTGGTTTTAGTTGTACGTAGTGTTCATCCGGTGTTGCCCTGAGAACGAGATATGTGCAGCTCCTATCGGGATGTCGGCGCATCGGGTGGTCTTGCTGGTTTTGTTTTACCATTGTCGAAATGTCTTGTAAACCGGGATTCCGAGACTGATCGGGTCATCCTGGGAGAAGGAATATCCTTCGTTGATCACGAGAGCTTATCATGGGCTAAGTTGGGACACCCCTGCAGGGTATAATCTTTCGAAAGCCGTGCCTGCGGTTATAGGCAGATGGGAATTTGTTAATGTCCGGTTGTAGATAACTTGACACCAGATCCGAATTAAAACGCATTAACCGTGTGTGTAGCCGTGATGGTCTCTTCTCGGCGGAGTCCGGGAAGTGAACACAGTTTCTGGGTTATGTTTGACGTAAGTAGGAGTTCAGGATCACCTCTTGATCATTGCTAGCTTCACGACCGTTCCTTTGCTCCTCTTCTCGCTCTCATTTGCGTATGTTAGCCACCATATCATGCTTAGTCGCTGCTGCAACCTCACCACTTTACCCCTTCCTTTCCCATTAAGCTTTGCTAGTCTTGATACCCATGGTAATGGGATTGCTGAGTCCTCGTGGCTCACAGATTACTACAACAACAATTGTAGGTACAGGTTATGCGATGATCTTGACGTGAGAGCGATGTTTGCTTGTTTTGGAGTTCTTCTTCTGCTTCTTCTTCGATCAGGGAATAGGTTCCAGGTCGGCAGCCTGGGCTAGTAGGGTGGATGTTGTTTGAGTTTCTGTTTGTGTTTCATCCGTAGTCGGATGGTGCTCTTATGTAAGATGATGTTGTATTCATGTGGCATTGTTTGCCTCTTGTATGTATCCCCATCTATTATGTAATGTTGATGTAATGATATCCACCTTGCAAAAGCGTTTCAATATGCGGGTCTATCCTTGGTGGGACCTTCGAGTTCCTTTTGGATAGGGTCGCATATTGGGCGTGACACCGCACCAGATCGCTCCCCACCCTCTTGCACGACTCCTCTTTGTTCCCCATAGGGCCGCCCGCCCAAGCGCTGCTCGCCCTCTCTTTCCTCTGGCCGGCCTCTCCTTCCGGCCTGCGCCGTCCTACTCTGGCAGCCCTCTCCCTCCGGCCTTCGAAGGTCGCCCCGCTCCCCCTTCACCTGTCATTTTTCTCACTCTGTCGTGCGCGGCGGCGACGCATCTACTAGGGAGGTCACGAAAGGGGCGAGTTTGTTCGTTCCTTCTCTGTATCACGGCCATATCATTGATCTTGCTCGCTCTAGCGCTAATTCTGATTTGGAAAAGTAGATCCTGATCAAACTTGGTATAGATTTGTGGTGCACACATGGAATTGTTTGATGCTGCTTGAGGAGGTAATAAATCTTCCTAGAGGCCCAAAGATTCAGTTCACCTTTCTAGGTATTTCAGTTTCAGGCTTGCATTATTTCTAGAGGCCCAAAGATTCAGTTCACCTTTCTAGGTATTTCAGTTTCAGGCTTGCATTATTTCTAGAGGCCCAAAAATTTAGTTCACCTTTCTAGGTATTTTAGTTACAAGCTTGCATTATTTCTGGAGGCCCAAAGATTAAGTTCCTAGTCGGCGGCAAGCGGCCCTGCTACCCATGCCGGTGTCGACCTCAACTCGCAAGGGCCGGCGTCGGAGGGGTTCCCGGGGCTTGGGCTCTACAGAGCCTTCCTCCAGAGCGACGATGGCGAGCTCCTCCCTCGGTGCGTGAGGGGCTCCGGGCTCCCTACCTATCGTGAATGACTTCCATGATGAGTTAGCTCATGCTTTATTTCATGGAGTGTTTTTTTTGTGAAGCTTGATTGACGACTTGTATGTTTAAGTGGGATATCTCATTTGTATGGACAAAGTAAAAATTATCATGTTTTGCATGCTTGATTTGTGAAGATGGTTCGTTTATGTCAATTGTGAGCGGGAGGAGGCCACAGAAGAGCGGCCACACGAAATCCGACAGGAAATAGGGTCCAAAGTAGTCAAATGATTGAGAAAGAGCATTTATTGTCAATCTAACCCTGCCATCCATACACCTCTTTGGTTTAGAGTTAGTTCATGGTTAGAATCTAACTCTAACCTCTAACTGAGTTAGAGTTCTCCTCGTCTCGGTTCATCGCCATCATACTTTCCCCATTCCTTTGTTTTCAGTATCCTGCGAATCAAAGAGGCCCCTTTTTTGCGGGGAAAATCAAAGAGGCCCTTAGACTGGTTTAGGTCCGGTCATTTTTTATAAACGTGTTATGTCCAAAATTTAATGAACGTGCTCCGGTTTCTATGAAAATAATACGGTTTCATGTAGTAATTCATTCATTTATTTATTCTTCTGTGAGGGGGTTTGCATGTAATTCATGAGGTATGAAATGTAAATTTCCCTGGCATATGCTCCGAGTCGTGCATGCACTACGACCCAGATGCTATATGTCCCACATGTCGACGAATGGGAGCACGTGGAAATAGCCTAGTAGTACATATAGGAGGATAAATGCGTGAAAAAATATGTACTATGAAGCGTAGCTGCGGTTCGAAAAGGAGACCTAAAGTGATGACAGCTATAGGTCGCACGCACCCAACTAGTGGTACTAGACATACGACTAATTTGTCCCTGAAAAAAGAGGCACGAGTGCTCAGTACTCCTATTCTATAAACACGAGTCCCATCTAACAACAGCGTCCATGCTACAGCTAGCTCTCCTCTCTCGTTTCTCTCTTCTAATTCTAAACTCGGCCGACGCCTGGTGGGCAGGGTGGGTTTGCTCAACTGCGGCCCCACCTCACAGTGAAAATGTTACGGCTGGAATAAAAATACCATATACTCCCTCCGTTCCTAAATATAAGCCTTTTTAGATACTATTTCAAATGGAATACAGCATACAGATGTATGTAGACATAGTTTAGAGTGTAGATTCACTCATTTTGCTCCATATGTAGTAGTCACTTGCTGGAATCTTTAGAAAGACTTATATTTGGAAACGGAGGGAGTACTATACTAATAAAACATTAAGGCCACGAGGCGATGCAGTGCTAGTTACAGGAGGCAAGAAGAAGAGATGCATCCATCGACGACATCCACCTCCTCGACTCAGGGCGCCGGCCCACCGAACGGCGCCTAAGTAGAAGTGGCTTTCGTGGCCAGGTTGACGTGCTTCTGAACAATGGCGTCCAAAGATTCCAGCCGCTGGAAGAAGGCCAACGTCTTTCTGTCCTCGCTTGCCTTGTAGTGGCCTATGTAGACGATTTTCCTCGTAGACGTGGATGTGCATGTCGATGGTTTCTTGCATGGTGAAGCACTGCGCGACGAGCGCGGCCTCGAGGTGCACATTATTTGTCGTGACCTCCGGCACCTGCAGGGCCACCAGGGCTTGAAAGAGTTCGTCACCATGGAGGCCGATGAGGGTGGCAGGCAATGAGGAGCCTGGGCGCGCGGGCTGGAGCAGTACGGCAAGGTCATCCGCGCGCTTCTTGATAGCGGTGAACTTGCGGATGGAGTTGACAATCATGTTGTCCATGCGAGAGGCGAAGCCGGCGTCGGCGAGGGCTACGATGCCGGCGGTCGCCAACACCGTATGGAAACGCTGCACGGTGCGGGGCCACAGGCCGGCACCTTCGATAATTTGGCACAGCCGACTGCCGCTCGTGTCCATCGCCTCCATAGGTGCTTGTGGCTTCTGGTCACTTGGTCTTGGATTGGGGGATTGGCGTGAGCAGTGTTGCACAGAGACTTGGGAGTAGATGGATTGGAGTGGTGGGGCGCCTTTATTATATGAGAGTCCAAACTCTGTTGCATTCACATCATGCTGGCTCTATTCTGCTTCTCCAATTAATTCCCTCTACATGTAATTGAGGATGCATCATTGACTGTTCAACGTCTCGGGAACCGCTACCCGCTCCCTCCTTGGCATTCAAGCACCTATGGACCCGTCGACGACGAGGTGCCTATGGTGACTTCGTAAATTTCAAGATGATAGTGCCGTGCGTGTGTGCGTTCATAGGGGTGAGTGTATGCGCGTGTATATGAGTGCTTGCGTCTGTACTGTGTCAAAAAAAGTAAATGCGTGTCAAAAAGAGACTAGTCAGTACACTCAATATTGTGCACCTCGAAGAGGAAAACGATAGAACTACTCCCTCCGTCCCATAATGTAAGACGTTTTTTCACACTAGTGTAGTGTTAAAAAACGTCTTACATTATGAGACGGGGGGAGTATGTATTTATTTACGGTGCAGATTCACTCATTTTGCTTCATATGTACTCCGTCTCGGTGTAGTCTAGTCACTTGTTGAAATCTCTAGAAGGGCAAATACTCCTTTCTAGTTTATAGGGCTATACTAGCAATTAGTTGTACGTACTAGTACAATAGTGGGATCACATAGCAATTTTGTCTCATGCAAGAGCCTGGCTATATGCGTGCTCCAATGTTTGCAACTGCCACGTTCGGTTTGCGCTTGGCTCTTCGCCTCTTCGAGAAGATGAACAATGATGTTACTACTACTTCTTCTACAATGTCGAATCCACTGCTGCATTTCCGTCCACCGCGAGCGGGAGGGATAGCTTGTTGTAGAAGTACTACTAAGCAAAATCCAGTCCTCGCTTGCGAGCAACCGCGCACATGGGCGGGGGAGAAGGCGTGTAGTAGTAAATCAAGCTTCTCCTCGTTGTACGAGTTGACACGACAAATCATAGCACTGGTCCCACATGCTTGCCTCTAAACTTGGCTGAAAGACCCGCAGTGTACAATATATTTGCTGCAACCTCTAACAGTTACCCACCACAAATTAAAATATATGTGGTCGTATGCATCGTTTTGATGCAGAGGCCGGGGAGTCCCCCCTTTTCAAAAAAAAGTTAAAATATATATTCCTGTCTTGACTAGATGAGCATGCAAACTACAATCACCAGGGTGACAGGTAGGGCCAGAAGACTATTTTTTTAAAAGCTTTGAGACGGCACATAACATGGAGCCGACCCCAACGATTTTAAGCTTATAGGCACGGTACATGCTATCCTAGACTACTCTACACATGAAACTGCCACATGAGCGTCCGGGCTGCGCTTGGCTCTTCGCCTCTTTGGGAAGTCGGACAATGATGGAGTACTACTGCACTGGAGGAGTACTATAGTACGCTTCTGGCCATCTGACACCGATTGAACTGCTGCATGTCCACCGCGTGCGGGAGGGAGAGCATGTAGCGAAAGCTTCTCCTAGTCTTGCCAGCCACCACGCTCATGGGCAAGGGAGGGATGCTCCTGCATTTGCCTGTATGACAGGTGGGCCTGACAGGTGGGTGGCCAACCTGTCATGCAGCCAAAGGCAGGTGCAGTTAAGTCCGCGAGGGAGAGGATAATCAAACTTCTCGCTGATGTACGAGTTGACCCGACACATCAAAGCACTGCACTCGATATATTTCAATAATTTGTGTTTACCGATGCATTAATTACAACGCATACATGCATGCATGCTGTGACTCTCCTTTTGATACTTGCATGTGTTGATTTAATGCACCTTGAAGTAGTATAAAATATGTGACGGTAAATCTTTGTAATGCCCCGGCCCAAGTCGAGAGATGGTTGTGCACGAGGAGGGCGAGATCATGCAGACCGAACATGACCCGACGATGGAGCTCTCTAAGGTCTCAATGGACCTCACCGTGCTCCACTGCCCCTTGTGCCTCCGCCCCTTGACACCTCCAGTGTATGAGGTTCGAATACACCTCGTCCGTTCAACTGATTGAGCAAGGTGCAGGTTTCTTGATTGATGTGCTGTTTGATTGATTTCTGCAGTGCAAGGGAGGGCACCTGGCCTGCGTGGACTGCTGCGTCGAGCGCCTCGGGAACCAGCGGCAGTGCCAGAAGTGCGAGCGCGGTGGTGGCTTCGATGTGTGGAACACGACGGTGGACTCCGTCCTTTCCTCGGTGAGGGTGGAGTTCCCGCACGAAGGCTGTGGGCTCTACGTCACTTACCACAAGCTCGCCGATCACCAGAGCGTGTGTCCGCTCGTGCCCTGCAAATGCCCCGTGCCCGTCTACAGCTACGAAGGCCCTACCACCACATCAGCACCGCGCATCCCATGCCCGTGCATAGGATCCAGTACGGCAAGGTGCTCCAGCTGCAAGTGCCACTGTCGGAGCCACGGCTCTTGCTGTTCGCGGAGGAGGACGACCGTGTGTTTTTCTTGGTCAGCGGCGTGCTCGACATCGGCGCGCCTATCACCGTGTCGGTCGTCTGCATCAGAGCAGGGGCGTCCCCACTGTCGCACTACGTGGCCAAGTTGTGGGCGAACGGCCCGCCGGGGGAGCCCAAAGGCACGACCGACGCCATCAAGGTGGAAATGGAGGTGACAAGCAGCAATGATCCCGGCGACATCGACGTGCAGGAGCTGACCTTCTTCACGGTTCCGCCCAAGCTGCTGGCCGGGGCTAAGCTGGTGTCCCTCCACATTCAGATTGACAAGCTCACGCCCTAAATGTTTCTACAGTGCCTTCTGTTTATCTTAGTAATATGCTAATATAGGGATTACCTCGGTCTACTTTAGCTTAAGAAATGGTGGTTTTGGTGGCGATGCAACAATTACTTCGACATCAGATCAGTAATTTCCAACAGTCGAACGGATATTTTGTGTCTGTTGGATATAAAGTTCCTTTGGGTAAGAAGTACTACTTGTCATCAAAATGGATAAAAGGAGATGTATGTAGACGTATTTTAGTTCTAGATACGTCCCTTTTTATCCATTTTGATGACAAGCACTCCCTCCGTTCCACAATACATGCCTTCCATTTGTCAAAATATAGATGTATCTAGACATGTTTTAGTATATAGGTACATCCATGATAGAGCCAATCGGATGGTTGAGAACACTACAATTCGTAGCTACAGATGCGTGTGTGACTCCCAGATGCAGAGGCAGGGGGTCATCATTCTCCTTTTCGAGAAAAAACAGACGCGTGTGTGAGAGGACGAGTGAAAACGGGCTGGAATCATATTGGATGGCCCAGATGACGCTACTGGGCCTAATTCGGATAGGGCGTAACGGGCCTTGGGTTAGTGGGATGTAAATGAGCTATATGCGAACAGGCCATTAACAGGCTTTCCATGGGCTGGCCCGCCACCTTTTGACCAAGTCAAATGGGCCAGCCTTTTCACAGGAATGCGCCTCTGTTGGGTCGTGCCACGTGTCGATGTATCATAGGCGCCTTCTATCAATGAGTGGATGACATCTGTCCCAACGATGAGCCGACACGTGTTTCCTCCAGCCAATGATGATTTTACACGTGGAAAATCCCCATTGGTCGGGGCTGTTAACGGGTTATCGGATCCAAAACCCGACCCGATAGCTTAACGGTGTTCCACGTGTGGATGCCACGTGTCGGTCACCCTTGATGAAAGCACTTCTGTGACGCGCGATTTATAGTCATGGAAGTGGACAATTCCATGATGATAATTTTGGTAATGTCATGGAACACTTCTACGACAGCACGGGTATGACTATCTTGATTCTGTCATAAAATCGTCATGAATGTACATGCATGACAAAAAACGCGACCTACTGTGACAAACACGTATCATCACGGAAGTATATTTTTTTTGTAGTGTGATTTGCTGCGTGCTAAGAGGCCTGCCTCGGAGTCCGCATTTCAGTCGGCCGGCGAGACCAAGCCAGTCCATGTTCACCCGAACGACCCCGATGCTGCTCCGACCCATATCTCAAAAACACTCGGCAGCAAATAGGAAGAAGCGCTCATCTAGTTCCTCCGTGAGAACTGGGACATCTTTTTAAGGAAGCCATCTCACATGCCAGGTGTACCCAGGGAGCTGGCTGAGCACTGTTTGCTAGTCGACCCAAAAGTAAAACCCGTTAAGGAGCATCTCCATCGGTTCGCCATGAAGAAGAGAAAGGCCATTGGCGAGGAGGTGGCTCGGCTCCTGGCTGCTGAGTTCATCCGCGAGATATACCAATCCGAGTGGCTCGCCAATGTTGTTATGGTTCCCAAGAAAGACAAATCACTCCGAATGTGTATTGACATCAAACACATCAATCGGGCCTGCCCGAAAGATCATTTTCCTCTGCCCCACATCGACCAAATAGTCGACTCAACTGCGGGATGTGAGCGACTGTCCTTCCTGGACGCTTATTCCAGGTACCATCAGATCCGACTGTATGGACCCGGTGAGATAAAGACGGCTTTCATCACCCCGTTCGGGTGTTTTTGCTATGTTACTATGCCCTTTGGCCTCAAGAATGCTGGTGCCACATTCATGCGCATGATTCAGAAGTGCCTGCTCATTGAAATCAGTCAGAATGTGGAAGCATACATGGATGACATAGTGGTTAAGTCACACAAAGGTTCCAACCTGCTGGGTGACCTTGCTGAAAGCTTTGCCAACCTAAGAAGGTATGATATCAAGCTCAATCCATCAAAATGCACATTCGGAGTCCTAGGCGAAAAGTTACTCGGTTTTCTCGTTTCCGAACGAGGGATCGATGCAAACCCAGAGAAGATTGGCACAATCCTCCGAATGAAACGCCCAGTGCGTGTGCATGATGTTCGGAAGCTTACTGGTTGTTTGGCTGCATTGAGCCGATTCCCCTCATGCCTCGGTGAAAAGGCACTGCCTCTTTACCAACTAATGAAGAAGTCAGACAAGTTCGAGTGGAATGACGAAGCTGAAGCAACGTTTGAGGAGCTCAAAGCCTTGCTTTCCACCCAGCCGGTGCTTGCTGCTCCGGTTAGCAAGGAGCCTCTACTGCTTTACATTGCAGCCACGGGACAAGTTGTCAGCACAATGCTCACAGTCGAGCGGGAAGAAGAAGGCAAGGCCTTCAAAGTTCAACGTCCCGTGTATTACATTTCAGAAGTCCTAACCCCATCCAAGCAGAGATATCCTCACTATCAGAAGCTTGTTTACGTGATTTACCTGACCACGAAGAAGGTTGCACACTATTTATCTGATCACTCAATTTCAGTCGTCGGTGACGCTCCATTGTCAGAGATTTTGAATAACAGAGATGCAACTGGTCGAGTGGCAAAGTGGGCAATTGAACTTCTTCCTTTAGATATCAAATTTGAGGCAAAGAAGGCCACTAAGTCTCAAGCAACTGCAAATTTCCTCGCAGAGTGGACAGAACAACAACAGCTGACTCAAATTCAGTCGGAACATTGGACCATGTTCTTTGATGGATCCAAGATGTTAAATGGCTCTGGTGCAGGAGTGGTCTTAGTGTCCCCACGAGGAGACAAGCTCAGCTATGTCCTCCAGATTCACTTTGATTCTTCGAACAATGAAGCTGAGTATGATGCACTATTGTATGGGTTGCGTATGGCCATTTCACTAGGCGTTCGGTGCTTGATGGTCTATGGCGACTCAGACTTAGTGGTTAACCAAGTAATGAAGGAATGGGACGTCAGGAGTCCCGCAATGACAGGTTATTGCAATGCAGTGAGAAAGCTAGAGAAGAAGTTTGAGGGGTTAGAGCTCCACCACATACCACGAATCAAGAATCAAGCTGCTGATGATCTGGCGAAGATAGCACTCGGAAGCCTATTCCCAGCAATGTGTTCTTGGAGCATCTCCATACCCCGTCAGTAGAAGAAGATCCCTTCAAGGAAGAGCCCCCGCAACCAATAAGTTCAACCAACCCGACTGAGATCGAGGTTCCAGCCGTGGTCGACCTGATCATGGAAGTCTTGGTGGTCACGCCCGATTGGACAGTACCGTACATCGCGTACATTCTCAGAAAGGAGATCCCAGAGGATGAAGATGAGGCTCGCCAGATAGTCTGTCGATCTAAAGCTTTCACCGTGATGAAAGGGCAGCTTTACAGAGAAAGTGTCACAGGAGTGGCTCAACGCTGCATCACCCTGGAAGAAGGCCAAATGATCTAAACGATATCCACTCGGGGACCTATGGTCACCATGCGTCCTCTCAGACCATCATGGCCAAAGCATACCGAGCGGGATTTTATTGGCCTCGAGCAAATGAGATGAAGAAAGATATAGTTGACAAGTGCGCAAGTTGCCAGTTCTACCCCAACATGTCCCACAAGCCTGCATCTGCCCTGAAGACTATTCCACTCGTCTGGCCGTTTGTAGTCTGGGGATTGGATATGGTTGTGCCCTTCAAGACTGGCGCGAATGGTTTCACCCATTTACTCGTAGCAGTCGACAAGTTCACCAAGTGGATCGAAGCCAAGCCCATCAAAAACCTTGGAGCAGGCACTGCCGTTAGTTTCATCAAGGAGTTGATATTCAGATATGGAGTTCCGCACAGCATTATCACAGATAACGGCTCCAACTTTGATTCTTATGAGTTCAAGGTGTTATGTGCATCCCAAGGCACTCGGGTCAACTATGCGTCCGTCGCACACCCGCAGTCGAATGGACAGGCAGAAAGTGCGAATGGTTTGATCCTTCAAGGGTTAAAGCCTCGATTGATGCGCGACCTTAAGCATTCCGCTGGAGCTTGGGTGACTGAATTGCCGCCGGTCCTATGGGGGCCGAGAACAACACCCAACCGGTCGACTGATCGAACCCCTTTCTTCCTGGTGTACGGCGCTTAGGTTGTGCTTCCGAGTGACTTGCTGCACAATGCTCCCGAGTGGAACTGTTCTCAGAAGCTGAAGCTAAGCAAGCACGGGAAGACGCAGTTGATCTCTTGGAGGAAGAGCGCGAGATGGCTTTGGTTCTGTCGACCATCTATCAGCAAGATCTGCATCGATTCCACGCTTGCAATGTCAGAGGTCGAGCATTTCAAGAAGGAGACCTTGTGCTCCGAGTGGTTCAAAAACAACCTCACAAGCTTGCTCCGGCCTGGGAAGGTCCGTTCATCATCACCAAGGTGCTTCAAAATGGAGCGTACCACATTTACAACATAGCCAAGAAAATGGACGAGCCACACGCATGGAACGCAGAGCTGCTTCATCCTTTCTATACCTAAAATCACTCGACCTGACGAGTTGTAATAAAAGCACTTCAGTTTGTTTTCCAAAGACAAGATTTTTACAGTATCTTAATGACTGGTTCCTCATAAATCCCCCGGTGGGTGGCTTAGCCGCGAACCTGATTCGCCTAAGTTAAAAACATTTCGAGTGGAGATCAATCCTCCCACTCGGGGGCTTAGCTGCGACCCCGAAATCGCCTAAGTTTAAAAACAGTATGAATGGAGAGCAATCCTCCCACTCGGGGGCTTAGCTGCGACCCTGAAATCGCCTAAGTTCCGAGTGGAGAGCAATCCTCCCACTTGGAGGCTCAGCTGCGACCCTATAATCGCCTAAGTTAAAAACATTCCGAGTGGAGAGCAATCCTCCCACTCGGGGGCTTAGCTGTGACCCCGTAATTACCTAAGTCAAAAACATTCCGAGTGGGGAGCAATCCTCCCACTCGGGGGCTTAGCTGCGAACCTGATTCGCCTAAGTTAAAAAAATTCAAGTGGAGAGCAATCCTCCCACTCGGGGGCTTAGCTGCGACCCCGAAATCGCCTAAGTTTAAAAACATTTCGAGTGGAGAGAAATCCTCCCACTCGGGGGCTTAGCTGCGACCACTTAATTGCCTAAGTTAAAAACATTCCGAGTGGAGAGCAATCCTCCCACTCGGGGGCTTAGCTGCGACCCCGTAATCGCTTAAGTCAAAAACATTCCAAGTGGGGAGCAATCCTCCCACTCGGGGGCTTAGCTGCGACCCCGAAATTGCCTAAGTTTAGAAACATTCCGAGTGGAGAGCAATCCTCCCACTCGGAGGCTTAGCTGCGATCCCGAAATCGCCTAAGTTAAAAACATTCTGAGTGGAGAGCAATCCTCCCACTCGGGGGCATAGCTGCGACCCCGTAATCGCCTAACTTAAAAACATTCCGAGTGGAGAGCAATCCTCCCACTCGGGGGCTTAGCTATGACCCCGTAATCGCCTAAGTTCAAAACATTTCGAGTGGAGAGCAATCCTCCCACTCGGAGGCCTAGCTGCGACCCCGTAATCGCCTAAGTAAAAAACATTCTGAGTGGAGAGCAATCCACCCACTCGGGGTCTTAGCTGCGACCCCGAAATCGCCTAAGTTAAAACATTCCGAGTGGAGAGCAATCCTCCCACTCAGAGGCTTAGCTGCAACCCCGAAATCGCCTAAGTTATAAACATTCCGTGTGAAGAGCAATCCTCCCACTCGGGGGCTTAGCTGCGACCCCGTACTTACTTAAGTTAAAAATCATTCTGAGTGGAGAGCAATCCTCCCACTCGGGGGCTTAGCTGCGACCCCGTACTTGCCTAGGTCGCAAATATCCTTTGAGCTACGCCACAAATACAACATGCGCTCCATCCCTATCTGCAAGGACGACGAGGTGTCGATGAAACACCGCGTCTGAGCTGCGCCACAAATACAACATGCGCTCCATCCCTATCCGCAAGGACGACGAGGTGTCGATTGAACACCGTGCCTGAGTTGCGCCACAAATACAACATGCGCTCCATCCCTATCCGCAAGGACGATGAGGTGTCGACTGAACACCATGTCTGAGCTGTGTCACAAGTACAATGTACCATCCAGATCCGCAAGGATGACGAGGTGCCGATTGAACACTGTGTCTGAGCTGCGTTACAAGTACAATGTACCATCCCGATCCGCAAGGACGACGAGGTGTCGATTGAACACCACGTCTGAGCTATGTCACAAGTACAATGTACACTTCACTCGACAAAAGGTGAAAAGATCAAGATCACTCGGAATCGAAAGATAGTCGGAAACAGTTCAAAACCAGAACAAAAGCCATGATATTCAAGGAAATTCAAGTTCAGATAAATCCCGCAAAAGTTCGGGGCCGCGACAGGCAGAAGTACTCAGACATTAAGCCTGAAAGAGTTTAACGGTTACATAATCACTCGGCATTCCGAGGCAAATAGAGGTGGGGCATAATGTTTTGTTCACTCATCAGGAGAAGGACTAGCTGGATCGCAGAAACTGTCAAGGTCAATGATGTCTGCAATGCGAGTGGCGGCGTCAAGGGAAGTGTCCATGAAGGACTGGAAACTGTGCTTTTTGGTGTTCGCAACCTTGAGTTCCGCCAGCTTGTCTTCTCTGACATCCTTGCAGTGCACTTGGACCAATGACAGGGCGATGTCAGCGCCGCAACGAGCAGATGATTTCTTCCACTCTTGCACTCGGTCAGGTATTTGATTCAGTCGAGCCATCAGAGACTCGAGATCCTGTGAGAGTTCCGCTTGAGGCCAGAGCTCAGCATCAACCCGAGTCATCGCCGCCTTCAGTCGAGCAAGATAATCAACAGCGATATCCATGTGTGACTGCAACTGCAACACATTCATTGCAATGTCATATTTGATAGGACAATTTATGGGGTCGAGACCCGTCTCGACCCGCCCGATTTCTGCTTCAAAATCTTGACAAAGTTCTGCACAGTCGGAAAGATAGTGAGTCGATAGTTTAACAAGACATGTCAGTCAACGTCAACAAATCAGTCGAACAAGAATACCTTCAAGCTTCAAGACCAACTTCGTAGCAAGCTGCTCCAGATAAGACTCTAATTCGCCCTTCTTGGCCTTGAGGCTTCCAACTTCGTCGGTCAAGCTGTCGTTGTCTTTCTTCAGTTGCTCAACCTCCCAATTGACTTCAGAGACGGCGGTCTTCAACTTGGAGTTCTCCTCTTCCAACTTGCTGACTGAAGCCAGCTTCTTGTCCGCAAGCGTTGTTTTCTCTCGCGCCTCCTTCTGAGCTGCAGCAAGATCCTGATCCTTCTTCTCTAGAGCCTGCTTCATTTTCTCTAAAGAAATAACATTCTTCAGACGAGCTTGAAGTTGACGGTTTTCACTAAGCACATCTGTTCAAGTGAAATCACTCGGTTCAAAGAGACTAAAAAAATGGGGAAGAGCGAGTCACAAGGTGGACAGTCGATGATTCGTTACCTCCCATGATAGCTGCTTCGTCCTGAGCATTCTTGAGGTTCTTCTTAGCCAGTTCCAGATCTAGGTTGAGGCTGATTTGCTTCTTATTTAGTTCAGAAAGATGAGCTCCAAGATCACAAGACCTTTGGAGTCAGCAAATAAGATATGTCAGTCGACAGAAACAAAAGTCAATCGCAGTGAAAGTTGTTCTAAGACTACCGCTTAATCAACCATTCAACAGTAGTCTCAGGGCCTACACCTAGTGGGTGCACTTAGTGTGCCCCCACTGGTTCAGTTTTACACTCGACATGGTCTGCCCAGCATGAGTAAAAAAAGGAGATTCTCAGACCCCAGCTGACTACCAACAGTCGACCGCGGTCTTGGGGACTACACCCAGTGGGTGCATTCTGCATGCCCCCACTGGTTCGGAAAAACACTCGACTCATCCTAGTCGACTCAAGTGGAAGAACTATACAGCTCTAAGACAGAAACACCCCAGTGGGTGATTGGATGTGAAACACAGACCCATGATAGATGCACATAATAGGTTCCAAAACGCTCATCCAAGAGCACCATATGGGCAAAAGTAGCAACTATCATTATTCAAAGAGACCAGTCGGGAATCAACTAACCTTGACGTTGGTTTGCAGAGTGGTGCAGGCATCATAAGCTACCTGACTGGCCTCATGCACCACCTTCATCAGCTCCATCACGAGATTTACCTAGAGAAGGGCCTCCCTGGCGACACTCAGTGAGTCGTTTCGAGTTTGGTATGCAGTGAAGAGCGATGAGGGCAATGCAATTGGAGTAGCCACAGGGTCAGATACATGGAGTTGTACTGGAGCAGCAGAGGTCAGAGCAGTCGACCCTGATGGACGTCAGTTGACAGCGGATTGGCAAAGGTAAATTGGTCCGAGCCAGATCTTCGGATCGCTGGACCACTGTCTCAAGCACCGGTGCCGATTGAAGGACCTGACCCTCGGGCGCTTTCCCGCTTGACGCCCTGCCTCTCCTCCTCCTCTCTCTCAGAGGCACTTCTTCATCATCACCCGGAAGCTCAATGACGTCCCGTGGAGCTACAACAAAAAGTAACCTCAGAAATTCAATCGGCCAACAATTCAATCGGCAGAATAAATTCAAGTCGAATGGAACATACTAGCTTTGGAGGTGGCCGCATCATCGGTTTCCTCGCCACCCGGGGCCTTGTCAACGTCCATGTTAGTCGCGACGGAGGCTGGGCTGGAAAAGTTTACAATCCATTCGGTCAGAACAGAAGTATCAGTTGGTGGAAGAAAACGTAGATAGAAAGAACACTCACCCAGAGGCAACAGGAACATCCATCTTGATCTTGGGAAAAGTCTTCCGAGCCTTTGAGGGGACGACCTTGGGCTGCTTGGTGACCTTCTTCGTTGGCTCTGGAGTCGAAGTTCGAGTGTGCTTCTGTGCGTGAGTGCTTGGAGCCACGGTCTTGCCACGCCCGCCCGCTGGATCATGGAGTTGCTTGGATCGACATTCCGTACGAGGTGGTGAGTCGACTGTCTCATTGTCGTCCGACTCATCGCTTTCTTCCTCGTCCTCGTCTTCTGGAGATTGCCAATCACCGCTTTCCTCCATGCTGTCCTCTCCCTCCTGGTCTTGCTCCAAAGCTTGTTCACCATTGGGCATCGAGTACATCTCAGTGTAAACCTACAAGACAAGAAGTCAAGTAAATATCAGTCGGATTCGAAGGCAGTCACAAAACGTATCGAAATACAGTCGGTAGCAGAGACCAAACCTTATCTGGCTAGTTGCTGTCGCTGAATGGGTCGACTCTCCTGGCTCCCCTGGGGTTGTCCTTGTTTCCTGTGATACCCTTCAGCCATAGGGCCACTGTCTTGGCCGAAACCTCCTCTGGATGAACCTGAGCGGTGTCGTTGGCTCCAGAGTACATCCACATCGAGTGATCATGAGTCTGGAGCGGCTGGATGCGTCGGTTGAGAAACACCTCCAACAAGTCCATGTCGGTGACATCCTGATTGATCAACTGGACCACCCTCTCGACCAACATGTTCGTTTCCACCCTCTCCGCAGCGATCACTTTCAGTGAAGAAGGTTGCTGGGCCCGATCTAAAGAAAAAGGGGGAAGTCCAGTCGACTGACCTGGAGTGGCAATGTCCTGGCAGTAGAACCAGGTCGACTACCAGCCCCTGACCGACTCAGGAAGTGTCATGGAAGGCAAAGAACTCCTTTTCCTCTTCTGGATACCCAAACCCCCACACATTTGGATAACGTGTGTTCTCTCATCACTCGAATTCGCTTTCTTCACCGACTGGGAGCGGATTGTGAAGATGTGCTTGAAAAGACCCCAGTGTGGTCGACAACCCAGGAAGTTTTCGTGAAGGAAATATGCCCTAGAGGCAATAATAAAGTTATTATTTATTTCCTTATTTCATGATAAATGTTTATTATTCATGCTAGAATTGTATTAACCGGAAACACAATACATGTGTGAATACATAGACAAACAGAGTGTCACTAGTATGCCTCTACTTGACTAGCTTGTTAATTAAAGATGGTTATGTTTCCTAACCATAACATGAGTTGTCATTTGATTAACGGGATCACATCATTAGGAGAATGATGTGATTGACTTGACCCATTCCGTTAGCTTAGCACTTGATCATTTAGTATGTTGCTATTGCTTTCTTCATGACTTATACATGTTCCTATGACTATGAGATTATGCAACTCCCGTTTACCGGAGGAACACTTTGTGTGCTACCAAACGTCACAACGTAACTGGGTGATTATAAAGGTGCTCTACAGGTGTCTCCGAAGGTACATGTTGGGTTGGCGTAAATCGAGATTAGGTTTTGTCACTCTGATTGTCGGAGAGGTATCTCTGGGCCCTCTCGGTAATACACATCACTTAAGCCTTGCAAGCATTGTAACTAATGAGTTAGTTACGGGATGAAGTATTACGGAACGAGTAAAGAGACTTGCCGGTAATGAGATTGAACTAGGTATTGGATACGGACGATCGAATCTCGGGCAAGTAACATACCGATGACAAAGGGAACAATGTATGTTGTTATGCGGTTTGACCGATAAAGATCTTCGTAGAATATGTAGGAGCCAATATGAACATCCAGGTTCCGCTATTGGTTATTGACCGAGAATAGTTCTAGGTCATGTCTACATAGTTCTCGAACCCGTAGGGTCCGCACGCTTAACGTTACGATGATAGTTATATTATGAGTTTATGAGTTTTGATGTACCGAAGGAGTTCGGAGTCCCGGATGAGATCGGGGACATGACGAGGAGTCTCTAAATGGTCGAGACGTAAAGATCGATATATTGGACGACTATATTCGGACTTCGGAAAGGTTCCGAGTGATTCGGGTATTTTCGGGGGTACCGGGGAGTTACGGGAATACGAGGAAGAAGCAATGGGCCTCATGGGCCAAGTGGTGGAAGAGAGGAGGCAGGGCGCGCGGCCCCCCTAGCCCAAACCGAATTGGACTAGGGGCCGGGCCCCCCCTTTCCTCCTTTTCCTCCCTCTCCTTCCTTCTCCTTCTCCTTCCCTTCCTTCCCCTCTCCTAATTGGACTAGGAAAGGAGGGAGTCCTACTCCCGGTGGGAGTAGGACTCCTCCCTGGCGCGCCCTCCCTTGGCCGGCCGCCCCTCCCCCTTGCTCCTTTATATACGGGGGCAGGGGGGCACCCCATGACACACAAGTTGATATACGGATCTTTCCTTAGCCGTGTGCGGTGCCCCCCTCCACCATATTCCACCTCGGTCATATCGTCGCGGAGTTTAAGCGAAGCCCTGCGCTGGTAGAACATCATCATCGTCACCACGCCGTCGTGCTGACGGAACTCATCCCCGACGCTTCGCTGGATTGGAGCCCGGGGGACGTCATCGAGCTGGACGTGTGCTGAACACGGAGGTGGCGTACGTTCGGTGCTTGGATCGGTCGAATCCTGAAGACGTACGACTACATCAACCGCGTTGTCATAACGCTTCCGCTTAACGGTCTACGAGGGTACGTAGACAACACTCTCCCCTCTCGTTGCTATGCCATCACCATGATCTTGCGTGTGCGTAGGAATTTTTTTGAAATTACTACGTTCCGCAACAGTGGCATCCGAGCCTAGGTTTTATGCGTTGATGTTATATGCACGAGTAGAACACAAGTGAGTTATGGGCGATACAAGTCATACTGCTTACCAGCATGTCATACTTTGGTTCAGCGGTATTGTTGGATGAAGCGGCCCGGACCGACATTACGCATACACTTACGCGAGATTGGTTTTACCGCCGTGCTTTGCACACAGGTGACTAGCGGGTGTCAGTTTCTCCAACTTTAGTTGAACCGAGTGTGGCTACGCCCGGTCCTTGTGAAGGTTAAAACAGCACCAACTTGACGAACTATCATTGTGGTTTTGATGCGTAGGTAAGAACGGTTCTTGCTCAGCCCGTAGCAGCCACGTAAAACTTGCAACAACAAAGTAGAGGACGTCTAACTTGTTTTTTCAGGGCATGTTGTGATGTGATATGGCCAAGACGTGATGCTATATTTTATTGTATGAGATGATCATGTTTTGTAACCGAAGTTATCGGCAACTGGCAGGAGCCATATGGTTGTCGCTTTATTGTATGAAATGCAAACGCGCTGTAATTGCTTTACTTTATCACTAAGCGGTAGCGATAGTCGTAGAAGCAATAGATGGCGTAAACGACAACGATGCTACGATGGAGATCAAGGTGTCGCGCCGGTGACGATGGTGATCACGACGATGCTTCGGAGATGGAGATCACAAGCACAAGATGATGATGGCCATATCATATCACTTATATTGATTGCATGTGATGTTTATCCTTTATGCATCTTATCTTGCTTTGATTGACGGTAGCATTTTAAGATGATCTCTCACCAAAAATTATCAAGAAGTGTTCTCCCTGAGTATGCACCGTTGCCAAAGTTCGTCGTGCCCAGACACCTCGTGATGATCGGATGTGATAAGCTCTACGTCCATCTACAACGGGTGCAAGCCAGTTTTGCACACGTAGAATACTCAGGTTAAACTTGACGAGCCTAGAATATGCAGATATGGCCTCGGAACACGGAGACCGAAAGGTCGAGCGTGAATCATATAGTAGATATGATCAACATAGTGATGTTCACCATTGAAAACTACTCCATCTCACGTGATGATCGGTTATGGTTTAATTGATTTGGATCACGTGGTCACTTAGATGACTAGAGAGATGTCTGTCTAAGTGGGAGTTCTTAAGTAATATGATTAATTGAACTTAAATTTATCATGAACTTAGTACTGGTAGTATTTTGCAAATTATGTTGTAAGATCAATAGCTTGCGTTGTTGCTTTCATATGTTTATTTTGATATGTTCCTAGAGAAAATTGTGTTGAAAAATGTTAGTAGCAATGATGCGGATTGGATCCGCGATCTGAGGTTTATCCTCATTGCTGCACAGAAGAATTATGTCCTTAATGCACCGCTAGGTGACAGACCTATTGCAGGAGCAGATGCACACGTTATGAACGTTTGGCTAGCTCAATATGATGACTACTTGATAGTTTTGTGCACCATGCTTTATGGCTTAGAATCGGGACTTCAAAGATGTTTTGAACATCATGGACCATATGAGATGTTCCAGGAATTGAAGTTAATATTTCAAGCAAATACCCGAGTTGAGAGATATGAAGTCTCCAACAAGTTCTATAGCTAAAAGATGGAGGAGAATCGCTCAACTAGTAAGCATGTGCTCAGATTGTCTGGATACTTCAATCGCTTGAATCAAGTGGGAGTTAATCTTTCAGATAAGATAGTGATTGACAGAATTCTCTAGTCACCATCACTAAGTTACTAGAACTTCGAGATGAACTATAGTATGCAAGGGATGACAAAAAAATGATTCCCGAGCTCTTCGTGATGTTGAAATCAACAAAGGTAGAAATCAAGAAAGAGCATCAAGTGTTGATGATTGACGAAACCACTAGTTTCAAGAAAAGGGCAAAGGGAAAGAAAGGGAAACTTCAAGTAGAATGGCAAACAAGTTGTCACTCCCGTGAAGAAGACCAAAGCTGGACCAAAGCCTGAAACTGAGTGCTTACACTGCAAAGGAAATGGTCACTAGAAGCGGAAATACCCTGAATATTTGGTGGATAAGAAGGATGGCAAAGTGAACAAGGGTATATTTGATATACAGGTTATTGATGTGTGCTTTACTAGTGTTTATAGTAGCCCCTGAGTATTTGATACTTGTTCGGTTACTAAGATTAGTAACTCGAAACAGGAGTTACAGAATAAACAAATACTAGTTGAAAGGGAAGTGACGATGAGTGTTGGAAGTAGTTCCAAGATTGATATGATCATCATCGCACACTCCCTGTACTTTCGGGATTATTGTTAAACCTAAATAAACGTTATTTGGCGTTTGCGTTGAGCATGAATATGATTTGATCATGTTTATTGCAATACGGTTATTCATTTAAAATCAGAGAATAATTGTTATTCTATTTAAATGAATAAAACCTTCAATGGTCATACACCCAACGAAAATAGTTTGTTGGCTCTCGATCGTAGTGATACACATATTCATAATATTGATGCCAAAAGATGCAAAGTTAATAATGATAGTGCAACTTATTTGTGGCACTGTCGTTTTGGTCATATCGGTGTAAAGCGCATGAAGAAACTCCATAAAGATGGATTTTCGGAATTACTTGGTTATGAATCATTTGATGCTTGCGAACCGTGCCTTTTGTGCAAGGTGACTAAAACTCCGTTCTCCGGAACAATGGAACAAGCTACTGACTTATTGGAAATAATACATACCGATGTATGCGATCCAATGAGTGTTGATGCTCGTGGCAAGTATCGCTATTTTCTGACCTTCACAAAATGATTTGAGCAGATATGGGTATATCTACTTGATGAATCATAAGTCTGAAATAATTGAAAGATTCAAAGAATTTCAGAGTGAAGTGGAAAAATCATCGTAACAAGAAAATAAAGTTTCTGCGATCTGATCATGGAAACTAATATTTGAGTTACGAGTTTGGCCTTCAATTAAAACAATGTGGAATAGTTTCACAGCTCACGCCACCTGGAACACCACAACGTTATGGTGTGTCCGAACGTCGTAACCGCACTTTATGGGATATGGTGCGATCTATGATGTCTCTTACTGATTTACCATTATTGTTTTGGGGTTATGCATTAGAGACAGCTGCATTCACGTTAAAAGGGCACCATCTAAATCCGTTGAGACGACACTATATGAACTATGGTTTAGCAAGAAACCCAAGTTGTCGTTTCTTAAAGTTTGAGGCTGTGATGCTTATGTGAAAAAGTTTCATCCTGATAAGCTCAAACCCAAATCGGAGAAGTGCGTCTTCATAGAATACCCAAAGGAAATTGTTGGGTAAACCTTCTATCACAGATCCGAAGGCAAGATATTTGTTGCTAAAAATGGATCCTTTCTAGAGAAGGAGTTTCTCTCGAAAGAAGTGAGTGGGAGGAAAGTAGAACTTGATGAGGTAACTGTACCTTCTCCCAAATTGGAAAATAGTTCATCACTGAAATAAGTTCCAGTGATTCCTACACCAATTAGTGAGGAAGCTAATGATGATGATCATGAAACTTCAGATCAAGTTACTACAAAACCTCGTAGGTCTTCCAGAGTACGGTCTGCACCAGTGTGGTACGGTAATCCTATTCTGAAAGTCATGTTACTAGACCATGATAAACCTACAAACTATGAGGAAGCGATGATGAGCCCAGATTCGGCAAAATGGCTGGACGCCATGAAATCTGAGATATGATCCATGTATGAGAACAAAGTGTGGACTTTGGTGGACTTGCCAGATGATCGGCAAACCATAAGAAATAAATGGATCTTCAAGAGGAAGACGGACGTTGATAGTAGTGTGACTATCTACAAAGCTCGACTTGTCGCAAAAGGTTTTTTGACAAGTTCAAGGTGTTGACTACAATGAGATTTTCTCAACTGTAGCGATGCTTAAGTCTGTCCGAATCATGTTAGCAATTGCCACATTTTATGAAATCTGGCAAATGGATGTCAAAACTGCATTCCTTAATGGTTTTCTTAAAGAAGAATTGTATATGATGCAACCAGAAGGTTTTGTCAATCCTAAAGGTGCTAACAAAATGTGCAAGCTCCAGCGATCCATCTATGGACTGGTGCAAGCATCTCAGAGTTGGAATATACGCTTTGATAAGTTTATCAAAGCATATAATTCTGTACAGACTTACGGTGAAGCCTGTATTTACAAGAAAGTGAGTGGGAGCACTACAGCATTTCTGATAAGTATATGTGAATGACATATTGTTGATCGGAAATAATGTAGAATTATTCTGCAAAGCATAAAGGAGTGTTTGAAAGGAGTTTTTCAAAGAAAGACCTCGGTGAAGCTGCTTACATATTGAGCATCAAGATCTATAGAGATAGATCAAGACGCTTGATAAGTTTTTCAATGAATACATACCTTGACAAGATTTTGAAGTAGTTCAAAATGGAACAGTCAAATAAAGAGTTCTTGCCTATGTTACAAGGTGTGAAATTGAGTAAGACTCAAAGCTAGACCACGGCAGAAGATAGAAAGAGAATGAAAGTCATTCCCTATGCCTTGGCCATAGGTTCTATAAAGTATGCCATGCTGTGTACCAGATCTATTGCATACCCTACCACTGAGTTTGGCAAGGGAGTACAATAATGATCTAGGAGTAGATCACTGGACAGCTGTCAAACATTATCCTTAGTAGAATAAGGATATGTTTCTCAATTATGGAGGTGACAAAAGGATCGTCGTAAAGGGTTACGTCGATACAAGTTTTGGCACTGATCCAGATGACTCTAAGTCTTAATCTGGATACGTATTGAAAGTGGGAGCAATTAGCTAAGAGTAGCTCCGTGCAGAGCATTATAGACATAGAATATTTGCAAAATACATACGGCTCTGAATGTGACAGACCCGTTGACTAAACTTCTCTCACGAGCAAAACATGATCATACCTTAGTACTCTTTGGGTGTTAATCACATAGCAATGTGAACTAGATTATTGACTCTAGTAAACCCTTGGGGTATTGATCACATGACGATGTGAACTATGGGTATTAATCACATACAGATGTGAATATTGGTGTTAAATCACATGGCGATGTGAACTAGATTATTGACTCTAGTGCAAGTGGAAGACAGAAGGAAATATGCCCTAGAGGCAATAATAAAGTTATTATTTATTTCCTTATTTCATGATAAATGTTTATTATTCATGCTAGAATTGTATTAACCGGAAACATAATACATGTGTGAATACATAGACAAACAGAGTGTCACTAGTATGCCTCTACTTGACTAGCTCGTTAATTAAAGATGGTTATGTTTCCTAACCATAGACATGAGTTGTCATTTGATTAACGGGATCACATCATTAGGAGAATGATGTGATTGACTTGACCCATTCCGTTAGTTTAGCACTTGATCATTTAGTATGTTGCTATTGCTTTCTTCATGACTTATACATGTTCCTATGACTATGAGATTATGCAACTCCTGTTTACCGGAGGAACACTTTGTGTGCTACCAAACGTCACAACGTAACTGGGTGATTATAAAGGTGCTCTACAGGTGTCTCCGAAGGTACATGTTGGGTTGGCGTAAATCGAGATTAGGTTTTGTCACTCCGATTGTCGGAGAGGTATCTCTGGGCCCTCTCGGTAATACACATCACTTAAGCCTTGCAAGCATTGTAACTAATGAGTTAGTTACGGGATGAAGTATTACGGAACGAGTAAAGAGACTTGCCAGTAACGAGATTGAACTAGGTATTGGATACGGACGACCGAATCTCGGGCAAGTAACATACCGATGACAAAGGGAACAACGTATGTTGTTATGCGGTTTGACCGATAAAGATCTTCGTAGAATATGTAGGAGCCAATATGAACATCCAAGTTCCGCTATTGGTTATTGACCGAGAATAGTTCTAGGTCATGTCTACATAGTTCTCGAACCCGTAGGGTCCGCACGCTTAATGTTACGATGATAGTTATATTATGAGTTTATGAGTTTTGATGTACCGAAGGAGTTCGGAGTCCCGGATGAGATCAGGGACATGACGAGGAGTCTCGAAATGGTCGAGACGTAAAGATCGATATATTGGACGACTATATTCGGACTTCGGAAAGGTTCTGAGTGATTCGGGTATTTTCGGGGGTACCGGGGAGTTACGGAAATACGAGGAAGAAGCAATGGGCCTCATGGGCCAAGTGGTGGAAGAGAGGAGGCAGGGCGCGCGGCCCCCCTAGCCCAAACCGAATTGGACAAGGGGCCGGCCCCCCCTTTCCTCCTTTTCCTCCCTATCCTTCCTTCTCCTTCTCCTTCCCTTCCTTCCCCTCTCCTAGTTGGACTAGGAAAGGAGGGAGTCCTACTCCCGGTGGGAGTAGGACTCCTCCCTGGCGCGCCCTCCCTTGGCCGGCCGCCCCTCCCCCTTGCTCCTTTATATACGGGGGCAGGGGGCACCCCATGACACACAAGTTGATCTATGAATCGTTCCTTAGCCGTGTGCGGTGCCCCCCTCCACCATATTCCACCTCGGTCATATCGTCGCGGAGTTTAGGCGAAGCCCTGCGCCGGTACAACATCATCATCGTCACCACGCCGTTGTGCTGACGGAACTCATCCCCGACGCTTCGCTGGATTGGAGCCCGGGGGACGTCATCGAGCTGGACGTGTGCTGAACACGGAGGTGCCGTACGTTCGGTGCTTGGATCGGTCGAATCGTGAAGACGTACGACTACATCAACCGCGTTGTCATAAAGCTTCCGCTTAACGGTCTACGAGGGTACGTAGACAACACTCTCCCCTCTCGTTGCTATGCCATCACCATGATCTTGCGTGTGCGTAGGAAATTTTTTGAAATTACTACGTTCCCCAACATTTCGCACATGGACACAAACGCAACAAGGTACGTAATGGTGTTGGGAGAGAAGTGATGGAGTTGGGCTCCGAAAAAGTTCAAGAAACCCCGGAAAAACGGGTGCGGGGGAAGGGAGAAACCGCGGTCGACATGGGTGGCAAGCAGAATGCACTCACTCGGTCACGGCTGAGGTTCCGTCTCCCCCTCTAGCAGCCTCGCAGCCCCGTTGGCAATCAGTCCGGACTCATCCAGCTCCTCCAAATCTTCCCGCCGGAGCGAAGATTGGATCCAATCGCCCTGGATCCAACCCGGCGGCAGCGCCAACCGTGATGATGACCCCCGATTCATCTTCTTGCCTTTTGCCGCCCCCATCGCCTTCTTCGCACATTCCAGCGCTGCTGTCTTGTCCTTCACCATGGTGGCGGGGCGGCAACGTTGAGAGAGAAGGAGCAAGATGCGGTGGAGAAGCAGGGGAGAAAGAAGGAGAATGGACGCGCACAGTGCAGACGCCTCGGCCCCGTCGCCTTTTAAGGACCCACTTCCGAGTGGTTGACGCGTGAGACCGGGCAATCCTATCAAATCCTGCAACAGTCGCGCGTTGGGTACATGGCGAAAAAGGTGGCGCGGAGATCGAGGTGCCCCTATCTATCCACCCCGCTTACTACGGCACGCTTTGCCTCGCGTGCTTCCCTGAAATTTCGAATCCCGTGAGATCCGGGATACGCCGTTGCCAATCGCGCCAAATATTTTGCATCAAAAATAACACTCGACGAGTGATGGTATAAATCCACTTGGCAACTTCTGAATCGATCAAGGCGACTGAAATGAAGTCGAAGTTCCAACATGGGCCTCCCATTCAAACATGAGTACTTGTGAAGCACAAGAGTCGAGGCAAGATCAACTTCAACCTTCTTTTCACTCGGACCTCAATCCATTTGGGGGCTAATGATGATGATATAGACCTGGGGTAGGGTCATAGGCCTGACCTATACGCCCTACCCAAGGTCACTACCCTACAAACAAAGAAGCTCAAGAGACAACAAGGAGTGCCCAATGAAGGCGTCGAGTGCAATCCACTCGACCAATCAATCACTCTGGTACCCCTCCTTCCTGATGTCACACGACCAGTAAATCATTCGACCATACAAGAAACCACTCGACCTAGTGAAGACCAGGAGTCACTCAAAACGGCAACGGTCAGACGTTCACTCCGTAGTCTTTAAGATCATTAAAAGCACTTTATGGCTGGCGTTATCAGTAACGCCCCATCTTTATGTACATTGAACTCTTGGTAACGGGGGATGGCCGGGGTCCTGGCGCACTCTATATAAGCCACCCCCTCCTCTGGCACAAGGGTTCGCACCCCCTGTAACACACACCCTCATAATTCAGTCGACCGCCTTAGGGCACCGAGACGTAGGGCTTTTACCTCCTCCGAGAGGGGCCTGACCTCGTAAACACTTGCGTAGAATCACACCATAGCTAGGACCTTGCCTCCTCATTCGTACCCCCTATACTTACTGTCAGACTTAGAACCACGACAGCCGCCCCCTCCCCTAGGGAAACCCTAGGGCACCTCCTCCTCCTCCCTTACCCCTATATATAGTGAGGGGGTTGGAGGGCAGCCATACCCCCTTCCCCTGGCGCAGCCCCTCCCTCCTCCAACACCTCCTCCTCCTCCGTAGCGCTTGGGGAAGCCCTGCAGGAGAACCACAAGCTCCACCACCACGCCGTCGTGCAGCCGGAGCTCTCCCTCAACTTCTCCTCTCCCCCTGCTTGATCAAGAAGGAAGAGACGTCCCCGGGCTGTACGTGTGTTGAACGCGAAGGCGTCGTCCATTCGGCGCTAGATCAGATCTTCCGCGATTTGAATCGTCGCGAGTACGACTCCATCAACCGTGTTCTTGTAATGCTTCCGCTTAGCGATCTTCAAGGGTATGAATATGCACTCCCTCTCTCTCTCTCTCTCGTTGCTAGTATCTCCTAGATTGATCTTGGTGACACGTAGGAAAATTTTGAATTATGTCTACGTTCCCCAACAGTATGAGCCTAGTTGCGAGTCGATGGTAGACATGCAACCAGGGTGACAAACTAACTACAATGATCTGGGATGAAAAACAAAATATAAGTCTACTTGCGAGTCGACGGTGGTCTTGCATCTGTGATAACTACACAAAACTATGATACCAGTTGAGAGTCGAGGGTAAACCTGCAATTAGGATGAAAACAAATTGTGGGTCCGGTTGCGAGTCGGTGGGTCGACTTGCAACTGGGAAATAACAAAACTATGGGCCTAGTTGTGGTTTAAGGATGTACTTGCAACTAGGATAATAACAAAACTCTGGGCCTAGTTGTGATTCAAGGATGGACTTGCAACTGGGACAACCGAGAAAACTACAAACCCATTTGTGAGTCAAGCATGGACTTACAACTATGATGTAACAAACTACGGGTCCAGTTATGAGTGAGGGAAGGACTTGCAACTCAGACAACTACACAAAACTACGATACCATTTGCGAGACAAGGGTGGACTTGCAACTGGGGCAATAAACAACTACGAGCCGAGTTGCGAGTCGAGCGTGAACTTGAAACTAGGATAAAAAATGCCCAATTGCGAGTCAAGTTTCGACTTGCAGCTGGTATTTAACAAAGTATGGGCCCAGTTGTGAGTCAATGATGGACTTGCTACTAGGATGAAAAACATAACACTACTCTAGTTGTGAGCTGAGGGTGAGCTCGCAACTTTGACAACTACGAGCCTAGTTGTGAGTCGAAGCTGAATTTGCAACTGGGACAACTACAAAACTACGAGCCCGATTGCGAGTCAAGAGTTGACTTGCAACTGGGATAACACAAACTATGAGCTGAGTTGCAAGTCAATGATGGACTTCAACTGGTATGAAACAAGCTACGAGCCCAGTTGCGAGTGAAGGACAAACTTGCAACTGAGACAACCAGACGAAACCGCGATACCCATTTGTGAGTCGAGGGTGGACTTGCAACTGGGAAATATAATAACAAACTACGAGCCCAGGTGCGAGTCGAGCGTGGACTTGCAACTGGGATGAAAGACAAAAGACATGACTAGTTCCAAGTCGAGGGTGGATTTGCGACCGGGACTCCTACGAGCTCATCTACAAGTCAAGGGTGGACTTGCAACTGGGACAACTACGAAACTATGAGCCCAGTTCCGAGTCAATAGTCGACTTGCAACTAGGATGAAATAAACTATGGGCCCAGTTACGAGTGTGGAGTTGCAACTAGGATGAAAAAAAACATAGGCTCCAATTGCGAGTCGAGGGTGGGCTTGCAACTCGTACAACTACGAGCCTTGTTGTGAGTCGATGTTGGACTTGCAAGTGATACAACTACGAAACTACAAGCCCAGTTGCGAGTTAAGGATCGATTTGTAACTGGGATGAAACAAATTACATGGACCTACAAGTGGGACGAAAAACAAAACACAACCAAAGTTGCGAGTTAAGGGGCGGGCTTGCAACTGTAATGGATCAAACTATAAACCTAGTTGTGAGTCAAGGGTGTACTTGTAAATGGGACAACTACACAAAACTATGATACGAGTTGTGAGTCAAGGATGGACCTGCAACAACTGGGACAATTTCAGAAAATTACGATACGAGTTGTGAGTCAAGTATGGACTTGCAACTAGGATAACTACAAATTACGAGCCCAGTTGCGAGTTAAGGGTGAACTTGCAACTAAGTAAAAAGGGTCAGACCCGAGTTGCATGCGGATGGTGGACTTGCAACTAGGAGAAAAAAAAGTCGAGACCAGTTGCATGTCGAGGGTGAACAGGCTTGCAACAGGGACACAAAAAAGGGCCAGGGACTTGTGACTATAACAGAAAGGCGTGCAAAATACAATCGAGGGAGAAACACTTGTAGTTACTTCTCTACTAGCGGACATGCAACTAGTTGACAACCCTACTGACACCGTTGTAGTTGCATTGGGAGTCGTTTGCAGTCGGGTTACAACATTTACAGTTGCAAGTCTAGTGGTGCACATGCAACTAGAAAATGAACCCCCGTACCGCCCAAGTTCATGTTGGGACCATGCAGTTGAATCGAGTTGCAACCCTTGCAGTTACATGTCCAATGGTGAACATGAACTGGCAGACAACCCCCTACGTAATCAGTCCAGACACATAAAAGCCCATGTAATTGCAGTTGAGTTGCAATCTTTGTAGTTACATATTTAGGGGTGAATATTTAAATAGACCGACACCCCTCTATCGACCCAATTACAGTCATATCTTTACCTAATAATAAAGCAATTTGGGTTTCTTTCGTCCGTCATGGCATTTTTCCGAAAAGTCCTTCTATTTCAGAGAAGTCAACCCGTAGTCCTGTTTTAAGTCAAAACGAATCGTTTTTTCGTATTTCAAAAGTCCCTGTGTTTTCTTGAAATCAACCCGCCATCCCAATTTAAGTCACACTCGAACCGTTATTTTAGGTTTTTTGAAACCCCCCCTGACGTTTTAGGTAATTCATCCGCGGATCATATGTAAGTCAAACAAATACATTTTTAAATCATCCATATCTTTTAAACCGTAACTCCGATTTGAACATGTTATATATAAAATTTGATTAGAAAAATATGTAGAATATGAATATGAGATTATTTTTACCTATTAAGTATTTTTAATATTATTTTGGAATATATTTAAATCAAACAAATGATTTTCTAAATTATCCGTATCTTTTAAACTGTAACTTTGATTTTAACATATTATATATGAAATTTTAATAGAAAAATGTGTGGAATCTAAATATTATGTTAATTTTACCTGTTAAATATTTTTAAAATATTGTTTTGAAAGCAAACCTCTAATTTCTAGCTCAAGATCCGTTTTTCTTTCATACCGGTAGCGATCCCGATTGCAAATAAGCACCCCAGTATAACCATATAGGCAAAAAAACATCAATAACTACACATGCATACCTCTGAAAATGCATACCTCTGAAAAATGTCGCAGGGGAAAACAACAGATTTCTCATCGCGATAATGAGAGAGAGAGAGAGAGAGGCGAGGGAGGAGAGAGGGAGAGAGAGGCGCCTTAGGATTAACCATATTCAAACACGTTTTTTTGTTGTTTTGTGTGAACACCGAGGCCATCGTCGGCAAGGGTGAGAAGGAGGATAAGCGGCAACACAAATATGATGCCTCGCAAATATAAAGGAGATGGACCTATAGAGTGATGGTTGTTGGGTTAAGAGTGTGTGTTATGTTTTTTCTCCTGTTGCAACGCACGGGCTCTTTTGCTAGTATAATAATAAAGCAAATTGGGTTTCTTTCGTCTGTCATGGCATTTTTTTAGAAAAGTCCCTCTATTTCAGAGAATCCAATCCGTAGTCCTGTTTTAAGTTGAAACGAAGCGTTTTGTTTTTTTGTCGATTAGAAAAATATGTAGAATATGAATATGAGATTATTTTTACCTGTTAAGTATTTTTAAATATTATTTTAGAATATATTTGAGTCAAACCAAATGATTTTCTAAATTATCTGTATCTTTTAAACCGTAACTTCGATTTTAACATATTATATATGAAATTTTATTAGAAAAATGTGTGGAATCTAAATATGATGTTAATTTTACCTGTTAAATATTTTTAAAATGTTATTATGAAAGCAAACTTATAATTTATAGCGCAAGATCCGTTTTTTCATACCGGCGGCGATCCGGATTGCAAATAAATACCCCACTATAACCATATACGGGAAAAAAAACATCGATAACTACACATGCATACCTCTGAAAAATGTCGCAAGGGAAAACAACAAATTTCTCATCGCGAGAGTGAGAGAAAGCGAGCGAGATAGAGGGGGGGGGGGGGGGGGGGAGAGGGGGAGAGGGAGGAGAGAGGGAGAGAGAGACGCCTTAGGATTAACCATATTCAACACACATTTTTTGTTATTTTGTGTGAACACCGAGGCCATCGCCGGCGAGGGTGAGAAGGAGGATAAGCGGCAACACAAATATGATGCCTCGCAAAAATAAACGAGATGGACCTATTGTGGTCTTGAGTGATGGTTGTTAAGTTAAGAGTGTGTGTTATGTTTTCTTTCCAGTTGCAACGCACGGGCTCTTTTGCTAGTTATTAGGAATCATGAAGTTACAAATCAAATTGCAACACTTGTAATTGTAATCCGACATGCAAATTTATTTTTGCAGAAAACATTTGCTCTAGTGCGTGTACCTCACCAATAAAAAAAATGAATGACACGCTGAGGGAGGTCTCTTCCTCGCTCGATCCCGACCGATCCCGCACAGTGTGGGCCACGCCTGTCCATGACGCAAGGGCCGACGTCACTCCTCCCGGTCTGGGCGCGGACGACTGCACGAAGGCCCAGTAGTCCACGCCAGTCGCTCCACGCCACCACCGCAGAGGCCATGGATGGAGAAGGCGCGCACCACAGGCCCTCCCCCTCCTCCTCATCCGGCCGCCCCTTCCTCTCCGGCCTCTGCGCCGCCGCGCTCCGCCGCAAGCCCATCTCCGCGCGCGCCTCTGCCGCCGCCTCCGGCGAGGGTCTCGTGCGGCAGCTCGGCGTCCTCGAGCTCGTGCTCCTCGGGATCGGCGCGTCCATCGGCGCCGGCATCTTCGTCATCACCGGAACCGTCGCCCGCGACGCCGGCCCAGGTTAATTATTAGCCCCTTACGCCTCTGTTCCTCTTTCGATTTCGAATCAACACTGCACACTACTACTCGGTCAACAGACTGCAGTTTGCAATTGTGGCAGCAGCTTGTTGGTTTGGCTCAAATGTGGCCAAAATTGGAGCCAACTGGTAGCCATTTATTTAGACTTGCCAACGGCATGTCAAATATTGGCATCAAATTAATTAGCCTCATAATTCATTACAGTAGTGAGCTCAAATATTCTGATCCATGCTGTCAAATAATAAATCTGAATACCTAGTTTTTCTATCATCGAATAGGTTGATGTTGCTCAGTAGCGTTTGGTTGTTATCGTCACTTACTTTGATATCATCAGCTGCCACTCCAAAGTTTGTTTCCTTGTTTATTTCTGCTTAAATAACATGTTTGCTTCAAACAGGTGTTACAATCAGTTTTGCTCTTGCTGGAGCTGCGTGTGTGCTCAATGCATTGTGCTATGCTGAACTGGCATCTCGTTTTCCTGCCGTGGTCGGCGGAGCATACTTGTACACATATGCAGCGTTTAATGAACTCACGGCCTTCTTGGTTTTCACCCAGTTGATGCTTGATTACCATATTGGGGCAGCAAGCATTGCTCGTAGCTTAGCAAGCTATTTTATCCAATTCTTGGAGCTGATTCCGTCTGTGAAAGGCAATGTTCCAAGTTGGATTGGGCATGGAGAGGAGTTTTTTGGTGGTGTTGTTTCAATTAACATATTGGCTCCAATCCTTCTTGTCATCCTGACTGTGATCCTATGCCGCGGTGTCAAAGAATCATCTGCAGTGAATACCTTTATGACTACATTGAAGGTAAGACTGCTTCTAAACTAAGATATGTTTGTTTCTTCAATCACAAGTAACATTTGAAAGTTAAATTGGCTAGGTCAAATATTGTTGTAGAACAATTTTGTGATGTTCTATGATATTGTGATTTGTGCTTGCACAAAGCGATATTTTCCATGATTTATAACTTGCAACGCAATACGAGTTTGGTGAGCAACTTTTCATGATTTGCTCAAATGATTATTAACTATGTCTGTGGTTTTGTCTGCCATGTTGGATTTGATGTGGGGATGCAGATAATCATCGTCATAGTCGTTGTATTTGCTGGTGTGTTTGAGGTGGATGTATCAAACTGGTCACCATTTATGCCGAATGGTTTCAAAGCTGTTGTAACCGGATCTACAGTAGTCTTCTTTGCATATGTTGGATTCGATGCAGTTGCTAATTCTGCCGAGGAAGCTAAAAACCCACAGGTAATTTTACTATTATTTCCGTACTATCACCTTAAGTACTCCCTCTGTCCACTTTTATAAGCCCTTGAAGACATTTCAGACAGGGTGCAAAGTAGCTCATTTTCAGTTGTATGAGACGACTTATAAAAGTGAACGGAGGGAGTATTTTTTTTTGTCATCATAATTCATTTGCCTTTTAGAACCTGGAAATGTTCTCCCATTTTCATTAAATGTTCTCCCTTTGTCATCATAGTTCATTGGCTTCTTAGAATTTAGAAACATTCTCCAATTTTCAATTAATATCTTCCCTTTTGTCATCATAATATGTTCTAACTTTTCTTTTCACTATCATCCAAACCAATATGTCCAGCGGGACTTGCCTATTGGCATCCTAGGAAGCCTTCTGGCATGTGTCATCCTATATGTTGCTGTATGCTTGGTGATTACTGGAATGTTGCCATATACATTACTGGGTGAAGATGCTCCCTTGGCTGAGGCTTTTTCTGCAAAGGGGCTGAAATTTGTAACTGTTTTGATCAGCATTGGAGCTGTTGCTGGTCTTACTACAACACTTCTTGTTGGTCTGTATGTTCAGGTAACCTGATGACATTATTATCTATCACTGACGGACTAATAGTTTCTTCTGAATCATATTATTCCACTTTACCAACATCACCTCCTTTTGATCCATAACAGTCACGTTTGTATCTTGGACTTGGAAGGGACGGCCTACTACCTTCAATATTTTCTAAAGTTCATCCAACACTGCATACTCCTCTGCACTCTCAGATCTGGGTTGGTTGTGTTGCAGCAGTCTTAGCTGGCCTCTTTAATGTGCATGCACTCTCTCATATTCTCTCAGTTGGCACACTGGTATTGAAGCTTCAGAATGCTATTTGCAATTGTAACACAAGATTTGGCTGTTCATAAGTGACATTTAACTGCTTTTTTTTGGGACCAGACAGGCTACTCGGTTGTATCAGCTTGTGTGATCACACTTCGATGGAGCGACAAAGCAACTAATTCTCGCTCCGTTGGAAAAATTTCAATCTGGCAGGAGGGTGTTTTCTGTCTTGTCATGGTGGCTCTCTGTGGTTTCATAGCAGGAATATCCTACCGGTTTAGCTATTCTATTGCCTTCATCATCATAGCTTTTCTAATAGCTACCGTCGGCAGTTTTTCTCTGCTGTTTCGACAGGTAAGTGCATTTTCTTTCAATTTGTAGTACGTACCAAATAAGAGATCATTATATCATCACTAAAAATCTCAGATGCACCAAATTGTCCATGGTTTCACAATCATTTGCATCTTCGTTAGCTATTACATGAATCAGAGTCTGATGCTTTCTGGTTTGCGGGCTCGTGGCCATGTAATGCCACGCACTCCATCCGATCCATATTAATATGGATCGGAGGGAGTAGCAAAATTTGACATGCATGGATGTCAGATCCCGCTATTAATCGGGTGGTTCTTCTAACATTGTATGACATCCATTTCCAGGTGTATGTTCCTGTGGACCCGCCTCGCTTTTCTTGTCCTGGAGTTCCTATGGTTCCGATTGTCTCTGTTTTCTTCAATATGTTTTTGTTTGCTCAGGTAAGCAGGATTTTACTTGTAGCTGTATTTACCAGAATTTATAGTTGATGATTTCATTACAAAAATGTACTGTAGTAGTTTGCCCTGTTTACTGACTGCCATCATAGGACTAATGGTTTGGTAATGGCCCTTTGTTTGCAGCTACATGAAGAAGCTTGGTACAGATTTGTCATCCTTAGTCTCATCGCGGCGGGAGTATATGCTGGATATGGTCAGTACAATGCTGTTCCGTCTACTTCGGACCACTCGTCTATTGCATACCATGGAGTGCCTTCGGAAGCCCCATGATCTATTGCGAGCCTCCGAGTTTATCTGAAAATCCATGTACCATTGGATCGTCAGGGGAGGCCATGGCCATAACCCTTTACCTGTATTGCTCGAAGCCGTATGTGCAGTACGTTCTCCATAGTTCCATATGTACATCTGTATGATATTTTGGAGGTCAGCCACCATATCATTTAACAATGAAATGACAGCGAAAGTTTTGTTGAGCAGGACACACACACACACACACACACACACACACACACACACACACACACACACACACACACACACACACCAAAGATTCACTTGGAAAGGCTTTGAAAGTCACGATTGAAAGCTTTATGTACTTGTAGTATTACAGTTCATAACTTCATATATGTACTTAATTCATCTGAGAAATTTATAGTTTATAAGTGCTGTTGCTTTTTTTGTTGTTGTTGCAATGATTTTGGAGCCGATTCATGACGTTTCTTTAACAGGAACATGATTTTGAGTTTCTTACATCTGATGTTGGGCTGGGCTCTGCTCGCTGTGAAAGAACGGGCAACTCAATGCCTGCCACGGCTCAGCCTCCTCGTATATTTATATCAACAGAAAACATTGTTTATACAAATATACAATGAGACAAATAATATGGAACTATTGATTCGGTGGTAGCCTGGTGTGCACTCCAAGTCGATCGGTAGCCGACGGATGGTAGGACTCTTAACACGCGCCGGCAGTCTGAAATGGGAATAGAATGGACCTGAAGACGAGTGAAATTCTTGAAAAAGAGCTGTGGGTAAGCCCTTTGCAAAATATATCTGCAAACCGTGAAGATGATGGGACATGTAATACTGGAACATCATCAAGTGCCGCCTTCTCCCAAAAAGCTTGACATGCTTAGTCCGGCGATGTCGAACTGGATTGGTTGATAAGTAGGCGGCACGGACGTTGTCAGAGTAGACAATAGTAGCACTCAGAAATTGCTTGTCGAAGCTCCTGTAATAGTTGACAAACCTAACATGACTCTGGAAAAACTACAACAATCGCCCTGTACTCTGCCAGCCTCTGCACTAGTGGGAACCATTGTCTGTCAGCGGGAGGACCAGAAGACAATGTTATCAACGAGATCGAAACTACTGCTTGGACGACAGTAGCCCGCACGAACTTTGGACGATGGAAGGTTTGGACGGTGCAATCAAGTTCTGCTCCGTACATGAACGGCTGAGTTGGAGCGTACGGTGTCTGGGCACCCAGCCCAATCGGCATCCCAGTAGGTAGTCAGAGAATAAGAAGAAGTGCGGTGTAAGAGCATCTCCAATTTGCATCTCCGAGGTCCAAAAACACCTTTTTAATAGAGGGTGTAGGTGTAAAAAAAAATACATCTCCGCCTCCTGGAGATGTAAATTACAACACCTCGCGGTGCAAATTTGCATCTCCGCCATATGAAGATGTAAAAATGCAACGCCCAACTGTCTTTCATTTCACTCCCGCATGACTAGCTGCCGCCGGCAGCCGTCGATTCACCTTCGGCCGCCGCTGAATCAAAGCATCTCCGGCGGCTGCGGCTGGCCTAAATGCCTTCCTTGGCGAGCTCTAAGATGGGCTAGGCTTCTTCCTAGCCTAGACCCCCGGTCGGAGTTAGGGGAGGCACGCCACGTCACCTGCCCGACGGCCTCGAGCCTCGAGAGTTCTTCCAGCCGTGCAAAGCCGACCGCTGGCCGCACCGAGCTCCAGCCTTCTTCTCTGCCGACCTGCGGCCATCTCCTCTGCCAAGCAGTTGCAACCGCCCGCACCTGCCGCCGCCGAATGGCTGCCCAACCTGCAGTCGGCCGATTTCGTCCACCCCACAAGCAAGGTGTACGACGAAATTCCCGAAGGTAAAAAAATGATGAAACTTGACGGCTTTTTTGTTGGGGTTGGAGAGTTAGTTTGACGGTGATTTTCCGCATTGTAGATGAGCGCGTGTGACTCCTGTTTCATGGAAGATTCCTCGTCGAATGTTTTATTTCAATTTGTGCAACTGAACAGCGACTGCATAGCAGCTACAGCGGTCGTGCGGCCGGCGGCCGGTTTTGCATCTCTAGTTTGCATCTTCTATTGGAGTTGCTCTTTTACATCTCTGTTTTGCATCATCTATTGGAGTTGGCCCCTTTTCGGAGATGCAAAAAGCACTTTTTGAAGATGTAATCTCGTGTTTTACATCTTCTATTGAAGATGCTCTAATGATAGACCATGACGGGGAGTTCCATTTAGATACTGAAGGATGCGTTCGATGATGAGAGAAAAGTAGGATTCACGAGGATCATGCATGTGGAGACAAACTTGTTGTACGACATAAACAATGTCATGGCGAGTGAGAGTAGCATCTTCAAGAGTACCCACTATGCTACGATAACATGAAGGATCATCAACCAAAGGGTTGATCGAAGAAGATAGTTTAGCTTTGGTGCCAATGAGTGTAGAAACAGGATGCCAGTCGCGCATGCCAGAAGATGTCATGAATATATTGGCATTGTGAAAGATGGAGGCCATTAGATGTACGAGTGACTAAAATGCCAAGAAAGTGATGTAGACGAATGGCAAATTCACTGGCCATAGCGCGAGGGATGGTAGCAATAGTAGATGAGGAGGAAGCAGTGAGAATGATGTCATTGACATAAAGTAGAAAATAAGGCATGGAGGAACCTTGATGGAAATGAATAGAGAGGCATCAGATTTTGATTGAGCAATGGTGGCAAAGCGCTAAAACAAAGTGGTGTGGTGATGTTCTTGGCGGTTGTGTTTGAAGAGATAGGCAAGGCTCAAAGGAGAAATCATCCCAATGGATGGGAGAAGGCAACACTCTAGTTCTCATTCTATGAGCGTGGTTCCGTTTGGGTGTGTCTACATCAAAACCATGCTTCTGACAACTATGAGCCGGACGACTGGTGTATTGCAGAAACGTTCTCGGTAAGTGGGGGCATCAACATAGGGTGACTTCGTTTATGGTGGTGTTCTTTCGGGTACCGAGTTATGATTTCCGGGGTGAAACCCACAAGCATGGCCTTAGTCGTTGTACCCAGCAATGGTGGATCTCTATCTGTTCCTCATTGAAGGCATTGTCTAGAGATTAATCGGACTTTCTCCAAGGTGAAACCCCATGACTTGGCTTTGATGGTTGATCAGACAACAACGACGCTGGTGCACCATCCCCTTCCTGGAGGTGTCACTCTTGGAGAACTTTTTTCGCAGCACTGGTGTTGCTGCTAATGATGGTGGTTGTTTCTACTGCTTTCGCGAAGTCCTTTCTCCTTTTCTTTTCTCTTTCTTTTTCATTTGACCTAGGCGTATTTTTGATTTTTTTAGGGTTTTGTTCTTTGCCGATGAATATCTTTGTGTGTGTGTGTGCGCGCTTTTTGTATTTCGTATCACCCCATGTTTCACTATGAGTTAATGACAAATACTCCTACCAAAACAAATACCGTTGTTCAGAGCATCTCCAACGCGCCGACTCAAACGGACGGCGATTTGTCCCTTTTTGTTTGTTTGGATCAGCCACCCGCTTGGCGTCTGCCCTGTTTATGATTTTGGTCGACAGTGCGCCCAACGCCCGCGACCCATTTCATGTCCGCGCACAAATTTGAAAAGGCCCGCGGTCGTAGATCATGCCAGCAGCCAGCCCGTCGTCCAAAGTTCATGCCAGCTCAAAAAACACCACACAATTCATGCCGGCGCACTTGCCAGCGCACAATAAGGGGCGGAAAATTCAACCACGCCATCTCGGTCATGGTCATGCCAGCACACTTGCCCGGCATACAAAAAAGGGATGGCGGTCGTCACCATAGACCACTCGTCATCGAACTTGAGCATGCCGGCCCGCATCTTCTCGAACCACGGCCTCTTCCTTGGTGACACGGTGTTGAGGTCCACCTTCACGATCTTCACCCCGTCATCATGCTAGCGAGAGCCACTTCTTTCGCCTTGGTCTTGGCATTGGCGGCCTCGATCTCTTGCATCTTGGCCTGCTTCTCCGTCTCCATCTCAAGCATCCTCGCTTGCTTCTCCGCCTCCATCTCAAGGATCCTCGCTTGCTTCTCCGCCTCCATCTCAAGCCTCCTCCTTTGGATCTCCATGAAGGCGTTCATTTGCTCTTCCTTGTCTTGCCGACACTTCTTCTCCCTTGAGTCTTTCTTTGTCATCATGCACTCCATGGTTGCGATCAAGGCGATCGACGTCGCATCCCGCTTGTCCTCCTTGGATTTGGTCTTCCCCCGCGGTCGTGGCTTATCGCCCTCCCCAACCTCCTCCACGGCTCTCTTCCCCCCACGTGCCATGAGGGAGGCATATTGCGCCTTGAACTTCTCCTCCCCGTTGATGACAAACCAACAATGGGAGAGGTTGAAGGACTTGCCTGCATGTTGGACCTTGAATGCCTCCAAAGCTTGAAATGCCTACAAATGAATAGCATGCAAGCATATGGGCAAATGGATATGCAAGCATATAGGGAATGGAAACGAAGAGGGCCGCATGCATACCATGTCTTGCATGTCGATATTGCTCACGGGGCGTGCCTTGATGCTCTCAAGGGTGGCACACAACTTGTTGCACTCTTGTTGTATCATCCTCCATCGCTTCGAAATGGACACCCACCCGCGCGTGCTATGCATTTGGTACAGCGCAAACTTCTTGCGCTCATGGAACTCATGATGTACACGAATCCAAAAGGTCAATGCCTTTTGTTCGGCGCCGACCTTGGAGTCTTGCCCAATGTCCCTCTAACACTCACAAAGGAGCTTGTCCTTAGACGGTGTGTACGCCTTCGTCTGTTTGCTCTTGAGCTTTGGCTTCGCCCCGGCGGCTTGGTTGGCGAGCTCCTCCTCGAACAAAGGCTCGCCGTCGATGTCCATTTCATCCTCCTCCTCTAGGTCGTAGACCTCCGGGAACGCGTGGTCGAGCGGGAAGCCGTCCAGCCGACCTGATCTTCCATGAAGGCGTTGCATGGCAGCTTGATCATAGGTCGCCGGCGTGAACGACCCTCGACCGTTTTGGCTTCGAGTATCGTCGGGATCGTAGCCAGCTGCGGTAGCACCGCCAGCGGAGCTGGCGGACGCCGCACCACCCTCGAGGATGATGCTCTCCATGAAATGGTTGGCCGTCTCGTCATCGTCGGCCACCGGCATTCTGTCGAACAGGTTGCGGGTGTCGGGGAGCATGGCGGCTGGCATCTACCGCGCGAGTTTCCTCGCCCCTTCGGATGACTAGGCGCCGGCTACCGGCGTGGTGTTGGGGTCGATGGGCACGGGCGCGCGCGTTGAAGGCGTCACCACACTCACCTCCGGAGAGCATTCTCCGGAGAGTCGGGAGGCTTGCGGGTAGACGTGGAAGCAGGGAATCGGGTGCGTCGCCGACGCGCGAAGCGACTCTTGCAGCACCATCCGAGGAAACCAGGAAGAGCTGGTGCTGGCCGCGGCCACGGCGGTGTTGACGAGCCCGTGCTGGCCAGGGTTTAACCCTAGGTAGATGAGGGCCTCCCTCGTTGCCGCCGACTGGCGGGCCTTGGGGAGTAATTGGCGCGCAGCGTGCACGTCCGTCTTGTGTGCGTGCTGACGCAAATCAGGCTCAAAATTGAGCCGGGAATGAGTCCGTCTGCCGACGAAAAGCGGATGTTCATCCATTTAAGTCGTCTCGTTGGACCGACTTTTCTGTCCACGCTGATCCAAACGGACGCCCGTAGACGAAATGGGCCAGCGCGTTGTAGTTGCTCTCAATGTTGAAAGAGCAAGGATCACAACTGAACTTGCTCGATCAAAAAAGAAAAAAGAAAATTCCAAGTCAGCAATACCGCAAGGCCAGCCCGTTTCCCCCGGCCCCAGCAAAGGAAGCCGCACGGAAGAGCGATGATTGCAGCGCGGCAGTGCAACCCAACATAAATAAACCCCGGCAGTAGTAGAGTACTTGCTGCTTCACTTGATTTAACTCCGGTACGGTACCATTCACATTCAGTGACAAGCATCAACTCTCGCAATGAATAGACAGCACAGCGAATCGCGAGAGGCAGTAGCCAAATCAGATCTTATCAGAGCCTTATCTCAGCCAGTAGCAGTAGCACCCACAGCCAACTCCCTACCACATGACGCCCACATGCCTGCGTCTGCGTGCGACGCATCTAGCCATCTACTACCATCATCCGGCCACGCCCCTGCGCTCGGGGCCGTGCACGCGCACCCAATCCGCGTGGTACCGCCCCGAGACTGCCCTACCGCTCCTACTCCGCCGCGCCAGCCACGCGCAACCACCGCCACCACGTCCACCATCTCCTCTCCCCCGCGCTGCGCTCCAGCCATCGCCGTCGCGGCCGGCACGTACGTACACCGGGTACATGTCGACGCATAGGTAGGTACGGTGACCCGCCTCCCACCGACCTGATTACCTCGTCGTGTGCGGCTTAGCTTACCAAGTTAAACACGGCGCCCGCCGCATGCCCTCGAGACGCTACACGACGGACGGGGCGCGCAACTGCAGTGGCCGCGCACGGACGGGCGAGGACCACGGCGCACGGCCATGGCATCGGCACCGGCACCGGCAACGGGCCAGAGGCAGTAAAAACTCGCCGCTGCGTCGGCCGTACCCGTACCCGTCGTAAGATTTGTGACCAGGGGACATGTGCATTAGCAAATTTGATACCACGGCACGGCGCGCGCAGGCGTCCGTGCACCGGACCGGCCGGCCGGGCGGAGCGGGCGCAGGGGCATTCGAGCTACGCTACTACGGACGTACGTACGTGCCGACAAGATCGACCATTAGGGGGCCGCGGAGTTGGAGGAGGACGAGAGGCGGTCCCGGCGTGGAGCTTGGAGGCTTGCTCCAAGTTTTCTCGGTGGGTTCGTTGGCGCTAGGGCAGGTCTCCTTCCTTCACGTGCTGCCGCTTTCCCTGCGCTGCGAGGGAGACGCCGTGGCTAACCGGTGACAGAAAATCAAGGCCTCACCCACCTGATAATCACTCGTCGAGCGGAGGCCATGACACATGGCTTTCATGTGTTTGTCTCGACACGATAATTCAAGGAGACTAGCTAGAGATGATGAGTAAGTTTCTCCGGCGTGAAGCTGAAGATTTTTTTGTCAGCTAGCACACACGGATGACCGTCTGTTCAAGCGATTACCATGGAGATTACGAAATAAATAAATAAATAAATCATGTGTTACGGGCGCTACGCTTTTGGTGTCGGCGAAAGAGAGAGGGGTGGTGGATGGTGACCTGTATCGAGGCCATGCCGCCGAGCAATCTAGCTACAACCAAAAGCTCCGAATCTTAATTTCTTATTAGTATCAGAGTAAACTAATGCTACTGTTTAGGGGCTAGACTAGAGGACAGAAACTCAGTTGCGCAGAGACCAAAATCAGACAACACTGGGCATAATTCCCTTGGAGAGAATCACTCTCTGCCGGCCCTCGTCAGTTGTCAGTGCGTAGAACAACCGCACATGCACAGGGACATCACAAGCTGTACAGCAAATACCCCTATATGACAATCATATCTGATATAACACTCAGATCAGACGAAGGTTACATTGACATGGAGATTTTGATGCATGAAAATGCAAATGCAGCATACGCCTTCCCCACTCTTTCAACACTTTGTACATGATCGGTTTCAAGTAAAGCACAAGAAAATAAATTACGTACAATCATATTTTTGAGACGATGACCTCCACTGTGTTTACACTCTGACTATACACATTCCCTGATATCTCAAGCGTAGCTCCATTCTCCAATTGCCCAGCAGAGGTTCAGTCGTTCCTTCATTTCAGCCCTGTCTCGTGCTACGTCTGAATGGTGAACCTACCCACATTTAATTAATTAAATTAAGTTTAAGTGATCATTTTGCTATCTCCTCGAGCCTTCTGAGTATCTCCTTGGTGTTGGGCCTCAGCGACGGCGAAGGGCTGCAGCAGGCCGTGGCCAGCTCGAAGAAGGCGTTGAGCTTCCTCTCGTTGCCCGACTTCCTGCTCTGCCTGACGAGGTCCGAGTTGAAGGCGTCGGAGATCTTCCTCTCGAGCACCAGGTTCTTGAACGACGCCGGTAAGAAGATGTCGCGGGAGCTGGGCGCGCGGTCGTCGCCGCCGGCCGGCTCCTTCTGCGCGAGCATCTCCAGCAGCACCACCCCGAGGCTGTAAACGTCGGTCTCCCTGGTGGCGTCCCTCATCTTGACCAGCTCCGGCGCCTTGTACCCCTGCGCCGCCGACGCCTCCAGCATCTCGTGGGCGCCGCCGGTGTTGAGCAGGAGGTAGAGGCCGTAGTCCGAGATCCTGCACTCGTAGCTGGCGTCGAGCAGCACGTTGCTCGTCTTGAGGTTCCCGTGGATGATCGGCTTCTCCATCCCCGTGTGCAGGTGGTCGAGCCCCTTGGCGATGCAGACGGAGAGCTTGCAGATCAGGCTCCATCTCTGCGAGTCGGCGATCCCCTCTGTAATGAGATAGACAAGCAGTGTATGTATGTATGCTCAGCTTCCATCACAACAAATGCCGTGAACAAAGACACCTACTTAATCGATCATTTATAATTAAGGCACAACAATGGCTTTGATTTCTTTGAAACAAGGCACAACAACGACTATGTTTACTACTGTTTGACAGACGACTATGCAGCACTAACCACTGTTTTAACTGAGCAACACACATGACTGATTGTATGCCCCAATGATCACGATTATGAAGGGCCTCATCTAACATTAATGGCCAGGACCATTGCTTCAGGACAGTGTCATGTGAGGCTTCAGGCTAACAATCAAAGCAGAGAAATGTTTCCTGCCTGGCCGCAGTAGGCAATAATAATAAGAACCAGCGAAGATGGACTGGAAGTGAGAAATGAACTCTGTACCGTAACGGAACATAACTATCTGTGTAGCACATTCCACATTGCCTCAAAAGTTGAAACCGATTGTCGAAAAAAAGAAGTTGAAACTGATGGCCGAAATGATTCTTGTTTTGTGAAAGCTGCTGATCTTGATCTGCCTTTTTGTAGTCTTCGAACTAGCTTGGCAACTACGCCATGCTTTTCCCTTTGTTATAAAATTTTTAAAACTCACAAGCTTATGGCGTTTCATGTGTGATCTCCTCGAAGCAAATAGAATAAGAAAAGTTTCATTTGCAGTGTGGGCTCGTGTGCACTTTTGACGTAGTAGCAAAATTGTGCGTTTCTACGTACGAATCGGGATGAACATGTCGCCCAATTCTCAGGAGCATTTTCGTGATTTCTTGCTGGGAAACGGCAACCAAAGCAAGAGTGGGTGATGCGCACTGACCTTGCAAGAAGCGGTGGAGCGAGCCGGCGGCGTAGAAGGGGTGCACGAGCAGCTTCTCGCCCCTCGGCCCGACGTACACCGCGCGGAGCGGCACGAGGTTCGGGTGGCTTACCGCGCCGATCCGGCGCGCGGCGGCGGCGGCCTCGTCGGCGCCCACGGCGCACGCGGGCCGCACGAACCGGAGCAGCACGGCCGTCTCCCCGGAGCGCATCGCGGCGCGGTACAGCGTGCTGTGCGACGACTTGGCCACCACCTCCCCGGGCGCCTCGAGGATGGCGGCCACCGACAGGCCCTCGCCGCCGGGGAACTTGACGAGCGCGTCCGCGCCGCCGTACCCGCCGCCGTGGCCGTGCGGGCCGCCGACCCCGAGGCGGTCGGCGATGGGGCCGAGGTAGGGCTGCAGCGCGCCGAGGCGGTCGGCGATGGGCGCGAAGTAGGGCAGCAGGGTGCTCCGGGTGGCATTGCCGCGGCGGCGGAGGCAGTCCGGGACGCGGAACGGGAGGCGGTCGAGGCGGAGGCCGCGGAGGCGCGGGCGGAGGTAGCGGTAGAGCAGGTAGGCGAGGAGGACGCCGAGGATGGGGAGCAGGATGGAGTTGGTCCGCCCCTTGTGCACCGGCTCGTCCGAGGCCCCGTCCGCCGGCGCCGGCGCCATGTACGTACGTGGTGTGCGCCCGCGCCTGCCTGCGCCGGTTCTTGGAATGAACGGAAAGGCGAAAGCAGCGGTGGTGGGGTTCGCCCAGGATTCGAGGCAAAGCCCCTCGCTTTGGCGTGCGCTTTGCTCAGTTGGCTTGGGCTCGGGGTGGTGGAGCCGTGGAGGAAACTGCCGGGAGGAGGAGGAGGAGGAGGATGGCTTGAGATTCCTATCGTGTCGAGGTTTTTATCATCAACCAACCAACCGCTGAGCAGTGTGGGAGTGTGAGGGCTACTGAGGAGGAGGAGGCCGGCCGGGTGGCTTGCTTGCAGTGAGTCCAGCTCCCGTCGCCTTTGGGCTTTTTTCTTTTGGAGATTAGCGTTAAAGTGAGGGAGTTGGTAGGTAGAGGACCCTAGGTAGGTGCACTGCGGTGTGCTGTGCATGGCCATTTCCTCCGTTGAGAATCGGTGAGCACAGTGGCAGCGGCAGTTAGGAGGGGTAGGAGGATCGCCGGGACCCTGTGGCCTGGAGTGGAAGGTGCCCTATTACTATCGCGGCAGGGTTGGCCTGGAACAGTGCAGTGGTGGAGCTGTGGTGCAAACCAGACATGCAGATGGACGGCGAGCGGCCCCAACGCTAATTTGTTGGCTGCTCTATGGCCGGCTTGCGCCGGATAAAAGTGCTACTGTCCGCGGTTTAGCACAGTTGTATTTGGTGGCGGGTAATTTTCAATTGTGCCTTTTGAGCTTTGGTGATGGCAATGTTTAGCTGTATATATGGCTGCTTTGGATTCAAAGCTGAGCCCGAGCTCATCTGCTACAGCATGAACAGTAAATAAATAAAAAATAGCCAAAACGTATGATTTTTTTTCGGTAAATATGATGTAATTTTCTAGGAGCTTGCAAAAAGTTGGTGCCGAGATGACTTCAGGAGGAGCTCCGTGAAGAGAAAACACAAAATCGGAGCTCCAAAATGGTCGAAGCTGCTCGAGTTTTCCTAGCTCCGTTTATGCTCCTACCATCCTCTCGAAGTCCTCTTGGCATCAAAATTTGCAAGCTTATAGGAAATTTCACCATCTTTAGTATAAAAATACCTTCTTTTTCTTCAAAATTTATATTTTGATTTGAATTTACTGTTCCTATGTGAGCTCGGGCCAAGAAACGCCGCTCTCCTTTGGAGTCTACCTACTGCTGCTTGAACGATGCTATGTTGGGCGTCAATTTTCCTTTTCTCTCGCATGTCGACCAGCCATCCGGACCGCACTTTTGCCATTTGACACGATCCTGCATCGAGTGTCATTATGACCCTAAATTACTGCATTGACCATTATTATAGCCGACCATATGCCGACTCGGCTAGAGTTTGCTCTCAAATCAAACTTGGCGAGGCGACCAAAAAATTCTCCTCGAGCGAGGACAACCGGCGTCCAACTCAGAAACCTCCTGTCATCATATGGATCTTAGCAAGAACCATGATTAGTACGTCTACGAGCAAGCGATGGTCCAGAATTCCAGATAAATCTCCATCACGGTTAATGTGGTTGTATGCGGGATGCGTCCCACAATTTTGGTGGTACGCGCATGCAAATTTGCTCGGAATGATTTTCTCTGTTCTTGTTCTCTACTGTATTAGTGCTAAGGGCATTTCTAACCGATCTCCTATAACCGATTAGTGAAGTAAAATTTCGCTTGCCCTCCGCCGCTGTTTTGCCCGTCGGCCAGCCCGTTCGGCCCCGTCGCCGTCGCCGGAATCAAGGTGAAACGCCACCGCCGTCGCCATTGTTGATTCGTACGATTTCTTTCGAGTTTCTTCTTTTTCTAGCGGCCGCCACATCTCACCTTGCTTGCGAACCGTTGCAGGTCACCCACCGCTCGCCGGTTCGGTCTAACCCACGTCGGCCGGCTTGTGCACCACCACCGCACCCCAAGTGTTCGAAGAATCGCCTAGGTGAGTTTTTTGTTTTGTTTCTCTTTGAATTGAGCCGTTTGGATTGAACCGAACCGTTTGCATTCTAGATGAAGAGGTTGAGGGAGATGGCGTTGGAGGACTCCTCGTCATGCGATGAGGAAGAAAACGACGATGACTTTGACATCGTTTTAGGCATGATTTTCAATGATGATGTTCGGCGGCCGAGGAGAGGATCACAGTTTGACTGTATACACATCAACCGTGATAGAGTGGAGGGCCATGCCAAGATCATGAGAGATTACTTTGATCCAAACGCAACCTATCCGGAGAAGTACTTTCGCCGACGCTTCCGAATGCACATAAATCTTTTTCTGACCATTGCAAAAGCCGTTGAGAGATATGATGACTGGTTCAAGCTCCGGAGAAATGCATGTGGAGAGATCAGTGCAAGCCCTCTGATGAAATGCATTGCGCATGTTCGAGTCTTGGCATATGGGTGTTCCGCCGATGCAATTGATGACTATGTACGCATTGGCGAAGACACAATCTTGGAGGTTGTTTGAAGGTTCACCAAAGTAGTGATCGCTGTCTTTGGCCCGGAGTACTTGAGAGCACCAACCGATGAAGACACCCAGAGGCTGATGACTGAGAGTGAAGCAAGACGGCCAGGATGCTTGGATCACTTGACTGTACGCACTGGACATGGAAGAATTGTCCTGCAGGGTGGAAGAGTCTGTACAAAGGCCATTACAACGATCCAACAATCATTCTTGAGGCAGTTCCATCGAAGGATCTTTGGATATGGCAATCATTCTTTGGTCTGCCTGGCTCTCACAATAACTTGAATGTGCTATCGAGATCACTCACCCCTGTTTTCTAGGCTTATAAAAGGTGAAGCTCCCGCTTGTGACTACTCGGTCAACGGGCACAATTACTCGATGGGTTACTACCTTGCGGATGGCACCTATCCATCATGGGCCACCTTGGTCAAAACAATTCCGCTTCCAAAAGGTAACAAAAACACTCCCTTTGCCCAATGTCAAGAAGCTGCAAGGAAAGATGTGGAGAGAGCCTTCGGTGTGCTTCGGAAGCGCTTTACAATTGTTTGTGGCCCTGCCGAGTACTGGAACTCCAAGGTTCTATGGCGAATCATGACTTGTTGCATCATATTGCATAACATGATCATTGAAGACGAGAGAGATTTGGCTGAGAACTTTCGATATCACCAACGGGACTCCGGTTGAGCCAGAGTATGATACGAACATGATATTGTCATTTCCTGAGCATCATCGAGAGATCGAGAACCGTCAAGTTCATACTCAGCTCCAACAAGATCTTGTTGAGCATCATTGGCAACGTCTAAGCGAGTCCTAGTTGTTCTATGAACTGCTATTTTCTACATTTGAATCATTCAGCGTGTTTAAATTTGAATAATTCCGTTTCTAAACTTTGAATCCTTTTGTATACTATATTCGTAATTTGGTTGAACATTCAGATTTATGTTTAGTTTCTATATGTGTGCTAATATGTAGTTGCAATTTATACTAGAATTTTGAAGTTTAGAAAAACCAAATTTACTCTATTATATTTAGGGGATCGACTAGGTCGGCCAAAACTTAATGGAGTATATATATTCCACTAAGCCTTTTACTCCACTAAGTTTTAGGGGATCACTTAGAGATGCCCTAACATGTTAGAGCATCTACAACGGATTTGATAAATCTGGTCTCTTATACGTCCAGGGACAGCACCGGACAACCTCTCGAATGTCGTGCATGGCAGCCACTATCATCAGACCTGACTCTTAAATTCATCCAAATTCATTGACGTCTATCATACACATGGATGCCACATGTAAATAACAAATGTTCATATTGAAAATACATAGTTCAAACATACAATTTATTTCAAGTGCACAATTCAAACATTAGCTCATTGTGTTTCATTATAGGTCCACATATGCTCCACAAGATCACTGAGTAGCTGCGTGTACACCTGTTAATCGCAAAGATTCTCATAAGATGATATGCATGTTGTTGTTCCTGTTGGGGAGCGTAGCATGCAATTTCAAAAAAAAATCCCACGATCACGCAAGATCTATCTAGGAGATGCATAGCAACGAGAGGGGGAGAGTGTGTCCATGTACCCTCGTAGACCGAAAGTGAAAGTTTTAGGTTAACGTGGTTGATGTAGTCAAACATCTTCACGATCCAACCAATCTAGTACCGAACGTACGACACCTCCGAGTTCAGCACACGTTCAGCTCGATGACGTTCCTTGAACTCTTGATCCAGCAGAGGGTCGAGAGAGACTTTCTTCAGCATGATGGCGTGATGATTGTGTTGATGATGTGATCCGCGCAGGGCTTCGCCTAAGCACTATGAGGATACTATCGGAGGAGTAAACGGTGGAGGGGGGCACCGCACACGGCTAAGACAATGTTGTGCCTTTGGGGTGCCCCCCTGCCCCCGTATATAAAGGAGGAGGGAGGAGGCCTGCGGCCAGGGGGCGCACCATGGAGGGGGGGAGTCCTACTAGGACTCCAAACCTAGTAGGATTCTGCCCCCCCCCCCCCACCTTTTTCCTTTCCTCCGGAGTAGCCAAGGGGGAAAGAGAGAGGGAGTAGGAGAGGGAAAGGGGGGCACAGCCCCCACCCCTTGTCCAATTCGGATTGGCAAGGGGAGGGCGCACGCCACCTCCTATGGTCGGCCCTCTATCCTCCACTAAGGCCCATGTTGGCCCATTACTCTCCCGGGGGGTCCGGTAACCTCCCGGTACTCCGAAACTTATCTGAAACTCCCCGAAACCGTTCCGGTGTCCGAATGTAACCTTCCAATATATCAATCTTTACCTCTCGACCATTTCGAGACTCCTCGCCATGTCCGTGATCTCATCCGGGACTCTGAACAAACTTCGGTCATCAAAACACATAACTCATAATACAAATCGTCATCGAACGTTAAGCGTGCGGACCCTACGGGTTCGAGAACTATGTAGACATGACCGAGACACATCTCCGGTCAATACCCAACAGCAGAACCCGGATGCTCATATTGGTTCCTACATATTCTACGAAGATCTTTATCGGTCAAACCACATAACAACATACGTTGTTCCCTTTGTCATCGGTATGTTACTTGCTCGAGATTCGATCGTCGGTATCTTCATACCTAGTTCAATCTCGTTACCGGCAAGTCTCTTTAATCGTCCCGTAATGCATCATCCCATAACTAACTCATTAGTCACATTGCTTGCAAGGCTTATAGTGATGAGCATTACCGAGAGGGCCCAGAGATACCTCTCCGATACGCTGAGTGACAAATCCTAATCTCAATCTATGCCAACCCAACAAACACCTTTGGAGACACATGTAGAGCATCTTTATAATCACCCAGTTACATTGTGATGTTTGATAGCACACAAAGTGTTCCTCCGGTATTCGGGAGTTGCATAATCTCATAGTCAGAGGAACATGTATAAGTCATGAAGAAAGCAATAGCAATAAAACTTAACGATCATTATGCTAAGCTAACGGATGGGTCTTGTCCATCACATCATTATCTAATGATGTGATCCCATTCATCAAATGACAACACGTGTCTATGGTTAGGAAACATAACCATCTTTGATTAATGAGCTAGTCAAGTAGAGGCATACTAGGGACACTTTGTTTTGTCTATGTATTCACACATGTACTAAGTTTCCGGTTAATACAATTCTAGCATGAATAATAAACATTTATCATGATATAAGGAAATATAGATAACAACTTTATTATTGCCTCTAGGGCATATTTCCTTCAGTCTCCCACTTGCACTAGAGTCACAATCTAGATTACATAGTAATGATTCTAACACCCATGGAGTCTTGGTGTTGATCATGTTTTGCTCATGGAAGAGGCTTAGTCAATGGGTCAGCAACATTCAAATCTGTATGTATCTTGCAAACCTCTATGTATCCCTCCTTGACTTGATCGCGGATGGAATTGAAGCGTCTCTTGATGTGTTTGGTTCTCTTGTAAAATCTGGATTCCTTCGCCAAAGCAATTGCTCCAGTATTGTCACAAAAGATTTTCGTTGGAACCCACGCACTAGGTATTACACCTAGATCGGATATGAACTCCTTCATCCAGACTCCTTCATTTGCTGCTTCCGAAGCAGCTATGTACTCCGCTTCACACGTAGATCCCGCCACGACGCTCTGCTTGGAACTGCACCAACTGATAGCTCCACCATTCAATATAAATACGTATCCGCTTTGTGACTTAGAGTCATCCGGATCAGTGTCAAAGCTTGCATCGACGTAGCCATTTACAACAAGCTCTTTGTCACCTCCATAAATGAGAAACATATCCTTAGTCCTTTTTAGGTATTTCAGGATGTTCTTGACCGTTGTCCAGTGATCCACTCTTGGATTACTTTGATACCTCCCTGCTAAACTTATAGCAAGGCACACATTAGGTCTGGTACACAGTATTTCATACATGATAGAACCTATGGTTGAGGAATAGGGAATGACTTTCATTTTCTCTCTATCTTCTGCAGTGGTCAGGTGTTGAGTCTGACTCAACTTCACACCTTGTAACACAGGCAAGAACCCTTTCTTTGACTGATCCATTTTGAACTTCTTCAAAACTTTATCAAGGTATGTGCATTGTGAAAGTCCAATTAAGCGTCTTGATCTATCTCTATAGATCCTAATGCCCAATATATAAGCAGCTTCACCGAGGTCTTTCATTGAAAAATTCTTATTCAAGTATCCTTTTATGCTATCCAGAAATTCTGTATTATTTACAATTAACAATATATCATCCACATATAATATTAGAAATGCTACAGAGCTCCCACTCACTTTATTGTAAATACAGGCTTCTCCAAAAGTCTGTATAAAACCATATGCTTTGGTCACATTATCAGAGCGTATATTTCAACTCTGAGAGGCTTGCACCAGTCCATAAATGGATCGCTGGAGCTTGCACACTTTGTTAGCACCTTTCGAATCGACAAAACCTTCTGGTTGCATCATATACAACTCTTCTTTAAGAAATCCATTAAGGAATGCAGTTTTGACATCCATTTGCCAAATTTCATAATCATAAAAAGCGGCAATTGCTAACATGATTCGGACAGACTTAAGCATCGCTACGGGTGAGAAGGTCTCATCGTAGTCAACTCCTTGAACTTGTCGAAAACCTTTCGCAACCAGTCAAGCTTTGTAGATAGTAACATTACCGTCAGTGTCAGTATTCTTCTTGAAGATCCATTTATTTTCTATGGCTTGCCGATCATCGGGCAAGTCCACCAAAGTCCACACTTTGTTCTCATACATGGATCCCATCTTAGATTTCATGGCCTCAAGCCATTTCGCGGAATCTAGGCTCATCATCGCTTCCTCATAGTTTGTAGGTTCATCATGGTCTAGTAACATGACTTCCAGAATAGGATTACCGTACCACTCTGGTGCGGGCTGTACTCTGGTTGACCTACGAGGTTCGGTAGTAACTTGATCTGAAGTTTCATGATCATCATCATTAGCTTCTTCACTAATTGGTGTAGGAATCGCTAGAACTTATTTCTGTGATGAACTACTTTCCAATTCGGGAGAAGGTACAATTACCTCATCAAGTTCTACTTTCCTCCCACTCACTTCTTTCGAGAGAAACTCCTTCTCTAGAAAGGATCCATTCTTAGCAACGAATACCTTGTGATGAGGCACGGACTAGCGAGACGCTAATTCGCACGTGTAGATGGCCCGATCTTTCACGACGATGCTTGATCAACAGTTCGTCCCCCTGTTCCTCCTCGCAACCTCCAAGATAATTTTCACCCGCGTATGAAAATACGTGAATAAAAATAATGACCCCCTTGGATCAGCACGTACGCGTCGATGTGATGATCAACCCTCCGTCGCTAGTAAATTTCCACAATGGGAAAATTACAGATGGTACACAAGATATGGCGGCCCAAGACCTGGACGTTTTACTGTGTTGTTCATAACTCCAAAACTGAACTCCAAACTGTCCCCTTTACATTGGCCGAAGCCAGCCTTTTATATGGCTTGACTCTCGTACACTTGAAGGTGGGAAGATGTGGACTCTAAATAGAAAAATATAATTGACAACCAAATCCTAACCAAAGACCACCTCACGTACGTACCAACTAGTGGACGAAACAACTCCAAAAGATAATATATCTTCTTTTTGTACGTGGACTACAAGAGCTGCCTAATTAAATTGTATCAAGCATTCTACCATGCAAACAAATATCGATCGAGCCAATTTGTATCCAATCAGGAGGCGTACAGAATGTTGGTTTTACCTCTTCTGGTTCTCGTATAACTCTATGGTCACACAATTTATGTTCACGTATTGCACTCAAGTGCATCTGATTAGGTTCCAAATTGCATGCTCGATCAGCCACGGCCACAAACTCAGGTCCGCATACCATCCGCATCTTTCCATCTTTGCCTCGCCATAGTTTCAGCTGATGAACTCCTCTAGCTTTCTCGTCAACACTGTCATGGATTCATGTTTTCTTTAGTACGCTGGATGTTAGCATGGTCGTATCATCTTGCCTACGGATCTGTGATAGAAGGTGTACCCAACGGTTTCCTTTGGGTACTCCTATGAAGACGCATTTCTCCGATTTGGGTTCGAGCTTATCAGATTGAAGCTTTTTCACATAAGCATCGCAGCTGCAAACTTTAAGAGACGGCATCTTAGGTTCTTGCCAAACCACAGTTCATATGGTGTTGTCTCAACGGATTTAGATGGTGCCCTATTTAACGCGTAACATGCATGAATGCAACCGTCTCTAAAGCATAACCCCAAAAGGATAGCGATAAATCAGTAAGAGACATCATAGATCGCACCATATCTAATAAAGTACGGTTATGATGTTCGGACACACCATTATGCTATCGTGTTCCAGGTGGCATGAGTTGCGAAACTATTACACATTGTTTCAAATGAAGACCAAACTCGTAACTCAAATATTCGCCTCCGCGATCCGATCGTAGAAACTTTATTTTCTTATTACAATGATTTTCCACTTCACTCTGAAATTCTTTGAACTTTTCAAATGTTTCAGACTTATGTTTCATTAAGTAGGTATACCCATATCTGCTCAAATCATCTGTGAAGGTCAGAAAATAACGATACCTGCCACGAGCCTCGACACTCATCGGACCGCATACATCGGTATGTATTATTTCCAATAAGTCAGTGGCTCGCTCCATTGTTCCGGAGAACGGAGTCTTGGTCATTTTGCCCATGAGGCATGGTTCGCAAGCATCAAGTGATTCATAATCGAGTGATTCCAAAAGCCCATCAGCATGGAGTATCTTCATGCGCTTTACACCAATATGACCTAAACGGCAGTGCCACAAATAAGTTGCACTATCATTACTAACTTTGCATCTTTTGGCTTCAATATTATGAACATGTGATCACTACGATCGAGATTCAAGAAAAATAGACCACTCATCAAGGGTGCATGACCATAAAAGATATTACTCATATAAATAGAACAACCATTATTCTCTGATTTAAATGAATAACCGTCTCGCATCAAACAAGATCCAGATATAATGTTCATGCTCAACGCTGGCACCATATAACAATTATTGGGGTATAAAAGTAATCCCGAAGGTAGATGTAGAGGTAGCGGGCCAACGGCGATCACATTGACATTGGAACCATTTCTGACGCGCATCGTCACCTCGTCCTTAGCCAATCTTTGTTTAATCTGTAGCCCCTGTTTCGAGTTGCAAATATGAGCAACAGAACCAGTATCAAATACACAGGCGCTACTATGAGCATTAGTAAGGTACACATTAATAACATGTATATCAAATATACCTCACTTTGCCATCCTTATTATCCGTCAAATACTTGGGGCAGTTTCGCTTCCAGTGACCAGTCCCTTTTGCAGTAAAAGCACTCAATTTCAGATTTAGGTCCAGACTTGGGTTTCTTCCCGGGAGTAGCAACTTGCTTGCTATTCTTCTTGAAGTTCTCCTTCTTCCCTTTGCCCTTTTTCTTGAAACTAGTGGTCTTGTTAACCATCAACACTTGATGCTCCTTCTTGATTTCTACCTCCGCAGCCTTTAGCATTGCGAAGAGCTCAGGAATTGTATTTTCCATCCCTTGCATATTATAGTTCATCACGAAGCCTTTATAGCTTGGTAGCAGTGATTGAAGAACTCTGTCAATGACACTATCATCGGGAAGATTAACTCCCAACTGAGTCAACTGGTTATGGTACCCAGACATTCTGAGTATGTGTTCACTGACAAAACTATTCTCCTCCATCTTGCAGCTATAGAACTTGTGGGAGACTTCATATCTCTCAACTCGAGCATTTGCTTGAAATATTAACTTCAACTCTTGGAACATCTCATATGCTCCATGATGTTCAAAACGTCTTTGAAGTCCCGATTCTACGCCGTAAAGCATGGCACGCTGAACTATCGAGTAGTCATCAGATCGAGCTTGCCAGACGTTCATAACATCAACATATGCTCCTGCAGCAGGCCTTGCACCTAGCGGTGCTTCAAGGACATAATTCTAACTTGCAGCAATGAGGATAATCCTCAAGTTACGGACCCAGTCCGTGTAGTTGCTACCATCATCTTTCAACTTAGCTTTCTCTAGGAACGCATTAAAATTTAAGGGAACGGTAGCATGAGCCATTGATCTACAACAACATAGATATGCAAAAAAACTATCGGGACTAAGTTCATGATAAATTAAAGTTAAATTAATCATATTACTAAAGAACTCCTACTTAGATAGACATCCCTCTAGTCATCTAAATGATCACGTGATCCATATCAACTAAACCATGTCCGATCATCACGTGAGATGGAGTAGTTTTCAATGGTGAACATCTCTATGTTGATCATATCTACTATATGATTCACGTTCGACCTTTCGGTCTCATTGTTCCGAGTCCATATCTGTATATGCTAGGCTCGTCAAGTTTAACCCAAGTATTCTACACGTACAAAACTGGCTTGCACCCGTTTTATGTGAACGTAGAGCTTATCACACCCGATCATCACGTGGTGTCTCAGCACGACGAACTGTAGAAATGGTGCATACTCTGGGAGAAGACTTACACCTTGAAATTTAGTGAGGGATAATCTTATAAATGCTACCCCCGTACTAAGCAAAATAAGATGCATAAAAGATAAACATCACATGCAATCAAAATATGTGACATGATATGGCCATCATCACCTTGTGCCTTTGATCTCCATCTCCAAAGCACCGTCATGATCTCCATTGTCATCGGCTTGACACCTTGATCTCCATCATAGCATCTTTGTCGTCTCGCCAACTATTGCTTCTACGACTATCGCTACCGCTTAGTGATAAAGTAAAGCAATTACATGGCGATTGCATTTCATACAATAAAGCGACAACCATATGGCTCCTACCAGTTGTAGATAACTTTGTTACAAAACATGATCATCTCATACAACAATTTATGTCATATCATGTCTTGACCATATCACATCACAACATGCCCTGCAAAAACAAGTTAGACATCCTCTACTTTGTTGTTGCAAGTTTTACATGGCTGCTACGGGCTTCTAGCAAGAACCGTTCTTACATACGCATCAAAACCACAACGATTTTTTGTCAAGTGTGTTGTTTTAACCTTCAACAAGGACCGGCCATAGTCAAACTCGACTCAACTAAAGTTGGAGAAACAAACACCCGCTAGCCACCTGTGTGCAAAACACGTCGGCAAAACCGGTCTCATGAACGTGGTCATGTAATGTTGGTCCAGGCTGCTTCATCCAACAATACCGCTGAATCAAAGTAAGACGTTGGTGGTAAGCAGTATAACTATTATCACCCACAACTCTTTGTGTTCTACTCGTGCATATCATCTATGCATAGACCTGGCTCTGATACCACTATTGGGGAACACAGCATGGAATTTCAAAAAAAATCCTACGATCATGCAAGATCTATCTAGGAGATGCGTAGCAACGAGAGGGGGAGATTGTGTCCACGTACCCTTGTAGACCGAAAGCAGAAGCATTAGGTTAACGCGGTTGATGTAGTCGAAGGTCTTCACGATCAACCGATCTAGTACCGAACGTACGACACCTCCGAGTTCAGCACACATTCAGCTCGATGACGTCCCTCGAACTCTTGATACAGCAGAGGGTCGAGAGAGACTTTCATCAGCACGACAGCGTGATGACGGTGTTGATGATGTGATCCACACAGGGCTTCGCCTAAGCACTATGATGATACCGTCGGAGGAGTAAATGGTGGAGGGGGGCACCACACACGGCTAAGACAATGTTGTGCCTTTTGGGTGCCCCCTGCCCCCGTATATAAAGGAGGAGGGAGGAGGCCTGCGGCCAGGGGGCGCGCCATGGAGGGGGGAGTCCTACTAGGACTCCAAACCTAGTAGGATTCGCCACCCACCCCCCACCTTTTTCCTTTTTTCGGACTAGCAAAGGGGGAAAGAGAGAGGGAGTACGAGAGGGAAAGGGGGGCGCCGCCCCCACCCCTTGTCCAATACGGATTGGCAAGGGGGGGGAGGGGGCGTGCGCCACCTCCTATGGCCGGCCCTCTCTCCTCCACTAAGGCCCATGTTGGCCCATTACTCTCCCCGGGGGGGGGGGGGGGGGTCCAGTAACCTCCCGGTACTCCGAAACTTATTCGAAACTAAGCGAAACAATTCCGGTGTCCGAATGTAATCTTCCAATATATCAATCTTCCTCTAGACCATTTCGAGACTCCTCGTCATGTCCGTGATCTCATCCGGGACTCCGAACAAACTTCGGTCACCAAAACACATAACACATAATACAAATCGTCATCGAACGTTAAGCGTGCGGACCCTACGGGTTCGAGAACTATGTAGACATGACCAAGACACATCTTCGGTCAGTAACCAATAGCGGAACGTGGATGTTCATATTGGTTCCTACATATTCTATGAAGATCTTTATTTGTCAAACCGCATAACAACATACGTTGTTCCCTTTGTCATCGGTATGTTACTTGCTTGAGATTCGATCGTCGCTATCTTCATACCTAGTTCAATCTCGTTACCAACAAGTCTCTTTACACGTTTCATAATGCATCATCCCGTAACTAACTCATTAGTCACATTGCTTGCAAGGCTTATAATGATGAGCATTACCGAGAGGGCCTAGAGATACCTCTCCGATACACGGAGTGACAAATCCTAATCTCGATCTATGCCAACCCAGCAAACACCTTCGGAGACACGTGTAGAGCATCTTTATAATCACCCAGTTACGTTGTGATGTTTGATAGCACACAAAGTGTTCCTCCGGTATTCGGGAGTTGCATAATCTCATAGCCAGAGGAACATGTATAAGTCATGAAGAAAGCAATAGCAATAAAACTTAATGATCATTATGCTAAGCTAATGGATGGGTCTTGTCCATCACATCATTCTCTAATGTGTGATCCCATTCATCAAATGACAACACATGTCTATGGTCAGGAAACATAACCATCTTTGATTAACGAGCTAATCAAGTAGAGGCATACTAGCGACACTTTGTTTTGTCTATGTATTCACACATGTACTAAGTTTCCGGCTAATACAATTCTAGCATGGATAATAAACATTTATCATGATATAAGGAAATATAAATAACAACTTTATTATTGCCTCTAGGGCATATTTCCTTCAGTTCCAAAATGTGAAATTGTTCTCCAGGCGTCCCAAAATCATTGGTTTGTGCTACCTCACCGCCCTCGTCCTTGATCTTCACAAACGCTGCCCACTGAGGATAGATATCATCGGTAAAATAGGACCCCATTTTATAGTTGTGGCCGTTGGTAATAGAGTTGTGGATTCGGTGGCGGCCGGGCCGACAACGATGTCTGTTGCGGTGAGAACGAGGGCTGTTGAGAGGTGTTGGCGGCGTGACGGCTCAGTACGGCGGCAGAGCTAGGGGAGGGACAAAGCGGAGAAGGGAGAAGAGAGGAAAGAAAAAAAACGAATCGGCTGGGTCAAGGGAGGAGAGGGAGATTTGGTGCAGTTTGGGGTAAGGTCCACCTGTCTGGTCCGACGTGGTGGACGCGCTCAGTCCTTCCCATTTCCACCTGAGATTTGGGTTGGATACGAGAGGTGTCCATCTGGCCGGGGTTTTAGGGTAGGTATGAGGAGCCCATCTGGATTTTTTTGACTGGTAAGTGACTGGGCCGTCCGCCTTGACGTATAAGACGGATTTCACACACCCAACTGTAGATGTTCTTAGGGGAAGATTATTTGTTAGTTCATAATTTTGCGACCCTTTGATTCTCCCGCCGCCTTCTTCCTCCTTTCCACGGCGTCGCTGCACGCTGGCCCCATTGCAGCCTTCCACCGCCGGCTGAAGCACCGTCTCCCATCACCATACCCGCAGTTGACGTCGCGGTCGTACCACCCTGTCGGAGTCGCCGGAGCGGCAGGTATCCCTCTAACATATGGTTCTTCTTTGGCACCGGTGATCCGTCCATCACCACGCGTGCACCAGTTAACTCCTGAACTCCTTTTCATCGTCGTCTCTCCCTATCTTCAAGTGGTTCCATGTCACGGCCGGCTACATCGTCCGCGTCTCCACCTTGGGCGCCACTTGTTTTCTCCATCTACGAAACCAACCGATGTGTGAAAACATTTCAGGCAACTGATCAATAGTAAATGCGAGGGGTGTTAATAGTTAGAGTTGTGTCGAATATTGTGTACAAGGTAGGTTACAGTTGGACTATGAGTTGTATTGTGTTTACATAGGATATGGAGTCGTGTCCTAGTAGGAAACTTGTACATGAGGCAGGAGGTCCAAGGGTGCGGGCGTGCATGGCCCAGGCAGGGGGCGGCGTTGTGCTAAAGGCCGTGGACAAGTGCTGTTGATCCGGGCGCTTGCATGTGTGTGTACAGGAGCGGTGCACCAGGAAACGAGCTTTGTTTGGACAAAAAGAGGACCGGGTCCTCACGTGGCACAGGGAGGCAACATCAGATTGTTTGAGCGGAGGGAAAAGACCATCACGTTGTGCATCCATCAGGGATTAACAAGGGTTTTGGCAAAGCAATTACTAGCATTGGAACTGTGCCTGAGAGCTAATATGCGTGAGTACAAGAAGGTTTTTTGGTAGGAATTTTCTACCAGTACATCTCGTGTACTTGAGCACGTGTTGGAAGCTCGGATATTTTTTCATAGTGTCAGTCATACAAAGAACCATGGCGCCAATGGGTATCAGGTTTGAGGTGGAGATGTTCAATGGAACTTAAAACCTTGGGTTATGGCAGACATGGGTGAAAGATTGTTGGTGCGACAAGTATGCTTGAAGTCATTGCCAACTAAGATGGAATTATCATGTGATGGATGGAAATTCGCAAAAGACGATTTGGGAGCCTTGAGCGTGTCATGCAGTCGGATATGTTCGGCTGGGTCGGACTTGTCAGTTTGACGGATCGACGCGAGTTGGTTGATACAGAAGACGGTGGTGGGATCGGCGACAGCGACATTGGAGCGTGATGCTTATGGTGACCGACTTCTGGGGCGTGGAAACATGTGGCGCAGGCCCCGAGGGCTTGTGTGGCTTCGACAAGACTATGGCGCGGGGTTGATTCAAGACGGTGCACATGAAAGCTTGAAGTCGACAGGGCGCGTGGGTGGACTGATCATCTACCATGGAGTCATGTTGAAGGTGGAGCTGGATTGAGGGGCTACGGTGTAAGGATCCAGATAATCGAAGCCTATTTCAGCTGGGGGGAAAAGCGAGGGACACATAGTTTGGACTGGAGCCCAGTGGTCTGATGGAAGCATGAAACTCGTCACCGGTCAGTGGTGATCGGTGGTACTCTGCGGTGGGGGTTAAGTGGTGTGGGTTTGCGACCCTTGAGACTCGACCGGGACAGCAGAGGCTCGACGCGGTAATAGCGGCAAGGCGTGCGGTACGCACGGGACATGTACACGGGCCAGGGCTCTGGTGGTCATACATGTGGTGAGACAACTGCGAATTTGACTCGGGATGGTTACAAGCAATGGTGAAATTCCTTCAAGTTTCAGACAGACAGTCAAGAAAGGAGCGGTGATGTTGAGTTCAGGTAACTCTTATGTGTGACACCCAATATGTTAGTTGTTTATTTTCACGCGGGTCAGTGATCGGTGTGTGATGGAGTTGGACGAATACTCTGGAAGTTGGGAGCACCAAATAGAGTAACAAGGTACTTAATTTTTCTCGAGTGTTGACAGTGGTCAAGAAAAGAAGGAACTACAAGTTGCAGGTGGAGTCACATGGAGTCTTTGGAGTAGCAGCGGTACTCATGGGATAAGCTCAAGTCCAATGTACATGGAAGTTTGACGCACTGACGAATTCAAGGTGGTGGAGAATATTCACCAAGGTGGAGTTTGTTAGAGTTGTGTCGAATATTGTGTACAAGGTAGGTTACAGTTGGACTATGAGTTGTATTGTGTTTACATAGGATGTGGAGTTGTGTCCTAGTAGGACACTTGTATCCTAGGCCTCTCATATATAGCGCGGGTAGACACACGATGTAACCTATGCCAACATAATAGCACCGGAACGTAGGGGAAGCCGGCGGCTTGTGCCGGTGTCCAAGGCGACCGGGTGCGGTATTATGACGGTGTCACGGGGAGGAGCGCCCGTAGTCAAGCCACGGGGATGTAGCCATATCGGTGAACCTCGTTAACAAATCTCGGTGTCGTGCTCGTGTGATTGCTTGGTTCTCAGATGATCAACGGTATGCCTCGGATTTATTCTAACATTAATGCCCTATGTTGTGTAAGTGTATTTCCTGCCGGCATGGCAACATACTTTATCCTCGCTAAACGATTAAGCTTGATAAAACAAAATAATTGAAGTTTTATGTTTATCCCAAGTTAAACATGTTCAAGTTTGATCAAATTATAGAAAAATATATTAACATTCAGAACACCAAATTAGGCTCATGAGAATTTTTTTATGAAATATATTTCATAGTATGTGTATTTGGTGATGATGATCTTATCACGTTTTTCTATACAGTTTTTTTTCGATACATCTTCCTATGAAGTTGATTAAACTTAAATAAGTTTGACTTAGGACAAACTTAAAACTTCAGTCATTTTGGAACGGACAGAGTAGGTGCGAAAATGCTACTCTCTCCATCCCAAAATAAGTGTTTTAAACTTAGTACAATTTTGTATTAAAGTTAGTACAAAGTCGAGACACTTATTTAGGACAGGGGGAGTACTACAGAATTGCAATGAATGAGCCGTGGTTTTCATTCATTTGCATCTTTCCAGGCTGTAATAACGGCAACAGTTTAAAAGCTCCAAACGAGAGAAGAAAATGATACAGGAAGGGCTCATGATGTTACACAGATGAAGAAGAAGAAAACAGAAGTTTACAGATCGCAAGTAAGCGTGTGCGTAGGACGCATGCAATGCATGCCTACGTCGCTCGGCCGGCTACAAGCCTACAATCTCTGCCGCCTGATCTGCTCCCTGAATTTGGCGATGAACTCGTCGGCCTTCCTGTCCACCTCGTCCGCCCCCTCCGGTCCCGGCCTGGTGGCCAGCTCGACAAGTTCTTCGTCCATAGACTCGCCATCCCCGCTGCCGTCGTAGCGACGGTTGCGGCAGGCAACGAAGTCGCCGGGGAACGACCTTTCCGACGACGCGGCGGTCATCTCATCCGACCCATCAGCATCCTCTTCCCAATCGGTGCCCTCCTCCTCCTCCTCCTCCTCCTCCTCCTCTTCCTCCTCGTTACACGACGACTGGTCACGAGGCGACCCGGAATCGTAGCCCGGGAACCCCTTGGACACGGTTGACGGCGGCGTCGCGGCATTGAACTTCCGCGAGTCAAAGGCGTCAAGGACAGAGGGCGGCGAAGGAGCGGCGAGCGCGCCGGCCCAGAATCCCGCCGTGGACTCGGAGCTGTCCGTCTCTTCGACGACGCTCTCTCCGCTGGCGCCACCGGCTTCGGTTGACTCTTCTACGACTGTCTTGAGCCTCCGCACCGGCAAGGAGAACGGCCTCCCGCCCGCGCCGTCGCCCCCGTCATCGCCCGCCGCGTGGTCGGGCGCGACCACGACGAGCGGGTCGTCGGGATGGTACCGAGAGTTCCACGCCCGTGCGCCGTCCTTGGCGGCATCGCCGCCGTCGCCCGCGGCGGCGCCGTTCTTGTGCTGGGCGAAGACGCCGTAGGAGATGACGAGGCCGAGGAGGAAGAGGTGGGGCAGCTCCCACACCGCCTGGGCCACGGAGGGCAGCAGGGACAGGACGGCGACGACGACGGCGAGCACCACGGCCGCGGGCACGAGCGCCGTGGGAATCGGCCTCGTTCGGCCCGTCTGTGTGGGAGCTTGGGCTGCCGAGCCGGCCATTGCTTGGAGAGAGCTAGCTAGCTAGGTAATTCGTGCTAGGTAATCCTTGGTCGACTTTGGGTGGGTTTGCCGGCCGTGCTTTTGCTCTAGTGTAACGTTGGTGGGTGCGCGCCTGGGATGCCTTGCTTTGCTCCAAGTAGAAGCTAGCATGCACGCAGACGCAGGCGCTGCATGCACGTACGCGCACGCCGCTAAGCCTTGGCTGCAAAGTAAGAAGATGGTAGAGTGGAGGACGGCTGGCTCCTGGACGGAGGAAGATGATGAAGCTGCGCCGCGGTTCGAAAGGCTGCTCTGCCCGCGCGCCCCTCGCCCGCGTGGTCGCTTTGGCATAATCGCGCCCACACGCCACGGCCGGGGAACCTCCTACAACCTAATGATTCCGTCCAATCTGCGAGTGTTAGTTTTTGCCTTCTTTTGCGAGTATTTTGACCGAGGAAGATTATTTTTTGCGTTGAGCAGTGCGGCGGATGCTGGGCTACCACGCCAAAGACAAAGCTGCTTCTCGAGACAAGCGAAAAGAGAAAGACGATTCGTGTGCCCCACACAAAGGCACCGACGCCCGCGGCATGAAACCTGAACCAGCCACGGCGGTCGCTTTGCCTTGCTCCATCCACACCGACCGACATCCGCTACGAGACCGGTGATCATTCCCTCGATAGCATCCGTATCTGTTACTCAGCTGTGCACATTACATTACCACCATGGTCTAATACATCACCACACCGACATGGTAAGTTTTTAGCAAACAACATGGTAAATACATTTACCGCTATGGTTACTGCATCAATACGTCGATGTAAACATCATCACTTGGTAAAATGTGTTATCATCATGGCACGTACTAACTGGTATGCATCATCACCCGCGATACATTTTGTTTTACAAACACACGAGCTATTTGTAAGTCACCTGAATTTTCAATTTGTGTAAGCCGATTTCGCGTGAGAAGGAAGGAGGAGGGGAGGTGGAGCTTGAGGCCAAAGACAAGGTGACATGACGAGCGGCAGCGTGGTCAGCCTCGGCGAGGCCGAGCCAGGACCTCGCCGGAGACAAGGACTCGCTGCACACAACATCAAGTTGTGACCTCGCCGACGAAGGCAAGGAAGAGTCAACTAGGGCAGGTGGGTGCACTGGCTTGCTGGAGAAATCTGGTGACTGGGAAGGTTTAGAGGGATTCGCTGTGATGGAGTTACTTGTCGGCGTTGGCGTCTCGTCGTTACTACTACCTTAGGTCTAACAGCTGGACCCATAGTTTATGCAGCCAACAACCAGGCAGAGAAAACAAAAGTGTGGGAACATGAGGTTTAGTTGCCCTCGTACGACATAGATCGCCAAGTGTGCTCTACTAGCATAGAGTATTTAACAGAAAACTACCACAATTCATGAAAACGTGCCGAGAAACTATCACTTTACAAATTTATGCCGAAAACTATTACTTTTTATCTAATCTTTAACTAAAAACTACCATGTCTGTAAATTGACCCATTCGTCCATTTTAAACGCACTTGTGACAGGCCTGGCCCACATGTAAGTGCTGGCATCGTTAGTCAATGCCGTTTGGTAAGTCAACGCCGTTTGTACCCGCTACTGCTCGCTCGTTCCGGCGCGTGCCGCGCCGCTGCTCACCGCACCCGTCGCTCGCAGCGCCCACCGCTGCTGCTTCGCCACGCGCCGCGCCCGCCGCCGCCGCTTGCTGGTTAGAGCGAACGACGTGGAGCCTGGGGGGAGGGGGAGCCCGAGCTCCTGTGCGTCTCTTTCTTCTCTGGCCGCTCATGCCACCATGGCTGCCGCTGCTTGCTGCTGGCCCTTGCCCGTCGACGAAGCTCCTCACGTTGTTTTGTTGCGCACCCCATCCATGCTCTTTGGCCCCCGTTGCTAGTCGTCGGGCCGACCCCTACAGCTGCCATGGCCTGGCCCCTGTAGCTCCTCGCGCAGCTTGCTGCCGTGCTGCACCGCCACGATGCCGGCGCCTAGGCTCCCCCCCCCCCCCCGCCCAGGCTCCTCTGTTAGCTCGTGGAGCTACTCCACCACCACTGCTCCATGTTGCCCAGGCCCACATCACCATCACACAGTAGCTCACAACACCGACATCGATGTCGCCGCGAAGGCCGCCGCTGTGCAGTGCGAGGCAGAGCCGACCCGGAGCTGGTTCACCCGGCGCTCGTGCTGGGGTCCAACGTGGTGTAAAGCGAGCAGGCTGCCGCCTGCCGGAGCTCCCCTGCTTCCGTCCCATGCACAACAGGTGTTTGTTGAAATGCCAAAGAGAGAGTTGAGGGGAGGAAGAAGAAGGTTGATGATGACGTGTTGGTCCCACCTGCCATAACGATTAACTTAACGGTCAAAATAAACAGAGTTGACTTTGCCGCCACGTCATCCCTGACTTGTGGGCCCATCTTGTCAGAAAGGCGTTTAGAAGAGGCGAATCGGGCACTTTCGCGACATGGTAGTTTTTAGTCAAATATTAGTCAAAAAGTGATAGTTTTTGGCACAAATTTGTAAAGTGATAGTTTATGGGCACGTTTCCATGAATTGTGGTAGTTTTTGGTTAAATGCTCACTAGCATAACAAGGGAATATTTTCATAAATATGATAGCCTCTACCCCCCCCCCCCCCCCCCCTCTCCCTCAATTCCATCCTCCCTTGCCAAAACCCTCAAGAGGAGAGGTCTTCAACTCAAGCCTGAAAGCCCTCAGCTCAAGGGCCCACTACTCCTCCCAACCTTCATTTGATCTTTCTCTCATGCCACCTACGATCGACTGTCATCCTTCACGCTATAGTCCAGCCGCGGACCTTCCTCCCCTTCGGACCTTCATGCAATGTCGATCGCCGTCTCCCGTCCCATCTCGCGACTTCTGAGCGCCGCCAGACACCACCATCTCCCTCTGCCACTTCACGCCGGTGCACCTCGCTATCTCGCGTCGCTATCACGCATCACCATCTCCTACTGCTGCCACACACCATAGTCACTGCCCTGCATGTAGGTGGTCGTCCCGAGCTCGATGTCCATGTCGCGACATCGCGCTCGCGCTATTGTCACGTATGCCACCTTCCACCCAGAGGTTGATGCCAATGCTCTCCGGAGTTGAGGGGGGCTCATCACAATCCTGGTGGCCAGGATGAGAGAGAGGGGGGGGGGGGGGGGCAAGAACAAGTAAAAACGAAAAAGAAATCTCACAGCAAGTCCCACGTGTCAGCTTGTGATTTCATTGATATTGGGGGGTTATTAGAGTACAAAGAATTTACATGCATGTTTCTAGGGAGTTGCAAGCATGTAAATTCTTTGTACTCTAGGGAGTTAGTCAGGCTCTCTAGGTCTATGAATCAACGGATTAGCCTTGCACCTGCCTGCAGCGTGCCACACACCCGCTTGCTCGATGATATTTCCGATCAAGGACAAGGCCGGAGCTCGTTGGTTTTTGAAGATTCCTGCGTTCCGCTCATTCCATGTTACTTTTTATTTGAGGGGTGAGAAATGAAAGCTGGTGTTGGAGTTGGGGAGAATTTTCAGGGGTGAAAAAGTAGAGAAGGCCTCCGACGGCTATTTGATGGCTCAATTTGAGTGCTAGTGTTAAAAGTGCCCGAAACTAAACACTTGGCAGCTAGTATACTACAGTAAAATCCACCGGCAGCAGAAAGCCAGAAACGGCCGCCCGCGCGCACCGCATCCAAAAATGCGGCAACATGCGGGTTTTAATTAGCTCAGCTGCTGTGTGGGCCGGAACAGGCAACTTGTTCTTGTTGTCACCCTCTGCGGTCTGCGGATCCACCGACCAAGAGTAAAACTTCAGCTTCCTCTCAAAAGAGGAGGACGGTACAACTTCAGCTTGCCCAAAATGCACAATACATTTTCAAGGGAAGTGTTGTTGAGTTACAACGAATATGTCGTATGTCTACTTAGCTTCCTGCAAGAACCAGATCAATCCGTGTCCGCAATGCAAATTTTACAGCATTGCGACGCACAAATATTCATCTGTTTTTTTTAGCATAATCTGTAGCTCTTCCTTGGACATTGAAGAAAACGCTGCCCGGTTCTTTATTGCGTGGTATGCGAACCGCGGTTTACATATCTACATGAGGTTCTTCTACAACTCTACAACAGTAACTATTCTGAATTTCTGATGTCTCCCCTTTGTGAAAAAGGGAGGGAGGCTATAACTTATGGGGCATTGCTACACCTCTGGCCCTGACGCGAAGAGGTTGACAAGGCCCCGGCAAGCTTGAACAGACACTTCGCAGGCCTGAAAAAGCTCGCCATCCAAGTTCCATACGCTTTCGTCGTGTGATGAGATGAAGGTAAATGCTCGCGTCTACAGAAATTGGAAACATCTACATTAACAAAATAAAGTTTGTAAACAGGGAAGAATGCAAAGAAGGGAAAGGAATACCTTATGATGTTCAACAAACTTGAAGGTTAAAGGGTCCGATCCCTTCTTAGTAAATTGTGTCAGATGCCTGCAGATAGAACGGCTATCTCAAACAAACTCTAGAGATAGAGATAAACAAGAAGAGGTTTGTAGTATTTCATAGCAATTTTTGCAACCTTACTTAGTTAGGGAAAAGTAACAGCAGAAGTGAGTAAACAGATATCGACTGCTGTGAGGTCCAACTTGACACAAAAATTTTAGATGTAATTTGGTTAAATAAAGTAGTTCTGGAAATACGTTTAGTAATCACTTGTCAGTGCAGAGTACTGTGAAACAAGCTGAACAAGCAGTAACGGTATTCTTACCACAAATATAAGGGAAGAGGGCAATCTCTAATGAGCAGAAGGTGAAGAAAACCATCTGAGAGGTGTGCTTCAGCCACTAGGCCATCAGGGGCTCTTTCATTGCGACATGAAATGACAGCTGCACCGACACTTAGAAAACGCCCCTCGGACCAGATCCATTTTGGGTTATCATGAATCGTTTGGGAGCTGTTTGGAATCTCATCTTCTGAATTTTGTCCAGGCGTTGAAGTTTCTTTGCATACAGAACAATTTGCTTGGCAAATTGTTTTGCGAGATCTTTTTCTACGAGATTGCAGTGATTGTACTTCATCTGCAACATTCTCTGCTGATGCAGCAAGTGAATGAGAGTTCTCATTCTCAAGAAAAGCCACTTTTGCATCGTAAGATCTGAAAAATGGCACGCAATTGTCAGTTTGTGATCAAGCTGAATAAGAAGCATAGCACAAGAAAGGATACATGCCACCGGTTACTATTAATTACCTGTGCTTCAGGAAGACCATCGTTCCAGAAAAATCATAACGTGCGGGGCCCATCCATCGGTAGTTTTCACTCTCCCTTATGACTTCTCCATAAAATCCATATCTACAAGCAGATTCCAAAAGAATCAACTAATATGCAGAAGAACAATCCAGAGGCGGTTCATATAGTGATATGCACATGCACCGACTTTGTAAAATTGTATGATCAACCTATGTTAAATGCAAGTCCATAACTATCAGTAATGCACAAGAAACATCAACAGGAAGAACTTACTTACATCAAACAATGAAAGCAAGGCTAAGTCTAGCTAAGTTCAACATTATTTAAGGAGAATAAAACGAAAACTGGAACTCCTATAACTTCTGCCAGATATATTGAGTTAATGTCACAGTTGTTGAAGGATGCCTAATTGCCTATGGTGGCAATGCACATTAGCACATTTAAGAAATAGATGGTCGACATTAAAATTCCTGTGTTTCCTCGCTCTCAGTTCATACAAGCACTAGGTAGCTACATCATGCCCTAAAGGAAGTTACATACCCTGCAAATGAAGCTGCATAGCGTACAGTAGGTAAGACCTCAGCTGATGGGCTACACTTCCACCTGACTACTTGAGCTATATCAAGAGCTATCCTTCTACCAAAGATAATAAGCAGGGCAGAAGTCACAGCATCTCGTTCCCCAGTTGTGCTGCATGGATCAATAAGATGTTTACAGCCAGCAAAGAACTGCCATCGATAAGTACATAATGTGTGCACAAAAATAGTCCATCTATAACAAGCCCGCAAATGGACATGGTATGCATGAATTAAAAGGACATTAAGCTCAAAATGTAAGAAATTATGCAAGAAGATATAATTGTTTTGAAAGATGAAGGTGATGCTAATTTGGCAGGTGCAACAATCACAGCATACTTGCACACTGCTCCAATAGACAGATGAACTGATGGTAATGGTGGATCTGTCCAATGTCCTAAAGGATGAGGATCATAACCAGCTTACATGCAATGCTGTACAACTAAAGATTTAAGGGGACTGAATTGCCATGATCTATGCAACTTTCTACCCCTAAAAATAAAGGCTCGGCTATTAGTACTGAAAAGTGTAGTTTCTCCTTGCGTGGTTACACCTAGGTGTCTCAATCAGTCTATGTTTTTAAGGCGACGCTTTGCTTTAAGGCGCTGGGGGGGCGCCTCGACGCCTAGGCGACGCCTAGGCGCCTAAAGCGGACGCCTAGGCGCCTAAAGCGGGCATATTTGCAAAGCGCTGGGGGGGCGCCTCGACGCCTAGGCGTCGCCTAGGCGTCGCCTTACGGACGCCTTAAAAACATAATCAGTACCTGAGTACAATAGCATCTGTTGAGCCAGAAGGAATTATGCCAAGCCTAAACCAATCATTTGGGAAGGAGACTGAAGGAACTTCATCTGCAGTAGGTACCAATTTCAACATAAAACAAAAGCTATCAATCGTGTCGCTGGCCCTAAATTTTTTGCAGTTTTAAGATAGACAAAATAACTGAGTTTCGGTTATTCATTGACCTCCAGTAGATGATTCTGTATTTGGATCTGCAATAAGAAGCACACAAAATTACTTATGCAAGAAATTGCTCTACATAACATGTGATACATGTAACCAAAAGGGACATACTTAATGATGAGATGTCTAATCCAACAGATTGCCCAGTCGAAAGAAGAGGTTCATGATCATCAGATTTGTTGGAACCCACACGGAGCATGACATTTACAGCATCTGATGTGGGCGTACTGTTGTTTAGCCCATCGTTCCTATATCCTTGGCATTTCTCAGTGCTTCCAAAATATCCAAAGCCCTCTGGAGTTGGAGGATAAGAAATCTTATTCCTCGAATTTAGTAGTCCATTCAGGATTTCATTAAATAAACCATCACCACCCTATAAATGTGAAGTTTGGAGAGTATACAAGTAAAATGGGATGGAATTCAATAAGTTCAGTAACAGATTGAAAAAAAAAGTAGGAGTACAGGATCTGAGTTTTTTTTTTCTCTAGAAGTAAAGCATGGGATTATATTTTTTCTTTAACAGTACACACCGGAAGATTTCAGATGCCATATGGAAAAACTCTAGGGCACGTGGAAGTGATCCTGTGAAATCTCTTCACCAAGGCATATAGATGTTACCAGGTTGTTGTTTATTAAGGGGGTGAATTCCCATTTTGTGCTTTAATCTCTTATCAGCTTCTACCTTAAAATAAACTAGTGACGACTAACAATAGTCATTCTAAAACTACTTGTAAATTACATAACAGTTTGGAAATAAGAAATTCAGAACTCGTCTCACTGAAAACGACTTCAAACATCATGACTAATTGTAGTTATACAATATACTTCCCGACCTATAAGAACAGAAAATGTTAACCAAGTATTATAAAAAATAAATCAACATACCACTGCAACAACACCGTCAAATTTCTTGAGCTCTTTATCTGATATTGATGCTAAGGTGTTGTATGCATGTCCTGCTCTCTCCGTGATTATCACCTGAAGATGTAAACATGTTGTGAGCATAAGTTAGAGGACTGAGGATTGTTTCTGAGAATTTTGATGTCACAAACTCATCAGTAACAAATACAGAAAGAAAGAATCATGCATAGACATTATTGCACGTCTATAATTCCTTTTGTTGTTTTTGCTTCTATGAGCAAACATGTTTACCTTTGTATTTACTTTTGCCCGGTCAAATAACGGAGCTACCATTTCCCAATTTTTGCATCCTCTACCTTTTCCACACAGTGGATGGACAAACACCTACAGTTTGTGGAATAGTTAGTTAGACAAAATGCTCAATAATATGATAGCAGTGATAAGGGATATATGGAAAAGTGTGTCAGAACTACCATCAGGTTCTTGGGCCTGTCATGTTCATTATTTATGCGTGCACTGAGATGCTCAACCCAGCTTTTGCAGGTCTCCGGGTCTTTGTGTCCAAAAAGATATTCACAAGGTACCAATTGAGAAGGGTGTTTTCTTGATCTGGTGATTACATGTACGGCAAAGCGGTGCATCTGCATGAGCAACAGGTTTTAAAGAGAACATGGGCATAAAACATGGCATGCGAAAGAACTTTTATAATGCATTTGGCTAAAAAAGAGCAGATGCTTTTGACACAAACTACAGAAAAGGAACTCTGTAAAATAACTAGAAGGAATGCTATAACCTCACTATTTTTCTTGCCTTGGACGACAATTCTTGTATTCCAAGGTCCACATACAGGACCTTCATCAAGAAGCTCCACAGCATAAACATCCGAAAACTTGATTCTGTTCTCTAATTTTGGTTGTAGTCCGATAGATGACAAACATGAAGAACCCAATTCCTGCAAAATGTAGTGTAATGAGCAGAAACCACAGTCACGCTGGAAAAAAGTAAGACAATATCCTCCTGCATATACTTATCATTTGCAAATCAAGAACGTAATCCTTGAGGCACAAGCAAAACTGGAACAACTATCCTTGTTGACAGAACTAGATGCATGTATAAAATACTAAAATGTCATATTCACATATTTGGCTTTGCACACCAGCTGGATCGCTTTCCTGAAGAGGAGAGCTAAGGTTGAGGTTGTGATTTGCAAGAGATAAGAGTCACAAACGCACAAGATGATTCTTAGTTTCTGGTTTGGGTACTTAAAATAATGCATTTTATGCTCCCCCATTTGCAAGGGGTTCAGCTGGCCAGTGGCTAGTGGCAACCATCCTCCTCTTGTACTAAATCAGCAATATGTATCGGCGGGAATACTTCTTTTCCAAACGAAAGCTCGAACTTCAATGTTGTCCGAGGCGGTGAACCTACACTCCCACAGCTTGTAACCACGATTTTAATGAACAATCCACGCGCCTAACCCACGCTTCTTTATGAATCTGCAATTACTTACGCCGTCTCCACTTTACCTATCCGCCACCCAACTCTTCCGTTCAACCCCCGAAGCTGCAAATCTACAGCCCACCGTACAATTCGACTAAGAAAACACAAAGTTCCTTCAGATTAAGTGCTGAAAAACGAACTAAATCCGTACGATCTGGCAATAGCATTCGGCGAGCAGAGACGAGCGGGAGGCCAGCCACAGTCAGAGCCAGAGGCGTACCGGGTGGAGAGGCGGGAAGGAGAGGCCGTCGTGGCCGAGGGTGACGGCGACCTCCCCGACGCCGCCCAGGAACAGCACCTCGCCGTCGCCCTGCATGGTCTCCCCTCTCTGTTGCCGTTGCTGAGCTCGACCGTGCCGTTCGCTCTATTTTTTCCGTTGCCGCTGCTAGTTCTTCCGGACCGGCGGGGACGGGTACGGGGGCGCGGTTGTCTTTCGGCTGGACTTGTGCGCGTGCGATTGATTGGGTCTTTAGATCTGGTCCGTGCTGGTGGTTTCCTCCCGAAGGACGTTCCTGACCGGAGACTAGTCGTCCTTCGTGTCCATTGCTTTTTTTTTCTTCGAAAACAAAAGTATCCAGTGTTTTGAGTTCCGAGTGGTGATTGTTGACGGACGTTCCTTCCGTCAAATGATTGAGTACTCCTTTCCAAAATCTTGGGTGCCTAAGCTATTAAAAAAAAATCAAAATCTAAGGCGCGTTAGCCCTCGGTTCTCAATATTGTCTCTTGTACGATTATTGGAAGCTAACCATTTTTTTAGCCGAAACCATAGAACAATAGTTCTATGGCATTTTATTTAAAAAAGAATATACAAGCAAAGTCCAAACAATGCAAAAATAAAAATGACCCAATGCCTGCTTTAGTAATCGTCAAATAAATTACAAGTCTTGTTCTATTTAGACACTGATCTTATCTGCCTTGACTGGTTTAGCTCTGATCTGAGTAGTGTGCAGACCCTCCTTCAGGTAATGTTTTCATGTGTGAATGCTAGGTGTTGCTCTTCTAAAAATCTTGTCATTTCCGCTCATCCATATGCTCCAGCGACCCATAACTATAATCTCCATAGCAATATCTGGTGAAAGATTGATCTTTGTAAGCTGAATTTCATCATACGCAGATATACCTCTCTGCTTGCCATGTGTGAGAGTCTGCGAGCACTCTAGTGTAAATTGGCAATCCCAGAAAGATGTGCCCGGGTTTTCTTTGTAGCATCAGAGCATAAGGCACAATTGTAGTCCTTCAGATACATGTTCCTTACGTGCAAGAGGTTTCTTGTGCTCACTCTATCATGATGGAGCAGCCAAAAAAAAAGGTTTTGTGTCTCAGTCTGCATGTAGTGCTCCAGAGTTGTGGGAAGATGTTGTGTGTTGGGCTGGTTCCAGTGATGGACTTATACATCTTCATAGATGAGTACTTTGGTGTAGCCCAAGAATAGGTCCTTTTATTTGCTTCATCTAAAATTTCTCTGTTGTGTATGATCTCTTATAATGCACTGAATTGATTGAAAGCTTGGAGCGATAGTGGCATGTGGAAGAGTTGACTCATCGCATTGAGTTCAAATACTTTGTGCAAGGAGGTATCTCTATTAATAGCAAAAGAGTGCAACTCTGGGTACTTGTCTCTCAGAGGTTGTTCATCCCAGTTATCAGTCCAGAATAGTGTGGAGTTTCCTCTGCCACCTTTACATACTACATGATGTTTAAATGATGGCAGTAATCTGAGTATATCCTTCCACAAGAAAGATCCAATCAATTTTTCCCTAGATACGCTATCAAGGTAGTGAGTCTCCCAGATAATACTAATCCAAGGATTGTCATCCTTATTAAAGAATCTGTGGAGAAATTTCATGAGTAGTGCTTGGTTGTGAGCATGAATATCCAAAACACCAAGGCCTCCATGGGCTTTAGGTTTGCTGACTTGGTCCCATGAAATAAGCACTGTCCTCTATCCATTATTCCATATTTTCTCCAGAAGCAATTCATGAGATAGGAGTTGATTTGATTGATCACAGCCTTTGGAATCATTAAAGTGCACATGAAGGAAGTTGGCATGTTGGAGAGACAGATTTAATGAGAGTAAGTTTGTCTCCAGTTGATAATAGTGTTGAGCATCCCAATAGTGTGTCCTCAATTCTTTTAGCATAGGTACAAAATCAATAATTCTGGGCTCGGTAAGACGAAGTGGTAGTCCCAGGTATGTGTGTGGGAGGGATCATATCTTGCAACCAAGGAGGGTAGATAGCTCTTCCATTTTGCCTGCTGGAGTGTTGATAGGAATCATTATAGACTCGGAGTAATTTACTTTGAGTCCAGTGTATTTAGCATAGTGGACCAGGAGATTTTTATGTGTTGGAGTTGTCTGCTATCTCCCTTCGCAATTAGGATTCTATCATCTGGGATAATCAGGGCAAGAGTTGTGCATGAGTGGAGTTTCTACTAGAGAACTATGCATGGCCTCATTGAGCATGGATTGTAGCAGGTTTATAACAATAACAAATATTAGAGGTGACAGTGGATCTCCTTGCATGACACCTTTTTTGCAGAGGAATTGTTTTCCTGGGACCCCATTGAGAAGAACATATGAGTATCCAGTCCCATATATCATATTAATCCATTGGATCCATTTGGTACCAAAACCTTTTGCTTGTAAATTTTCAATAATGGTGTCATGGTTGAGCATATGAAATGCCTTCTCAAAATCCAGTTTCAATAGAAGTAATTCTTTCTTGCTATGTGGCATTGATGAATATATTCATAGGACCATGCTAGGCAATCCTGGATGCTCCTATTATGTAAGAATCTATACTAATTTTTGTGTATCATTCCGAGGATGTATTTTTGCAACCTGTTTGCCAACAGTTTTGTGATAATCTTCGGTGTACAATTGAGCAGCGAGATATGTATGAATTTAGAGGGGCTAGATGCAGAGTCAATCTTAGGTATTATAGTAATGAATGAGTAGTTGATGCTCTAAATGTTGAAATTTCCTGAGTGAAAATCTTCTATTAGCTTATAGAAGTCGGGGGCAATGATATCCCAACAGGTTTTGAGGAAGGTTGCATTAAATCCATCTGGGCTAGGTGATTTGTATGCAGGCATATGTTTTATCACCCCGTCAATCTCATCCTTGGTAAATGGTGCTTCCAACTTAGCCATATCATCCATTGGTTGTAGTAAGTGATGAAGGAGCAAAGGATTATTGGTTGGTACACTAGTCCCCAGTCTGTCCTTGAAAGATCTATAAAGGATAGTTGCTTTTGCCTTATGTTCGTAGTGCTCCTGACCCTGCTCATCCTTCAAGATAGCAATGCAATTATTTCTGAAATTGATGGTTGCTTTAGCTTGGAAGTATTTGGTATTGGCTTCTCCCATTTTGACCTGTCTGATGGTGGCTCTTTGCTTCCAATATTTTCCCTGACATTCTAGAATATGATCCAAGTGAGTTTTGAGAATAGTTCTGCCATTACCTTCCTCAAGGGTTAAATCCCTAAATTCCTCCATGGTATCATAGCATGGGATCATGAAATTGGTGTTAGCAATGATTTTCTTCAAATCTGAAATATTTCTAGCCCAATTCTTTAGACCCTTCCTCAATCTTTTGAATTTAGCTACAATGATGCTTGCACAGTCCCTTTCATTCACATCTTGTGCCCAAATGTATTTGACAATGTCCTTGAAATGATTGTGTTCTAACCAGAAGTTTTCAAACATGAAGATGTTGGCTTTAAGTATAGAAGATCCAATTTTTATCTGTATGAGGACATGATCAGAAGTGGTCTTAGCTAGTGGGTATGCAAAAGTTGCTGGATATTTAAGATTCCATGCCTCTGATGAGAAGCACCAATCAAGTTTCTCCAATAGTGGTGCTTCTTGCATATTACTCCAAGTGAATATTCTGCCCTTGAGGGGTATTTCAATCAATGCTTGTTTGTTGATAGCTTCATTGAACAAAAGCATATCATTAATATTGCCCCTTCCCTGCTTCTGTTGTGTGGGTATCTAATATAGTTAAAATCACCCACAATAAGCCAGGTAGCCTCATCATGCATAGGGAAGTTTTGGAACCGACTGAGGAAAAGTATTCTTTCATTATGTTGGCACGGCCCATAAATATTGGTGAGGATCCACTTATCACCATTATGAGCAGATGTGAACTGAATAAGACAATGAGAATTCATTAACATGGTAGAACCGACCAGAAAATACTTGTTCATTCCATGCAACTAGCAGACCTCCTGATGCTCCCACAGAGGCAAGAAACTCAAATCTTTTAATTCTTCTAGGGCAGAAGTTCTTTAGATAAGAGCTGTCAAAATATTATTTTTTTAGTTTCTTGTAAGCATATGATAGAACATTGAGATTCTTCAATATTATTAGCCATGGCAGTCCATTTTGGGGTTATTTATGCCTCTGATATTCCAATTAAGAATACTATTCTCTATTCATGTTGTAATGAAAATGACTGAACATTTGTGAAACATATTATTGGCCCTCAACAATAGATGCGCAGTATAATTCACATGCTGTGCATTCATACAGACAATCTTAACAGCAAAAGAGGTCTGACTAGGAGCGGGTTGCTCATAATACAGGGAGTGCAACATTGCTTACAAACCACAACAAACTGATCAGCTACCAAAATTCTAACATACTGCATTTTGAACACAAAGTTGGGAAAGTAAAGTGCCTCTTGTGTAGGTGCTCTAAATTCATTTCTTACACTGTTCCTTAGAAGTCTTGTTGCCCTCCAAAGCTGTGCTGCTTCCCTTGTTCTTTTTGGCCTTCTTACCAAACTTTTCTTCAGTAGTACCTTTCACAACAACCTTGCAAAAAGAGGTATTCAGGCTTTTAATAATTTTGGTAGGGATAGTAGGTGGTACAACATGGCAAGCAAGACAGTCTTTATCCCTACACACTTCTTTCTTAAAACCTTTTGAATTTTTTTGCAATTTGTAGCTTCTTCTTACCTCAGTATCAACCATAGGCACTTTATCTTTCCTCTTCATGTCCTTTTGCAAAAGCAGAAGTGGATGATGGAGAGATCACCTCAGCAGATGTTTCTTCTGCTGGAGAAGAGTTCTCCTGCTCATTTGTGCCCTGGGAATTTTGGAAGTGGGCACATACAAGTGAGCTATCAACTAGGCATCTATTAGGTATAACAAATGGCAGTGTAACAGAGCAGGATGTTCCTTGGTTAATAATTTCCCACACTTGATGAAATGAATTTATTTTGCCCATTCAAATTTATCTGGAGATAGAAGTGTGACTGATAGGAATTTTTCCCAATCAACTAGTACTTATATAATTTCTTTGCTATCCACAGTTGGTGCAAAATGTTTTTCAGACCTTGGCCCCTTCTGCTCCAATGAGAGCCTCCTCAGCTTTCCTGTTGCATTCTGTAATGTCTCTGAGAACTACTGCTACTGCTTCCTAAATGCCTAGCTTAGAGGCTGCAACGGTTATATGAGCCTGGTTACTAAATGTAGGGACAGAAAATCCTGGTGGAGCTGACATGTCTAAGGAACTATTCTCAGTTGAAGTTAAAGTGTTATGATGTTCCACATTGGATATATGCACCAGGTCTGGTACACAAGGGCCTGGTCCAACGGGACCCAAAGGAATAGCAGAGTCACACAACCTAGGTGGTACTTCAATCTGTTCTGTTTCTGTCTTAGCCACTGCCTTCATATTCTCAGTACTTTCCCTCTCATTGCCTTGATTATTGACGCATACAATCTCTACAAGTACAACTTCAATGACAACCACTACAGGAATAAGAGAATTTGCCATCAGTCTGCTCTTTGTCGTCTGCTAGTGGACGACAAAGAAGGTCTTTGTCGTCTACTTCCAGAAAGCAAACGACAAAGAGCACACTAATGGCAAATTCTCTAATTGTTGTCACTGCACTCTTTACCGTCTGCTGGCTGGCAACAAAGCTCCAGAAAGCAGATGGAAAAGAGCAGGCGTGGGGCCCATTGGAGTGCTACGCTGGGTAGTACGCTCTTAGCCGTCTGCTGGCAGATGACAAAGAGTCAACAGACGGCAAAGAGCCCGAAAGCAGACGGCAAAGAAAAAGCCCTAATGTTTCTAACGGCCTCCCCTGCCCCACCTCCCCTTCTCTCTCTCTCTCTCTCTCTCTCTCTCTCTCTCTCTCTCTCTTTCTCTCTCTCTGGCGCCACTAACGATCCAACGCCCCCACCGTGCCACCCACCGCCCCCAACGCCCCACCGGCCCCGCTGCGCCATTGGCCAGCCCCCGACGCCCCCGCGCCCGTCGCTGCCGCTGCGAGCGCCCCGCCGCCCCGCCAACCTCGACGCCCCACTCCGGCCAGTGAGGTTATTTTCTTTTCTGTTTTTTCTTTTTCTTTTTTTTAGAATAAGTAGAGGTATAATAAGTAGCGGAATTATAAGTAGGCTAAAGTAGAAAAACTAGAGGAGGAGGAGGAAAATAAGAAGAAAAAACTAGAGGAGGAGGAAAATAAGTAGAAGTATAGAAGAAGAATAAGAAGATGAAAAAAATAAGAATAGAAGAAGAAGTAGAAGAAGAGGAAAAGAAGATCAGAGGACAAAGGAAAAGAAAGGAAGAAGAAGAAGAAGAAGAAGAAGAAGAAGAAGAAGAAGAAGAAGAAGAAGAGGAAGAAGAAGAAGGAGAAGGAGAAGGAGAAGGAGAAGGAGAAGAAGAAGAAGAAGAAATAGGATAAGAGGATAAGAAGAAGAAGAAAAATAGAAGAAGAAGAAGAAGAAGAAGAAGAAGAAGAAGAAGAAGAAGAAGAAGAAGAAGAAGAAGAAGAAGAAGAAGAAGGGGAACAGGAAAAGAAGGAGGAAAAAATTTAGAAAAGTACTTATATAAATATACAGATTTTTTATTGGGATTGAATATTTGTGTTCATCAGGTGCATTTAAATGTGCAGTTGTTTCGTCCCTGCGAGGGTCTGTTGTTCGACGACCTCCCCGAGCATTTGACGAGCTCCCCTGTGTTCGTGGGTGAGCACAAATTACATCTCCTACTCCCCCCTTAATTTGCTCTATTCTGGTCATTGTGCCAAAGAAAGTTGCTAGCTGTATGTGTGACCAGTATGCGTCTCCCGTACGAAAGGGTTACATGTATAAATATGCATGCGTTTGCATATGTATACCTGTGATTCTTTTGAGTTGTCCAGTGTTATCCATGGACAACCTGAGTATGTGTAGATTGGGTTCATTTTCCCATGCTCTGCTTCGGGTCCGATGCAGAATTTCATCAGCGTCTCCTTGTAGTTCTCCGAGTACACATCCTCTTTGTTTATTGCAGAGACGTGTATCAGGAGAACGGCGGGGAGGTGCTGCCGAAATTTTGCATCGGATCCGGAGTAGAGCATGGGAAAACGAACCCAATCTACACATACTCGGGTGGGATTAGGACCTATCTTTACCTATTAGCATGTAGGTTGCATGGACGTAATAAAGTTGATAAATTAGATTACTGATGAATATACTTGCTGAATTATATATATATGATCGTGCATGGTTTCTTTAGCAGCTAGGCAATATGAGTGGTCATGCGTGGATGTACACCGGTCATACTAGTCAGAAAGACATGACCACTAAATGGTTAACAAAAACCAAGGGGTTTGTGAAAGCCGCATTTACAAATGGCCAGAGAAAAACCTGGTGCCCTTGTGCTAGGTGCGACAACTTTCAACAGAGGACAGAGGATGAAATGGGTAAACACCTGCAGAAGTGGGATTTTACGCCCGATTGTACGGTGTGGAAATTTTGTGGTGAGTCTGCCCAACGTACCAGAGCTGGGGTGGTTCACTGTTGCACCAACGAGCATGGTACCGGGATCGAATACATGGTGCAAGACTTTAATGATGCTCGGGATTCAGACGATGAGATGGAGGAATCTGCAAAGGCCTTTAATGAAATTTTGGAGTCTTAAAAAATGTCCTCTCCACGAGCACACTGAGCTTTGTCGGTTGGATGCCATCTCACAAGTAATGGTCTGAAGGCTCAATTCAACTTGGGTAGAGAATGCTACGACGCGATGATGACCGTATTTGGAAGCTTTCTACCCAAAGTGTTGTGGTGTGAAACTCTGGAGGAGATCTTTTCACACTTGGAGGGGGAAAGAGGAAGAACACACACAAGAACACAAGGAGGAAATCACTCAAACAAACCTAAATAACACATCCACTAGAGTAGCATACATGAGATCCACAAGCATACAAGAACAATACAAGGAAATTGGCACCAGGGTAAAGTTCTTCCCACTCCTAGGAGGTCAGGTCTTGATGTTGATATTCTCCAAGAGGAGGTCTTGAGAATCCACAAGGATTCTTCCCAAGATGGGGGCTTGATCTCCAAGAGGAGGAGATACAAGGAGCAAAGCTCTCTAGTGCCTATCAAAATCTTTGCTGACCCCCCAAATGAGCTAGGGGAAGAGTTTATATAGCCTAGGGCCGAAATATGAGGGAAAGAGGGGTACAAGGGTCAAAAACCCATAGTGCACACAGACACTCTCGGAGGGGGTCTAGGCACCCGAGGTAAAGGGATCGGGCACCCAGACCAGTCAGAGGCCTGCGATCAGGTTCGGCGGGCACCCGGGGTGAAGAAGGCCGGGCACCCGGACCGATCAGGGGCCGGCTATAGGTGGGCCGGGCACGCGGGGGTCCCAAGCCCGGGCACTCAGGATGGCACTAGGAGGCTAGAGGGGCGAGGCCGGGCACCCGCGGGTCCAAGGCCCGGCCACCCGGGGGACGGCTAGCGGCTGGGCAGGTGGCTGGGCACCCAGGGTTGAGGGCCTTGGCACCCGGGGCGTCGCCTGGGAGGAGAGGGGCCGGGCACCTGGGGCGTCCAGGGGCTTTGTCCGCCCCGCGGTTGCATGCCCTGGCACCCGGGGTCCTCACGTCCGGGCACCCCGGATGTCTAGGGGATCTTCGGATCTCCGCGTTCTTTTCCCTCTCCTTATCTTTGGGTCTCCATGTGGACTTGGTGATCCCTCCATGCTTCCTCGCGATGATCTCCGAAGTACCTAAGAATGCATAACGTGTATCTTTGAGGTAGAACCCAATTCTCATGTGAATCCAAACGAAACTCGAAGAGGAAAGAATTGACCTCGTTCTCGATGGCGCGTGCACGTGCTCTTGTCTTTGGTCCTCTCGGTGCTTGTGGTGGTGATGGAGTATCCATGTGGATGAACGAGGGATGCTCTGCATCATCTCCCCCCTCCTTGAGAGAGATCCATCCATGGATCGTGATCTTCATCACCATGGTACTTGGCCAAGTCCTTGATGTTGAATATGTCGCTTACATTGTACTTGTCACGTGGAATGTCGATCTTGTAGGCGTTGTCGTTGTAGCGGGCGAGCACCTTGAAGGGTCCATCGGCTCTTGGAAGTAGCTTTGACCTGTGCTCCTTGGTGAAGCGGTTCTTGTGGAGATGTAACCATACAAGATCGCCCGGTTGGAACACCATCGGTGACTTGTTGATGTTGAGCTTGTTGGCAAGGCGGTGTACTTGATGCTCGATCGTGGACCTTGTTTCTTCATGCATCTTCTTGAGGTAGGTGGCTCTTGCGCTAGCATCCATGTTCCCTCGTTCTTGTAGCGGTAGAGGGGGGATGTCCAACGGCGACAAAGGGTTGAAGCCATAGATAACCTCGAAGGGGGACTTGCCGGTAGTAGCGTGTCTTGCACGGTTGTAGGCGTACTCGGCGATGGGTAAGCAATCCTCCCACTCCTTGATGTTCTTCTTGATCAACACGTGTAGGAGAGCGGAGAGCGTTCGGTTGGTGACCTCCGTTTGGCCATCGGTTTGAGGATGATATACCGTGGAGAATAGTAGCTTGATGCCGAGCTTGGCGCATAACGTCTTCCAAAAGTAGATTAAGAACTTGACGTCTTGGTCCGACACAATTTTCTTTGGCACTCTGTGTAACCTCAAGATTTCCCTACAAAAAAGATTTGCAACATGTGAAGCATCGTCTATCTTATTGCATGGGATAAAGTGCACCATTTTAGAGAATTGGTCCACAACAACAAATACGGAATCCTTGCCATTTTGAGTCCTAGGTAGTCCAAGCACAAAATCCATGCTAATACCTTCCCATGGTTGATGTGGAATAGGAAGGGGCATATGTAAACCATAGGATTGAGATTGTGACTTAGCTTTGCGGCATGTAGAGCACCGGTTGGTGAAGCATGAGACATCGCGGAACATCTTGGGCCAAAAGTAGTTCTTGGAGAGCGTTGCAAAAGTCCTGGCGCGTCCAAAATGTCCCATGAGTCCGCCTCCATGAGCCTCTTGCAAAAGTAACAAACAAAGAGAATACTCGGGGATGCATAATTTGTTAGCTCTCATCAGATAACCAACTTTGATATAATATTGTTCCCAAGATGTATGCGTCACACACTTAGCATAAGGAATAGCAAAATTAACATCGTGCTCATACAAGTCTTTGATATGTTCGAATCCAACAACATTCAATTCAAGTTGAGTAATTGACATGCATTTGCGGGAAAGAGTATCTGCCACATCATTTTCTTTGCCCTTAATGTACTTGATCACATAAGGGAAAGATTCAATAAATTCACTCCATTTAGCATGCCATTTATTCAACTTGGTTTGACCTTTAAGGTACTTAAGTGTCTCATGATCGGTATGTATGACAACTCATGTGGGCGAAGATAATGCTCCCAAACATGCAATACACGCACTAAAGCATACAATTATTTCTCATAGATGGGATAGTTAACTTCAGCACCGGATAGTTTTTCACTGAAATATGCAATGGCACACTTTTCTTGTATCAAAACTCCACCAATTCCATTACCACTAGCATCACAATGAACCTCAAAAGTTTTGTCAAAGTTAGGTAAAGCAAGAATTGGAGCATGAGTAAGCAAATATTTGAGCTCATCAAATGCAGTAGACTGCAAGGGTCCCCAAACAAAGGGTGCATTTTTCTTACTCAAAGCATGCAATGGTGCGGCAATAGTGCTAAAGTCTTTCACAAAGTGACGGTAGAAACCCGCTAGACCAAGGAAACTATGCACTTGTTGCAAATTAGTGGGTTGAGGCCAAGTTTTAATTGCTTCAATTTTTGACTCATCCAAATGAACACCCTTTGAGGACACAATGAAACCCAAGAAAACAAGTTTGTCAACACCAAAAATGTGTTTCTCCATATTAACATAGAGGTGTTCTTTCCTAAGGGTTTGTAAAACAGCTTTAAGATGGTTAACATGATCTTTAGAGACTCGCTAAACACGAGTATGTCGTCAAAATAGACCACAACAAATACGTCAATGTCTGGGTGAAGCACATAGTGCATGACACGCATGAAAGTACCGGGAGCTTTCGATAAACCCATATGCATAACTAACCACTCATATAAGCCAAATTTAGTTTTAAAAGCGGTTTTCCATTCATCACCTTCTTGTATGCGGATTTGAGAATAGCCACTTTTAAGATCAATTTTTGAGAAAATGGTGGCGCCACTAAGCTCATCAGGCATATCATCAAGGCGTGGAATGGGATGTCTATAATGAACAATGATGGCATTGATGGGTCTACAATTGGAACACATGCAAAAACTACCGTCTCTTTTGGGAACAAGAATGACCGGGACGGCACAAGGACTTAAGCTTTCACGTACTTGTCCGTTGTCGATGAGTTCTTGTACTCACCGTTTGATCTCCTTAGTTTCTTCGGGGTTAACGCGGTATGGATCCTTGTTCGGAAGAGGTGCGCTAGGGATGAGATCGATCCAATGTTCAATGCCACGTAGAGGAGGTAGACCCGGAGGTAGCTCATCGGGGAAGACGTCCTTGAATTCCTGCAATAAGTTAGATAGCACTAGAGGGAGAGTATTAGAAGGGTTAGCCTTTGCCACCTCATCTTTGCATAGTAGGACATAGTGGATGACACTCGATGGGTTCTCACACACTTGTCTCATCTCTTTTTTGTGGCTAGGAGGACTAAGTTTTTCTCTCTTGGCGAAGAGTCACTCAATTTGGGCTTGTGGCACTCACTTTCTTTTTGGTGGTTCACTCTCTCACTAGTCTCTCCATGATGGGTGATGCTTGCTTGTCGGCAATCACTTGGCTTGGTGACATAGGTCGTAGCATGTACTTGATACGTCTCCAACGTATCTATATCTTTTTATTGTTCCATGCTATTATATTATCATTCTTGGATGTTTTACAATCATTTTATATCATTTTTGGTACTAACCTATTGACATAGTGCCCAGTGCTAGTTGCTGTTTTCTGCTTGTTTTTTACATCGCAGGAAATCAATAACAAATGGAGTCCAAATGTAGCAAAACTTTTTCTGGATTTTTCTGGACCAGAAGACATAAGATGGGCCAAAGAAGTACTAGAGGGGTGCCCCGAGGGGGGCACAACGCACCAGGGCGCGCCTGGGGCCTCCCACACCGCCTCCTTGCTCTATAAATACCCCAATATTCCAGAAACCCTACGGGAGTCGACGAAAATCATTTCCAGCCACCGCAAGTTCCAGAAACACCAGATCCAATCTAGACACCATCACTGAGGGGTTCATCATGTCCATTGTGCCTCTCCGATGATGCGTGAGTAGTTCATTGTATACCTACGGGTCCGTAGTTAGTAGCTAGATGGCTCTCTCTCTCTCTCTCTCTCTCTCTCTCTCTTTCTCTCTCTCGATTCTCAATACAATGGTCTCTTGGAGATCCATATGATGTTAACTCTTTTTGTGGTGTGTTTGTTGGGATCCAATGAACTTTGAGTTTATGATCAAATCTATGTTTTTATCCATGAAAGTTACTTGAGTCTTCTTTGATCTCCTATATGCATGATTGCTTATAGCCTCGTATTTCTTCTCTGATAATTGGGTTTTGTTTGGACAACTTGATCTATTTACCTTGCAATGGGAAGAGGTGCTTTGTGATGGGTTCGATCTTACGGTGCTTGATCCCAGTGACAGAAGGGGAGCCAACACGTATGTATCGTTGCTATTAAGGATAACAAGATGGGGTCTATTTCTACACAAATAGATCTTGTCTACATCATGTCATCGTTCTTATTGCATTACTCCGTTTTTCCATGAACTTAATACACTAGATCCATGCTGGATAGCGGTCGATGTGTGGAGTAATATTAGTAGATGGAGACAGGAGTCGGTCTACTAATCTTGGATGTGATGCCTCTATAATGATCATTGCCTGGATATCATCATGATTATTTGAAGTTCTATCAATTGCCCAACAGTAATTGTTTTCCCACCGTTTGCTATTTTTCTCGAGAGAAGCCACTAGTGAAACCTACGGCCCTCGGGTCTCTTCTTTAATATATTTGCCTTACGCGATCTATTTTTATTTGCTTTTATTTTCAGATCTATTAAACCGAAAATACAAAAATACCTTGCTACAATTTTTAGTAATTTATTTTATCTCGCGTTCCCGCGAGATCTATTTATCCAATCTACTACAATTTTACCTATCTTTTTACCCGTGGGGGATTGACAACCCCTCTCTTACGTCGGGTTGCCAGTATTTGTTCTTTGTCTGCAGGAGCTGTTTACGTGGTGGTGCGTGGTTCTCCTACTGGTTCAATAACCTTGGTCTCATCACAGAGGGAAATACCTACTGTTGCTGTGCTGCATCACCCCTTCCTCTTTGGGGAAATACTAACGTAGTTCAAGCGAACATCAAAAGGAATTTCTAGCGGCGTTGCCGGGGAGACATCATCAACATCAACCAGGTTTCTAATCACAAATCTCATCTCCTTGCAATTTACATTATTTGCCATTTTCCTCTCGTTTTCCTCTCCCCACTTCACAAAAAATTGTCGTTTTATTCGCCCTCTTTTTCGTTCGCCGTTTTCTTGTCAGATCTGTTTTTGAGTGCAATCTTGTTGTGTAGTCACCATGACTCAAGAGAACACCAAGTTGTGTGATTTCTCAAATACCAACAATGATTTTATTAGCACTCCGATTTATCCTCCCGCCACTAATGCGGAGTCTTGTGATATTAATACTGCTTTGCTGAATCTTGTTATGGAAGATCAATTTTCCGGTACTCCTAATGAGGATGCCGCGTCCCATCTTAACACATTCGTGGAATTATGCTATATGCAAAATAAAAAAGATGTGGACAGTGATGTTGTGAAGTTGAAATTATTTCCGTTTTCTTTGTGAAGTCGCGCAAAAATTTGGTTTTCTTCTTTGCCTCGCAATAGTATCAATTCTTGGAATAAGTGCAAGGATGCTTTTATTACTAAGTATTTTCTACCCACAAAAATCATTTCCCTTAGAACCCAGATCATGAATTTCAAGCAACTTCAACATGAGCATGTTGCACAATCTTGGTAAAGGATGAAACTGATGCTAAGGAATTGCCCAACTCATGGGTTAAAACTTTGGATGATCATACAAAAAAAATTATGCGGGGTTGAATTTTGTTTCTCGTAATCTTTTAGATTCCGCCTTGGGGGGTACTTTTATGGAAATTAATTTGGGTCAAGCTACTAAATTGCTAGACAATATTATGGCACGATGCCATACCGAAAGAGCTCCTACTAGTAAAAGAGTCAATTCGGTAGAAGAAATAAATTCTTTGAGTGAAAAAGTTGATGCTCTTATGAAGTTGGTTGCTAATAAAAGTGCTCCTGTTGATTTTAATGATGCACCTTTGTCTACTTTGATTGAGAAAAATAGTGATGCCATAAATGTGAATTTTATCTCTCGAAACAATTTCAATAACAATGCTTATAGAGGTAATTTTAACCTAGGTCTTTTTCCTAGTAATTCCTCTAATAATTATGGTAATTCCTATCATAATCCTTCTTATAATAATAATAATAATAGGAACATCTCTGATCTTGAGAATAATTTTAAAGAATTTATCAATACTCAAAAAGTTATAAATGCTACGATAGAAGAAAAGCTGAATAAAGTTGATGATATGTCTAGAAGTATTGATAGAATTTCTCATGATGTAGAAACTCTCAAGATGAATTTTTTTGTGCCTAAGGTTGAATAATCAATTAAAGCTCTTTATGTTTCTATGGATGAATGTAAGAAAAGAACCTCTATGCTTAGAGCTAAAAGAGAATTTTTAGAAAAAGCGTTTTCTAGTGATTGCTTTCATAAAAGTGATGAAGATCTTAAAATGATTGGTGTTTCTTCTATTGATTCTTTGTTTAGAAAAATTAAGATTGATGAAAAAGGGTCTGGAGAAGAGTCAGCTTTAGCTAGAAGGTGTCCCGATAATTCGGAGGGTGAAAATCTTGTTGAGAAAATTGATAAAAGTGGGTTTGAAGAGGTCAAAACTTTAACTAGTGATGTGCCCACTATTTTGGATTACAAAGACTTTAATTATGATAGTTTCTCTTTGGTTGTTTGTATTTCTTTGTTGCAATCCATGATAAATTCACCCCACGCTTATGAACATAATAAAGCTTTTACTAAACATACTGTTGATGCTATGATGAAAGCTTTTGAAGAAAAGTTGGAATTAGAAGTTTCAATTCCTAGAAAATTACATGATGAATGGGAACCTACCATCAAAGTCAGGATTAAAAATGATGAGTGTTTTGCTTTATGTGACTTGGGTGCTAGTGTCTCTACAATTCCGAAATCTTTATGTGATGTGCTTGGTCTTACCGATATTGAAGAATGCTCTTTAAATTTGCACTTGGCGGATTCCACTATTAAAAAGCATGTGGGAAGAATCAATGATGTTCTTATTCTTGCAAATAGGAATTATGTGCCCATAGATTTTATTGTTCTTGATATTGATTGTAATCTGTCTTGTCCGATTATACTCGGTAGACCGTTTTTACGTACTATTGGTGTCGTGATTGATATGAAAGAAGGAAATATTAAATTTCAATTTCCACTAAGGAAGGGGATGGAGCACTTCCCTAGAACAATAATTAGGCCACCATATGAATCAATCATGAGGGCATCGTATGGATCCAGAACTAAAGATGACAACACTTAGATCCTTCGCATTATGCCTAGCTAGGGGCGTAAAACGATAGCGCTCGTTGGGAGGCAACCCAACTTGTATCTTTTTGCTTTTTGGTTTTCTTGATGTTTTCAATAATATACCCAATTATGCCTCTGGTTAGATGTGTTTTGTGGTTTAAATTAGTGTTTGTGCCAAGCAAGGCCTTTGGGATGATTTGGGTGAGAGTTGATTCGATCTTGTTGAAAAACATAAACTTTTGCGCTCACAAAAATAGTTTCCATTTTTAACAGAAGAGTGATTTTGAGTTGATTCTCTTTCAGAAGATTAATAAACAAATTCTCCACGTTTGTCTAATTTTTTAGAATTTTTGGAGTTACAGAAGTATTCGAAGTATCCATATTTCTATAGACTGTTCTGTTTTTGACAGATTCTCTTTTCTTTGCATTGTGTACTTGTTTTGATGATTCTATTGTTTTCTTTGAAGAGTTTTTGCCATAGAAAAGTTGGAGTAGAGTAGATATAATACAAAAATAAAATATGAATGGGTTTGCAACAATACTTATAGTAGTGGTTTGCTTTCTTATACTAACGGATCTCACGAAGGTTTTATTGAGTTTTGTGTGATTGAAGTTTTCAAGTTTTGGGTGATATTACGATGGTTGAAGGAATAAGGATTAGCAAAAGGCTAAGCTTGGGGATGCCCGAGGCACCCCAAGATAATATTCAAGAAGTAGCAAGCAACTAATCTTGGGGATGCCCCCGAGTGGCATCCCCTCTTTCTTCTAACAACCATCGATATTTTACTTGGAGCTATATTTTTATTCGTCACATATTATGAGTTTTGCTTGGAGCGTGTTGTATGATTATGAGTCTTTGTTTTTTTTTGCTTTGTGTTTTAAGTCTTTAATCCTTTCTGGACACAACTATTTGAGAGAGCCAAAAATTATGCTATGCTTGCTCCTATGCTTCACTTAAATTTTTAGAGCCATGGAATTGCTCTAGTGCTTCACTTATATCTTTTTGAGCACGGTGTGCTTTGTTATTTTGGAAGAAATGCTCTCATGCTTCACTTCGATTTATTTGGGAGTTAGTAATTTTTTTTAAGAAATTCTCTCTTGCTTCACTTAGATTATTTTGAGAGAAATAAATATTATGCTCATGTTCCTCACTTATATTCGTTTGAGCTTATTAAAAGCAACATATGAAATTAGTCCCAAAGTGATAGATATCCAAGGAGGATATAATTAAAACTTTCATGAAGATAATTGGACAAAATAAACTTGGTTTGTTGTAATGGTTTTGAGATATGACGATATGATATGTGAGTCATGTTGATGATTAATTATACTTTAGTAAGAATATTGGTGTTAAGGTTTGTGATTTCCTATGCAAGCACGAAGTTCAATAGTTATGCAATGAAATTACATCCTACTTGTGGTGCATTATTCGGTGTTAGTTATGCTTAATGCTCGCTTACGAGATTTTTTGTTTCTTGGTTGGAAGCTTCTCAATCTTTTTGCTAGCCTTCATTTGCACTAAGTATGATCACTACTTGTGCATCCAAAACCCTTTAAATTAGTTTTGCCATATGAGTCCACTATACCTACCTATATGCGGCATTTCTGTGCCGTTCTAAGAAAATTTGCATGTGTCATCTCTAATTTTCAAAATAAATTTCTCTTTTGTGTGATCATACCGCTCGCGAAGCGGTGAGGGGTGGCCGATGTTTTCCATGCTAGATGTGTTATTCTCATGATGAGTGTTTATTCACTTGTCATTGCACGAGAGTACGTCAAAGGTATTAGAGATTCCCAGTCCTGAAATGAAAAATGAATTTACTTTATGTTGTCAAATAATAAATTCCTTGGAAAGTGTTGGTATGGAGGGCACCCGTGGATACGGTTAGCCATGGAGAGTGAAAGTATGGTGGAAAAGGGAATAAAATTTATTTTCTGTTTGGGAACCGCCTATGATATATCTAGCATGGAAACTATTGGGAACTCTAATTCGTTTTCGTTGGTGAGAAAAGTATGCCTCCCAAAATGTTTTTATCTCTCAATTTTCGCTTTGAGCTCTGGCACCTCTACAAATCCCTACTTCCCTCTACGAAGGGCCTTTCTGTTACTTTATGCATTTTTCACTTGAGTCTCCATCTTCTCTTATAAAGCACCAACTAAGGGGCACTATGATCATACTTGAGCATTGGGTATAGCTAGTATTCGAGTGTGTTTCATGAATGGATCAATGGTTGAGCATAATGGGCTAGGGATAACTTGCTTTAGTGTCGATATTTTGAAAGACATGGTTTCTTATTGATATGCTTGAGTATTAAAGTTTGCATGTAAAAACTAGACTATTGACTTGAACCATATAAAAGTCCAAATGTCCATGCTACAAAGAAAACAATATGTGATGGAACATGTTAGGCAGCATTCCACATCAAAAATTCTGTTTTTATAATTTACCTACTCGAGGACGAGCAGGAATTAAGCTTGAGGATGCTGATACGTCTCCAACGTATCTATAATTTTTTATTGTTCCATGCTATCGTATTATCATTCTTGGATGTTTAACAATCATTTTATAATCATTTTATATCTTTTTTGGTACTAGCCTATTGACATAGTGCCCAGTGTCAGTTGCTGTTTTCTGCTTGTTTTTTACATCGCAGGAAATCAATACCAAACGGAGTCCAAACGTAGTGAAACATTTTTATGGATTTTTTCTGGACCAGAACACACAATATGGGCCGAAGGAGTACCATAGGGGTGCCCCGAGGGGGGCACAACCCACGAGGGCGCGCCTAGGTGGGTTATGCACACCTCGGTGGCCTCTTGCACCGCCTCTTTGCGCTATAAATACCCTAATATTCTAGAAACCCTAGGGGAGTCGACGAAAATAAATTCCAGCCGCCGCAAGTTCCAGAAACACTAGATCCAATCTAGACACCATCACGGAGGGGTTCATCATGTCCATTCGTGCCTCTCCAATGATGCGTGAGTAGTACATTGTAGACCTACGGGTCCGTAGTTAGTAGCTAGATGGCTTCCTCTCTCTCTCTCTCTCTTGATTCTCAATACAATGGTCTCTTGGATATCCATATGATGTAAGCCTTTTTGAAGTGTGTTTGTTGGGATCCGATGAACTTTGAGTCTATGGTCAGATCTATGTTTCTATCCATGAAAGTTATTTGAGTCTTCTTTGATCTCTTATATGCATGATTGCTTATAGCCTCATATTTCTTCTCCAATAATTGGGTTTTGTTTGGCCAACTTGATCTATTTATCTTGCAATGGGAAGAGGTGCTTTGTGATGGGTTTGATCTTACGGTGCTTGATCCCAGTGACAGAAGGGGAGCCGACACGTATGTATCGTTGCTATTAAGGATAACAAGATGGGGTTTATTTCTGCATAAATAGATCTTGTCTACATCATGTCATCGTTCTTATTGCACTACTCCACTTTTCAATGAACTTAATACACTAGATGCATGCTGGATAGAGGTCGATGTGTGGAGTAATAGTAGTAGATGCAGGCAGGAGTGGGTCTACTAATCTTGGATGTGATGCCTATATAATGATCATTGCCTGGATATCGTTATGATTATTTGAAGTTCTATCAATTGCCCAACAGTAATTATTTCCCACTGTTTGCTATATTTCTCGAGAGAAGCCACTAGTGAAACCTATGGTCCCCGGGTCTCTTCTTTAATATATTTGCCTTTGCGGTCTATTTTTATTTTCTTTTATTTTCAGATCTATTAAACCAAAAATACAAAAATACCTTGCTGCAATTTTTAGTAATTTATTTTATGTCGTGTTCCCGCGAGATCTATTTATCCAATCTACTACAATTTTACCTCTCTTTTTACCCGTGAGGGATTGACAACCCCTCTCTTACTTCGGGTTGCAAGTATTTGTTCTTTGTGTGTAGGAGCTGTTTACGTGGTGTTGCGTGGTTCTCCTACTGGTTTGATAACCTTGGTCTCATCACTGAGGAAAATACCTACCGTTGCTATGCTGCATCATCCCTTCCTCTTTGGGGAAATACCGACGTAGTTCAAGCAAACATCAGCACTCCTTGCCCTTCCTCTTGAAGCTATAGTGGTTTGTTCTTCCGTTGTGGATGACGCCGTGGTTGAATTGCCAAGGTCTTACAAAGAGAAGATGGCACACGGACATTGGAACCACGTCGCACTCCAAGGTGTCCTCGTAGGTGCCGATCTTGAATGAAACTTGCATCATATGCTCCACTTGAATAGTCCTGGAGTCTCTTAACCATTGGACCTTGTAGGGATGAGGATGCTTCTTCTTGACCAATTGCAGCTTGGAACATAGATCTTCACTTGCCAAGTTGTGGCAACTTCCTCCGTCGATGATGACTTTCATGGATTGCCCATTGATGCCGGCCTTGGTGTGGAAGAAGTGATATCGTTGGTCTTCTTCTTGGTGGTGTTGAAGCGTCAAGACCTTGGAGACCACGAGAGAGGGACTTGAATCTTTGTCACAATAGACTTGATCATCTTCATCTTCGTTCATGCACAGGTGCATGGCCACGTGCTCAAGGGCTTCCATTTCTTCTTCAATCATGGAGTCGTATGTGCCATCACCGTTGAAGATCATTGTTCGCTCATTGGTGCAGTCGAAGGACTTGTGTCCTTGGCCACCACATGTGAAGCACTTGATAGAACTTGTCTTGACGGGGTCACTCAGTGGCGTCGAAGATGAGGGAGTTTTGGATTTGTAGTTGCTTGCCGGAGGACGAGTCGAGGAAGGCGTAACTTGCTTGGAACTTGACTTGTCGCCATACTCGGTGATGCTCTAGTTGAGGTAGGAGGTGCCAAAGTCGCAGGAGCTTGAGTAGGAGCCGTAGGTCTTGGAAGAGTACTTGGCGTATTTGAAGTCATCTTGCACTTGTCGCTCGGCCTTGGTCGCTTGATGAACTAGCTCGAGAAGGTTGGAGTAGGGTTGGAAGTCATCAATCCTCTTGATTGGGTGGTTGAGGCCGTTCACGAAGCGTGCCATAGTTTGCTCGTCATCTTCCTTGACATTGGCTCTTATCATGGCAACCTCCATTTCTTGGTAATATTCTTCCACCGTCTTCGTGCCTTGCTTGAAGAGTTGCAACTTCTTGAAAAGATCACGGGTGTAGTGTGTAGGCACGAAGCAAGCTCTCATGACATCCTTCATTTGCGTCCAAGTTGTGATTGGTGGTTCGCCTCTTGCTTGTTGTCGCTCGATCACTTGTTCCCACCAAATGAGGACGTAGTCTTGAAACTCGAGGGAGGCCATGGCGATCTTCTTTTCCTCATCGTAGTTGTGAAGACGGAATATCTTGTCCACCTTCAATGCCCATGAGAGATATTCTTCGGGATCATCGCTTCCGGAGAACTTGGGCATGGTGAACTTGAGCTTGCCGTAGTGGAGTTCTTCGTCGTAGTGGCGGTTTTGATGTCTCTCTTGCCATGGAGGAAGGTCCTCAAATGCTCGTTCCTCATGATGTCACTCTTGGCATGGAGGAGGGTCTTGAAGCACTTGTTCCACTTGGTGTTGTTCTTGTCATGGAGGAGGACGAGGCATATACGCTTGGTTTCACCTTTCTTGTTGCTCTTCATGTCGTGCGGCTTCTTCTTGTCGTGCTTGACGAAGTGTTTCCTCTTGTTCACGCACTTGGTGGTTGCCCTCATCGACGGATCTAGTGGCCTCGCGGAGTGCGCGTTGTGATTCCAGTGCTTGTGCTTCAAGGCGCTATTGTGCTTGTCGGGTTGCATCACCGTCTTGAGGTGCTTGACATTGCACTTGTGGAGGTTGCTCTTGCTCCATTGCTTCTTGCTCTTGGCGTCGTGCCCTTTCATGTGCTCGGACTCGGTCTTGTAATCCATTGTCATGGAATGGATTTTCTTGAGCTTGGCGATCTTGGGGATTATCACATTGATGAAAGCAAGCTCGGGGAGGACTTGCATCGTAAGAGGAGTAGTCCAAGATTGCTGACTTGAGCGGCGGCTTGAGTGGCACCGTATTGGCGAAGAGGTTGAGGAAGACCCGCGTCTCACGATCATGTTGTGGAATTCTTCCATTTGTGTGGTGAACTTGGTGTCGATGTAGTCGCGGTTCCTTGTTTCTGATTGACGAAGGTCGGTGGTGAGTTGCTCAATGCGTTCACCCAAGGCTTCACTTTCTTGATGGAGAGCCCGTTGGGCAACGAAAAGAAGTGGTTCTTGGTGACGTAGTCACAATCATCACCTTGCTCCTCGAATAGGGGGTTCGCTGAAGAACTTGGCCTATCCATCATAACTAAGTGGGGTGAGTAGGAAAATGAGAGAACAATACCAAAGTTACCTTTTCCGAGGATTGTGGATGTATTAAGTATCACTCAATGTAATGCCACAATAGGAGAATTGGTACCGGGATTGTTTCTCACACCTAGACAAGTAAAGCTTATGGAGTAGCTTGGTTAGGACGTGGCACATAAATTTCAAGCAAGTGTTAGTCAAGATATCTATAAGGTTGAGAAGGGTCACAAAATTGCAAGTAAAGCAAATAGATCAAACCCAAGAATATCTCTAGGAACACACACATGGAAGATAGATGGGATCCACACAACCAAGAAGTGAGCTCAAAATGTGTAACCACGGAAAATGCTCTTGTTGTACGAATGCTAGAGAGACGCTAGCTCGATTGCTCAAATGGGCAAGATACGCTTGTGCACCTACCTATGAGAGAAACATGTCATCTTCAATCCCAACTATGCTATGTATGTGGTGACCAAGATGATGCTGCGATGCAAAATGGCTCAATGCTATTGCTTACAAGCTCTTTGTTTCTCCTCTTTTGCTTAAAAGCTTTTTTTCACTATGCTTGATGCTCGATCCAAGTATGATATGAGACAAGTATGTAAGATATGCACGGGAGAGACTTATGGCACAATGAGGATAGCAAATCACTATGGTGCACAATATAGCGTGGCCCGGCAATTCTCAACTCGCTAGTCTCGATGGGTAAGTGACGCAAAATGGCTCGGGTTATCAATGCAAAAGCAAGGAAATGAACTAATTGTCATCGAGGTTACCGTCCTTGCTTATGGTTAGCGGTGTCAAAGGTGAAGATCTTTGGCGATGATGAATGGCGGTGATGTCGATTTCACACGTTCCTAAGTAGCTGAAAGACCTTAGGAAACGGAAACCGCAACTCAAAATCAGTTAAATGCAGAAGGTGGGTGTTTTTATGGTGAAATATTTTATGGATGCAAATGGTGGTGGTAATGATATATGTTGATGGGGGATGTCAAGAGCTTCCAAATGAGCTAAAGAACATGAAAAATGGACTTGGGAGGTGAAAGTTATGGCCAAATTGGTGGTGTAGTTGGGCTGTTTCGGGGGAGGGGGGGTGTGGGCACCCGGGGTGGGAGGTGCGGGTGCTCGGGGTGGTCTGGGGAAATTGGCCCGGAGGATTTAGGGTGCGGGCACCCGGTGGTCTCCGATTTGGGCAAAAATCTTTGGGAAATGGCCAAATTCGGTGGATTTCATGGTGGGAAGGGTGGAGGTTGATGAGTAGGGGCTAGATCCACTTGCCAAACAACAAATCCATTGACCAAAACAACCAAATCTCACAAGATCCAACAAATTGCAAGAAAAAAAATTGGGGCTATTTTTGTGGGGATTTTCAAATTAGGACGAAAAACAACAAAATTAGGCTAGCAAATGGGGGGATGGGACTCCAGGATGTGAATAAACCTTGCTCATGATACCAAGATGTTGTAGGGTGAAACCCTGGAGGGGGGGGGGGAGAGGAATAACACACAAGAACACAAGGAGGAAATCACTCAAACAAACCTAAATAACACATCCACTAGAGTAGCATACATGATATCCACAAGCATACAAGAACAATTCAAGGAAATTGGCACTGGGGTAAAGTTCTTCCCACTCGTAGGAGGTGAGGTCTTGATGTTGATCTTCTCCAAGAGGAGGTCTTGAAAATCCACAAGGATATTCTTCTCAAGATGGGGGCTTGATCTCCAAGAGGAGGGGATATAAGGAGCAAAGCTCTCTAGTGTCTATCAAAATCTTTGCTGACCCCCCAAATGAGGTAGGGGAAGAGTTTATATAGCCTAGGGACGAAATATGAGGGAAAGAGGGGTACAAGGTGATGTCTGCTAGAACTATGTCGGTGTTTCCCCAAAGAGGAAGGGATGATGCAGTATAGCGACGGTAAGTATTTCCCTCAGTGATGAGACCAAGGGTTATTGAACCAGTAGGAGAACCTCCTAACACCACGTAAACAGCCCCTGCACACAAATAACAAATACTCGCAACTCGGCATGTTAAAGGGTTGTCAATCCCTTTCGGGTAACGATGCCTCGAATTGGCCAGAAGACGTGATAAAGTTGTGATAGATAGGATAAATAGATTGCGGAATAAATAAATTGCAGCAAGGTATTGTTGTATTTTTAGTTTAATATATCTGAAAATAAAAGAAAATAAAAATAGATCGCAAAGGCAAAATATGATGAGAAAAGACCCGAGGGCCATAGGTTTCACTGGTGTCTTCTCTCAAGAAAAGTAGCAAGCGGTGGGAAACAATTACTATTGGGCAATTGATAGAACTTAAAATAATCATGACGATATCCAGGCAATGATCATTACATAGGCATCACGTCCAAGATTAGTAGACCGACTTCTACCTACATATACTACTATTACTCCACACATCGACTGCTATCCATCATGCATCTAGTGTATGTTCATGGAAAAATGGAGTAATGCAATAAGAACAATGACATGATGTAGACAAGATCTATTTATGTAGAAATAGACCCCATCTTTTTATCCTTAATAGCAACAATACATACGTGTCGTTTCCCCTTCTGTCACTAGGATCAAGCACCGTAAGATCGAACCCATCACAAAGCACCTCTTCCCATTGCAAGATAAATAGATCAAGTTGGCCAAACAAAACCCAAATATCGGAGAAGAAATACGAGGCTATAATCAATCATGCATATAAGAGATCAAAGAAGACTCAAATAACTTTCATGGATAAAAACATAGATTTGATCATAAACTCAAAGTTCATCAGATCCCAACAAACACACCGCAAAAAGACTTATATCATATGGATCTCCAAGAGACCATTGTATTGATAATCAAGAGAGGGTGAGAGAAACCCATCTAGCTACTAACTACGGACCCGTAGGTCTACAAAGAACTACTCACGCATCATCGGAGAGGCACCAATGGACATGATGAACCCCTCCGTGATGGTGTCTAGATTGGATCTGGTGTTTCTGGAACTTGCGGCGGCTGGAATTGATTTTCGTCGACTCCCCTAAGGTTTCTGGAATATTGGGGTATTTATAGAGCAAAGAGGCGATGCAGGAGGCCAACAAGGAGGGCACAACAAACCGGGGCGCGCTTAGCCCCCAGGCGCGCCTGGTGGGTTGTGCTCCCCTCGGAGCTCCCCTCAGGTACTTTCCTGGCCCACTGGATGTCTTCTTGTCCAAAAAATACCCACCAAAAGTTTCGTTGCGTTTGGACTCCGTTTGGTATTGATTTCCTGCGATGTAAAAAACATGCAGAAAAGAACAACTGGCACTGGACACTATGTCAATAGGTTAGTACCAAAAAATGATATAAAATGACTATAAAATGATTGTAAAACATCAAAGAATGATAATATAACAACATGGAACAATAAATAATTATAGATATGTTGGAGATGTATCAGCATCCCCAAGCTTAATTCCTGCTCGTCCTCGAGTAGGTAAATGATAAAAACAGAATTTTTGATGTGGAATGCTGCCCAACATGTTCATCACATAATCTTTTCTTTATAGCATGGACATTTGGACTTTTATATGGTTCAAAGCAATAGTCTAGTTTTGACATGAAGACTTTAATACTAAAGCATACCAACAAACAACCATGTATTTCAAAATATCAACACTAAAGCAAGTTATCCCTAGCCCATTATGCTCAACCATTGATCCATTCATGAAACACACTCGAATATTAGCTATACCCAATGCTCAAATACGATCATAGTGCCCCTTAGTTGGTGCTTTATAAGTGAAGATGGAGACTCAAATTGAAAATAAAAATTGCATAAAGTAAAAGAAAGGCCCTTCGTAGAGGGAGGTAGGGATTTGTAGAGGTGCCACGGCTCAAAGCAAAAATTGAGAGATAAAAACATTTTTGGAGGCATATTTTTCCCACCAACGAAAACGACTTAGAGCTCCCAACACTTTCCATGCTAGATACATCATAGGCGGTTCCCAAACAGAAAATAAAGTTTATTCCTTTTTCCACCATTACTTTCACTTTCCACGGCTAACCGTAACCATGGGTGCCCTCCATACCAACACTTTCCAAGGAATTTATTATTTGACAACATAAAGTAAATTCATTTTTTTCATTTCAGGACTGGGCATCCCTAATACCTTTGCTGTACTCTCGTGCAATGACAAGTGAATAAACATTCATCATGAGAATAACACATCTAGCATGGAAAATATTGGCCACCCCTCACCACCTCACAAGCGATAGAGAACACAAAAGAGAAATTTATTTTGAAAATTAGAGATGGCACATGCAAATTTGCTTAGAACGGCACGGAAATACCGCATATAGGTAGGTATAGAGGACTCATGTAGCAAAACTGGTTTAAAGGGTTTTGGATGCACAACTAGTGATCATACTTAGTGGAAAAATGAAGGCTAGCAAAAAGATTGAGAAGCGACCAACCAAGAAATAAAAATCTCGTACCCAAGCATTAAGCATAAGTAACTATAATGCACCACGAATAGGATATAAATTTCATTGCATAACTATTGACTTTCGTGCTTGCATAGGGAATCACAAACCTTAACATCAATATTCTTACTAAAGCCATAGCCAAAAAAATACTCTTACTAAAGCATAATTACTCATCAACATGACTCACATATCATGTCGTCATATGTCAAAAAGAATCAAGTTTATTTTCTCCAATGATCTTCATGAAAGTTTTTATTATATCCTCCTTGGATATCTATCACTTTGGGACTACTTTCATATGTTGCTTTTGATAAGCTCAAACAATTTTAGGTGAAGAACATGAGCATAATATTTCTCTCTCTCAAAATAATCTAAGTGAAGCAAGAGAGAATTTCTTAAAAAAAGTACCAACTACCAAATAATTCTAAGTGAAGCACGAGAGCATTTCTTCAAAAATAACAAACACACCGTGCTCAAAAAGATATAAGTGAAGCACTAGATCAATTCAAAGGCTCTAAAAATTTAAGTGAAGCATAGGAGCAAGCATAGCATAATTTTTGGCTCTTCCAAAAAGGTGTGTCCAGCAAGGATTCAACACTTAAAACACAAAGCAAAACAAGCAAAGACTCATATCATACAAGACGCTCCAAGCAAAACTCATAATATGTGACGAATAAAAATATAGTTCCAAGTAAAATACCGATGGTTGTTAGAAGAAAGAGGGGATGCCACTCGGGGGCATCCCCAAGCTTAGTTGCTTGCTACTTCTTGAATATTATTTTGGGGTGCCTCGAGCATCCCCAAGCTTAGCCTTTTGCTAATGCTTATTCCTTCGTCCATCTTAATATCACCCAAAACTTTAAAACTTCAATCACACAAAACTCAACAAAACATTCATGAGATCCGTTAGTATAAGATAGCAAACCACTACTATAAGTACTATTGCAAACTCATTGATATCTTACTTTTGCATTATATCTGTTGTATTCCCACTTTTCTATGGCAAAAACTCATCAAAGAAAAAGATAGAATCATCAAAACAAGCACACAACGCAAAGAAAAGAGAATCTGTCAAAAACAGAACAGTCTGTAGCAATCTGACTACTTCGAATACTTCTGTAACTCCAAAAATTCTGAAAAATTAGGACGACGTGAATAATTTTTTTAATCATCTGCAAAAAGAATTAACTCAAAGGCACTCTTCTGATAAAAAATAAAAATAATTTCGTGAGCGCAAAAGTTTCTATTTTTTAGCAAGATCGAATCAACTCTCACCCAAATCATCCCAAAGGCCTTGCTTGGCACAAACACTAATTTAAACCACAAAAACACATCTAACCAGAGGCATAGTTATGCAAACACACAAGAATAGAAAGAAAAATAAAAAAATAAATTTTATTCATTGGGTTGCCTCCTAACAAGCGCTATTGTTTTACGCCCCTAGCTAGGCATAAGATTTCAATGATGCTCACACGGAAGATAAGAATTGAAACACAAAGAGAGCATCATGAAACATATGACAAACACATTTAAGTCTAACACACTTCCTTTGCATATGCATTTTATAAGCAAACAAATTATCAAGGCACACAAAAACTAGCATATGCAAGGAAGAAGAAAGAAGCAAAAGCAATCTCAACATAACGAGTGGTAATTTAGTAACATGGAAATTTCTACCACAATATTTTCCTCTCTCATAATAATTATATGTGGGATCATATTGAAATTTATCAATATAGCTATCACATAACATACTTTCTACATGATCCACATGCATGCAAAGTTGACACTCTTCCAATATAGTGGGATTAACATCAAATAAAGTCATGACCTCTCCAAGCCCACTTTCATCAAAAATTTCATAAGAATGAACACTCTCCAAATATGTGGGATTATATTTAGCTAAAGTTGACACTCTTCCAAACCCACTTTTAATATTATTGCAAGCATATTCATCATGAGGTTTAAATAAATTTTCAAGATCGTAAGAATCATTATCACCCCAATCATGATGTTTGAAATAAGTTGTGGACATAGAGATATTAGCATCCCCAAGCTTGGGGTTTTGCATATTATTGGCACAACTGACATTAATAGAATTTATAATAACATCCTTGCAGTCATGCTTTTCATTCAAGGAGCTATCACGAACCACTTTATAAATTTCTTCATTTAACACTTCATCACAATTTTCAGATTCATAAATCTCAAGCAAAACTTCATAAAGATATTCTAGTGAACTCAATTCACTAGCAATTGGTTAATATAATTAGATCTTTTGAAAATATTAGCAAGTGGATGAGGATCCATATCAATAGATTTTTAGCAAGCAAAGATGCAAGCAAATAGAAGGCACATGGTAACACAAGTAGAGATAGTAAACATGAGATCCAACGCGAAAAAGGCAAACGAAAAAGACGGCGAATAAAAACGACAAATGGTTGTGAAGTGGGGGAGAGGAAAATGAGAGGCAAAAGGCAAATAATGTAAATTGCAAGGAGATGAGATTTGTGATTAGTAACCCAGTTGATGTTGATGATGTCTCCCCAGCAACGGCGCAAGAAATTCCTTTTGATGTCTGCTAGAACTACGTCGGTATTTCCCCAAAGAGGAAGGGATGATGCAGTATAGCAACTGTAGGTCTTTCCCTCAGTGATGAGACCATGGTTATCGAACCAGTAGGAGAACCTCCTAACACCACGTAAACAACCCCTGCACACAAATAACAAAAACTTGCAACCCGATGTGTTAAAGGGGTTGTCAATCCCTTTCGGGTAACAATGCCTCGAATTGGCGAGAAGACGTGATAAAATTGTGATAGATAGGATAAATAGATCGTGGAATAAATAAATTGCAGAAAGTATTTTTGTATTTTTGGTTTAATAGATCTGAAAATAAAAGCAAATAAAAATAGATCGCAAAGGCAAATATGATGAGAAGAGACCCGGGGCCCGTAGGTTTCACTAGTGGCTTCTCTCAAGAAAAATAGCAGATGGTGGGAAAACAATTACTGTTGGGCAATTGATAGAACTTCAAATAATCATGACGATATCCAGGTAATGATCATTACATAGGCATCACGTCCAAGATTAGTAGACCGACTCTTGCGTGCATCTACTGCTATTACTCCACACATCGACCGCTATCCAACATGCATCTAGTGTATTAAGTTCATGGAAAAACGGAGTAATGCAATAAGAACGATGACATGATGTAGACAAGATCTATTTATGTAGAAATAGACCCATCTTGTTATCCTTAATAGCAATGATACATACGTGTCATTTCCCCTTCTGTCACTGGGATCAAGCACCGTAAGATCGAACTCATCACAAAGCACCTCTTCCCATTGCAAGATAAATAGATCAAGTTGGCTAAACAAAACCCAAATATGAGAGAAGAAATACGATGCCGCTGAACTTGATGAGCACGTCATTCATGACGACACATGTGATAGTGTTGATGATGGTACATCTATTGATCCCGGAGCATATATAAACGATCCAGACTATTATTAGTTTGTATGCATCCGAACTTAAATTATATACATATTATTATTCATGTCATGTATTCAATTTCATTACTAACTAATATGATTGAATCGTCAAACCAAATATGCAGTCTATGTGCGAGAAGACCGGTCAGACCCCTTTGTCGATGTCGGTCATTACTAGAGCGGGAATGGCGAGTTTCATTTGAACGGCCGTTATTTACTAGTCTCAACATTTGAGTGTCATCATGCTAACGAGACTTCGCAAATGATCTTTGGTGCAGCATAACTCTAGAGCCGCGTCGCACAACCCTTCTCTAGGTGAAACCAGCCCGAGGAACCCCGATGCTTGACCTCCGGTAAGTTTTCTCTAGTGTTTTGCTTAACAAATGCGTACTTAGCTTCGTACATGCTTGTTAGCCCTATTATGCCACATACTTAGCTTATTTTCCCCAAAAAGACATACTTAGCTAATTATCCTCCAAAATGACATAATTAGCTTATTTAGTTCATTTATTACATAATTAGCTTGTTCATTTCAAAAATGGCATGATAACCTTGGTTAGCACATAAATGTCATATACTTAGCTTATTTTCCTCCAAAATGGCATAATTACCTAAGTTAGCTCTAAAATGACCTATACTTACCTAAGTTAGCTAAAAATGGCAAAATTACCTAGGTTAGCACAAAAATGACCGATACTTACCTTATTTTCCTCAAAATTGACATAATAAGCTTAGTTACCTCAAAACTGGCATATTTACGTAAGTTAGATCTAAAATGACACAAATAAGGAATAATAAGAAGAAAAACAAGGAAGAGGAGAAGAAGAAGAAAGAGAAGAAAAAGAAAGAATAAAAGAAGAATGAGAAGGAAAAGGGTAAAAACATTCTTCCTCTTCTTCTAACTTGCTTACTCCCATTTTTGCTGACATTTATGGATTTCTAGTTTTAGTTTCTGTTTAGATTTTGTGTTGATGAACAATGTATGTTGATGAACTCTGTGAAACTATGTATGTATGTTGATGAACTCCGTGAAACTATGTATTTATTGGACCTTTTAATACCCTATGTGTTCTGTTGCATTGATGGACTGCTAGATGTTGGATACATGACCTGCTATATATATATATACACACATATATATATATATATATATATATATATATATATATATAGACACACACACACACACACATAAATACTATTCTGATCACGGGATCAGAATAATATTCTGATCACAACCTGAACTGCCTGAGTAACGCGCCTGAACTTCTCTCTGTACGAACCCGACCTTCGGGCTATCTTCGCAACCGTGCCTTCTATCGCGAGTTTTTCTGGTTAGTCGTGTTCCATGTGATGTGTGTGTAACTTTCAAACAATTTTTAGCAACTAAATACTCGTTTTAGATAGGAATCTCGCTCATAGGCGGATTTTGCACTCGGGTCGTGAAGAACACGCGTTTTTTGCGATTTTACTGCCTGAGTTGTTCGACCTGAACTTCCCCCTGTGCTAAGTTGAACTTCCCGCAACATTGCCCAAATAGGGCTTGCTATATACCGTTGGAAAGCTATGGACACGAGTATCATGACCCAAGTTAAATTTTTGACAAAATGTAAGCGGTTTAAGAGCAGTTTTGAAAACCGTTTTTTCTTCACACAAAAAACGTGAATCGTAATTTCGATCGCATTTCTAAACCGTTTATTGGAATGAGGCATATAATATGGCGTTGGAAAGCTGCTGCAAAACCGCTCCTTCCACATGTTGAAAGTTTTTTCTAATTCCCTATGGTTAAAGAGTAATTTGAAAAAACGTAAAATTTTGTAAACCGAACAGCTGAGTTCATTTTTTCGATGTCATTTCTAAACGGCTAATCCAATGGAGGCATATAATATGGCGTTGGAAAGCTTATGAAAATGCGCTACTTTTTCATCTTGAAAGTTTTTTTCTAATTTTGAATGGTTTAAGAGTAATTTAGAAAATGGTCCAAGTCCTACAGAGTTCGTATTTTCGAGCTAATTTTTAACCGTGCGTCCGAATGCAGCAAATGATATGGCATTGGAAAGCTTGAACAAATGCGAAACATTTTGGTATGTATTGTTTCTCCCAATTCTTTACGGTTTTAAGTCAGTTTCGAAAATGGCAAAAAACGTATTTTCGCCGTAATTTCTACAAACTTTATCGGAATTGGGTAAATAATATACCGTTGAAAAGCTACGGAAAATGCGAAACTTTTTCATGTTGATGGTTTTCTCTGATTCCTAGCCGTTTTCAAGTAATTTCGAAAACGGCGGGATCATTCGTTCTGCCTCTACCGCGAAACAGATTCTTCAAAAATGCACCGCGTGAAGAACCTGAACTTCTCGGTGCGTGTACCTGAACTTCACTCTGTTTTTCACGTGATTTTTTTGCTCGTAGATCTTCATCCACTGCTCGTAGCTCTCCATCGCACTCACGGGAATTGAGCGGGTGATATACCGATGGAAAGCTGCTGTAAACACGCAACTTTCCCGTGTTGATCATTTTTTCATACTCGCGACGATTTTGAAAGTTTTTCATCTGAAATTCATTTAGCGTAGTAGTTGAACTTCCTGCTGTTTTCACGTTGAACTTCTGGGACGTATTTTTGTTTGTAATTTTCTCATCCATTCATAAGTGTTACACAAGTAATATTCCTTTTGTACAAACGTCTCTCACAATAATTTTTTTAGCTTTCTCCGACAAAGAACTTGAACTTACACAAATGATATTACTGTTGTTTCGAGGTAAATTAAAAATGGCGAGATCATGATTTCTGCGTTCATCGTGAATGGAAATGCACTGCGTGAAGTAGTTGAACTTCTGGAGCATGTGTGTTTGAACTTCACTCTATTTTTTGACGTGATGTTTTTCGCCCATAATTCTCAAACCACTTACCGTAATTGAGCAAATGATATACCGATGGAAAGCTATTAAAACACGCAACTTTTTTGTGTTGATGAGTTTTTCATACTCGCAATGGTTCAAAATATATTTTTGAATGCATAAAACAATGTCTTTTTTGCCTTTTTTTACATGTAACTGAAGGTCGGACGTCTCACACTAGAGATCTCGAACTTCACCGGGAGTATCACGTGAACTTCTAGAAACAAAATCTTTTAAGCTTTTTGTTTTTCTATTCTTATTTTCCTACCTGAAACGCATTTCGTGTAGTAGTTGAACTTCCCGCTATTTTCGTCTTGAACTTTTGTCATGTATTTTTGTTCAACCTCTCTCACAAGAATTTTTTGGACTTCCCCGGAAAGAGCACTTGAACTTCTAGCAACAACTTTTTTAGAAGTTATTTTACTTTTGAACTTCTTGTTTCCATTCTTTAATAATGAGATAAATCTGAGTTTTCTGTAATCATCAAACTTCTGCATCTTTTTAATTTGGACTTCCTTGTTTTATTTCTTAATTTTTTTCTGTGAAATTTTGAAGCGCTCTATTTTTTAAAAAAGTTGAACTTTTTGTTTCCATTCTTTAATAACGAGGAAAATCTAAGTTCCATAATCATCGAACTTCTCCATATTTTTAATATGGACTTCCTCGTTTTATTTCTTAACCTTGTTTATGAAATTTTGAAGCGCTCTATTTTTTAAAAGTTGAACTTCTTGTTTTTTAATTTTGAACTTCTTTGTTTCCATTCTTTAATAACGAGGAAATTCTGAGTTTTCTATAATCATTGAACTTCTCCATCTTTTTAATATGGACTTCCTGGTTTTATTTCTTAACTTTTTATGAAATTTTAAAGCGCTCTATTTTTTAAAAGTTGAACTTCTTATTTTTTAATTTTCTGAATTTTTTTCCTTTCTTTAATAACGAGGAAATTCTGAGTTTTCTATAATCATCGAACTTCTCCATCTTTTTAATTTGGACTTCCTGGTTTTATTTCTTAATTTTTTTATGAAATTTTGAAGCGCTCTACTTTTTAAAAGTTGAACTTCTTGTTTTTTAATTTTTGAACTTCTTGTTTCCATTCTTTAATAACAAGGAAATTCTGTGTTTTCTATAATCATCGAACTTCTCCATCTTTTTAATTTGGACTTCCTGGTTTTTATTTAATTTTCGTAACGAAAAAAATCCTACTTTCTGATAGACATCGAGCTGCTCCGTTTTTAAATTTGAACTTCTAGGTTTATTTTAACAGAGAAAATCTTTTTTTATAAAAATTGTTTGAGATGCTTTTTGTAATGACCTTTGGGTTTGTAACAAGCATTGAACTTCTTCGTTTTTTATTTAAACTTCGTCATTTTTTGTGGAGCCCATCTTTTTTCTTCACTCTTTTGTGCACATTTTCAAAATATAACTTTTCGAACCTCCCAAAAATTGTTTTGTGCACTTCTTTTGATGAATGAATATTTTTTCTCATTGGATTTTTTTATCATAAGATGAATTCTTCCCAAAATCCAATGATTGAACTCTCGCAGACAATAATCCTTGAACTTCGAGATTACTTTAAAAAATACATACTTCTTTAGCTGTATGTAAACTCGGTGGTTTACACGAACTTCCTTCCATCAAATCATGTGAAGAACATGCATGAACAGAAAAAAGGAGGGGGGAAGGAGTTACAAGGTCCATAACACACTTTCTTTTTTGTTCATATTTTGTGAAGTCTCCGCACAATAAATGTAACAAGTTCCAAATCGAAGCTATGAAATGAAATAAATGAATTTGAGTAAGAGGGTGCAGGAACATGGTGCACATCAATTTCTTTTTTCTATTTCTTTTTTTAGCCAGGCCATAGCATAGGGTTCCTACGGATTTCTCGAGAAGCAGAGAGGTGCTTTTGAGGAGGTAGACGCATGAATGGCGACTAGCAGCTCGAGTCTTGTGTGCTCTGTTTTGTGGTGATAGCAAGCACAGAAGGTGTCGCAGCTGGGGATAGCGACTAGCAGAATAAGTGGCACAAGCATCTTGTTCGACCTGCCACGAGATCTCTGTTCGACCTGCCGATGAGTACAATCCGAATGAATAAAAAATATCAAGAGAAGCAGAAAAAGTGAACGAGTTTCTCTCCTCACCTAAAGGGAAAACTCCTCTACAGAATGCATTTTTTAAGAAGCCAAATATACAGATACAATTATTTTGCAGGAAATTTTCATGCAAATTCAAAGAAGATCAGATCTTCATGTAGAAAGAGTTCATTGTAGACGGGGAGGGGCAAACGAGCCACGTGGTTCGGGTGGAGTGCCACGGCCGTCCTTGACAGGGGCGGACCGGTGAAGCACTGGGAGGGTAAGGTGTCGCCGATGGAGCACTAGGAGAAGGTTGAGCCCTGGGCGGCGGTGGGTGTGGTGCTCGGGGTCGGCACCATAACCGAATCCTGGCGTTGGGCAGCATGAGGCCGCCGCGGGCCGGATCCAGGTGAGGTGGTGTCGCCGGGTCCGGATCCACGCGAGGGGTGGCCGGGAATGTCGGGGGGCTATGCGGCGCGCGGGGACGGGGGCGAGCGTCGCCGGCGGGTGGATCGGGATGTGGTGGGTGCTTCGGCCGGAGGTCCGGGACAGCGTTGGGGAAGAAGGCAGGGGAGGAGGGAGGAGGCGGGACGGGGGTAGGGGCGGGACGTGGGGATAGCGCAGCGGCGGGGGTCCCTGTGGAAGGCACGCGGCGGCCGGAGACCCTGGCACGCGGCTGCGGGGGACCCTGGGGAAGGCGCGCGGTGCCGGGAATCCCTGGGGAAGGCTCGCGGCGGCAGGGAGTGGACGCGGCGGCGATTGCGGGGGGTGGAGACGTCGGGAGTGGGAGGTTGGGGACCGGGTGTTTTTATGGGGTGCTAATTGCGGGTTTTCAGATCTCAGGAGGACCTCTGCGCGTCCTATATAGGGGTTGACGTGATCCAAATAATTATTCTAATCCCAGGATTAGAATAGTGTTGTCCTATATATATATATATATATATATATATATATATCATATTTGTGTTTTCAAAATGCAGGGAAATAACAGAAAAATAAAACAGCGGCAATACATGCGCTTTGCCATCTGCCAACCGACGACAAAGATATTTGTCGTCGATAAGCATACGGCAAAGGGGACATATGGCAGCAACCCGTGCAACCAGGGTGAGGGAGTCCTGGACTAGGGGGTGTCCGGATAGCCGAACTATCATCTTTGGCCGGACTCCTAGACTTTGAAGATACAAGATTGAAGACTTTGTCCCGTGTCCGGATGGGACTTCTCTTGGCGTGGAAGGCAAGCCTGGCAATACGGATATGTAGATCTCCTACCATTGTAACCGACTCTATGTAACCCTAGCCCTCTCCTGTGTCTATATAAACCGGAGGGTTTTAGTCCGTAGGACGAACAACAATCATACCATAGGCTAGCTTCTAGGGTTTAGCCTCTTTGATCTCGTGGTAGATCTACTCTTGTACTACCCATATCATCAATATTAATCAAGCAGGAGTAGGGTTTTACCTCCATCGAGAGGGCCCGAACCTGGGTAAAAACATCGTGTCCCTTGTCTCCTGTTACCATCCGCCTAGATGTACAGTTCGGGACCCCCTACCCGAGATCTGCCGGTTTTGACACCGACATTGCTGCTTTCATTGAGAGTTCCTCTGTGTCGTCACCTTTAGGCCCGATGGCTCCTTCGATCATCAACAACGATGCAGTCCAGGGTGAGATTTTTCTCCCCGGACAGATCTTCGTATTCGGTGGCTTTGCACTGCGGGCCAATTCGCTAGGCCATCTGGAGCAGATCGAAAGCTACGCCCCTGGCCATCAGGTCAGATTCGGGAGTTTGAATTACACGCCCGACGTCCGCGGAGACTTGATCTTCGACGGATTCGAGCCACAGCCAAGCGCGCCGCACTGTCTCGATGGGCATGATCTAGCTCTGCCGCCGAACAGTGCCCTGGAGGCCGCACCAGTGTCCGCTCTGACCTGTAGCTCGGAGCCGACCTCGCCGATCGAGGATGAGTGGCTAGGCACCATCTCGGTGTCAAAACCGGCAGATCTCGGGTAGGGGGTCCCGAACTGTGCGTCTAGGCGGATGGTAACAGGAGACGAGGGAGACAATGTTTTACCCAGGTTCGGGCCCTCTCGATGGAGGTAAAACCCTCGTCCTGCTTGATTAATATTGATGATATGGGTAGTACAAGAGTGGATCTACCACGAGATCAAGGAGGCTAAACCCTAGAAGCTAGCCTATGGTATGATTGTTGTAATGGAGGTTATCCCTTACGGACTAGAGCCCTCCGGTTTATATAGACACCGGAGAGGGCTAGGGTTACACAGAGTCGGTTACAATGGTAGGAGATCTACATATCCGTATCGCCAAGCTTGCCTTCCACGCCAAGGAAAGTCCCATCCGGACACGGGACGGAGTCTTCAATCTTGTATCTTCGCAGTCTTGGAGTCCGGCGGACGATGATAGTCCGGCTGTCCGGACACCCCCTAGTCCAGGACTCCCTCAGTAGCCCCCGAACCAGGCTTCAATGACGATAAGTCCAGCGCGTATATAGTCTTCGGCGTTGCAAGGCGGGTTCTCCCTTTAAGTTCCATGTACCTGCCAAACAGTGTCCAGCTTCCTTATAAATGCTGCGCTCCTCGGCTTCTATGCCCAATAATGGCCTTCTTCCATGCGTCACACAAATGCAAAAAGCCAGGGTATCTTTTATGTTTTACCCCCTAGTCGTGCAAGTAATCTGCCCATAAAAGAGGCAAAAAAATCCAGATCCAAATCACACCATCTTCCCTCCGCGAATACTCATCGGAGCGCTTCTGACCAAGAATCCATTCCATCATGGACCGTCGACGCGGCTCCTCTTCTCGCACTCCCAGTCCTCCGCCAGGTGATTGGAGGAGGTGCTCTGTCCCGCACAACGAGCTGGTGAAGCTCCAAGCGGGGGGATATCTCCCTCCGGCCTTCATGGTTCCGGTTCGAGCCGGGCTGGCCACCTATCAAGGTGGAAAGAAAGCGGAGGCTACCCCAAGTCCCAACAAAGGGGAGCGGGTATGTTTTGTCCCCTATCTGATAAGGGGACTTGGATTTCCTATACATCCGTTCCTCCGCGGGCTCCTGGAGTTCTACGGACTCCAGCTCCATCACCTTACACCCGCCTCTGTCCTGCATATCGCGGGTTACGTAGCTCTTTGTGAGCTATTTCTGGGCATCGAGCCCCATTTTGCACTGTGGAAGAGGTTGTTCTGCCTCGTACCCCGTTCTCATGGGGGGTCTATATATCAAGTGGGCGGCGCCGAGATATGGCGCATTGCCGGGACCGGATATCCATCCGGAACCCCTAAGAAGGCGTCCAACGACTGGCCTTCGGAATGGTTTTACATAGAAGACGCTCCGCTGCCGGACCCTGTCCGGGTCAGCCTCCCGGAGTTCAGTACTGCTCCTCTGAAGAAACGCCTCAGTTGGCGCCCGCGGAGCCCCCAACTGGAGGAAGACAAGAGCGTCCATTATCTGATGGGCCGAATAAGATTACTGGCCCATTCCGGGTTGACCATGATTGGAGTCATGGCAACATGCATTACGCAGGGGGTGCAGCCACTGCAATACAGGGGCCACCCCATGTGGGATTTCAACGGGGAAGACGACGCCACCCGTCATGGCCGCAAAGGACCAGATTCGGCCGAGGATCTGGTGACGATCCTGTCCAGCCTGTACAAGGGGGAGAAGGAGGACTTCCTTCGGACGAACCCGTTGAATGGGTTCTCCATGAATAACCCCCGTCGTTGGGTAAGCGGACACTTTAAGGGCCCGACCCATGTTTTCGAAGTTTAAGCTTCTTATATTACGTCTTCGGCGCAGGAACTGCGTCGGATTGTGGAGGACATGATAAGTCCAGCCCCGCAACCCGAGGATCCAGAGAGATCCCAGGATCCGGCCTCCGAAGAGGATCCGGACATTCATGTGGAGCTAATCGACGGGGTGTTCCACCAGCTAAGCATGGATAATGCTTTAGTCACCATTACGGCTGACTACCCCGAACTATATCCGGCTTCCCAGGTGCTTGTGACGGGAGTACGGACACCATTATTTCTTCCTTGCCCATTTCTGACCTTCGCGTACGATGGTGTTTTGCAGGAAGCGCCCTCAAGGCGGGAAGCCAAGCCCGCGGCGGCTGACCAACAAAGGCCAGTCCGGACCAGTAGGTGGAAAAGGAGCGCGGCGCGGACTGAAACGTCGCCACAAAGGTATAGCTCGTAATTAATTATTTGGAGCAACGTTCCTAGGAAGCATTTGAGTGCTCATGATCTTTGTAGGAGAAAAAGCGCCCGCCGGACTGCAGGCGTAGAGGTTGCCGATCCGACCTCTACCAGCCAGGCTCCAGCACCCAGTCTGGAGGGGGAGGCAAGCGCAAGGCGCGGGCCGGATACTCCTCCAACGGAGGATACCGACAGACTGTCCGCCACCAAGTCTGAGGTGGAGAGCGCCATGAACCACAGGCGCCGCCGGACAGTATTTCGTGAAGCGTGCTTCTCCCTTGAGGCGTTGAATGCCTTTAACGCGGGGGACGCGCACCTCCGTGCTGCTCAAGATGGTTTTACCAGAGCCATGAAGCAGTATGTAAAAGACATACGGGTAAGAGAATTTGATAGTTATATATGCCAGTAGCCCCCGAGACTTAAAGTAGTTATGTTAACTGATTTAAGGATCATTTGAAATGCAGGATCTTACCGAGAAGAATACCCGACTGTCTCAGGAGCTGCAAGAGTGCAAGGCCCAACTTGAGGCCGCACATGCTGCCGCAGGAGGAGACACAAAGGCCCCTCCTGGTAACATATTCGCTTTTAAATATAAGCGCTGTGCGGCATGCGCGCAAGTCTAACAATGACATTGCAGGTGCTGCCGGACAAGATCCGGACAGGCAGGAACTGCTGCGCCAGCTGAAGGCCGGCGAGAGGGTGCTGAATAGAGTGCAGCAGGAAAGGAACAAGCTCCAAGATGCCCACTCCCAGCTTGGAGAGGAGCTGAAAGGCGTTCGGGTCGAGCTGTCCGGCTCCGTTAAGGAGAATCAGCGGCTTCATCGCGGCATCCATAGTAAGTGCTTGAGCGAACTCCTTTGAAAAGAAGAGTTCGGCGAGGAAGTCAATTGACAAAATATGTCCTGTAGGTATACTCACAGGTCGCCCTGCGGAGGAGATGCCCGTATCAACAGGTGATCAACTTCCCGAGCTGTTGCAACTGCTCGAACGAGTTCGGCAGGCGATGAGCAGCGTCGTCCAGGCTTTGTGGCCAGCCCTCTCCCTACCCGAGGGCCTTGGGGAGCTTGCGGAGAAGCTTCAGGGAGTGCGGCAGCGCTTCCGTTTATGGAAGATTTCGGCCTGCCGCCAAGGTGCCAGGGAGGCTTGGGCCATGGTGAAGACGCGGTACAAGAAGGCGGATCCCAACCATATGGCCGAGGTCGGACCAGTGGGGCCCGATGGGAAGGAGATCCCTGTGAGTTTAGTATACAGCCAAGTAGAGTTGGCTGCTAAATTTTCCCAACGGGACTGTAAGTTAGACAGCCTGTTAGACGGGATTGAGGAGGAATACAGTCAGTAGATTTGACAATGTATTTGAAAATGACATGTGAAATGCCTTCTAGCTGGATTGTAGATCGTTTGTCTTTGCCGACCTTTTCGCTTCAACCTCGGGACCCTAGAGTCCGGAGCGTGTCCGAATACCTTTTTGGTTAAGAAATAACCAGGGTACGCTTGGAGACCAGGCGTAGGGGTCATTAGTGCTTTATCAGACAAGTGCCCAACTAGTTATGTTATATTACATGGTTAGTAAGAAACATCTTCCAGGGAGAATAGTTCCGTTAAGGGTTCCTTTCCCTGGGAGGCATGCCCTAAAGTGCATGTCCGGACTGCAAAAAGAGCAGAAAAACATCTGGGGGCAGATAAAGAAGTAGGTAGAAAATCATCTTTCAAGTCACCGACCGAATATTCCCTTAAGAACGCTAGCTTTCGGCTTCACCCAGTCTGAGGTACACATCTGGCTGACCCAGCAGTAACAATCGCAGAGGTGCTCCCTTTACCTCCTAGCCGAACAATCGGGAACGTAGGGGTAAGCACAGGAGCCAGGCAACCCAGCTTGGCCAAAACTTAAGTCATATCGATGCATATAATGGTGAGTAAAAGGTACATGTGGAAGCTTGACACATGTGCTGGGCATGAAGCCCTTATAGTTTGAGCTTCTGAAAAAGAAGCCCCCAGGTATAATGAGTGCGGATGGCACATCAAGTGTATGCGGACAATGCACAAGTAGGCCCTTAAGGGCTTTTTAGTAAAAGGTTTAAGAGAAGAAAGAGAAACAAAAGACAGCCGAAGTGTAAAAATTTGAACGGGGGAAGGGGACGAACTCTTAGTCCGGCGCTAGGCATAGAATCTTCGGAGGTGGGCTGCGTTCCATGGGTTCGGCTCGAGTCGGTTGTCCGACGCATTTCGTAGACGGTACGCTCCGCCGGTCAGGACTTGATCGATAATGAAGGGGCCCTCCCATTTGGGCTTGAGCTTGTCCTTTTTCTTGTCTGGCAGGCATAGAACTAGTTTGCCAACGCTATAAGTCTTGGCCCGTACTTCTCTGCTTTGATATCTGCTAGCCTGCTGCTGATAGAATGCGGAACGAGCCTTGGCGATGTTGCGTTCTTCCTCCAATGCGTCCAAGCTGTCCTGCCGATCCAGCTCGGCCTCTCTTTCTTCGTACATGCGCACTCAAGGTGAGTCATGAATAATGTCGCAGGGCAGAACTGCCTCTGCGCCGTATACCATAAAAAATGGTGTGAATCTGGTAGTACGGTTGGGCGTTGTCTGCAGCCCCCAGAGCACGGAGTCAAGCTCCTCAACCCAGTGCGTGTCAGATTTCGTAAGTGACCGCACTAGTCTGGGTTTAATGCCGCTCATTATGAGACCATTTGCTCGTTCCACTTGACCGTTGGTTTGAGGATGATAGACTGAAGCGTAGTCGAGCTTAATGCCCATGTTTTTGCACCATGACTTAACCTCGTCGGCCGTGAAGTTCGTGCCGTTATCGGTGATGATGCTGTGGGGGACACCATAACGATGTACTACCCCGTATATAAAGTCTATCACTGGTCCGGACTCTGCCGTTTTAACTGGTTTGGCCTCTATCCATTTGGTGAACTTGTCCACCATGACCAATAGGTACCTTTGCTTGTGGGTTCCCCCTTTAAGGGGTCCAACCATGTCAAGCCCCCAGACCGCGAACGGCCAGGTAATGGGTATAGTTTTGATGGCGGTGGGTGGCATATGGCTCTGATTAGCAAAGAGCTGACAACCGACGCATCTTTGGACTAAGTCCTGAGCATCTGCCCAGGCCGTCGGCCAATAAAATCCTGTACGGAATGCCTTTCCTACAAGGGCCCGAGCTGCTGCATGGTGTTCGCCTAGTCCGGCATGAATTTCAGCCAGGAGGTTTCGCCCTTCCTCTTCGGAGATACACCTTTGAAGGACTCCGGTTGTACTTTTCTTATAAAGTTCTCCCTCATGGACCTTGTAGGCTTTCGATCGCCGGACTATGCAGCGAGCCTCATATTGGTCCTCGGGAAGTTCCTGCCGAAGCAAGTAGGCTAGGAATGGTTCTGTCCACAGGGCAATTACTGCCATTATGTCGTGGGCTGAAGGTGTTATGTCATCGGCTGAATTGCCGGTTGGCGCGGTTTTTTCCGGTTTGTCGTGTCCGGACTCCTCTTCCCATAGTACGGATGGCTTGAAGAGCCGTTCCAGGAAGATATTTGGAGGGACAGCGTCACATTTTGCGCCGATGCGTGCCAGTACGTCGGCTGCTTGGTTATTATCTCGGGCTACGTGATGGAATTCAAGTCCTTCAAACCGAGCTGACATTTTTAGGACAGCGTTGCGATATGCTGCCATTTTCGGATCCTTGGCGTCAAAGTCTCCATTTATTTGGGATATTGCAAGGTTTGAATCCCCGCGCACCTCTAGGCGTTGAATGCCCATGGAGATTGCCATCCGGAGACCATGTAGAAGGGCCTCGTATTCGGCTGCGTTGTTGGAGTCCGTGTACATTATTTGAAGTACGTATTGGACTGTGTCCCCGGTCGGGGACGTCGATACGACGCCAGCCCCCAGCCCGGCCAACATTTTAGAGCCGTCGAAGTGCATAGTCCAATTGGAGTATGCGCCGTACTCTTTAGGGAGTTCGGCTTCGGTCCATTCAGCGACAAAGTCAGCCAAAACTTGTGACTTTATAGATCGCCGAGGTTTGTAGGTTATATCGAATGGTAAGAGCTCAATGGCCCATTTTGCAATCCTGCCCGTTGCGTCGCGGTTGTTTATAATGTCATTAAGTGGTACTTCAGAGGCCACTGTTATCGAACACTCTTGAAAGTAGTGTCGGAGCTTCCGGGATGCCATGAACACCGCATACGCTATCTTTTGATAGTGCGGGTAACGGGACTTGCAGGGGTTTAACACAGTGGATACGTAGTACACTGGTTTTTGAAGAGGGAATTTATGCCCTTCTGTCTCTCGTTCAACGACGAGTACCGCGCTTACAACTTGATTTGTTGCTGCGATGTATAACAACATTGGTTCGCCTAGGTTGGGCGCAGCTAGGACCGGATTTGTTGCCAATATGGCCTTTATTTCTTCAAGTCCGGCAGTGGCGGCATCCATCCACTCGAAGTGTTCGGTGCGCCTAAGGAGGCGATAGAGGGGCAGTGCCTTTTCTCCCAAGCAGGAGATAAAGCTCGGATCTTGGCCGGGTTTTGGAATATCCAACTGTGACAGAGCTCGGATCTTGGCCGGGTTTGCTTCAATTCCTCTACCGGATACAATGAAGCCCAGTAGCTTTCCGGCTGGTACGCCAAAAACGCATTTTTCCGGATTCAGCTTGATGTCATATGCTCTGAGGTTGTCGAATGTGAGCCTCAAGTCATCTACTAAAGTCTCGACGTGTTTGGTTTTGACGACTACGTCGTCTACGTATGCCTCTACTGTTTTGCCGATCTGGGTGGCCAGACATGTTTGGATCATGCGCTGATATGTTGCGCCGGCGTTTTTAAGTCCGAAGGGCATCGTGTTGAAGCAGAATGGTCCATATGGAGTGATGAATGCCGTTGCGGCTTGGTCTGCTTCCACCATCTTGATTTGATGGTAGCCAGAGTATGCGTCGAGGAAGCACAATGAATCGTGCCCTGCAGTAGCATCGATTATTTGGTCGATGCGGGGGAGGGGGAAGGGATCCTTTGGGCAAGCCTTATTGAGGTCTTTAAAATCGACGCATAGGCGCCAGGATTTGTCCTTCTTTGGTACCATTACCAGATTTGCTAGCCAATCCGGATGTTTGATATCTCTCATGAATCCGGCTTCCAATAGTTTGGCTAGCTCTTATCCCATTGCCTGTCTTTTGGGTTCGGAAAATCGTCGAAGAGCCTGTTTGACTGGCTTGAATCCTTTTAGGATGTTTAGGCTGTGTTCTGCCAATCTGCGTGGGATTCCGGGCATATCCGAGGGGTGCCAGGCAAAGATGTCCCAATTTTCCCGAAGGAATTCTCGCAGTGCGGCGTCTTCATCAGGGTTCAACTGTGCCCCGATGGAGGCCATCTTTGTTGGGTCCATTGGGTGGACCTGGAATTTTACTATTTCATCTGCTGGTTTAAAAGAGGTGGACTTGGATCTCTTATCGATTATCACATCGTCCCTATTCACCGTAGAACGCAGCGCGGTGAGTTCTTCTGCCGCTAGGGCTTCGGATAGTGCCTCTAGGGCTAGTGCGGCTGTCTTGTTTTCGGCGCGTAGTGCTATATCCGGATCACTAACGAGAGTGATTATTCCGCCGGGCCCAGGCATTTTGAGCTTCATGTACCCGTAATGGGGTACTGCTTGAAAAATTGTAAATGCCTCTCGTCCTAATATAGCGTGATATCCGCTGTTGAACGGGGCCACTTGGAACGTGACTTCTTCGGATCTATAATTGTCCGGCGAGCCGAACACCACATCGAGTGTGATTTTTTCGGTGCAGCGCGCTTCCCGGCTAGGGATTATTCCTCTGAAGGTTGTGCTGCTTCGCTCAATACGGCTCCAGTCTATTTCCATTTTTTGAAGAGTTTCCTCGTAGATGAGGTTTAATCCGTTGCCGCCGTCCATGAGGACCTTTGTAAGTCGAAAGCCGTCTACTATTGGACTAAGTACCAGTGCGGCTGGTGCTCGGGCTATTCGGAATTTAGGTTCGTCGCTGGCGTTGAAGGTGATGGCTGTGTCGCTCCATGGATTTGTTGTTGCTACTTGGTAATCTTCGGCGTGGCTGCGGATTGTTCGTTTCCGCATATTATTTGATGCCAAGGTCTCGAAGACTGTTGATACCGTACTGGTATTGTTGGAGTGGTTTTCCGGGGCTAGAAGCTCCTCGCCACTATTGGCCACCTGCCGTAATATCCAACATGCTCGAAGGCTGTGTGTTGGGACGGCGCCCTCTGTACTGTGAAGTTTATAGGGTCCGCTGAGCCATCCCTCCAGTACGGTTCCGTGCCCTCTATGGGGTTTTTGCTTTTTGGTTTTTGTATCCGGGGCCTGAGTGTGATGCACCCTTTTGTTGCGGACTAGGGTTGTATTCGGGGCTGGATTGTCCCAAAATTGATTTTCGGTTTTCCGGAAACTCTCCATCGCACAGTACTTTCGTACTATGGACGTCAGATCGGCGAAGCGTGTAATTTCACGACGGCTGATGGCGTTCAGTATTCCCTTGTCTGTGCAATTACTGCAAAAGATTGAGATTGCGTTTTCCTCTCGGCAGTCCTTTATCCTGTCCATAACCAGGAGGAATCTGGCCCAGTAGTGATGTACTGTTTCGGCAGGCTCTTGTCGTATTAGAGATAGATCGCATATGTCTGGATGGGTGGGTGGAATAAAATCCGGAACCCTACCCATCTCAGGGCTTGAAGGCCGTGAAGTTTCCAAATTTGGAAGCTTGGATTGCTGGACGTTGTCCAACGAGTCCGGTCCGATGCCTGACTTTAAGTTCAGTGCTTGATCGAAGTCCGTCCCTCCGCAGAAATCCGGCATGGAGGGTTCGGGAGACCGGACATGACTAGTTTTCAATACAGGAGAAGAGTCGCCGCATTGTTCCTCTACCACTGTGACGTGGTGGGTGACCTGGGGAGAATTAATCTCTCTCAGATCGGTTTTAAGCCCAATCTGATTGTAGTCCGTGGTGACTCCCAGGGCGGTGATGCGATCCAAGAGCTCATTGACAGATGAGAGCTCTATTGGATCCAGCCGCTCGGCAAGTTCCGAGCTGACGTGAAGATTGCTTTTTGACGACTTGAGAAGTCATTGTCGAAGCAGTGGCCGGACAGGCGGTCATAAGGAAACCACCTAGCCGGATAGCTTGGCCGGCGGCCAAGGCCCCTTTGGCAAAAATACCGTCCTTGAAGACGGGTGGATGCATCCTTCCTATCAGCGACGGCACAGAGGAACTCTCAATGAAAGCACCAATGTCGGTGTCAAAACCGGCGGATCTCGGGTAGGGGGTCCCGAACTGTGCGTCTAGGCGGATGGTAACAGGAGATGAGGGACACAATGTTTTACCCAGGTTCGGGCCCTCTCGATGGAGGTAAAACCCTACGTCCTGCTTGATTAATATTGATGATATGGGTAGTACAAGAATGGATCTACCACGAGATCAAGGAGACTAAACCCTAGAAGCTAGCCTATGGTATGATTGTTGTAATGGAGGTTATCCCCTACGGACTAGAGCCCTCCGGTTTATATAGACACCGGAGAGGGCTAGGGTTACACAGAGTCGGTTACAATGGTAGGAGATCTACATATCCGTATCGCCAAGCTTGCCTTCCACGCCAAGGAAAGTCCCATCCGAACACGGGACGGAGTCTTCAATCTTGTATCTTCGCAGTCTTGGAGTCCGGCGGACGATGATAGTCCGGCTGTCCGGACACCCCCTAGTCCAGGACTCCCTCACACCGCCTCAGGAGCTACGATCTCTACGGTGATCGAGCCGAACACCATCCCTGTCCTTTGCGAAGCTCGTGACTCCAAGGTGCTGGACTCCTCTCCGGACTCCGGACCTCCCGCGTCCCTTCCACTTGAATCCGGTTGTGCGCCTGTTATGGAGTTCACCGCCGCAGACATCTTTCAGCACTCGCCCTTCGGCGACATCCTGAACTCACTAAAGTCTCTCTCTTTATCAGGAGAGCCCTGGCCGGACTATGGTCAGGAAGGTTGGGACACGGACGACGAAGAAATTCAACGCCCACCCACCACCCACTTTGTAGCCACTATCGATGATTTAAACGACATGCTCGACTTTGACTTCGAAGACATCGACGGTATGGACGACGATGCCGGAAACGACCAAGAACCAGCGCCTACAGGGCACTGGAAGGCAACCTCAACTCACGATGTATATATGGTGGATACACCTAAAGGAAGCAATAACGAGGAACAACGGGACGCTGCGAAGGATAATTCCCTTGAAAAGCAGTCAAAACGGCGACGTAAGCACCGCTCAAAGTCCCGCCTCAACAAAGACAGCACCCATACAAACCCAGCCATAGAGCAGGGTGAACCGGTGGACGACGAACATGCCATCGAGCAACCATCCGAACAGGATAACTTGGATAAACAACCCGTCCCCGGTATAGATAATAGTCCGGACAATCTCATGCCGGACACATCGTTGGAGCAGAAGAACCTCCACAAAAGGCTCGTCGCCACTGCACGTAGCCTGAAAAAGCAGAAGCGGAAGCTCAAAACAGCGGAAGACGCACTCAGAATGAGATGGAGCAAAGTACTCAACACCGCAGACAAATACGGCGATAGTCGCCAAACAAAGAGCTACCCGAAGTGCAAACTACTGCCCGAATTCGATGAGGAGGCCGTAGAGCCCCCACAGTCAAGGAACAAAGAGGCCGCCCGGTCGGATAGACGACCACACGACAAACATAGAGCGGCAAGTGGCACCGCACACAAGCCGACACGCGATCCGCATAAGGATTCACTCCAAAAGGATGGCCCAGTTAGGTCTATCTATGGGCCAAGAAAACAAGCTCTAGCGAGCAATGCAGCACGTCAAGTATCCGAACATCACGGCACACCCAAATATAGGGGCGCCGCGCACCCCCTATGTTTCACTGATGAGGTGCTGGATCATGAATTTCCAGCGGGATTCAAGCCCGTAAACATAGAGGCATACGACAGAACGACAGACCCTGGAGTCTGGATTGAGGATTACATCCTCCACATACACATGGCCAGAGGAGATGACCTCCACGCCATAAAATATTTACCCCTCAAGCTCAAAGGGCCAGCCCGGCATTGGCTTAAAAGCCTCCCCGAAAACACTATTGGAAGTTGGGAAGAGCTTGAGGATGCTTTTCGGGCCAATTTTCAAGGGACCTATGTCCAACCTCCGGACGCAGACGATTTAAGTCACATAATCCAACAGCCCAGAGAGTCAGCCCGAAAATTCTGGAATAGGTTTCTCACCAAAAAGAACCAAATAGTTGACTGTCCAGACGACGAAGCCTTAGCAGCTTTCAAACATAACGTCCGAGACGAATGGCTCGCCAGACACCTCGGCCAGGAAAAGCCAAGAACAATGGCCGCATTAACAAGCCTCATGACCCGCTTTTGCGCGGGGGAGGATAGCTGGCTGGCAAGGTGCAGTACCAGCGACCCAAGTACGTCCGAAGTCAGGGATGGAAATGGGAAACCACGACGCAGCAAGGACCAGCGCCAGACCAAGGGAAACAGTCCGAAGAGCACGACAGTCAATGCCGGATTCAAAAGCTCTCAGCAGAATAACAAAAAACTGCCTCTTAAGGACAACAGCGACGAGCTATCCAACCTAAACAAAATCTTGGACAAGATATGCCAAATCCACAGTACTCCCGGGAAGCCTGCAAACCATACCCACAGAGATTGTTGGGTCTTCAAGCAGTCCGGCCGACTTAACGCCAAACACAAGGGGCTCGACACACCAAGTGAGGACGACGACGAACCCCACAAGCAGAGCACCGGAAAAAAAAAGAATTTCCCACAAGAGGTCAAAACAGTAAACTCACTTCAAGTGACAAAAGGGAAAAATAGAGCGGCGCCGACTGAAATACGCGCCGCACGGTCCACCCCAGCAGAGTCCCGACACTGGATGTCAAAACCAATCACCTTCGACCATCAGGATTACTCCGGAAGTATCCGGAACGCGGGATGGACTACTTTGATATTAGATCCTATAATCGACGGACTACAGTTTACACAAGTCCTAATGGACGGCGGCAGTGATCTAAACCTTCTATATCATGACACAATCCGCAGAATGGGGATAGACCCAACCAAAATTCGCCATAGCAACACTTCCTTTAAAGGAGTGATGCCAGGCCCATATGCCCATTGTACGGGCTCTCTACCACTAGAAGTTGTGTTCGGCTCATCCGACAACTTCCGTCGCGAAAAGTTAGTCTTCCACATCGCCCATTTAAAAGTAGCTATCAAGCACTATTGGGACGCGATGCTTTCACCCGCTTTAACGCAATACCGCATTACGCATCTCTTACACTTAACATGCCCGGTCAACGCGGCATCATCTCATTAAAAGGAAACTTCGAGTGTTCCTTGAATACAGAAGAACGTGAGACTGCCTTGACATCCACATACTAATCTGGCTTTGCTGATCAAAGCACCTAAACAGGTCATTCAAACCCCGGACACGGTTAGGCGAGTCCGGTATAAATAAACAAGGGGCTTACTAACCGCGTACCCCCTTACAAGGGGCTCCACGCATGTACAACAAGAGACAATAAAGCTCAATTTTATTCATTTTTTGAATCATACTCTGTTTATTTTAAAATACATTTTTCACATGATCTTTTTTTCCAACTAAGTTCCTCTCTTTTACAGATGAATGCCGTGCTATACCCGTCCAGGATACGGCACAACGGAGACACAGGCGGAGACGTGCAACAGGGACCCGTTGCAAGGATTCTTTTCAGATTAAGACCCTGCGTAAACCTTTTTTACTGTCTCTTGTTGTTACACATACCCCGGTTTCTTGTTATAACCGAGGAGGAGGCTGGCGTTTTGGCATCGGCCGCGTCAGAATTTTGCACGTACCTGGACACCAGGGGCTTGTTACCAAGGGCGTTGTTCGGCCTGCTTTCATAAAGACCGAATACCTTAGGGAGTGTTCGGTGTCTCGAGTTCGGCCTTATATGCATCAGCTCCGAATCATGTCTTGGGTCAAATGTTGGGTTTGCCCGGCTCCTGTGTTTTGCTGCCTTACGTTCCGTTCTATCGGCTAACGCGGCACCACGAGAACTACTGCGATTGTTCCCCGGTTCGGCCAGGTGAGCACCTCAGTAGAGAAAGCCGAAAACTGACTGTCATGATATAGCGAGAGACTGGTCAACCACTCGATGACCCACCGGAATGTTTAGAATTCCTCTGCATTAACGAAGGACCGCTTCCCGGTCAGGCACATACGCGCCCCGAATTCGGGAGAGCGCGGTGCCCCCATGGGCCATATAGTAGCCCCACCATCGAACTCCTATGGCTAAGTGAAAGTGATAAAGCATTATAGTCCGGTTGCCTAGTTTGCTATGCTATCACCTCCTTTACAGGACCAAGAAGTTGGATTAAGTGTGAAAATGCACCTTTTTGCAAACACCCCCGCACTATGTGCGTGGGGGCTGAAGCCGAAGACTGCCATCTTTCAGGTTATATACACATATACATCAACGGCCGCATAGGAGGTATTTTACTACTTGAACGCACAAGTATAAAAAGCTCTTATATTCTATTGAAACATTGTTTCACAAATCATACATGTCATTAGAACATACTATCCTTCGAGCATTGCGTCTCTATTAAACAAGCGCCCTGCAGGACTTCCTCAAAATAACGCTCGACTGGCACTCGGCTTCTGTCCGAATCCGGGGATGCAACGTCGGTGGCCTTCATCTCTTCCCAGTATGTTTTGACACAGGCAAGAGCCATCCGCGCACCCTCTATGCATGCTGACCGCTTCATTGCATCGATATGCGGAACCGCACCAAGGAACTGCTGCACCAAGCCAAAATAACTCTTCGTCTCGGGCCTTTTCGGCCACAAATGAGTCACGACATCCTTCATGGAAAGTCCGGACAACCTATTCAGCTCAGCCCATTCGGCTAACCGGTCGGTTAATGGAAGTGGACGCTCTGGATTACGGAACTGCGACCAAAACAGCTCTTCCCTTCCGTGATCCTTTTGACCTCAGAAGTACTCGACCGCGTCCGCGGCACTTGCCGCTAAGTCCAGATAAGCATCCTCTGCACCCCACAGCCGGTCCAACTGAGCATACTTCGGATCCGTGAACTTCCTCCGCAGCAGAAAGGGCTTTCCAGCCGCGATCCCCGGCTTGACGTAGCTCCTCCTTTATAGCTCTCATCGCGGAGCGGGCATCCTTGGCTTCGGTGGTGGCCTTCTTCAGGTCCTCTTGCTCCGCTCGACATTCTTTTCCAAGAAACTCGCAGCGGTCGGTAGCATTCTTCAACTTCCCGGCCATCTCGGCCATTTCCTCCCTACTTTGGCAGTGAGCAGCCTGTTCGACTTTTAGCTCTTTGGCCGCCCTCAAGGCAGCCGCATCACTTTTTCTGGCTTGCTCCTTGACTCGGGCTAGCTCCGCCCGAAGGTTCTCCATAGCAGCAGCACCATCTGCAGAAAGCATACATGTTGTAAGGCATGGGCGTCAAGCTCCCTTACCAGGTGTCCGCGGAGAAGTTGCATACCTTGTGACTCGTCAAGCCGCTGATTGACAAGCACGATGTCCGCATCCGCCACGTCAAGTTGCCGCTTCAGTTCGGCAAATTGATCAGTCCGGCTGGCCACCGGACGCTTCGCCACCTATATAGTACAGGCGACTTCTTACAACTGAGATTATGATCCTCGGCTCGCTGTCACTTTTGACAACGTACCGAGTCTCAGGGGCTACTATCTATACAGGGCGCATTCTATATGCAAAACTGTCAGAAGGTATATCATTTTCGCGTACCTCAAACCCCGTTAGTAAACTTCTGACAGCTTCATGCAATCCGCTCTCAGCGGATGAAATCCTTTCAATCACCGTACCCATTAACGCACGGTGATCTTCTGAGATAGACGCTCGCCCGAGCAGATCCTTCAGCTCCTCCGACCGTACACCAGTTGGTGCCGGACCTCCCGGCCCCGCCGGACTCGGGGAAACCCTCCGCGAGGACACCTCAGGGTCGTCCCCCCGCATGACGGTGCGGCAGATGGAGGCGTTTCGCTCTCCATCATCTCCGGATGAAGATCCCCCAAAGATGAGCTCTGCTGAGAAGGGCTGAGATCCGAACTACAAGGTAAAACTTCAGTTATCTTCAGAAATAAAAATAGGGATGTCCCTTATTAAAAAACTCCCCTTTCTACTTACGGCTCGCTGGAGGGCTGATTCCCATGGGGAAATAGTGCGGCCGGGGCTTCTCCTGGCGCAGGACCCTTTGGTGAAGATTTCTTCCCCCGCTTTGAGGCCTTGGCCTCTGGATCTTCAGAAGCGGTCCTCTTCTCCCCCTGGAGGGAGGGATTCTCAATCCCCCTTTCTTGAAAGCCTCCTTCGCGGAGGCAGTAGCTTCCCTGTTTCCCCCTTTGCCCTCTTCCAAAGGCGCAGCCTCTAGCATCTTGGTTAACACAGGATCCGGCGTGGTCTCAGGGAGGGGGGCAGGACACCTTATTAGTTTTGCTTTCGCTATCCACTCCTGTTCAAGGGACATCTCTTTAAAGGGCAAGTTTATGATAAATGTACGGATAGCGTGTCCGGGCACGGGACTACTTACTTGAGTATTCGGGCGATTGCAGCTCAGACCTGCGTCCTCGGTCAAGTCCGGACACATCTCTTGTGATCCGAAGAACAATTTATACATCTCCACGGGCGTCGCGCCCATGAAATGTTGGAGAGCTCGTGGTCCCTCAGGATTAAATTCCCATAGGCGGTGGGGGCGACATTTGCAGGGCAGAAGGCGTTGAATCAGCATGACCTGCGCCACTACGACTAGATTGATCTCTCTCTCTTGGAGGTCTCGAATACGGCCCTGCAGTAGAGGAACGTCCTTGGACGGCCCCCAGTCGAGCCCTTTGTTGACCCATGACGCCAGCCGCTGTGGAGGACCCAGGCGGAAGGCAGGTGGCGCCACCCATTTGGTGCCCCTGGGAGCGGTGATGTAAAACCACTCCTGTTGCCATAAACCGAGCACCTCTTGAAAAGAGCCCTCAAGCCATGGAGCCTCAGCATTTTTTCTTATAACAGCCCCTCCGCACTCTGTCTGCTGCCCCTTGATCATCTTCGGCTCTACTTTGAAGGTCTTGAGCCACAATCCGAAGTGAGGGGTAATGCGGAGGAAGGCTTCGCATACGACAATGAACGATGAGATGTGGAGGATGGACTCCGCATCCAAGTCGTGGAATTCCAGCCCATAATAAAACATGAGCCTCCTCATGAAGGGGTCCGTCGGGAAGCCTAAACCCCAAAGGAAGTGAGACATGAACACCACGCTCTCACCAGGCTCGGGAGTAGGAATAACCTGCCCTTGGGCACGCAGCCTATGCGAAATTTCGCAGGTTAGATACCTAGCGTCTCTCAGCTTTAGCATGTCTTCTTCCGTGATGGAAAAAGGCATCCACCGGCCTTGCAGGTCGGAGCCGGACATCGTCGAAGGTCCGGAGCGCCTGAATCTGGAGCTTTGGGTGTTGGAACTCGAGGCGAGGGGCGGATTCGATTGAGATTGAAAGAAAGGAGCAGGCCTTGGTCTCGTTATAAAGAGTTCGAATACCAAGAGCCCTCCCCGTGGTCGTTTGGGACTCGCCTTCGATAGAGGGGGCGTGCCAATGGCACGGTTGGGTTACCCACGCCCGTATTGATGAGGATCCCGGAATAAGGGGGCACGATCTCCGCTTTGATAAGACGTGCCAAGGAAACCGCCTTGCTAAACGCGCTGAGGTGGGACAGTAAAAAAGATTCGAATAAAGGCCTGGCCGTGGTGTGATGTCACCCCGCGGAATACGTTAGCAGATCTGTGTAAAGATTATTCTCTCTACGGTGGTATGTGGAACTTGTTTTGCAGAGCCGGACACTATCCTTGTGTTCAAAATCTTCTATGAAGAATTCGGAGGAGGAACCCACCTTGCAATGCCAAAAACAATATGCGTGCCGGACTCGTCGTCATTGAAGCCTGGTTCAGGGGCTACTGAGGGAGTCCTGGACTAGGGGGTGTCCGGATAGCCGAACTATCATCTTTGGCCGGACTCCTAGACTTTGAAGATAAAAGATTGAAGACTTCGTCCTGTGTCCGGATGGGACTTTCCTTGGCGTGGAAGGCAAGCTTGGCAATACGGATATGTAGATCTCCTACCATTGTAACCGACTCTGTGTAACCCTAGCCCTCTCCGGTGTCTATATAAACTGGAGGGTTTTAGTACGTAGGACGAACAACAATCATACCATAGGCTAGCTTCTAGGGTTTAGCCTCTTTGATCTCGTGGTAGATCTACTCTTGTACTACCCATATCATCAATATTAATCAAGCAGGAGTAGGGTTTTACCTCCATCGAGAGGGCCCGAACCTGGGTAAAAACATCGTGTCCCTTGTCTCCTGTTACCATCTGCCTAGACGCACAGTTTGGGACCCCCTACCCGAGATCCGCCGGTTTTGACACCGACACTGGGAGCACCATGTCTGACCCATTTGTTTATTGTGCCGTCTGCTGGCAGACGACAAAGACCTATAAGGCATATGATAAAGACAGAGCAATAGTGACTTGCAGCCACAGCCCTGCAGGCGTCATACGGCAGATGGCAAAGGGTTTGGTTGTTTGCTGTCAGTAGGTGGACGACAAAGTCTGTCGTTAGCCACCTAATGGGGCTAACAACTTTTTTGCCATCCACTACCTTTATCATCAGCTTTGCCAGGAAAGCAGACGACAAACATCTTTGCCGTCAGCTGTCATTATGCAGACGACAAACAAAGTCATTACCGTGACTTTTAGTGCTGGAAGTGTTTGCCGTTGGTGGAAGACGACAAAGAGGTTTGCCGTTGGTGGACTGGTTCTTTGCCGTCTGCTATGGCGGACAGCAAAGTAGCCGATTCCTGTAGTGAGCAGTAGTTTCACAACTCAAAGTTTTCTTCTTCTAAGAATCTTTTGTGTGGGCCATCAGTTCAAACCGCAGAGGATCCTCTTGCCTGTCCCAGTGAGTGTACTCTACCTGATTAATGATAGCATTCAAACTTGGATCAGTCACTAATTAGGTCTGAATGATAGGATTTTCCACTTTGACAAGAACTTGAATGGGAACCTTGGCTGCAATTGGTTGTTGCTGGGCTGGAATAGGGTCCACTGGCCCAATGGGTTCAACTTCAAAATTCAAATCACGAAGTCTGCTATTTCTTGAGCTTGCGTTGGTTTTTCCCTTGAAGAGGAAAGGGTGATGCAGCAAAGTAGAGGTAAGTATTTCCCTTAGTTTGAGAACCAAGGTATCAATCTAGTAGGAGATACAAGCAAGTCTCCAATCTATGCACCTGCACAAACATTCAAACACTTGCACCCAATGCGATAAAGGGGTTTTCAATCCCTTTAGGGTCACTTGCAAGGATGAGATCTGATAGAGATGGGTATAAAAGATTACTAAAACATAAAACAAAGTAAATGTAAATAAATTGCAGCAAGGTATTTTTGGGTTTTTTGGTTTATAGATCTGAAAATGTATGATGGAAAATAGACTCGGGAGCCATAGGTTTCACTAGAGGCTTCTCTCTTGAAGAAAGCATATGGTGGGTAAACAAATTACTATTGAGCAATTGATAGAAAAGCACAAAATTATGATGATATCTAAGGCAATGATCATGAATATAGGCATCACGTCTGTGATAAGTAGACTGACTCCTGCCTGCATCTACTACTATTACTCCACACATCGACCACTATCCAGCATGCATCTATAGTATTAAGTTCAGAACAATGGAGTAATGCCTTAAGTAAGATGACATGATGTAGAGGGATAAACTCAAGAAACATGATATAAACCCCATATTTTATCCTTGATGGCAACACTACAATACGTGCCCCGCTAACCCTACTATGTCACTGGGCGAGGACACCGCAAGATTGAACCCTAAACTAAGCACCTCTCCCATTGCAAGAAAAACCAATCTAGTTGGCCAAACCAAATCGATAGTTCGAAGAGAAATACAAAGATATCTTAATCATGCATAAAAGAGTTCAGAGAAGACTCAAATAACATTCGCAGATAATCTAATGATAAATCCACAATTCATCGGATCTCAACAAACGCACCGCAAAAAGTATTACATCTAATTGATCTCCTAGAACATCGAGGAGAACATTGTATTGAAGATCAAAGAGAGAGAAGAAGCCATCTAGGTACTAGCTATGGACCCGTAGGTCTATGGTAAGCTACTCACGCATCATCGGTAGGGCACCAAGGTTGATGTAGAAGCCCTTCATAAACGAACCCCCTCCGGCAGATCGCTGAAAAAGGCCCCAAGATGGGATCTCACAGGAACAGAGGCTTGCAGTGGCAGAAAAATATTTTGGTGGATGCCTTCGATGGTTTGGGAATATTTGGAAATTTATAGTGCAAAGATTAGGGTTAGAGGACTCCCGAGGGCCCCACAAGTCCTCAAGGCGCCCCTGGGGCACGCCTAGGAGGCTTGTGGCCTCCTTGGGAACCTTCTGTAACATCCCAAATTTTTAATTTGGAATGTTATACACTAGATCATCATTGCAGATCATATTTTATTGCTTTTGGTTTGGTCCTAGAAATTCTACGCAACTCAAGGACCCTCGGAGAGAGTTGGGGATTTCGTTATTTCCATATTTGAGTTTTCTCGAATTTTGAAAATAGGATCATTTGATTTTATTTATTCTATCTTCAATTATTTCAACTATAAAAATATGAGAGAGGGAATAAAATGACTTTCCCAAAGTAAAGAAATATTGAGGATTTAAAAAAAAATCAAATAAGATTTATTTTGGAGTTTTTGCTATTTTATTTGAATTTAGGCGTTTTCAAAAACTACATTTTAGGGCCAATAAAATGTTCATCTCGTTCTAAATATTTTATTTAGACAGTGAAAATTTGTTTTGCCATTTTTAGATTTTTATTTATTTTTCTAGGATTTTTCTTAGTTCGGCGGAATTATTTAAAAAAAAAATCCCGCGCTCGACTGCGCCGAAGGCCCAGCCAGGCCAAGCCGGCCCGCGCCGCCGCCTTCCCCGCGCTGCGCCGCCACCGAGCGGACTAGGAGTCTGAGCCAGACTCCTCTGCCCCCGTCGCCTTGCCCCCTCCCGCAAGCAGCCCCCCTCTTAAATACCCCGCCGGCGCCACCCCACCCCGCCACCCGTCGCCCTGCAGCAGCAGTAGCCGCAGCCGCCGCCGTCGTCGCCGAGCCGCCGCCGCCGTCTCCCGCCGCCGCCGCCGCCGTCTCCCGCCGCCGCCGCCGCAACCCCGCCACCCCGCGCCGTCCCGCCATCCCGCTGGAGCCACCGGAGCCCCACCGGAGCCGAGCCGTAGGTATAACCGCCGCCGCCGCCGTGGTTCGGTTTTTTTAAAACCCGATCCAGTTTTTCTTTAGAAACCCTAGATTCGTTTTTTTAAATAGATCGGTTTTATTTTTTTGGTTTATTTTATTCAGCGAGCGTTCGCCCGTTCGTTCGTTTTAACCGGACGAATTCACCATTTAGTTTCAGTTAACGAACATTCGTTTGTTAATCTGTTCGTCAGGTTTTCTTTTTCTCGGATTTTCCGCGGTTATTTCTGATCGCGATTTCTGATCCTATTTTCGTTCTAGTATAACTTTTCGCTCGTTTATCGGAATCAGGCGATTCAAGCGCCTAGAGTTTCGTCTCGAAACCCTCTTTCCGTTTAATCTACTCAAACAAGATTTTGCTTCTGTAAAATTTGACTTAGATCCAGATTAGTAGACGAAGCTTGTTTCTTTCGCCGTTTGAGTTTCGTTGCTTCGTTTGATTTGATTCTTTTTGCAAACCGGAGTTCTTAAGTTGAACTTTCTGGTTAGATCTCTTATTTGAGTTTCACCCATGCATTAGATGAGTACTTATTGTATGCTTGTTTGTTTGCGATAGAGTACCCAGAGTGCGCCGCTTGCTACTTTGAATCTCTAGGTTTCGCGGATCATCAGCAAGGCAAGTAACACTTTGATCATACCTCTTTACTACCCAGTTTTATTGCATTAGATCAATCCTCAAACAATTGCATGATTAGGATCTGATTAACATGTGGGTTTTGGGAAGTAGATGAGGTAGTACCTATTACCTGTTTTATTATCAAACCCTGGGAGTTACTCTACATTTGCTTATTATGCCATGCTATGCTAGTAGACGTGGATTGGGTGAGTGTATCCATGACAGATGTGAGATTGTTAATTAATGGTTTATTTAAGGTGGCAACTTTAATACACATCTGGGTGGATTGAGGCACCTGGGTATTCCAGCGATTGCCTGTTTTCTTTATGGACCGCCACCCAGGCTCAAAGGGATCATGAGATTATTCATGCTAGAAACTTCCGTGTGCAGCCACAAGCTACTATGGGCTCTAGCATAGTTGACTAAGTCGTGCGAACTCTTATAGTGGTAGACTAGCAGATGTAGGGGATGTAGGTTGGTACTGTCTACCCGATCATAAGGTGCTAGCGCTTCTGAAAGACTATGTCTCGGTCGTCCGTTTCTCAAACATCATGTAGTGCAAGAATCCCAACGGAGGAGATCGAGTCTTGTGGGAAAAGTGCGCAAACCTCTGCAGAGTGTATAAACTAATCATGGTTAGCCGTGTCCCCGGTTATGGACGTTTTGAGTATCTAGTACTTGAATTATCATGTGAATCTCATCATTTTACTTTAATTAATATTGTTGGGTTTTAATGATGATGCTTAATTGGGATTGAGAGGATGTCTATCTTCTCAATGTTTAACAACCACCATGATAGTTAAATAAAATTTATTCCTTTGCAGTAGGGAAAAATTGGCTTTATGCAAAACTGTAACCATAGAGCTTTCCACCAGCCATATATGCATGTAGTATAGCTTTATTCTTTCATTACTCTCTATGTGTTACATTGCCGGCATATTCCATGTGCTGACCCGTTTTCGGGCTGGAACGTTCATGTTGGAGACTTTTCAGACGACGAGTAAGGTGCCTTTAGGTCGTGGTTCTATACTCAGTGATGCCGTTGGAGTTGATGGACTCACTTATCTTCCAAGCCTTCCGCTGTTATCGTTATTAGATGGCCTTAAGCCATATTTATTGTAATAAGTTCTCTTTTGAGACATTCGATGTAATAAGTGTGTGATTGCTACTCTGTTATAAATCCTTCAAGTACTGTGCGTGTCAGAATTACTGATCCAGGGATGACACTAAAGCACAGAGATCAGACTGTTTGAGGTCTGGTCGCTACACCTTCCGGCCCCTTCTCCAAGCTCCGTGGATGTCTTCTGGTTCAAGAAAAATCATCGTGAAAGTTTTATTCCGTTTGGACTCCGTTTGATATTCCTTTTCTGTAAAACTCAACAAGGAAAAAACAGAAACTGGCACTGGGCTCTAGGTTAATAGATTAGTCCACAAAACAATACAAAATAGCATATTAATCCATATAAAACATCCAAAACAGATAATATAATAGCATGGAACAATAAAAAATTATAGATACATTGGAGACGTATCAAGCATCCCCAAGCTTAATTCTTGCTTGTCCTTGAGTAGGTAAATGATAAAAACAGAATTTTTGATGTGGAATGCTACCTAACATATTTATCCATGTAATTTTCTTTATTGTGGCATGAATGTTCAGATCCATAAGATTCAAAACAAAATTTTAATATTGATATAAAAACAATAATACTTCAAGCATACTAATAAGGCAATCATGTCTTCTCAAAATAACATGACCAAAGAAAGTTATCCCTACAAAATCATATGGTCTGGCTATGCTCCATCTTCACCACACAAATTATTTCATCATGCACAACCCCGGTGTTAGCCAAGCAATTGTTTCATATTTTTATGTTCTCAAACTTTTTCAACTTTCACGCAATACATGAGTGTGAGACATGGATATGGCACTATAGGTGGAATATAATATGGTGGTTGTGGAGAAGACAAAAAGGAGATAGTCTGACATCAACTAGGCAAATTAATGGGCTATGGAGATGCCCAACAATTGATATCGATGCAAGTGAGTAGGGATTGCCATGCAACAGATGCACTAGAGCTATAAGTGTATGAAAGCTCAAAAAGAAACTAAGTGGGTGTGCATCCAACTTGCTTGCTCACGAAGACCTAGGGCACTTTGAGGAAGTCCATCATTGGAATATACAAGCCAAGTTATATAACAAAAAATTCCCGCTAGTATATGAAAGTTACAAAATAGGAGAATCTCTATCATGAAGATCATGGTGCTACTTTGAAGCACAAGTGTGGAAAAAGGACAGTAACATTGTCCCTTCTCTATTTTTCTCTCATTTTTTTCTTTTCCCTTTTCTTGTTGGGCTCTTTGGCCTCTTTTTTTCTTTTCTTTTCGTCTAGAGCCTCATCCCGACTTGTAGGGGAATCATAGCGTCCATCATCCTTTCCTCACATGGGACAATGCTCTAATAATGATGATCATCACACTTTTATTTACTTACAACTAAAGAATTACAACTCGATTCTAGAACAAGATATGACTTTATATGAATGCCTCCGACAGTGTACCGGGATGTGCAATGATCTAGCATGACATGTATGAAAAGTATATGAATGATGGTCAAATCCACAAATACTACATCAACTATATGATCATGCAAAGCAACATGACAATGATGATGTGTATCATAATAAACGGAACGATGGAAGTTGCATGGCAATATATCTCAGAATGGGTATGGAAATGCCATAATAGGTAAGTATTCTGGCTGTTTTGAGAGAGGATATATGGTGGGTGTAATGCACCGGCGAAAGTTGCACGGTACTAGAGAGGCTAGCAATGGTGGAAGGGTGAGAGTGCGTATAATCCATGGACTCAACATTAGTCATAAAGAACTCAGATACTTATTGCAAAAGTCTATTAGCCATCAAAACAAAGTACTAATAGGCATGCTCCTAGGGGAAGGGTTGGTAGGAATTAACCATCGCGTGATCCCGACCTCCAACAAAGGATGGCAATCAAAAAATAAATCATGCTCTGACTTCATCACATAACGGTTCACCTTACGTGCATGCTACAGGAATCACAAACTTTAACACAAGTATTTCTACCAATCCACAATTACTCACTAGCATGAATCTCATATCACCTTCTTTATATCTCAAAACAAATGCAAGGAATCAAACGTCTCTTATATTCAATGCTCTTTATATGGAAGTTTTTATTATATCCCTTTTGGATGCCCATCATATTAATACTAAATTAATAACCGAAGAAAATTACCATGCTGTTCAAAACTCTCAAATTTATATAAGTTAAGCATGAGAATTCAACAATTTCTATAAAATAAAGCCACCGCCGTGCTCTAAAAAGATATAAGTGAAGCACTAGAGCAAACTGCCTAGCTCAAAAGATATAAGTGAAGCACATAGAGTATTCTAATAAATCCACGATTAATGCGTGTCACTCTCAAAAGGTGGGTACAACAATGATGATTGTGTCAAACTAAAAAGCAAAGACTCATATCATACAAGACGCTCCAAGCAAAACACATATCATGTGGTGAATAAAAATATAGCCTCAAGTAAATTTACCGATGGATTGAAGACGAAAGAGGGGATGCCATCCGGGGCATCCCCAAGCTTAGATGCTTGGTTGTCCTTGAATATTACCTTGGGGTGCCTTGGGCATCCACAAGCTTGGGCTCTTTCCACTCCTTATTCCCTTGTCCATCAAATCTTTACCCAAAACTTGAAAACTTCACAACACAAAACTTAATAGAAAACTCATAAGCTCCGTTAGTATAAGAAAAGCAAATCACCACTTTAGGTACTATTGTGAACTCATTCTAAATTTATAATGGTGTTGTATCTACTATATTCTAACTTCTCCATGGTTCATACCCCTCCGATACTACCCAGAGATTCATCAAAATAAGCAAAGAACACAATAAAAACAGAATCTGTAAAAAACAGAACAGTTTGTAGAAATCTGGAAACTTCGAATACTTATGTAACTCTAAAACATCAGAAAAATTAGGACAACCTGGGAAATTTATATATGAATCTGGTGTAAAAAATTCAGAAGGTTTTGTCGCTTCTGTGAATTTTCAAAATTATGGTACTGGACGAAAAAGTTTCTGTTTTCAGCAAGATCAAATCAACTATCACCATAGATCACCCCAAAGCTCTTACTTGGCTCCAACACCAATTAACACACTAAAACACAATTAATACAGAGGTAACAATGTGTAATCTCATAAAAAACATAAAGTAAAAATATTGGGGTGTCTCCCAACAAGCTCTTCCGTTATAGCCGTTAAGATAGGCTTGAGAATTCAATGATAGTAATTGAAACACTAACATATTTAAGTCTAACATACTTCCTATGCATAGGCATTTTATAAGCAAACAAATTATCAAGGCAAGCAAAAACTAGCATAGGCAAGGAAGAAGAAAGAAGCAATAGCAATCTCAACACAATGAGAGGTCATTTAGTAAGATGAAAGTTTCTACCACGATATTTTCATCTCTCATAATAATTACATGTAGGATCATAATCAAATTCAACAATATAGCTATCACATAACATATTATCTACATGATCCACATGCATGCAAAGTTGACACTCTTCTAAGATAGTGGGATTAACATTAACTAAAGGCATGACCTCTCCAAACCCACTTTTATCAAAAATTTCATAAGATTGATCATTATCCAAAGTAGTGGGATAATTTTTACCTAGAGTTGACACTCTTCCAAACCCACTTTCAATATTACTGGAAGCATTATTTTCAATATCATATTCATCATGAGGTTTAAATAAAATTTCAAGATCATAAGAAGCATTATCACCTTAATCATGATCATTACAATAAGTAGTGGTCATAACAAAATTAGCATCCCCAAGCTTAGGGTTTTGCATACTATTAGCACAATTGAAATTAATAGAAATTATAATAACATCATTGCAATCATGCTTTTCATTCAAGGAGCTATTGTGAATCACTTCACAAATTTCTTCTTTTAACACTTCATCACAATTTTCAGATTCACGAATTTCAAGCAAAACTTCATAATAATCTAGTGCACTCAATTCACTAGCAATCGGTTCATCATAATTGGATCTCTTAAAAAAATTAGCAAGTGGATGAGGATCCATAAACTCTTTCCTTACTGATTTTCAATAAATACACAATTATACCAAGCAAACAAACCAAGTAATACATAAGGGTAAACAAAAAGACGAACAAAAGAAGGGCGAACAAAAGGCAAATATTTTTGTATTTTTCTAAAAATGTTTTAGAAGTGGGGGAGAGGAAAACGAGAGGCAAATGTCAAACAATGTAATGCAAGAGATGAGAGTTTATGATGGGTACTTGGTAGGGTCGATGTAGAACCTCCCCGGTAAAGGCACTGGAAATTCTTCCTGCTACTTCTTGAGCTTGTGTTGGTTTTTCCCTTGAAGAGGAAAGGGTGATGCAGCAAAGTAGAGATAAGTATTTCCCTCAATTTGAGAACCAAGGTATCAATCCAGTAGGAGGTACAAGCAAGTCTCCAATCTACGCACATGCACAAACGATCAAACACTTGCACCCAACGCGATAAAGGGGTGCTCAATCCCTTCACGGTCACTTTCAAGGATGAGATCTGATAGAGATAGATATAAAAGATTACTAAAACATGAAACAAAGTAAAAGTAAATAAATTGTAGCAAGGTATTTTTGGGTTTTTTGGTTTATAGATCTGAAAATATATGATGGAAAATAGACCCGGGGGCCATAGGTTTCTCTAGAGGCTTCTCTCTTGAAGAAAGCATACAGTGGGTAAACAAAATACTATCGAGCAATTGATAGAAAAGCGTGAAGTTATGACGATATCTAAGGCAATGATCATGAATATAGGCATCATGTCCATGATAAGTAGACCGGCTCCTGCCTGCATCTACTACTATTACTCCACACATCGACCGCTATCCAGCATGTATCTAGAGTATTAAGTTCATAAGAACAGAGTAACGCCTTACGTAAGATGACATGATGTATAGGGACAAACTCAAGCAATATGATGTAAACACCATATTTTTATCCTTGATGGCAAAAATACAATACGTGCCTTGCTACCCCTACTATGTCACTGGGTGAGGACACCGCAAGATTGAACCCAAAACTAAGCACCTCTCCCATTGCAAGAAAAACCAATCTAGTTGGCCAAACCAAATCGATAGTTTGAAGAGAAATACAAAGATATCTTAATCATGCATAAAAGAGTTCACAGAAGACTCAAATAATATTCATAGATAATCTGATCATAAATCCACAATTCATCGGATCTCAACAAACGCATCGCAAAAAGTATTACATTAAATAGATCTCCAAGAACATCGAGGAGAACATTATATGAAGATCAAAGAGAGAGAAGAATCCATCTAGCTACTAGCTATGGACCCGTAGGTCTGTGGTAAACTACTCACGCATCATCGGAAGGGCAACAAGGTTGATGTAGAATCCATCCATGATTGAATCCCACCCGGCAGATCGCCGAAAAAGGCCCCAAGATGGGATCTCACGGGAATAGAGGCTTGCGGTAGCGAAAAAGTATTTTGGTGGATGCCTCAGATGGTTTGGGAATATTTGGGAATTTATAGTGCAAAGATTAGGGTTAGACGACTCCCGAGGGGCCCACAAGCCCTCAAGGCGCCCCCCGGGGCACGCCTAGGAGGCTTGTGGCCTGCCCGGGAACCTTCTGTCCCCTTCTCCAAGCTATGTGGATGTCTTCTGGTCCAAGAAAATTCATCACAAAAGTTTTATTCCATTTGGACTCTGTTTGATATTCCTTTTCTGTAAAACTAAAAAACAAGGAAAAAACAAAAGCTGGCACTGGGCTCTAGGTTAATAGGTTAGTTCCAAAATTAGTATAAAATAGCATATTAATGCATATAAAACATCCAAAACAGGTAATATAATAGCATGGAACAATAAAAAATTATAGATACGTTGGAGACGTATCAAAGTCCATGTATCGCTTGCTGCAAAGGCCCATTTACAGAAGCAGCAAAATTGTACTGTTGTCTGGTGGGATCATCGACAGAGTAATGCTGCTATTAGCTTCCATAGCCAGATTGTTCTCCTCTTCCATGGGTTGCATGTGATCATTCATAGCTAAGAATTCCCCAACATTAAGTTCAAGATCAGCATCTTGTGGCATAGCCTAGTGGCCCCACCTAGGGAGGTCTTCCTGTTCGTCTTCTTCCTCTCCATCATCCAGAACTGTCTCATCCTGATCAAATCCATTAAAGGCCAATTGAAGGTTCATCTCAGGCACTTGCAGTGGTGCAACTTGGGATGGGTGGTCCTCATGCTCATGTTGCTATAGTGGTCGCAAGAAGTGGAAGTGTTGGTTAGGATGAAAATGTGCTTTAGGTGGTATTAGATGTGGATTGCCACGTGGGGCAATAGGGTCCTCATTTGGTGCCTTAGCACCCAAAATCTATTGTTGTAGAATTACCACGGGTACTGTAAGTGAATCAGTCTGGAAATCATTACCTTCACCATACACAATGCTGGGTGGTATCTCCCTCAGCTCTTCCCTTTGGCGCTCCCATTTGCTTTTTTCGTTTAATTGTGCCCACACCTTTATTGTTGTTCTCTTGTGGCCATAGTCTGGAGATGGTCGCTAGGTCCGCCCATCGGGTTTTTGCTCCCACCTTTTTCCACTTGTTCTCCACCGGCCACAGCATGAAGACGTGTTGGGCTCCCGTGAGGTTTACCCACCAAATTTCGCAGTTCTAGCCACGGGGGTTCATGAGGTTGTGCTCGTTGTAGTGTCCTGGGACTGGTACCATGCAGATCTAGCACCTCCGCTAGCATACACATAACATTGATACTAGGTATTGCCCACCAAACATAAGGTGCACATCCAAACACACATGATATGCGGGTGGAAAGGTAAGTATCACATCATATTCAACATTGTTATAGATACATTGGCAATGATCATGGGACGAGCCAAAGAGGCCATCCATGTGGTTGGCCTAATATTACACCTTGTGGATGGTGGAGTCTCCATGTTGCAGTGTGCGAATGACAACATCATCTTCATGGGGTGACGTACCTGGTGCACCGGACCCGTTGCACATTCAAAAATGTTTGAAAAAATCCAGAATTTTTTTAGCGCATTGACACAACATCAATGTATGTGTTGTGAGACTGGACTCCACTCTTCATACTTTGGGCTCATGATGCACTACCGTAAGATCGTGAATAATGAATGGAAGGGCAACGAGGACCGCTTCTAGAAGAAGATGAGGATTGGAGGAGTAATCCCATATCCCGTGTGGCAGGGCTGGTTCTGATCAATGCGGTCCTTACTAGCCTGCCCTATGTTCATGTTGTGTTTGTTTGAAATACAAACATGTATGGAAGAGATTAGACTACGGCTACAGATCCATATTTTATTGGCAATCTAATGAATGCAAACGAACATACCACTTGACAAGATGGGAAGTCACCTGTCGATAGATGGACCAAGGGGCATTGTGGTAGAATATCTAAAAAATAATTGCTTTCTCAACAATTGGTTGTACAAGTTGTTTACCAATGATGTATTTAAAAGGAGTTAATTAGAAACAAGTACGTAAACTCCAAGAATTTTATTACGGTGGACACTACACCGACTCACTAGTGGTAAGGTCTAGTGAGAGTTAAAAGAACATGTTTCCATCGTGGTGCTTTGGACACAGGAGATGGATATATTGTTGAAGGAAATATGCCCTAGAGGCAATAATAAGGGACAATTCCATTTCTCCCCCTAACTTGAGCCACCACCTAGGATTTGCCCCTAGTTTTCAGGTATGCTAAAAAATACCCGTCTTCCGTCTGTGGCCCTTACAGAAATCCCCCTCCGGCCCGTTTCCGTCGGGTTAATGGTCTTTGACCGGTAACTTGGCGTCTGTTGGACATTTTGGCCCCTGGTTCTTACATGTGGGCCCGTATCGAAACGTTACCCACTCGCTCACTCTGTTTCTTCTACCTCGCGATGCACCTCTTCTCTTGTTCCCCTCTTGGCGAGCGCACCGACGGCGCACGAACAGCATCGTTCTGGAGCTTGGGCAGTGAGGCCGCGTGGATGTGCACCTCACGCATGTCATCCGCAATCTCTTCTGTCGCCGCGGAGGTAAGTTATTCTTCTCTGATTTGTGTGCTCCCGCGGATTTCTCGTTAGGGTTTGAGGTAAAATTGGGGATTTGCTCTCTCCTAGGTTGATGGGGTTGGCATAGTGCAGTTCTCCTCCGAGTTCTACATGCCAGATCTGAGTTATTGCGGCCTTGAGAAGCTTTCCAAGCATCGGTGCCCGAGGCACGGGCTCATTCCCGCTCGCCGTGTCGCCTGGGGAGGAGCAAGCACGGGGAGACGTTTTCTTGGATGCCCACTGGATGTAATTTTGTAGATTGTATCTGCTTTGCAACAAATTGGTGCCAAGATCGCATTTTGACGATTTTTTTATGTTGCAGCTTCCTGATGAATGTGAATGGGCTGTGTGGGTTGACCCTCCTCCTCCAGATCTTGTGGGGCGTGCATTTGAGACACTACATGATGGACTAGAAGCAAGTTGGCTCAAATCTCATCGTTTAGAGAAGAGGGTGACACATCTCAGAGAGAAAAAGAAGAAGTTAAAGTTACAATTGCAGAAGAAGCATGATCAGATGGAAACATGGTCATTTTTGATGATAATTGTTGGCATATGCATTCTATCATATTTGTTTGGTTGAAAGAATGCATATTAGTCAGTGAGAACAAGCTAGTTTGGCACTGAGTAGAAATTACTTGATGTTGTGAACATTTTCATGATGTGAGTAGTTCCTGGTTGTGTAACTTTGATGCTATGCATCTTTTGGAAAGACAAAGTAATTGAAAAGCATTAGTTGGATCTTGTGATCTCTCTCTGTCTTATTGTTTCTGTTTGTACCTCTCCAATCCATATTACTCGTTGATCAAATGGTCCCAACGAAACATGATCGACATCCATTTGAGCGACAAGTAATACGTGCCGGAGGAAGTGATCGACAACATCAATGATAAATGATACTGCATCATTGTGGTCACTCAAGATACCAAGAATGTATAATAGGATCAACATCAATGATGAACAACAGCAAGTTATGACCAGGATCACTTCCTCTTCCAAATAATACCAACGAAATGCCAACATGAGACAACAAGGTATGACAACAGTAACATGAGACAACATGATCCATTACATAGTTCACACAACATCAACTAAATAGTTCAAACAAGCAAATAGATGGTTCAAAGCTTCTGCTACATAGTTCGAACATGACTCAAATGACATGATCACACAGTGTTCACAGCAAGTTTCCCCTCTTGCTCCTAGTGTTGCATGCAGGATTAGAAGAGAGCCTGGACTTGCTCCTAGTGCTCCTAGCATCAGCTGGCACCTTCTTAGGAGAGGCAGACCTGCTAAGCTAGTTGCTTCCAGTTACAGAACCACCAGTCGTGAGCGTATCGCCTTTCAACTTCTTCTTTGGTGAAAGAGGGTTATCACCTCTCTCTGCTGGCCTTTTGTAATTTTTCCTTGGGCTGAAAAGTAACAAAACAAGCTTTTATTAGTTAATAATGAAGTAATTTGTTATATAACTCAATTAGTTGTAGTTATAATAGCAGGTTACCTCATAGTAGTTCCTGCAGCACTTGCTACAGTAGGTGCATCAGTTACAGGAACTGGTGCATCATCTTCTTCAAGGTCTGCTTGTGCTTCTATTTCTTCTACTGCATCATCCTCATGTGTTGCTGTAGGTTCATCTGTATCGGATAGTACATCATTGTGTTCAGGTGCATTGTCAGCACCCCAGTGCTCATCCTCTTCTCCAAAAGCTGGGTTAATTGACTCTTTGCACTTATTGCCATGGTGACCAAGTCTGCCACATCCATGGTGACCAAGATCCAGTTGCATGCATCTACAGCACAAGCACTAACAAGCTGTCCTCTATACCTTCCATTTAATGCTGTTGCATCTACTGCTAGATATGATCTACAGCCATCTAGAAAACCTTGCCAAGAGGCCTTAAATGATACAAAAACTCTCCTAAAGCACTCTTTGTACCTTTTCTGTCCATTGAGTTTAAACTCTACAGTGTGTCTATCAATATTAACCACACTACCAGGAGATGCCTTTTCTACTTCAACTTTGAAAGTACACAAGAGTTGGAATGAATCAGTCCATTTACCATAGATGTTATCCAGTGCCATTTGCTTACCATAAAAAACTCTCATGTAAGGGAGCTGCACCCCATACTTCCTTTTCAAGTCTGTCTACAGAGTTGGCATTGAAATATTTTAGTTCTCCCTCACCCAGTTCTTCACAGCATCTGCCACCCACCTACTCTTTGCAGACCTGAGCCTTTGCCTCCTTGTAACACTTGGGCATATGTGAGTTGTCTTGTTCACTTTGATCAGCAGCAAATAATAGTCAGCAACAGTCCATACAATTATGAATGCACAGTTATTACTAAGGAAAGTTATTATTTACACTAACTACATTAGTCCTACAGTGTATTACCTGAAAAAGTGTGCTATTTCTCATTCTGGAGGCATGCATCCTCCACTTACACCTTTTTTAAGCACAGTGAACAGTTAGTCTACTGGGCTCACTCTTGTCAATTATAAATTCACTCTGGGTCTTGATTGAAAAGGTGGCAAGTGCATTCCTACAATCTATGACATCTGAAAATATAGTTCCTTCTGCTAAAGAAGGATCATCTCTGTTATACTGCACATCAGGCCTACCCTCATCCTCTGTCTCAGAATATCCCATGTCCATGTCCTCCTCTCTTTCATTAGAGTCTGTCTCCTCAAATTGTGGGGGTGGGATGTAATCTTCACCATCATCCTCATTAGGTGGTTTCCTAACAACAAACTCTGGGTGCATTCTTTCATCCTCATCGTCTGTGAGCACTTCATCAGGAAATTCCTCTTCTATGATTGGATAAGTTGTTGCTTTGCTATACTCAGGACATGGTTGACTAGGCAAGTTGGCACTTGGGGTTCCTGGTTGCTGTACTGTGTTGTGAGTTCCATTTCCTCTTCTAGCCTGACTGCTATCAGGCTCTGAAGTTGCAGCTGCTGATTTCTTTCCTGTAGATACACACCTTTGAGACTGTGAACTAGTAGCTGTTGCTTTCCTTCTACTAACTGCTGCTTTCCTTCTACTAGTTTGATTGCTTCTAGGCTGTGAAGGACTGGGTGCAGATCTTGCTACTCTGCTCTCTGTTTCCCCTCTTTTCCTTTGTATGACATTAATTTCCAGCTGCACTGAATTGCTCTCAGCATTTGTGGCAAACATAACCCCTAACTCATCATCATTTTGAATTGGAACCCATACAGTATTCTGCATGTCCCAATATCTAAATTCTACAGCATCAAAAATACCCCATGGATATTTATCACTTATAGCACCTCTAAATTGGACAAATGTTGATGTTTTGTCCACCACAAAAGGAAATGTGAAGCCTGTACCGGCTCCTTTTGTGCCACCACTGCCTATGATAGTGGTCTCCATTCTATAGTTGAGACGAAAAGATCTCTCTAGTTTCATCCTACAATAAAAGCATGTAGTAACCACTAAGAGCGCATTCAATCGGGGTAAATCTATGTACAGTAACAGATCCAGGTCAAGATTCAAATAAACTTGGGACAAGAAACTTACCCTGCTGGAATTTGCATTCCTGTCGCTTGCGTCGTCTGCCTGGATGCTTCTTTGGCACCACCACAATCACCGGCAGCCGCCATCGTCTACACCGCCTCCTTTAGCGTCGTAGCAGAGGGAAAAGACGGTGGATAATCACCTCCACTCCCACCGCAACCCGACGCCCGCAGTCCTACAGATCCTCGCAGCTACTGGACCGCCGGTGAGGGATTTAGGGTGACCTAGGGTTAGGGTTTCGGTCGCCAAGAGGGGAATGAGAGAAGATGTGCGTTGCGAGGGAGAAGAGAGAGTGAGCGAGTGGATACTGTTTTGATACGGGCCCACATGTAAGAACCAGGGGCCAAAATGTCCAACAGACGCCAAGTTACCGGTCAAAGACCATTAACCCGACGGAAACGGCCCGGAGGGGGATTTCTGTAAGGGCCATAGACGGAAGAGGGGTATTTTTGAGCATACCTAAAAACTAGGGGCAAATCCTAGGTGGTGGCTCAAGTTAGGGGGAGAAATGGAATTGTCCCCAATAATAAAGTTGTTATTTCATATTTCCTTATTCATGATAAAGGTTTATTATTCATGCTAGAATTGTATTGATTGGAAACTTAAATACATGTGTGAATACATAATCAAATACCATGTCTCTATGCCTCTACTAGACTACCTCGTTGATCAAAGATGGTTAAGGTTTCCTAACCATAGACATGTGTTTTCATTTGATAACGGGATCACATAATTAAGAGAATGATGTGATGGACAAGACCTATCCGTTAGCTTAGCATTATGATCGTTCAGTTTTATTGCTATTGCTTTCTTTATGTCAAATACATATTCCTTCGACTATGAGATTATGCAACTCCCGGATACCGCAGGAATACCTTATGTTCTATCAAACGTCACAACATAACTGGGTGATCATAAAGATGCTCTACAGGTATCTCCAAAGGTATTTGTTGAGTTGGCATAGACTGAGATTAGGATTTGTCACTCCGAACATTGGAGAGGTATCTCTGGGCCCTCTCGTAATACACATCATAAGCTTTCAAGCAAACGGCTAAGGAGTTAGTCACGAGGTGATGTATTACGGAACAAGTAAAGAGACTTGCCAGTAATGAGATTGAACTAGGTATGAAGATACCGACGATCAAATCTCGGGCAAGTAACATACCGATGGACAAAGGGAATTACGTATGTTGTCATCGCGGTTCGACCGATAAAGATCTACGTAGAATATGTAGGAGCCAATATGGGCATCCAGGTTCCTCTATTGGTTATTGACTGGAGAGGTGTCTCGGTCATGTCGGCAAAGATATGGGCCTTATGGTCCAAGTGAGGGAACACACCAGCCCACAAGGGGATGGTGCGCCCCTATAGAGGCCGACCCTATGAGAAGGAGAAGGAAAGAGGGGAGGGAAAGGAAATTGTGGAGTAGGACTCCCACTTCCTTCCCTCTCCCCCCTCTTTCCTCCCCCTCGTTTATATATGGCAGGGGGCACGGATTGGGAGGGACTCCAAGTAGGATTCCTCCTACTTGGGCGCCTCCATTGGATGCTCCTCCCTCCCTCCCACCTATATATATGTGGGAGGGGCGCCTAGCACACAACAGACAATTGCCTAGCCATGTGCGGCGCCCCCCTCCACTATTACAACCCCCGGTCATATTTTCGTAGTGCTTAGGCGAAGCCCTGCGGAGATCATTTCACCATCACCGCCATGCCGTCGTGTTGCCGGAACTCATCCACTACCTCGTCGTCTTGCTGGATCAAGAATGCGAAGGACGTCACCGAGCTGAACATGTGCAGAACACGGAGGTGCCATGCGTTCGGTACTAAATTGGTTGGACCACGAAGAAAGCTCGACTACATCAACCGCGTTGTGAAACGCTTCCGCTTATGATCTACAAGTTGCTATGCATCTCCATGGATAGATCATTGCATGTGCGTAGAATTTTTTTTGTTTTCCATGCAACGTTTCCCAACAGTGGCTTCCGAGCCAGGTCTATGCGTAGATGATATGCATGAGTAGAACACAAAGAGTTGTGGGCAGTGATAGTCATACTGCTTGCCACCAATATCTTATTTTGATTCGACGACATTGTGGGACCAGCAGCCTGGACCAACCTTACATGTCCACGCACATGAGACCGGTTCCATCGACTGACATGCAACTTGTTTTGCATAAAGGTGGCTGGCGGGTGTCTATTTCTCCTACTTTAGTTGAATCGAATTTGACTACGGCCGGTCCTTGAAGAAGGTTAAAACAGCAAACTTGATAAATTACTGTTGTGGTTTTTGCCGTAGGTAAGAACGGTTCTTGCTAGAAACCCGCAGCAGCCATGTAAAACTTGCAAGAACAAAGTAGAGGACGTCTAACTTGTTTCCGTAGGGTATGTTGTATGTGATATGGTCAAGACATGATGTGATATACGTTGTTGTATGAGATGATCATGTTTTGTAATTTATCGGCAACCGACAGGAGCCTTATGGTTGTGTCTTTATTGTATGAAATGCAAACGCCATGTAATTGCTTTACTTTATTGCTATGCGTTAGCAATAGTTGTAGAAGCAATAGTTGGCAAGACAACCACGACGCAACGATGGAGATCAAGATGTCGAGCTGGTGAGGATGGAGATCATGACAATGCTTTGGAGATGGAGATCAAAAGCACGAGATGATGATGGTCATATCATGTCACATATTTTGATTGCATGTGATGTTTATCTTTTATGCATCTTATTTTGCTTAGAACGACGGTAGCATTATAAGATGATCCCTTCACTAAATTTCAAGATATAAGTGTTCTCCCCGAGTATGCACCGTTGCGAAAGTTTGTCGTTTCGAGACACCACGTGATGATCGGGTGTGATAAACTCTACGTTCACATACAACGGGTGTAAGACAGTTTTGCACATGCAGAATACTTGGGTTAAACTTGACGAGCCTAGCATGTACAGACATGGTGTCAGAACACTGGAGACCGAAAGGTCGAACATGAGTCATATAGTTGATATGATCAACATGAAGATGTTCACCACTAAAGACTACTCCATCTCACGTGATGATCGGACATGGTTTAGTTGATTTGGATCATGTATCACTTAGATAACTTGAGGGATGTTAAATTAAGTGGGAGTTCATTAGTAATCTGATTAATTGAACTTAATTTATCATGAACTTAGTCCTGGTAGTATTTGCAAATTATGTCATAGATCAATAGCTCACGATATAGCTCCCCTATTTTTATATGTTCCTAGAGAAAAATAAGTTGAAAGATGATAGTAGCAATGATGTGGACTGGGTCCATGATCTGAGATTATCCTCATTGTTGCACAGGAGAATTATGTCCTTGATGTACCGCTAGGTGACAGACCTATTGCAGGAGCAGATGGAGACGTTATGAACATTTGGTAAGCTCGATATGATGACTACTTAATAGTTTAATGCACCATGCTTTATGGCTTAGAACAGGGACTTCAAAAATGTTTTGAAGGCCACGGAGCATATGGGATGTTCCCAGAGCTGAAATTGGTATTTCAGACTCATGCCCGTGTCGAGAGGTATGAGACCTCTGAGAAGTACTTTGCCTACGAATGGAGGAGAATAGCTCTGCTAGTGAGCATGTGCTCAGAATGTCTAGGCACTACAATCGCTTGAATCAAGTGGGAGTTAATCTTCCAGATAAAATAGTGATTGACAGAGTTCTCTAGTCACTATCTCCAAGCTACTAGAACTTCATGATGAACTATAATGTGCAAAGGAGAATGAAAAGGATTCCCGAGCTTCTTCACGATGCTAAAATCAGTGATGGTAGAAATAAAGAAAGAGAATCAAGTTTTGATGGTTAACAAGACCACTAGTCTCAAGAGAAAAGGCAAAGGAAAGGAAAGGGAACTTCAAGAAGAATGGCAAGCAAGTTACCACTCCCGTGAAGAAGCCCAAAGCTGGACCTAGGCCTAAAACTGAGTGCTTCTACTGCAAAGGGAATGGTCACTAGAAGCGGAACTACCCCAATTACTTGGCGGATAAGAAGGATGGCAAAGTGAACAAAGGTATATTTGATATAGAGGTTATTGGTGTGTAACTTACTAGTGTTCGTAGTAACCCCTGGATATTTGATACCGGTTTAGTTGCTAAGATTAGTCACTCGAAACAGGAGATGCAGAATAAACAGAGACTAGTTAAGGGCAAGGTGACGATGTGTGTTGGAATTGATTCGAAGGTTGATATGATCACCATCGCACACTCACTCTACCTTCGGGATTAGTGTTCACTACTGCAGGATGCTGCTAACGTGGCACTACGTTCAGAGACCCTTTGACGAAACTGTGTGCGATGCATTAATCACAAATAGTGGTGTAAAAAACCCGTCAAAAAAGGTGAAAAACCTTTGCGATGACGGATGCATCAAACACGGTTCATATTTTAGTTCCGTGTGTGATGTAGGGCATAAGGTTTAGTGCAATTAACCATTTGCGATGAGGAGCAACAAAAGAAACGGTCAGCCAAATCAAGGTGTGTGCGATATACGACATGCGGTTCACGCGGATGAACTGTTTGTGTTGAGACAAGAGAACATAAATGGTTCAATATAACAAGATGTGTGTGATACGCGGCAAACAGGTCTATAATCAGAAATGTGTGCGAAGACCGATAATAACACAGACGATTGCTGCTAATAAGACATGTGTGTTGTGTGATGGGATTGCATACAGAACAACAACATATATATTACATGCATGATTAACCAAATTAAACATCCAATTACATAGGTGGCTACTACAACCATGGCATTTGCACACACCAAAGTAAACTATTACATGCATAATTTCATAGGTGGCTACTACACACATGACACTTCCACACACCAATAAAGTAAACTATATATTACATGCATGATTAACTAGCATAAACAATCATCATCTACTTCTTGTGACGCTTGCTCTGCTTGTGGCTCAATCCGGGCTTGTCGATTTCGGTAACGAGGCAGTTCCTCGTGTCAATGATCCGCATGTGCATCTCGCAGCATGTGTACACGCTCTTGGCCGCGAACCTGAGGTGAGGTTCATCCAGTCGCCACATCCAGGCCCTGTGCCAGGATAAGGGATTTGTTCTCTGGGCATCCTGCTTCATCTTTTCATAGTAGGGGTCGATGATGGCCGAGGCAAGTTCGACCAGGGAGTCCTTCTTCGTGCTGCTCCAGACCCTGTAGTGGTCACGGATTTCGACAAGGTTCTGGCAGGCCAAGCCCGTAACACTGAGCGCTTTTACATCGTCGGTGGTTTCCACCGTGGCGAACTTGTAGTCGGTGCTGTTGACAAACATGTTAAAACGGTCGCAAGGCTCTCTGGCCATGCAGTAGTGGTAGATGAGGACATCATGGCGCACGCACAATTGGGCAATGGAAACCTTTAGATCTATGTCGGGGCTACCGGCGGTGTACTTGAGGTCGATGCCGACCACCTTGTACTTGTCTCCAGCAAGCAACTGCTCAACAGTGTTGATGTAGTCGTCCACCATGGCCGGGTTGATGGTGTACACCAACAAGAGATCCGTCTCCCTCGCGTGGGTCTCCACTTTATGCTCGCCGAACTCCATTGGAGCGCCGCTAGACATCTCCTCTCTATGTGTTATCGTGGGTGTGATTGTTGTGTTGTGGGGCGCGATCGAAAGGTTGAAGAGACTAAGGTTATAATGGCCGCGGGAATTAAAGGGGAGGCCGGACGGCACGTCCTGATGGCAGTTCTAATTCACAGCGGGTAACTCCATCGTGCCGCACGTAACTGCATCATGTGGCAACGCGCGTGGCGCAACCGCATGCATATGGGCCCCCCGACGTGATGCATCAAACACGTTTTAGATTTTTGTTGCATGTGCGATTTAGGGCATACGGTTTAGTTCAATTAACTATTTGCGATGAGTGAACAAAAGAAATGGGCTGCCAGACGAATGCGTATGCGATGTATAGCATACGGTTCACTTAGATGAACTGTTTGCGATTGATGAATTCATCGCTGACGGGTTACCAGGTGCGGTCTGTGTGTGTTGTGATATGCTCTGTCTGCAGAACATCTATGCTCTGTGTATAGAAGAACAACATATATATATATATACTTGCAACATGACATGATTGCAATACCAAATTAAACATCCAATTATGTCATATAACAAATAACATAAATATTGCAAGGTTCAAATTCAAAGATTACAATGCCCAAATTCAAACATTGCAAACATCGACATTTCTGCAAAGGGATCAGCCGCTGACAAGTAATGTATGAGTTTGACACAATGACTTCCAATTGCTCTGTCATATGCTCTTCCAAAATGAAGTTTAGCTTTTTTGGAGCCTCTTCCATTCTGTAGTACCTGCCGCCTCTGACCAACATACCATTCATCTGTCCTAATTAAATGTGTGTTCAAGCTTAGTACCCTCAGCACCTTTGCTCTGGCAAGAAAGAACCTGGTGAGTGTAATCTCCGGTAAGGTCCCTCATTAGGAGTTCAAAGTAATATTTGAGAGATGCAGATCCAGGCATTCGATGTGATTGTCGTTATAAACATTATCCACCTCCGGGCCTATTAATATCTGCAAAAGAAGAGAATTTGTTAGTGCCTACATGCAGTTTTGAACACTACCACAGGCCTATTTGGTTTGGAAGATTTGTAAAATGCACCAACATGCCATCTTTGATCTGACATGATTAACATGGGCATTTGATTACAATCTAGAAACATGTAGCCTTGTTCACAAGAGGTTGGGTTGGAAGAAAGATTCCCTAAGAAAACTAGTACAGATGAATCCAAAGGAGAAATGCTTATGGATTGTAACCATATGAATCAAGCAACTAATATGTGGTGGGGCGTGTATGTCCTGAAATCCTCCAAAATTCCTTCAGAAATCATAGTACATTGTCATTGTAAACTTGGGAAAAGGTGCAAAAAATGGAACTCCCTTATGGTTAACATTTAATAGGAAAGGAACATCACCTCGATATACAGCTTCTTCAGGCACGAAAAGCATCTCAAGCAACTGACAACTTGGTCCAGGTTGGGGCCGACAGATTCTAGTGCCAAGACCTTCACTATGCCCAGAATCTGGGTGAAGCTTTGCTGGATGACAGACGAACATACATCTTCCAAACTAGAAATAATGTTGATATTAAGAAAGAGAGGTATAAGGCGACTGTTGTACCTAAAAGTAGTAGTATTTGACAGACGAGTAGCCCACCACTGCCAATTTTGGCGCAGAAGACATTGATTCTTGTTGGACCTTGTTGATCAACTACAAGTAATCTCTCAAGTGAAGGTGTGTCCTAAATGACCATATTGTGGTCCACCTTTTGTGATCTCTCATTGCAGCACCAACAACACACATAAATAGTCCGGCGAGTCCTGGAGGTGATGTGGAAGGTACTCGACCAATTCATCGCCTGAAGACGAAGGAACTCGAGTGCAGTACAGCCGCGGAGCAGGCGCTCCATGTCATCCTTTGGGATGCGGACGGCGGCGAGCTCGAGGTGCTTCAGTCGTGGTAGAAAAAGAGCGAGCGCATCATTAAGGGGGGATGGCAGTTCATGAACTTGGCGAGGCACAGCGTGGGCGCGAAGCGGAGCGCAGACATTGGCGGCGAGCGCATATGCCCATCATTAAAACTGAGCTTCTCGAGCTGATCTATGGCAGGGGATCGGAACCACTCATCAAGCTTGGCTCGGTCCTTGCCATTGGAATGGAACTTGCCCATGATAAGGCCTTTGATTGGGCCATGGTGACTGCCGAGTATCTGGGAGAACGCATCCAAGCTTTTGCGATAGCCATGGCAGAGCTCGTGGGCGTAGAGGAGGTCGACAGGGGTGAGAAGCCATAGGGGACGCCACCTCCAGGAAAGGGCGATTGTCCTCGCCCCATATTTGATTGGGAGGAGGGATATGATGACTCTCAAAATATCATCGGGGAGGTTGCTGATGAAGTCTAGGCCTGCTGGAGTCGCTTGCAGTTCTTTCTCGACCCGCCTCTGCTTGTTGGCAGCCTTGGTCTCCACCTCGTCAGCGGTGACGGAAACCTCTGTCTCCATATTCACGCCGTGCTCCGGTGCACTTTTAGTACTGAGAGCGGTATCGAGGATGCGGGCGGAGAGAGAGGATTGTGTGTGTGGCAAGGATGGGGGGTGCGGCGCTCGGGCACGCCATTAATATAGACCAGTGGGAGCAAGGCGGGTGGCGGTCAGAGGCTGTCTCGCTTCCCGGTGAGCCTGCGGTGGACTTCTAGCAATCCTATACCATCATTTCACAGAGCGAGGCGGACACACCATTAATATGGAGGAGTGGGAGCAAGGTGGGCAGAGGTCAAAGGGCTGGTTCGCCTCCCGGCGAGCCTGTGCGGTAGACTGCTGGCACGCCTACCGTCATTTCACATAGCTACTAGCACGCCCCGTACGGTGAGTGCGTAGCGAACACGCGCATGAATTAGATAGTGGTAGTGATTTTAGTTGCAAAAATTAGATAGTGCTAGTGATTTTTAGCTGCATATTTTGACAAATCGCAGTGTCTCTTGGCTTAGCGCCAAAGTCTGGCTTCAATTTGCATACCGTATTCAATCTAAACCGTTTGCATTGAAGAGATGCACAAATCCTGTGTTGAATAGCTCGCATGCTTCCCGGTGAGCCTCTCAGTCAGCCTGCGCACCGGACTGCGCTCGCACGCCTCCCGTTCAGTCAAGCAGCTATCCGCACGACACCTCCTATAGCCATTAAAACCAAGACATGTGGCGTCACGTAAATGGTTAATAGAACGCACATGATTTGAATTATACAAACGTTTGAGATATTAAAGTGGCAGCTATTAGTTTCAAAATGCCTTTGTTGGCTGTTATTCGAGTGCGCCTTCTCTCAAAATGGACACATAAAGTGGCAGCTATTAGTTTCAAAATGCCTTTGTTGGTTGTTATTCGAGTGCGCCTTCTCTCAAAACGGACACCAAAAACACCACAACATGTCGGGTGCCATTCCGTGATAGCATGCCAAGTTTCATTAATTTCAGACGAGTTTTGGATTTACTAGAATTTAAAAACAAAGTATCTCAATATTTTGCCAGCAATCAACGGTGCCCTAGTGTTTGAAATTCATTCCCATTTCTTGCATGGGACCTAAGCATGCACCCAAGGACACAGATTTGATTTTTCAACCAATTTATATGCACTAGAGCATGCGCATGTAGTTCAAATTTGAATTATGCGCATAAATGCATCAAAAACTCAATTAATGCATAAAAATGTCTAAACAAACCCCGAAAAATCCAAAAAATTGACACAACACTCCTGTTGTTCTCAGTTGAGACTAGAAATTTTTTGAAAGCAATAAGAGGCAGCGGATATCGTTTCATCCCCAAAGGTGGGGTGTTCCCTACCGAAACCATCAGGCTTGTTGTGAGAAGCTCTGGTTTGTGAGAAGCTTATATCCATCCTGCTCCAAATGGGAAAAAAATACCACAACATGTTAATGCCGCTCCGTGATAGCATGCCAAGTTTCATGAATTTCAGACAAGTTTTTGATTTACTAGAATTTAAAAACAAGGAATCTCAATGTCTGCGACCGAGTGACGGTGGCAGGGTGTTTGACATTCGTTCCCATTTCTTGCATGGGACCTAAGCATGCAAGACACATATTTGAATTTTCAACTAATTTATATGCATTAGAGCATGTGCATGTAGTTCAAATTTGAATTATGCACATGAATGCATAGAAAACTCAGTTAATGTATAAAAATGTCCAAGCGAACCCCGAAAAAACCCAAAAATTGACACAACACTCATGTTGTTCTATGTTGACACTAGGAAAAAAATTGAAATCGAGAAGAGATGATGGATATCATTTCATCCAGAAAGGTGAAACGTTCCCTACCGAAACCATCGGGCTTGTAGTGAGAAGCTCTGGTTTGTGAGAAGCATATCCCCAAACCTGCCCCAAATGGGACAAAAAAATTACCACGACATATTGATGCTGCTACATGACAGCATGCCAAGTTTCATGAATTTCAAGCGAGCTTTGGATTTACTAGAATTTAAAAACCAGGTATCTCAATGCTTGCGGCCGACTGACGATGGAAGGGTATTTGACATTCATTCCCATTTCTTGCATGGGACCTAATAAGCATGCAACCAAGGATACAGATTTAAATTTTCAACTAATTTATATGCATTAGAGCATGTGCATGTAGTTCAATTTGAATTATGCACATGAATGCATAGAAAACTCAGTTAATGTATAAAAATGTCCAAGCGAACCCCGAAAAATCCCCAAAATTGACACAACACTCCTGTTGTTCTAAGTTGACACTAAGAAAAAAATTGTAATCGAGAAGAAGCAATGGATATCATTTCGTCTAGAAAGTTGAAACATTCCCTACCGGAACCATCGGGCTTGTTGTGAGAAGCTCTAGTTTGTGAGAAGCATATCCCCAAACCTGCCCTAAATGGGACAAAAAAAATTACCACGTCATGTTGATGCCGCTCCATGATATCATGCCAAGTTTCATGAATTTAGACGAGCTTTGGATTTACTAGAATTTAAAAACCAGGTATCTCCATGTTTGCGGCCGAGTGACGGTGGCAGGGTGTTTGACATTTGTTCCCATTTCTTGCATGGGACCTAATAAGCATGCAACCAAGGACACATATTCAAATTTTCAACCAATTTATATGCATTAGAGCATGTGTCTGTAGTTCACATTTGAATTATGCACATGAATGCATAGAAAACTTAGTTAATGTATAAAAATGTCCAAGCGGAACCCCCCAAAATCACAAAAATTGACACAAACCCCCTGTTGTTCTATGTTGACACTAGGAAAAAATTGAAATCGAGAAGAGGCATGCATATCGTTTCGTCCAGAAAGGTGAAACGTTCCCTACCAAAACCATCGGGCTTGTTGTGAGAAGCATATCCCCAAACCTGCCCCAAATGGGACAAAAATATTACCACGACATGTTGATGCCGCTCCATGACAGCATGCCAAGTTTCATGAATTTCAGACGAGCTTTGGATTTACTAGAATTTGAAAACCAGGTATATATCTCAATGCTTGCGGTCGAGTGACGGTGGTAGGGTGTTTGACATTCATTCTCATTTCTTGCATGGGACCTAATTAAGCATGCAACCAAGGACACAAATTTGAATTTTCAACTAATTTATATGCATTAGAGCATGTGCATGTAGTTCAAATTTTAATTATGCACATGAATGCATAGAAAACTCAGTTAATGTATAAAAATGTCCAAGCGAACCCCGAAAAATCCCAAAAATCGACACAACATTCCTTTTGTTCTATGTTGACACTAGGAAAAAAAATTGAAATCGAGAAGATGCAACGGATATCGTTTCGTCCAGAAAGGTGAAACCTTCCCTACCGAAACCATCACACTTGTTGTGAGAAGCTCTGGTTTATGAGAAGCTTATACCCAAACCTGCCCCAAATGGGACAAAAATTTTACCATGGCATGTTGATGTCGCTCCATGATAGCATGCCAAGTTTCATGAATTTCGGATGACTTTTGGATTTACTAGAATTACAAAAGCAAGCACCTCAACGTTTGCTGGAGAGCCACAGTGCTGTGGTGTTTGAAATTCATCCCCATTTCTTGAATGGGACGTAATTAAGCATCAACCCATGGACATATATATCATTTTACAAGCCATTTTGGTGCACTGGAGCATGTGCATGTGGTTTAATTTTGAATTGTGCACCTAAAATGCCTAGAAAACCAAGTTACCATATAAAAATGTCCAAACGAACCCTGTATAATTCCAATTTTTTTGATGACACACCTATACTTGCATGTTCACTATAGATAGAAGTTCTAGCAATTCAAACACCATCCTTTGCAGCTGTGACCCCATTATGCAATTCAAATCAAGAAGAAAAATCAAGTAGATCCCACACAGTTTATTATCACCAACTGTGTGAGATGCAATACAAAATATCATGGAGCGTCATCGATGTATAGTACTCCTATGGCTTACTCGAGAAGGTTTGTCGGCTACAGTCCACATCCCGCTCTGAATAAGGGACCGTGTCTAATGACACTTTGTGCGCCAGTTTTTTCGCTAAAGCGATTCCAAATTTTCGGCTTCCGCAGAAATATCTACCTCCCCTCTTACCAAAAGCCACATTTCCCCTGTTTCCGCCTTCCGCCTCCTCGCCGGCGACCCTCCTTCACGCTACTCGGCCTCGCCTATCCAAGCTGGTAATCCACACCCAAACCCCATCCTCCTCCTCCTTCCACATCCCACATGCCCCGATCGCCAGCGCGAGCACGACAACTTCCACCAAAATCACCGACCCCTCCACCAAATAAGTGTCATCCTAAACCATGGTGCACGTAGTATAGCCAGGATCTCAAGGAGCATTTGGCAGCGGAGAAGCAAATTGCGACCGCACACGCGGATGAGGTCGCGATGGCTGCCATTTGTGCCGACCCCCAGATCTTGGAGGAGCACCTCGCCGTCGAGGCCCCCGTCGACGCCTCGCGTGCCGACACCGCAGCGCGGTTGGCTGCTTTAAACGACAGTTTGTGGCATTTTCTCGAGGCCACCGTCGGTGCCTCCGACGAAGACTACGAGGTGTTTTCTCAGCGTGCACTGATACGTCTCCAATGTATCTATAATTTATGAAGCATTCATGCTATTTTATTATCTGTTTTGAATGATTATGGTCTTTATTATACACTTTTATATTACTTTTGGGACTAACCTATTAACCGGAGGCCCAGCCCATATTGCTGTGTTATTGCTTGTTTCAGTATTTCGAAGAAAAGGAATATCAAACGGTGTCCAAACGAAATGAAACCTTCGACAGCGTGATTTTTAGGAAGAATATGATCGGGGAGACTTGGAGTGCAAGCCAGGGGATCATCAACGGAGCCACGAGACAGGGGGGCGCGCCCACCCCCTGGGCGCACCCTACCCTCTCGTGGGCCCCTTGAGGCTCCCCCGACCGACTTCTTTCGCCTATATAAGCCTACGTACCCTAAAAACATCGACGGAGAAGATAGATCAGGATTTCCGCCGCCGCAAGCCTCTGTAGCCACCAAAAACCTCTCGGGAGCCCGTTCCGGCACCCTGCTGGAGGGGGAATCCATCACCGGTGGCCATCTTCATCATCCCGGCACTATCCATGACGAGGAGGGAGTAGTTCGCCCTCGGGGCTGAGGCTATGTACCAGTAGCTATGTGTTTGATCTCTCTCTCTCGTGTTCTCTCTATGGCACGATCTTGATGTATCGCGAGCTTTGCTATTATAGTTGGATCTTATGATGTTTCTCCGCCTCTACTCTCTTGTGATGAATTGAGTTTTCCTCTTGAAGTTATCTTATCAGATTGAGTCTTTAATGATTTGAGAACACTTGATGTATGTCTTGTCGTGCTTATCTGTGGTGACAATGGGATATCACGTGCCACTTGATGTATGTTTTGGTGACCAACTTCCGGGTTCCGCCCATGAACCTATGCATAGGGGTTGGCACACGTTTTCGTCTTGACTCTCCGGTAGAAACTTTGGGGCACTCTTTGAAGTACTTTGTGTTGCTTGAATAGATGAATCTGAGATTGTGTGATGCATACCGTATAATCATGCCCACGGATACTTGAGGTGACAATGGAGTATCTAGGTGACATTAGGGTTTTGGTTGATTTGTGTCTTAAGGTGTTATTCTAGTATGAACTCTTGAATAGATCGATCTGAAAGAATAACTTTGAGGTGGTTTCGTACCCTACCATTATCTCTTCGTTTGTTCTCCGCCGTTAGTGGCTTTGGAGTGACTCTTTGTTGCATGTTGAGGGATTGCTATATGATCTATCTATGTTATTATTGTTGAGAGAACTTGGACTAGTGAAAGTATGAACCCTATGCCTTGGTTCCTGTCATTGCAATACAGTTTACGCTCGCTTTTATCCATAGTTACCTTGCTGTTTTTATTATTTCAGATTACAAAAACCTATATCTACTATCCATATTGCACTTGTATCACCATCTCTTCACCGAACTAGTGCACCTATACAATTAGCCATTGTATTGGGTGTGTTGGGGACACAAGAGACTCTTTGTTATTTGGTTGTAGGGTTGTTTGAGAGAGACCATCTTCATCCTAGGCCTCCCACGGATTGATAAAACTTAGGTCATCCACTTGAGGGAAATTTGCTACTGTCCTACAAACCCGTGCACTTGCAGGCCCAACAATGTCTACAAGAAGAAGCTTGTGTAGTAGACATCAAGCTCTTTTCTGGCACCGTTGCCGGGGAGGCTAGGTAAGCGGCACTCACACCCCGTCAACTAAGCTCTTTTCTGGCGCCGTTGCCGGGGAGGTGAGTGCTTGAAGGTATATCTTTAGATCTTGCAATCGAATCTTTTTGTTTCTTGTTTTATCACTAGTTTACTTTATAAAAGAAAACTACAAAAAATGGAGTTAAGTTTGTCTCATACGCTTCATCTTTTTAATATCTTTCGTGAGTATGATGGAAAGGAAAATTGTGCTCAAGTGCTAGAAGAAAATGCATTAGAATGTTTGGTACTAGATCTTTGTATGATGAGCATGATTGCAATGTTGTTAGTATGAATTCATTGAATATCCATGATGCTAATGATATGCAAAGCCACAAGCTTGGGGAAGCTATGTTTGATGAATATGATATTTTTTGTCCCCCAAGTTTCGACGAGCAAATTTATTATGATGAAAGCATGCCTCCTATTTATGATGATTATATTGATGAAAGTGGGTTCGGAAGAGTGTCAACTTTAGGAAGTAGTGATCCCACTATTTTGGAGGATGTTGAATCTTATTGTGATGAACATGAAAGTGGATTTGGAAGAGTGTCAACTTTATTTAGTGATGATTCCACTATTTCAGAAGAGGTTTCAATCGATTATGATGAGAACAAAGTTGCTACTTATGATGACTATTGTGATGAAACTTATGCTATAAAAAGTAGTGATGATTATATTTATAAATCTTGTCATGATTATGATTACCCTTTTTCTGAACATTACTCCTTCAATGTGGAAACAATTTTTAGTGTTCAAGTCTCTTATGATACTCCCACTATTCCGAATTAGAAGAATTTTGCTTATGTGGAGAGTAGTAAAATTTTTATGCTTGTAGATCATGAAAGGAATGCTTTAGGTGCTGGTTATTGATACATCTCCAACGTATCTATAATTTATGAAGCATTCATGCTATTTTATTATCTGTTTTGAATGATTACATGCTTTATTATACACTTTTATATTACTTTTGGGACTAACCTATTAACCGGAGGCCCAACCCATATTGCTGTTTTATTGCCTGTTTCAGTATTTCGAAGAAAAGGAATATCAAACGGAGTCCAAACGGAATGAAACCTTCGGCAGCGTGATTTTTTGGAAGATTATGACCCAGGAGACTTGGAGTGCAAGCCAGGGGATCATCGAGGGAGCCACGAGACAGGGGGCGCGCCCACCCCCTTGGGCGCGCCCTACCCTCTCGTGGGCCCCTCGAGGCTCCCCCGACCGACTTCTTTCGCCCATATATTCCCTTATACCCTAAAAACATCGACAATGAGATAGATCGGGAGTTCCGCCGCCGCAAGCCTCTGTAGCCACCAAAAACCTCTTGGGCTCCCGTTCTGGCACCCTGCCCGAGGGGGGATCCCTCACTGGTGGCCATCTTCATCTTCCCGGTGCTATCCATGACGAGGAGGGAGTAGTTCACCCTCGGGGCTGAGGGAATGTACCAGTAGCTATGTGTTTGATCTCTCTCTCTCTCTCTCGTGTTCTCTCTATGGCACGATCTTGATGTATCGCGAGCTTTGTTATTATAGTTGGATCTTATGATGTTTCACCCCCTCTATTCTCTTGTGATGAATTGAGTTTTCCTCTTGAAGTTATCTTATCGGATTGAGTCTTTAATGATTGAGAACACTTGATGTATGTCTTGCCGTGTTTATCTGTGGTGACAATGGGATATCAGTGCCACTTGATGTATGTTTTAGTGACCAACTTGCGGGTTCCGCCCATGAACCTATGCATAGGGGTTGGCACACGTTTTCGTCTTGACTCTCCGGTAGAAACTTTGGGGCACTCTTTGAAGTACTTTGTGTTGCTTGAATAGATGAATCTGAGATTGTGTGATGCATATCGTATAATCATGCCCACGGATACTTGAGGTGACAATGGAGTATCTAGGTGACATTATGGTTTTGGTTGATTTGTGTCTTAAGGTGTTATTCTAGTACGAACTCTTGAATAGATCGATCCGAAAGAATAACTTTGAGGTGGTTTCGCACCCTACCATTATCTCTTTGTTTGTTCTCTGCCATTAGTGGCTTTGGAGTGACTCTTTGTTGCATGTCGAGGGATTGTTATATGATCTATCTATGTTATTATTGTTGAGAGAACTTGCACTAGTGAAAGTATGAACCCTATGCCTTGTTTCCTGTCATTGCTATACCGTTTACGCTCGCTTTTATCATTAGTTACCTTGCTGTTTTTATTATTTCAGATTACAAAAACCTATATCTACTATCCATATTGCACTTGTATCACCATCTCTTCGCCGAACTAGTGCACCTATACAATTTGCCATTGTATTGGGTGTGTTGGGGACACAAGAGACTCTTTGTTATTTGGTTGCAGGGTTGTTTGAGTGAGACCATCTTCATCCTACGCCTCTCACGGATTGATAAACCTTAGGTCATCCACTTGAGGGAAATTTGCTACTGTCCTAGAAACCTGTGCACTAGTAGGCCCAACAACATCTACAAGAAGAAGGTTGTGTAGTAGACATCAAGCTCTTTTCTGGTGCCGTTGCCGGGGAGGCTAGGTAAGCGGCACTCAAACCCCGTCAACTAAGCTCTTTTTTGGCGCCATTGCCAGGGAGGTGAGTGCTTGAAGGTATATATTTAGATCTTGCAGTCGAATCTTTCTGTTTCTTGTTTTATCACTAGTTTAGTTTATAAAATAAAACTACAAAACAATGGAGTTAAGTTTGTCTCATACGCTTCATCTTTTTAATATCTTTTGTGAGTATGATGGAAAGGAAAATTGTGCTCAAGTGCTAGAAGAAGAATGCATTAGAATGTTTGGTACTAGATCTTTGTATGATGAGCATGATTGCAATGTTGTTAGTATGAATTCATTGAATATCCATGATGCTAATGATATGCAAAGCCACAAGCTTGGGGAAGCTATGTTTGATGAATATGATATTTTTTGTCCCCCAAGTTTCGATGAGCAAATTTATTATGATGAAAGCATGCCTCCTATTTATGATGATTATATTGGTGAAAGTGGGTTTGGAAGAGTGTCAACTATAGGAAGTAGTGATCCCACTATTTTGGAGGATGTTGAATCTTATTGTGATGAACATGAAAGTGGATTTGGAAGAGTGTCAACTTTATTTAGTGATGATTCCACTATTTCGGAAGAGGTTTCAATCGATTATGATGAGAACAAAGTTGCTACTTATGATGATTATTGTGATGAAACTTATGCTATAAAAAGTAGTGATGATTATATTTATAAATCTTGTCATGGTTATGATTACCCTTTTTCACAACATTACTCTTTTAATGTGGAAACAATTTTTAGTGTTGAAGTCTCTTATGATACTCCCACTATTCCGAATGAGAAGAATTTTGCATATGTGGAGAGTAGTAAAAATTTTATTCTTATAGATCATGAAAGGAATGCTTTAGGTGCTGGTTATTGATACGTCTCCAACGTATCTATAATTTATGAAGCATTCATGCTATTTTATTATCTGTTTTGAATAATTACGGGCTTTATTATACACTTTTATATTACTTTTGGGACTAACCTATTAACCGGAGGCCCAGCCCATATTGTTCTTTTATTGGCTGTTTCAGTATTTCAAAGAAAAGGAATATCAAACGGAGTCCAAACGGAATGAAACCTTCGGCAGCGTGAATTTTTGGAAGATTATGACCCAGGAGACTTGGAGTGCAAGCCAGGGGATCATCGAGTGAGCCACGAGATAGGGGGGCTGCCCACCCCCTGGGCATGCCCTACCCTCTCGTGGGCCCCTCGAGGCTCCCCTGACCGACTTTTTTCGCCTATATATTCCCTTATACCCTAAAAACATCGACAACGAAGATAGATCGGGAGTTCCGCTGCCGCAAGCCTCTGTAGCCACCAAAAACCTCTGGGGAGCCCATTCCGGCACCCTGCCCGAGGGGGGATCCCTCTCCGGTGGCCATCTTCATCATCCCGGCGCTATCCATGACGAGGAGGGAGTAGTTCACCATCGGGGCTGAGGGTATGTACTAGTAGCTATGTGTTTGATCTCGCTCTCTCGTGTTCTCTCTATGGCACGATCTTGATGTATCACGAGCTTTGTTATTATAGTTGGATCTTATGATGTTTCTCCCCCTCTAATCTCTTGTGATGAATTGAGTTTTCCTCTTGAAGTTATCTTATCGTATTGAGTCTTTAATGATTTGAGAACACTTGATGTATGTCTTGCCGTGTTTATCTGTGGTGACAATGGGATATCATGTGCCACTTGATGTCTGTTTTGGTGACCAACTTGCGGGTTCCACCCATGAACCTATGCATAGGGGTTGGCACACGTTTTCGTCTTGACTCACCGGTAGAAACTTTGGGGCACTCTTTGAAGTACTTTGTGTTGCTTGAATAGATGAATCTGAGATTGTGTGGTGCATATCGTATAATCATGCCCACGGATACTTGAGGTGACAATGAAGTATCTAGGTGACATTAGGGTTTTGGTTGATTTGTGTCTTAAGGTGTTATTCTAGTACGAACTCTTGAATAGATCGATCCGAAAGAATAACTTTGAGGTGGTTTTGTACCCTACCATTATCTCTTCGTTTGTTCTCCGCCATTAGTGGCTTTGGAGTGACTCTTTGTTGCATGTTGAGGGATTGTTATATGATCTATCTATTTTATTATTGTTGAGAGAAATTGCACTAGTGAAAGTATGAACCCTATGCCTTGTTTTCTGTCATTGCAATACTGTTTACGCTCGCTTTTATCATTAGTTACCTTGCTGTTTTTATTATTTCAGATTACAAAAACCTATATCTACTATCCATATTGCACTTGTATCACCATCTCTTCGCCGAGCTAGTGCACCTATACAATTTGCCATTGTACTGGGTGTGTTGGGGACACAAGAGACTCTTTGTTATTTGGTTGCGGGGTTGTTTGAGAGAGACCATCTTCATCCTACGCCTCCCACAAATTGATAAGCCTTAGGTCATCCACTTGAGGGAAATTTGCTACTGTCCTACAAACCCGTGCACTTGCAGGCCCAACAACGTCTACAAGAAGAAGGTTGTGTAGTAGACATCAAGCTCTTTTCTGGCACCGTTGCCGGGGATACTAGGTAAGCGGCACTCACACCCCGTCAACTAAGCTCTTTTCTGGCGCCGTTGCCGGGGAGGTGAGTGCTTGAAGGTATATCTTTAGATCTTGCAATCGAATCTTTTTGTTTCTTGTTTTATCACTAGTTTGGTTTATAAAAGAAAACTACAAAAAAATTGAGTTAAGTTTGTCTCGTACGCTTCATCTTTTTAATATCTTTCGTGAGTATGATGGAAAGGAAAATTGTGCTCAAGTGCTAGAAGAAGAATGCATTAGAATGTTTGGTACTAGATCTTTGTATGATGAGCATGATTGCAATGTTATTAGTATGAATTCATTGAATATCCATGATGCTAATGATATGCAAAGCCACAAGCTTGGGGAAGCTATGTTTGATGAATATGATATTTTTTGTCCCCCATGTTTCGATGAGCACATTTATTATGATGAAAGCATGCCTCCTATTTATGATGATTATATTGATGAAAGTGGGTTTGGAAGAGTGTCAACTTTAGGAAGTAGTGATCCCACTATTTTGGAGGATGTTGAATCTTATTGTGATGAACATGAAAGTGGATTTGGAAGAGTATCAACTTTATTTAGTGATGATTCCACTATTTCGGAAGAGGTTTCAATCGATTATGATGAGAACAAAGTTGCTACTTCTGATGATTATTGTGATGAAACTTATGCTATAAAAAGTAGTGATGATTATATTTATAAATCTTGTCATGATTATGATTACCCTTTTTCTAAACATTAGTCTTTTAATGTGGAATCAATTTTTAGTGTTGAAGTCTCTTATGATACTCCCACTATTCTGAATGAGAAGAATTTTGCTTATGTGGAGAGTAGTAAAATTTGTATGCTTGTAGATCATGAAAGGAATGCTTTAGGTGCTGGTTATTGATACGTCTTCAACATATCTATAATTTATGAAGCATTCATGCTATTTTATTATCTGTTTTGAATGATTACGGGCTTTATTATACACTTTTATATTACTTTTGGGACTAACCTATTAACCGGAGGCCCAGCCCATATTGCTGTTTTATTGCCTGTTTCAGTATTTCGAAGAAAAGGAATATCAAGCGGAGTCCAAACGGAATGAAACCTTCGGCAGCGTGATTTTTTTGGAAGATTATGACCCAGGAGACTTGGAGTGCAAGCCAGGGGATCATCGAGGGAGCCACGAGACAGGGGGGCGCCCACCCCCCTGGGCGCGCCCTACCCTCTCGTGGGCCCCTCGAGGCTCCCCCGACCGACTTCTTTTGCCTATATATTCCCTTATACCCTAAAAACATCGACAATGAAGATAGATCGGGAGTTCCGCCGCCGCAAGCCTCTGTAGCCACCAAAAACCTCTCGGGAGCCCGTTCCGGCACCCTGCCGAGGGGGGATGCCTCACCGGTGGCCATCTTCATCATCCCGGCGCTATCCATGATGAGGAGGGAGTAGTTCACCCTCGGGGCTGAGGGTATGTACCAGTAGCTATGTGTTTGATCTCTCTCTCTCTCTCTCTCTCTCTCTCTCTCTCTCTCGTGTTCTCTCTATGGCACGATCTTGATGTATCGCGAGCTTTGTTATTATAGTTGGATCTTATGATGTTTCTCCCCCTCTACTCTGTTGTGATGAATTGAGATTTCCTCTTGAAGTTATCTTATCGGATTGAGTCTTTAATGATTTGAGAACACTTGATATGTGTTGTTGTGTTTATCTGTGGTGACAATGGCATATCATGTGCCACTTGATGTATGTTTTGGTGACCAACTTGTGGGTTCCGCCCATGAACCTATGCATAGGGGTTGGCACACGTTTTCGTCTTGACTCTCCGATAGAAACTTTGGGGCACTCTTTGAAGTAATTTGTGTTGCTTGAATAGATGAATCTGAGATTGTGTGATGCATATCGTATAATCATGCCCACGGATACTTGAGGTGACAATGGAGTATCTAGGTGACATTCGGGTTTTGGTTGATTTGTGTCTTAAGGTGTTATTCTAGTATGAACTCTTGAATAGATCGATCCGAAAGAGTAACTTTGAGGTGGTTTCGTACCCTACCATAATATCTTCGTTTGTTCTCCGCCATTAGTGGCTTTGGAGTGACTCTTTGTTGCATGTTGAGGGATTGTTATATGATCTATCTATGTTATTATTGTTGAGAGAACTTGCACTAGTGAAAGTATGAACCCTATGCCTTGTTTCCTGTCATTGCAATACCGTTTACACTCGCTTTTATCATTAGTTTCCTTGCTGTTTTTATTATTTCAGATTACAAAAACCTATATCTACTCTCCATATTGCACTTGTATCACCATCTCTTCGCCGAACTAGTGCACCTATACAATTTGCCATTGTATTGGGTGTGTTGGGGACACAAGAGACTCTTTGTTATTTGGTTGCAGGGTTGTTTGAGAGATACCATCTTCATCCTACGCCTCCCACGGATTGATAAACCTTAGGTCATCGACTTGAGGGAAATTTGCTACTGTCCTAGAAACCTGTGCACTAGTAGGCCCAACAACATCTACAAGAAGAAGGTTGTGTAGTAGACATCAAGCTCTTTTCTGGCGCCGTTGCTGGGGAGGCTAGGTAAAGGGTACTCACACCCCGTCAACTAAGCTCTTTTATGGCACCATTGCCAGGGAGGTGAGTGCTTGATGGTATATCTTTAGATCTTGCAATCAAATCTTTTTGTTTCTTGTTTTATCACTAGTTTAGTTTATGAAAGAAAACAACAAAAAATGGAGTTAAGTTTGTCTCATACGCTTCATCTTTTTAATATCTTTCGTGAGTATGATGGAAAAGAGAATTGTGCTCAAGTGCTAGAAGAGGGATGCATTAAAATGCTTGGTACTAAACCTTTGAATGATGAGCATGAATATAATGTTGTTAGTATGAATTCTTTTAATACCCATGATGCTAATAATATGCAAAGCCACAAGCTTGGGGAAGCTATGTTTGATAAATATGATATTTTTTGTCCCCCAAGTTTTGATATGCAAAGTGGTTATCATGAAAGCATGCCTCCTATTTATGATGATTATATTGATGAAAGTGGGTTTGGAAGAGTGTCAACTTTAGGAAGTAGTGATCCCACTATTTTGGAGGATGTTGAATCTTATTGTGATGAATATGAAAGTGGATTTGGAAGAGTGTCAACTTTATTTAGTGATGAATCCACTATTTCGGAAGAGGTTCCAATTGATTATGAGAACAAAGTTGCTATCTATGATGATTATTGTGATGACTTGTATGCTATTAAGAATAATGATAACCATGAAACTTGTCATCATGATTTTAGTTTTCAACTGGATTATGCCTCACATGATGATTATTTTGTTGAGTTTGCTCCCACTATTATTCATGAGAAGAATTTTGCTTATGTGGAGAGTAGGAAAAATTCTTTGCAAGTAGATCACGAAAAGAATGCTTTTTGTGCTGGTTATATTGTTGAATTCATTCATGATGCTACTAAAAATTATTATGAGGGAGGAATATATGCTTATAGGAATTGCAATAATGTCAAGGTTCCTCCCTATGTGTTGAAAATGTTAAAGTTGTGCTTGTTTAGCCTTCCTATGCCAATTGATTATTGTTCCCGTAAGTTGTTTGCTCACAAAATACCTATGCATAGGAAGTGGGTTAGACTTAAATGTGCTAGTCATATGCTTCATGATGCTCCCTTTATGTTTCAATTCTTATCTTTTATGTGAGCATCATTGTCATCATCATTCCTAGCTAGAAAGGCATTAAAGAAAAGCGCTTGTTGGGAGACAACCCAATATTTATCCTTACTGTTTTTGTGTGTTCACATGATAATGCTACTGTAGTAATCATGTTTTATAGCTTTTTTTTCAATAAAGTGCCAAGTTTTATAGCTTTTGTTTCAATAAAGTGCCAAGTAAGACTTTTAGGATAGCTTACGATGATAGTTGTATTGATCCTGCTGAGAATCAGAAACTTTTACACCCAGTAAATTAGTTTTTTTAATTCACATAGACGTGATATTGATCTTATTCTTTTTTCTATGGATTGGTACACGAATTTCTTAGGACTTCCTAATTTGCTAGGATTTTTGGAGTTACAGAAGTATACGTTTGATACAGATTACTACAGACTGTTATGTTTTTGACAGATTCTGTTTTCTGTGTGTTGTTTGCTTATTTTGATGAATCTATGAGTAGTATCGGAGTGTATGAACCATAGATAAGTTAGAATACAGTAGATATTACACCATTATGAATTTAGAATGAGTTCATTACAGTACCTAAGTGGTGGTTTTATTTTCTTATACTAACGGAGCTTACGAGTTTTCTGTTGAGTTTTGTGTTGTGGAGTTTTCAAGTTTTGGGTAAAGATTCGATGGACTATGGAATAAGGAGTGGCAAGAGCCTAAGGTTGTGGATGCCCAAGGTACCCCAAGGTAATATTCAATGACAACCAAGAGCCTAAGCTTGGGGATGCCCCGGAAGGCATCCCCTCTTTCGTCTTCGTTCATCGGTAACTTTACTTAGAGCTATATTTTTATTCACCACATGATATGTGTTTTGCTTGGAGCGTCATTTTATTCTGTTAGTATTTGCTTGCTGTTATTTAGAATAATGTTTTGCATCTTTAGTTTCAATAAAAATGTCAAGGATAGCCTTTGCCATGCTTATTTTGCTAGTATACATGTTGTTGTTTGAAAACAGAAAGTTTACCGATGTTGCAAAAATTCCCTAGAAACGTCAGAGAATGATATAATGTCAAAACATTTTGCATATTAAGATCTGATAAATCTTCTACAGTGTAATATTTTTCTCATAATTTTTGGAGTTAGGGAAGTATTGATACTCTTGCATTCTTTACAGACTGTACTGTTTTGGCAGATTGCTGTTATGTTTGCATTGTTCGCATATGTTTGCTTGTTTAATGATTCTATTTGAGGATAGGAGTATTAAATATGCAGAGGAATTTAGTATGCAATGTTGAATAATAGTTTTAGTGATTTGTTACAGTAGAAAATGATAAGGTTTTGCATTGGTTCAAACTAACCTATCTCACGAGTTCTTGTTGAGTTTGGTGTGGATGAAGCTTTTTGATAAAAAGAGAAACCATGATATAAGAGGAATTAAGGAGACACAAAAGTTCAAGCTTGGGGATGCTCAAGGCACCCAAGATAAGATTTCAAGAAGTCTCAAGCATCTAAGCTTGGGGATGCCCCGGTAGGCATCCCACCTTTCTTCTTCAACAACTGTCGGTTAGTATCGGTTGAGCCTAAGTTTTTGCTTCTTCACATGAGTTGCGCTATCCTTGCAATGTCATTTTATTTTGTTTTGCTTGATGTTTGAATACAATACAAAGATCTGAAATTCTTAAATGAGAGAGAGTCTTCACATAGTTGCATAATTATTTAGCTACTCATTGATCTTCACTTATATCTTTTTGGAGTAGTTTGTCATTTACTCGTGTGCTTCACTTATATCCTTTGAGTAAATGGTTGAATGAGTTGAATGTCATGAATCTGAAATTATATATGTTTCATTTGCTTATCCCATGGGAGTAATGACTTCACATCTAAGAAGTAGAGGTTGTAAATTTATTGAAGGTTAGCAAGCATTGTATTGGTCATTTGAACAATTCATGAAAGAATATTGAAGGAAGAGGGATTTCATATATAAGTACACTATCCTAGACACCTTTTATAATTGGGAGCACTCATTAAGTATGACATGCTAAAGAGTTGACGTTGGACAAGGAAGACAATGTAATGGGTTATGTTTCCGCACATCTCAGTTAAAGTATATTGTCATGGATCATTCAAACATGTTGAGCTTGCCTTTCCCCCTCATGCTAGCCAAAATTCCTTGCACCAAGTAGAGATACTACTTGTGCTTCCAAATATCCTTAAACCTAGTTTTGCCATGAGAGTCCAGCATACCTACCTATGGATTGAGTAAGATCCTTCAAGTAAGTTGTCACCGGTGCAAGCAATAAAAATTGCTCTTTAAATATGTATGATCTTTTGGTGTGAAGAAAATAGCTTTATACGATCTTGTTATGGAAGCAATAAAAGCAACAAACTGCATAATAAAGGTCCATATACAAGTTGCAATATAAAGTGACGTTCATTCGCATTAAGATTTTGTGCATCCAACCCTAAAAGCGCATGACAACCTCTGCTTCCCTCCGCGAAGGGCCTATCTTTTACTTTATGTCTTTTACTTTATGCTTGAGTCAAGGTGATCTTCACCTTTCCGTTTTTCATTTTATCCTTTGGCAAGCACCTCGTGTTGGGAGGATCCTGATATATATATATCCAATTGGATGTAAGTTAGCATGAACTATTATTGTTGACATCACCCAAAGGTGAATACTTTGGGAGGCAACACTATAAGCCCGTATCTTTCTCAGTGTCCGATTGAAACTCCATAAACATTAGTATTGCGTGAGTGTTAGCAATTGTAGAAGACTATATGATAGTTGAGTATGTGGAGTTTGCTATTCCTGAAAATAAGATGAATTGCAATTGTTTGATGACTGAGAATGAAGTTTGCTAGTTTTCAAGAAAGTTTATGGCCTATGCTTTGACATGTGAATTGCTTGTTACTTTATCGTGAGAAGTTTATGAGATGAACTACTGTTATGACATATTATCTTGCTAGAAAAGGTGATTGAAATTATCATTGATCAAACTTGTGCACCTTTTAGCATTCACACTTCATAAATTCTTTCTTTTATCATTTACCTACTCGAGGACGAGTAGGAATTAAGCTTGGGGATGCTGATACGTCTCCAACGTATCTATAATTTATGAAGCATTCATGCTATTTTATTATCTGTTTTGAATGATTACGGGCTTTATTATACACTTTTATATTACTTTTGGGACTAACCTATTAACCGGAGGCCCAGCCCATATTGCTGCTTTATTGTCTCTTTCAGTATTTCGAAGAAAAGGAATATCAAACGGAGTCCAAACGGAATGAAACCTTCGGCGGCGTGATTTTTTGGAAGATTATGACCCAGGAGACTTGGAGTGCAAGCCAGGGGATCATCGAGGGAGCCACGAGACAGGGGGGGCACGCCCACCCCCTGGGCGCGACCTACCTTCTCGTGGGCCCCTCGAGGCTCCCCCGACCGACTTCTTTCGCCTATATATTCCCTTATACCCTAAATACATCGACAACGAAGATAGATCGGGAGTTCCGCCGCCGCAAGCCTCTGTAGCCACGAAAAACATCTTGGGAGCCCGTTCCGGCACCCTGCCGGAGGGGGGATCCCTCACCGGTGGCCATCTTCATCATCCCAGCGCTATCCATGACGAGGAGGGAGTAGTTCACCCTCGGGGCTGAGGGTATGTACCAGTAGCTATGCGTTTGATCTCTCTCTCTCGTGTTCTCTCTATGGCATGATCTTGATGTATCGCGAGCTTTGTTATTATAGTTGGATCTTATGATGTTTCTCCCCCTCTACTCTCTTGTGATGAATTGAGTTTTCCTCTTGAAGTTATCTTATCGGAGTGAGTCTTTAATGATTTGAGAACACTTGATGTATGTCTTGCCGTGTTTATCTGTGGTGACAATGGCATATCACGTGCCACTTGATGTATGTTTTGGTGACCAACTTGCGGGTTCCGCCCATGAACCTATGCATAGGGGTTGGCACACGTTTTTGTCTTGACTCTCTGGTAGAAACTTTGGGGCACTCTTTGAAGTACTTTGTGTTGGTTGAATAGATGAATCTGAGATTGTGTGATGCATATCGTATAATCATGCCCACGGATACTTGAGGTTACAATGGAGTATCTAGGTGACATTAGGGTTTTGGTTGATTTGTGTCTTAAGGTGTTATTCTAGTACGAACTCTTGAATAGATCGATCCAAAAGAATAACTTTGAGGTGGTTTCGTACCCTACATAATCTCTTCATTTGTTCTCCGCCATTAGTGGCTTTGGAGTGACTCTTTGTTGCATGTTGAGGGATCGTTATATGATCTATCTATGTTATTATTGTTGAGAGAACTTGCACTAGTGAAAGTATGAACCCTATGCCTTGTTTCCTGTCATTGCAATACCGTTTACGCTTGCTTTTATCATTAGTTACCTTGCTGTTTTTATTATTTCAGATTACAAAAACCTATATCTACTATCCATATTGCACTTGTATCACCATCTCTTTGCCGAACTAGTGCACCTATACAATTTGCCATTGTATTGGGTGTGTTGGGGACACAAGAGACTCTTTTTTTTGGTTGCAGGGTTGTTTGAGAGATACCATCTTCATCCACTTGAGGGAAATTTGCTACTGTCCTACAAACCTGTGCACTTGCAGGCCCAACAACGTCTACAAGAAAAAGGTTGTGTAGTAGATATCAGTTATATTGTTGAATTCATTCATGATGCTACTGAAAATTATTATGAGGGAGGAATATATGCTTGTATTAGTTGCAATAATATCAAGTTTCCTCTCTATGTGCTTCGAGTTTTGAACTTATGCTTGTTTTGCCTTCCTATGCTAGTTGATTATTGTTCCCATAAGTTGTTTTCTCACAAAATCCCTATGCATAGGAAGTGGGTTATACTTAAATGTGCTAGTCATATGCTTCATGATGCTCCCGTTATGTTTCAATTCTTATCTTTTATGTGAGCATCATTGTCATCATCATGCCTAGCTAGAAAGGCATTCAAGAAAAGTGCTTGTTGGGAGACAACCCAATATGTATCCTTACTGTTTTTGTGAGTCCACATGATTATGCTACTGTAATAATCATGTTTTTTAGCTTTTATTTCAATAAAGTGCCAAGTAAGACCTTTAGGATAGCTTACAGTGATAGTTGTGTTGATCCTGCTGAGAATCAGAATCTTTTGCACCCAGTAAATTAGTTTTCTGTTGAGTTTTGTGTTGTGAAGTTTTCATGTTTTGGGTAAAGATTCAATGGACTATGGAATAAGGAGTGACAAGAGCCTAAGCTTGGGGATGCCCAAGGCACCCCAAGGTAATATTCAAGGACAACCAAGTGCCTAAGCTTGGGGATGCCCCGGAAGGCATCCCCTCTTTTGTCTTCGTTCATCGGTAACTTTACTTGGAGCTATATTTTTATTCGCCACATGATATGTGTTTTGCTTGGAGCGTCATTTTCTTTTGTTAGTATTTCGTCTTCACCTTTCCCTTTTTCATTTTATCCTTTGGCAAGCACCTCGTGTTGGGAAGATCCTGATATATATATACATATATATATATATATATATATATATATATATATATATCCAATTGGATGTAAGTTAGCATGAACTATTATTGTTGACATCACCCAAAGGTGAATACGTTGGGAGGCAACACTATAAGCCCCTATCTTTCTCAGTGTCCGACTAAACCTCCATAACCATTAGTATTGCGTGGGTGTTAGCAATTGTAGAAGACTATATGATAGTTGAGTATGTGGAGTTTGCTATTCCTAAAAATAAGATGAATTGCAATTGTTTGATGACTAAGAAGGAAGTTTGCTAGTTTTCAAGAAAGTTTATGGTCTATGCTTTGACTTGTGAATTGCTTGTTACTTTATCGTGAGAAGTTTTATGAGATGAACTACTGTTATGACATATAATCATGCTAGAAAAGGTGATTGAAATTATCATTGATCAAACTTGTGCACCTTCTAGCGTTCACACTTCATAAATTCTTTCTTTTATCATTTACCTACTCGAGGACGAGCAGGAATTAAGCTTGGGGATGCTGATACATCTCCAACGTATCTATAATTTATGAAGCATTCATGATATTTTATTATCTGTTTTGAATGATTACGGGATTTATTATACACTTTTGTATTACTTTTGGGACTAACCTATTAACCGGAGGCCAGCCCGTATTGTTGTTTTATTGCTTGTTTCAATATTTTGAAGAAAAGGAATATCAAACGGAGTCCAAACGGAATGAAACCTTCGGCAGCGTGATTTTTAGGAAGAATATGATCGGGGAGACTTGGAGTGCAAGCCAGGGGATCATCGAGGGAGCCACGAGACATGGGGCGCCCACCCCCCTGGGCGCGCCCTACCCTCTCATGGGCCCCTCGAGGCTCCCCCGACCGACTTCTTTCGCCTATATAAGCCTACGTACCCTAAAAACATCGACAGAGAAGATAGATCGGGAGTTTCGCCGCCGTAAGCCTCTGTAGCCACCAAAAACCTCTCGGGAGCCCGTTCCGGCACCCTGCTGTAGCGGGAATCCATAACTGGTGGCCATCTTCATCATCCTGGCGCTATCCATGACGAGGACGGAGTAGTTCACCCTTGGGGCTGAGGGTATGTACCAGTAGCTATGTGTTTGATCTCTCTCTCTCTCTCTCGTGTTCTCTCTATGGCACAATCTTGATGTATCGTGAACTTTGCTATTATAGTTGGATCTTATGATGTCCCCCCCCCCCTCTACTCTCTTGTGATGAATTGAGTTTTCCTCTTGAAGTTATCTTATTGGATTGAGTCTTTAATGATTTGAGAACACTTGATGTATATCTTGCCGTGTTTATCTGTGGTGACAATGGGATATCATGTGCCACTTGATGTATATTTTGGTGATCAACTTGTGGGTTCCGCCCATCAACCTATGCATAGGGGTTGACACACGTTTTTGTCTTGAATATCTGGTAGAAACTTCGGGGCACTCTTTGAAATACTTTGTGTTGGTTGAATAGATGAATCTGAGATTGTGTGATGCATATCGTATAATCATGCCCACGGATACTTGAGGTGACAATGGAGTATCTAGGTGACATTAGGGTTTTGGTTGATTTGTGTCTTAAGGTGTTATTCTAGTACGAACTCTTGAATAGATCGATCCGAAAGAATAACTTTGAGGTGGTTTCGTACCCTACCATAATCTCTTCGTTTGTTCTCCGCTATTAGTGGCTTTGGAGTGACTCTTTGTTGCATGTTGAGGGATTGTTATATGATCTATCTATGTTATTATTGTTGAGAGAACTTGCACTAGTGAAAGTATGAACCCTAGGCCTTGTTTCCTACCATTGCAATATTGTTTACGCTCACTTTTATCATTAGTTACCTTGCTGTTTTTATAATTTCAGATTACAAATACCTATTTGTACCATCCATATTGCACTTGTATCACCATCTCTTCGCCGAACTAGTGCACCTATACAATTTACCATTGTATTGGGTGTGTTGGGGACACAAGAGACTCTTTGTTATTTGGTTGCAGGGTTGTTTGAGAGAGACCATCTTCATCCTACGCCTCCCATGGATTGATAAACCTTAGGTCATCCACTTGAGGGAAATTTGCTACTGTCCTACAAACCTGTGTACTTGCAGGCCCAACAATGTCTACAAGAAGAAGGTTGTGTAGTAGACATCATGCACGTGCTTACCTCATCTCGAGAGCCAGCAGGTTGGTGCCCGAAGCGGCTCAGGCAACTCACCACTACGACGAGGCACCCATGATGCGGAGGCCTCGCCCTCTTCCATGTCCAAGGAGCCAATCATCATCGATATCTCCGACAATGAGTAGCTTGTCTTATTAGCTCACTATAACGACCCATGTTCAGTTTACTAGCTACTGCCTTTTCTTAACAAATTCTAATGAATTGTGCTATCTACTTTTACCATTCAATCTTCTTCTCTAGTGTATATGTTCTATATGTTGTGCAATGTGGTGTTCAGTTAATTGGTTGGTTCAATTCTGCAGATGTGATGTTCAATTCTTTAGGGTGCAATTTTCCAAGTTGTCAAGCATGTTTGGTTTGGTTAACTGTCTGATCTTCTATTAGGAGTATGTTATATTGTGTAATGTGGTGTTCAGTTAACATTTGGTTCATTTGTTGTGGTGTTTAGTTAACTGTTTGGTTCAATTCTACAATGCGATGTTCAATTGTTGTGTGTGCATTCTGTTATTGTATACCATGTGAGAAATAAATTGATTTTGGATGTACTAAATACATGAGAAACAAATACAATTGCTATATTTCCAAGTTGTTAAGCATGCTTGGTTTGGTTAACTGTCTGATCTTCTATTAGGAGTATATTATATTGTGCAATGTGGTGCTCAGTTAACGTTTGGTTCATTTGTTGTGGTGTTTAGTTATCTGTTTGGTTCAATTCTGCAATGCGATGTTCAATTATTGTGTGTGCATTCTGTTACTGTATACCATCTGAGAAATAAATCGAATTTGGTTGTACTAAATACATGAGAGACAAATACAATTGCTATATTTCCAAGTTGTTAAGCATGCTTGGTTTGGTTAACTGTCTGATCTTCTATTAGGAGTATGTTATATTTGTGCAATGTGGTGCTCAGTTAATGGCTGGTTCATGTGTTGTGGTGTTTAGTTAACTGCTTGGTTCAATTCTGCAATGCGATGTTCAATTGTTGTGGCTGCATTCTGTTATTGTAAACTATTATACCTTGTCTTTTTTATTCCTTTGCCCCATTTCCAATATAGAGAAGATATTTATGCACATCCTTGTTTTCAGGCCTTTCCAAAACAGTTCACTGATGGTTACCTCTCAAACCACATGTATGGACAGGAGGCGAGGAAGGTATTCATACAACACCCATGGTTCAATATTGAAGTGTTCCTGAAGAGGACGAAGGATGGACGGTCAATCATCCACAGGCACCGGCCTAAAGTTGCAAAGACCTTCAACATCAATGAAGGCTCAATATTCGCCTTCCGCTTCAGCAGTTTTCCCAATGAGATGCATCTGTCTATGTACCGTCTATGATGCTAATTTCAAAAGGTTCTAGATGTTGCATGTGAAACTTGGTGCTGGTGCAGTTGTGTAATGGGGTAGCTGATTGTTGAAGCTATATCATGTTGTACTCTGATGTATTTCAATTATGAGATCATGCTTCCTTAATATGGGAATGAAATATATTATGTGTTTAATATGAATGTCAATTAGATTAATAAATGGTTTATTAATAATAGGGCAATTAGCCTACTAATTGGTTTTTGCTATTGCAAACAGTTATTGAGAAAATACCGTGGCCGATGGCCTAAGGCAACGCACACAGTTTCTAGGAATAAACCGTGTTGGATCGATGAACAATCACACATGGCATTCTCTTCAAAACTGTTTGCGTTAGGCCACCTTGCGCAAATGTTTACCGCATAAAAACTATGTGTGATGGACAACCTTTGCCACACAGTTTCTTCTACGCATCGTGTGTGATGCATTCAATAATGCAAACAATAAAATTATTAATATTGTGTGCGATGGAAAGGCCATCACAAACGATTTAACAGGGAAAATTGTGTGTGATGTACCTACAAACGGAAACGTTTTCCTTGCAGCGACTGTGTGGGGTGTATATACGAACGGAAACGTTTAGCGGGGTCTGACTATGTGGGATGTACTTATGACCGGAAATGATTTCGCCTGTATAATTGTATTTTTTAGCACTACTATACGTATAACCGTATTTGCTCGCTCGCCGGTCGCACATGACCTCATTTTGCCGAGCGTGTGTGCCAGGAGGGCATATCCCCAATGGTTTTTGGGTCGTGTTGGAAGGACCCCCCTATTGCCCACACTCACTAGGTGACGGTTCCCAATGTTGTCACGGAAAGGGGTTAAAAACCGTTTGTATAGCACCGACGCGTACCAGTGGTTGAACCTAAATAAATGTTATTTGGTGTTTGCGTTGAGCACGAATATGATTAGATCATGTTTATTGCAATACGGTTATTCATTTAAGTCAGAGAATAATTGTTGTTATGTTTAAATGAATAAAACCTTCTATGGTCATACACCCAATGTAAATGATTTACTGAATCTCGATCGTAGAGATACACATATTCATAATATTGATGCCAAAAGATGCAAAGTTGATAATGATAGTGCAACATACTTGTGGCACTGCCGTTTAAGTCATATTGGTGTAAAGCACATGAAGAAACTCCATGCGGATGGACTTTTGGAATCACTTGATTATGAATCATTTGATACTTGCAAACCATGCCTCGTAGGCAAGATGACCTAAAACTCCATTCTCTGGAACAATGGAGCCGGCTAATGACTTATTGGAAATAATACATACCGATGTATGCAGTCCGATGAGTATTGAAGCATGCGGCGGGTATCGTTATTTTCTTACCTTCACAGATGATTTGAGCAGATATGGGTATATCTACTTGATGGAACACAAGTCTGCAACATTTGAAAAGTTCAAAGAATTTCAGAGTGGAGTGGAGAATCATCGTAACAAGAAGAGAACGTTTCTACGATCTGATTGCAGAGGCAAATATTTGAGTTATGAGTTTGGCCTTCATTTAAAACAATGTGGAATTGTTTCGCAACTCATGCCACCCGAAACACCACAGTGTAATGGTGTGTCCGAACGTCATAATCGCACTTTATTAGATATGGTGCGTTCTATCGTTTTGGGGTTATGCATTAGAGACAGTTGCATTCACGTTAAATAGGGCACCGTCTAAATCCGTTGAGACGACACCGTATGAACTGTGGCTTGGAAAGAAACCTAAGTTGTCATTTCTTAAAGCTTGGGGATGCGACGCTTATGTCAAAAGGCTTCAGCCTGATAAGCTTGAACCTAAATTGGAGAAGTGTGTCTTCATAGGATACCCTAAGGAAACAATTGGGTACACCTTCTACCACAGATCTGAAGGCAAAATCTTTGTTGCTAAGAGTGGGTCCTTTCTAGAGAAGGAGTTTCTCTCGAAAGAAGTGAGCCGGAGGAAAGTAGAACTTGATGAGGTAGCTATACCTTCTCTTGAATTGGAAAGTAGTACATAAGAGAAAATTGTTCCCGTGATGCCTACACTAACTAGAGAGGAAGCTAATGATGATGATCATGAAAATTCAGATCCAGTTACTACTCAACTTTGTAGGTTGAGTCATAACCCACAAGTATAGGGATCACAACAGCTTTCGAGGGTAGAGTATTCAACCCAAATTTATTGATTCGACACAAGGGGAGCCAAAGAATATTCTCAAGTATTAGCAGTTGAGTTGTCAATTCAACCACACCTGGATAACTTAGTATATGCAGCAAAGTATTTAGTAGCAAAGTAGTATGATAGTAATGGTAACAGTGGCAAAAGTAAAGATAGTAGTTTTGTAGTAGTTGTAACAGTAGCAACGGAAAAGTAAATAAGCAAAGCACAATATGTGAAAAGCTCCTAGGCATTGGATCAGTGATGGATAATTATGTCAGATGAGATTCCTCATGTAATAGCTATAACATAGGGTGACACAGAACTAGCTCCAGTTCATCAATGTAATGTAGGCATGTATTCCGAATATAGTCATACGTGCTTATGGAAAAGAACTTGCATGACATCTTTTGTCCTACCCTCCCGTGGTAGCGGGGTTCTAATGGAAACTAAGGGATATTAAGGCCTCCTTTTAATAGAGTACCAGACCAAAGCATTAACACATAGTGAATACATGAACTCCACAAACTACGGACATCACCGAGAAGTATCTCGATTATTGTCACTTCAGGGTTGTTGGATCATAACACATAATATGTGACTATAGACTTGCAAGATAGGATCAAGAACTCACATATATTCATGAAAACATAATAGGTTCAGATCTGAAATCATGGCACTCGGGCCCTAGTGACAAGAATTAAGCATAGCAAAGTCATAGCAACATCAATCTCAGAACATAGTGGATACTAGGGATAAAACCCTAACAAAACTAACTTGATTACATGGTAAATCTCATCCAACCCATCACCATCCAGCAAGCCTCGATGGAATTACTCACGCACGGCAGTGAGCATCATGAAATTGGTGATGGAGGATGGTTGGCGATGACGACGGCGACGAATCCCCCTCTCCGGAGCCTCGAATGGACTCCAGATCAGCCCTCCCGAGAGCTATTAGGGCTTGGCGGCGGCTCCGTATCATAAAACGCGATGAAACCTTCTCTCTGATTTTATCCCCGCGAAACGGAATATATAGAGTTGGAGTTGAGGTCGGTGGGCATTAGGGGGCCCACGAGACAGGGGGCGCGCCTAGGGGGAGGGGGCGTGCCCCACCCTCCTGGACAGGGTGAGGGCCCCCTGGCCTTGATTCTTTCGCCAGTATTTTTTATATTTTCCAAAAGTTATCTTCATGGATTTTCAGGTCATTCTGAGAACTTTTGTTTTCTGCACAATAAACAACACCATGGCAGTTCTGCTGAAAACAGCGTCAGTCCGGATTAGTTTCATTCAAATCATGCAAATTAGAGTCCAAAACAAGGGCAAAAGTGTTCGGAAAAGTAGATACGTTGGAGAAGTACCAACGCCCCCAAGCTTAAACCTTTTCTTGTCCTCAAGCAATTCAGTTGATAAACTGAAAGTGATAAAGAAAAACTTTTACAAACTCTGTTTGCTCTTGTTGTTGCAAATATGTAAAGCCAGCATTCAAGTTTTCAGCAAAGATTATGAACTAACCATATTCACAATAACACTTAGGTCTCACGTTTACTCATGTCAATAGCATAATCAGCTAGCGAGCAATAATAATAAAACTCGGACGACAACACTTTCTCAAAATAATCATAATATGATATAACAAGATGGTATCTCGCTAGCCCTTTCTGAGACCGCAAAACATAAATGCAGAGCACCTTTAAAGATCAAGGACTGACTAAACATTGTAATTCATGGTAAAAGAGATCCAGTCAACTCATACCCAATATAAACTAATAGTAACGAATGCACATGACAGTGTGCTCTCCAGCGGGTGCTTTTTAATAAGAGGGTGATGACTCAACATAAAAGTAAGTAGATAGGCCCTTCGCAAAGGGAAGCCGGGATTTATAGAGGAGCCAGAGCTCGATTTTAAAATAGAGATGAATAACATTTTGAGCGGTATACTTTCACTGTCAACGCAACAACTATGAGATGGCGATATCTTCCATGCTACATACATTATAGGCGGTTCCCAAATAGAATGGTAAAAGTTTATACTCCTCCACCACCAACAAGCATCAATCCATGGCTTGCTCGAAACAACGAGTGCCTCCAACTAGCAACAGCCCTGGGGGAGTTTTGTTTAATTATTTTGATTTCTTTGATCTTTTTTGATCATGGGACTGGGCATCCCGGTTACCAGCCACTTTCTCGTGAATGAGGAGAGGAGTCCACTCCCCTTGAGAATAACCCACCTAGCATGGAAGATACAGACATCCCTAGTTGAAACATGAGCTGCTCGAGCATACAAAACAGAATTTCATTTGAAGGTTTGGAGTTTGGCACATACAAATTTACTTGGAACGGCAGGTAGATACCGCATATAGGAAGGTATGGTGGACTCATATGGAATAACTTTGGGGTTTATGGAGTTTGGATGCACAAGTAGTATTCCCGCTTAGTACAGGTGAAGGCTAGCAAAAGACTAGGAAGCGACCAACTGAGAGAGCGACAACAATCATGAACATGCATTAAAATTAATCTACACCAGGTGCAAGCATGAGTAGGATATAATCCACCATGAACATAAATATCGTGAAGGCTATGTTGATTTTGTTTTCAACTACATGCATGAACATGTGCCAAGTCGAGTCACTCAATTCATTCAAAGGAGGTTACCATCCCATCATACCACATCATAAGCATTTTAATAGCATGTTGGCACGCAAGGTAAACCATTATAAACTCATAGCTAATCAAGCATGGCATAAGCAACTATAATCTCTAAATGTCACTACAAATATGTTTATTCATAATAGGCTGAATCAGGAACGATGAACTCATCATATTTACAAAAACAAGAGAGGTCGAGTTCATACCAGCTTTTCTCATCTCAATCAGTCCATCATATATCATCATTATTGCCTTTCACTTGCACGACCGAACGGTGTGTATAATAATAATAGTGCGCGTGCATTGGACTAAGCTGGAATCTGCAAGCATTCAACTCAAGAGAGAAGACAAAGTAATATGGGCTCTAAGTTAAATAAAAAATCATGCATATGAGAGCCACTAAACATTTTCAATATGGTCTTCTACTCTTGACCCCCAAAGGAAAGAAAAGAAAAGAAAACTATTTACACGGGAAAGCTCCCAACAAGTAAAAGAAGGACGAGAAATCTTTTTGGGTTTTCTTTTAATTACTACTACAAGCATGGAAATTAAACTAACTATTTTCTTGGTTTTCTTAAGGTTTATCAGACACATAAGAAGAAATCTTAGAAAAAGAAATTAAACTAACATGGATAATACAATGAAAGAGTATGAGCACCGACAACTAGAATAGTGTGTGAACATGAATGTAAAGTCGGTGAGGAATACATACTCCCCCAAGCTTAGGATTTTGGCCTAAGTTGGTCTAATGCCAATGACCGCGGCTACTCTCCCCGGTGCACTGAGGAGTGTCATCAGGATACCACTGGCTAGCGATCTCCTCCAGATCCCACTGATAAGATGATGGACGATAAGGGTCCAGTGGAGGTTCCGGCTCAGGCTTTGGAGCGGATGTCTGGCCTCGATGAGCGTACACCGCTTCCGGCAAGACAAGGTAATTATCTGCAGTCAAATCAAATAACAAAGGCGCAGGCAGGGTAATAATCTCATTGTGTTTCTTATTAAATCTTAGGTTATACAGAAGCATCTTATCTTTGTTGTCAATAATAAACTCATGCAGTAACATGCTCCTGTAATCTAAAAAGGAAAGAGGCAGCATTGTCTCCTCTTTCTCATAATGCCTAATAGGTATCTCAAAATGTTTAGCAAGGCGTGCAGCATAGATACCTCCAAAGAAGGGGCCCTTTGTACGGTTCAGGCTTAGCCATTTAGCAATAACAGCACCCATACTAAAACTGTTATCACCAAACAAGGCATGGAACAAAATAATAATATCAGGAACACTGAAGTTTCCACTGTTTCCACGACCAATTAAGCATCGACTAGCAAATATGGCAAAGTAGCATAAAATAGGAAAATGTATGCTAGTGATTCTCGCATCGGAACCCTTCTTCGAATCCCCTACAGTAATAGTGTTAACAAAACCATCCACATCTTTACGATGTGGTTCATCTAAGCTTCCCTCAAAGGGTATTCTACATACCGCGCAAAAATTACGTAATGACATTTCCTTGAATTCATCATATAAATGAAAAGATACTGGAGGAGGTGAATTCTTAGGATAATAGTAAAAGTTTTGCACGAAAGTATTGGTGAGTAAGAGATACTGATCGATCTGGTTGTGGAGGAAGTCGGTGAGGCCCGCATTTTTAGCCAAAGAATAAAAGTCTTCATAAATCTCGGCTTCTCTCAAGAAATTATCACAAGGCCAGTCACACGGCCATACTTCTGCTACACGAGGAAGATTATACTTGGCCTTTTCCTTCTCTTTAGCTTGTTTATCCTTGGAGCCTTGGCTAGAAGAGCCCCTCAAAAATCTCCTTATCATTTTCTGAAAATTTCTGAAAGTTTTAGTAACTTCAAAATAAAAGCGAATCAAACTAAACAAGATTGATAGCAACTACTCCCACAAGTGCCTAGAGCCTACATCATGCATTAGAATTACTTGGGACCTCATAAATTTGACATGCAAGCTCAAGAACAGGGTCACCTATGCAGCAAAAATTTGCAATGAATAAAGCACTAGAACAAAAACTAATTGGACCATTGGAGGAGTCACATACCAAGCAACAATCTCCCAAAGCAGTTTTGTGAATGGAGCTTTGAGCAAGGAGATCGAAAATCGCAGCAAAATGAGCTAGAACTCGTGCTTGAGCTGGATGGGGATTTTTTTGGGAGGAAGATGGAGTGTGTGGGTGCAGGAATAAGTGGAGGGGCCCACCATGGGCCCACGAGACAAGGGGCATGCCTAGGGGGTGTGGGCGCGCCCTCCACCCTCGTGGCGAGGTGCTTGCCCCCTGCAGTGTTCTCAGTGCCTAAAATCCCCAAATATTCCATAAAAAATCATACTAAATTTGCAAGGCATTTGGAGCACTTTTATTTTCGGGATATTTTTTATTGCACGGATAATTCAGAAAACAGACAGATAATACTATTTTTGCTTTAGTTATACTAAATAACAGAAAGTAAAAAGAGGGTACAGAAGGTTGTGCCTTCTAAATTCATCCATATCATGATCATCAAAATGAATCCACTAACAAGGTTGATCAAGTCTTGTTAACAAGCTCATTCCGAATAACATGGAACCGGAGAAATTTTGAATAACACTAGGTTACCTCAACGGGGATATGAACATCCCCAACAATAAGAATATTATACTTTTTCTTGACAGTAGGAAGAGGAAATTCAAACCCTACAATAATGATAGTTGGAACTTTTCCAATAGAATTGATGCTATGAACTTGAGGTTGTTTCCTCGGAAAGTGTACCGTATGCTCATTACCATTAAAATGAAAAGTGGCATTGCCTTTGTTGCAATCAATAACAGCCCCTACAGTATTCAAAAAGAGTCTACCAAGGATAATCGACATACTATCATCCTCGAGAATATCAAGAATAACAAAGTCCGTTAAGATAGTGACATTTGCAACCACAACAGGCACATCCTCACAAATACCAACAGGTATGGCAGTTGGTTTATCAGCCATTTGCAAAGATATTTCAGTAGGTGTCAATTTATTCAATTCAAGTCTACGATATAAAGAGAGAGGCATAACACTAACACCGGCTCCAAGATCACATAAAGCAGTTCTGACATAGTTTCTTTTAATGGAGCATGGTATAGTTGGTACCCCTGGATCTCCAAGTTTCTTTGGTATTCCACTCTTAAAAGTGTAATTAGCAAGCATGGTGGAAATTTCAGCTTTCGGTATCTTTCTTTTATTTGTAATGATATCCTTCATGTATTTAGCATAAGGATTTACTTTAAGCATATCAGTTAAGCGCATACGTAAGAAGATAGGTCTAATCATTTCAACAAAACGCTCAAAATCCTCATCATCCTTTGTCTTGGATGGTTTAGGAGGAAAGGGCATGGGTTTCTAAACCCATGGTTCTCTTTCTTTACCGTGCTTCCTAGCAACAAAATCTCTTTTATCATAATGTTGATTCTTTGATTGTGGGTTATCAAGATCAACAGCAGGTTCAATCTCTACATCATTGTTATTGCTAGGTTGAGCATCAACATGAACATTATCATTAACATTATCACCAGGTTCATGTTCATCACCTAATTGTGTTTCAGCATCAGAAATAGAAATATCATTGGGAATCTTAGGTGTGTCTATAACAGGTTCACTGGAAGCATGCAAAGTCCTATCATTTTTCTTTTTCTTCTTTTTAGAAGAACTAGGTGCCTCTAAATTATTTCTCTAGGAATCTTGCTCGATTCTCTTAGGGTGGCCTTCAGGATACAGAGGTTCCTGAGTCATTCTACCCGTTCTAGTAGCCACTCTAACAACAATATCATGTTTATTATTTAATTCATCGAGCAAATCACTTTAAGCTTTAAGTACTTGCTCAGCTTGAGTGGTAACCATAGAAGCATATTTGCTAATGAGTTTAAGTTCACCATTAACTCTAGCCATATAATCACTCAAAGGTCCTATCTCGAAAGCATTATTCTTTAATTCTCTACCAACATAAGCATTAAAACTTTCTTGTCTAGCCATAAAGTCATCAAATTCATCTAAGCACTGGATATGAAATTTAGTAGAAGGGATTTCAACCTTATCATATCTATAGAGAGAATTTACCTTTACTACCTGTGTCGGCTTATCAAGACAATGTGTTTCTTCAACAGGCGATATATTAAGACCATGTATTTCTTCCATAGGAGGTAAATTCTTAACATCTTCAGCTTTATTACCTTTTTCTTTCATTGATTTCTTTGCCTCTTGCGTATCTTCAGGACTGAGAAATAGAACGCCCCTCTTCTTCGGAGTTGGTTTAGGAATAGGCTCGGGACTTGGCTTAATTGGCTCAAGAATTGGCTCATGAAGAGTCCAATTATTTTTGTTAGTCAACATATTATTCAATAGTAATTCAGCTTGGTCGACTGTTCTTTCCCTGAAAACACAACCAACACAACTATCCAAGTAGTCCTTGGAAGTATCGGTTAGTCCACTATAAAAGATATCAAGTATTTCATTTTTCTTAAGAGGATGATCAGGCAAAGCATTAAGTAATCGGAGAAGCCTCCCCCAAGCTTATGGGAGACTCTCTTCTTTGATTTGCACAAAATTATATATTTCCCGCAAGGCAGCTTATTTCTTATGAGCAGGGAAATATTTAGCAGAGAAGTAATAAATTATATCCTGGGGACTATGCAGACAACCAGGATCAAGAGAATTAAACCAAGTTTTACCATCACCCTTCAATGAGAATGGAAAATATCTTAAGGATATAATAATAGCGAGACTTCTCATCATTAGTAAATAGGGTGCCTATATCATCTAACTTGGTAAGATGTGCCACAACAGTTTCAGATTCATAGCCATAAAAAGGATTAGATTCAACCAAAGTAATTATTTCAGGATCAACAGAGAATTCATAAGCCTTATCAGTAACACAGATAGGTGAAGTAGCAAAAGCGGGGTAAGGTTTCATTCTAGCATTAAGAAATTGCTGCTTCCATTTAGTTAATAACTTCTTAAGATCATATCTATCATTGCAAGCAAAAATAGCTCTAGCAGCTTCATCCATAACATAACCCTCAGGAACAACAGACAATTCATAATTACGGCGAGAACCTTGATACGTCTCCAACGTATCTATAATTTTTGATTGTTCCATGCTATTATATTACCCCTTTTGGATGTTTATGAGCTTTATTTTACACATTTATATCATTTTTGGGACTAACCTACTAACTGGAGGCCCAACCCGTATTGCTATTTTTTTTTGCCTATTTCAGTATTTTGAAGAAAAGGAATATCAAACGGAGTCCAAACGGAATGAAACCTTTGGGAGCGTGAATTTTTGAACGAACATGATCAAGATGACTTGGAGTGCAAGTCAAGAAGCAGCCGAGGCGGCCACGAGAGGGTAAGGTGCCCCCCCCCCTTATAGGGCGCGCCCCCTTGTCTTGTGGGCCCCTCGGGCAGCCACCGATGTACTTCTTCCTCCTATATAAGCCTACGTACCCCGAAAACATCCAGGGAGCCAACGAAACACAATTTCCACCGCCGTATCCTTCTGTATCTGCGAGATCCCATCTTGGAGCCTTCGCCGGCGCTCTGCCGGGGGGGGGGGGGGGAATCGACCACAGAGGGCTTCTACATCAACACCATAGCCCCTCCGATGAGTTGTGAGTAGTTTACTACAAACCTTCGGGTCCATAGTTATTAGCTAGATGACTTCTTCTCTCTTTTTGGATCTCAATACAATGTTCTCCCCCTCTCTTGTGGAGATCTATTTGATGTAAAGTATTTTTGCGGTGTGTTTGTCGAGATCCGATGAATTGCGGGTTTATGATCAAGTTTATCTATGAGAAATATTTGAATCTCCTCTGAATTCTTTTATGTATGATTGAGTTATCTTTGCAAGTCTCTTCGAATTATCAGTTTGGTTTGGCCTACCAGATTGATCTTTCTTGCCATGGGAGAAGTGTTTAGCTTTGGTTCAATCTTGCGGTGTCCTTACCCACTGATAGAAAGGGTTGCAAGGCACGTATTGTATTGTTGCCATCGAGGATAAAAAGATGGGGTTTATATCATATTGCATGAGTTTATCCCTCTACATCATGTCATCTTGCTTAAGGCGTTACTCTGTTCTTATGAACTTAATACTCTAGATGCAGGCAGGAGTCGGTCGATGTGTGGAGTAATAGTAGTAGATGCAGGCAGGAGTCGGTCTACTTGTTGCGGACGTGATGCCTATATACATGATCATGCCTAGATAATCTCATAATTATTCGCTTTTCTATCAATTGCTTGACAGTAATTTGTTCAACCACCGTAATACTTATGCTATCTTGAGAGAAGCCTCTAGTGAAACCTATGGCCCCCGGGTCTATCTCTTATCATACTTGCTTCCAATCTACTTTTATTTGCATCTTTACTTTTTGCATCTATATTATAAAATACCAAAAATATATTTATCTTATCATACTATCTCTATCAGATCTCACTTACGCAAGTGGTCGTGAAGGGATTGACAACCCCTTTATTGCATTGGTTGCGAGTTCTTTGTTTGTTTGTGTAGGTGCGTGGGACTTTTGAGGAGCCTCCTACTGGATTGATACCTTGGTTCTCAAAAACTGAGGGAAATACTTACGCTACTATTGTTGCATCACCCTTTCCTCTTCAAGGAAAACCAACGCAAGCTCAAGACGTAGCAAGAAGGATTTCTGGCGCCGTTGTCGGGGAGGCTTCCACCAAGTCAAGTCAAGATTCGACCTCCCGCCAATGTGCGATTTCTGGCGCCGTTGCCGGGGAGGTCTTCGCTCTAGTCAAGACATACCAAGTACCCATCACAAACTCATCTCCCTCGTATTTACATTATTTGCCATTTGCCTCTCGTTTTCCTCTCCCCCACTTCACCCTTGCCCATTTATTCGCCCTCTCTTTCCCAATCTCCTCCTCTCTTCCGCTTGCCTTTTTATGTTTGCTTGTGTGTTGGATTACTTGTTGCCATGGCGCAAGATAATACCAAATTGTGTGATTTCTTGAATACCAATAATAATGATTTCCTTAGTACTCCGATTGCTTCTCTTAATGATGTTGAGTCTTGTGAAATCAATACTGCTTTGCTGAATCTTGTTATGAAAGATCAATTCGCAGGCCTTCCTAGCGAAGATGCCGCTACTCATCTAAAAAACTTTGTTGATTTGTGTGATATGCAAAAGAAGAAAGATACGGATAACAATATTGTTAAATTGAAGTTATTTCCGTTTTCACTTAGAGAACGTGCTAAAGTTTGGTTTTCGTCTTTGCCTAAAAAGAGTATTGATTCTTGGAACAAGTTTTTATCTCTAAGTATTTTCCTCCCACTAAGATTATCACTCTTAGGAACGATATTATGAATTTTAAACAACTTGATCATGAGCATGTTGCCCAATCTTGGGAAAGAATGAAATTGATGATTCGCAATTGCCCTACTCATGGTTTGAATTTATGGATCATCATACAAAATTTTTATGCCGGTTTGAACTTTGCTTCTAGAAATCTCTTACATTCGTCTACGGGAGGCACTTTTATGGAAATCACGTTAGGATATGCTACAAAACTTCTTGATAATATTATGGCTAATTATTCTCGACGGCACACCAAAAGATCTTCTAGTAAAAAAGTGCATGCTATAGAAGAAATCAATGTTTTGAGTGGAAAGATGGATGAACTTATGAAATTGTTTGCTACTAAAAATACTCCTCTTGATCCCAATGATATGCGTTTGTCTACTTTGATTGAGAATAATAGTGAATCTATGGATGTGAATTTTGTTGGTAGGAATAGTTTTGGAAACAATGCTTATAGAGGAAACTTTAATGCTAGACCGTTCCCTAGTAATTCCTCTAATAATTATGGAAATTCCTACAATAATTCTTGTGGTAATTTTAATAAGATGCCCTCTGATTTTGAGAATAGTGTGAAAGAATTTATGATCTATCAAAGGAATTTTAATGCCTTGCTTGAAGAAAAATTGCTCAAAGTTGATGATTTGGCTAGGAAAGTTGATAGACTTTCGCTTGATGTTGATTCTCTTAAACTTAGATCTTTCTTCTCCTAAGCATGATATCAATGAGTCTCTCAAGGCAATGAGAATTTCCATTGATGAGTGCAAGGAAAGAACTGCTAGATTGCATGCTAAGAAAGATTGCTTTGTAAAGGCGTGTTCTTCTAGTTTCCATGAAAATAATGATGAAGATCTTAAAGTTATTGATGCGTCTCCTATTAGATCTTTGTTTTGCAATATGAATCTTGATAATTATGGGACTGATGATGAGTCAACTTTACCTAGAAGGCGTCCCAAGAATTCGGAGTTTTTAGATCTTGATACTAAATTTGGTAAAAGTGGAATTGGAGAGGTCACGACTTTAAATAGTATTGAACCCACTATCTCGGATTTCAAGGAATTTGATTATGATAATTGTTCTTTAGAAGGTTGTATTTCCTTGTTGCAATCCATTGTTAATTCTCCTCATGCTTATAGTCAAAGTTAAGCTTTACCAAACATATCGTTGATGCCTTGATACAATCTTATGATGAAAAACTTAATTTGGAAGTTTCTATACCTAGAAAACTTAATGATGAGTGGGAACCTACTATAAAAATTAGAATTAAAGTCATGAGTGTTTTGCTTTGTGTGATTTGGGTGCTAGTGTTTCCACGATTCCGAAAACTTTATGTGATATTCTAGGTTTCCATGATCTTGATGATTGCTCTTTAAATTTGCACCTTGCGGATTCCACCATTAAAAAGCCAATGGGACGGATCAATGATCTTCTCATTGTAGCAAATAGAAATTTGGTGCCCGTAGATTTTATCGTTCTTGATATAGATTGCAATCTTTCTTGCCCTATTATTCTTGGTAGACCTTTCCTTAGAACGATTGGCGCGATTATTGATATGAAGGAAGGGAATATTAGATTCCAATTTCCATTAAAGAAAGGCATGGAGCACTTTCCAAGAAAGAAAGTCAAATTACCTTATGAATCTATCATGCGGGCTACTTATGAATTTAGTGCCAAAGATGGCACTACTTAGATCTATCTTCGCTTTTATGCCTAGCTAGGGGCGTTAAACGATAGCGCTAGTTGGGAGGCAACCCAATTTTCTTTGTGTTTTTTGTTTTTGTTCCTGTTTAGTAATAAATCTTGCATCTACCTTCTATTTAGATGTGTTTTTATCTTTTAATTAGTGTTTGTGCCAAGTAGAACCTATAGGATAACCTATGATGATAGTTGATTTGATTCTGCTGAAAAACAGAAACTTTGCGCGCACGAATTTAGTTTTGTTAAATCACAGAAACGTGATTTTGCGTTGATTCTTTTTGCTTCTGATCAATAGACAAATTTTCCAGGACTTCCTATTTTGGTAGGATTTTTAGAGTTCCAGAAGTTTGCGTTAGTTACAGATTTGACAGATTCTGTTTTTCGTGTGTTGTTTGCTTATTTTGTTGCATCTATGGCTAGTAAAATAGTTTATAAACCATAGAGAAGTTAGAATACAGTAGGTTTAACACCAAAATAAATAAAGAATGAGTTCATTACAGTACCTTATGTGGTGGTTTTGTTTTCTTTCACTAACGGAGCTTATAAGATTTCTTGTTGAGTTTTGTGTTGTGAAGTTTTCAAGTTTTGGGTAAAGCTTTTATGGATTATGGAATAAGGAGTGGCAAGAGCCTAAGATTGGGGATGCCAATGGCACCCCAAGATATTCAAGGATAGCCAAAAGCCTAAGCTTGGGGATGCCCCGGGAAGGCATCCCCTCTTTCGTCTTTGTTCATTGGTAACTTTACTTGGAGCTATATTTTTATTCGCCACATGATATGTGTTTTGCTTGGAGCGTCGTGTATTATATTAGTCTTTTCTTTTTAGTTTACCACAATCATCCTTGTTGTACACACATTTTGGGAGAAGCCTACTTAATTGAATTTGCTAGAATACTCTATGTGCTTCACTTATATCTTTTGAGCTTTATAGTTTTTGCTCTAGTGCTTCACTTATATCTTTTAGAGCACGGTGGTGACTTATTTTTGTAGAAATTGCTAGTCTCTCATGCTTCACTTATATCTTTTTGAGAGTCTTTTAGAACAGCATGGTATTTGCTATGGTTATAAAATTGGTCCTAGAATGGTAGGCATCCAAGTTGGGTATAATAAAAACTATCATAGGAAGTGAATTGGATGCTATGATCAATTTGATACTTGATAATTGTTTTGAGATATGGAGGTAGTGATATTAAAGTCATGCTAGTTGGGTGATTATGAATTCAAAGAATGCTTGTGTTGAAGTTAGCAAGTCCCATAGCATGCACATATGGTTAAAGTTGTGTAACAAATTTGAAACATGAAGTGTACCTGGCTTGTGCATCCTTATGAGTGGCGGTCGGGGACGAGCGATGGTCTTTTCCTACCATTCTATCCCCCTAGGAGCATGCGCGTAGTGCTTGATTTTTGATGACTTCTAAATTTTTGCAATAAGTATATGAGTTCTTTTGACTAATGTTGAGTCCATGGATTATACACACTTTTACCTTTCCGCCATTTCTAGCCTCTTTGGTACCGTGCATTGCCCTTTCTCACCTTGAGAGTTGGTGCAAACTTTGCCGGTGCATCCAAACCCCGTGATACGATACGCTCTATCACACATAAACCTCCTTATATCTTCCTCAAAACAGCCACCATACCTACCTATTATGGCATTTCCATAGCCATTCCGAGATATATTGCCATGCAACTTTCCACTGTTCCGTTCATCATTATCATGACATACTTTACTTTTGTCATATTGCCATTGCATGATCATGTAGTTGACATCGTATTTGTGGCAAAGCCACCATGCATAATTTTTCATACATGTCACTCTTGATTCATTGCACCATCCCGGTACACCACCGGAGGCATTCATATAGTCATATCTTGTTCTAGTTTCGAGTTGTAATTCATATGTTGTAATCAATGAAAGTGTGATGATCATCATTATTAGAGCATTGCCCAAAAAGAAAAAAGAAGGAAAAAAAGATGAAGAAAGGGAAAAAAAGAAAAAAAAGAAAATAAATAAAAAGGGCAATGTTACTATCTCTTTTTCCACACTTGTGCTTCAAAGTAGCACCTTGTTCTTCACGTAGTGAGTCTCATATATTGTGCTTCAAAGTAGCACCATGTTTTTCATATAGTGAGTCTCATAAGTTGTCTTTTTCATACTAGTGGGAATTTTTCATTATAGAACTTGGCTTGTATATTCCTACAATGGGCTTCCTCAAATGCCCTAGGTCTTCGTGAGCAAGCAAGTTGGATGCACACCCACTAGTCTTCTTTTTTTGAGCATTCATTTATAGCTCTAGTGCATCCGTTGCATGGCAATCCCTACTCCTCATGTTGACATCAATTGATGGGCATCTCCATAGCCCGTTGATTATCCTCGTCAATGTGAGACTTTCTCCTTTTTTGTCTTCTCCACACAATTCCCATCATCATATTTTATTCCACCCATAGTGCTATATCCATGGCTCACGCTCATGTATTATGTGAAGGTTAAAAAGTTTGAGATTATTTAAGTATGAAACAATTGCTTGGCTTGTCATCGGGGGTATAGAAGTTGGGAACATCTTTGTGTGACAAAAATGAAGCATAGCCTAACTATATGATTTTGTAGGGATGAACTTTCTTTTGCCATGTTATTTTGAGAAGACATGATTACTTTGATTAGTATGCTTGAAGTGTTACTATTTCTTTTATCAATATGAACTTTTATTTTGAATCATTTGGATCTGAACATTCATGCCACAATAAAGAAAATTACATTGAGAATTATGCTAGGTAGCATTCCACATCCAAAATTTCTTTTTTATCATTTACCTACTCGAGGACAAGCAGGAATTAAGGTTGGGGATGCTTGATACGTCTCCAATGTATCTATACTTTTTGATTGTTCCATGCTTTATATTACCCCTTTTGGACGTTTATGGGCTTTATTTTACACATTTATATCATTTTTGGGACTAACCTACTAACCGGAGGACCAGCCTGTATTGCTGTTTTTTTTTGCCTATTTCAGTATTTCAAAGAAAAGGAATATCTAACAGAGTCCAAAAGGAATGAAACCTTCGGGGGCGTGATTTTTGGAACGAACGTGATCCAGAGGACTTGGAGTGCAAGTCAAGAAGCAGCCGAGGCGGCCATGAGAGGGTAGGGCTCCCCCTATAGGGCGCGCCCCCTGTCTCGTGGGCCCCTCGGGCGGCCACCGACGTACTTCTTCCTCCTATATAAGCCTACGTACCCCAAAAACATACAGGGAGCCAACGAAACACAATTTCCACCGCCGTATCCTTCTGTATCTGCGAGATCCCATCTTGGAGCCTTCGCCGGCGCTCTGCCGGGGGGGGGGGGGGGATCGACCACAGAGGGCTTCTACATCAACACCATAGCCCCTCCGATGAGTTGTGAGTAGTTTACCACAGACCTTCGGGTCCATAGTTATTAGCTAGATGGCTTCTTATCTCTTTTTGGATCTCAATACAATGTTCTCCCCCTCTCTTGTGGAGATCTATTCGATGTAAAGTCTTTTTGCGGTGTGTTTGTCGAGATCCGATGAATTGCGGGTTTATGATCAAGTTTATCTATGAGAAATATTTGAACCTCCTCTGAATTCTTTTATGTATGATTGAGTTATCTTTGCAAGTCTCTTCGAATTATCAGTTTGGTTTGGCCTACTAGATTGATCTTTCTTGCCATGAGAGAAGTGTTTAGCTTTGGGTTCAATCTTGCGGTGTCCTTACCCTGTGACAGAAAGGGTTGCAAGGCACGTATTGTATTGTTGCCATCGAGGATAAAAAGGTGGGGTTTATATAATATTGCATGAGTTTATCCCTCTACATCATGTCATCTTGCTTAAGGCGTTACTCTATTCTTATGAACTTAAATACTCTAGATGCAGGCAGGAGTCGGTCGATGTGTGGAGTAATAGTAGTAGATGCAGGAAGGAGTCGGTCTACTTGTTGCGGACGTGATGCCTATACACATGATCATGCCTAGATAATCTCATAATTATTCGCTTTTCTATCAATTGCTCGACAGTAATTTGTTCACCCACCGTAATACTTATGCTATCTTGAGAGAAGCCTCTAGTGAAACCTATGGCCCCCGGGTCTATCTCTTATCATATTTGCTTCCAATCTACTTTTATTTGCATCTTTGCTTTTTGCATCTATATTATAAAATACCAAAAATATATTTATCTTATCATACTATCTCTATCAGATCTCACTTTTGCAAGTGGTCGTGAAGGGATTGACAACCCCTTTATTGCGTTGGTTGCGAGTTCTTTGTTTGTTTGTGTAGGTGCGTGGGACTTTTGAGGAGCCTCCTACTGGATTGATACCTTGGTTCTCAAAAACTGAGGGAGATACTTACGCTACTATTGCTGCATCACCCTTTCCTCTTCAAGGAAAACCAACGCAAGCTCAAGACGTAGCAAACCTCCATCATCACTATCATCAATAATTTCATTCTCTCTAACTCTAGCAAGTTGTTCATCAAGATATTCACCTAATGGCACAGTAGTATCAAGCATATAAGTAGTTTCATCATAAGTATCATGCATAGCAGAAGTGGCATCATCAATAACATGTGACATATCAGAATTCATAGCAGTAGCAGGTTTAGGTGTCGCAAGCTTACTCAAAACAGAAGGAGAATCTAGTGCAGACCTAGATGGAAATTCCTTACCTCCCCTCGTGGTTGAGGGAAAATTTTTAGTTCTTGCGTCTTTCAAGTTCTTCATAGTGATCAGCAGATATAAATCCCAAGTGACTCAAAGAATAGAGCTATGCTCCCCGGCAACGGCGCCAGAAATTAGTCTTGATAACCCACAAGTATAGGGGATCGCAACAGCTTTTGAGGGTACAATATTCAACCCAAATTTATTAATTTGACACAAGGGGAGCCAAAGAATATTCTCAAGTATTAGCAGTTGAGTTGTCAATTCAACCACACCTGGATAACTTAGTATATGCAGCAAAGTATTTAGTAGCAAAGTAGTATGATAGTAATGGTAACAGTGGCAAAAGTAAAGATAGCAGTTTTGTAGTAGTTGTAACAGTAGCAACGGAACAGTAAATAAGCAAAGCACAATATGTGAAAAGCTCGTAGGCATTGGATCAGTGATGGATAATTATGTCGGATGCGATTCCTCGTGTAATAGCTATAACATAGGGTGACATAGAACTAGCTCCAGTTCATCAATGTAATGTAGGCATGTATTCCGAATATAGTCATACGTGCTTATGGAAAAGAACTTGCATGACATATTTTGTCCTACCCTTTGTGGCAACGGAGTCCTAATGGAAACTAAGGGATATTAAGGCCTCCTTTTAATAGAGTACCGGACTAAAGCATTAACACATAGTGAATACATGAACTCCTCAAACTACGGTCAACACCGAGAAGTATCCCGATTATTGTCACTTCGGGGTTGTCGGATCATAACACATAATAGGTGACTATGGACTTGCAAGATAGGATCAAGAACTCACATATATTCATGAAAACATAATAGGTTCAGATCTGAAATCATGGCACTCGGGCCCTAGTGACAAGCATTAAGCATAGCAAAGTCATAGCAACATCAATCTCAGAACATAGTGGATACTAGGGATAAAACCCTAACAAAACTAACTTGATTACATGGTAAATCTCATCCAACCCATCACCGTCCAGCAAGCCAACGATGGAATTACTCACGCATGGCGGTGAGCATCATGAAATTGGTGATGGAGGATGGTTGACGATGACGAGGGCGACGAATCCCCCTCTCCGGAGCCCCGAACGGACTCCAGATCAGCCCTCCCGAGAGAGATTAGGGCTTGGTGGCGGCTTTGTATCGTAAAACGCGATGAAACTTTCTCTCTGATTTTTTTCTCCGCAAAACGGAATATATAGAGTTGGAGTTGAGGTCGGTGGAGCATCAGGGAGCCCACGAGACAGGGGGCGCACCCAGGGGGAGGGGGCGCGCCCCCCGCCCTCGTGGACAGGGTGTGGGCCCCCTGGCCTTGATTCTTTCGCTAGTACTTTTTATATTTTCCAAAAGTTATGTCCGTGGATTTTCAGGTCATTCCGAGAACTTTTGTTTTCTGCACAATAAACAACACCATGGCAGTTCTGCTGAAAACAGCGTCATTCCGGGTTAGTTTCATTCAAATCATGCAAATTAGAGTCCAAAACAAGGGAAAAAGTGTTTGGAAAAGTAGATACGTTGGAGACGTATCATCGAGCAGAGCACGATCTGCACCAGAGTGGTACGGTAATCCTATCCTAGAAGTCTTGTTATTAAACCAACGCGAACCTATGAACTATGAAGAAGCTATGATGAGCCCAGATTCTGATAAATGGCTTGAGGCCATGAAATCCAAGATAGGATCCATGTATGAGAACAAAGTATGGACTTTGGTGGACTTGCCCAATGATCGGCAAGCCATAGAAAATAAATGGATCTTCAAGAAGAAGACTAACGCTGATGGTAATGTTACTGTCTAGAAAGCTCGACTTGTCGTGAAAGGTTTTCGATAGGTTGATGATGATGAGACTTTATCACCCGTAGCGATGCTTAAGTCTGTCCGAATCATGTTAGCAATTGACGCATTTTATGAAATCTGGCAAATGGATGTCATAACTTCAATCCTTAATGGATGTCTTAAAGAAGAGTTGTATATGATGCAACCAAAAGGTTTTGTCGATCCTAAAGGTGCTAACAGAGTGTGCAAGCTCTAGCGATCTATCTATGGAATAGTGCAAGCATCTCGAAGTTGGAATATAATCTTTGATGAGGTGATCAAAGCATATGGTTTTATATAGACTTATGGTGAAGCCTGTATTTACAAGAAAGTGAGTGGGAGCACTGTAGCATTTCTGATATTATATGTGGATGCTATATTGTTGATTGGGAATGATATCGAATTTCTGGATAGCATAAAAGGATACTTGAATAAGAATTTTTCAATAAAAGACCTTGGTAAAGCTACTTATGTATTGGGCATCAAGATCTATAGAGATAGATCGAGACTCTTAATAGGACTTTCACAAAACACATACCTTGACAACGTTTTGAAGAAGTTCAAAATGGATCAGTCAAAGAAAGGGTCCTTGCCTGTGATAATCCCCAAGTGCAGGGAATCATCGTAGCAATTCCCAAAGATGGAAGTGATAAGTATGGAGTGTTGAACCCACTAGGAGCTAAAGGTAAGATCAATATTCTCTCAAGTCCTATCTGCCACTGATACGACTCTACGTACACCGAACGTTTGCTTCCAACTAAAAACGAGAAATAAAAATACGTTGTGGGTATGAAGAGGATAACTTTGCATTATATCGGAGAGCTAAAACATAAAAGTATGTGTTGTTATCATAAAGTTAGAATATATTACTAAATATTATAAATAGCAAGTGTGGAATAATGATGGATCGATGTGCGGAATTATCCTAGGCAATTGTTAACAAGACCGGTAGTCGTCATTGCAATTTCATATGAGGGAGAGGCATAAACTAACATACTTCCTCTTCTTGGATCATATGCACTTATGATTGGAACTCTAGCAAGCGTCTGCAACTACTAAAGATCATTAAGGTAAAACCCGACCATAGCATTAAAGCATCAAGTCCCCTTTATCCCATACGCCACAACCCCCTTACTCGGGTTTATGCTTCTGTCACTCAAGCAACCCACTATAAGTGAATCATGAACGTATTGCAACACCCTACAGCGGGAATCCCTCACGCTTGCACGACACGGAGGCCACAATAGGACAACACCAAAATAAAACATACAACTCGTACCAATCTAGATCATCAATCAACCCAAAGACAAAAGATATCTACTCAAAACATCATAGGATGGCAACACATCATTGGATCATAATATGTGGCATAAAGCACCATGTTCAAGTAGGGATTACAGCAGAGTGCGGGAGAGTGGACCGCGTAAAAGAGATGAGGATGGTGATGATGATGGTGATGCTGATGAAGACGATCACCGCGGCGATGATTCCCCTCCCGATGGCACACCAGCGCCACAGAGGGAGGAGGGGAGGTCCTCCCCTTGTGCTTCCTCCTCCATGGACTCCCCCCTGGATGGGAAGAGGTTCTCCCTGTGGTCCTTGGCCTTCATGGCGATGATGGCCCCTCCGGGATCCTCCTCCATGGTCGCCGGTGATGATGGCCCCTTCCGGCAGGGTGCCAGAGAGGGCCTAGATTGACTTCTCGTGGCTACAGAGGCTTGCAGCGGCGGAACTTCTGATCTAGGTTATTTTTTGGAGGTTTCTATATTTTTAGGAATTTTTGGCGTCGGTCTCACGTCAGGGGGGTCTCCGAATCATCCACGAGATAGAGGCCCACGCCCAGGGGGGTGGACATGCCCCCCACCCTCGTGGACAGCCCGAGACTCTTCTGGCCCAACTCTTTTACTCCAGGGGCTTCTTTTAGTCCATAAAAAATCATCAAAAATTGGCACGTCAATTGGACTTCATTTGGTATTCATTTTTTGTAAAACTCAAAAACAAGGAAAAAACAGAAACTGGCACTGGGCTCTAGGTTAATAGGTTAGTCCCAAAAACCATATAAAATAGCATATAAATGCATATAAAACATCTACGATGGATAATATAATAGCATGAATACTTCATAAATTATAGATATGTTGGAGACGTATCAGCATCCCCAAGCTTAATTCCTGCTCATCCTCGAGTAGGTAAATGATAAAAGAAATAATTTATGAAGTGTGAATGCTAGCAGGTGCAGAAGTTTGATCAATGATAATTTCAATCACCTTTTCTAGCATCATTATATGTCATAACAGTAGCTCATCTCATAAAACTTTTCATGATCAAGTAACAAGCTATTCACATGTTAAAGTATAGATCATAAACTTTCTTGAAAACTAACAAACAGTGCTCTTAGTCATCAAACAATTGCAATTCATCTTATTTTCACGAAGGGTCTATGTAAGAGCTTTGATTTAGCAAATCCCACATACTCAACTACCACAGTCTTTCACAATTGCTAACACTCATGTGATATTTATGGGTTCAAAGTTTTAACCGGACACAGAGAAAGATAGGGGCTTATAGTTTTTCCTACCAACCTTTTACCTCAAGGTTAATGTCAACAATAATACTTTATGAAAACCTACATCCAAATGGATATATATATCCGGATCGCTCCAACACAAAGTGCTTGCCAAAGGAAAAAGTGTAAAAAGGAAAGGTGATGATCACCATGACTCTTGTATAAGGGTAGAAGATAAAAGTAAAAGATAGGTCCTTCGCAGAGGGAAGCAGTGGTTGTCATGCGATTTTAAGGTTGGATGCACAAAATCTTAATGCAAAATAACGTCACTTTATATTGCCTCTTGTGATAGAGACCTTTATTATGCAGTCCGTCGCTTTTATTTCTTCCCTATCACAAGTTCGTATAAAGCTTATTTTCTTCACACTAATAGATCATACATATTTAGAGAGCAATTTCTATTGTATGCACCAATGAAAACTTACTTGAAGGATCTTACTCAATCCTTAGGTAGGTATGGTGGACTCTCATGGCAAAACTGGTTTAAGGGATGTTTGAAAGCACAAGTAGTATTTCTACTTGGTGCAAAGAATTTGGCTAGCATGAGAGGGAAAGGCAAGCCCAACATGTTGGACGATCCAATACAATATAATGTTTCGGATATAGGAAAACATAACTGTCAGTGTCAAAACCGGCAGATCTTGGGTAGGGGGTCCCGAACTATGCGTCTAGACGGATGGTAACAGGAGACAAGGGACACGATGTTTTTACCCAGGTTCGGGCCCTCTCGGTGGAGGTAAAACTCTACTCCTGCTTGATTAATATTGATGATATGGGTAGTACAAGAATAGATCTACCACGAGATCAAGGAGGCTAAACCCTAGAAACTAGCCTATGGTATGATTGTTGTTCGTCCTACGGACTAAAACCCTCCGGTTTATATAGACACCGGAGAGGGCTAGGGTTACACAGAGTCGGTTACAATGTTAGGAGATCTACATATCCGTATCGCCAAGCTTGCCTTCCACACCAAGGAAAGTCCCATCCGGACACGGGACGAAGTCTTCAATCTTGGATCTTCATAGTCTTGGAGTCCGGCCAATGATGATAGTTCGGCTATCCAAACACCCCCTAGTCCAGGACTCCCTCAGTAGCCCCTGAACCAGGCTTCAATGACGACGAGTCCGGCGCGCATATTGTCTTCGGCATTGCAAGGCGGGTTCCTCCTCCGAATAATTCATAGAAGATTTTGAACACCAGGATAGTGTCCGGCTCTGCAAAATAAGTTCCACATACCACCGTAGAGAGAATAATATTTACACAAGTTCAATCTGCTGACGTATTTCGCGGCGTGACATCACACCACGGCCAAGCCTTTATTTGTTTTTATTGTTCCACCTCAGCGCGTTTAGCGAAGCGGTTTCCGTGGCACGTCCTGTCAAAGTAGAGATCGTGTCCCCTTATTCGGGGATTCTCATCAATACGGGCGTGGGTAACCCAACCGCGCCCGTTGGCACGCCCCCTCCATCGAAGGCGAGTCCCAAACGGTCACGGGGACGGCTCTTGGTATTCAACCCCTTTATAACGAGACCAAGGCCCGTTCCTTTTCTTCGATCTTAATCGAATCTGCCCCTCACCCCGAGTTCCAACACCCAAGGCTCCAGATTCGGGCGCTTCGGACCTTCGACAATGTCCGGCTCCGACCTACAAGGCCGGTGGATGCCTTCTTCCGTCACGGAAGAAGATGTGCTGAAGCTGAGAGACGCCAGGTATCTAACCGGCGAAATTTCGCATAGGCTACCCGCCCAAGGGCAAGTCATTCCTACTCCCGAGCCTGGTGAGAGCGTGGTGTTCATGTCTCACTTCCGTCGAGGTTTAGGCTTCCCGATGGACCCCTTCGTGAGGGGGCTCATGTTTTATTATGGGTTGGAATTCCATGACTTGGATCCGGAGTCCACCCTCCACGTCTCATCGTTCATTGTTGTATGCGAAGCCTTCCTCCGCACTACCCCTCACTTCGGATTGTGGCTCAAGACTTTCAACGTGGAGCCGAAGATGATCGAGGGGCGGCAGGCGGAGTGCGGAGGGGCAGTTATAAGCAAGAGGGCAGACGCTCCATGGCCCGAGGGCTTTTTTCAAGAGGAGCTTGGTTTGTGGCAACAGGAGTGGTTCTACATCACCGCTCCCAGGGGCACCAGATGGGTGGCGCCGCCTGCCTTTCGCTCGGGCCCTCCACAACGGCTGGCGTCATGGGTCAACAAAGGTCTTGACTGGGGGCCGTGCAAGGATGTACCATTATTGCAGGGCCGTATTCGAGACCTCCAAGAGAGGGAGATCAATCTGGTTGTAGTGGTGCAGGTCATGCTGATTCGGCGCCTTCTGCCCTGCAAACGTTGCCCCCTCCGCCTGTGGGAATTCAATCCGGAGGGACCACGAGCTCTCCAGCACTTCATGGGTGCGACGCCCGTGGAGATGTATAAACTGTTCTTCGGATCACAAGAGACGTGTCCGGACTTGACCGAGGACGCAGGCCTGAGCTGCAATCGCCCGGATACTCAAGTAAGTAGTCCCGTGCCCGGACATGCTATCCATACATTTATCGTAAACTTGCCCTTTAAAGAGTTGTCCCTTGAACAGGAATGGATAGCAAAAGCAAAACTGATAAGGTGTCCGGCCCCCCTCCATGAGACCACGCCGGATCCCGTGTTAACCAAGATGCTGGAGGCTGTGCCTTTAGAAGAGGGCGAAGGGGGGAACAGGAAAGCTACCGCCTCCCCTGAGGAGGCTTTTAAGGAAGGGGGGATCGAGAATCCCCCCCCCCTCCAAGGGGAGAAGAGGACCGCTTCTGAAGATCCGGAGACCAAGGCCTCAAAGCGGGGGAAGAAATCTTCACCAGAGGGTCCTGCGCCGGGAGGAGCCCCGGCCGCGCTAATTCCCCAAGGAAATCAGCCCTCTAGTGAGCCGTAAGTAAAAAGGGGAGTTTTGTAATAAGGGACATCCCTGTTTTTATTTCTGAAGATAAACGAAGTTATTACCTTGTAGTTCGGATCTCAGCCCTTCTCAGCAGAGCTCGTCTTCGGGGGATCTTCGTCCGGAGATGATGGAGAGCGAAACGCCTCCATCTGCCGCACCATCAGGCGGGGCAGACGACCCTGAGGTGTCGTCGCGGAGGGTTTCCCCGAGTCCGGCGGGGCCGGAGAGTTCGGCACCAACTGGTGTACGGCCGGAGGAGCTGAAGGATCTGCTCGGGCGGGCGTCTATCTCAGAAGATCACCGTACGTTAATGGGCACGGTGATTGAAAAGATTTCATCCGCTGGGAGCGGGTTACATGAGGCCGTCAGAAGTTTACTGACGGGGTTTGAGGCACGCGAAAATGATATACCTTCTGACAGTTTTGCACATAAAATGTGTCCTGTATAGATAGTAGCCCCTGAGACTCGGTACATTGTCGAAAGCGACGGCGTGCCAAGGATCATAATCTCAGTTGTAAGATGTCACCCTTCCTATACAGGTGGCGGAGCGTTTGGTGTCCAGCCGGACTGATAGAGTTGCCGAACTGAAGCGACAACTTGACGTTGCGGATGCGGACATCACGCTGGTCAATAAACGACTTGACGAGTCACAAGGTATGTGGCTTCTCCGTGGACGCCTGGTAAAGGAGCTTGACGCCCGTGCCTTACAACATGTATGCTTAATGCAGATGGTGCCGCTGCTATGGAGGACCTTCGGGCGGAGCTTGCCTGAGCCAAGGAGCAAGCCAGAAGAAGTAATGCGGATGCCTTGAAGGCGGTCGAAGAGCTAAAAGCCAAACAGGCTGCTCACTGCCAAGCAGGGAGGAAATGGCCGAAATGGCCGTGAAGCTGAAGGATGCTACCGACCGCTATGAGTTTCTTGAAAGAGAACGCCGAGCGGAGCAAGAGGGCCTGAAGAAGGCCACCGCTGAAGCCAAGGATGCCCGCTCCGCGATGAGAGCTATAAAATAGGAGCTACGTCAGGCCGGGGATATTGCGGCTGGAAAGCCTTTTCTGCTACGTAGGAAGTTCACGGATCCGAAGTATGCTCAGTTGGGCTAGTTGTGGGGTGCGGAGGATGCTTATCTGAATTTGGCGGCGAGTGCCGCAGACGCAGTCGCACACTTCCGAGGCCAAAAGGATCACGGAATGGAAGAGCTTTTTTGGTCGCAATTCCATAGTCCGGAAAGTCGACTTCCATTAACCGATCGGTTAGCCGAGTGGGCTGAGCTGAATAGGTTGTCCGGACTTGCCATGAAGGATGTCGTGGCTCATCTGTGGCCGGAAAGGCCCGAGCCGAAGAGTTATTTTGGCTTGGTGCAGCAGTTCCTTGATGCGGTGCCGCATATCAAGGCGATGAAGCGGTCGGCATGCATAGAGGGTGCGCGGATGGCTCTCGCCCGTATCAAAACATACTAGGCAGAGATGGAGGCCACCAATGTTGCATCCCAGGATTCAGACAGAAGCCGATTACCAGCCGAGCATTATTTTGAGGAAGTCCTGCAGGGCGCTCGTTTAATAGAAACGCAGTGCTCGAAAAATGTTATGTTCAAATGACATATATGATTTTTGAAACCATGTTTCGAATATAATATAAGGGCTTTTTATACTTGTGTGTTCAAGTGTTGAAATACCTCCTGTGCGGTCGTTAACGTATTTGTGTATATGACCTGAAAGATGGCAGTCTTCGACTTCAGCCCCCACACACATAGTGCGGGGGTGTTTGCAAAAAAGCGCATTTTCAACCTTAATCCAACGTCTTGGTCCTGTGAAGGACGTGAGAGCGTAGCAAACTAGGCAACCGGACTATAATGCTTTATCACTTTCACTTAGCCATAGGAGTTCGATGGTGGGGCTACTATATAGCCCCTAGGGGCATTGCGCTCTCCGAATTTCGGGGCGCGTATGTGCCTGACCGGGAAACGGTCCTTCGTTAAAGCGGAGGAATTCTAAACATTCCGGTGGTCGATCGAGTGGTTGACCAGTCTCTCGCTATATCATGACAGTCAGTTTTTGGCTTTCTCTACTGAGGTGCTCACCTGGACGAACTAGGGCACAAACGCAGTAGTTCTCCTGGTGCCGCATTAGCCGATAGAGTGGAACATAAGGCAGCAAAACACAGGAGCCGGGCAAACCCAACATTTGACCAAAGACATGATTCGGAGCTGATGCATATAAGGCCTAACTCGAGACACCGAACACTCCCTAAGGTATTCAGTCTTTATGAAAACGGGCAGAACAATGCCCTAAGCCCCTGGTGTCCAGGTATGCGCAAAAATTTCTAACGCGGCCGATGCCAAAACGCCAGCCTCCTCCTCGGTTATAGTGAGAGACCGGGGGATTTGTATCAACAAGAAACAGTAAGAAAGGTTTACGCAGGGTCTTAATCTGAAAAGAATCCTTGCAACGGGTCCCTACTGCACGTCTGCGCCTGTGTCTCCGTTGTGCCATATCCTGGACGGGCGTAGCACGATGTCCATCTGTAAAAGAGAAGAACTTAGTTTGAAAAAGGGGTCATGCTAAAAATGTATAGACAGAATATAAGTCAAGAACGAATAAAATTGAGCTTTATTGTCTCTTATTGTACATGCGTGCAGCCCCTTGTAAGGGGGGACGCGACTAGTAAGCCCCCTGTTTATTTGTACCGGACTCGCCTAACCGTGTCTGGGGTCTGAATGACCTGTTTGGGTGCTTTGATCGGCAAAGCTGGATTAATGTGTGGCTGTCAAGGCAGTCTCACTTTCTTCCATATTCGAGGAACACTCGAGGTTTCCCTTTAATGAGATTATGCCGCGTGGACCGGGCATTTTAAGTGTAAGAGATGCATAATGCGGTATTGCGTTAAAGCGGGCAAAAGCTTCACGTCCCAATAGTGCTTGATAGCTACTTTTAAATGGGGCGATGTGGAAGACTAACTTTTCGTGACGGAAGTTGTCGGATGAGCCGAACACGACTTCTAGTGGTAGAGAGCCCATACAATGGGCATATGGGCCTGGCATCACTCCTTTAAAGGAAGTGTTGCTATGGCGTATTTTGGTTAGGTCTATCCCCATTCTGCGAATTGTATTCTGATATAATAGGTTTAGATCACTGCCGCCATCCATTAGGACTTGCGTAAATTGTAGTCCGTTGATTATAGGATCTAATATCAGAGCAGTCCATCCTGCGTTCCGGATACTTCCGGAGTAATCCTGATGGTCGAAGGTGATTGGTTTTGACATCCAGTGTCGGGATTCCGCTGGGGTGGACCGTGTGGCGCGTACTTTAATGGGCGCCGCTCTATTTTTGCCTGTTGTCACATGAAGTGAGTTTACTATTTTGACCTCTTGTGGGAAATTCCTTTGTTTTCCGGTGCTCTACTTGTGGAGTTCGTCATCGTCCTCACTTGGTGTTTCGAGCCCCTTGTGTTCGGCATTAAGTCGGCCGGACTGTTTGAAAACCCAACAATCTCGGTGGGTATGATTTGCAGGCTTCTCGGAGGTGCTGTGGATTTGGCATATTTTGTCCAAGATTTTGTTTAGGTTGGATAGCTCGTCGTTGTTGTCCTTGAGGGGCAGTGTTTTGTTGTTCTACCGAGAGCTTTTGAATCCGGCGTTGACTGCCGTGCTCTTTGGGCCATTTCCCTTAGTCCGGCGCTGGTCCTTTCTGCGCCGTGGTTTCCCATTGCCATCTCTGACCTCGGATGTACTTGGGTCGCTGGTGCTGCATCTTGCCAGCCAGCTATCCTCTCCCGCGCAAAAGCGGGTCATGAGGCTTGTTAGTGCAGCCATTGTCCTTGGCTTTTCCTGGCCGAGGTGTCTGGTGAGCCATTCGTCTTGGACGTTATGTTTGAAGGCTGCTAAGGCTTCGGCGTCCGGACAGTCGACTATTTGGTTCTTTTTGGTGAGGAACCTGTTCCAGAACTTGCGGGCTAACTCTCCGGACTGTTGGGTTATGTGACTTAAATCGTCTGCATCCGGAGGGCGGACGTAAATCCCCTGAAAATTTGCCCGAAACGCATCCTCGAGCTCTTCCCAACTTCCAATGGTATTTTCTGGGAGGCTTTTAAGCCAATGCCGAGCTGGCCCTTTGAGCTTGAGGGGTAAGTATTTTATGGCATGAAGGTCATCTCCTCTAGCCATATGTATGTGCAGGATGTAATCCTCAATCCGGACTCCAGGGTCTGTTGTTCCGTCGTATGCCTCTATGTTTTACGGGTTTGAATCACGCTGGAAATTCATGATCCATCACCTCATCGGTGAAACATAAGTTGTGTGCGGCGCCCCTGTATTTGGGTGTGCCGTGATTTTCGAATACTCGACGTGTTGTTTTGCCTTCTGGAGCTTGCTTTCTAGACCCATAAATGGACCTGACCGGGCCGTCGTCTTTGCGAGGATCCTTATGTGGATCACGCTCCGGCTTATGTGCGGCGCCGCTTGTTGCTCTTTGTTTGCCATGTGGTCATCTATCCGACCAATCGGCCTCTTTGTTTTTTGATTGTGGGGGCTCTACGGCCTCCTCGTCAAATTCGGGCAGTAGTTTGCGCTTCGGGTAGCTTTTTGCTTGGCGATTATCGCCATATTTGTCTGCGGCCTTGAGTACTTTGCTCCATCTCATTCTGAGTACGTCTTCCGCTGTTTTGAGCTTCCGCTTCTGCTTCTTCAGACTTCGTGCGGTGGCGACGAGCCTTTTTTGGAGGTTCTTCTGCTCCGACGATGTGTCCGGCATGAGATCATCCGGACTATTGTTTTCACCGGGGATGGATTGTTTATCCAATTTATCCTATTCGGATGGTTGCTCGGGGGCATGTTCGTCGTCCACCGGTTCGCCCTGCTCTATGCCTGGATCCGTATGGGTGTTGTCGTTGTCGAGGCGGGACTTTGGGCGGCGCTTACGTCGCCGTTTCGGCTGTTTTTCGAGGGAGTTATCCTTCGCAGCGTCCAGTTGTTCCTCGTTATCGCTTCCTTCGGGTGTGTCCACCATATAAACATCGTGAGCTGAGGTGGCCTTCCAGTGCCCTATAGGCACTGGGTCTTGGTCGTCTCCGGCATCGTCGTCCATACCGTCGATATCTTTGGAGTCTAAGTCTAGCATGTCGGTTAAGTCATCGACAGTGGCTACGAAGTGGGTGGTGGGTGGGCTTTGAATTTCTTCGTCGTCCGCATCCCAACCGTTCTGACCATAATCCGGCCAGGGCTCTCCTGATAAAGAGAGACACTTTAGCGAATTCAGCATGTCGCCAAAAGCTGAGTGCTGAAAGATGTCCGCAGTGGTGAACTCCATGATCGGCGCCCAACCGGATTCGATTGGCGGGGGCGCGGAAGGTTCGGGGTCCGGAGAGGAGTCCGGCACCTTGGAGTCACGAGCTTCGCAAGGGACAGGGTCAGTGTTCGGCTCTATTGCCGTAAAGGTAGCAGCCCCCGAGGTGGTGTCCAGCCACCCATTCCCGATTGGCGGTGTCGGCTCCGAGCTAAGGGTCGGAGCGGACTCTTGTGCGGCCTCCAGGGCACTCTCCGGCAGCAGAGCTAAATCATGCCCATCGTGACAGTGCGGCGCGCTCGGTTGTGGCTCGAATCCGTCGAAGATCAAGTCTCTGCGGATGTCGGCCGTATAGTTCAAACTTCCAAATCTGACCTGATGGCCAGGGGAGTAGCTTTCGATCTGCTCCAGATGGCCAAGTGAATTGGCCCGCAGTGCGAAGCCGCCAAATACGAAGATCTGTCCGGGGAGAAAAGTCTCACCCCGGACCGCGTTGTTGTTGATGATTGAAGGAGCCATCGGGCCTATAGGTGACGACACAGAGGAACTCTCAATGAAAGCACCAATGTTGCTGTCAAAATCGGCGGATCTCGCGTAGGGGGTCCCGAACTGTGCGTCTAGGCAGATGGTAACAGGAGACAAGGGACACAATGTTTTTACCCAGGTTCAGGCCCTCTCGGTGGAGGTAAAACCCTACTCCTTCTTGATTAATATTGATGATATGGGTAGTACAAGAATAGATCTACCACGAGATCAAGGAGGCTAAACCCTAGAAGCTAGCCTATGGTATGATTGTTGTTCGTCCTATGGACTAAAACCCTCCGGTTTATATAGACACCGGAGAGGGCTAGGGTTACACAGAGTCGGTTACAATGTTAGGAGATCTACATATCCATATCGCCAAGCTTGCCTTCCACGCCAAGAAAAGTCCCATCCGGACACGGGACGAAGTCTTCAATCTTGTATCTTCATAGTCTTGGAGTCCGGCCAATGATGATAGTTCGGCTATCCGGACACCCCCTAGTCCAGGACTCCCTCAATAACCCATTAAGTTGTCTTCCTTGTCCAACATCAACTTTTTAGCATGTCATATTTTAATGAGTGCTCACAATTACAAAAGATGTACAAGATAGTGTATTTATATGTGAAATCTCTCTTCCTTCAATATTTTTTCATGAATTGTTCAAGTGACCAATTCTGCGTTTCTAACTTTCAATGAGTTTACTACCTATACTTATTATGTGTAAAGTCATTACTACCCATGTTATAAGCATATGAAACGTATATAAATTCAGATTTGTGATATTCAATTCATTCAACCATTTACTCATAGGATATACGTGAAGCATGTGAGCAAATGACAAACTACTCCAAAAGATATAAGTGAAGAACATTGAGTAGTCAAATAATTAACTAGCATGGGAGGATTCTTTTTTATTCAAGATTTCAGATCCAATTATTTTATTCAAACTGCAAGTAAAATTGAAAATACGCTCCAAGCAAAACAGATATCATGTGACGAATAAAAATATAGCTCCGAGTACGGTATACCGATAGTTTTGAAGACGAAAGAGGGTATGCCTTCCGGGACATCCCCAAGCTTAGGCGCTTGAGTATTCCTTGAATATTACCTTCGGGTGCCTTGGGAATCCCCCAAGCTTATGGTCTTTCCACTCCTTATTCTCCTCATATCGATATCTCACCCAAAGCTTGAAAACTTCAATCACATAAAACTTAACGGAACTTCGTGAGATAGGTTAGTATGATAAAGAGTAAACCATTCACTTTGGTACTGTCAAAGACAAGTTCACAATTGTTCTCACACAATTCCTACTTTACCATATCATTTCTACAATTTATATTGAGAAATATAAGCCATAGAAACTAGAAAACAAGCAAACTATGCAATGAAAACAGATTCTGTCAGAAACAGAACAGTCTGTAATGATCTAAACAACAACCATACTTCTGCTACTCCAAAAATTATGAAATAAATTGGTGGACGTGAGGAATTTGTATATGCAAAAATAATCAACTCAAAAGCACTCTTCTGTAAAAAAAAATGGCAGCTAATACCGTGAGTGCAAAGTTTCTGTATTTTACAGCAAGGTCACATTAACTTTCACCCCAAGTCTTCCCAAAGGTCTTACTTGGCAATTTATTGAAATAAAAGCAATAAAACATGATTACTACAGTAGATTAATGTAACGACCAAGATTTGGTAAAATCTAAGTCTCTGTGCTTACTGCGCTATCCCTGGATCATAGCTAGCACACACAGTAACAAAAAGGAATATCAGTAAGACATACATCATTCTACTACAACGGTAGATCCAGATATTTATACAAATCATACCTTAGGCACAACTCAAGTTGGCAGATAATACAACGAAATTATACTTAGTCACTAAGTTAGGCTCCATCAACGCCACTGGGCTCGTTGAGTGTAGAGCATAACCCTATCGTCTCTTAATCTGTCAAGATCTGCACATGATAGGTGCAGGTGAGTATGTGGAATGTACTCGCAAGTTGCAAAGGAAAGTTTGACAGAATATATATGCAGGGTAAGTATTGTGGAGGTTTCATTTGCGTAAAGCCAATTTTCTCCTATACTAAATTTTATAAACTACTTTTGGAATAGAAATAGTTTTTAGTATAAAAAGTAGGAGCGAGACACTTGGATATACGCACCAGTGCTCAGTCTCCAAAATAGTTTTAAAACATACATAGGTTGAAGTGAAACACATTCACTGTGCTCATTCCTCAACTTTAACCCTTAAAACAGATTTTTAGAAAAGAGAGGGGAGATTCTTCTTCAGTCCAAGTCTTCAGTTGCTCAAATTGCCCGTAACCGGGGGCACGGCTAATCGATTAGGTTAAACCCTCTGCAGAGGTCGTACACGTTCCTCACATGACACAACCAACCCCGTTTATCATTACACACTTGGGTGTACGACTAGAAGAAGATTGTGACGAAGCCTTTGCGTAACAACCCCCTATACCTGACCAAGCCGCCCGCAACTTAGGCAATGAAAGCCCCTCTCCGATGGCGGTCCTGAGATAAGGATTTCCCGTTAGTACTAAGCTAAGCCAGAGCCCATAGTAGCATGTGGCTGTACTGGAAGCTACATCAAATTGTACTTGGAAGATCTCATTCTCCTGGACGGCGGTCCCCACCAAAAACCTGTGTGCAAGACCCCAGTCGAGCGCATTCACTGCAAGACCCCGATGGGCGCAATCACTTGTAGACGCTCCCGTCAATACCATTCCTCCCAGGGAGTAGATGTAAAATAATATATAAATAATTTTTTTTTCAAAATAGTTTCACAAACGTTGCTCCAAAAAGAGAGCAAGTTTAAAGGTTTAAAATAAGTTTTGTTTTCATCCCACCCATTTTGTGCAAGCGTGGCCAAGCATGGTGGTCAGTCTTGAACCTATGGCTCTAGCTATAAATAATATTTTGCAAAACCTTAATAAAACATGCATAGCATTAAAATTTAAAGAGATATGCATAGTATGAAAATATAGATCGAAGCATGATCAATTTGCAACTTGCCTTTAGTTTGCAGTAACAAGGTTCTATCTCCTCGTAGAATTCATCTTCACACTCGTCGTAATCTAATGCGATAAATAACTCAAGTAAGACGCTCGGCATATCCACATTCACATAACAATGGTGCAAGCAAGCATTCAACATACAATAAAAATCCAAATGAAGATCCAAATAACAACACAATTATTCAGTTGCCACTATCATAATTTCTAGGGCATTGTTAAAGTTGATATAGGATCAGGTGTGGTCTTGAAAGAAAATATGACATAGTCATATTCTAGGGTCGGATAATATTGATACTAAGTGAGGATTATGGTTTTTAAGGGTTGTGAGACCAAGTTCATACGACAAATTTATCACAAGACTATTCGGAATATTTGACTTGGGTAAACGGCAATGGTATGGCATAGGTTTCGAGATAAAAGAATTAAATCCATAATCTTGCAACTCTAGATTTTTGTCGTGGTTCAAATGACCAGAGAGGTTTTCTAGGGATCAATCTAAGAGATTTATCTTAGGATTAAATTTTTAGTTCAACGAAGTTTCTAAACGATGAACAAAGAAGGTCAAATTAAGGTGTTGATGATAAAACAACATCTAAACTATGTTGGAAAACTAATCCATCAGTTCCAACAAAAAGGTTAGGTCCTAAGGTCCAACTTCCATATATAAAACATTTTTATATGATTTACGGAATAAAAGATATAGCAGAAATACCCAATTCCGTATTTAAATAAAAAATAAATTATAATTTACTCAAAGGTGAAATTATATATTTTTATAATAAACTAGAGGTTCCAATGAATCCGGGGATATCTTATTTGTTACAATCGGACATATGGTTTAGGATATATGAATTTCCGAAGTTTGGATATTTCCTGAAAATGAATTACGGAATTAAGAGAGAAGCTCACCGGAGTTGGTCGCCGGTGATGAGGAAGATGGTGGTTCGCGCGTGCTCTGGCGAATTAGGAGTGGCGGACGGTGGAGAGATGGTGATGGAGAATTCAATGGACTCTGTAGGATCTCGGGAGCCTTCTCCTTCACTCGACAGAAGCGGCTGAAGTTGCGCACGGCGGCAGTGAGCCTCCGTCCTCGCGTTCTCGTTCTCCTGCTGCGAAATAGAGAGGGAAAAGGGGTCACCGAGATGCGCGTAAACAAGGGAAAGAGAAAGGTGGAGGATTTGGGGTTTGGGGTACCTCGGTCGCGACGGAATCCTCGTCGGACTTTGATGCTATTGTTGAACTCCGGCGAGCAATTGCTCGCGTAGGAGAGCGACACAGAGAGGGGTTTCTGGCTTAGGGATGGTGAGATATGTTGTGCTTTCCGGGGTCCTATTTATAGGGGAAGAGGGGGTCGGTATGGGGAGATCAAGGGAGCTCACCGTGGCCTTTAATGGCTGATTGTGCAGGAACGTTTCACGGATCCGTTCGTCCAATTAAGGCAACGAAGTTGAGTTTTAATTTCCTGAATGAGTTCTCCTGACATTCCTCTTTAATTTTCGAGTTGGTGGCAAGTTGAAAGGATGGCTCTGGTTAGCACTAGAGGGAGAGGAAGAGGTGGAGGTGCCATGCCTGTCTCTGTGTGTTCCTGAAGATTGAACGAACAGAGAGGTAGACGAAGACCAGCGCATGGGCCTGCGCTAAGTGAAAGAGAAATGGGCCTTAGTGGGAAAGGTGGCCCAAGGGCAAAGAGAAAAAAAATAGAAGAGATGGATGGGCTAGATGGGCTGATAGAGAGAAAGCATAACTAATAACAATATTAGGCTAGATAATCAATGAATAAATTGCTCGCTCTCTCAGAATTATTATTATATCTGAGAAAAATGTTGACATATTCTGGTTGATTATTTCTAGCCTAGGAAAAGTGGTTTCATAAATAATAAGCAACAATTTTGTGTACGTACATGTTTCGATAATGCACTATAGGCTTCATAACATAGTTTTTAGTATCTTATGAATGCCAAAAATTCCAAAGAAGAAATATTAAATACTTCCAATCATAGTTCTGGAGAAGTCATATTATCTCCTCTCATTTTTATTTATTTATTTAGTAATTTGGAAATATTTATATGACACTATAACTCCAAATAAGATCCATCTTCAAATAGAAATCCAAATTCAAAAGAACTTCAAATGAAATATTTATTCGTCACATTTTGAGAAAGTCATTTTATTCCCACTCCATTTTTTTTATTTGTGGTTTCAAAATATTTCATAGGTGTCCAAAAAAAAGCAATTGGATGAAATATTTGGAACAAGAATCAAAAGGTTTTAATTTCCCATGAAAATCTTAGCAATTCACTCGATAATATCTTATTATTAACATTCCAAAATTTGGAAAATTTTGGGATGTTACAATTAATCATGTAAACACACAAAGACAGCAAGGGTAGATATTGGGTTGTCTCCCAACAAGCGCTTTTCTTTAATGCCTTTTAGCTAGACATGATGATTTCAATGGTGCTCACATAAAAGAAAAGAATTGAAACATAGAGAGAGCATCATGAAGAATATGACTAGAACATTTAAATCTAACCCATTTCCTATGCCTAGGGATTTTCTGAGCCCATAATTTAAGGGAACAAGAATCAACTAGCACAGGAAGGCAAAACAAGTATAACTTCGAAACTTTAAGCATATAGAGAGGAAACTTGGTATTATTGCAACTCCTACAAGCATAAATTACTTCCTCATAATAATTTTCAGTAGAATCATGAATGAATTCAACAATATAACCATCACATAAAGCATTCTTTTCATGATCTACAAGCATAGAAATTTTTCTACTCTCCACATAAGCAAAATTCTTCTCATTCGGAATAGTGGGATCACTAATTCCTAAAGTTGACACTCTTCCAAACCCACTTTAGATGATAGTATTATTCATACTCGAAAATATATAAGTGAAGTTCATGGAGAATTCTACAATTAATATAGACTAACCAATATCCAAGCTCAAAATATGTAAGTGAAGCACATGAAGCATTCTATAAAACCATACTCAAAAGATTTAAGTGAAGCACAAAGAGCAATTCTATAAGATCATACTTAAAAGATATAAGTGAAGCACATGAAGTATTCTATAAATCAATGAAGGGCTAACTCATACTAGCATGGTTCTCAAAGGAAAAAAACACAAAGGACATGAATCATGTGAACAAAACAAAAACTGAGGTATACCGATATTTGTTGAAGAAGAAAGATGGGATGCCAACCGGGGCATGATGAAGTCATGTACCTAGGGTAGGGTCATAGACCTGATCTAAGTACCCTACCCAAGGACACCCTCAGAAGAAACTGCCTTCCAGTCGACCAAGAGAGACTTCACTCGACGGACTCAAAGGACTCGACCATGAAGACTCACTCGATCACCAGGAGATCAAGAACCACTCTACAGCGTAACAGTCTGTAATTAAGTAGTCTTTATGGCATTTAGGACACTTTATGTAAGGCGTTACCAGTAACGCCTAGACTTAATGTACTTTAAACCCTGCATTACTGAGGACCGGAGGGGTCTGGCAGACACTATATAAGCCACCCCCCGCCTCAGTGTAAAGGGTTCGCACCCCTGTAATCCATACACACATAATTCACTCCACCGCCTCCGGGCTCCGAGACGTAGGGCTGTTACTTCCTCCGAGAAGGGCCTGAACTCGTACATCTCTTGTGTTTACAACTGCTCCATAGCTAGGATCTTGCCTCTCCATACCTACCCCCCACTCTACTGTCAGACTTAGAACCACGACAGTTGGCGCCCACCGTGGGGCAGGTGTCTTAGCGATTTCTGGAGAAGTTGCAATTGTTCCGATTGTCTTCATCATGGTTTCTGGTGGAGTTTTGGTCGAGGGCCGTGAGATCCGTCTCGGCGCGCTCACCTTCATCGCCGACGACTCCGCTTGGCTCCAGGAGGCTCCACTCGACGTCGATGCGCTCCCCGTCTGCGGTGCGATGCATTTTCGCGCATGTGTCCGCGGCGTTCTGCTGCGGCAACCTTCGACTCCATATCGGTCGACTCCCCTATCGTCCACCCTCCCTGTCTCCCGCCAGCGCAAGCGCTCAGGTCGGTCGAGACTCCAGCGGTGGGTGAGGCATGCGGTGGCTCGCCAGACGGCCACCACTCAAGTTGCGGCAATCGAGCCCGACGAGTCCCTCTACGGCCTGTTCGATTTGTCGACTGGCTCCGTAGAGACTGCATCTGAGTGCGATAGCAGTGATCCAGCGGCAGAGGTCTTGATGGTCAATGGACCTCGTAGCCCTCCTGGCTTCCCCCGCGACGACGGGGTGGACGGTGGGGGCGACCCCGCTCAAGTCCATGAGGAGTACCAACCCGAGCCATTCAATTCCTTGCAAAGGGAAGAACTTCGCCGCAGGAACATGGATGCCCTGCATACTCCCATCGCAGGAGAAACCCCCAAAGCTCGCGCCTTGGAGGAGGCGCATTTGGCCAACTTGGCTGAACGCACTCGTCTGGAGAACCTCCAACGAGCACTCGACGAGCGCGCGCGGCAACGAGTGCCTGACTCCAATCGGCGTCAACTCTTCCCGCCGACTCAGGTATACCAAACCCCGATTCAGAATTTAGCAGCTGCAACCCGTATAGCAGAGTCAATTCAGCCCTCTCAGTCAGAGGCTGGCAGAGGCTTGATGCAGATCAGAGATTTGCTCCGGGCAGCAGGAGATCAGAATTCAGCTGTGTCGCAGTCACGCAACAGAATTCACAGTCGATTCGTCGCTGCGAATACGGTTCAGTCGGCTCACAGCCCTAGATCGCCTCCGCAGCGTGAAGGACGCGAGAATCGACGGGACCAATATGGTGACCGATACGATCGTGATGAGAGGCGTCGAGTGCCCACTCCTCCCCCTAGCGGTGGGTCTTACGCTCCTCGGCAGCAGGATGACAGGCGTCAACTCAGTGTGGGACGAAGAGCTCCGGTCGACCCCAGGGAACCAGGCTTTGACGCGCGATCCATCATCATGCAAGGTTTGGTCGACCGGAACAGGGCTCATCGAGGTGGCCACGACAGAGATGCGCCCACTAGCAGCCGAGTGCATGTTTCAGGTCCGGAATGTTTTAGCAGGGCTATCAGAGCCGCGGTGATTCCCCCCAACTTCAGGTTGGCGACTGGAGTAAGCAAGTTCACCGGTGAGTCTAAGCCTGAAACTTGGCTTGAGGACTACCGAGTGGCTGTACAGATCGGCGGTTGGAATGACGAGGTGGCCATGAAGCACTTACCACTCATGTTGGAAGGTTCTGCCAGAGCATGGTTGAATCAGTTAACTCCAAGCAGCATTTACACTTGGGAAGATCTTTCCCGAGTGTTCGTCAGAACATTTGGGGGAACTTGCAAGCGACCAGCCGGATTGACAGAGCTGCAAGTTTGTGTGCAGAAGTCGAATGAGACATTAAGAGAGTATATTCAGAGATGGATCACTTTGCATCATACCGTGGAAAACGTGTCTGATCATCAGGCAGTCTGCGCCTTCAAGGATGGTGTTAAGAACAGAGAATTAAGTTTGAAGTTTGGTCGGACCGGAGATATGACCCTGAGTCGGATGATGGAAATTGCTACCAAGTACGCCAACGGCGAAGAGGAGAACCGACTCCGTAGCGGCAAATACAAGCCGAGTCAGTCGGAGAAAGGAAACTCCAGTCGGAAGCAGAAACGGAAAGCTGAGCCAGCGGCTCGTGGAGAGGCTCTGGCCGTGACTCAGGGCAAGTTCAAAGGAAAACCCAAAGGATCCTGGAACCCCAAGAAGGTGAAGGATAAAGAAGGAAATGACGTGATGGATCTGCCGTGTCACATCCACACGAAGAAAGACGAAGAGGGTAATTTCATTTACCCGAAGCATACCACTCGGCAGTGCAGGCTCCTGATCCAGCAGTTCCAAGGTAAACAGCCCAAGGAGAAGGAAAAGGAGTCGGACAAAGCCGAAGACAAGGAGGACAATGAGGGAGGATATCCTCATGTTAACTCCACTTTGATGATCTTTGCGGATGTGGAAAGTAAGAGCCATCTGAAGGTTATTAACCATGAGGTGAACATGGTCGCCTCGGCGACGCCCAGTTATCTGAGATGGTCCCAAACTCCCATTACATTCGACTAGTCCGATCACCCGACTCATATAGCCACCCTTGGGAGGAAAGCTTTGGTGGTCGGCCTGGTCGTCGAAGGCACTCGACTGACGAAGGTGCTAATGGATGGTGGTAGTGGACTGAATTTATTGTATGCGGACACGCTGAAAGGGATGGGCATTCCGATGTCCCGACTGAGCACCAGCAACATGAGTTTCCATGGAGTTATACCCGGAAAGAAAGCCGAGTCGCTCGGTCAGATAGCTCTGGACGTAGTGTTCGGTGACTCAAAGCATTTCCGCAAAGAGAAGCTGACGTTTGAAGTTGTAGACTTTCAGAGCGCTTACCACGCTATTTTGGGGAGACCAGCTTACACACGGTTCATGGCTCGACCATGTTACGTGTACCTCAAGCTGAAGATGCCCGGCCCCAAAGGTGTGATCACTGTCACTGGTGATAAAAAAAAAGCAGAAGAGTGTTTCCAGAAAGGCTCGAAAATTGCCGATTCCCAGGTGACAACGGTCGAGTTTGAGGGATACAAGAAAAATGCAGATCCGAGTGATTTGTTGCGGGCAAAGAAGCCTGCTACAGAGTCAGCGTTTCAGTCGTCCGGTGAGACGAAGCCTGTTCACATTCACCCGACCGATCCCAATGCGGCTCCGACCCATATTTCCACAACACTCGACCCTAAATAGGAAGAAGCGCTCATCCAGTTCCTCCGTGAGAACTGGGACATCTTTGCATGGAAGCCTGCTGACATGCCGGGTGTTCCCAGGGGACTGGCTGAGCATCGCCTTAGAGTCGACTCAACCGCAAAACCAGTCAAAGAGCATCTTCGACGGTCCGCCGTCCAGAAGAGAAAGGCAATTGGTGAGGAAGTGGCTCGACTATTGGCGGCAGGATTTATCCGAGAGATATACCACTCCGAGTGGCTCGCCAATGTCGTCATGGTTCCCAAGAAGGACAAGTCACTCCGCATGTGCATCGATTTCAAACACATCAATCGGGCCTGCCCGAAAGATCATTTTCCTCTCCCTCGCATCGATCAAATTGTTGACTCGACTGCGGGATGCGAGAGATTGTCTTTTCTAGACGCCTATTCCGGGTACCATCAGATCCGTCTGTACGGACCCGATGAAATAAAAACAGCTTTCATCACCCCATTCGAGTGCTTCTGCTATATTACCATGCCATTCGGCCTCAAGAATGCCGGAGCCACATTCATGCGAATGATTCAGAAGTGTTTGCTCACTCAAATCAGTCGGAATGTGGAAGCATACATGGATGATATCATGGTCAAGTCGCGAAAGGGTTTCGACCTGTTGACTGACCTCGCCGAAACATTTGCCAACCTCAGGAGGTATGATATCAAGCTCAATCCATCAAAGTGCACATTCGGAGTTCCTGGTGGAAAGTTACTCGGGTTTCTCGTTTCCGAATGAGGAATCGACGCTAACCCAGAAAAGATTGGCACTATACTCCGAATGAAACGCCCCGTGCGGGTGCACGATGTCCAGAAGCTTACTGGATGCTTGGCCGCATTAAGTCGATTCATTTCACGACTCGGTGAAAAGGCATTGCCTCTTTACCGAATGATGAAGAAGGCAGACAAGTTCGAGTGGACTCCAGAAGCTGATGCAGCGTTTGCTGAGCTAAAAGCTCTGCTCTCCACCCAGCCGGTGCTTGCTGCTCCAATCAGCAAAGAGCCTCTGTTGCTTTATATTGCAGCCACAGGACAAGTCGTCAGTACAGTACTTACGGTCGAGCGGGAAGAAGAAGGGAAAGCCTTCAAAGTTCAGCGCCCAGTGTACTATCTGTCTGAAGTTTTGACTCCATCAAAGCAAAGATATCCTCATTATCAGAAGCTTGTGTATGGGATCTACATGACCACGAAGAAGGTTGCTCATTATTTCTCTGATCATTCCATTATAGTCGTCAGCGACGCTCCACTTTCAGAGATTCTGCACAACAGAGATGCAACTGGTCGAGTGGCGAAATGGGCGATTGAACTCCTTCCTCTTGATATCAAGTTTGAGGCAAAGAAAGCCATTAAGTCCCAAGCAATAGCAGATTTCCTTGCCGAGTGGATTGAACAACAGCAGCCGACTCAAGTTCACTCGGAGCATTGGACCATGTTCTTTGATGGCTCTAAGATGTTGAATGGTTCCGGTGCTGGGGTTGTCCTGGTTTCCCCCAGAGGAGATAAGCTCAGATATGTGCTCCAGATTCACTTTGATTCCTCCAACAATGAGGCAGAATACGAGGCCCTTTTGTATGGGTTGCGCATGGCCTTTTCACTCGGTGTCCGTCGCCTTATGGTCTATGGCGACTCAGATTTGGTGATCAACCAAGTGATGAAGGAGTGGGACGTTAGAAGCCCAGCCATGACTGGATACTGCAATGCAGTGAGGAAGCTGGAAAAGAAGTTTGAGGGGTTAGAGCTTCATCATATACCCCGACTGAAGAATCAAGCGGCTGATGACTTGGCGAAGATAGGTTCCAAGAGAGAAGCCATTCCCAGTGGTGTGTTCTTGGAGCATATCCATACTCCATCAGTCAAAGAAGATCCTTTCACCGAAGAAGCTCCGCAGCCCAAGAGTGCCACAGATCCGACTGAAGTTGAGGTCCCAGCAGTGGTCGACTTGGTCATGGAGGTTTTAGTAATCACTCCCGACTGGACAGTTCCATACATCGCGTATATCCTGAGAAAAGAGCTCCCGGAGGACGAGGAAGAGGCTCGACAGATCGTCCGTCGATCCAAGGCCTTTACTGTGATCAAAGGACAGTTGTACAGAGAGAGCGCGACTGGAGTTGGTCAGAAGTGCATAACGCCAGAAGAAGGTCGAATAATCCTTGATGACATCCACTCGGGGACCTGTGGCCATCATGCGTCCTCTAGGACCATTGTGGCCAAAGCATACCGAGCCGGATTTTAATTGCCAAGGGCGAATGAGATGGCAAAGGAGATAGTGGACAAGTGCGAGGGATGTCAGTTTTACTCCAACATGTCACATAAGCCTGCGTCAGCTCTGAAGACCATACCACTCGTCTGGCCCTTCGCAGTATGGGGGTTAGATATGGTGGGCCCCTTGAGGACAGGTCGAAGCGGTTTCACGCATGTACTGGTGGCAGTCGACAAGTTCACCAAGTGGATCGAGGCTAAACCCATCAAGAACCTTGACGCCGGTACTGCTGTTAGCTTCATCAGGGAACTGATATTCAGATATGGAGTCCCGCACAGCATCATCACAGACAATGGATCAAACTTCGACTCGGAGGAATTCAGAGAGTTCTGCACTTCTCAAGGCACACGAGTCGACTACGCTTCGGTCGCCCATCCACAGTCGAATGGACAAGCGGAGCGAGCCAATGGCTTGATCCTCAAAGGGTTGAAACCCGACTGATGCGTGACCTTAAGCATGCGGCTGGAGCATGGGTCGATGAACTTCCCTCGGTGCTTTGGGGTCTGAGGACCACGCCTAATCGGTCGACCGGAAGGACTCCATTCTTCTTGGTCTATGGAGCTGAAGCGGTCTTGCCGAGTGATCTGCTCCACAACGCTCCTCGAGTTGAGCTCTACTCCGAAGCTGAAGCAGAACAAGCGCGGCAGGATGCAGTCGACCTCCTAGAAGAAGAAAGGGAGATGGCTCTGATCCGATCGACCATCTACCAACAAGACTTGCGTCGCTTCCACGCCAGAAACGTGAAGAGTCGAGCCTTCCAGGAAGGAGATTTGGTTCTCCGAGTGGATCAACAGAAACCACACAAGCTTGCTCCCTCTTGGGAAGGACCCTTCATAGTTACCAAGGTTCTCCACAACGGAGCGTACCGTCTCTACAACGTCGAGCACAAAATTGACGAGCCCCGAGCTTGGAACGCGGAGCTACTCCGCCCATTTTACACTTAAGTTTTCACTCGGATGAGTTGTAATAAAAGTACTTCTGTAGTCCATGTTTTGCAAGATAATAGTGTCATAATTTCCCCAATGATTTTTGTCACTTTTATTTGTTCAGTAAAATTTCCCCCTCAGTGGGTGACTTAGCTGCGAATCCGTTTCGCCTAAGTTTGTAAAAAAATCCTTACCGAGTGGTGAGCCAGCCTCCCACTCGGAGGCTTAGCTGCAAATCCGTTTCTCCTAAGTTTCTATAAAATCCTACCGAGTGGTGACCCAGACTCCCACTCGGGGGCTTAGCTGCAGTCCAAGTACTCGCCTAAGTTTGAATAAAATCCTACCGAGTGGTGAGCCAGACTCCCACTCGGGGGCTTAGCTGCAGTCCAAGTACTCGCCTAAGTTTCAATAAAATCCTACCGAGTGATGAGCCAGACTCCCGCTCGGGGGCTTAGCTGCAGTCCAAGTACTCGCCGAAGTTCAAATTCAACGTGCGCTCGCAAGGAGGACGAGGTGCAGGTCGACTGCGACCCCCTCCTCCGAGCTACGCCACAAGTACAACGTGCGCTCGCAAGGAGGACGAGGTGCAGGTCGACTGCGACCCTCTCCTCCGAGCTACGCCACAAGTACAACATGCGGTAGCAAGGAAGACGAGGGGCAGGTCGACTGCGACCTTCTCCTCCGAGCTACGCCACAAGTACAACGTGCGGTCGCAAGGAAGACGAGGTGCAGGTCGACTGTGACCCTCTCCTTCGAGCTACGCCACAAGTACAATGTGAAAATCCTACCGAGTGGAGAGCAGACCTCCCACTCGGGGGCTTAGCTGCAGCCCAGTGCTCGCCTAAGTTATAAAAATCCTACCGAGTGGAGAGCAGACCTCTTGCTCGGAGGCTTAGCTGCAGCCCAGTGCTCGCCTAAGTTATAAAAATCCTACCGAGTGGAGAGCAGACCTCCCACTCGGGGGCTTAGCTGCAGCCCAGTGCTCGCCTAAGTTATAAAAATCCTACCGAGTGGAGAGCAGACCTCCCACTCGGGGGCTTAGCTGCAGCCCAGTGCTCACCTAAGTTATAAAAATCCTACCGAGTGGAGAGCATACCTCTCACTCGGAGGCTTAGTTGCAGCCCAGTGCTCGCCTAAGTTATAAAAATCCTACCGAGTGGAGAGCACACCTCCCACTCGGGGGCTTAGCTGCAGCCCAGTGCTCGCCTAAGTTATAAAAATCCTACCGAGTGGAGAGCAGACCTCCCACTCGGGGGCTTAGCTGCAGCCCAGTGCTCGCCTAAGTTTTGAAAATCCCACCGAGTGGAGAGCACGCCTCCCACTCGGAGGCTTAGCCGCAGCCCAGTACCTGCCTAAGTGAATTGGGGAACAAGTCGATTGCAATGAGCACCTCGCTTTAACCTGCAAAAGACATCTCAAGCCAAATGCAAGCATATTCAAACGTCGAATCCAAGTTCGGATAGATACCTAACGGAACCAAAAGTGCTCAGGTGCTAGGCCTGTTAAGGTTTGTCGGTTACAAAATCACTCGGCATACCGAGGCAAATTTAAAGTGTCGAGCTCAAGAAGTTTTTTACCCCTCCTGTGGAGGGCTGGAAGGTGCAACAAACTCATCAAGGTCGATTCCATCCGCGATCCGAGTGGCAGCGGCGATGAAAGTCTCCATGAAAGACCGGAAATCATGCTTCTTGGTGTTAGCCACCCGAAGAGCCGCCAGCTTGTCCTCTCGTGCATCCTTGCAATGGACTCGGGCCAGACACAGAGCGACATCTGCACCGCACCTGGCAGAAGACTTCTTCCACTCCTGCACTCGACCAGGGACTGTGTTTAGTCGAGTCATCAGAGACTCGAGGTCATTCTGGAGCGTCTCCCTGGGCCAGAGCGTATTGTCAATGCGGGAAGTGGCGACCTTCAGCCTTGCGAGATAATCAATGACAACAGCAACACGAGACTCGAGCCTGAACACGTTCATGGCGACTTCATCATTCACCGGAGAGTTGATGGAGTCCAAGTTTGGTTCCAGTCGACCAGTCTCCTCTTCAAAGTTTTGGCAAAATTCTGCAAGCACAACCACCGAGTCAAGACAACATTCGAATGGAAAGATCATTGTAAAAATACTTGCTTGGTGCAAAGGTTTACCTTTGAGCATGAGAACAGCTTCTTGGCGAGTCCGCCCAGATAAGCCTCCAGATCTTTCTTCTTCCCCACCAACTCACTGGATTTGTTGTTCAGGGCAATCTTGTCACTTTTCAGTCGACTCACTTCTTTATTTGCAATATCAAGAGCAGCTTTCAGATTGGTGTTTTCTTCTTCAAGCCTGGTGACCGAAGCCAACTTCTCGTCTGCGAGCTTGGTCTTCTCTAAAGCTGTCTTCTGCATCTCAGCTAGTTCAAGGTCTTTCTTCTTCTGGGCCTCCTTCACTTTGCCTGCAAAGTTACAGCAAGATCAGACTTTGAAACAAATTAGGGGCAAAAGCGGTCGTCGAGGCCTCACCAAACATACCTTTGGTCTCCTCCTTTGCCTTCGCCAAATTCTCCTGGACCAGCTTCGGATCAAGCTCGAGTTGGATATGTTTGTTCTCCAACTCGGTGTAATGAGCCGCAAGGTCGCAGGATTTCTACGAAGAACCAATCGACAAAATGTCAAAGATAATTCACTTCCGAGTGACTAAGGAAAAATCATACGTTTCTAAGACTACGGCCGAATACAAACATTCGACCGTAGTCTCGGGGACTGCACCCAGTGGGTGCACTCAGCGTGCCCCCACTAGTTCTATCAAGATAGAGTCGACCAGTCGACCAACAAAAAAAACAGTAAGTGTTCTTCAGACTGTAGTCAACTGCCAGCAGTCGACCACAGTCTCAGGGACTACACCCAGTGGGTGCACTCAGCGTGCCCCCACCGGTCCGAAAATCCGTTCGACCTAATTGAATGAAGGAAAAATTCAAGACATAAAGACTATGGTCGACTGCCAGCTGTCCACCATAGCCTTGGGGACTACACCCAGTGGGTGCACTCAGCATGCCCCCACTAGTTCGGAATTTCAATTGACACACCCACTGGGTGTAGGACAACTACTACGGATTTCAGAAAGAAGAATTTTCAGATATCATATCCTAACAGAATAGGCGATGACCGACTGACCTGAACGTTGCTTTGAAGAGCAGAACTAAAGTCATAGGCTGCCTGGCTAGCTTCCCGAATGGCCTTCACCTGCTCCATCATGACTCCCGCCAGGCGTATCGCTTCTTTCGCGGCACTGGCTTGGTCCTCTGGGACGTAGTGGGTCAAGAAAAGTGAAGGCTGTGCAGCACTCGACGATGCGGGGTGGGCGCTCGTCAACAACACCGCGAAAGATACGATGGGCCGAGTGGTGTTCTCTCCCTCCGCGACCAGTGTCTCGGAGGCCGGCACGTCCTGAGTCACCTTGCCAGCAGACGCTTTCCTGTTCCTCCTTGGCCTCAATGGTTCTTCATCGTCGTCGTCAGGAAGGGTAATAACAACATTGGACGGAGCTACAGACAAGAATCAAAATCAGAAGCAAAGAGCCAATCGACTGAAGATGAGATTATGAAAGTCATACCAAGTTTTGAGGTAGCAGCATCTTCCATCTCATGATCGTCAGCCCTGGCCGAGGTATCAGAAGTAGCAGCACTGCAATTCCAAAAATCAGTCGGTTAACTCATGAGTCGACCAAAAATAAACTCATGTAGAGTAAGAAGACTCAAGTAGCATTTTTTACCCTGATATGGTGGGGATCGACACCTTCATCTTCGGCAAGACCTTCGCCGGCTTCGATGGTGCCATTCGAGATTGCTTCGGAGCCTTCTCAGTCGGCGCCGGAGAAGTGGTCCGAGGGCGCTTGGTCGACTGCGTGACAACCGCGACCCCCTTGCCACGTTCAGTCGCAGGGTCATGGACAAGCTTCGATCGTCTTTCCGAGCGAGGCGGTGCAACTTCCTCCTCCTCCTCCTCTTCTTCCTCCCCATCAGAGTCATCATCGTCATCATCATTAGCAGCGTCCGAATCCCAGTCCTCTTGACTTTCGCCTCCACTTCCTTCCTCCTCTTCAGTCGGCGTCTGTGCTCCATTGGGCATCGAGTATAGGTCGGTGAGGGCCTGACAGACAGTAAAATAAAGATCAACCGACCAATTTGCAGCAAAAGCAGAATAAGTATGGCAAAATTACAATTGGGGATAAAGTGGGCATACCTTGTCTGGAGTGCTAGAATGGTCGAGTGGCGGAATCCTCCTGGCTCCTCGAGGGTTGTCTTTATTCCCTGTGACCGCGGCCATCCACCTCTCCAGTGTGGCATCGTCGACTGCTTCCGGATGGACCCGAGTTTCATCCTCGGTTCCACAGTACAGCCACATACAATGGCCTCGGTACTGAAGTGGCTGGATGCGCCGCCTAAGGAAGACCTCCAGAAGGTCCATACCCGTCACTCCTTCCCGAACTAACTGGACTACACGCTCCATCAACATCTTCACTTGGGCTTTCTCCTTAGGGAGCACCTTCAGAGAAGAGGGCTTGTTCGCTCGGTCCATGGAGAACGGAGGAAGACCACTCGACTGCCCCGGCGTCGACTCGTCTTGGCAGTAGAACCAAGTCGACTACCATCCTCTGACCGACTCAGGGAGGGTCATGGCCGGAAAGGTGCTCTTGTTCCTCATCTGAATCCCTAGACCCCCACACATTTGAATAACCTTGGTCTTATCGTCATCTGGACTCGCCTTTTTCACTGTCTGAGAACGACAAGTGAATATGTGCTTGAACAGACCCCAGTGCAGTCGGCAGCCCAGGAAGTTCTCGCACATGGACACGAAGGCAGCAAGGTAGGCGATGGAATTCGGATTGAAGTGGTGGAGTTGCGCCCCAAAGAAATTCAAGAAACCACGGAAGAAAACACTCGGAGGTAGAGAAAATCCACGGTCGACGTGGGTGGCCAGAAGAACACACTCACCCTCCTGCGGCTGTGGTTGCCACTCGTTCCCCGGGAGCCTCGCTGCCCCGTGGGGAATCAAACCCTCATTGGCCATCTCGGTGAGATCCCTCTCGGTGATGGTCGAGCGGATCCAATCCCCTTGCACCCAACCGTGCGGCAGGCGGGACCTTGACGAGGATCCGCCCCGACTGGTCGCCCTCCCTTTCGCCTTTCCCGTCGCCGTCGCCTTCTTCGCGCGCTCCAGAGCCGCCGTCTTCTCCTTCACCATTGTTGCCGGTGAGGCGTGCGAGGAGTGGTTGGGCGGGGGCGAGAGCACGCGCGGTGGGCGGAGGCGGAGAGGACAGAAGGAGAAGTGGAGAGGTACTGTTCAAAAAACCCTCGCTGGGCACATTTTATAAGGCCGCTTCCGAGTGGATGACAAGTGGGCCCAGGCAATCCAATCACATCCCGAAACAGTTGCGCGTACGTGATACATGGCGAAAAAGATGGCGCGGGAATCGAGGCCTCTATGCCCTATCCCATCCGAGCGCCGCGGTCCGCCCCGCTTCGTGCGCTTCCCCAAAATTCGGATCCCACAAAATCCGCGAACAGCAGATCGATCCGTCAGACAAGAGATTTCCTGCGATCCGTCGCTCGGAGATTGCTAAGTTCAAAAGTTCACTCGACGAGAGAAAAGAATCAATCAAGGCGATTGAAAGAAAAGTTGATGATTATCAACAAAGGGATTATTGGTCCAAGATGATACATGTCCAGAACACAAAAGCAGGTCGGAAATATTGTCAACTCCTTCCTCACTCAAACCTCGATCCATTCGGGGGCTAATGATGAAGTCATGTACCTAGGGTAGGGTCACAGACCTGATCTAAGTACCCTACCCAAGGACACCCTCAGAAGAAACTGCCTTCCAGTCGACCAAGAGAGACTTAACTCGACGGACTCGAAGGACTCGACCATGAAGACTCACTCGACCACCAGGAGATCAAGAACCACTCTGCAGCGTAACAGTCTATAATTAAGTAGTCTTTATGGCATTTAGGACACTTTATGTAAGGCGTTACCAGTAACGCCTAGACTTAATGTACTTTAAACCCTGCATTACTGAGGACCGGAGGGGTCTGGCAGACACTATATAAGCCACCCCCCTCCTCAGTGTAAAGGGTTCGCACCCCTGTAATCCATACACACATAATTCACTCGACCGCCTCCGGGCTCCAAGACGTAGGGTTGTTACTTCCTACGAGAAGGGCCTGAACTCGTACATCTCTTGTGTTTACAACTGCTCCATAGCTAGGATCTTGCCTCTCCATACCTACCCCCCACTCTACTGTCAGACTTAGAACCACGATAGGGCATCCCCAAGCTTAGATGCTTGAGTATCCTTTGAAATATTTACTTGGGGTGCCTTGGGCATCCCCAAGCTAAACTATTGCCTCTCTTTATTCTTCTCATATTGATAGCTCCTCGATCTTCGAACACTTCATCCACACAAAACATTAACAAAAACATTGTGAGATCCGTTATGTAATAAAGCAAACTACCAATTTCAGGTACTGTAATGAATTCATTCTTTATTTATATTGATGTTAAACCTACTGTATTCCAAATTCTCTATGGTTCATACCCCCCGATACTAGCCATAGATTCATCAAAATAAGCAAACAACACACGAAAAACAGAATCTGTCAAAAACAGGACAGTCTGGAGTAATATGGAAGTTTAGTATACTTCTGTAACTCCAAAAATTATTAAATAAATATGCAAATTTGAAAAATTTGTACATAAGTAATGTGAAAAAGTTTCATACCCATTTGACCTTCCAGTAAAAAATGTAAAATCACGCGCTACAGCCAAAGTTTCTGTTTTTGTTCTGCACATAGTAAACAAGCAATCTAATCATCCTAAAACCAAAGCTTGGCACATAATTTTTATAATACGATGGATACACACAAGGGGATAATTATTTACAGAGAAACTTCCATGAAAAATTATACATTGTTTCCGTGAGCATGAACACAATTGCTCAAGGTCGACCCTCACTTCTTCAATGCATAACTTTCCAATCACTTCTCTTTTTGAAAAAACTTTTTAGGAATGAGAGGCAAGTAATTTTTTTTGGTATTTTCATTCTTTAATTTTCTTTCTATGTTTCACCCACAAATAAACAGAAACAAAAAGGAAAAACAAAATCTACTTAGTGAAGAAAGCAAACAAGCACACACGAGAATATCAACCTCATGCTATTGCTCCCCGACAACGGCGCCAGAAAAGAGCTTGATAATCCCCAAGTGTAGGGAATCATCATAGCAATTCCCAAAGATGGAAGTGATAAGTATGGAGTGTTGAACTCATATGGAGCTAAAGGTAAGATCAATATTCTCTCGAGTCCTATCTGCCACTGATACGACTCTACGTACACCGAACGTTTGCTTCCAACTAGAAACGAGAAATAAAAATACGTTGTGGGTATGAAGAGGATAACTTTGCATGATATCGGAGAGCTAAAATAAAAAAGTAGGTGCTGTTATCATAAAGTTAGAATATATTACTAAATATTATAAATAGCGAGTGTGGAATAATGATGGACCGGTGTGCGGAATTATCCTAGGCAATTGTTAACAAGACCGGTAGTCGTCATTGCAATTTCATATGAGGGAGAGGCATAAGCTAACATACTTTCTCTTCTTGGATCATATGCACTTATGATTGGAACTCTAGCAAGCATCCGCAACTACTAAAGATCATTAAGGTAAAACCCAACCATAGCATTAAAGCATCAAGTCCCCTTTATCCCATACGCCACAACCCCCTTACTTGGGTTTATGCTTCTGTCACTCAAGCAACCCACTATAAGCGAATCATGAACGTATTGCAACACCCTAAAGTGGGAATCCCTCACGCTTGCGTGACACAGAGGGCACAATAGGACAGCACCAAAATAAAACATACAACTTGTACCAATCTAGATCATCAATCAACCCAAAGACAAAAGATATCTACTAAAAACATCATAGGATGGCAACATGATATGTCTCCAACGTATCTACTTTTCCAAACACTTTTGCCCTTGTTTTGGACTCTAATTTGCATGATTTGAATGAAACTAACCCGGACTGACATTGTTTTCAGCAAAACTGCCATGGTGTTGTTTATTGTGCAAAAAACAAAAGTTCTCGAAATGACGTGAAAATCCACGGAGATAACTTTTGGAAAATATAAAAAATATTGGCGAAAGAATCAAGGCCAGGGGGACCACACCCTGTCCACGAGGGTGGGGGGCGTGCCCCCTCCCCCTGGGCGCGCCCCCCGTCTCGTGGGCCCCCTCATGCTCCACCGACCTCAACTCCAACTCTATATATTCTGTTTCGCGGAGGAAAAAAATCAGAGAGAAAGTTTTATCGCGTTTTACGATACGGAGCCGGCGCCAAGCCCTAATATCTCTAGGGAGGGCTGATCCGGAGTCCGTTCAGGGCTCCGGAGAGGGGGATTCGTCGCCGTCGTCATCATCAACCATCCTCCATCACCAATTTCATGATGCTCACCGCCGTGCGTGAGTAATTCCATCGTAGGCTTGCTGGACATTGATGGGTTGGATGAGATTTACCATGTAATCAAGTTAGTTTTGTTAAAGTTTGATCCCTAGTATCCACTATGTTTTGAGATTGATGTTGCTATAACTTTGCTATGCTTAATGCTTGTCACTAGGGCCCGAGTGCCATGATTTCGGATCTGAACCTATTATGTTTTCATGAATATATGTGAGTTCTTGATCGTATGTTGCAAGTCTATAGTCACCTATTATGTGCTATGATCCGACAACCCCGAAGTGACAATAATCGGGATACTTCTCGGTGATGACCATAGTTTGAGGAGTTCATGTATTCACTATGTGATAATGCTTTGTTCCGGTTCTCTATTAAAAGGAGGCCTTAATATCCCTTAGTTTCCGTTAGGACCCCGCTGCCATGGGAGATGTCATGCAAGTTCTTTTCCATAAGCACGCATGACTATATTTGGAATACATGCTATATTATATTGATGAACTGGAGCTAGTTCTGTGTCACCCTATGTTATAGCTATTGCATGAGGAATCGCATCCGGCATAATTATCCATCACTGATCCAATGCCTACGAGCTTTTCACATATTGTGCTTCGCTTATTTACTTTTTCGTTGCTACTGTTACAATTACTACAAAACTGCTATCTATACTTTTGCCACTGTTACCATTACTATCATACTAGTTTGCTACTAAATACTTTGCTGCAGATACTAAGTTATCCAGGTGTGGTTGAATTGACAACTCAACTGCTAATACTCGAGAATATTCTTTGGCTCCCCTTGTGTCGAATCAATAAATTTGGGTTGAATACTCTACCCTTGAAAGCTGTTGCGATCCCCTATACTTGTGGGTTATCAAGACTAATTTCTAGCGCCGTTGCCGGGGAGCATAGCTCTATTCTTTGAGTCACTTGGGATTTATATCTACTGATGACTATGAAGAACTTGAAAGACACAAGAACTAAGATTTTTTCCTCAACTACGAGGGGAGGTAAGGAACTGCCATCTAGCTCTGCACTAGATTCTCCTTCTGTTTTGAGTAAGCTTGCGACACCTAAACCTGCTACTGCTATGAATTCTGATATGTCACATGTTATTGATGATGCCACTTCTGCTATGCAAGATACTTATGATGAAACTACTTATGTGCTTGATACTACTGTGCCACTAGGTGAATATCTTGATGAACAACTTGCTAGGGTTAGAGAGAATGAAATTATGGAAGATGAAATTATTGATGATACTGATGATGAAGGTTCTCCCCCTAATTATGAATTGCCTGTTGTTCCTGAGGGTTATGTTATGTATGAAGAAGCTGCTAGAGCTATTTTTGTTTGCAATGATATATATGATCTTAAGAAGTTATTAGTTAAATGGAAGCAGCAATCCCTTAATGCTAGAATGAAACATGACCCCGCTTTTGCTACTTCACCTATCTGTGTTACTGATAAGGATTATGAATTCTCTGTTGATCCTGAGATTATTACTTTGGTTGAATCTGATCCTTTTTATGGCTATGAATCTGAAATTGTTGTGGCACATCTTACCAAGTTGAATGATATAGCTACCCTATTTACTAATGATGAGAAGTCTCGCTATTATTATATCCTTAAGATATTTCCGTTCTCATTAAAGGGTGATGCTAAAACTTGGTTTAATTCTCTTGATCCTGGTTGTGTGCGTAGTCCCCAGGATATGATTTATTATTTCTCTGCTAAATATTTCCCTGCTCATAAGAAACAAGCTGCCTTGCGGGAAATATATAATTTTGTGCAAATCAAAGAAGAGAGTCTCCCACAAGCTTGGGGGAGGCTTCTCCGATTACTTAATGCTTTGCCTGATCATCCTCTTAAGAAAAATGAGATACTTGATATCTTTTATAATGGACAAATCGATGCTTCCAAGGACTACTTGGATAGTTGTGTTGGTTGTGTTTTCAGGGAAAGAACAGTCGACCAAGCTGAGTTACTATTGAATAATATGCTGACTAATGAAAATAATTGGACTCTTCCTGAGCCAATTCCTGAGCCAATTGAGCCAATTCCTGAGCCAATTCCTAAACCAACTCCGAAGAAGAGAGGTGTTCTATTTCTCAGTCCTGAAGATATGCAAGAGGCAAAGAAATCAATGAAAGAAAAAGGTATTAAAGCTGAAGATGTTAAGAATTTACCTCCTATTGAAGAAATACATGGTCTTAATATACCGCCTGTTGAAGAAACACATTGTCTTGATAACCCAACATAGGTAGTAAAGGTAAATTCTCTCTATAGATATGATAAAGTTGAAATCCCGTCTACTAAATTTCATAGCCCATGCTTAGATGAATTTGATGACTTTATGGCTAGACAAGAAAGTTTTAATGCTTATGTTGGTAGAGAATTAAAGAATAATGCTTTCGAGATTGGACGCTTGAGTGATTATATGGCTAGAGTTAAAGGTGAACTTAAACTCATCAACAAATATGCTTCTATGGTTACCACTCAAGCTGAGCAAGTACTTGAGGCTCAAAGTGATTTGCTCGATGAATTAAATAATAAACATGACTTTGCTGTTAGAGTGGCTACTAAACTGGTAGAATGACTCAGGAATCTTTGTATCCTGAAGGCCACCCTAAGAGAATCGAGCAGGATTCTCAGACAAATAATTTAGATGCACCTAGTCCTTCTAAAAAGAAGGAAAAGAAAGATGATAGGACTTTGCATGCTTCTAGTGAACCTGTTGTAGACACATCTGAGAATCCCAATGATATTTCTATTTCTGATGCTGAAACACAATCAGGTGATGAACATGAACCTGGTGATAATGTTAATGATAATGTTCATGTTGATGCTCAACCTAGCAATAACAATGATGTAGAGATTGAACCTGCTATTGATCTTGATAACCCACAATCAAAGAATCAACGTTATGACAAGAGAGACTTTGTTGCTAGGAAGCACGGTAAAGAAAGAGAACCATGGGTTCAGAAACCCATGCCTTTTCCTCCTAAACCATCCAAGACAAAGGATGATGAGGATTTTGAGCGCTTTGCTAAAATGATTAGACCTATCTTTTTATGTATGCGCTTAACTGATATGCTTAAATTAAATCCCTATGCTAAATATATGAAGGATATCATTACAAATAAAAGAAAGATACCGGAAGCTGAAATTTTCACCGTGCTTGCTAATTATACTTTTAAAGGTGGAATAACAAAGAAACTTGGAGATCCAGGGGTACCAACTATACCATGCTCCATTAAAAGAAACTATGTTAAAACTGCTTTATGTGATCTTGCAGCCGGTGTTAGTGTTATGCCTCTCTTTATATCGTAGACTTGAATTGAATAAGTTGACACCTACTAAAATATCTTTGCAAATGGTTGATAAATCGATTGCTATACCTGTTGGTATTTGTGAGGATGTGGCTGTTGTGGTTGCAAATGCCACTATCTTAACGGACTTTGTTATTCTTGGTAGTATGTTGATTATCCTTGGTAGACCCTTTTTGAATACTGCAGGGGGTGTTATTGATTGCAACAAAGGCAATGTCACTTTGCATGTTAATGGTAATGAGCATATGGTACACTTTCTGAGAAAACAACCTCAAGTTCATAGCATCAATTCTATTGGAAAAGTTCCAACTATCATTATTGGAGGTTTTGAATTTCCTCTTCCTATTGTCAAGAAAAAGTATGATATTCTTATTGTTGGGGATGTTCATATCCCCATTGAGGTAACCTAGTGTTATTCGAAATTTCTCCGGTTCCATGTTATTCGGAATGAGTTTGTTAACAAGACTTGATCAACCTTGTTAGTGGATTCATTTTAATGATCATGAGAGGGATGAAACTAGAAGACACAACCTTCTGTACCCTCTTATTACTTTCTGTTATTTAGAATAAATAAAGCAAAATAGTATTATCTGTCTGTTTTCTGAATTATCCGTGTAATAAAAAAATATCCGGAAAATAAAAGTACTCCAAATGCCCTGCAAATTTAGTATGATTTTTTATGGAATATTTGAGGATTTTAGGCACTGAGAACACTGCAGGGGGCAAGCACCTCGCCACGAGGGTGGAGGGCGCGCCCACACCCCCTGGACGCCCCCTATCTCATGGTGTTGGGGAACGTAGTAATTTCAAAATTTTCCTACGCACACGCAAGATCATGATGATGGCATAGCAACGAGAGGGGAGAGTGTTCGTCCACGTACCCTCGTAGACCGTAAGCGGAAGCGTTATGACAACGCGGTTGATGTAGTCGTACGTCTTCACGATCCGACCGATCCAAGTACCGAACATACGGCACCTCCGAGTTCAGCACACATTCAGCTCGATGACGATCCCCGGGCTCCGATCCAACAAACCTTCGGGGATGAGTTCCGTCAGCACGACGGCATGGTGACGATGATGATGTTCTACCGGCGCAGGGCTTCGCCTAAACTCCGCGACGATATGACCGAGGTGGAATATGGTGGAGGGGGGCACCGCACACGGCTAAGGAACGATCCGTAGATCAACTTGTGTGTCTATGGGATGCCCCCTGCCCCCGTATATAAAGGAGCAAGGGGGAGGGGGCGGCCGGCCTAGGAGGGGGCGCGCCATGGGGAGTCCTACTCCCACCGGGAGTAGGACTCCCTCCTTCCTTGTTGAAGTAGGAGAAGGGGGAAAGAGGAGGAGAGGAGGAAGGAAAAGGGGGCCGCACCCCTTGTCCAATTCGGACCAGAGGGGGGCTGCGCGCCTCCTTCCTTTCCGCCTCTCTCCTCTAATCCCGTATGGCCCAATAAGGCCCATATACTCCCCGGCGAATTCCCGTAACTCTCCGGTACTCCGATAAATACCCGAATCACTCGGAACCTTTCCGAACTCCGAATATAGTCGTCCAATATATCGATCTTTACGTCTCGACCATTTCGAGACTCCTCGTCATGTCCCCGATCTCATCCGGGACTCCGAACTCCTTCGGTACATCAAAACTCATAAACTCATAATATAACTGTCATCGAAACCTTAAGCGTGCGGACCCTACGGGTTCGAGAACTATGTAGACATGACCTAGAACTATTCTTGGTCAATAACCAATAGCGGGACCGGGATGCCCATATTGGCTCCTACATATTCTACGAAGATCTTTATCGGTCAAACCGCATAACAACATACGTTGTTCCCTTTGTCATCGGTATGTTACTTGCCCGAGATTCGATCGTCGGTATCCAATACCTAGTTCAATCTCGTTACCGGCAAGTCTCTTTACTCATTCTGTAATGCATCATCCCGTAACCAACTCATTGGTCACATTGCTTGCAAGGCTTATAATGATGTGCATTACCGAGAGGGCCCAGAGATACCTCTCCGACGATCGGAGTGACAAAACCTAATCTCGAAATACGCCAACTCAACATGTACTTTCGGAGACACCTGTAGTACTCCTTTATAATCACCCAGTTACGTTGTGACGTTTGGTAGTACCCAAAGTGTTCCTCCGGTAAACGGGAGTTGCATAATCTCATAGTTACATGAACATGTATAAGTCATGAAGAAAGCAATAGCAACATACTAAACGATCAAGTGCTAAGCTAACGGAATGGGTCAAGTCAATCACATCATTCTCCTAATGACGTGATCTCGTTAATCAAATGACAACTCTTTTGTCCATGGCTACGAAACATAACCATCTCTGATAAACGAGCTAGTCAAGTAGAGGCATACTAGTGACACTATGTTTGTCTATGTATTCACACATGTATTATGTTTCCGGTTAATACAATTCTAGCATGAATAATAAACATTTATCATGAAATAAGGAAATAAATAATAACTTTATTATTGCCTCTAGGGCATATTTCCTTCAGTCTCCCACTTGCACTAGAGTCAATAATCTAGTTCACATCGTCATGTGATTTAACACCCATATTCATATTGATTAACACCCATGTGACCAACACTCAAAGGGTTTACTAGAGTCAATAATCTAGTTCACATCGCTATGTGATTAACACCCAAAGAGTACTAAGGTGTGATCATGTTTTGCTCGTGAGAGAAGCTTAGTCAACGGGTCTGTCACATTCAGAGCCGTATGTATTTTGCAAATATTCTATGTCTACAATGCTCTGCACGGAGCTACTCTAGCTAATCGCTCCCACTTTCAATATGTATCCAGATTGAGACTTAGAGTCATCTGGATCGGTGTAAAAGCTTGCACCTATGTAACTCTTTACGACGGGCTCTTTTATCACCTCCATAATCGAGAAATATTGCCTTAGTCCTCACTAAGGATATTCTTGACCAATGTCCAGTGATCTACTCCTAGATCACTATTGTACTCCCTTGCCAAATACAGAGCAAGGTATACAATAGGTCTGGTACATAGCATAGCATACTTTATAGAACCTATGACTGAGGCATAGGGAATGACTTTTCATTCTCTTTCTATTTTCTGCTGTGGTCGGGATTTGAGTCTTACTCAATTTCATACCTTTGCAACACAGGCAAGAACTCTTTCTTTGACTATTCCATTTTGAACTACTTCAAAATCTTGTCAAGGTATGTACTCATTGAAAATCTTATCAAGCGTCTTGATCTATCTCAATAGATCTTGATGCTCAATATGTAAGTAGCTTTACTGAGGTCTTTCTTTTAAAGAACTTCTTTCAAACACTCCTTTATGCTTTGCAGAATAATTCTACATTATTTCCGATCAACAATATGTCATTCACATATACTTGTCAGAAAGGCTGTAGTGCTCCCACTCACTTTCTTGTAAATACAGGCCTTTCCAAAAGTCTGTATAAAACCATATGCTTTGATCCACTCATCAAATCGTATATTCCAACTCCGAGATGCTTGCACCAGTCCATTGATGGATCGCTGGAGTTTGCACATTTTGTTAGCACCTTTAGGATTGACAAAAACTTTCTGGTTGCATCATATACAACTCTTCTTTAATAAATCCATTAAGGAATGCAGTTTTGACATCCATTTGCCAGATTTCATAAAATGTGGCAATTTCTAACATGATTCGGACAGACTTAAGCATCACTACAGTTGAGAAAATCTCATTGTAGTCAACACCTTGAACTTGTCAAAAAACCTTTTGCGACAAGTCGAGCTTTGTAGATAGTAACACTACTATCAACGTCTGTCTTCCTCTTAAAGATCCATTTATTTCTTATGGTTTGCCGATCATCAGGCAAGTCCACCAAAGTCCACACTTTGTTCTCATACATGGATCATATCTCAGATTTTATGGCCTCAAGCCATTTCGTGGAATTTGGGCTCATCATCGCTTCCTCATAGTTCGTAGGTTTATCATGGTCTAGTAACATGACTTTCAGAACAGGATTACCGTACCACTCTGGTGCGGACCGTACTCTAGAAGACCTACGAGGTTCTGTAGTAACTTGATCTGAAGTTTCATGATCATCATCATTAGCTTCCTCACTAATTGGTGTAGGAATCACTGGAACTGATTTCAGTGATGAACTATTTTCCAATTCGGGAGAAGGTACAAATTACCTTATCAAGCTCTACTTTCCTCCCACTCACTTCTTTCAAGAGAAATTCCTTCTCTAGAAAGGATCCGAATTTAGCAACGAAAATCTTGCCCTTAGATCTGTGATAGAAGGTGTACCCAACAGTTTCCTTTGGGTATTCTATGAAGACGCACTTCTCCGATTTGGGTTCGAGCTTATCAGGATGAAATTTTTTCACATAAGCATCACAACTCCAAATTTTTAGAAACGACAGCTTAGGTTTATTGCTAAACCATAGTTCATACGGTGTCGTCTCAACGGATTTAGATGGTGCCCTATTTAATGTGAATGCAGCTGTCTCTAATGCATAACCCCAAAACGATATTGGTAAATCAGTAAGAGACATCATAGATCGCACCATATCCAATAAAGTGCGGCTACGACGTTTGGACACACCATAACGTTGTGGTGTTCCAGGTGGCGTGAGCTGTGAAACTATTTCACATTGTTTTAATTGAAGACCAAACTCGTAACTCAAATATTCATCTCCATGATCAGATCGCAGAAACTTTATTTTCTTGTTACGATGATTTTCCACTTCACTCTGAAATTCTTTGAACCTTTCAACTATTTCAGACTTATGTTTCATCAAGTAGATATACCCATATCTGCTCAAATCATCTGTGAAGGTCAGAAAATAACGATACTTGCCACGAGCCTTCATACTCATTGGTCTGCATACATCAATATGTATTATTTTCAATAAGTCAGTAGCTCGTTCCATTGTTCCGAAGAATGGAGTTTTAGTCATCTTGCCCAAAAGGCACGGTTCGCAAGCATCAAATGATTCATAACCAAGTGATTCCGAAAATCCATCTTTATGGAGTTTCTTCATGCGCTTTACACCGATATGACCTAAACGGCAGTGCCACAAATAAGTTGCACTATCATTATTAACTTTGCATCTTTTGGCTTCAATATTACGAATATGTGTATCACACGATCGAGATCCAACAAACCATTTTCATTGGGTGTATGACCATAGAAGGTTTTATTCATGTAAACAGAACAACAATTATTCTCTAACTTACATGAATAACCGTATTGCAATAAACATGATCAAATCATATTCATGCTCAACGCAAACACCAAATAACACTTATTTAGGTTTAACACTAATCCTGAAAGTATAGGGAGTGTGCGATGATGATCATATCAATCTTGGAACTATTTCCAACACACATCGTCACTTCACCCTTTAACTAGTCTCTGTTTATTCTGCAACTCCTGTTTCGAGTTACTAATCTTAGCAACTGAACTAGTATCAAATACTGAGGGGTTGCTATAAACACTAGTAAAGTACACATCAATAACATGTATATCAAATATACTTATGTTCACTTTGCCATCCTTCTTATCCGCCAATCACTTGGGGTAGTACCTCTTCCAGTGACCAGTCTCTTTGCAGTAGAAGCACTTAGTCTCAGGCTTAGGACCAGACTTGGGTTTCTTCACTTAAGCAGCAACTTGCTTGCCGTTCTTCTTGAAGTTCCCCTTCTTTTCCCTTTGCCTTTTTCTTGAAACTAGTGATCTTGTTAACCATCAACACTTGATGCTCTTTTCTTGATTTCTACCTTCGCCGATCTCAACATCGCGAAGAGCTCAGGAATAACTTTCGTCATCCCTTGCATATTATAGTTCATCACGAAGTTCTAGTAACTTAGTGATGGTGACTAGAGAATTCTGTCAATCACTATCTTATCTGGAAGATTAACTCCCACTTGATTCAAGCGATTGAAGTACCCAGACAATCTGAGCACATGCTCACTAGTTGAGCGATTCTCCTCCATCTTTTAGCTATAGAACTTGTTGGAGACTTCATATCTCTCAACTCGGGTATTTGCTTGAAATATTAACTTCAACTCCTGGAACATCTTATATGGTCCATGACGTTCAAAAACGTCTTTGAAGTCCCGATTCTAAGCCGTTAAGTATGGTGCACTAAACTATCAAGTAGTCATCATATTGAGCTTAAACGTTCATAACGTCTGCAACTGCTCCTGCAATAGGTCTGTCACCTAGCGGTGCATAAAGGACATAATTCTTCTATGCAGCAATGAGGATAAACCTCAGATCACAGATCCAATCCGCATCATTGCTACTAACATTTTCAACACAATTTTCTCTAGGAACATATCAAAATAAACATATGAAAGCAACAATGCAAGCTATTGATCTACAACATAATTTGCAAAATACTACCAGGACTAAGTTCATGATAAATTTAAGTTCAATTAATCATATTACTTAAGAACTCCCACTTAGACAGACATCTCTCTAGTCATCTAAGTGATCACGTGATCCAAATCAACTAAACCATAACCGATCATCACGTGAGATGGAGTAGTTTTCAATGGTGAACATCATTATGTTGATCATATCTACTATATGATTCACGCTCGACCTTTCGGTCTCCGTGTTCCGAGGCCATATCTGCATATGCTAGGCTCGTCAAGTTTAACCTGAGTATTCCGCGTGTGCAAAACTGGCTTGCACCCGTTGTAGATGGACGTAGAGCTTATCACACCCGATCATCACGTGGTGTCTGGGCACGACGAACTTTGGCAATGGTGCATACTCAGGGAGAACACTTAATTAGTGAGAGATCATCTTAAAATGCTACCGTCAAACAAAGCAAGATAAGATGCATAAAGGATAAACATCACATGCAATCAAAAATATGTGACATGATATGGCCATGATCATCTTGCGCCTTTGATCTCCATCTCCAAAGTACTGTCATGATCTCTATCGTCACCGGCATGACACCATGATCTTCATCATCTTGATCTATATCAATGTGTCGTCACATGGTCGTCTCACCAACTATTGCTCTTGCAACTATTGCTATCGCATAGCGATAAAGTAAAGCAATTATTTGGCACTTGCATCTTATGCAACAAAGAGACAACCATAGGGCTTCTGCCAGTTGCCGATAACTTCAACAAAACATGATCATCTCATACAACAACTTATATCACATCACGTATTGACCATATCACATCACAACATGCCCTGCAAAAACAAGTTAGACGTCCTCTACATTGTTGTTGCAAATTTTACGTGGCTGCTACGGGCTGAGCAAGAACCGTTCTCACCTACGCATCAAAACCACAACGATAGTTTGTCAAATAGACTCCGTTTTAACCTTCACAAGGACCGGGCATAGCCATACTTAGTTCAACTAAAGTTGGAGAAACTGACACCCGCCAGCCACCTGTGTGCAAAGCACGGCGGTAGAACCAGTCTCGCGTAAGCGTACGCGTAATGTCGGTCCGGGCCGCTTCATCCAACAATACCGCCGAACCAAAGTATGACATGCTGGTAGGCAGTATGACTTATATCGTCCACAACTCACTTGTGTTCTACTCGTGCATATAACATCAAACCATAAAAACCTAGGCTCGGATGCCACTGTTGGGGAACGTAGTAATTTCAAAATTTTCCTACGCACACGCAAGATCATGGTGATGGCATAGCAACGAGAGGGGAGAGTGTTCGTCCACGTACCCTCGTAGACCGTAAGCGGAAGCGTTATGACAACGCGGTTGATGTAGTCGTACGTCTTCACGATCCGACCGATCCAAGTACCGAATGTACGGCACCTTCGAGTTCAGCACACGTTCAGCTCGATGACGATCCCCGGGCTCCGATCCAGCAAAGCTTCGGGGATGAGTTCCGTCAGCACGACGGCATGGTGACGATGATGATGTTCTACCGGCGCAGGGCTTCGCCTAAACTCCGCGACGATATGACCGAGGTGGAATATGGTGGAGGGGGGCACCGCACACGGCTAAGGAACGATCCGTAGATCAACTTGTGTGTCTATGGGGTGCCCCCCTGCCCCCGTATATAAAGGAGCAAGGGGGAGGGGGCGGCCGGCCTAGGAGGGGGCGCCCATGGGGAGTCCTACTCCCACCGGGAGTAGGACTCCCTCCTTCCTTGTTGGAGTAGGAGAAGGGGGAAAGAGGAGGAGAGGAGGAAGGAAAAGGGGGCCGCACCCCTTGTCCAATTCGGACCAGAGGGGGGCTGCGCGCCTCCTTCCTTTCCGCCTCTCTCCTCTAATCCCGTATGGCCCAATAAGGCCCATATACTCCCCGGCGAATTCCCGTAACTCTCCGGTACTCCGATAAATACCCGAATCACTCGGAACCTTTCCGAACTCCGAATATAGTCGTCCAATATATCGATCTTTATGTCTCGACCATTTCAAGACTCCTCGTCATGTCCCCGATCTCATCCGGGACTCCAAACTCCTTCGGTACATCAAAACTCATAAACTCATAATATAACTGTCATCGAAACCTTAAGCGTGCGGACCCTACGGGTTCGAGAACTATGTAGACATGACCTAGAACTATTCTTGGTCAATAACCAATAGCGGGACCTGGATGCCCATATTGGATCCTACATATTCTACGAAGATCTTTATCGGTCAAACTGCATAACAACATACGTTGTTCCCTTTGTCATCGGTATGTTACTTGCCCGAGATTCGATCGTCGGTATCCAATACCTAGTTCAATCTCGTTACCGGCAAGTCTCATTACTCGTTCTATAATGCATCATCCTGTAACCAACTCATTGGTCACATTGCTTGCAAGGCTTATAATGATGTGCATTACCGAGAGGGCCCAGAGATACCTCTCCGACGATCGGAGTGACAAAACCTAATCTCGAAATACGCCAACTCAACATGTACTTTCGGAGACACCTGTAGTACTCCTTTATAATCACCCAGTTACGTTGTGACGTTTGGTAGTACCCAAAGTGTTCCTCCGGTAAACGGGAGTTGCATAATCTCATAGTTACAGGAACATGTATAAGTCATGAAGAAAGCAATAGCAACATACTAAACGATCAAGTGCTAAGCTAACGGAATGGGTCAAGTCAATCACATCATTCTCCTAATGATGTGATCTCGCTAATCAAATGAAAACTCTTTTGTCCATGGCTAGGAAACATAACCATCTCTGATAAACGAGCTAGTCAAGTAGAGGCATACTAGTGACACTATGTTTGTCTATGTATTCACACATGTATTATGTTTCCGGTTAATACAATTCTAGCATGAATAATAAACATTTATCATGAAATAAGGAAATAAATAATAACTTTATTATTGCCTCTAGGGCATATTTCCTTCACATGGGCCCACGGTGGCCCCCCTCCACTTATTCTTGCACCCACACACTCCATCTTCCTCCCAAAAAATCCCCATCCAGCTCAAGCACGAGCTCTAGCTCATTTTGCTATGATTTTCGATCTCCTTGCTCAAAGCTCCATTCACAAAACTGCTTTGGGAGATTGTTTCTTGGTATGTGACCCCTCCATTGGTCCAATTAGTTTTTGTTCTAGTGCTTTATTCATTGCAAATTTTTGCTGCATAGGTGACCCTGTTCTTGAGCTTGCATGTCAAATTTATGAGGTCCCAAGTAATTCTAATGCATGATATAGGCTCTAGGCACTTGTGGGAGTAGTTGCTACCAATCTTGTTTAGTTTGATTCACTTTTATTTTTAAGTTGCTAAAAATTTCATAAACTTTCAGAAAATGATAAGGAGATTTTTGAGGGGCTCTTCTAGCCAAGGCTCCAAGGATAAACAAGCTAAAGAGAAGGAAAAGGCCAAGTATAATCTTCCTCGCATAGCGGAAGTACGGCCGTGTGAATGGCCTTGTGATAATTTCTTGAGAGAAGCCGGGATTTATGAAGACTTTTATTCTTTGGCTGAAAATGCGGGCCTCACCGACTTCCTCCATGACCGGATCGATCGGTATCTCTTACTCACCAATACTTTCATGCAAAACTTTTATTAATATCCCAAGAATTCACATCCTTCAGTATCATTTCATTTATATGATGAGTTCGAGGAAATGTCATTATGTAATTTTTGCACGGTATGTAGAATACCCTTTGAGGGCAGCTTAGATGAACCACATCGTAAAGATGTGGATGGTTTTGTTAACACCATTGTTGTAGGGGATTCGAAGAAGGGTTCCGATGCGAGAATCACTAGCATACATTTTCCTGTCTTACGCTACTTTGCCATATTTGCTAGTCGATGCTTAATTGGTCATGGAAATAGTGGAAACTTCAGTGTTCCTGATATTATTATTCTATTCCGTGCCTTGTTTGGTGATAACAGTTTTAGTATGGGTGCCGTTATTGCTAAACGACTAAGCCTGAACCGTACAAAGGGCCCCATCTTTGGAGGTATCTATGCTGCAGGCCTTGCTAAACATTTTGAGATACCTATTAGGCATTATGAAAAAGAGGAGACAATGTTGCCTCTTTCCTTTTTAGATTACAGGAGCATGGTAGCGCATGAGTTTATTGTTGATAAAAAGATAAGATGCTTCTGCATAACCTAAGATTTAATAAGAAACACAATGAGATTATTACCCTGCCTGCGCCTTTGTTGTTTGATTTGACTGCAGATAATTACCTTGTCTTGCCCGAAGCGGTGTATGCTAATCGAGGCCAGACATCCGCTCCAGAGCCTGAGCCGGAATGTCCACTGGACCCTTATCGTCCATCATCTTATCAGTGGGATCCGGAGGAGATTGCTAGCCGATGGTATCCTGATGACACTCCTCAGTACACCAGGGAGAGTAGCCGCGGTCCTTGGCATTATACCAACTTAGGCCAAAAGCCTAAGCTTGGGGGAGTACGTATTTCTCACCGACTTTACATTCATGTTCACACACTATTCTAGTTGTCAGTGCTCATACTCTTTCGTTGTATTATCCATGCTAGTTTAATTTCTTTTTCTAGCTTTCTTCTTGTGTGTTTGATAAACCTTAAGAAAAACCAAAAGAAATTAGTTAGTTTAATTTTCATGCTTGTAGAAGTAATTAAAATGAAAACCCAAAAAGATTTCTCGTTCTTCTTTTACTTGTTGGGAGCTTTCCCGTGTAAATAGTTTTATTTTTCTTTTCTTTCCTTTGGAGGTCAAGAGTAGAAGACCATATTGAAAATGTTTGGTGGCTCTCATTTGCATGATTGTTAATTTAACTTAGAGCCCATATTACTTTGTCTTCTCTCTTGAATTGAATGCTTGCAGATTCCAGCTTAGTCCAATGCACGTGCACTATTATTATTATACACACCGTTCAGTCGTGCAAGTGAAAGGCAATAATGACAATATATGATGGACTGATTGAGATGAGAGAAGCTGGTATGAACTCGACCTCTCTTGTTTTTGTAAATATGATGAGTTTATCGTTCCTGATTCAGCCTATTATGAAGTAAACATATTTGCAATGACATTTAGAGATTATAGTTGCTTATGCCATGCTTAGTTAGCTATGAGTTTATAATGGTTTACCTTGCGTGCCAACATGTTATTAAAATAATTATGATGTGGTATGATGGGATGGTATCCTCCTTTGAATGAATTGAGTGACTCGGCTTGGCACATGTTCACGCATATAGTTGAAACAAATCAACGTAGCCTTCATGATATTTATGTTCATGGTGGATTATATCATACTCATGTTTGCACCTGGTGTAGATTAATTTTAATGCATGTTCATGACTGTTGTCGCTCTCTCAGTTGGTCGCTTCCCAGTCTTTTGCTAGCCTTCACCTGTACTAAGCGGGAATACTGCTTGTGCATCCAAACTCCATAAACCCCAAAGTTATTCCATATGAGTCCACCATACCTTCCTATATGCGGTATCTACCTGCCGTTCCAAGTAAATTTGTATGTGCCAAACTCCAAACCTTCAAATGAAATTCTGTTTTGTATGCTCGAGCAGCTCATGTTTCAACTAGGGTTGTCTGTATCTTCCATGCTAGGTGGGTTATTCTCAAGGGGAGTGGACTTCGCAACTCATTCACGAGAAAATGGCTGGTAACCGAGATGCCCAGTCCCATGATCAAAAAGATCAAAGAAAATCAAAATAATTAAACAAAACTCCCCCAGGGCTGTTGCTAGTTGGAGGCACTCGTTGTTTCGAGCAAGCCATGGATTGATGCTTGTTGGTGGTAGGGGAGTATAAACTTTACCATTCTGTTTGGGAACCGCCTATAATGTATGTAGCATGGAAGATATCGCCATCTCATAGTTGTTGCGTTGACTGTGAAAGTATGTCGCTCAAAATGTTATTCATCTCTATTTTAAAATCGAGCTCTGGCACCTCTACAAATCCCTTCTTCCCTCTGCGAAGAGCCTATCTATTTACTTTTATGTTGAGTCATCACCCTCTTATTAAAAAGCACCCGCTGGGGAGCACACTATCATTTGCATTCATTACTATTAGTTTATATTGGGTATGACTTGACTGGATCTCTTTTACCATGAATTACAATGTTTAGTCAGTCCTTGATCTTTAAAGGTGCTCTGCATTTATGTTTTGCGGTCTCAGAAAGGGCTAGCGAGATACCATCTTGTTATATCATATTATGATTGTTTTGAGGAAGTGTTGCCATCCGAGTTTTATTATTATTGCTCGCTAGCTGATTATGCTGTTGACATGAGTAAATATACCTAAGTGTTATTGTGAATATGGTTAGTTCATAATCTTTGCTGAAAACTTGAATGCTGGCTTTACATATTTACAACAACAAGAGTAAACAGAGTTTGTAAAAGTTTTTCTTTATCACTTTCAGTTTATCAACTGAATTGCTTGAGGACAAGCAAATGTTTAAGCTTGAGGGAGTTGATATGTCTCCAACGTATCTACTTTTCCAAACACTTTTGCCCTTGTTTTGGACTCTAATTTGCATGATTTGAATGAAACTAACCCGGACTGACGCTGTTTTCAGCAGAACTGCCATGGTGTTGTTTATTGTGCAGAAAACAGAAGTTCTCGGAATGACCTGAAAATCCACAGAGATAACTTTTGGAAAATATAAAAAATACTGGCGAAAGAATCAAGGCCAGGGGGCCCACACCTTGTCCATGAGGGTGGGGGCGTGCCCCCTCCCCCTGGGCGCGCCTCCTGTCTCGTGGGCCCCCTGATGCTCCACCGACCTCAACTCGAACTCTATAAATTCTGTTTCGCGAAGGAAAAAATCAGAGAGAAAGTCTCATCGCATTTTACGATACGGAGCCGCCCCCAAGCCCTAATCTCTCTCGAGAGGGATGATCTGGAGTCCGTTCGGGGCTCCGAAGAGGGGGATTCGTCGTCGTCGTCATCATCAACCATCCTCCATCACCAATTTCATGATGCTCACCGCCGTGCGTGAGTAATTCCCTCGTAGGCTTGCTGGACGATGATGGGTTGGATGAGATTTACCATATAATCAAGTTAGTTTTGTTAGGGTTTGATCCCTAGTATCCACTATGTTTTGAGATTGACATTGCTATGACTTTGCTATGCTTAATGCTTGTCACTAGGGCCCGAGTGCCATGATTTCAGATCTGAACCTATTATGTTTTCATGAATATATGTGAGTTCTTGATCCTATCTTGCAAGTCTATATTCACCTATTATGTGTTATGATCCGACAACCCCGAAGTGACAATAATCGGGATACTTCTCAGTGATGATCGTAGTTTGAGGAGTTCATGTATTCACTATGTGCTAATACTTTTTTTCCGGTTCTCTATTAAAAGGAGGCCTTAATATCCCTTAGTTTTTGTTAGGACCCCGCTGCCACGAGAGGGTAGGACAAAAGATGCCATGCAAGTTCTTTTCCATAAGCACGTATGACTATATTCGGAATACATGCCTACATTATATTGATGAACTGGAGCTAGTTCTGTGTCACCCTATGTTATAGCTATTGCATGAGGAATCGCATCCAACATAATTATCCATCATTGATCCAATGCCTATGAGCTTTCCACATATTGTGCTTCGCTTATTTACTTTTCCGTTGCTACTGTTACAATTACTACAAAACTGCTATCTATACTTTTGCCATTGTTACCATTACTATCATACTACTTTGCTACTAAATACTTTGCTGCAGATACTAAGTTATCCAGGTGTGGTTGAATTGACAACTCAACTGCTAATACTTGAGAATATTCTTTGGCTCCACTTGTGTCGAATCAATTAATTTGGGTTGAATACTCTACACTCGAAAGCTGTTGCGATCCCCTATACTTGTGGGTTATCACAACACATCATTGGCTCATAATATGTGGCATAAAGCACCATGTTCAAGTAGGGATTACAGCGGGGTGCGGGAGAGTGGACCACATAAAAGAGATGAGGATGGTGATGATGATGGTGATGTTGATGAAGACGATCATCGTGGAGATGATTCCCCTCCCGATGGCACTCCGGCGCCACTGAGAGAGAGGAGGAGAGGTCCTCCCCCTTGTGCTTCCTCCTCCATGGCCTCTCCTGGATATGGAGAGGTTCTCCCTCTGGTCCTTAGCCTTCATGGCGATGATGGCCCCTCCGAGATCCTCCTCCATGGCCGCCGATGATGATGGCCCCCTCCGGCAGGGTGCCAGAGAGGGCCTAGATTGATTTCTTATGGCTATTGAGGCTTGCGGCGGTAGAACTTCCGATGTAGGTTATTTTCTAGAGGTTTTTGTATTTATTGGAATTTTTGGCGTCGGTCTCACGTCAGGGGGGGTCTCGGAATCGTCCACGAGATAGGGGCCCATGCCCGGGGGGCCACCCTTGTGGACAGCTCGGGACTCTTCTGGCCCAACTATTTTACTCCAGGGGCTTCTTTTGGTCCATAAAAATTCATCAAAAATTGGCACGTCAATTGGACTCCGTTTGGTATTCCTTTTCTATAGAACTCAAAAACAAGGAAAAAACAGAAACTGGCACCGGGCTCTAGGTTAATAGGTTAGTCCCAAAAATCATATAAAATAGCATATAAATGCATATAAAACATCTACGATGGATAATATAATAGCATGGATACTTCATAAATTATAGATACGTTGGAGACGTATCAGCCTGCATTGCAAGGTATGAAGTTGCGTAAGACTCAAAGCCCGACCACGGCAGAAGATAGAGAGAGAATGAAAGTCATTCCCTATGCCTCAGCCATAGGTTCTATAAAGCATGCTATGCTGTGTACCAGACCTATTGTGTACCTTGCCATGAGTTTTGCAAGGGGGGTACAATAGTGATCCAGGAATGGATCACTGGACAACGGTCAAAATTATCCTTAGGTGCCTTAAAGAGGACTAAGGAAATGTTTCTCGGTTATGGAGGTGATAAAGAGTTCGTCATAAAGGGTTACGTCGATGCAAGCTTTGACACCGTTCCAGATGACTCTGAGTCTCAATCTGGATACGTATTGAATGTAGGAGCAATTAGCTAGAGTAGCTCCATGCAGAGCATTATAGACATAGAAATTTGCAAATTACATACGGCTCTGAATGTGGCAGACCCGTTGACTAAACTTCTCTCACAAGCAAAACATGATCACACCTTATTACTATTTGGGTGTTAATCACATGGCGATGTGAACTACATTATTTACTCTAGTAAACTCTTTGGGTGTTAGTCACATGGCGATGTGAACTAGATTATTGACTCTAGTGCAAGTGGGAGACTGAAGGAAATATGCCCTAGAGTCAATAATAAAGTTGTTATTTTATATTTCCTTATTCATGATAAAGGTTTATTATTCATGCTAGAATTGTATTGATTAGAAACTTAAATACATGTGTGAGTACATAAACAAATACCATGTCTCTAGTATGCCTCAACTAGAATAGCTCGTTGATCAAAGATGGTTAAGGTTTCTAGCCATAGACATGTGTTGTCATTTGATAATGGGATCAGATCATTAGGAGAATGATGTGATGGACAAGGCCCATCCATTAGCTCAGCATCACGATCGTTCAGTTTTATTGATAATTGCTTTCTTCATGTCAAATACACATTCCTTTGACTATGATATTATGCAACTCCCGTATACCGGAGGAATACCTTGTGTTCTATCAAACGTCACAATGTAACTGGGTGATCATAAAGATGCTTTGTAGGTATATCCAAAGCTATTTGTTGAGTTGGCATAGATCGAGATTAGGATTTGTCACTCCGAGTATCGGAGAGGTATCTTTGAGCCCTCTCAGTAATACACATCATAAGCTTGTATGCAAACGAATAAGGAGTTAGTCACGAGGTGATGTATTACGAAATGAGTAAAGAGACTTTCCGGTAACGAGATTGAACTAGGTATGAAGATACCGATGACCGAATCTCGGGCAAGTAACATACCGATGGACAAAGGTAATTGCGTATGTTGTCATAACGGTTCGACCGATAAAGATCTTCGTAGAATATGTAGGAGACAATATGGGAATCCAGGTTCTGCTATTGGTTATTGACCGGAGAGGTGTCTCGGTCATGTCTACACAGTTCCTGAACCTGTAGGGTCCGCACGCTTAAACGTTCATTGACGATATAGTGTTATATGAGTTATGTGATTTGGTAACCGAATGTTGTTCGGAGTCCTGGATGAGATCACGGACATGGCGGGGAGTCTCTAAATGGTTGAGAGGTAAAGATTGATATATAGCACAATGGTATTCGGACACCAGAAGTGTTTCGGAGGGTACCGGGTACATATTGGGTCACCGGAAAGGAGTTTCGGGCACCCCTGGCAAAGATATGGGCCTTATGGGCAAGTGAGGGAACATACCAGCCCACAAGGGGCTGGTGCGCCCCTATAGAGGCCAGCCCTATGAGGAGGAAAGGAAAGAGGGGAGGGAAAGGAAAGTGTGGAGTAGGACTCCTCCTTCCTTCCCTCCCCCCTTCTTTCCTTCCCCCTAGCTAGTTTATATATGGCAAGGGGGTGCGGCTTGGGAGGGACTCCAAGTAGGATTCCTCCTACTTAGGAGCCTCCTTTGGATGCTCCTCCCTCCCTCCCACCTATATATTGTAGGAGATATGCCCTAGAGGCAATAATAAATGTTATTATTTATCTCTGTGTTCATCATTATGTTTATGTTCCATGCTATAACTGCTATGGTTCTCGAGTCTACAATAACACGAGGCTTGAAGGATGACTCATATGCATATGTGGAATGATAAACGGTAAAATGTATTCCTAGTTTGGCCTCTAAGGCTAGCTCAAGTGTTGCATGATGGTTCTGTTTTCATGATCATGGGCATGACAATGCCGGCAACTTTGAGGGCACAATATTAGAAGAACATTTGTGTTGAATCGACCCGAATTGATGTTATGCTATGAGATAAGTTCGTCACAAGTTTATGGTTAATAACATAGAGATGGTTAATGTTTGCATAATTCCTTAGACCACGAGAGTATCGAGTTTCTACATGCTTGCTTCATGAACTTTGGGGTTTGTTAAACGTCATCCGTAAATGGGTGGCTATTACGGCGGCTTACGGGTTCATGGAAAAGTGTGTCAAGTAACTTGATAGCTCAAGATTGGGATTTGCTCCTCCGACGATGGAGAGATATTCTCGAGCCATCTTGGTGTTACGGTATCCTTCATCGCCTGGCTAGACACAGTGTGATTTGATCACTGGGATGCCGGAACACGGAAATGAGAAAAGAGAACAAAACCGGTAACGAGGTAACTAGCATAGTGGAAAAGTTGTTGATCCATGGGGATGCAAGTAAATCTCACCTCGTCTATTTGTAGCATATTGCGAAGCAACAGGAATAGCACGACAACTGGAGGTTCACTCGAATATTCATCCGTGTGGGTATAGGGGTCAATATCGGTGTCCACGGCTCCGATGTTCATCATTGATCGGAAAGGGTTCCGGTCATGTCTATACTTCACTGAACCTATAGGGTCACACGCTTAAGGGTCATCTATATGTTGAATACTAGACAGGGAGTCTGAGAGAAATTCGCGGAAAAAATTTCGGAGACAATGGAAGAGTTCTGGAGAGATAATAGAGAAATAGTTTCATAAAACCGAAAAGTTGTTTCGGGGTATACCATTAAGTCAAATTGGTTTTGGGACACGCCTGATAATTCTTGGAGGGTGCCAGAATTATTCTGGAAACTTCTAAGAATTCTCCGGGATAAAAATTGAAAATGTTTCGGAGCTGCCGGAACCACTTCAGATGCTTTTCGTAGATGAAAATCACTAATCCGGAATTGTTCTGGAATGCATTGAAAATTATTTTAGTGGGCACTGGAAATGTTCTAAGCCCACATAATTATTTTTAGTTCGAACGGACGCTAAAAAATGTCATCATGAATAGTGAAATCGGCTTTATGGTTACTTTATGGAAAGCCACCTTTTTGGGCTTTGCCCCAAAAGATCTAGGGATGACATGGAAGAGTGGGAACCCTTTTTGGGGGGTCCCACAATGGTTTTGGACGTACAAGAGGGGCTACTCCATGGAGCCCCACTTGCTTCCCCATAATGCCCTTTATGTGTGACATAAAACATGGGTATTTGGGGTTTTCCATGTCCCACACTTCCCCTTGGGTTTTCCTATAAATAGAGGTGGACATGCACTCTCCACTCTCACTCTTTCTCACATAAAAGTGCCATTGCAATGATCTGGCTTCTCTCCCCCTCCCAGCAAAATAGTTTCGTAGAGCCGAAAGGCTGTGTGGGTTCCGATGGGAACTAGTTCTGGACGGCGAAGCCCTGCCAAACAGATGACACCGTATGTGTGCAACTCTGTAGAGAGATCGTAGGTTCGGTCTTAGTTCGAGAGTGCCTCCCGAAGGGCTGTCTGTGTGACCATCTGAGTTTCAAAGGTCCTTCCAAAGGGTTGTCCGAGTGACTGTCTGAGTTTCGAAGGTCCTTCCGAAGGGTTGTCCGGGTGACCGTCCGAGGGATTGTCCGACCGCCTCCCAGAGGACAGTTTGAGGGGCAGATGAGGGTATTCATCCTCGCGGTTGGGAGGTTGTAAATCCTAGCTATGGAGATCTACACCGCCGATCGTCATCGACTCTACTCCCACTGCACTACGTGTTGGTAATGAAAAGACCAAACCTTGTATGCAGTCTCCATAGTGGTCCTGGGCTGGTGCGTAGGTCAGATTTTTTTTTTGGTTTCTGCTGCGTTACTCTACAGTGGCATCAAGAGTCATGCTATGCGCAGATGCAGGTTACGATCTAGAATACCTAGAGATGGAAGGGTATTGCACAATATAATTAGGTAGTAGATGAGTTCTATTACTGAAAATTATTTGTGCAGGTAGCAGATGAAATCTGTTACCTGATGTTCCTGTTGCTTCCCTAGAATTTGCATAATCCCGATCTTGACGGCATGGTGGAACCTCACAAAGTTCTGGAAATCCGTGATCCTTTCATGCTGCTCCTGAGTATGTGGATTGACAGATCAACGAAGTGCTAACAGTTCTTTGGGTTCCACCATAGTTAAAGAAAGATGGATGTTTCGCAGATGAAAGGGCAATGCAGATGTGATCTACACGGGGGGTCATGCGTATGACAAAGTTTAGTATGGGGCTCGAGATTTTATTATCTCGTGCTTCATACACCCTTAAAAGTTAATCTAACGACTTGAATAATCATACTTGATGATGAACGTTGGTAGCTGCGGTTTAAGTCAAAACCTTAGAAGCCATGTAAAATAAAATTTTGCATAAACCGATTAGAGGCGTCTAACTTGATTTTGCATGATGTGCATGTAATATGGTATAGCAGTGGTCATATTAATTCGATTATGTATGAGATGACTATATGATGTAATTTGATTAACATGACTTGCATGTCCAGATTCGGCATGATGGGTGGAGCCAGATGATTGTCACTTTAATGACCTGCGTGTCAACCTTAAGCAATGCAATTATTTTATTAGCTATAGAGATAGCAATATTATCTAGTGCATCGACAAGGTGGTGGCAATCTTCGTGAAGGTGAACACCGACGCAAATGCCGAAGACAAAGAAATGAAAGACTTCTCCATCTGAAAGGGCTATACCATATCATGCTATTATGAATTGCCTGAGATGTTTATACCTTATGTTGCACCCTTCTTGATTGAGCGGTAGTCGCTTTTTATTAGGGTGATCTCTTAGAAAAATATCAACTAGTTAGTGTTCTCCCAAGTGTAGCACCGTCACGGCACCAAACTTTTCGGGGTGCGCCATGTCCACATGGGTACGAACGATTAGAGAAGTGTGAGGCGGGTGAGGTCAGACCTTGCAGCGAGATCACTTGGTTGTCTTGATGTTCTAGCTTGATCGTCCTGAGCTCGGAACACGCCCATCGAAAGATGAAGAGGAGTCACATAGAGATGTGATCGGCATGTTTGCCCACCAACTGAAAATATCGTCATTAGTGATGTCCACATCAATGGCATTGAATTCAAATGTGGATCTTGTATCACTCACAATCAATTATGAGAGATATTGATTTGATGGGAGCACACTGTAGAATTAACTTGTTCAATTCTCAGTGCAATTAATTTTGAACACCATCTAAGTGTGATTTGAAGGAAATATGCCCTAGAGGCAATAATAAAGTTATTATATCATGATAAATGTTTATTATTCATGCTAGAATTGTATTAACCGGAAACTTAGTACATGTGTGAATACATAGACAAAACATAGTGTCCCTAGTATGCCTCTACTTGACTAGCTCGTCAATCAAAGATGGTTATGTTTACTAATCATAGACATGTGTTGTCATTTGATGAACGTGATCACATCATTAGGAGAATGATGTGATGGACAAGACCCATCCGTTAGCTTTGCATTATGATCGTTACAGTTTAATTGCTACTGCTTTCTTCATGACTTATACATGTTCCTCAGACTATGAGATTATGCAACACCCGAATACCGGAGGAACACCTTGTGTGCTATCAAACGTCACAATGTAACTGAGTGATTATAAAGATGCTCTACAGGTGTCTCCAAAGGTGTTTGTTGGGTTTGCATAGATCGAGATTAGGATTTGTCACTCTTGTTTCGGAGATGCATCTCTGGGCCCTCTCGGTAATGCTCATCACTATAAGCCTTGCAAGCAATGTGATTAATGAGTTAGTTGTGGGATGAAGCATTACGGAATGAGTAAAGAGACTTACCATAACAAGATTGAACTAGGTATGATGACACCGATGATCGAATCTCGGGCAAGTAACATATCGATGACAAAGGGAACAACGTATGTTGTTGCGCGGTTTGACCGATAAAGATCTTCGTAGAATATGTAGGAGCCAATATGAGCATCCAGGTTCCGCTATTGGTTATAGATCGGAGATGTGTCTCGATGATGTCTACATAGTTCTCGAACCCGTAGGGTCCGCACGCTTAACGTTCGATGACGATTCGTATTACGAGTTATGTGTTTTTGATGACCGAAGTTTGTTAGGAGTCCCGGATGAGATCACGTACATGACGAGGAGTCTTGAAATGGTTGAGAAATAAAGATTGATATATTGGACTATGTTATTCGGACACAGGAAGAGTTCCGAGTGGTTTCGGGTAAAAACAAAGTGCTGGAAGGGGTTACCGGAACCCCACGGGGAAGCAATGGGCCATCATGGGCCATAGGGGTGAGAGAGGACAGCCCACATAGGGGAGCCCCCCCATGGGGAGTCCGAATAGAACAAGGAGAGGGGGCGCGGCCCCCCTTTCTCTCTCCCTCTCCCTCTCCCTTCCTTCCCCTCTTCCTCCAGGTGGAATCCTACTAGGACTTGGAGTCCTAGTAGGACTCCCTTCTCCTAGCGCCCCCTGCAAGGGCCGGCCGGCCTCCCCCTCTCCTCCTTTATATACGCGGGCAGGGGGCACCCCAAAGGACATCAAGTTCTCTTAACCGTGTGTGGTGCCCCCCTCCAAAGTTACACACCTCGGTCATATCGTCGTAGTGCTTAGGCGAAGCCCTGCGCCGGTAAACATCATCAACACCATCACCACACTGTCATGCTGACGGAACTCTCCCTCGTCCTCAACTGGATCAAGAGCTCGAGGGACATCATCAGGCTGAACATGTGCTAAACGCGGAGGTGTCGTACATTCGGTGCTTGGATCAGTTGGATTGTGAAGACGTTCGACTACATCAACCGCGTTAACTAAACGCTTCCGCTTCCGGTCTACGATGGTACATGGACACACTCTTCCCTCTCGTTGCTATGCATCTCCTAGATAGATCTTGCGTGATCGCAGGAAAATTTTGAAATAACTACGTTCCCCGACATGATTAGCATAGCAGTTGTAGAATAATGGCTCGTGTTTCCACCATCCCTATTAAAATTGAATAGGTGTTAATATCTGGTTAAATTTTTACGGTTGGTAACGTAATGTTAGGATTGTCCTTAGGAGTGCCGAGAAGGACTTTGTACTATCGCATGCTTTCGGTATTCTCCCGCAAATGCTATGGATGATGTGACTCTCGCCCATCGATCCAAAAGCTAGAATTCCATTACGCTCAAGTGCAAAATATTTGCTTCCATGAGACCCAAACTTCAAGAGTTTGGGATAGTTATGTGATATTCATGGAACTGAAAATCATTTTCAGATACAAACAAAGCAATGTTTGTTTGCAAAGAATTAGTAAAGTGTTTACTGGGCATTTGACTGTTAGGAGAGGGATCCAAAAGAATGCCTATCATGTGATGATGGTGAAGAAAACAATTGCTTAAAGAGAAAGGGAATGTCCAAAGGGTGTTAGTGAGACTTTCACCCCTAGGAAGTTTGGGGCTAATGTCACTTTTAAGTTGGGTGCTTCTTCTGATAATAGGATAAATACTAAAAGTTAAACTATTAGAGGTATAAAGATAGAAAGAAAGAAGATTGGAATATCCAGCTCATGTATGAATGTCATACAAGTTTTTGATGTATAGAAGGTTGGTCAAAGATATAGTTCTTGGGAATTATGGTTAAACATGTTAATCACTAATTCTTGGGCATTGTGAGTTAATCACAAAGATTCCCGCTTAATTGCATTCTGTTGCGAATCGATGTAAGAACTACTATGGCCTAAGAAGACTAGCCAGGAATGGGGTTTTAATACGTGCTGGGAACATAGTAAAAGTTACTATACCTTCCATCGGTGTATTACCTATGTATTTTCTTTCATAATTCATTTTAGAGCTTTACACACTCTAGCCCTTTGCATAAGGTATCTTCCAAGAAGGTTGTTCATAAGAGAACTTTTGATGTTCAGTATTATGAATAAACATAAGGGTCATACTTTCATTATGAATGACATGTATGTTATGAATAATGACATTAATATATTACCTCTGTGTTTACTTTCATAATTCATTTTAGAGTTTCATACACTCTATCCCATTGCACAATGTTTGTTCCAAAAGGGTTGTTCATAAAAGAACAATTGTTGTTCAGTATTATGAATAACATGAAGGGACATGCTTCCATCCAAGATGGGATGTATGTTATGAATATTGATGGTAAAATGATACATCCATAACACTCACGCTAAATGCCGCAAGACTAAGAGAATACCACACATGTGTGCCACTGCATTTGGTCACATTGGAGAAACCCACATGGAAAAATTACATTATGATGGATTTTGAAGTCGTTTGATTTTGAATCATCTGATACTTGCAACTTTCCTCCGAAAAGTGAAGTGACTGAAATACCGTTCATAGGCCATATAGAACGAGCAACAAACTTACTGGTAATCATACATTTTGATGTGTGTAGTTCAATAATTATTGTTGCAAGTAGTGGATTTATCTATCTTCAGAAATGACTCAAGTAGATATATGGATATTTACTTAATGAGATGTAAGTCTGGATCTATTGAAATCATTCGAAAGGTTTTCAAAATGAAGAAGAAATTATTGTAATAAGAAAATTATGTTTCTGCACTTAGATTGCAGAAAGGAATATTTGAGTTACAAGTTTAACGAATGTCTGATGAGTTGTGAAAAGAGTTTCATAACTTACACCTCCCGGAACACCACTATGAGTGGAATGTCTCTGAAGATGTAATCAAACCATTTATGACATGGTAAGATCAAAGATGACATAAATAAATTTGCCATTATCACTTTTAAAGAGTAATGCTTTAGAGACTGTGGCTTTTACATTAAAAAGAGCTCCATCAGATCTGTTGAAATGATAGCATGGTATGGTACGCCCAACCATGTTATATCTTTTCTTAACATTTGGAATATGGGGCTTGTGTAAAGGTTACAAACCTATTCCAAATCAGAAAAGTGCTACTTTGTAAGTTATCCCAAGTCATTGGGTATTCCCCTACCACTATACCGAGGCAAAGGATTTTGCCACAAAACGGTATTCTTTGAAAGAGAATAGTTCTTGCAAAAAGGTGAGTGGGAGGATAGTGCAACTCGATGAGATAACAAGTATCTTCGTCATCAGTTCAAAGGAAAGGAACCTTGGAAGTGATTCCAGAGTTTCCTACTGCGACTGATACGGAAGCCTCTACATGAGATGTATGGACTTCGGTCAATCTTGCAGCTGAACAATGTAGGTAAAGCTCGTGCAAACCTCTCAGGTGCGCAAATGAGATATTGTTGTTATACACAAGTAAGCATTGATGGGCCCTTACTCCGAAATTGGCTAAATGCCAATATAATCCGAGATACTTTCCATAAATGATTCAAGATTTAAATCTTGATAAACCCTCTGAAAGACTTAAAGTCTAACAGATTGTAATGGGACTATAAACTAATATGGATAAAAATGTTTTATCCATTAAGCTCAACTTGTTGCAATAACAAGTTCAAGGAGTTGAGTACAATGAGATTGTCTCACTGTAGCAATGCTTAAAGTCGGTTCAGGTTGAACTAGCAATTAATACATATTTCAAACATGAGATATGAAACATGGATGACAAAAGAATTTCCATGAAATAGAAATACAACATAGGACTTGTACGTGATACAATCCAAAGGTTTTTGTCGGTCCAGAGGCTGCTAGTAAGTATGCAAACTTCAGAGTTCCAGCAATGGACAGAAGAGAGCAAAATGGAGTTGGAATCTTCATTTTTGATGGAATGGTCAAAGGGGTTTGACTTCTTCAATGGGTAACGAAAGATGCTTGTGGTTTCAAAAAAGTAAGTGGGGGCATAATCTGAAAACCTTGTGTGCTTGACACATTGTTAATTGGAAATAAATTTCTTGACACTAATTAGGACTTCATTTGAAAATAGTTCTTCGATGAAGTGCTTGGGCTAAATAGTCTTGATATTAGGCATAATGATGTATGGAGGTAGATTTACCTAATGGGGATGATCAAAAATACATATTGACAAGATGCTAAAACCGTTTCGCACTAACAACGACAAGGAGTGATAATTGCCAAAGTCACATGGAAAGAGTTTTTGCAAGACTCGGTGTCCCAAAACACTCATGAGCAAAATACATGATGGAGATTGAACACACTCCTGTGTTTGGATTAATCATGTATTTCATGGTATGTAAAACAACCAGATATGTCCAATACTACCAAGCTGTTGCGAGGATAGATACCAAAGTGATCAAAAGTACTAACCATGGGACAAGAGTGAAAAAAGGTCATTGAGTACTAAAGTAGCACTGATCACATGTTTTCTCGCAAGTGGAGATCATGAAGAGTTCATTGTAAAAGGTTGCATCAGTACAGTCTTCATCATTTCTCCATGCGATTTTCAATTGAAATTGAGGGTTTTGTGTAACACACAATATGGTGGCACAGTTAGTTGGAAATTGTTCCAAACAAGTTACTGTGGCAAATTCTATAACAGAGGCGAAGTATGTTGCCGCTTTAGAAGTGATAAAGACAAAGATGTTGAATCATATAGTTCATTCATGAACTTAGTATGGTTCCAAGAAGGCTTTGGTCAATGGGACACTATTGCAGATAGTTGCTCCATAGCTCAGTCTGAGGAATCAGGTTTCGACCAATGATTCACATATATACAAAGCCAAGTCCACACAAAATATGAATTTTGTGGACGCATGAAAACACGAGGATATGCAAAGATACACACGGAGCTGAAGTTGTCAGATCACTTAGACATCATGCTATACCACAAGCGAAGCATTTTTACACCAGTATGCCATAGGTGTGAAGTGCATTAGCATTGACTAGATTATTGACTCTAGTGCAAGTGGGAGTCTGTAGGAGATATGCCCTAGAGGCAATAATAAATGTTATTATTTATCTTCATGTTCATCATTATGTTTATGTTCCATGCTGTAACTGCTATGGTTCTCGAGTCTACAATAACACGAGGCTTGAAGGAAGACTCATATGCATGTGTGGAATGATAAACGGTAAAATGTATTCCTAGTTTGGCCTCTAAGACTAGCTCAAGTGTTGCATGATGGTTCTGTTTTCCTGATCATGGGCATGACCATGCTGGCAACTTTGACGGCATAATGTTCGAAGAACATTTTTGTTGAATCAACCCGAATTGATGTTATGCTATGAGATAAGTTCATCACAAGTTTATGGTTAATAAAACAGAGATGCTTAAGGTTTGCATAATTCCTTAGACCATGAGAGTATCAAGTTTCTTCATACTTGCTTCATGAACTTTGGGGTTTGTTAAACGTCATCCGTAAATGGGTGGCTATTACGGCGCCTTATGGGTTCATGGAAAAGTGTGTGAAGTAACTTGATAGCTCAAGCCTGAGATTTTCTCCTCCGATGATGAAGAGATATTCTCGGGCCCTCTCGGTGTTACGGTATCCACCATCATCTGGCCAGACATAGTGTGATTTGATCACTAGGATGCCGGAACACGGAAATGAGAAAAGAGAACAAAACCGGTAACGAGGTAACTAGCATAGTGGACAAGTTGTTGATCCACGGGGATGCAAGTAAATCTCACCTCAGCTATTTGTAGCGTATCACAAAGCAACACGAATAGAGCACGGCAACTGGAGGTTCACTCGAATATTCATTCGTGTGGGTATAGGGGTCAATATGGGTGTCCACGGCTCCAATGTTGATCATTGATCGGAAAGGGTTCCGGTCATGTCTATACTTGACCGAACCTATAGGGTCACACGCTTAAGGGTCATGTATCTACTGAATATTAAACAGGGAGTCTGAGAGAAATTCGTCGAAAAAGTTTCGGAGACAATGGAAGAGTTCCGGAGAGAGAATAGAGAAATAGTTTCGTAAAACCGAAAAGTTGTTTCTGGGTATACCATTAAGTCAAATTGGTTTCGGGACATGCCTGATAATTCTTGGAGGGTGACAGAATTATTTCGGAAACTTTTGGGAATTTTCTGGGAAAAAAACCGGAAATGTTCTGGAGCTGCCGGAACCACTTCAGATGCTTTTCGCAGATGAAAATCACTAATCCGGAATTGTTCCGGAATGCATTGAAGATTATTTTAGTGGGTACTGGTAATGTTCTAAGCCCACATAAATATTTTCAGTTCGAACGGACGCTGAAAAATGTCGTCATGAATAGTGAAATCAACTTTATGGTTACTTTATGGAAAAGGCACCTTTTTGGGTCTAGGGAGACATGGAAGAGTGGGAACCCTTTTGGGGGGGGTCCCACAAGGGTTTTTGACATCCAAGAGGGGCTGCTCCATGGAGCCCCACTTGCTTCCCCATAATGTCCTTTATGTGTGACATAAAACATGGGTATTTTGGGTTTTCCATGTCCCACCCTTTCCCTTAGGTTTTCCTATAAATAGAGGTGGAGATGCAGTCTCCACTCTCACTCTTTCTCACATACAAGTGTCATTGCAATGATCTGGCTTCTCTCCCCCTCCCAACGAAATAGTTTTATAGAGCCGAAAGGCTGTGTGAGTTCCGATGGGGACTAGTTCTGGACGGCGAAGCCCTGCCGGATAGATGACACCGTATGTGTGCAACTCTGTAGAGAGATCGTAGGTTCGGTTTTAGTTCGAGAGTGCCTCCCGAAGGGCTGACCGTGTGACCGTCTGAGTTTTGAAGGTCCTCCCGAAGGGCTGTCCGAGTGATCGTCCGTATTTCGAAGGTCCTCCCAAAGGGCTGCCCAAGTGACCGTCCAAGGTATTGTCCGACCGCCTCCCGGAGGGCTGTCCGAGGGGCGGACGAGGGTATACATCCTCGCGGTTGGAAGGTTGTAAATCTTAGCTGCGGGGATCTGCACCGCCGATCTTCATCGACTCTACTTCCGCTGCGCTACGAGTCGGTAACGAAAAGATCAAACCTTGTATGCAGTCACCATAGTGGTCCTGGGATGGTGCGTAGGTCAGAAATTTTTTGTTTTCTGCTGCGTTACCCTACATATATATATGTGGGAGGGGGCGCCTAGCACACAACAGACAATTGCCTAGCTGTGTGTGGCGCCCCCTCCATCATTTACACCCCTCGATCATATTTTTGTAGTGGTTAGGTGAAGCCCTGCGGAGATCACTTCACCATCACTGTCACCACATTGTGGTGCTACCGGAACTCATCCACTACCTCGCCGTCTTGCTGAATCAAGAAGGCTAAGGACGTCATCGAGCTGAACGTGTGCAGAATGCGGAGGTGTCGTGCGTTCGGTACTAGATCGGTCGGAGCACGAAGAAAGCACTACTACATCAACTGCGATGTGAAACGCTTCCGCTAACCGTCTACGAGGGTACGTAGAGACACTCTCCCTCTCATTGCTATGCATCTCCATGGATAGATCATTGCGTGTGCATAGAATTTTTTTGTTTTCCGTGCAACGTTCCCCAACAACTGTTAGATTCCATGAGGATACTTGGTTGGGAGAGACACCCTTAGCTTTACAGTATCCCCGTCTTTATATATTGTCCAACGAAAAGATATTTCTATTGCCTATGTTTTGGGACATGCCCCTTGAAATGTTGCTTCCCGTCATGCAATCATCAGGGTGAAGTGGACGAATTGGGTGCATTTTATTACTAGGTTGATGACAATCAACCTGACGAATTGGGTGTTTTTTTATGTATTGTGATCTTTTTCTTTTTGCGGGGCAAAGGGAGATTCTCTATTGCTTAAGGAGGCAAGTCAGCCAGTACAGTTTTACAATTCACTCATGCCCGAGCCCAGCCATACCGCAATAGAGGGGTGGGGGTACTTCTACAAGTGATCTTATTAATACTGGATTGCCTTATAACCACAAGTTAATTTAGAAACTTAATGTCCCTTTAAATTTATGTTTTACATGGTATATTGATTGGAGAGTTATCCTAATAACCGAAGGTAACTTAAAATATGGTAGGGTTGCACAAAATATGTCTTTTGTAAAAATGAGGAAATGATTTAGCATCTTTCCTAGATGGCCCACTTGCTAAGATCATGTGGTGTTCTAGTTATATAGCATTTATTTTGCCCCCATCATCTAGTATTTCGAATCTGTTCGGTAACTGGTTACATGGAGTGCACCCAAAATTAAAGGGAAAATTTGGATGGGAGTTTATTGTTTACTTTAGGCAACATGGAATAGACACAATGACTGTAGTTTTAATAGGACAAAAGCTTACCTTTCTTGCATGCCATCTATATGTGGTCCTATTTTCTTGGGGAGAGAATCAAGTAATCACGGTCTTTGGATGCAACATGTAAGTCCCGAGAGGAAGGATTCGAATAGATCGGTGGATTGGGTGTTTGATTTACTGGCAAATCAACGAGATACGGGATACAAGGGCGGAATCGCCAAGGGCAGATACCCCATCTTGCGTACGAACTAGGGTTCTAGCTACCACTAAGGACTTATCCAATTACATCTTGCCCGAACCAGCCTCGGTGCCCAGCATATAAGCTCCCCTCCAGCTCACCGCGGTAAACAGTGATTAACGACTACGTTACAGTGATCGGTTTAATCTCATTGGGTAAAACGGCGAGGACGCATCCGAGCCGTTGATCTGCTATGAAACGGTATCTTCGCCTCTGCACCGTTGGATAACTGAACTTGGATTGCGTCATCTTCTATCTTCAGAAGTAGCGAGGTTCAGGTCCTGACAATGCCGCCGCCATGACGACCGCCTTGTCCTCAAGGCGAAATAGCTTATGCCCTGGAAATGTCTTGTTGAGAAATGTCGCATCCTCCCACGTAGCATCATCAGGAGCCGGACTTTCCCATTGCACCAGACACTGTCCCTCTAGTGTTTTGTTCCTCTGAATGACTCTGCGGTCCAGAACTGCCACTGGAATGGTTTTCACATAGCCTTCTGGTGTGACCAATGGAACATGAGGTAGTGGAACTGCGTGATGACCAATGTGCTTCTTTAGCTGGCTGATGTGGAACACAGGATGAATGTTTGTTCCTTCTGGAAGTTGAAGTTTGTAAGCCACAGCACCAATTCTCTCCAATATTTTGTAAGGTCCATAGAATTTTGACCGCAGTTTGAGAGAGCCTCGAAGACCAAAAGCATTTTGTCTGTATGGTTGTATTTTGAGAAACACTAGATCCCCCACTTCCAGTTGTCTATCTGTGCGTTTCATATCTGCAAAATGCTTGATTCTTCCTTGAGCATGTTCTAAATTTGCTTTCAACCTTTGCACCATGTGTTCTCTTTGTGAAACTGTCAAGACTGCTTCAGGAGACAGAGACTGATCTGCAGCAAATTCTCCTATCTGAGGTGGTTTGTAACCATATAGGGCCTGGAAGGGAGTGCACTTTAACGAGGAATGATAGCTGGTGTTATACCATAATTCTGCTAATTGTAGCCACTTCATCCACTTCTTTGGTTCTTGAAAAACCATGCCTCTCAAATAAGCTTCTAGACACTGATTTACCCTCTCTGATTGTCCATCTGTTTGAGGATGAGATGCAGTACTGAATCTGATATGCACTCCAAATGCTTTAAATAGTTCCTGATATAAAGCACTTGTGAAAATAGGGTCTCTGTCAGATACAATGCACACTGGCATTCCATGCAACTTGATCACATTATCCATAAGTGCCTCAAACACTGTCTGCACTGAATATGGGTGAGATAAAGGCAGAAAATGGGAGTATTTAGTGAATCTGTCTACTACCACCAGAATAACCTCCTTTCCTTGTGAGTTTGGCAGTGTTGTGATGAAATCCATAGTGATATGAGCCCAAGCCATATCAGGGACAGGAAGAGGTTGTAATAACCCAGTAGGATAAATGTGTTCCACTTTATTTAGCTGACAAACTGGGCACTGACTGACATATATCTCAATGTCTTTCTTCATGTTGGGCCAGTAGAAGAATTTTTTAATTCTGAAATAGGTAGCTTTAATCCCAGAGTGACCTCCTAACGCAGAAGAATGGAACGTTTGCAACAACTTCTGCCTGAAATCATTAGAAGCTCCCACATAGATTCTATTTTTGTATTTCAACAGACCTTGATGTGTTGTAAACTTAGGTGTTTCCTCATTATCTGTAGCTACCTTCTTTAGGATTTTGTCAGTATCCCAATCTCCTTGGTAACTTTTCATGACATCCTCAGTCCAGGTGGGTACTACTACAGTCACATTGTTGCACTGCATGTTTTGTACAGTATCCCTTCTGGACAGTGCATCTGCTACTGTATTTTCTCTGCCTTTCTTATACTCAATAGTGTAGTCATACTCCAACAGTTTGAGGAGTAGCTTATGCTGTATGCCCTCAGTTAACCTTTGAGTAGTCATATACTTTAAAGATTGTTGATCTGTTTTAATGATCAACTTGTTTCCCCACACATAGTGTCTCCATTTCTTTAGAGCTTCCAGTATGGCCATTGCTTCCTTTTCATAGATGGATTGGGCAGCAGATTTTGGTCCTAAACTTTTGCTGAGAAAAGCTATAGGCTTGCCCTGTTGCATAAGAACAGCTCCAAGTCCTTTTGCACATGCATCAGCTTCTATGGTGAAAGGAAGAGCAAAGTTTGGCAGTGTGAGAACAGGATAACTGGTCATTGTGTTTTTCAGATTCTGAAATGCTTTATCCTGTTCAGGACCCCACTGAAAAGCATCTTTCTTTAGCATATCATGGAGAGGTCTGCAAATTTGCCCATACTGCTTCACAAATCTCCTGTAATAGCCAGTCAAACCAAGAAACCCTCTTAGCTGTTTCACATTCTCAGGTGTTGGCCACTCCCTGACTGCCTGAATTTTACTTGGATCAGTTGCTACTCCTTTCTCTGAAATGATGTGGCCTAAATAAGACACATGATTTGTTGCAAAAGTGCACTTTGATAGTTTCACATATAGTTCATGTTTTTGCAACGTAGCAAAAGTCCTTTCTAGATGTATGTAGTGTTGTTCCATTGATTTGCTAAACACTAACATATCATCAAAAAATACTAGAATGAACTTTTCCTTCTCTGGCTCATTGACTTCCTCACACACATTGTTCATCATTCCTTGGAAAGTGCCTAGGCCACAAGCCAAACCAAAAGGTACTGCTTTATATTCATAGTGTCCCATGTGTGTCCTGAAAGCAGTTTTGGGAATGTCCTCTGGAGCCATCCTTATTTGGTGATATCCAGACCTCAAGTCCAATTTTGAGAACACTTTTGCTCCATTTAACTCATCCAGCAGATCCTCAATAATGGGCATAGGAAACTTGTTCTTGATAGTGATTGCATTTAGTTCTCTGTTATCTACACACAATCTCCACCCTCCATCTTTCTTTCTGACCATAATTGCAGGAGAAGAAAAAGGGCTGAAACTCTCCTGTATTTCCCCCTTTTTAATTAACTGCTTGATTATTTCTTCCATTGCTGCTTTCTGGTAATGAGGCACTCTGTATGGTCTGAGATTTGGGGGTTTTGCTCCTTCTTGAAGCACAATCTTGTGATCACAATTTCTTTTGGGAGGTAGCTTGTCAGTTTCCTGAAATATTGCTGCATATTTCTGTAACAGAGGATGTACAACTGCTGGGTGTTCTGACTGTTCTTTGCTGGGTTCAGATTCCATTTCCTGTATCTGTAATATATATCCCATCACTCCCTTGGACAGGAGCTTCTCCATTTTAGCAGCAGATAATATGCATTTCTTCTTTGGTATTGTATGATCATAGAGTGTTATGGGCTGTCCATTCTTTGTTACTATCAAAATTCTCTCTACCAAATCCAGACAGATAGGACTATACTGATATATCCAATCAGCTCCTAATATAATGTCATAGGACTATAAATCCAATACTTTAAAACTGCTGCAGAATGAGTGTCCTTGAATTTTGAAATCCATATTAGCAACTTTGGATGTGGATAAAAGTTTGCCTCCCCCAGCTACTGTAACTTTCCTTGGAGACATTGGCTGCTGATTGCAGTTGCATTTAATAGCAAACTCAGTGCTAATGAATGTGTCTGAAGAACCACTGTCAAACAGGGCTGTTGCTTTTTTTCCTGCAATTTCCACTATCAGAGAAAAAGTGTTTGCTCCTGGTGTCCCTTCCACTGCATGGACTGAGATGTGCATGTCCTGTGTAGGTTTTTCTACAGTATCCGTGCTTTTCTCTTTATCAGGAGTATTTGGAGCTGTATGGTATGTATGTTCCTGTCCCAAGGAATCCTCTGTATTGTCACTGTCATCCTCCTCATCCACCTCTTGTAAGATGTGAATTGTCTTTCCAATTTTGCACTTGTGCTGTCTTGACCATGGCTCCCTGCAGTACCAGCAAGCCCTAGCATCTTTAGGAAAAGGAACTGTATACTTTTCCTGCTGTGGTAGCTGTACTTGTAGAGGTGTTGTAGAATTTCTGTGTGCAGGTTGATAGCTTTTGGCTTTGTACACATTAGTATTCTGAACTTTTCTGGCAGCTGCAGCCTTCTCATAAACCTTAGCATACCAGTATGCCTCTATATTCCCTTTGGTTTCTGTCCACAAACTTCATGTTTAATGTCACCTCTGAGGCCTCCAATGAAACAGCTTAGCAAAAAAAATTCTTGAAGGCAGGGATGGTCTCTTTTCACCAGAGCTACACATTGTTCAAAATTATCTATGTATTGAGCTCCAGTATTGGTTTGCTGAATATTCTTCAACAATTCCACTGCTTCATGTACACTTGCTTCTGAGAACCTGTCAGCTAACATCTGACAAAACTGCTGCCAAGTCACCATTTGCCATGGCACACATATATTCTTAAGCCAATTTGAAGCTCTGCCCTGTAAATGACCAGTAGCCAGGTTGACCCATTGATCATATGGAGTTCCTGACATGTCAAAAAACTTCTCACATGCTATGAGCCATCCAATAGGATCATCTCCATGAAACAAGGGAATTTCTAGCCTTGGTCCTTTTAAAACTGCTTCTGCAAAATAGGATGGACCTCCTAATTGAGTAGCATATTGATTTCTCTGCATGTCATAAAGATTTCCTACTGGTTGGTATACTGGGGGCATTCCTTGGGTAGTTGTGGTTGTGTTGATGTATTGACCAGTGATAGGATTATAAGTGTGAGGAGGGGAAAACAGTGGAGCACTTACAGGAGCAAAATATCCACTATTCCCAGAAAATCCCTGTGTATGAGCCTGAACTGTTGCACTCACATTTGCAGGTGCCACTCTGAACTGTCCATTTACAGGCACTTCTTGTTGTTTCCCTGCACACACTGTTGTGCTTTCAGTCATCAGTTGTGATGTTGGCAAATTGGACGTCACTCCAGCTATATTTGTGACTGGTCCTTATTCCTGCCTTTTGAACTCCTGTTCCAAATTTCTCCCCACTGCCTCTGCTTCACTGTGCATACTGTTATGCTGTGCATCTGCGATGTTACCACTCTTACTTGTCTGGCCCTCCTTCATTGTGATTTCTGGTGATATTAGCTCTGTCTTCTGACTTGTAATACCCATTCTTGCCAAAATCAACTGTAAGGTTTGTTGAATGCCGTCATTCATCTCTGCTAATTTTGCTTCTACTTTCGGCATCGTGATCATCTCGGACCTTAGCTTGGTAACCTCCTGTTTGAGATCTTGTAGCCCTTCAACCTCTGCTCTCAGATCTGCCACTTCCTTCTCCACACGGTCCACTGTGATCTGAACTTTTGCTCTTGTGTCCGCCATCTGCGACTGAGACAGATCTTGCTGTGTTGCTCACGAAATCCCTCTCTGGTACACGGATCCTGTCAAATCCCGGAATTTCACCACCGAGAGAAGGTCTCTCAGCAACCGGATCGGACTCAGAAATCTGTACCCGAATGTTCACCTCCGCCTTGTCGCCGCCACCTGACACCGCCGCCGCGAACTGGGAGGGACGGGAGGGATTTTACGAGAGATCCCAACCTCCTGCTCTCCACATCCCGAATCGCCGCCGAAAACTCGTTGCCGAGGATTGAACCTGGTCGCTCTGATACCTTTGTAAGTCCCGAGAGGAAGGATTCGAATAGATCGGTGGATTGGGTGTTCGATTTACTGGCAAATCAACGAGATACGGGATACAAGGGCGGAATCGCCAAGGGCAGATACCCCGTCTTGCGTACGAACTAGGGTTCTAGCTACCACTAAGGACTTATCCAATTACATCTTGCCCGAACCAGCCTCGGTGCCCAGCATATAAGCTCCCCTCCAGCTCACCGCGGTAAACAGTGATTAACGACTACGTTACAGTGATCGGTTTAATCTCATTGGGTAAAACGGCGAGGACGCATCCGAGCCGTTGATCTGCTATGAAACGGTATCTTCGCCTTTGCACCGTTGGATAACTGAACTTGGATTGCGTCGTCTTCTATCTTCAGAAGTAGCGAGGTTCAGGTCCTGACACAACATGTGGAAGATGTTCGCTCAGGGTTTATTTAACCCATTTGAGTAGCAGATAGGTGATGCATGAGGCCCATTTTATCTTGTTGTCGGTCGTTTGTAATCCACTTAGGCATTACCTTCTAGACTACAATTATTTTATTTTATTTTTTGCAGGAATAGACTATAAATAACTTGCAAACACTGCAGTAAGTAATTGGGTATTGTGCGCATCAATCGATGTAGAGGGCCGGGATTTTAACCCTGTTTTTAACCTTGATAGTTGACAAGCTGAAACAGTTCTCTGTTTCTTTTGTTGTAGGCCAACGTATTACATGTGTGCGGTTAATTCTCTCCTGAGCTTGTGCCTGTATATCCGCGATGCACAATCAATTAACTGCTATAATGATGATCTGTTGTGCTGGTGTTCGGGATCAAAATTTAGTGCTCATTTCAGTGAGAACCAAGAAAATTGTTTGTGTACAAATGTACAATACGACGAACGTATTAGTAGCTGCAAGAACATTCGGCTAGAAGTCAAGACCTCACAGGAGGGATGGGTTGTCCCTGGATGGAAGCATAACTTGCAGAACGTGGAAGGATGATCAGGCTCGTCGTTCTCGATGGCGCATTCAGCCATACCTTATCAGGGAGAGAAGATGGACGACACCACCATCAATTCCACCACCGTGCATTCCATGTGCCAGATCTCATCTTTAAATTCGCGTACCAACAACCAGTTCTCCAGCTTTCAGTTTCTGGCCTTTCCCGTGTTTGGATCCGCAACCAGCTGTTTCCGCGGTTGTCCTTTTTGGTCTGGTTCAAAGGACCCCTATGGGCTATGGCTATGGCCCCGCCCTATATACACTGTTTCACTGTACGTACGCACTTGCCCCGGCAGACCAAGAGCAGCGAGAGGTCCCTCTCTCGTCGCAATGGCGTCCTCGCTTCGCCATTGCGTGCTCTTGGCCTCGCTCCTTTGCGCCGTTTCCGTCGCGCTCACTTCTGTCTCCGGCGGCGGCTCCGGGCTCGGCCCAATCACCACCAATGGCCGGAACTACACCAAGGTTTGCGACGCGGCCCGGTTCGTGGCCATGGGTCTTGAAATGGGTGGCTTCCGGTACTGCGACGCCTCCCTGCCATACGCCGAACGGGTGCGGGACCTCGTCAGCCGGCTCACGCTGGAGGAGAAGGTGCGCAACCTCGGCGACCGGGCCGAGGGCGCGGCGCGCGTCGGACTGCCACCGTACCTCTGGTGGGGGGAGGCCCTGCACGGCGTGTCGGACACCGGCCCGGGCGGCACGCGGTTCGGCGACGTGGTGCCCGGCGCCACCAGCTTCCCGCTCGTCATCAACAGCGCCGCGGCGTTCAACGAGACGCTGTGGGGAGCCATCGGCGGCGCCGTGTCCACCGAGATCAGGGCCATGTACAACCTGGGCCACGCCGAGCTCACGTACTGGAGCCCCAACATCAACGTGGTGCGCGACCCGCGGTGGGGCCGCGCCAGCGAGACGCCGGGCGAGGATCCCTTCGTCGTCGGACGGTACGCCGTCAACTTCGTCCGCGCAATGCAGGACATCGACGGCGCCGGTCCCGGTGCCGACCCTTTCGCCCGGCCCATCAAGGTCTCCAGCTGCTGCAAGCACTACGCCGCCTACGACGTGGACGCGTGGCTCACCGCCGACCGCCTCACGTTCGACGCGCGGGTGGAGGAGCGCGACATGATCGAGACGTTCGAGCGGCCGTTCGAGATGTGCGTGAGGGACGGGGACGCGAGCTGCGTCATGTGCTCCTACAACCGCATCAACGGCGTCCCGGCCTGCGCCAACGCGCGGCTCCTGTCGGAGACCGTCCGCGGCGAGTGGCAGCTCCACGGTTACATCGTCTCCGACTGCGACTCGGTCCGCGTCATGGTCAGGGACGCCAAGTGGCTCGGGTACAACGGCGTGGAGGCGACCGCGGCGGCCATGAAGGCCGGGCTGGACCTCGACTGCGGCATGTACTGGGAGGGCGCGCAGGACTTCTTCACCGCCTTCGGCCTCGACGCCGTGCGGCAGGGGAAGCTGCGGGAGTCCGAGGTCGACAACGCGCTGCGGAACCTCTACCTCACCCTCATGAGGCTCGGCTTCTTCGACGGCATTCCGGAGCTTGAGTCCCTCGGCGCCGACGACGTCTGCACAGAGGAGCACAAGGAGCTGGCCGCCGACGCCGCGAGGCAAGGCATGGTGCTCATCAAGAACGATCACGGCCGGCTCCCACTGGACACGAGCAGGGTCCATTCATTGTCCTTGGTTGGCCTCCTGCAACACATCAACGCCACGGATGTCATGCTGGGAGACTACAGAGGTAAGAAAAGTAAAATAATCATCTGCGCATCAGTGCACTGAATTGTTACCTGAAATTACTTGTCTGTATGTATACGCAGGCAAACCATGCAGAGTTGTGACGCCGTACGATGCGATAAGCAAGGTCGTCAGCGCCACGTCGATGCACGTGTGCGACGACGGCGCGTGCGGCACGGCCGCCGACGTGAAAACCGTGGACGCGACCATCGTCATCGCCGGCCTCAACATGAGCGTGGAGAAGGAGGGCAACGACAGGGAGGATCTCCTCCTGCCATGGAATCAGACCAACTGGATCAACGCGGTCGCCGAAGCCTCGCCGTACCCAATCGTCCTGGTGATCATTTCCGCCGGCGGCGTCGACGTCTCCTTTGCGCAGAACAACCCCAAGATCGGTGCCATCGTCTGGGCCGGGTACCCCGGCGAGGAAGGAGGCACGGCCATCGCCGACGTGCTCTTCGGAAAATGCAATCCAGGTTAGGTACTACAGATGAAATGCAGATCGATTCCTTGTTGTATTTTTATCCTCAAACGTTTCTTGGATTGTCAGGGGGGAGGCTGCCGCTAACGTGGTACAAGAACGAGTACATCAGCAAGATCCCGATGACGTCCATGGCGCTGCGGCCGGTCGCCGACAAGGGGTACCCTGGCAGGACCTACAAGTTCTACGACGGGCCGGAAGTGCTCTACCCGTTCGGCCACGGTCTCAGCTACAGCAACTTCAGCTACGCGTCCGACGCCACCGCCGCATCGGTCACAGTCCCGGTTGCCGCATGGGAGTCCTGCAAGCAGCTCACCCGCAAGCCGGGGACGGCCCCGCTGGCCTGCCCGGCAGTCAACGTCGCCGGGCACGGGTGCCAAGAGGAAGTAAGCTTCAGTCTGACCGTGGCCAACCATGGCAGCAGGGACGGCACCCACGTCGTGATGGTCTACACGGTGCCGCCGGCCGAGGTGGATGACGCGCCGCTGAAGCAGCTGGTGGCGTTCCGGAGGGTGTTCGTGCCCGCAGGAGCCGCCATCCAAGTGCCGTTCACGCTCAACGTGTGCAAGGCGTTCGCCATCGTCGAGGAGACGGCCTACACCGTCGTGCCGTCGGGCGTCAGCACGGTCCTGGTCGGAGACGAAGCGCTGTCATTCTCTTTCCCCGTGAAGATCGAGCTGGCTGTATAGATTCTTTACATTACATGTCCATTGAAGTTTTTTAGTTTCTTTATATACGAAAGATGAAAGATTGAAGGCCAAACCGTTAGATACTGTGGGCAGCACGTATTATATCTTCTCCTTTTCTTTGCGAGAAGTGTAATATCTTCTCCTCTGGAGTGAGGCGTTTTGGAGGACGAGCTACATGCAGGCCGTAATCTCGCTCGGTCGTTGTCACGTTAGGATTCACGTGTGCTGACTTTTCCAGCTGTGTACGTTGACAAATTAGGAAAATACACCGGTGCCGATGTTTGGTGTTCGCGATTTGTACATGGACCTACGGTGTGCCCGACTGTTGCATGAACATGATGCTTGTCATGGGAGGCTTTGACTTTGACCCATGTCGCGGCATGGCTGAAGCCGGTAGGGCAGTAAATGAGTTCAATGGGCCCAGATGGAGACGCTGGTGAGTACCTCCTGCACACCAAAGCAAAAGCTCTTTGGCCATGGGTGGGTCATACATTCTTGTAGAAGTTAAACCTCGGCCGGAGTACATAGCCAGGCACGTCAAATCTCAAACAAAAGATAAATGGTGCAAGAATGAGTTCATGGTTAAAGTTAGTGAGGCGGCTGACGAGTTCAAGTACGAGTGTGGAATGTTTGAACATTACGAGATGATGTGCAGCCAAGCCCTGAAGGTACTTTGGTCAGCCGGATTTCGCTCTTCAACTTTAGTCTCTGAAAACATCTGATCTGACCAATACTTGTCATACTTTAAAAGTTGCTGCACCTTGTGTCCATAGGTCATGGTACAACTTGATGCTTAGGAGGTTCATGTCAAACATGTACTGAAACAATGGACTAGCTAGAGATGCCACGGATATACTACAGCCTGAGTTTTTTGCTTTACCAGAAAGACCAAGGCACACTGAAGTACTCTTCACAGTGACACAACACTTTGTACCTGCTAGCGCTGGAGATAATTAAGCTAGGTGTCAGTAATGTCGAGACACATACTCTGGCTATGGAAGAGATGAGAGATGTCTAAGTCATGGTTGAGCCAGTTGCCGTTGTGCGAGATGGCATGGGATTGATCTAAGTGAAGCTTGGTTACTACGAACCATGCTGCATTTGTGTTAAATCAACTAAAATGCTGTTGTATTTGTCTGAGACTTATGTATTTGCTATATTTGGCATAGCCGTCCGATGAATAGAATCTTGTTTTTCTGTTAAAAATCAATTGGATGGTGCTCTGGTGTTGTGGTTACAGGAAAATGTTTTTCTTTTTGTTGCAAAGTGATGTATATTGTTCCATGAGTTGTGGAATGTTTATTCCTATGGCTCTGAACATGAGAACGTGTGCGTGCCCATGTTCATGAGAGCGTACTCGTGCCGCTAGCACTGCATACATATGATGGGTGAATTGATCGCACCTCTGACTAGCCGCACGACTGGCTAGCCTGGCAGCACGACGTCGACGACATGGGCTGAGACTGTAGATAAATACAGAATACAGTCTAGGGTGTATGCCTGTGAGCTGAAATACAGGTGTTTAATGCGGCGCTGCAGCTGATCGATACAGTTACTAACGAACGAGATAACGAGCTACATGGAGGTCGGCCTCCAAAAGGCATTTTCGTCTCCTCTGCTACTATAAACGCACAGTTTTCACATCCCAGCTCCAAAAATATCAAACGAAAACTAGCTCTAAAAATCGTTTTTGCTATTTGCCAAAAATATTAAGGACGCGTTTGGTTGGTCGCATTTGGTCGGGCCATGCCCGCGCGGGAAGAATCTAGCCCGTTTGGTTGCCTTGGCCGCATCAAAAACCTGGCCCACACGAACCTCAAAGCAGCCCTCTGCCTGGCTCTGGAGGAATAGCCGAATCGGCCGTTTTTTACGAGCCAGACTCGCTCGAGCCACACGTGGCGAGCGCCTGCACGCCTTGGGACGCGCGGGAGACGACGCGACTGCTCATAACTCCACACCCTCTCCCGTCACCTCCCTCGCCAGTTCACACCCACTCCCTCTCTCTCACGTCACCGCACATTCGGGTTCTCCGATGGCCACGCCGCTGACCCACCACGCCCCACCCACTCCGGTCATCGCCGACAGCAATCCCATCCAAGAGAGGTGGGTTGCCGGCCTCTCCGCTACTGGAGTAGATCTCGCGGCGGCACTGCGGGCTCCCTCCCCTTTCTGCACCATGCCGCCGCCCTGGGCCAATGAAGCCGTCGGCGTCGGTTGCATCGGCTCCGCCACCAGAGCCGGTGGTCCTCTCCATCGGCTCGAACATCGCGGGGATCCAATACCCGCCGGCGCCGTCCTTTGCAGGCCCCTCTTATGGAGGTATTTTTACCCCCATAGTAGGGTTTTCTCCTCTGCATTCGGTGCAAGGGGAGGGGAGCTCGAGGACGTCGGCGTCATCTTCGAGCCGACGCAGGCCGAGGAGCACGGTCGCTGCCCTGGGAATGGCCGGGACCTCTTCATCGGCGGCGGCAGCACCCCTCTTCCCACCGGGGTTTTCACCACGGCCGGCGTACGCTGCACCGGCAACCCCCACTATAAGCTCTCAAATCCCCCTCAGCTTCTTAGTTAGGGTTCTTAGGTAGTTCATAGTGTGCTAGATTAGATTGTGGCTCGTACATTTGACCCGATTCGATCCAATTCGACTGGATTCTACTAGATTCGACCGAATTCGATGATAATCCACTGTTTGGGGATGAACAAGAGTGCATGCTTACTTTGTTCATCCCACATGCCTATATTGTTCGTAATGTAGTGGTAGCTTGCATCATTTTAGTGCCACATTGTTACTTTCGACAGCCAAATTGTTAGTTTGCAGTGCCACATTGTGTGTTCTTGATGCTACTACTAGTGTATATGCTATTGTTGTTAGTTCTTACTGATGTTGTTCATGCTACTCTTTTGCTGTTGTTGTTGATGCTACTCTTCTTGTTGCTGTTGTTATGTTGCTCTTGTTGCTAGAGTACGTGAGTGCATGTGGCATGCAAGTAGTGTAGGAGATATGCCCTAGAGGCAATAATAAATGCTATTATTTATCTCCAAGTTCATAATTATGTTTATGTTCCATGCTATAATTGTTGTGGTTCCCTAGCCCATATATCCATAAAGGCTCTGGGGAAAACCCATGTGCACGTGTGGAATAATAAACGGTAAAATGTATTCCTAGTCATGCCTCTAAGACTAGCTCAAGTGTTGCATGATGATTATGTTTTCCCAATCATGGGCATGTCTATGCCAGCAACTTTGAGGGCACAATGTTAAGAGAACATTTGTGTTGAATCAACCCGAATTGATGTTATGCTATGAGATCCATTCATCACAAGTTAATGGTAAATAACACAAAGATGGTTAATGTTTGCATGATTCCTTAGACAATGAGAGTATCGAGTTTCTTCATGCTTGCTTCATGAACTTTGGGGTTTGTTAAACGTCATCCGTAAATGGGTGGCTATTACGGCGGCTTACGGGTTCATGGAAAAGTATGTCAAGTAACTTGATAGCTCAAGATTGGGATTTGCTCCTCCCACGATGGAGAGATATCTCTGGGCCCTCTCGGTGTTACGATATCCATCATCGTCTGGCCAGACACTTTGTGATTTGATCACGGGGATGCCGGAACACGGTAATGAGAAAAGAGAACAATACCGGTAACGAGGTAACTAGCATAGTGGACAAGTTGTTGATCCACGGGAATGCCAACATGTCTCACCTCGGGTATTTGTAACATATCACGAAGCAACAGGAATAGCACACGGCAACTGGAGGTTCACTCGAATATTCATTCGTGTGGGTATAGGGGTCAATATGGGTGTCCACGGCTCCGATGTTGATCATTGATCGGAAAGGGTTCCGGTCAGGTCTATACTTCACTGAACATATAGGGTCACACACTTAAGGATCATCTATCTGCTGAATACTAGACAAGGACTCTGAGAGAAAATCACCGAAAAAGTTTCGGACACCGGAAAAGTTTCGGACAACGGAAAAGGTTTTGCAGAGAGAGGTCATCGGATGAGTTTCGATGAAACTGAAAAGTTGTTTCAGGGGATACCATTAAGTCAAATTGGTTTTGGCACATGCCTGATAATTCTTGGAGGGTGCCAGAATCATTCTGGAAGCTTTCTGGAATTTTTCGGGATAATAACCGGATATGCTCCGGAGCTGCCGTAACCACTTCAGATGCTTTTCGCAGATGAAAATCACTAAACCCGAATTGTTTCAAAATGCATTGAAAATCATTTTGGTGGGTACTGGAAATGTTCTAAGCCCACATAAATATTTTCAGTTCGAACGGACACTGAAAAATGTCGTCGTGAATAGTGAAAGTACTTTTTGGGATATTTATGGAAAGCCACCTTTTGGGGCTTTTCCCAAAAGGCTTCTAGAAGGACTTGGGGATCAAGGAACCCCCCTTGGGGGGCCCCATGAAGGTGGGACGTTGGAGGGTGCAGCTCCTCCATGGGGCTCCACTTGTCATCCCTTTATGCCTTTTATACCCTTTGTGTGTGACATGAAGTGGGGGCACTTTTGGTATTTCAGAATACCCATCCTACCCCTTGGTTTCCCTATAAATAGGAGGTGAGGGGGCTGCCCAAACCTCATCCCTTCTCACATACAAGTGCCATGCATGATCTGGCTTCTCTTTCCCTCCCAGCGAAATAGTTTCGTAGAGCCGAAAGGCTGTCTGGGTTCCTGCAGGAACTAGTTCTGGACGGCGAAGCCCTGCCGGATAGATGACATCGTATGTGTGCAACCCCGTAGAGAGGTCGTAGTTTCGATCCTTTTTTCCCGAGGGGCTGTTTTGAGAGTGCCTCCCAAAGGGCTGTCCAAGTGACGGTCCGAGTTCTGTGAGTCCTCCCAAAGGGCTGTCCGAGTGACCGTCTGAGTTTTGAGGGTCCTCCCGAAGGGCTGTCCGCGACACAGTCCAAGGGACTATCCGACCACCTCCCGGAGGGCTGTCCGTGGGGCGGATGATGGTATACATCCTCGCGGTTGGGTGGTTGTAAATCCTAGCTGCGGGGATCTGCACCGCCGTTCGTCATCGACTCTACTTCCGCTGCGCTACGAGTCGGTAACAAAAAAGATCAAACCATGTATGCAGTCTCCATAGTGGTCCTGGGCTGGTGCGTAGGTCGGAAATTTTTTGTTTTCTGCTGCGTTACCCTATAGTGGCATCATGAGCCGTGCTATGCGTAGATGCAGGTTGCGATCTAGAATACATAGAGATGTATGGGTATTGCATAATATAATTAGGTAGTAGATGAGATATATTGCTGAAAATTATTTATGCGGGTGACAGATGAAATCTGTTACCCGATATTCTTGTTGCTTCCCTGGAATTTGCATATTTCTGATCTTGATAACAGTATGGTGGAGTTTCAATGTTCTGGCAATCCGCGATCCTGATTGATCAACGAAGTGCTAACAGTTCATTGAATTCCACCATAGTTAAAAAGAAAGATGAAATTTAGCAGATGAAAGGGGGATGCAGATATGATCTGCAAGGGGGTCATGCGTATGACGAAGTTCAGTATGGGGCTCGAGATTCTATTATCTCGTGTTTCATACACCCTGCAAAGTTAATCTAGCGATTTGAATAAATCATACTTGATGATGGACGTTGGTAGCTTCGGTTTGTTTTGAAACCTTAGAAGCCACGTAAAACCCTTTTTTTTGTATGAACCGATTAGAGGCGTCTAACTTGGTTTTGCAGGATGGTTTGCATGTGATGTGGTATAGCAGTGCTCATAATAATTTGATTATGTATGATATGACTATATAATGTAAATTAACATGACATGTGTGTCATGATTCGGCATGATGGCTGGAGCCATATGATTGTCACTTTAATGACCTGCGTGTCAACCTTAAGTAATGCAATTATTTTATTAGCTATAGAGATAGCAATATTATCCGGTGCATCGACAAGGTGGTGGCAATCTTAGCGAAGGTGAACGCCGACGCAAATGCCGAAGACGAAGAAATGAAAGACTTCTCCGTCAGAAAGGGCTATACCATATCATGCTATTATGAATTGCCTAAGATGTTTATCCCTTATAATGCACCCTTCTTGATTGCACGGTAGTCGCTTTTTATTAGGGTGATCTCTCACAAAAATATCAAGTAGTTAGTGTTCTCCCAAGTGTAGCACCGTCTGAAATTCGTATCTTTTCGGGGTGCGCCATGTACACATGAGCACGAACGAATCGAGAGGAATGAGGCGGGTGAGGTCAGACCTCGCAGCAAGATCACTTGGTTGCCTTTGACGTTCAGCCAGGAGAGTCCTGAGCTCGGAACACGCCCATCGAAAATGAACAAGAATCACATAGACATGTGATCGGCAAGTTGGCCTACCGATTGAAATTCGTGTCATCAGTGATGAACCCGTCAATGGCATCGAATAGAAATATGGATCTTGAATCACTCTAAATCAATTATGAGAGATGTTGATTTGAGTGGGAGCGCACTGTTGAATTAACATGCTTAATTCTCAGTGCAATTAATTATGAACATTGTCTAAGTGTTTCTTGCAAAATAGTTATAGAATAATGGCTCGCGTTTCCACCTTCCCTGTTGAAATTGAATAGCTATTAAATATTTGGTAAAACTTTATGATTGGTAACGTAATGTGAGGATTGTCCTCAAAGGTGTCGAGAAGGATTTTGTCATATCGCATGTTTTCCGTACACTCCCGCTAAATGCTATGGATGATGAGACTCTCGTCCTTCGATCCAAAAGCTAGAATTCCGTTGCGGTCAAGTGCAATATGTTTGCTTCCTTGAGACACGAACTTCGAAAGTTTGCGATAGTTATGTGATATTCATGGAGCTGAAAATCGTTTTCATATACAAACAAAGCAATGTTTGTTTGCAAATTATTAGTAAAGTGTTTACTATGCATTAGACTGATAAGAGAGGGATCCAGAAGAACGCCTGTCATATGATGAAAGGTGAATAAAACAACAACTTAAAGAGAAAGGAAGTGTCAAAGGGTGTTAGTGTGACTTACACGCCTAGGAAGTCCGGGGCTAACGCCACTATTAAGTTGGGTGCTTCTTTTGCGAGTAGGAGAAATACTAAAAGTTAAACTGTGAGAAGTATAAAGGCAGAAAGAAAGATGACTGGAATATCCAGCTCATGTATGAATGTCATACAAGTTTTTGATGTATAGAAGGCTGGTCGAAGATATAGTTCTTGGGAATTATGGTTAAACATGTTAATCACTAATTCTTGGGTATTGTGAGTTAATCACAAAGATACCTACTCGATTGCATTCTGTTGCGAATCAATGTAAGAGCTACTATGGCCTAAAAAGACTAGCCAGGAATGAGGTTTTAATACGTGTTGGGAACATAGTAAAAGTTACTATACCTTCCATCGATGTATTACCTATGTGTTTTCTTTCATAATTCATTTTAGAGTTTCTTACACTCTAGCCCTTTGCATAAGGTATCTTGCAAAAGGGTTGTTCATAAGAGAACTTTTGATGTTCAGTATTATGAATAACATGAAGGGCCATGCTTCCATCCAAGATGGGATGTATGTTATGAATATTGATGGTAAAATGATACATCCATAACGTTGACGCTAAATGTCGCAAGACTATGAGAATACCACACATGTGTGGCACTGCATTTGGTCACATTGGAGAAACCCGCATGAAAAAATCCCACTATGATGGATTTTGAAGTCGTTTGATTTTGAATCATCTGACACTTGCAACTTTCCTCCGAAAAGTGAAGTGACTGAAATACCGTTCACAGGCTATAAGGAACGAGCAACAAACTTATTGGTGATCATACATCATGATGTGTGTAGTTCAATAAATGTTGTTGCAAGTAGTGGATTTATATATCTTCATAAATGAATCAGGTAGATATATGGATATTTGCTTGATGAGACGCAAGTCTAGATCTTTTGAAATCATTCGAAAGGTTTTCAAAAATGAAGTAGAAGTTATTGTAACAAGAAAATTATGTTTCTGCAATTTGATTGCACAAAGGAATATTTGAGTTACATGTTTAGTGAATGTCTGATGAATTGTGAAAGGGGTTTCATAACTTGCACCTCCCGGAACACCACTGCAAGTGAAAAGTCCGTGGAGATGTAATCTAACCATTTATGACATGGTAAGGTCAAAGAAGACATGAATAAAATTGCCATTATCCCTTTTAAAGTGATGCTTTAGAAACTGCGGCTTTTACACTGAAAAGAGCTACATCGGGTCTGTTGAAATGAAGCCATGGTATGGTACGCCCAACCATGCTATATCTTTTCTTAACATTTGGATATGGGGCTTGTGTAAAAGGTTACAAACCTATTCCAAATCAGACAAGTGCTACTTTGTAGGTTATACCAAAAGGTTGGGTATTCCTCCCTCACTATACCGAGGCAGATAGTTTTGCCGCGAAACAGTGTGCTTTTAAAGAGAATGGTTCTTTCAAAAAGGTGAGTGGAAGAATAGTGCAACTCGACGAGATAAACAATATCTTCATCATTAGATCAAAGGAAAGAGACCTTGGAAGTAATTCCAGAGTTTCCTACTGCGACTGATACGGAAGTCTCTACAATAAAATGTATGAACTTCGGTCGAACTTGCAGCTGAACCACGTAGGCAAGGCTCGTGCAAACCTCTCAGGTGCGCAAACGAGATATTGTTGTTAGACAACATTATACCTACGATACACAAGGAAGCGTTGATGGGCCCTGACTCCGGAATTGGCTAAATGCCAATACAACCCGAGTTAGTTTCCATATAAGTGATTCAAGATTAAAACCTTGATACACCTTTTGGAAGACTTAGAGTCTAACGAATATTTATGGAACTTAAAACTGATACGGATAAAAATGTTTTATCCATAAAGCTCAACTTGTTGAAAACAAGTTCAAGAGTTGACTACGATGAGGTTGTTTTCATCATAGCGATGCTTAAAGTCGATTCGGGTTGAACTAGCAATTAATACATATTTCAATCATGAGATATGAAACATGGATGACAATAGCATTTCCATCTGATGGAAATGAAACCAAGGACTTGCATGTGTTATAGTCCAAGGCATTTTGTCTATCTAGAGGATGCTAGTAAGTAGGCAAACTTCAAAGTTCCAGCAATGGACAGAAGAGAGCAAAATGGAGTTGGAATCTTCGTGCTTTGATGAAATGGTTAAAGGGGTTTGACTTCATCAATGGGTAACGAAGATGCTTGTATTTCAAGAAAGTAAATGGGAGCATAATAATATTTCTGAAAACCTTGTGTGCTTGAGACATTGTTAATTGGAAATAAAATTCTTGACACGAATTAGGACTTCATTTGAAAATAGTTTTTTGATGAAGTGCTTGGGATAAATAGCCTTGATATTAGGCATAATGATCTATGTAGATAGATTTACCTAATGGGGCTGAGCCAAAATACATACTGACAAAATGCTAAGAGTTTTTGCAAGAATCAGTGTCCGAAAACACTGATGAGCAAAATACATGATGGAGATTCCACACACTCTTGTGTTTGGATTTATCATGTATTCCATGGTATGTAAAACAACCAGATATGTCCGATACTCCCAAGGTGTTGCGAGTATGGATACTAAAGTGATCAAAGTACTGATCGTGGGACAACAGTGAAAGATGTCATTGAGTACTAGAGTAAGTACTGATGATATGTTTTCTCGCAAGCGGAGATCATGAAGAGTTCATTGTAAAATGTTACATCGATACAGTCTTCATCTTTTCTCCATGCGATTTTCGATTTAAGTTAAGGGTTTTGTGTAATACACAATATGGTGGCACGGTAGTTGGAAGTTGTTCCCAACAGGATACTGTGGCGAATTCTATAACAAATGACTAAATATGTTGACGCTTTGGAAGCGACAAACAAGATGTTGAATCATATAGTTCATTCATGAACTTAGTATGGTTCCAAGATGGCTTTTGTTAATGGGACACCACTGCAGGTAGTTTCTCCACAACTCAGTCTGAGGAATCAGATTTCGACCAATGATTCACATATATACAAAGCCAAGTACACACAAAATATGAATTTTGTGAAAGCGTGAAAACGCGAGGATATACAGAGATACACAAGGAGCTGAAGTCGTCATTTCCGTTGGACATCAGGCTATACCACAAGTGAAGCATATTTACACCGATGTACCACAGGTGTGAAGTGCATTAGAATTAAACTAGATTATTGACTCTAGTGCAAGTGAGAGTCTGTAGGAGATATGCCCTAGAGGCAATAATAAATGCTATTATTTATCTCTAAGTTCATAATTATGTTTATGTTCCATGCTATAACTGTTGTGGTTCCCGAACCCGTATATACATAAAGGCTCTGGGGAAAACCCATGTGCACGTGTGGAATAATAAACGGTAAAATATATTCCTAGTCATGCCTCTAAGACTCGCTCAAGTGTTGCATGATGATTATGTTTTCCCAATCATGGGCATGTCTATGCCAGCAACTTTGAGGGCACAATGTTAAGAGAACATTTGTGTTGAATCGACCCGGATTGATGTTATGCTATGAGATTCATTCGTCACAAGTTAATGGTAAATAACACAGAGATGATTAATGTTTGCATGATTCCTCGTCACAAGTTAATGGTAAATAACACAGAGATGGTTAACGCCGCTGTCTCACCATGCCCCACCCACTCCGGTCATCGCCGACAGCAATCCCATCCAAGAGAGGTGGGTTGCCGGCCTCTCCGCTACCGGAGTAGATCTGGCGGCGGCACTGCGGGCTCCCTCCCCTTTCTGCACCATGCCGCTACCCTGGGCCAATGCAGCGTCGACGTCAGTTGCTCCGGCTCCGCCACCGGAGCCGGTGGTCCTCTCCATCGGCTCGAACATCGCGGGGATCCAATACCCGCCGGCGTCGTCCTTTGTAGGCCCCTCTTATGGGGGTATTTTTACCCCCATAGTAGGGTTTTCTCCTCTGCATTCGGTGCATGGGGAGGGGAGCTCGAGGACGTCAGTGTCATCTTCGAGCCGACGCAGGCCGAGGTGCACGGCCGCTGCCCTGGGAATGGCTGGGACCTCTTCATCAGCGGCGGCAACACCCCTCTTCCCGCCCGGGTTTTCACCACGGCCGGCGTACGCTGCACCGGCAACCCCCACTGTAAGCTCTCAAATCCCCCTCAGCTTCTTAGTTAGGGTTCTTAGGGTAGTTCATAGTGTGCTAGATTAGATTGTGGCTCGTACATTTGACCCGATTCGATCCAATTCGACTGGATTCTACTAGATTCGACCGAATTCGATGATAATCCACTGTTTGGGGATGAACAAGAGTGCATGCTTACTTTGTTCATCCCACATACCTAGATTGTTCGTAATGTAGTGGTAGCTTGCATCATTTTAGTGCCACATTGTTACTTTCGACAGCCAAATTGTTAGTTTGCAGTGCCACATTGTGTGTTCTTGATGCTACTACTAGTGTATATGCTATTGTTGTTAGTTCTTATTGATGTTGTTCATGCTACTCTTTTGCTGTTGTTGTTGATGCTACTCTTCTTGTTGCTGTTGTTATGTTGCTCTTGTTGCTAGGGTACGTGAGTGCATGTGGCATGCAAGTAGTGTAGGAGATATGCCCTAGATGCAATAATAAATGCTATTATTTATCTCCAAGTTCATAATTATGTTTATGTTCCATGCTATAACTGTTGTGGTTCCCGAGCCCGTATATCCATAAAGGCTCTGGGGAAAACCCATGTGCACGTGTGGAATAATAAACGGTAAAATGTATTCCTAGTCATGCCTCTAAGACTCGCTCAAGTGTTGCATGATGATTATGTTTTCCCAATCATGGGCATGTCTATTCCAGCAACTTTGAGGGCACGATGTTAAGAGAACATTTGTGTTGAATCGACCCGGATTGATGTTATGCTATGAGATTCATTCGTCACAAGTTAATGGTAAATAACACAAAGATGGTTAATGTTTGCATGATTCCTTAGACCATGAGAGTATCGAGTTTCTTCATGCTTGCTTCATGAACTTTGGGGTTTGTTAAACGTCATCCGTAAATGGGTGGCTATTACGGCGGCATACAGGTTCATGGAAAAGTATGTCAAGTAACTTGATACCTCAAGATTGGGATTTGCTCCTCCGACGATGGAGAGATATCTCTAGGCCCTCTCGGTGTTACGGTATCCATCATCGTCTGGCCAGACACTTTGTGATTTGATCACGGGGATGCCGGAACACGGTAACGAGAAAAGAGAACAATACCGGTAACGAGGTAACTAGCATAGTGGACAAGTTGTTGATCCACGGGAATGCCAACATGTCCCACCTCGGGTATTTGTAACATATCACGAAGCAACAGGAATAGCACATGGCAACTGGAGGTTCACTCGAATATTCATTCGTGTGGGTATAGGGGTCAATATGGGTGTCCACGGCTCCGATGTTGATCATTGATCGGAAAGGGTTCCGGTCATGTGTATACTTCATTGAACCTATAGGGTCACACGCTTAAGGGTCATCTATCTGCTGAATACTAGACAAGGAGTCTGAGAGAAAATCACCGAAAAAGTTTTGGACACCGGAAAAGTTTCGGACAGCGGAAAAGGTTCCGCAGAGAGAGGTCATCGGATAAGTTTTGATGAAACTGAAAAGTTGTTTCAGGGGATACCATTAAGTCAAATTGGTTTCGGCACATGCCTGATAATTCTTGGAGGGTCCCAGAATCATTCTGGAAGCTTTCTAGAATTTTCCGGGATAATAACCGGATATGCTCCGGAGCTGCCGGAACCACTTCAGATGCTTTTCGCAGATGAAAATCACTAAACCCGAATTGTTTCGAAACACGTTGAAAATCATTTTGGTGGGTACTGGAAATGTTCTAAGCCCACATAAATATTTTCAGTTCGAACGGACACTGAAAAATGTCGTCATGAATAGTGAAAGTACTTTTTGGGATATTTATGGAAAGCCACCTTTTGGGGCTTTTCCCAAAAGGCTTATAGAAGGACTTTGGGATCAAGGAACCCCCTTTGGGGGCCCCCATGAAGGTGGGACGTTGGAGGGTGCAGCTCCTCCATGGGGCTCCACTTGTCATCCCTTTATGCCTTTTATACCCTTTGTGTGTGACATAAAGTGGGGGCACTTTTGGTATTTCAGAATACCCATCCTACCCCTTGGTTTCCCTATAAATAGGAGGTGAGGGGGCTGCCCAAACCTCATCCCTTCTCACATACAAGCGCCATGTATGATCTGGCTTCTCTCCCTCCCAGCGAAATAGTTTCGTAGAGCCGAAAGGTTGTCTGGGTTTCGGCAGGAACTAGTTCTGGACGGCGAAGCCCTGCCGGATAGATGACACCGTATGTGTGCAACCCCGTAGAGAGGTCGTAGTTTCGATCCTTTTTGCTCGAGGGGCTATTTTGAGAGTGCCTCCCGAAGGGCTGTCCAAGTGACGGTCCGAGTTCTGTGAGTCCTCCCGAAGGGCTGTCCGAGTGACCATCCGAGTTTTGAGGGTCCTCCCGAAGGGCTGTCCGCGACATAGTCCAAGGGACTATACGACCGCCTCCCGGAGGGCTGTCTGTGGGGAGGATGAGGGTATACATCCTCGCGGTTGGGAGGTTGTAAATCCTAGCTGCAGGGATCTGCACCGCCGTTCGTTATTGACTCTACTTCCGTTGCGCTACGAGTCGGTAACAAAAAGATCAAACCATGTATGCAGTCTCCATAGTGGTCCTGGGCTGGTGCGTAGGTCGGATTTTTTTGTTTTCTGTTGTGTTACCCTATAAGTAGGACATACCTGAATGCCAAAAATAGTAGGTGCAAGTGGGACATGTGAGCGGTGGCTTCATCTGATCAGTGTTAACACTCATAACTGTAACCACTAATCAAAGTAGCACTTATAATGTGTAAGTACTTAGTAGTGAGCATTGTAAGTTGTGTTCAGTGAGCATACATCATGTTCTACTTGTTAGCTTTGATCATGTGTCATATGTGTTGCTAACTGATGACCATTTTGCTGACAAGATAATGAAGACGGAGTGGGACAGAGCCGGCGCTGGTGCGCATGTCATTGTTGGCGCAGAGGGGGCGGAGGACCTCATCCCCACCAACCGGTGGCTGAAGAGGGTGGTGCTCCCTGGCAGGGTGGAGTTCATGAGGATGCCGCTAGGCGCTGGCAAGAGGCCGAGGACGGGGCACGAAGAGGGTGCACGGGAACCTATCAGGTTCTACATGCATATCGCTGACCAGGAGGACATCGCCATGCTCATCATCCCGCGTAAGTTCAGGCCGGTGATTAAGCAATGGCTAGTCAGCGGCCCTCCTCGCATTATCAGCCTCTCCGCCAACAAGTGGTGCGAGTTTTGGGTACCGGTGCATATGTTCAAAGGGCACATGGTGCTGGGGCGCGGCTGGGAGTACTTATGCAGCCGGCACAAGATCGTCCCTAGTGACCTTGTAGTCTTCAAGCTCTCCGGCCTGGGCTCAAGGTGCAGATCTACAATGCCAACAACTCCAACATCTACACCATCCGGTGCACAAAGCACAGCCGCGTCGGCAACATCACTCAGGCCCTCTAGTTCGTTTGTCTAGTTTGAAACTTTGAACCATGCGTAGTACTCCGAACTGAAATAGTGTAGGTTTAAACTGAAGCCCGATTGTCTCTTCCATATTTTGCCCAGGGAGCAGCACCCTAGGGTCCAGCAGGGGCATGAGATGCCCTGCTGTTTTAAACTTATACCTAGTAGCTTATGATGTGCCTGTTCTTTGCTTGTTCTTGTTGTTTTTGTGCTGCTGTTGATCATAGTGTGTTGTGTGTTGTCAAATGGATGGTAAGTCCACCACATTTGAAAGGGGTGAGCAGATCAAGTACTTGCACACAACCAAGCAGCTGTGCTTTGCATCTACTCACACCTAAAGTACAAACACATGACACCAAACAAGTTGCATCCACCTGGGCCTTGATGCAATGCAGGCAACCAATCAACATGCAGATGTTGGTTTTTTGCTTGCATATGCTCAGCAAGGCCCAGTTGGACAAGTATGCAAAGTGCCCAAAAACGATGCAGGTAACCAAACAAGTCCTAAGTTTTACTTGATTCTTTCTTGCTCTTCAACAAGAGGTTCCATGTCTTTTTTCCTTTTGAGGATCATTCCACGTCTTCTATTAAAGATATGTTTATAGTCAGAAAATTAAAAGGATTGGATAAGAATTGTTTTAATCTTATCTCTGAGAGAGATCTTGCCCTCCAAATCTTGCGCATCTATATATACCATCCCATGAGGCTCAATAATACACACAACGATTTACGGTAATTCTCTCCTTCTAATCCCCTTACATGGTATTAGCCGCAAATTCTAGACCTAACTCTGCCATAGCTTTCACAAAGTGCCATTTTCGAATGCTCGATCTCCATGAACTCCAGCGAGCGTTCCACAACATGTATCTTAGGGTTAGTCCACCAATCAGGTTGATCAGCTACCCTGGAGAGTTTTTTTGATCTTTGATCTGTTTTTCTCTTTGTTGGTCGCTCGGCTAATGATTTTGTTTTTGGTTCACTGGTCATAGATCGGATTGTGTCACTCACCATTCATCGACCTTCACATGCCTCCCCTCCTACATTAACATCGACTACACCGGTCATCTCCATGACAGTGCAGCCTTGCGAGGCATGTGGCGTTCTTAGGATGCCAACCCGCGCCACATCCCCGTTGCTTCATTTGTCTATCATTCTATGCTAGCAATCATCACCGCCCTCACCAATCAGGATGCCTCACTCATGCTGCACGACTAACCTGATCAATCATTCGCACACGCCTTCATGGGTTCCTATGAAGCTCGTCACCGAGTTTACGCGTGCTCCGCCAATCGAGCAATGGGTTGTAGATGGGTCGCTGTCGGTGTCAAAACCGGCGGATCTTGGGTAGGGGGTCCCGAACCGTGCGTCTAGGCGGATGGTAATAGGAGACGAGGGACACGATGTTTTACCCAGGTTCGGGCCCTCTCGATGGAGGTAAAACCCTACGTCCTGCTTGATTAATATTGATGATATGGGTAGTACAAGAGTGGATCTACCACGAGATCAAGGAGGCTAAACCCTAAAGCTAGCCTATGGTATGATTGTTGTCATGTATGTTGTGTCCTACGGACTAAAGCCCTCCGGTTTATATAGACACCGGAGGAGGCTAGGGTTACACAGAGTCGGTTACAATGGTAGGAGATCTACATATCCGTATCGCCAAGCTTGCCTTCCACGCCAAGGAAAGTCCCATCCGGACACGGGACGGAGTCTTCAATCTTGTATCTTCATAGTCTTGGAGTCCGGCGGACGATGATAGTCCGGCTGTTCGGACACCCCCTAGTCCAGGACTCCCTCAGTAGCCCCCGAACCAGGCTTCAATGACGATAAGTCCAGCGCGTATATAGTCTTCGGCGTTGCAAGGCGGGTTCTCCCTTCAAGTTCCATGTACCTGCCGAACAGTGTCCGGCTTCACCATAAACACTGTGCTTCTCGGCTTCTACGCCCAATAATGGTATTTTTCCACGCGTCGCACGAATGCGAAAAGCCAGGGTGTCTTTTACGTTTCACCCCCTAGTCGTGCGAGTCGTTCGCCTACAAAAGAGGCAAAAATCCAGATCCAAATCACACCATCTTCCTTCCGCGAATAGTTCATCGGAGCGCCCTTGACCTAAAAATCCATTCCATCATGGACCGTCGACGCGGCTCCTCTTCTCGCGCTCCCAGCCCACCGCCAGGGGATTGGAGGAGGTGCTCGGTTTCGCACAACGAGCTAGCGAAGCTCCAAGCGGGGGGATATCTCCCTCCGGCCTTCATGGTCCCAGTCCGGGCCGAACTGGTTACTTATCAAGGTGGGAGGCAAGCGGAGGCTACCCCAATCCCCAATAAAGGGGAGCGAGTATGCTTCGTCCCTTATCTGATAAGGGGACTCGGATTCCCAATACATCCCTTCCTCCGCGGGCTCCTGGAGTTCTACGGACTCCAGCTCCACCACCTCACGCCCGCCTCTGTCCTACATATCGCGGGCTACGTAGCTCTTTGTGAGCTATTCCTGGGCATTGAGCCCCATTTTGCATTGTGGAAGAGGCTGCTCTGCCTCGTACCCCGTTCTCACGAGGGGCCCATATATCAAGTGGGCGGCGCCGAAATATGGCGCATTGCCGGGACCGGATACCCATCCAGTACTCCCAAGAAGGCGTCCGAAGACTGGCCTTCAGAGTGGTTTTATATAGGAGACGCTCCACTGCCGGACCCAGTCTGGATCGGCCTCCCGGAGTTTAGTGCTGCTCCTTTGAAGAAACGCCTCAGCTGGCGCCCACGGAGCCCCCGATTGGAGGAAGACAAGAGCGTCCATTACTTGATGGGCCGAATAAGATTAATGGCCCATTCTGGCTTGACCATGATCGGAGTCATGGCGACATGCATCATGCGGGGGGTACAGCCATTGCAATACAGAGGCCACCCCATGTGGGATTTCAACGGGGAAGACGATGCCACCCGTCATGGCCGCAAAGGGCCGGATTCGACCGAGGATCTGGTGGAGATCCTATCCAGCCTGTACAAGGGGGAGAAGGAGGACTTCCTTCGAACGAACCCTTTGAATGGGTTTTCCATGATCAACCCTAGAGGATGGGTAAGTGAACACCTTTAAGGGCTCAACCCATGCTTTCGAAGTTTAGGCTTCTTACATTATGTCTTCGGCGCAGGATCTACGCCGGACTGTGGAGGACATGGCAAGTCCTGCTCCGCAACCCGAGGATCCGAAAAGATCCCTAGATCCGGCCTCCGAAGAGGATCCAGACATCGAGGTGGAGCTGATCGACGGGGTGTTTCACCAGCTCAACATAGACAATGCTTTGGTTGCCATTACGGCGGACTACCCCGGACTGTGTCCGGCTTCCCAGGTGACCGCGACCGAAGTCCGGACACCATTATCTCTTCCCTGCCCATTTCTAACCTTCACGAACGATGGTATTTTGCAGGAAGCGCCTTTACGGCAGGAAGCCGAGACCGCGGCGGCTGACCAACAGAGGTCAGTCCGGACCAGCAGGCGGAAAAGGAGCGCAGTGCGGGCGGAAACGTCGCCGCAAAGGTATAGCTCGTATTTGAATTTTCAGAGCGACGTTCCTAGGAAACGCCTGAGTGCTCATGATCTTTGTAGGAGAAAAAGCGCTCGCCGGACTGCGGGTGCAGAAGTTGCTGATCCAACCTACACCGGCCAGGCTCCAGCGCCCGGCCTGGAGGGGGAGGCAAGCGCAAGACGCGGGCCGGATCCTTCTCCAACGGAGGACACCGACAGACTGTCCGCCACCAAGTCTGAGGTGGAGAGCGCCATGAACCATAGGCGCCGCCGGACAGTATTTCGTGAAGCGTGCTTTTCCCCTGAGGCATTGGATGCCTTTAACGCAGGGGACGCGCATCTCCGTGCCGCTCAAGATGGTTTTACCAGAGCCACGGAGCAGTATGTGAAAGACATACGGGTAAGGGAATTTTAATGGTTTTATATACCAGTAGCCCCCGAGACTTAAAATAGTTATGTTAACTGATTTAAGGATCATTTGAAAACGCAGGCTCTTACCGAGAAGAATGCCCAGCTGTCTCGGGAGCTGCAAGATTGCAAGGCCCAACTTGAGGCCGCACTTGCTGCCGCAGGAGGAGACGCAGAGACCCCTCCTGGTAACACATTTTTATTAATAAATATAAGCACTGTGCGGCGTGCGGGCGAGTCTAATAATGACATTGCAGGTGCCGCTGGACAAGATCCGGACAGGCAAGCATTGCTGCGCCAGCTAAAGGCTGGTGAGAGTGTGCTGAATAGGGTTCAGCAAGAAAGGAACAGGCTCCAGGATGCCAACGCCAAGCTCGGAGAAGAGCTGAAAGGCGCTCGAGCCGAGCTGTCCGGCTCCGTTAAGGAGAATCAGCGGCTTCGTCGCGGCATTTATAGTAAGTGCTTGAGCGGACTCCTTTGAAAAGAAGAGTTCGGCGAGGAAGTATATTGACATGATATGTCTTGTAGGTATACTCATAGGTCGTCCTGCAGAGGAGATGCCCATATCAATGGGTGATCAACTTCCCGAACTGTTGCAACTGCTCGAACGAGTTCGGCAGGCAATGAGCGGCGTCGTCCGGGCTTTATGGCCAGCCCTCTCCCTACCCGAGGGCCTTGGGGAGCTTTCGGAGAAGCTACAGGGAGTGCGGCAGTGCTTTCGTTTGTGGAAGATTTCGGCTGGCCGTCAAGGTGCCAGGGAGGCTTGGGCCATGGTGAAGACGCGTTACAAGAAGGCGGATCCCAACCACATGGCCGAAGTTGGACCGGTGGGGCCCGATGGGAAGGAGATCCCTGTGAGTTTGGTATACAGCTAAGTAGAGTTGGCTGCTAAATTTTCCCAACGGGACTGTAAATTAGACAGCCTGTTAGACGGGATTGAGGAGGAATACAATCAGTAAATTTGACAATGTATGTTTTCCTTTAAAGTGACATGTGAAATGCCTTCTAGCCGGATTGTAGATCGTTTGTCTTTGCCGACCTTTTCGCTTCAACCTCGGGACCCTAGAGTCCGGAGTGTGTCCGAATACCTTTTTGGTTAAGAAACAACCGTGGTATGCATGGAGACCAGGCGTAGGGGTCATTAGTGCTTTATCAGACAAGTGCCCAACTAGTTATGTTATATTACATGGTTAGTAAGAAACATCTTCCAGGGAGAATAGTTCCGTTAAGGGTTCCTTTCCCTGGGAGGCATGCCCTAAAGTGCATGTCCGGACTGCAAAGAAAGCAGTAAAACATCTGGGGGCAGATAGATAAATAGGTAAAAAGTCATCTTTTAAGTCACCGACCGAATATTCCCTTAAGAACGCTAGCTTTCGGCTTCACCCAGTCTGAGGTACACATCCAGCTGACCCGGCAGTAACAATCGCAGAGGTGCTCCCTTTACCTCCTAGCCGAACAATCGGGAACGTAGGGGTAAGCACAGGAGCCAGGCAACCCAGCTTGGCCAAAACTTAAGTCATATCGATGCATATAATGGCAAGTAAAAGGTACATGTGGAAGCTTGACACATGTGCTGGGTATGAAACCCGTATAATTGAGCTTCTGTAAAAGAAGCCCCCAGAAATAATGAGTGCGGATGGCACATCATGCGTATGCGAAAAATGCAAGAATAGGCCCACAAGGGCTTTTGAATAAAAAGGCATGAAAAGAGAAACAAAAGACAGCCGAAGTGTAAAAGTTTGGACGAGGGAAGGGGACGAACTCTTAGTCCGGCGCTAGGCGTAGAATCGTCGGAGGCGGGCTGCATTCCATGGGTTCGGCTCGAGTCGGTTATCCGACGCATTTCGTAGACGGTATGCTCCGCCGGTCAGGACTTGATCGATAATGAAGGGGCCCTCCCATTTGGGCTTGAGCTTGTCCTTTTTCTTGTCCGGCAGGCGTAGAACTAGTTCGCCAACGTTGTGAGTCTTGGACCGTACTTCTCTGCTTTGATATCTTCGAGCCTGCTGCTGATAGAATGCGGAACGAGTTTTGGCGATGTCGCGTTCTTCCTCCAATGTGTCCAAGATGTCCTGCCGATCCAGCTCGGCCTCTCTTTCCTCGTACATGCGCACTCGAGGTGAGTCATGAATAATGTCGCAGGGCAGGACTGCCTCTGCGCCGTATACCATAAAAAATGGTGTGAATCCGGTAGTACGGTTAGGCGTTTTCTGCAGCCCCCAGAGTACGGAGTCGAGCTCCTCGACCCAGTGCGTGTTAGATTTAGTAAGTGACCGCACTAGTCTGGGTTTAATGCCGCTCATTATTAGACCATTTGCTCGTTCCACTTGACCGTTGGTTTGAGGGTGATAGACTGAAGCGTAGTCGAGCTTGATGCCCATATTCTTGCACCATGACTTAACCTCGTCGGCTGTGAAGTTCGTGCCGTTGTCGGTGATGATGCTGTGGGGGACTCCGTAACGGTGTACTACCCCGGATATAAAGTCTATCACTGGTCCGGACTCTGCCGTTTTGACCGGCTTGGCCTCTATCCATTTGGTGAATTTATCCACCATGACCAATAGGTACCTTTGCTTGTGGGTTCCCCCTTTAAGGGGTCCAACCATGTCAAGCCCCCAGACCGCGAACGGCCAGGTAATGGGTATAGTTTTGAGGGCGGTAGGCGGCATATGGCTCTGATTAGCAAAGAGCTGACAACCAACGCATCTCTGGACTAAGTCCTGGGCATCTGCCCGGGCCGTCGGCCAATAAAATCCTGTACGAAATGCCTTTCCTACAAGGGCCCAGGCTGCTGCGTGGTGTCCGCCTAGTCCGGCATGAATTTCAGCCAGGAGGTTTCGCCCTTCCTCTTCGGAGATACACCTTTGAAGGACTCCGGTTGTGCTTTTCTTATAAAGTTCTCCCTCATGGACCTTGTAGGCTTTCGATCGCCGGACTATGCAGCGGGCCTCGTTTTGGTCTTCGGGGAGTTCCTGCCTGAGCAAGTAGGCTAGGAATGGTTCTGTCCACGGGGCGATTACTGCCATTATATCGTGGGCTGACGGTGTTATGCCATCGGCTGAATCGCCGATTGGCTCGGTTTTTTCCGGCTTGTCACTTCCGGGCTCCTCTTCCCATAGTACGGATGGCTTGAAGAGCCGTTCCAGGAAGATATTTGGAGGGACAGCATCATGTTTCGCACCGATGCGTGCCAGTACGTCGGCCGCTTGGTTATTATCTCGGGCTATGTGATGGAATTCGAGTCCTTCAAACCGAGCTGACATTTTTAGAACGGCGTTGCGATATGCTGCCATTTTCAGATCCTTGGCGTCAAAGTCTCCATTTATTTGGGATATTGCAAGGTTTGAGTCCCCGCGCACCTCTAGGCGTTGAATACCCATGGAGACAGCCATCCGGAGACCATGTAATAGGGCCTCGTATTCGGCTGCGTTGTTGGAGTCCGTGTACATTATTTGAAGTACGTACTGGACTGTGTCCCCGGTTGGGGACGTCAATATGACGCCAGCCCCCAGTCCGGCCAACATTTTAGAGCCGTCGAAATGCATAACCCAATTGGAGTATGCGCCGTACTCTTTAGGGAGTTCGGCTTCGGTCCATTCGGCGACGAAGTCAGCCAAAACTTGTGACTTTATAGCTCGCCGAGGTTTGTAAGTTATATCGAATGGTAAGAGCTCAATGGCCCATTTTGCAATCCTGCCCGTTGCGTCGCGGTTATTTATAATGTCATTGAGTGGTACTTCAGAGGCCACTGTTATCGAACACTCTTGAAAGTAGTGTCGGAGCTTCCGGGACGCCATGAACACTGCATATGCTATCTTCTGATAGTGCGGGTAACGGGATTTGCAGGGGGTTAACACAGTGGATACATAATACACTGTTTTTTGAAGAGGGAATTTATGCCCTTCTGTCGCTCGTTCGACGACGAGGACCGCGCTTACAACTTGATGCGTTGTTGCGATGTATAACAACATTGGTTCGCCCAGAGTGGGCGCAGCCAGGACCGGATTTGTTGCCAATATAGCCTTTATTTCTTCGAGTCCGGCAGTGGCAGCATCCGTCCACTCAAAGTGTTCGGTGCGCCTAAGGAGGCGATAGAGGGGCAACACCTTTTCTCCTAGACGGGAGATAAAGCGGCTTAAGGCTGCCACGCATCCTGTTAATTTTTGTATTTGTTTGAGGTCTTTTGGAATATCCAACTGTGACAGAGCTCGGATTTTAGCCGGGTTTGCTTCAATTCCTCTACCGGATACAATGAAGCCCAGCAGCTTTCCGGCTGGTACGCCGAAAACGCATTTTTCCGGCTTCAGCTTGATGTCATATGCTCTGAGGTTGTCGAATGTGAGCCTCAAATCGTCTACTAGAGTTTCGACGTGTTTTGTTTTGACGACTACGTCGTCTACGTATGCCTCGACTGTTTTGCCGATCTGGGTGGCCAGACATGTTTGAATCATGCGCTGATATGTTGCGCCGGCATTTTTAAGTCCGAAGGGCATCGTGTTGAAGCAGAATGGTCCGTATGGAGTGATGAATGCCGTTGCGTCTTGGTCTGCTTCCGCCATCTTGATTTGATGATAGCCAGAGTATGCGTCCAGGAAGCACAACGAATCGTGCCCTGCGGTAGCATCGATAATTTGGTCGATGCGGGGGAGAGGGAAGGGATCCTTTGGGCAAGCCTTATTGAGGTCTTTAAAATCGACACAGAGGCGACAGGATTTATCCTTCTTTGGTACCATCACCAGATTTGCTAGCCAGTCCGGATGTTTGATATCTCTAATGAATCCGGCTTCCAATAGTTTGGCTAGCTCTTCTCCCATTGCCTGTCTTTTGGGTTCGGAAAATCGTCGAAGAGCCTGTTTGACTGGCTTAAATCCTTTTAGGATGTTTAGGCTGTGTTCTGCCAACCTGTGTGGGATTCCAGGCATATCCGAAGGATGCCAGGCGAAGATGTCCCAATTTTCCCGAAGGAATTCACGCAGTGCGGCGTCTACTTCGGGGTTCAATTGTGCCCCAATGGAGGCCGTCTTTGTTGGGTCCATTGGATGGACCTGGAATTTTATTATTTCATCTGCTGGTTTGAAGGAGGTGGACTTGGATCTTTTATCGAGTATCACATCGTCCCTGTTCACCGTAGAGCGCAGCGCGGTGAGTTCCTCTGCTGGTAAGGCTTCGGATAGTGCCTCCAGGGCTAGTGCAGCTGTCTTATTTTCGGCGCGGAGTGCTATGTCCGGATCACTAGCGAGGGTGATTATTCCGCCGGGCCCAGGCATTTTGAGCTTCATGTACCCGTAATGAGGTACTGCTTGAAAAATTGTGAATGCCTCTCGTCCTAATATAGCGTGATATCCGCTGTTGAACGGGGCCACTTGGAACGTGACTTCTTCGGATCTGTAATTGTCTGGCGAGCCGAACACCACATCGAGTGTGATTTGTCCGGTGCGGCGTGCCTCCCGGCTAGGGATTATTCCTCTGAAGGTTGTGCTGCTTCGCTCAATACGGCTCCAATCGATTTCCATTTTCCGCAGAGTTTCCTCGTAGATGAGGTTTAATCCGCTGCCGCCATCCATGAGGACTTTTGTCAGTCGAAAGCCGTCCACTATGGGACTAAGCACCAGTGCGGCTGGTGCTCTGGCTGTTCGGAATTTAGGTTCGTCGCTGGCACCGAAGGTGATAGCTGTGTCACTCCATGGATTTGCTGTCGCTATTTGGTAGACTTCGGCGAGTCCGCGGATTGTTCGCTTTCGCATATTGTTTGACGCGAAAGTCTCGAAGACTGTTGATACTGTACCAGTATTGTTGGAGTTGTTTTGCGGGGCTAGAAGCTCCTCGCCACTTTTGGCCACCTGCCGTAATATCCAACATGCTCGAAGGCTATGAGTTGGGACGGCTCCCTCTGTACTATGAAGCTTACAGGGTCCATTGAGCCATCCCTCCAGTACGGTTCCGTTTCCCTTATTGGGTTTTTGTTTTTTCGTTTTTGCATCTGGGGCCTGAGTGTAAGGCGCCCTTTTGCTGCGGACTGGGTTTGGGGCCGGATTATCCCAAAATTGATTTTCGGTTTTCCGGTAACTCTCCATCGCACAGTACTTTCGTACTATGGATGCCAGATCGGTGAAGCGCGTAATTTTGCGACGATCAATGGCGTTTAGTATTCCCTTGTCCGTGCAATTATTGCAGAAGATTGAGATTGCGTTTTCCTCTCGGCAGTCCTTTATCCTGTCCATAACCAGGAGGAATCTGGCCCAGTAGTGATGTACTGTTTTAGCGGGCTCTTGCCGTATTAGAGATAGATCGCATATGTCTGGGCGGGTGGGTGGACTAAAATCCGGATCCCTGCCCATCTTGGGGCTTAAAGGCCGAAGAGCTTCCGAATTCGGAAGCTTAGGTTGCTGGACACAATCCAGCGAGTCCGGAGTGATGCATGATTTTAAGTTCAATGCTCGATCGAAGCCCGTTCCTCCGCGGAAGTCCGGCATGGAGGGTTCGGGAATCCGGACGTGACTAGTTTTTAATATAGGCAAAGAGTCGCCGCATTGCTCCTCTACCACTGCGACGTGGTGGGCGGCCTGGGGAGAGTTAATCTCTCTCAGATCGGTTTTAAGCCCAATCTGGTTGTAGTCCGTAGCGACTCCCAAGGCGGCGATGCGATCCAAGAGCTCGTTAACAGACGAGAGCTCTATTGGATCCAACTGTTCGGCAGCTTTCGGGCTGACGCGAAGATTGCTTCTGACGACTTAAGAAGTCATTGTCGAAGCGGCGGCCGGACAGGCGGTCATAAGAAAACCACCTAGCCGGATAGTTTGGCCGGCGGCCAAGGCCCCTTCGGTGAAAACACCGTCTTTGAAGACGGGTGGAGGCATCCGCCCTATCGGTGACAACGCAGAGGAACTCTCAATGAAAGCACCAATGTCGGTGTCAAAACCGGCGGATCTCGGGTAGGGGGTCCCTAACTGTGCGTCTAGGCGGATGGTAACAGGAGACGAGGGACACGATGTTTTACCCAGGTTCGGGCCCTCTCGATGGAGGTAAAACCCTACGTTCTGCTTGATTAATATTGATGATATGGGTAGTACAAGAGTGGATCTACCACGAGATCAAGGAGGCTAAACCCTAAAGCTAGCCTATGGTATGATTGTTGTCATGTATGTTGTGTCCTACGGACTAAAGCCCTCCGGTTTATATAGACATCGGAGGAGGCTAGGGTTACACAGAGTCGGTTACAATGGTAGGAGATCTACATATCCGTATCGCCAAGCTTGCCTTCCACACCAAGGAAAGTCCCATCCGGACACGGGACGGAGTCTTCAATCTTGTATCTTCGTAGTCTTGGAGTCCGGCGGACAATGATAGTCCGGCTGTCCGGACACCCCCTAGTCTAGGACTCCCTCAGTCGCCCCTTTCGACCGCAGTGCCACTGCCTCGTGGTCCAAGCTACCAACTGTCGATGCGCCTGTTTAGGCGCATACATCACTAGTGGTGTCCTGTGCTGTTGACCGACATGCGAGCTACAACTACGTCGCCCTTTTGGAGTACTGTCGTCGCATGTTGTTTTCCAAGGTCGTCCCCTGATACGTCCATTTTGCATCAAGTTTACCTACTGTTATTTATGTTGTTTTATTGCATAGTAATGCTTTATTAGAGTAATTCTAATGCCTTTTCTCTCATAATATGCAATGTACACACAAAGGGGGAGAATTCCGGCAGCTAGAAATGTGGACCTGAAAAAGCTACATCAGGCTACCTATTCTGCACAACTCCAAATGAGCTGAAACTTCACGAGGATTTTTTATGGAATAAATGAGAATTACTGAAGCAAATAAGTACCAGATGAGCACAACCCACATGGGCGCGCTAGAGAGCCCAGGCGCGCCCTGGTGGGTTGTGCTCCCCTCGGCCCACCTCCGGTGCCCCTCTTCTGGTACATAAGTCATTTTGACCTAGAAAAAAAATAAGGAGAGAACTTTTGGGACGAAGCACTGCCGTCTCGAGGTGGAACTTGGGTAGGAGCACTTTTGCCCTCCGGCAGATCGATTCCACCAGGGGAACTTCCCTCCCGGAGGGGGAAATCATCGTCATCATCATCAGCAACTCTTCCATCTTGGGGAGGGCAATCTCCATCGACATCTTCAGCAGCACCATCTCCTCTCAAACCCTAGTTCATCTCTTATGTTCAGTCTTTGTACCAGAACTATAGAGTGGTGCTTGTGGGTGACTAGTAGTGTTGGTTACATCTTATAGTTGATTACTATATGGTTTATTTTGTGGAAGATTATATGTTCAGATCCATTATGCTATTTAATACCCCTATGATCTTGAGCATGATTATCATTTGTGAGTAGTTACTTTTGTTCTTGAGGTCACGGGAGAAATCATGTTGCAAGTAATCATGTGAACTTGATATGTGTTCGATATTTGGTTGATATGTATGTTGTGATTTCCTTAGTGGTGTCATGTCAATGTCGACTACATGACACTTCACCATATTTGGGCCTAAGGGAATGCATTGTGGAGTAGTTATTAGATGATGGATTGCGAGAGTGACAGAAGCTTAAACCCTAGTTTATGCATTATTCCGTAAGGGACTGATTGGATCCTAAAGTTTAATGTTATGGTTAGAATTTATTCTTAATACTTTTCTTGTAGTTGCGGATGCTTGCGAGGGGGTTAATCATAAGTAGGAGGTTTGTTCAAGTAAGAACATCACCTAAGCACTGGTCCACCCACATACCAAATTATCAAAGTAGCGAACATGAATCGAACCAACATGATGAAAGTGACTAGGTAAAATTCCCGTGTACCCTCAAGAACACTTTGCTTATCATAAGAGATCATTTTGGCCTTTCCTTTGCCTCAAAAGGATTGGGCTACCTTGCTGCACTTTTGTTAGTACTACCGTTACTTGCTCGTTACAAATTATCTTGCTATCAAACTACTCTGCTACTTACAATTTCAGCACTTGCAAACATTACCTTGCTGAAAACCACTTGTCATTTCCTTCTGCTCCTTGTTGGGTTCAACACTCTTACTTATCGAAAAGGCTACAATTGATCCCATATACCAACACGTGTCTTCGTTCCACGCGTCCTTGGTTCGGCAAACCTGGCGCAACACCTTGTCCATGACGATTTTGACAACATCGGTTTTGGCGTCATCATCCTCCTCGACAACTGCCTCGATTACGTCCCTGTTTTCCTGGTGCATCCTTGCATCTTTGACTCCATGGTGTTTGCTTCCATCTGTGCCCTCACGTGCAGATACATCGACATCGACCACGACACCCCTCTTGCATGGCTACCTCGCCCACAACTCCATTGCCCCATGCTCTCGGCTACCTCGACATCGGCACAAATGGCTATCACCTCGCTTGACCAACTTGTCGTCTTCTCTACCATTCGATGCGTTCGTGACGTGACACGGTCCATGATGCTCCAGCTACGACCGGGGGGGGGGGGGGGGTCAGCCTGTTGGTTTTCTACCTTCAGTTTTCTTTCTAGTCGGACAATCTACGACGCTTCTTTTGGTTGTGACCCCAAAGATATAACTGTGGGGGATGTTAGAGATATATTTGGTAATTAAGGATTGCATGGGATTAGACAGAAATTGTTTCCATCTTATCTCTAGGAGTCTTCTTGTCCTCCAAGTTGCCCCTCTCTATATACTAGATCACGAGGCTCAATAACGCACACGAAGGTTTACACCAATTCTCTCTTCTATAATCCTCTTACATATATATTCATATTCCTATCACCATTTGCCTCAATCATGCCAGTAAAACGAATACCAGAAATAATAAAAAATACATCTAGATCCGTAGATCACCTTGCGACGACTACAAGCATTGAAGCGAACAGAAGGCGCGCCGCCGTCATCACCACTCCCTCGTCGGAGGCGGGCAAAACTTGTTGTATCAGATAGTCAGGATGTCGTCGTCCTAAGGCTCATAGGACCAGTGCACCATAACAACAACCGCCGCCGATGAAAAGAAGCGTAGCTCAGAGGATCCAACCTGAAGACACACTGACATAGATGAACGAAGATCAGGTCCACCAAAGACATCTATATAAGATACAATTCAATTATGACGTGTTGAAAGATGATTAATCTATCAAAGTTGTTTTGAACATTAAATACAATGGATGTACACCTGCGGATTATATGCATTCTATGTGCAAACCAGACAGTTGTATATAAATTGCACTATTGGATACTTGTTTTTGCATATTGTAAACGATGCATAAGTTCATGCGTAAGTTTTTTGCCATTATTTTTCTTTTAATTTTTTTCTTTTAAATCAACACCAAATCCTTAATTCATTCTACATCACAATAAAAAATTGCATTTTCTTTTGTTTAGGGTAACACCACTCCCACAAATGTTTTTCCTTTGGATTGAAAATGTTTTTCCTTTGAATAACATATGTTTTAGTATATGTCTTTATTTACGGATGGGAAAAAATGACTCGCATGTAAAACATATCCTACTTGTGCTACTGTTTTTGGCTTTAGTTTTTTGTTATTTGAGTAGTTGACCTTTTGACCGTTAAACTTTCTCCTATATTTATCTATACAATTGCGGTTTCATGTCGAAATCGTGTGGCACTACTTAATTTTATGTTAAGAACTTAAAATGAATGTGTTTTTCTTTGGTTATTTAACTAACACTTGTCTACACTTTATCTTTCCATGATATGGAAGAGTGCAAGTTTTTATTATATTCTAACTCATGCCAATAAGAAAATAGTTTGACAATAAGTCTTTGTGATTTGTTCATGTTAGGCACAGTTGTATAATATTAATTTCTTTTAAAAAATTCTTGTTATTTCTTATAGGGTTAAAAAAACTCCCATAATTCATTCGTGCCTACTAATAATTTTGTTCTTTTTGTTTTGTCATTTCTTTTATCAGCTAACGCTCCTCCTATAATCATTTCTTCCTTAGGAAGAAAATTGTTCTTCTTTTTTCCTTTATTCTACTGCTTATGTGAGGTAGAATTCGTTTGTTCCTTAGATTGACTTTCATTATTAATTCTTTCTATTTTTGTGCATTTCTTTTTTGGGGTAACACCACTCTCATGTTTTTCTTCTACTTACATAGAAATTTGATCTTCGTTGTTTCTCATTTTCTTTTCTTTTTCTATGAGGTAATACCATGCTCATATTTCTTTATTCCTTAGATTGAAATGTCTTGTTTTTTGTTATTGTTCATTCACGATTGAAATTTCTTCTTATTTTTGTCTTTGTTCATTTCTACTTGTAATTTACGCCTTTTCTGTTCAGTAATTTGAATGTACTTTTTCCCTATTGTTGAAATGTCTATGGTATTTTTCATGAAATAATTTGATTTGTAGCCTACCATCTCACTTTGATTGACCAATTTAATGGTAAATCTTATGTGACGCACGTTGCACTGAAATGTCTGACGTTTCCCACAGGGAATGAACGACGAGAGGTGAGATGGGCCAGCCATCTTAGCCTACTAGACGCTTCTACCAATCCCGGTTTTTAGGAACCTCCTAGAAGGTTTCATGTGCGGTTTTTACATGATTTTAGGTACTTGATAGAAGGTTTAGGTCCAGCTTTTTTTGTCTTCTCAATTTTCCTGTTGATTTCTTCACGACTTTTTCCTTTTTTATTTGTTGTTGCAATGGTTTTTCTCATTTCGTTTTTCTTTTTCAATAATTTAAAAAAGTATGGATTTTTATCTAAAATTGAACTTAAAATGTTTATTCAGAAAAATTCGAATTTTAAAAATAGAGTTTGAAAACCAAATTTTCAAAAATATCCGCATTTTCACAAAATATTCAGATTTTTCAAAAAATATTTACATTATCAAGGAATATTAAAAATGCTGGTTTATTTAGAAAATGTTCGTAATTTTAAATATACTTCACAATTTTCTATTTTTTGAAATTTTGTTCACTTTTTTAAAGAAATATGTTCGTAATTTCAAAAAGAATTGCTTTTAAAAACAAATTAGAAAATTTTCTATTTTAAAAATATTTCCACTTTTTCATATATTTTTTTCAAATTCAACAACTGTTCACACTTATAAATAACACTATTTTCATGTTTTTCAAAAAAAATGAAAACAGAAAAACGGCCACTACACAGCCAGCACGCAACCATAGCCGACCTGCTACAGTTTGCCATGAGATGATCTAGTCGGGGCGCTACCCTGGGCGGGAGGCTGGCTATTTGCCAGACGGAGGAACAAATAGGAGGTCCCCGATGTAATTGGCATTTTACATCTCTATTCGTATGCATGTGCATGTGCTTAGTTCACATGATGAGACAGGTGAGCAAGACACGAGGCTCAATCGTGCTAGCCATGTGTCAATCCAAGTGGCAAAACATCGAAATCACTAGTTTAAGGGATACTTCTTCTAAATGTCACTTCCGCCTCCTCTAGTGGTGACAAGTGGCGCACCGCGCGTGGTCTTGCTGCAACTCAGGGAGTTTTGGTGGCATTTCTTCCCGTGCAAGTCGAGATGGATGTTTTTTCCCAGATTGAATTTTTTCAATGATTTAGCTTTTGAACCGTGTTTTATAATCATAAAAAATTTCACTGTTGTATTCTTCGTGTTGAGATCTTCAAAACTAGAAACATATTGACAAGTTTCGACCAAAACATTTTTGAACCAAAAATATGCTCCAGAAATGAACTAACCTATGATTTTCAATTGTACTAACATGTGCTTCCAAGCAACCAACCTATGCTCCCGCGAGGAAAGCACACACACTTGCACTTCACGCGAAAACACAAATTGTGTGTTTCTCACAGGAAGTACAGAGGTCCTTCACGCGAAAACATATTAATGTTTTTCACGCAGGATGCACTCATGTGCTTTACGCGAACGCACAATTATAATTCTCGCGTGAAGCACACACTCCTAACAGACACAAACAAAAAAACCAATCAAACTGAAAAATCAAATTAAATAAATAATACAAATACAAAAAACATGAAAACCAAGAAAAAGCTAGGAAAATAACCAAAAAAACACCCTAGTGACAAAAGCGCCCATCGGATGGCGGCGCTGAAGCATAACACATGGCGCGTTAGGGTGCTCCCATGTTAGTAAAAGTGTCCCCCCACCCCGCCGCGGGGGGCACCCTCCAATGAGTCCTCCTAGTTCACGCCCGGTGTGTCAACTAGGGGTGGCCTCATAGGAAAATATTTTAGAAAATTGCTTAGTATTTTTTTATAAAAACGTTCATTGTATATTAAAAAAGTTCACCATATTTTTTAAAAAAATTCAATGTATATTAAAAATTGTTTAGTACTTTTTATAAAAAAAGTTCAGTGTATGTTAAAAAATGGCCATCGCATAATTAAAAAAATTCATCGTAATTAAAAAAATCAGATAACAAATATGTCCGTCGTATATTAGAAAATGTTTAGTATGTATTTTAAAAATGTTAATTGTATACTAAAAAGTTCCGTGTGTATGAAAAAATGTTCGCCATATTTTAGGAAAAAAGTCACAGTGTATTGCAAATGCTATAAAAAATAAAATGTGCAAATAGATAGAAGGAACCCCAAAATCTGAAAAGAGAAATTTAAAAAAAAAAACTGAAACACAACAGCCGTTACGTGCCGCCCTGTCTGGAGGAGTCTTTAGTGAAGCCTCGACTATATGACTCTATGATGCATGTGGGAGTCATATAGGATTGACACCCTCTAACTAGTTGCTCCTGTAAAACTTGGCTTACTGGATCTCAACATTTTAGGAGCCTATTATTTTCTTAGCGTAGCCCAACCGCTACTTCATGGACCTTGATATATTGGCTGGTTGATACAAATCTTCTACAGGGACTTCTACGGTGTGTTTTTCTCCTAGAGGCGATCTAGGGTTCCACTTTTCCTCCGGCGGAGTCCACGTGAAACCTCTCCGGTGACCCGACTTCTCTGGCGATCGGAAGTCACCAACATGAGCACGTCGACGAGGACTCCTTGCATGGCGGAATTACCATCATCGGCGGTCACAAACGGAGAAGGAGCGAGGCTGGAAGGAGGAGATCTAGCGGGGAAGGGTCAGATGAGGGTGGACGGAAGATTGGAGGCAGGGGAGGAGACACAGTTGCCGCCTGGAGCAGATGGCGGTGGGAGCGGGAGACACGAGACAGAAGATGATGCAGGCGAGGATGGAGACTGGGACTTCTATGGCCCAGAACTAGATCTGGAGGATCAGTTTGCGGGGATGAAGCTTCATGGTGAAGAGGAGGATGACCTGGATCTGTCAGGAGAAGTAGAAGACCTGATCGGGGACATGCGATGGCTAGGGCTTTTCCGAGTCCACACCACCAAGCTGTTTAGCCATGCAGCGCTGTTGAGGCAGATGAGGAACGCCTGGGTTGCAGCTCAGGGTGTAACTTTCAATATTAAGGGGGCCAAATCTCTTCTTGTTTCAATGCCATTGTTTAGGCGATTGGAAGCGCATCATGGAGGGGGGGGGGCATGGATCTTTCGTTATGCTCCTGTGGTCATTCAGGAGTATGATGGCTTTACAGATGTGGCAGAATATAAGCTAAATAAGGTGCCATTGTGGGCGCGAGTAAAAGGGCTGCCGGATGGCCTAACAACTAAGAGAGAATTAGCGGAGAAGGTGGCTGCCAAGGTTGGAGAACCACCCTTTACAGTAATTGTGAATGAGGGTAAGATTAATCCAGCAAGCACTTTGCGAGTTAGGGTTTATGTGGATGTGGACAAACCCCTCGTCAGGTTTGTGCCAATCACTCTGAAAGGGAGGAGGAAGTATCCAGTGTACTATGACAAGCTCCCGGATTTCTGTTACTTTTGTGGCTTAATGGGGCACAGTGTGGAGGAATGCGGGGATGGAATCCATGATCCTCGTGATTGTGAGTGGGGAGAATGGCTGCTGTGGACACCTGAGCCACCGGCTTATGTAGCAGGAGGTAGAGGAGGGATGGATGGATGAGGGAGAGGTGGAAGAGCGGGAGGCAGAGGAAACGAAGGTGGTAGGCAGTGAAGAGGAGGAAGGGAGGACGTCAAGGAGGAGGCAACGGCTCACCAAAGCCAGGTCCCGATGAATATGGACCCGGCTGACAATCCAAATGCGCGCAAGAGACTCATACGGGTTGATGGTACAGTAAACGTGCAAGGCCAACCTGTACCAAATCTTGCTGGTAGGGTGGCAGGGATGGTTCTAATGCTGGAACAGGAAGGAGGGGATGCATCACAAGCAATCCCTAACACGCCTGGAAAGGTACCAATTGTGAAGAGGAGGAGGCAAGATGGAGTAGGGGGAAGTGAGAGTATGGAGACAACTATTGGGGCGGCCTCCTCCGAGGAGGACCGCCGGACCCAGTGAGGATACTTTGTTGGAACTGTCGTGGGATTGGCGATTGAAAGTGCAACTATCCCTAGGTGGTTTTGGTAATTCATAACAACATATAGCTCATTGAGCTAATGCTATTCCAAGACTATTATTTCAGGAAAGCTCAATGAATGGCATGGCATGGATGATGAAAGTGGATCCCTCAAAATACTAATGACAAAGGATTGGCTCAAGCTCAAAAGCGCAAGACTCTTCATTTTATATTTTAGTGATCCAAGATCACACTGAGTCTATAGGAAAAGCCAATACTATCAAGGAGGGATGAGGTGTTTCTTAATGAGCATCTTGCTTCAGTTGCTTAGTGATATGCTCCAAATACCCTCAACTACTTTCTCACATCCACAAATGACCTAAACCTAAAGTCAAACTCGGCCCCACTGATTCTTTCTATCCGGCGCCACCGAGTTTGGATGTCACAGCCATTGCCACAAACCCTAGGCAAATCGGTCCTACCGATAGGGATCTCGGTCTCACCGAGATGGGATTGTAATCTCTCTGTTTCCCTTCGTAACGTTTCGGTCTAACCGAAGTGAGCGATCGGTCCCACCGAGATTGCAATGTAAACTCTATGTTTCCCTTTTGTAACATTTCGGTCTCACCGAAAAGAGCAAATCGGTCCCACCGAGTTTACCTGACTAACTCTCTGGAAAGCTTATTACCAAAATCGCTCTCACCGGGTTTGTGTAATCGGTCTCACCGAGATTACGTTATGCCCTAACCCTAACCATATCGGTCCTACCGAGTTGCATGTCGCTCCCATCGAAAATCCTAACGGTCACTAGGTTTACTAAATCGGTCCGACCGAGTCTGTTGAATCGGTCCCACCGAGTTTGGTAAATTGTGTGTAACAGTTAGATTTTGTGTGGAGATTATATATACCCCTCCACCTCCTCTTCATTCGTGAGAGAGCCATCAGAACAAACCTACACTTCCAACTTACCATTTCTGAGAGAGAACCACCTACTCATGTGTTGAGGCCAAGATATTCCATTCCTACCATATGAATCTTGATCTCTAGCCTTCCCCAAGTTGCTTTCCACTCAAATCTTCTTTCCACCAGATCCAAAACCTATGAGAGAGAGAGTTGAGTGTTGGGGAGACTATCATTTGAAGCACAAGAGCAAGGAGTTCATCATCAACGCACCATTTGTTACTTCTTGGAGAGTGGTGTCTCCTAGATTGGCTAGGTGTCACTTGGGAGCCTCCGACAAGATTGTGGAGTTGAACCAAGGAGTTTGTAAGGGCAAGGAGATCGCCTACTTCGTGAAGATCTACCGGTAGTGTGGCAAGTCCTTCGTGGGCGACGACCATGGTGGGATAGACAAGGTTGCTTCTTCATGGACCCTTCGTGGGTGGAGCCCTCCATGGACTCGCGCAACCGTTACCCTTCGTGGGTTGAAGTCTCCATCAATGTGGATGTATGATAGCACCACCTATCGGAACCACATCAAAAACATCCGTGTCTCCAATTGCGTTTGAATCCTCCAAACCCTTCCCTTTACTTTCTTGCAAGTTGCATGCTTTAATTTCCGCTGCTCATATACTCTTTGCATGCTTGCTTGAATTTTGTGATGATTGCTTGACTTGTCCTAAGATAGCTAAAATCTGCCAAACTCTAAAATTGGGAAAAGGCTAAGTTTTTAATTGGTCAAGTAGTCTAATCACCCCCCCCCCCCTCTAGACATACTTCAAGGTCCTACAAGTGGTATCAGAGCTTTGGTCTCCATTTGCTTTGAATTCCATAGCTTTTGGTGGTCATAGCCTTAGTTTCACAACCTAGGAGAGTATGGCGTCTAGTGAGGGAAATTATCACTGTAGGGGTCCTTGCTTTGATGGTACTAATTTTGCTAGTTGGAAGCATAAGATGAAAATGCATATTTTTCTTGGGACATAATCCCGCCGTTTGGGCTATTGTGTGTATTGGCTTGCAAGGTGAATTCTTTGATGGGAGAGAACCAAACCGTGAAGCTAGCGCGGATGAATTGAAGATGTTGCAATAAACGCTCAAGCCTGTGATATCCTCTTCAACGGATTGTGCCCCAAAGAATTCAACAAAATCAGCCGTCTTGAGAATTCAAAGGAAATTTGGGATACCTTGATTGATATGCATGAAGGTACCGACTCCGTCAAGGAATCCAAGTTGGATGTGCTCCAAAGTTAGCTTGACAAGTTCAAAATGAAGGATGGTGAAGGTGTCACTGAAATGTACTCTAGGCTTGCACTTATCACAAATGATATTGCCGGCTTAGGGAGTGAAGAGATGAACGACAGATTCATCATCAAGAAGATCCTAAGAGCATTGGATGGAAAGTATGATACCGTGTGCACATTGATCCAAATGATGCCAAACTAAAAAGATCTCAAGCCAATGGAAGTCATCGGAAAAATTGTTGCTCATGAGATGTCACTCAAGGATAAGGAGGAACTTCACAACAAGTCAAGTGGTGCTTACAAAGCCTCAAGTGAAGCCCCCACATCATCAAGTGAGAAACAAACCTTCAATGAAGAATTGAGCTTAATGGTGAAGAACTTCAACAAATTCTACAAGAGTAGAAGCAAAGAAAGAAGCTCCAAGTCAAGGTCCTACAATGACAAAAGATCTTCTAGTCGAGAGCGAAATTGCTACAATTGTGGGAGACCCGGACACTACTCCAATGAGTGTACGGCACCCTACAAAAGAAGAGAAGACTCTCCAAAAAGAAGAAGCAAAAGAGAAGAATCACCATCAAGAGAAAGGAGGAGTAGAGATGATCGTTATGAACGAAGACCCTCACGGAGAAGCAAGGATTCGAAAAGAAAGGACAAGTCATCAAGGAGCTACACAAAACGAAGACATCAAGCTCATGTTGGTGAATGGGTATCCGGCTCCGACTCCGACAATCACTCCGAGAGAAGCTATCACTCCGACTCCGAATATACTCAAGATGAAGGTGTTGCCGGTCTAGCACTTGTGTCAACCAACTCCTACGACATATTTGACTCACCAAATGAAGGAATTGGAACATGCTTCATGGCCAAAGGTCCAAAGGTAACACATCCCGAGTATGTTGATTTCAATAGTGATGAAGATGACTTGCTTGTGGATGATGATTTACTTGTTGACAACTCTAGTGATGAATACTATGATGAAACGTCAATTAATCATGCTAATCAAGATAAAACGAATGACAATGATAAGGAGAAGATTGAAATTCTAACTAAAGAACTAAACACTCTTAAGTTAGCTCATGAAACTATCTTCGAAGATCATCGAGCACTTTTGAGAGCTCATGAGAAGTTACGCTTTGAAAAGCTAAATCTTGAGCAAGAGCATGAGTTCTTAAAGGCAATCAATGATGATCTTCGTAAGAAAAGTTCTTCTTACATTGCCAAGCGTTTACTCTCATCTACTTACATGCCTCAAGTCAAGTCTAGTAACAAGTACAGGAAAGATCATTCCTCTAGTAGTAACAATAATAATGTCAAATCCAATATTGTTGCTTCTAGTAGTTCTCTTGATTCCACTAATGATTCTCTTAGCCAAGTTACACTTGAGCAAGAAAATAGCTTATTGAAGGGAATTATAGAGAAAGGTGTTTACAAGAGCCTTTGCCGGGAGTAAGCAATTCGAGGAAATTGTACGCAAGCAAGGAAGGCACCGGAAGAATCAAGGTGTTGGTTTTGAGCGAAAGTTCAATGCCAATGGAGTTGAGTGGGAAGAAAATCAATACCCCAAGACGAAGTTTGTTCCTCAACAAGAGAAGTATGATCCTACTTCCTTCAAAGGAACACAAGCACAAGATGATCTTCCACCACAAGACCACAAGAACAAAGGCAAGGACAAACTTCAAGAAGAGATTGATGCATTTGAAGAAGCACCTAAGGCCTCGGTCAAGTGGGTTCCCAAGACTACGTCAAGTTCTACTTCATCAAGTACGACTACGACTCCAAGGATTCCCATCAAGATGATGTGGATCCCGAAGAAGAAGAACTAGAGAGTTCTTGAGGGTGACTCCGCCAACATTCTTCACTCATATCATTTTGGCAACGACAAGTGCAATCAACTTTCACATCATGCACTAGTTCAAGGAGTCACAAACCCTCATGTTGGTAAGGCAAGGGACAAGGTAACCTAATGATTTCATGGACATCATCGTGTGTGTGCATCACTCTATGTCTATGGATATTCTTGTTTGTTCCTTGTGGGACTAACCCATGTAGGTATGTTGAAAGTGCAACTCACTCAAAAGGATTGCTCCAAATGATCTACATCAACATTGAGCATCCACATCTTCAACACCTACATGAAGTCATCATCGACAAAACCCAAGGTTAGTTCATCCCTCTAAAAGGGGATCTCACATCTAGGGGAGCTTAACTCTAAGAATTGAGTCAAAGCAACTCTAATGGTGTGAACACATAAATGCATTATGTAAAAGTGGTAACCCCACTTGAGCTTAAAGGATGAGTATGACCTATGATCAAATGTTCTCATTTGACTCCTAAGTCAATATACTCATATATAGATGACCTAGTCATCGCCAATTGTTTGATAGATGCTAGAATTGGTTGTGCATGCTTTGCCACATATTTCATTTGCCATCTTATTGTGTGAGCATGTTGGTGCATATTTTACTCATTCGAGGACATCCACTTGTTGTTGATTGATTGGCTTCTTTTTCTGTTTGCCAAGTGGATGGACAAGAATGCCTAAGAACCTTCTCTAGCTATCTATGCTTTTCTCATCTCAAACTCTATTCATGCTACATCACAAAATTTGATCAAGTCAGATTCAAACCACTCTGTGTGAGGAGCACTCGGAGTCCCCGATTCGTCATAGACTTAAACTTCCAAAACTTCTTTATGATTCTCGGTCTGACCGATTCCTCCATTTTGGTCCTACCGAGATCACTAAGTTGATCTAGGTTTTCAATCTCGGTGCAACCGATTTGAACTTTTCGGTCACAGCGAGTTGTTGTAACTGTACACAGTTATGCATCTCGGTGCCACCAAGTTGTTCCACTCGGTCACACCGACAGGGTCGGGCTATATATACTCACGGGCAAAAAATTGGAAATTTCTCCGAACCTCTTCGCCCACGCAATAGCTCGCTCTGCCACCAGGGTCTCCGGATCGTCTCCTCGTCGCCAGCCGCCTCCTGTCGCTGGTCTCTGCCGCCGTCAACGGAATTCACCCCCGTCGTTGCCGCCGTAGCGAGTTCATCGCCAAGCTAGGGTATGGACTCGATCACAGTGCTATCCTCGTCCGATTCCTAGCACATTGTGTTCATAATGATTCTTGCCACGATTGAAACACTCCTATCCAATCAATACAATCCTTAGATTAGATGGGATTTGAAAATTTAGGGTTAGGTTTCCGCCGAAACCATCTCGGACCCACCGAGTTGAAAAACTCGGTCCCACCGATTTGGCTAACGCCATTGCACTAGCAACTCTCGGTCTGGCCGAGAATTGCTAATCGGTGTGACCGATTTTAGGACTTTGTGAAACCCTAGCAGTCTCGGTGCCACCGAACTGTGACTCGGTCCAACCGAGTTCACCAGTTTAGGTTCCAAAACTGCTTCGGTATCACCAAGTTTGAAAATTGGTTGATCCGAAATGCTTTCTGTGGAAAACTAAAACTGAATTTTTGAATCATTCTTTTGCAAAAATCTCTGCATTTTGTGATGCTCATCCATTATATCTCATACTATAACTATTCACAGGGTCAGCAGTCAGTGATTTGCAGCATGTCAGACCAAAGTGATAGTCAGGACAAGTCAAAAGAGCACAATCACATGAGTGAGGTCACTAGTCCCTCTAGCACTTCAGATGAAGGCAGCAGGAGCACCCCAAGCAATCTGCCTAAAGCTGCCACCAGGACAAGGAAGAAGAGAACCTCAGAATCTGAGGATGAGGATTATTTGGCAGAAGAAGATGAGGCTACCTCCAAGAAGGTAGTGCTCAAAAAGGAGTATGCCTCAGCAAAGAACACTAAACCTGGACTCAATAGGAAGGTTCCTGCCAAGAGGACACCTATGTTGAAGGTCAGAGGATCTACTCAAGTGCCTGAAAATACTGAACCCAAAGAGGCACCTGCAAGGAGAGTCACAACTTCCAAACCCAAGAAAGTTCCCACTGGAGAAACTATGAAGTTTGCCATTGAATGAGAAGATGAAGCTGCTGCTCAGGATAAGAAGAAGAAGAGAGCCAGAACCACTACTGCCCAGGTTCTTGGAAATCCCTCTATGAGGAGAGACTTTGAAGAGGAAGAAGAGGTTGCTGCACCAGCACCCAAGGCACAAAAGCTTATGGGTGATGCAGTTAAGTCAGGGGCTGCAATATCAAAGCCCAAGGAAGCACCCAAAGCTGCCCCCAAGCCCAAGCTTGCACCAAAGAGGAATACCAGGAGTATTCCAGCTGCTGAGAAGAACAAGGCCCCAGTGCCTGAAGTTGCTGATGAGGAAGATGAAGAAGGACAAGTCCTGAGGAAGCTCAAGCCCCAGATACCAGACCACAATGATGCTCATCCTGTGGCTGAGGACATGAATATCAGAAGAGACTCAGGGTTGAGGCTATGGAGGATGACAGATCCATGTGCCATAAGGATAAGGACTGCTGTTGATTACAGGTTCCATACAAAGGAACATCAGGATTTCTATGAGACAATCTTGTTGGACAAGAAGCCCATAGTGTGTGATATGAGGTGGGTCGACTGGACCTACATGAAAGAAAATGAAGAACACTATCCTGGAGTGCAAGACAGTTTTGTTGCTTGTGGAGTTGCAGATTTTGTTGGGCAGAAGCTCACCAACTGGAATGATGAACTCATTATGCAATTCTACTCCACAGCACACTTCTATCCAGATGGGAGGATAGTTTGGATGTCTGAAGGCACAAGGTACTAGTCAACCGTTGAGGAGTGGGCAAAACTGATCAATGCCCCAAAGGAGAGTGAAGATGACTTGGATGTCTATGCCAAGAAGAAGATGGACCACAATTCCATGGCACATATGTACAACGAGATCCCAGACAAAGCTATTGAGACACATAAGTTTGGGTCAGTCCACTTTCTTCTATCAGGACTGCCAACAATCAACTGGATCCTAAGGCACACTCTATTGCCCAAGTCAGGTGACCACAACATGATTAGAGGGCTTGCTATCAACATGCTGCATTTGTTTAATGTGCCACAGAAATTCAAGGTCATGAGCCTTATGGTTGAGACCATTAAGAGGACTGCAGCAAACCAAAAGATAAGTTGTGGATATGCCCCTCAGATTCAGGAGTTGATTAACTCAAAGATGGGCACAGGAAAATATCTGTTGGATAAGGAACATTTTGCTCTCTATCCAGACTTTGAGGACAATCAGGTTGTCATGAATGAGAATGAACCATCATCAGTGCAAGCTCAAGAGAAGAAGGAGAAAGCAAAGAGAGAGAAGGCTGCCAAGATGCCAACACAAGAGGAGGCATCTGAGTACTTTTTGAAGAACAAGCAGGAGCAGCTTGGTTACTTGATAGCATCAACTCTGAGGATTGAGAAGGGATTGGCCACCCTAACTCAGAATTAGGAGATCTTGAAAAGAATCATGGAACAAAAATTCTATGATCTAGATGTCAAAGTAACCGAGATTCAGTCAGTTGTGGAGCAGCTACAGGATTACATGCAGGAGAGGAAGGGCAAGACTACCACTAATGTATTTGCCGGAGTACCTAGCGCTCAAAGATCAGCTGCAGTGCCTGTGACAGACACCAGAGCCACATCATCTGAACTAGCTACAGCTCCCACAGCTCCAGTGCAACCAGCTCCAGCACCAACTCCTCCAGCTCCATCCACTTCAACTGAAGCCTTCGTCCAAGGAGCCATCTCTACACCACCACCTGAAGATCAAGCCTGAGAGTCGATCTAGCACTATGCATTTTCTATGAACTTTTTGGTAACTTGTTGCCAAAGGGGGAGAAAAATGTATAGATCATAGGCTGAGAGAGAGAGAGAGAGTGTTGCTTTTGTTCTCTCTTGCTTTGGTGGTTAAACTCTGTTTGCTTTTGATTGCTTGAGATACTATGCTGGTTTCTGTGAGACATTGATGATCATGTGTTTGATCATAAGATACACTTATGCATGTTTGATGATATTTTCTTACCTATCCTTATGTGATCATTCACTTTGCTTGGTGATGAGTGCATGTATTCAATCTTTATCATTTTGAGCGCTCCACCAAGATGTATGTGACATGGAAGAGTAACCCATGAGCCTAATTCCTTGTGCATTTGCAGTCCAAAGCAAATCTTAAAACTATGCACAAATTTAGGGGAGCTCTTACTTATCACATACTTCTCAAAGCGACGATGTTTTTCAATCTTATTATCATTTGTCGAAGCTTTGATCTATATGTTATCATCAATTACCAAAAAGGGGGAGATTGAAAGTGCAAATATCCCTAGGTGGTTTTGGTAATTCATAACAACATATAACTCATTGAGCTAATGCTATTCCAAGACTATTATTTCAGGAAAGCTCAATGAATGGCATGGCATGGATGATGAAAGTGGATCCCTCAAAATACTAATGACAAAGGATTGGCTCAAGCTCAAAAGCTCAAGACTCTTCATTTTATATTTTAGTGATCCAAGATCACATTGAGTCTATAGGAAAAGCCAATACTATCAAGGAGGGATGAGGTGTTGCTTAATGAGCATCTTGCTTCATGTGCTTAGTGATATGCTCCAAATACCCTCAACTACTTTCTCACATCCACAAATGACCTAAACCTAAAGTCAAACTCGGCCCCACTGATTCTTTCTATCCGGCGCCACCGAGTTTGGATGTCACAGCCACTGCCACAAACCCTAGGCAAATCGGTCCTACCGATAGGGATCTCGGTCTCACTGAGATGGGATTGTAATCTCTCTGTTTCCCTTCGTAACGTTTCAGTCTAACCGAAGTGAGCGATCGGTCCCACCGAGATTGCAATGTAAACTCTCTGTTTCCCTTTTGTAACATTTCGGTCTCACCGAAAAGAGCAAATCGGTCCCACCAAGTTTACCTGACTAACACTCTGGAAAGCTTATTACCAAAATCAGTCTCACCGGATTTGTGTAATCGGTCTCACCGAGATTACGTTATGCCCTAACCCTAACCATATCGGTCCTACCGAGTTGCATGTCGGTCCCACCGAAAATCCTAACGGTCACTAGGTTTACTAAATCGGTCCGACCGAGTCTGTTGAATCGGTCCCACCGAGTTTGGTAAATTGTGTGTAACGGTTAGATTTTGTGTGGAGGCTATATATACCCCTCCACCTCCTCTTCATTTGTGGAGAGAGCCATCAGAACAAACCTACACTTCCAACTTACCATTTCTGAGAGAACCACCTACTCATGTGTTAAGGCCAATATATTCCATTCCTACCATATGAATCTTGATCTCTAGCCTTCCCCAAGTTGCTTTCCACTCAAATCTTCTTTCCACCAGATCCAAAACCTATGAGAGAGAGTTGAGTGTTGGGGAGACTATCATTTGAAGCACAAGAGCAAGGAGTTCATCATCAATGCACCATTTGTTACTTCTTGGAGAGTGGTGTCTCCTAGATTGGCTAGGTGTCACTTGGGAGCCTCCGACAAGATTGTGGAGTTGAACCAAGGAGTTTGTAAGGGCAAGGAGATCGCCTACTTCGTGAAGATCTACCGCTAGTGAGGCAAGTCCTTCGTGGGTGATGGCCATGGTGGGATAGACAAGGTTGCTTCTTCGTGGACCCTTCGTGGGTGGAGCCCTCCGTGGACTCGCGCAACCATTACCCTTCGTGGGTTGAAGTCTCCATCAACATGGATGTACGATAGCACCACCTATCAGAACCACGCCAAAAACATCCGTGTCTCCAATTGCGTTTGAATCCTCCAAACCATTCCCTTTACTTTCTTGCAAGTTGCATGCTTTAATTTCCGCTGCTCATATACTCTTTGCATGCTTGCTTGAATTTTGTGATGATTGCTTGACTTGTGCTAAGATAGCTAAAATCTGCCAAACTCTAAAATTGAGAAAAGGCTAAGTTTTTAATTGGTCAAGTAGTCTAATCACCCCCCCCTCTAGACATACTTCAAGGTCCTACAGCGATCCTGCGACGGTCAAGGAGCTCCGCGATCTAGTGGAGGCTTGCGCGCCGGCGGTGCTTTGCATAGTGGAGACACAAATCGCGAAGTATCGTGTGGAAGGCTTGGCGGGCAGTTTAGGTTTTACTGGTAGATTTGGAGTTGATAGTAGAGGTAGAAGTGGTGGGCTTTGTTTATTTTGGAGGAATAATGTAGATCTTGAAATAAAAACTTACTCTCAGTATCATATCGACTCGGTGGTTAATGAACCGGGCAAGGAAGCGTGGAGGTTATCTGTCTTCTATGGTGCAGCGAATAGGAACATGAGGTATAAAACGTGGGATACTATGAAAATCTTGCGAGGAGAAAATGATCTTCCTTGGGTCTACATGGGAGACTTTAACGAGATATTGCGACAGGAAGAGCAGATGGGACCCAACGAGAGGGACAGTGCACAAATAGAAGGATTCAGGGAGGCAGTGGACGTGTGTGAGCTAGCTGACCTGGGCTACAAAGGCCTAGACTGGACGTTTGAGAAGAGAGTTGCTCGGGGGAGTATTGTAGAGTCCGACTTGACCGTGCCCTAGCTACGGCTAGTTGGTCGGCTATGTTTCCTTTTGCCACTGTCAAACATCTTACGACGGCTAAGTCCGATCATAGCCCCATACTACTCCTGAATGAGTTGGAAGCAAATAATTTGAGAGTTGCCATGAAGAAGCCGTTCCGGTATGAATGTATGTGGGAGACTGACAGTACTTTCGGTGCAACGGTGCAGCAGGTATGGAACCAAACACAACCGGCAACCATAGTGGCAGAGCTAGCCTCAAAAGTGACCTCCGTGGGCTCGTCGCTGAAACGCTGGGGGCGGGAGACGTTCGGGTCTGTACGACAAGAGCTGAGAAAGTTGCGCCATAAACTAGCAGAATTGCGAGCGGATCCCCATAGGGTGGGGCCGGGGGAGGAAGAGAAGAGAGTACAGGATCAGATCGTGGAGCTGTCCTACCGCGAGGAGATCATGATGAGACAGCGGTCTCGAATAAACTGGCTCTCGGCAGGAGATCGCAACACGCAGTATTTTCAGAGAAAGGCAAGTGGGCGGAGAGCCAACAACACAATTAGCCAGCTCCAAAAATCTGATGGGTCTATGGCTTCGGACCCAGGGGAGTTGGCTGGGATGATAAATGATTTCTACAAGAATCTATACACATCCGAGGGCTGCATAGGGATTGAAGAGGTACTGTAACACATACCAATCAGGGTTGATGCAGGTAAATGCCCAGTATACAAACGAGGAGGTAAAAGAAGCACTCTTTCAAATGTTCCCGACTAAAGCTCCGGGGCCAGACGGTTTTCCTGCACATTTTTTAGAGGAATTGGGAGCTTTGTGGAGAAGAGGTAACTGGCATGATAATTAGGCTGCTCAATGGAGAGGACTCACCGGAGGATATCAACTGTACGTTCATCGTTCTTATTCCCAAGATCGCTAGTCCGAAAATTCTTGGACAATTTCGGCCTATAAGTCTTTGCAATGTGATCTACAAGATTGCATCTAAGGTCTTAGCAAATAGGCTGAAGATCATTCTCCCCGAGGTAATTTCTGAAGAGCAGTCGGCCTTTGTGCCTGGACGTCTGATCACGGATAATTTTATAACTGCTTACGAGTGTCTTCACTATATGAAAACAAGGAGAGTCAAAACAAACAGATTTGTAGCACTGAAGTTGGATATGATGAAGGTGTATGACAGGTTGGAGTGATCATATCTTAAAGCAGTCATGTTGAAACTGGGCATCAGTCCTTGTTTCACTGAAACAGTAATGAGGTGCGTCACTTCCGTATCCTTTTCGGTTCTGTTTAACGGGGAAAGTGTACAAGATTTCAGCCCCTCGAGGGGAATGAGGCAGGGGAACCCAATCTCCCCGTATCTATTTCTATTGGCTACGGAAGGACTATCATGCTTGTTGAAAGACCAAGGTGCGGGTGTTCGAGGACTTTCTGTTGCAGATACAACACCGGCTATTAATCATCTCCTTTTTGCAGACGATAGTCTTTTGTTTTTTGAAGCTAACGGGGAAAATGCAGCTCGGGTTCATGGTCTCTTAAGAACCTACTATGATGCCTCGGGACAGAAAATTAACATGGATAAATCCTCAATCTATTTTAGTAAGGGTGTCCCGGAAGCCACCAGAAATGAGATAAAGAATGTTTTGGATGTCCAGAACGAGTCACTTTCGGAGAAATATTTAGGCCTACCCACGGACGTAGGCAAAAGCAAAGAAGGGAGATTCCGATATTTGAAGGATAGGATTTGGAAACATATTCAAGGCTGGATGGAGAAATGCTTGTCTGCAGGGGGAAGGAGGTGTTAATTAAATCCGTCGCACAATCTGTCCCGACATATTCGATGTCATGTTTCAAACTACCCAGAGGCCTCAGTGAACATATAAACAATTTTCTTTGGAAGTTTTGGTGGGGAAGCAAACAAGGCCAGAGAAAGCCTGCATGGGTGTCATGGAAGACAATGTGCAAACCAAAACACATGGGCGGAATAGGATTCAGAGATGTCGAGCTCTTTAACCTGGCTTTGCTTGCAAGGCAAGTGTGGCGTTTGCTGCAGGATACAGAGTCACTGAGTGCGCGCGTGCTAAGGGCAAGGTATTACCCAAACGGTAACGTCCTTGATGCAGTTTTGGGAGCCCATCCGTCCCAAGTATGGCGATCTTTGGTGGAAGGAAGGGATCTTCTGACCCTAGGACTGATTCAAAGAATTGGCACGGGTGCAGACACGCGCATTTGGGAAGATAATTGGCTTCCCCGGGACTACAAGCTGAAACCGATATGCCCCATATCGGCCCATCCACCTATACACGTTTCTGAACTAATTGATGTAACGACCAGAACGAGGAACAAGCAACTGCTAATGGAGCATTTCATAGGGCCGGATGTGGAAGTAATAATGAATATCCCATTGAGCTCGCGGGTACAACCTGATTTTTGGGCGTGGCATTATGACAGAAGGGGGTTGTTCACTGTTAAGTCGGCGTATAGAATGATCAGTGGCATTAAACATCAACGAGAAGATTGGCTCGAGCATAGGCCGGGTCATTCAAATACAGAAGCTGAAGGGAAATCGTGGACGCAATTATGGAAGGTGCAAGTTCCATCAAAGGTCAAGATTTTTGTGTGGCGGCTGGCACATATGTCTCTTCCAACGGGTTCGGTACGGCATCAACGCAAAATGGCGACAACAGCAGCATGCGGTCTATGTGAAGAAGAGGTTGATTCGTGGCGCCACTCTTTGTTTGAATGCAGGATGGCGCGGTGCGTGTGGGCGCTCGGAGATTAGGATATTCTTGAGCATGTGATATCTAACAAAAGTGACGATGCGAGGCTCTGGCTGTTTTGGTTGTTTGACACGGTGAGTCAACATGACCTTGCGAGAGTTTTGATTACCATGTGGGCAATATGATGGGCTCGTCGTAGAGCGATACATGATGATGAGTTTCAAAGTCCCATGTCCACGATGTGCTTTGTGAACCGATACTTGCAGGACTTGGAAATTGCCACCACAAGGACATCGACGGGACAACTACAGGCTGCGAAGCCAAGAACTCGTACATGGATCCCACCTGGAGTAAACGCGGCGAAAATTAACATTGATGGTGCTATTTCCCGCCAGGGCACGACGGGAGCTGTAGCCGCTGTTTGCAGGGATCAACACGGCAATTACCTTGGAGCATCGGCGGTGGTATTTGATGGGCTGGTTGACGTTCCATGCCTGGAAGCTCAAGCATGTAATGAGGCTCTTGCCCTAGCGCAAGACTTGATTCTGACACATGCAATAATAGCGTCTGATTGCATCCAGGTTATACAAGACATCAACAGAGCTTCGAGTTCTTCTTCTTATGCTTTAGTTTTGAACGAAATTGGAGATAGAGCTACAGGTTTTGTTAGCATTACTTTCCGGTTTGAAAACAGGGAGGCAAACTTTGAAGCACACGCCTTGGCAAAGGCGGCTTCGTCACTCCCTGATGGGCGCCACCTGTGGCTAGGGAACCCACCAGACATTATTTGTATTCCTTCTGTGATTGTTGAATAAATCCCTAGTTCACCTAAAAAAACATGGATCTTATAAATCTGAGTCTTATAATAGTCACACCAAATTACCATCTTCAATCTGTCATAGAATTGAAACCGATTACATTTCTTTCTTTCGGTAACTTAGCAATGTATGGGTATTAATCGACCTAATCACAAAAGCCACATCATGTTCCAATGTGCTAGTATCATTGATGGTGTTGTCGTAACAAACAGTACAACACGGTGAGCATACGAGGCATTTTTAAATCGGTAATTATCCGGTGCCCATGGATGCACTGCGCCACCCGTCAATCTGCCGTCCATACTCCCCAACGATCCAACGGTTCTTCCTTAAAACGTCATTAGGCTGGTACCTTCCTCTGCCACTGCTGTACACACGACAACCGCACAGGCTAGGCAGCAAGGATGCACAGGCTCCAAGCTAACATCTCGCCCCACGGGCACAGCAAAAATGCAACAACAACTTTTTTGGCTACAGTGCATGCGATAGCACGTGCATGTAGCTGTGTGTATACGGGGCATAGATGATGTTGGATAGAAGAAGAAAGGAAGAGGAGGAAGAGGAGAAAACAAATCTAAGAAGAAGAAGAAAAAAGAATTCTTCATGGAGTAGGTGGTCTCGTCCCGCATCTAGTGGATGGAGGAGTGTCCATTCGACAATACGCCGATGATACTATCATCTTCATGGAGTATGATCTGGCAAAAGCAAGAAATATGAAGCTTGCGCTATGCTTATTCGAACAGCTGCCGGCGTTAAATATTAACTTCCATAAAAGTGAATTGTTCTGCTTTGGGAGAGCCAAAGACGAACAAGAAGTTTACAAACAACTATTTGGATGTGGGTTGGGTTCGTTGCCTTTTACATATTTGGGCATACCGATTCACCATCGCAAGTTCTCTAACAAAGAATGGAAGTGCATTGAAGATCGATTTGAAAAGAAACTAGACTGCTGGAAGGGAAAATTTATGTCATATGGAGGCCGACTAATTCTCATTAATTTGGTGCTCACGAGTATGCCAATGTTTCTCTTGTCCTTCTTCGAGGTACCAGTAGGGATTCGGAAAAGATTGGACTTCTATCGATCGTGTTTTATCTGGCAGAGTGATGAGTTAAAATGAAAATACAGGCTTGCTAAATGGGATATTATTTGTAGGCCAAAAGACCAAGATGGTCTTGGCATTGAAAATTTAGAGGTGAAGAATAGATGCCTTCTCAGCAAGTGGCTGTACAAGCTCTCTGTAGAGACCGATGCCACATGGCCCAGATTCTACGTAATAAGTACCTTCATTCTAAAACCTTATCCCAGGTGATGGTCAGACCAACCGATTCGTCGTTTTGGAAAGGACTGATGAGAGTGAAGTCAGCCTTCTTCCATAGGACAAAATTTATCGTTGGTAATGGTACTTCCACGAGATTCTGGGAGGATACGTGGCTAGGGAAGACGCCCCTAGCTATCCAATATCCTTCTCTATATAATATTATTCAGCGTAGAGAGGCTTACGTTGCAACAGTGTTACAGTCCAATCCTCTTAATATTCAATTCAGGAGGACTTTAGCGGGACCGTTGGGAAGCTTGGCTCCATCTTGTGAGAAGATTGATGGATGTTCACCTTTCTCAACAGGCAGATCAGTTGCACTGGAAACTAACCAATAATGGAGTGTTTTCGATAAAATCCATGTATTTGGATATTATCAACTCTGGATCTATCCCTCGATCTGTGCGTATTTGGAAAGTCAAAGTGCCCTTAAAAATTAAAGTGTTCATATGATTTTTACACAAACAAGTTATTCTCACTAAGGATAATTTGGCAAAACATAACTGGAAAGGATCTCGAAGATGTAGCTTATGTGATCATGATGAACCTATCAAACATCTCTTTCTTGATTGCCCAATGGCCACAATTTTATGGCGGTCTGTTCATATAGCGTTTAACATTACTCCTCCAAATAGCATCCACATGTTATTTGGGAAGTGGCTAAATGGAGTTGAGACAGAAATAGCGAAACATATCCATGTAGGAGTATGTGCTTTTATTATGGGCTATATGAAACTGCAGTAACGATTTGGTTTTTAACATAACAACACATATTCATTTCTTGTAGGTTATTTTTCGGGACACTACATTGATCCGTATGTGGTCACTACTCACTCCGACGGATGCCAGGGAGCGTATGGTTACTGGGTTTATCCGTTGGGAGAAGGTAGCGCGGGCTATCTTCAACCGGTTTGGATAGCAGTCATGTAATAGGATAGATGTTTAGTTTCCTATCTATCTTTATTCCCTCGATAGAGTGAGTCTACTTAGCGAACTGGCAGGACGCGGAGATCGATTGATCAATATGCATATCGAGCAATCAATTTATGAGAGACCATATTTCTGTTGTTTCGGTACAACTCAAGATCAGTTAAGGAAATAGGGAATAACAATAGTGAAAATAATAGAAATAGCATGACCCTTGCTTGGGACGCCAAGTGCGGAGAGGATAACTGGTGAAAGCATATAAGTAGTAAGCCCACCCCAAGATGGTGCGCAATATCGGTCAGCCGGAGACCACGGTTACTGGATCTAGTCCTCCGCGAAAAGTCAGAAATTCTGTGTATGTAAGCAAATTTTAAGGTGATAAAAAGGCAGCGAAGTGTTCCAGCGACCAGCCACGCTCGCCCCACCGTCCAGACAGACAAACCCCTCACCAAGCAGCTCTATGGCTGTCCCATTTTCATATTTTTAGCTCTTTGTGAGCCCTTTTACTTACTTGGAGACTTTGTTCAATTGTTTCCTTATTAATAAAATGGCCGCATGCATCATTCTGATGCAGAGGCCGGGAGATAACCTCCTTTTCAAAAAAAATAAGAAAAAAAATACTCGTAGGAAAACTTGGGTGACATCCTCATCATTTTTATGAAAAATTCTGGCCACTAAAAGATCTTAGTAATAGACATTCAAATCATGTTTAAAAAAATTCGAATACGGACCGCCAGCAGCAATAGATAAAAAAACCCTGGAAAATTGCATATTCACAAATTTGCAAGAAAACTGGAATTTCAACTAAAATTTGCAAGAAAAATCAGTTTTGCTACGTAAAAGTACAACTACAGCTAAGCTACACTTGCATGCATGCAACCCTGAAGCAGTTGTAGCTAGCAAAGTACGTATGCAGCCTAGGTCTCCTACGTATCTCCATATAACTTGTGTGTGGCGTACCCAATACACACTACTAGGAAAACCTTATACATAGAAATTTAGCAACAGCGCGGGTCAAAAAAGAGCGCTAGTGCTAGATAGCAGTAGTGATTGAAGAAAAACCGCGCTACAGATACAACCTTAGCAATAGCGCGTGTAGTGGCAAAAGCGCTACTACTAATATTCCCATTGCTAGAATGATAGTCTACGCATAGCAGTAGCGGGCTTGGAAGAAACGCCCTACCGCTAGGGCATAAGTAGCAGCGCGTTTCCTAAGAAGAGCGCTACTACTAACGGAAATAAAATAAGATGAAAAACAAATAGAAAAGTAAATGAAAATGAAAGAAATAGAAAAATGAGAAAGGAAAAAATAAAATGTAAAGCAAAATAAATGAAAAGGCGAAAAAACGGAGGAAGGCATAGCAGCAGCGTGTGTTTGTAAGAGGCGCTATAGCTAATGTAGCTGCAGCGCGTGTCCTAGACCCACGCTATAGAAACAGAAAAGGAAATTAAAAATGGAAGAAAATTACATAGCTATAGCAGCAACGCGTTTTGTAAAAACCGCTATAGCTATCTTAGCTATAGCGCGTTTTACCAAACGCGCTACCGCTAAGTTTGACTTAACAAAAAAACCGTTTTCCCCCGGCCACCACTTCTCCCCCAAATCCCTCAACCCACCCCGCGCGCCGCCGTCTCCCCGATTCGCCGTCGCCCCACTTTGCCGCCGTCTGCTACCGACGTCGACGCCACCAGAGCCGTGCGCCGTCGACGCCACCAGAGCCGTGCGCCGTCGACGCCACCGGAGCCGCCCCCAACGCCACGGAGCCGCGCGACCTCGTCAACGCCACCGGAGCCGCCGTCGACGCCACCGGATCCTTCCTCGCCACAACTGCCTCCCTCGCCGTCACCGGAGACGCCCCTGCCTCCCTCACCGTCATCGGAGACGTCCCTGCCTCCCTCGCCACCACTGCCTCCGTCGCCACCACCGGAGCCATCCTCTGTAAACCCCACCCCTCCTCTCTCTCTCATGCATAGGTTAGCTAGTTTAATTAGGTTAACTATCTAGGTTAGGGCAAAAATTTAGTTAGGGCTTTGACAGAGAAGTAGTTAGGTTAACTAGTTTAATTAGGTTAATTATCTAGGTGTGCAAAAATTTAGTTAGGGATTTGACAGAGAACTAGTCAGGTTAACTAGTTTAATTAGGTTAATTATCTAGGTTAATTAGTGCAAAAATTTATTTTGGGCTTTGACAGAGAACTAGCTGCGCTAACTAGTTTAATTAGGGTTAATTATCTAGGTAAACTAGATTAACTAACTACGTTAAATAGGTAGGTTAATTAGGTTCATTGGATTAACAAGCTAGGTTAAGTAGGTTGGCTAGGTTAGAAGAAAATTTTATTTTAGAGCATTAGGTCAGAAGGGTTAGAGAAATGGAGGTCCTTTGCAATTTAATTGGGTTCTGTCCTAGGCAGAGAAGGGTTAGAGATAATAATGTGTGTTTGTGTGAGAGAGAGGAATAGCTAGATCAACATAACTTGGGTTCTGTCCTAGGCAAAGAAGTGTTTAGTGAGGTCATTTTGCAAAGGTTTTTGATTTTTGAAAAGACCACTATTTTTCAAAGAAAAGAATTTAGGCAAATTTTATTTTTCATTGAAGTGGTCATGTTATATCTTTTCATTGAAGTTGTTCGATTGTGCCCAAGTGGCTTTGTTGTTTCCAGGGAATGATGCTGAGTGGCCTATGTTTTGCCGGAATGTTGATTCATTTCTATTCCGGCAAATTTCAGGTTCTCGATTTGTCCACTTTTTAGCAAAGGTCATGCCGAAATTTTCCGTGAATTTCGGCATGACTTGTGCTACAAACTAGGACATATCGAGTGCCCGGGATTTTCCGCACCAGGAAGGAGTCAACATTCCTGCAAAACAATAGGCCTTTTTTATGTCATTATTCATTTTATTAGGTCTAGAATTAATTGACTAGATTTAATCACAGGAAACATGGCTAGCAACGATGAAGGACATGGTTCTGGTGATTGCGACGACGTCTACCAGGCGGCAGACGAATTTTTTAGCCTTACCGAGGATCAACCGATGTTGTTGCTGGGCCCACTGGTGGCATCAGGGACTGAGACCGACACGCAGACCGGTGCTGAGACTGAGACCGACGCTGAGATTCAGACCGGCATCGAGACCGGCGCTGAGACCGGTGCTGCCTCGGGGAGCGGAGCCGGTGTAGAACCGAAAGCAAAGAGGCAACGGGTTCCTAACAAACTCAGGACTACTAGACTGGTGGTCACGGAGGTGGACGACGGCAATTTTGAGCCAAAGGCGCCCGAGGAAGCGCGCGCGTGCTAGGGCAATCAAATAGGCTGCATTGTACGGATAACCGCCACCATCAACGATGAGAAACTACAGAAGATAGAAAATATGAGGAGCTCCCTCCTAAAGAAGTTTCACCAGATATTCTTGTTCCTGGGCCGGAATGAGAAGGATTATGAAGATCCAGACGAGGACCCGGCAATGAAGAAGATAAACAAACACGCCATGACCAAGTTTAGCAACGCGTTGGACGCCTGGAAAACTCGAGTGAAAGCAAAGATCATCGACAAGAAGGAACCCTACTTCGAGATTGTAAAGGATAATCCAACAATCACGGAAGAGCAGTTTCAAATATTCAAGGAGGTTTGCGAGGCCGAAGCTGCCAAAAAAAAGTTACATGAAGGGGCTTCAAGAGAGGAACATTGGGAGCCACCACCTCGGAAGCCGTGGTTACGGCGGAAAGAGGTCCAAATGGGCCAAGGAGTACGCGGAAGCCACGAGTCTGGGCATCCCAGACCCCTTGGCGGATTTCACCGTCCTGCAGGAGCGTGACGTCCTGAGGGCCCGGCACCGTTGGGACCCAGTGAAGAAGGTTTACGAGACAACACCGGTCATTACGGAGTTCATGAGACTGCTGGTAATTTTAGTTTCTGATCAATTCGACTGTACACGTTAGTCATATTTGTAAACGATCCTTGTGCCTTTTGCAGAGAGAGCAGCACCGGATTGCGGCCGAAAGCGACTCGCCGTCTGAGGCATTGGCGAGGCCCAAGTGGGACACTCCATTCAACCGGGCGTTGAACATATTGAAACGACAACCAGTGGATACTCGACCGTCGTATGGACGTGTGCACGATGTCGGAGACGGCGCCACATGGAAGAAGTACTACCGTGAGACCACGGAGGAGAGAAAGGAAAGACGGAGGTTAACTGAAGAAAACATTGACAAGAAGGTTGAGATTGTGGTTGAGAAGAAATCATCTCAGACAGTCGCAATAGCGGTAGCTGCCGCAAAACAGGTGGTTGCAGATTTGTCTACTTCCTTGGTGACGGGCGTTTTCACTTGGACAAGGCAAAATCCAGAAAAAAATGCAGAGGACTTTCCCCTTGCTGACTTCTTGGGAGCACCTGCTCCCGCACCGGCTCCCGCACCTGCTCCCGCACCAACTCCCGCACCGGACGTGCTCGGTGGTGCCTCGTCTTTGGCTGAGCTCGACGCCCTCACGGTATCTGTCACACCGGCCCCCTTCAATATAAATGTATAATCTCCCATTTTCGTTGCCTTTCGGATGTCTCACGTCGCAGACTTTTCTTTGCAGGCCGACGAAACCCCGTGCACCATATTGTACACCATGGGCGAACAGAAGGTGGACGTGGGGAAGGCGACGATAATGGAGCCGAAGGAACCATTATTCCACAGCCGGCCGATCCCCCCGAACGTCTTCAATGTTTCCGTGGCCAATGTCAAACCAGGCCACGAGAATTTGCCTCCTCTAATACTAGTGGGGGATGACGACGAGACCCCGCGGCGGCTTGGTGATTGTTGCAATGGGTGGGTCCTGTTGTGGCCAAAGAGTCTGCTTCGTCTGGAGGCGGCCGGGAGCACACCCACGAGCACGCAGCCTCAGCAAGGTATGAACATCAACACCACACCTACCCAATTAGCGTCGGGTGTCGGGTTGGATGATAGCGGACGGGGTAAGGAGGAGGCTCCATTGTCGCTGATGACGTCGCCATGGATGAGGATGAGGATGACGATGGCGCTGAACAGTATGTCTATACTGGCGCCTCCTCAGGGTTTGAGCGTCATGAGTCGGTGCCTGAATTACCGTCTCAACGTATTATGGACGACCTTCCGGTAGTAAAGAAGTCTAGGAAGAGAGCGAGGAAAGGAAAAAAAAGCTGATTCTATGATCCAGCCGCCTCAGCAGCCTCGGCTTCAGGACCGTATAGATATCCCCGATGCGGATAAATGGCATATCCCCGGTCAACCAATCCTACCTGCAATAGCACTACGGGCCAGATTCGGCGATCTAAGGAGACTTCATGACGATGTGCTGCGGGTAGAGAAAGGCCTCATCGCCTCGAAAGATCCAGGATACCCACTCTACGTGGTTAACGTTCCGCGGCAAATGTCGTACGTCGACAGCTTCCCCGCGGATAAGTTCTTCCTCCGATTCAATTACATATTCGACATGTTTCACGTGAAGAAGCTGGATTTTACGTTTGTCCGCCTTTATGCCTTGCACATGAACTACATCATTGGGGGTTGAGCAGATACGTCATATCTGTGTCGTTGACCCGTACTACATGCACGAGGGCTTCTTGGGAGTCTGCGCAGAGCACCGTGAATACGCGAGGGATTATATCGTCAGTTTCATGCTCGCCAATAAGGACAAGGAGGCGATTCTCGTGCCTTATCATCCCGTGTAAGTCATCCGCACTGCTATCCTTCCTTTGATTTCAATAATTCATTTGCACGGTGGAGGCTAATTAATTTGAGGTGTACTTATTTTGCGCAGCGGCGGGCGCGCCGTCCTCATCATCCTCTACCCCCGATTCTCCCACGCTCTTTACTTGGACTCGTCGAAGAACATTCACAAAAAGGATTACGCCCACATCAAAGATGTTCTCGATAGTGCTATGTTTTACTACCAAGCAAGGGGTGGAGAGGTTAGGGACAAGAAGAGAAGGGGCGGCAGGGTCGCCTTCAGCCATAAGACCGACTTCTGCTGCATCCAGTAACCGAACGATTCTCTTAATGATGGATTCTATGTCCTACACCACATGCAAGAGTACAGACGGGATCACCAGAACCTTCACATGTCACCTAGATCTGGCGATGCCCATATTCTACAATGGGCAAAGGACATAGGAGATATCGAGGATCATTGACTTTGAGCTGAGTTCTATAACATCCAGCGCGAACTTGCCCAAATCATCATGAAGGAGGTCGTCGAAAAAACAAGGATGTTCTACGGAGATGGACAAATGTCGCGGGAAGACGTCCGAACATGGATAGCCTCTCAGCGTCTCGACATGAAGCCTTTCACTAAGCTCGAGGACTATCTCCCTGACATGGATGGATGGCACGACATGGTGGAGTGATTGTTGATATATGACAATGTGTCCGTTTAGTCCATACTTTCTGTATGACAAAACTTTGAGTTATGCACGGTGAAACTTTATTTGTGATGTAATTAAACCGTCCTCCTCCTCGACTAGCGAAAATCACTCTAGTTAGGGCGTTTTGGGTACGATGAACTTTGTTATTTATGCTTATGATATGTTGTTTCTATTTTTGCCAAGTCTGTCTCTTTCTGTTGCTCAACTATATATATTGCATATCATCGACTCATGTGATGATGCAGGTGCATAGATCATAGATGGCGAAGAAGTGCTACGCCAGGAGTATATATACGACAAGTGGCCGGAGTGTCAGGCCCAGGTGTACCGGTTTCCGGTTTCCGAGCGACAGGCAGTAGTTAGTTTAGGTTCATGCTAATGCGAGAGAGGGATACGAACTCATGTACTCAAAGTGATAGCTCTTCTCGCGTATATCATTGTTTAGATGGATGACGATGTATTTGCAAGTAATCGAGACTTGTATCGCTATTTTCGAGATTGATGACGAGAGACTACTTTGTGTTGGATGATGATTATGATGATGACATGATTTGATTAGACTAATTGTATGTATATGTTATGATTACATTTGTATGTGTATGAAATGCAAAGATTATTGTATAAAGCCTATTCAAATACAAAACAAATACAAAACAAATATGCAGGAAAAAACTAATAAAACTAGTAGTAGCGAGGGGGGAAAATTTAGCAGTACCGTTGCCTTACCAGTAGCGCTTCCCTGTAAACAGCGCTGCAGATAATATCAGTAGCGCCCTTTTCTAAAGAGCGCTACATCTATTCATGTATAGCAGTAACGTGGGACAACAGGCGCTACTGCTATACGTTAGCTGTAGCGCCTTATTAGTAGCGCCGGTTCCCGCGCTATTGAGAGGCCCAAAACCCGCGCTGCTGCTAGGCTTTTCCCTAGTAGTGACAATCCCCTCCGCATCCGTACTCCACCGCAGCCTCCTTTCCTAATTCTACTCCATTAAGCACCACAACATGTCCTTACCATCGCACCGTTTGATTTGGATCCGGTGATCCACAATAAAGGGGCACCGCACCCCGTGGTCACCAGATCCTCACTCTTCTAAATTAAAATGCCTCCAAAGCCCCCAGAATGCCTTTAAAATTAAACAGTTGCCGAGGCACTCAAAAAACACGAAGAAAATTGCTAATCATGATATTTTGGGAAAACGCCTTCAATGCTCACATGAGGACGTTAAAACACCTTTATAGGATGGTGTTGTGGCCTAAAAATTATTGGGCCTGAGGGTTTTTAAGCTAACCCACTGGTCTGTTCTATTTACTGGTTTGTGCCACTGTATTTTCGCTCTCCATGACCTCTCGCTCGATGCCAGGTTGTCCAATCAGTTTGGCTATGTTATGTTTGTGTTCGAAGAACCATGCCCGTGCTCGACTAATATTGTAATCGTTGAGTCCTCGCCATCATCAACATCCACATTTCCGGTCAGTTGATGCTATCGGCATCATCGTTCGCAATCGGCGAATAACTTTCAAGACACTTTCGTTATTATCTTTGACTCCTCTCTCCGGCAAAATTCAATTTATGCGTTTAGTTTGTCCCACCAAAGTGGCGAAGGAGATGGGCAAGTCTTTTCCATCTCTAGCAGACACGACGGTGAATAGGTGACCAAATCCTTCCTGTTTATCCAAGTCGACTAAGCACATCTTCTATTCCCATGCACCTCCGGGGTCGTTGTTGTGAGTGAACCAAGTCCCTATTCGATTGGTTTCTAGGTGACTTTCCTCAAAACGCCTTCTATATGCGCATGTCGCTTTGCAGAACGCTGCTAACTCCGGATGTTTCCCTAATTCACCTTCATATGTATTGTTCTTCCTCGATCACTTGAAGAATTGTCTCTCTTATATATTTATTTTGAGGCATTCACCTGAAACGACTCCAATGATCAGCTAATTCAAGGTGGTTTAAAAAAATGCCTCAAAGGCTATGCTCTTTTGGGGGCATTTTCCAGAAACGCCATACAAAAGCAGGTATTGAGACATTGTAGAAAAAACGCCTCTGCTATTACACCTCCGATCCACCGTCATGTTTTGTTGTATTGGAAACAACAAGAAACCCTTTTGTAGTTTGTTTTTGTGGGAAAGGCTATATATTAAGTACCACAAGATTTCACAAATACACCTTTACAAAATAAAATAAAATTACATACATATTTTTAGGGGTGTTGAAATCTTCTTCCTTCTGAATTCATCAACGACAGTGCTCCGTGAGCAAAGCCAACTTTCGGCAGAGCAAACTTGTTTCAACTCGTAAGCTTGTGGAAACAACGGCCGATAAGTCATCTATGTAGACCGGAGGACGCAGGTGGCTGCGATCCACTGTCGTGAAGAAGAAGACACCAAAAGGATCTTATAGATATTCCAAAGACCACAAACACAGATGGAATCTAGAAGGATCCGCCGGAGAACAAAGCCGACTGAATTCAAGAAGATCTGTTGGAGGCACACCTTCGCATGCCCTATACCAACGCAAAGCACACCGATGGAATGGGGGATAGGACATGAGGACAATGTCGCGGCCTTGCCGCCCTAAGACACAAAACTCTTTAAAACTGGTCTAAACTAAGGCGCTCGTGCCGTTGTATACTAAATGCAGACTAGAGGTCGAGCCCACCACCACCTAGGATCCCCGTTGTTAGGGGTCAGTTCTTTTACTAGATTTTTTGGGCTTCCAGAATAAGTGCCCTCTCCCAGCTTATTCTAAAAGTCCAACCAAAATTTTCTTTCTAAAAGCCTACTAGTCAAGTCTTAACTACTAGGCTTCTAAAAAAATAAATTTGTTTGGGCTTGTAGAATAAGCTAGATAGGGGGCAGCTTATTGCAGCTTATTCTAGAAGCCACAAAAAAACTCTAAAAAAATAAATTTATTTGAGCTTCTAAAATAAGTTAGGTAGGGGTAGCTTATTGTAGCTTATTCTAGAAGGCATAAAAAAAACTGGCACTAGAATCTTCGGATGCCGTCGATACGTGCAACATCGAAGGTCAGCATCGTCGGTCCAGGACCGGGGCCGCCCTGCTGCACAATCCACCACCGCCACAAGGCCCGATCCGACACAGCTGCCCAACTCCACTCCCCTGTGGACACATTCTCTTTGCGGGCATCGCAGCGGCCAGAGGGTTGAAGAAGCTGGCGACGGCTAAGGTTTTACCTCCCGTCGTCTCTGCCATCTCTTGTGTTGTGCGGTCATCTCATCACAACCCTTTCGTAGTTTTTGTTCATGTGGCCGCCCAAAGTTGACGTGCTCTGAGTTTTCAAAGTTGCTCTTGCCGACAATGTCACAATAGTTAGTAACCGCCTAACCGGCCAGGACAACTCGGCCGGCATGTTCGCCAATGAAAAACAAAAGAGGAATTTTAGTTTCGATTGGGAGTATTTTTCAGTTAAGAATGTAGACCACATATATTGGATCCAGAATTATTCGGCCTAGAAAACAATTGGCAATGATTGCTTGACCACATGGGTCTGCGTTGCTGCTGAGGTGGAAGATAAGCAACGCGCCAAACCCTAGCTTTAAGAATTATGTACACCGTGGAGCTTTTTCTTTTTTTGAGAATACGGTAGAGCTTAATTGGAACTGTGGGTCGAACTGCACGCGACAGATGGACCCGATCCACGCATGCACCGTCATTGTTATCCTTCGTTTCTTTCCGACACAACATGCGGAGTCCATGCGATCATGCGGTGCCAGCCGTACGAACAATTGATGATAGACCATATATTGCAGTCGTACTGCTCCAAGTGTCCACGCTGCTCATGTGCGCCAGCGCCAGCGTCAGCGCCAGAATTTATGTGCTACTACAGCTGATCTGAGACGTTCTACTCTGTCGATGGCTCGAAAAGATCAGCTCATGTCGTATCTCCGAGTGAGACTTCCAATTTATCTTCGGTCGGTGAGGTGACGGTACGTAGCTGTCTCCATCGCGGTATATCATCTACTTGTCGCATCAAAATGGCTCCAAAATATCAGCTCTTCCAAAAAAAAAAAGAGGAAAAAGTGACTGAATGTGATTTACCCGAATGAATGTGCAGGCATATTTAAGCGCCGGCCGGGCAGTTCTCCTGGAAAATTAACGTCTTCCGAACGGTCGTCTTGGCCACACGGCCAGTCGGCCAGAACATACCAGCGGCTATTAAACCGGTGACTGCAGCGGATGACTTGCGCAGCTAGTGCGTGGTCCCGGTGCATGATTTTTGCGTGCACTGAACACGATTGCGAGCTGCGTGCGACACGGCGACGATGGAACGCGCGGCGCCATACGACAGCTCCCTCCCCTCCCCTGTGCTCGCTCGCTCGCTGTTGTGTTGCCTCTCACTCAATCGCGAGTTTCTGTTACGGAACACCAACCTTTAGATATTAGTACCAGAAGAATACTCCAAAGCGTACGCTGATAACTACTCCCTCCATTCGGAGTTACTTGTCATAAAAATAAATAAAAATGAATGTATCTATAACTAAAATACATCTAGATATATTTATTTTTTGAACGAGTAATTCCGAACGGAGGGAGTAACACATATTCTCTCCGTCCGAATATACTACTTCCTTCGTCCCATAATGTAAGATATTTTTTTGACACTATCAAAAAACATCTTACATTATGGGACGGAGGGAGTACTTGTCATCAAAATGGATAAAAAGAGATGTAACTAGAACTAAAATACGTCTAGATACATCCCTTTTTATCTATTTTAATGACAAGTATTTCTGAATATATTATTTATTGACACCCACCAAACACAAACAAGTACCAACCCTTTGGTATATTGCTTGAGGGAAACCGCGGAAGCAATGAAGCAAAAGACGGCCCCATCATTTCCAGAAAAGCACATTTGCGTGGAACCCCAACCTTTTGGCAAAAAGGGAAAACGCTTTGCTTCTACGGCGCAAGCACGGAGCGCAGGCCACCAAACACAAACCTTTCTGTCCGATGTCAACACGTTTTGCAGCAATTAATGTTGGACGTGAAAGTCATAGAGAGCATCTAAGGGAAGATGCATCTGTTCTGTGCGCTAATGGTTTAAGCATTGGTCGCTCACTGCCTAATGGTTATTCATGCATGTACATGGTGATTTTGTACATGTGTACTCCCTTCCGTTCCTAAATATTTGCTTTTCTAGAGATTTCAAATGGACTATCCCATATGGATGTATATAGACATATTTTAGTGTGTAGGTCCACTCACTTTGCTTCGTATGTTGACACTTGTTGAAATCTCTAGAAAGACAAATATTTAGGAACGGAGGGAGTATTCTATATAAAACATAGGCATCTATCCGGCTGGAGTATACGTCTAGAGAGATTTTTCTCTCATCATCTCATCTTAGACCAGCCCGGCCTTATTTTTATGATGTAAAACGTCATATATATTTTTGGTTGTGTTGGTCGTGTGCAACATGTTATGATGAGATTGGGCATGCATTCAGTGCAATTTTATGGCAAAAGCATTGGCCAGCGAAGCACCAACATATTGCAGGTTCAAAGGAGCGTAGAATTATGCTTACCTTAACAGTGCCACCTAGGTGATTGTTGAGATAGAAAAGAGAGATAATCAAATAAGATTTATTTCTCTTAGTATGACTAAAAGATTCGAGCATATAGAAAAATGTGAGCCATATAATTTGAACATGAAAGAAGATTTTGTTTTATAATCATGGGAGAAACTAAATTATGTTCTCACGACCACCGTTAAATAGACTTATTTTGGCATATAACATATCATTTTTCTAGGGTTTAGATAGCAAGAGACGGCTACATCAGCATTGTTGTGGGTGTATTGGCGAAAGGAGGGCAGAAGAACATTAGATTTGTGTTTCCAGTTCGTGTCCCATAGGGGTTTTGACTTCCTTACTGCCGTTGGGGCGGGATGATGATGGGACTAACGGTACCTTGGTCTATCCCATGTCGATGACCTTCCTTGGAGGATGTTGTCGATTACAGGTGTGTGCTCTGCTGTGTTTAGTGTTTGTCCACGACAACATCCTGCGGAGGGGACGACGTTGTTGCATGTTTTTGTTCTCAAGTTCTATCTTTGTCTGATGAAGCTTAGTCGCGTATGACTCGGTCGGTGAACTTGAGTTTTGTGTCCCCTTCGGAGTTGAGATTATCGCCTGGCCCTCCTGGATGCCAGCCTCTCCGGGATGATGATCTTCCCAAGTCGCGGTTGCCGGCGTTTTCTATTCTACATCGGCGACAACCCAACTATTGCTTTTACAGTCTCTTGGGTTTCAACAAGGTTGTTCCGGTAAGAAAGAATCCTCGAGACGGCAACGAGGTCTACTCACGACATGCCACCAGTGGATGCAGAAGGAAGACAACACTGATTTCTTCGAGGACCTGCCTGCAATTTCATATTCTTGTAAGGGTTGAGGTATTTTTTTTGCCGGAATGCCTGGTTTTATTTAATACGTGGCCTTGGGACATTTCCAAAAAAAACAATACCATGTTTCTATGTTTGTGTATCATGATAATTGTGTGCCCAATTTTGTTATCATTTTAGAAAAAAAAAATCTTTTTTATTGGATGACTAAAGAATTTGTTTATGTTCACGGGTAAATTTGAAGACAGACCAGAGAAAAAACAGTCTTCCCCAAAAAGAAAAGAAAAAACAGAAGATAAAGCCAAGCACCACAGGAAGAAGCAGGTGATTCTGTCGACCATCCTCCGCCGTCTGCCGGTGGTTGCACTTGCTTCCATGGCTCTCCGCCGGCGTGTTCTGCCATTCGGATTAGGCCGCCACGCCTACCCAACCCCAACCCGTGCTCCTCTCGTCCCAGACAGGCGGTCCCCGTCAGCATCGTCTTCCCCACCTGTCACCCTCCGCCTCCAATCACAACCCGTCTCCGCTCTCGCCCGTTTCGTGTTGGCGTACACGCGGCGTCGCGATTCGCCCGCCCTATAAGACACTCTGCCCCTTTCTCCGACCCCGAGCAGCGCCTCTGCCCTCTATCCGTTCCCCCCACTTCCTCCCCCCTTCGCGCGCGGCGTGTGCGTGCGTTCGTGTTGCGCGGGCGGGCGGGCCGGCTAGTTAAATGGGCGACCTCGAAGGCGGAGACTGCCGGCAGGCGGCGGCGCCCGAGGAGGAGGCGGCAGCACCGGCGCCGGCCGTAGGCGGGGCCGACCACCTGGTGATCATGGTCCACGGGATCGTCGGGAGGTGCGTGCCTATACTTGCTAAGCTTGCGGGCCTCCTGCGGCGACCCGGCGTCGATCTTGTCCTCTGCTTTGTCCGGTGATTTGGCTTCACTTTTCAGGAAAGAAAAGTAATTTGGCCTCCTAAATTGCTCGATGCTCGTAGTAACACGTACGGTTTTTTTTCTTTCTATGTGGACCTTTCGGTTGTCTCGAAAAGCTTTGCGGATTTGCGATCGATAGTTATCTGATATGCTTTTGCTTCAATATATTGAATTCTGGTTGGTATAGTAAGAGATGAGCATGGGCGAGCTCCAAGTTTGTATTTACTTTTTGACCATAAAGTGGAATGATTTGATGACTTAGAATATCATGGTAGCAGGCTAAATTGAGATGGAGTATCACTTCATGCTACATGGTTCACACGGATTCGACTGGTTTGGCACTTTCAACAAATAAGCAAAATTAGGTCCCATTTCAATGAATTCAGAGTGCCTAACTAGCCGATCTTAACACGTTACTATTTTCCCCAATGCATCCACACATGTATATTGCAACTATGAATTATCTAGTTGTTCCTACTTTGGCATTTCCCCCTTGTATTGATATTACTCTCGTTATTCGTACAGCACAGCCGATTGGAAATATGGAGCTGAGCAATTCCATAAGTTGCTAGAAGACAGAGTCATAGTTCATTGTAAGATCTACTCATTCCTGCGTGTTCATCGCCTATCTTATTGGTGTGAACCGAAGCTTAGTGAGCTATTGCATTACCACACGTAGATCACACATCCTCACAATGAAATAAGAAAAAGTATTGTGGCAGATAACAATAGATTTCCTCTCTCCCTGCACTTCCATTGTTGCAATTGAAGCCATACAGAGCCTATTTCTTTCACAGTATGGAATTTCTTTCTGGGTTATGAATATTTCCTTGTGGGTAGTCCAATGATATGTTAATTCTGTAGGTAGTAACAGCAACATGCACAAGCTAACTTTAGATGGCATTGATGTGATGGGTGAGCGGTTGGCACAAGAGGTTAGTTTTTCATTACACATCTTCCATTTTAAATCTTCCTTTCTGCGCTTTATGTCTTCATTCCCCCAATTTAATGACAAAAATCTAGCAAGCCAGGTTATCGAAGAAATCAACAAAAGACCACAGATAATAAAGATATCTTTTGTTGCGCATTCCGTTGGAGGATTGGTTGCAAGATATGCCATCGGAAGACTTTATAGGCCTCCTGGACAATCACTTGAAAATTCTCCTCAAAGTTTGAGAGACAGCAACAGAGGCAATATACATGGGCTTGATGCAGTCAACTTCATAACTGTTGCATCACCACATCTTGGTTCTAGGGGAAACAAGCAGGTAGTGGCTTAATTTTATCTTATGTTACTGTATCCAGAACAGGAGAAATCATATAATATTTCCATCTTACGTTGATGTTTTTAAAATTTTAAAACCAATATGCAGGTTCCTTTCCTTTTTGGTGTTACTGCGATAGAAAAGTTTGCGTGCTGCATCATTCACTTCATATTCAGAAGAACCGGCAAGCACCTATTTCTTACTGATAATGATGATGGAAAGCCTCCATTGTTGCAACTTATGGTGGATGATTGTGGGGACCTACGGTTCATGTATGCTTGTTTGCCAACTGCCTCTATGTGCTTGGATTGTGAATACTTGTACATTTTCATGCTTACGGATTTCTTATTGTAGATCTGCTTTGCAAGCATTTCAGCGAAGAGTTGCATACTCCAATGTTGGTTACGACCGTATCCTTACTTTAATCCTTAAATAAGCCTGTAAAATAAGCTTTTTCTTGAGGTTTTTCCATAACTGATATTGATTAAGACATTGTTGGATGGAGGACATCATCAATCAGGGGGGCCTCCGAACTACCCAAGGTACTGTTTATGATGAACTTTTATGTGTATGTTTTGATTTTGGTACGTACTGTGAATCTATATCATAATCCTTTCACTTAGTTGGCCGTTTGTAACTTGATTTGATTGTGTTTTGTAGTGGGTTGATTCGACAAGCAAAGTTTATCCACATATTGTATACGAGGAACTATCCAAAGCAGAAACTCTTGATCAATGTGCTGATGTTGCTGATATTGACAAGGATAACTGCACTCTAGAAGGTATGCATTATGATTTTGACTAAACTAGGATTCTGTTGTATTTCACTATGTCATGACTGTTTCTTATCAACAAAAGGATTCTAGAGAAAATATTATTAAATACCACTATAAGATGGAAAGTTTAGTTGTGATTTGGACTTTCCTAGCTGCGTTATTTGAATTATTATTTGTTTATGTGTACTAGATTGGAGTTGACAATGATGCATTTTCGTGTTGATATGCAATATTGAGAATAAGCGTCCCAGCTCCTGTTGGTTTCGAACACGACATAGCTAAGCGGAAAAGGACAAACATTACTATTGACAGCATACTTATCTCATTTTTGTTTCTTCTAGCATAATTTGAGTTTAAAGTTGTAACTTCAAGGATGCTACGACATTGCATGGACCATATGTAAAAAGAAAAAAAATCATGTTGATTTGGTGCTCTAACTGAACCTGGGTTTTACACTTATCTCCAAGGGAGGGCTGAGGGATGCTGCCTTCAGTTTTACACTTTCTTCGCTTGATCCAGAAAATTAAAGCAAACTATTGCTTCTCAGTCATGGCATGGGAACATCCGGACATGACACCAGTTGTCATGTTGTGGTTGTTTAATGTGCCGTGCCATGTTGCATAGGATCCCTGACTACACACCATGTTTCCTGCCTTCCTGGGTGCGTATGACTCTAGAATGTTTAGGTGTAACATGATGTCGGCAGATACGGTCACAAATGAGACCATGTTCAAGGACAGCTATCAGACTAATCCAGATAAATCATTGCTCCTACCTCCCTGTTCACTGCCATGACTTCTGGTTGTGATGTTCCGTGTTGGGTCTTGTGGTTGTGCTGTCATCCTTTTCTATGTTTCTTTGTTCTGTTGGGAGAAATCTTTTTCTGTGTAAACAAGTGACTTTTCTATGTAAACAATCTTAATGCAGAAGTGGACCTGATGGGCTAACTTTGCCTGAAATATTGCAGAACGGCTTTTGAGAGGACTTAAGCGTGTGTCATGGGAAAAGGTGGACGTCAGCTTCCATAACAGCAAAGCAAGATCTGCTGCACACAGTGTAATTCAGGTTCGTCTTTCGCTCTCAAGCGCCATCCATGCTCTGATATCCAACAGCGCTAATGTTTGGGAACATAGTGCTGAGGCTGAGGTGTTGTCTTCCTATAAATTGGAATTTCGAGCAGGTAAAAGATCCTGTCATGCATAGCGAAGGGGCCGATGTGATAAAGCATATGATCGACCATTTCGTTACCTAGTGGACAGCCCCCCATCTCTGAAAACAAAGATTGTGTTGTGATCATACACGAGTTGCTAACTGCGGAGTCGCCGAGCCTGGTGAGCACGTTTATGGCAATCCCAGGAATCAAGTGTCAGATAGACGGCGTTCAGAAAGTCGGAAGTGTTTGATAGATAAGTAAATATATATATAGGGTCGTGCCATGTCGTTTACTAATCTTTCGCAATTATTATGCAATATGTATGTTGTCGGTGTGAGCATAGTATCGGCTTTGTGCTTGTAAAATGTCCACCATTGTTTTATCAATGTTGATACGTTGGCGCACATTTTTTAAGGGGAAATGTCGCAAGGATAATGGTTGCAGAGATGCAAAGGCACTCCTGATATTTGACAAACCTGATGGCAAGCGATCTTTATTTTCTTCCTTTTCCACTTTGTATATGTGCTATCTTCTTTTTCTGACCGAGTGGCAGAAATGACTGCCTTTTCTACTTCACAAAAAAAAACATGCACATTCTAATTTACACCGGCTAAACAAAATTCAAAACTGTTAGTTTAAGAATCCTCTGAAGAAAAGGAACTAATCACAACAGGAATGCTTGTAATTTGAATTCTTGCACATTTCATAGAAAAAATATCCTAAAAAAAACCTCAGCTCCTGAAAAAAAGAGAGGAAATTTTAAGCACAAAATCTTTTGTTTGTACATAGGCCACAAAAATGGTGTTATTTTCCCTCAAAATTTGCAATCACATAGGAGTCGAACATTTTATACATGCCTAATTGTTGACATTTGATAAAACAGTCTTTTGCACCAGTTAGCACATTCTCCCGGATGCATCTTAGTTATACCTGATTAATCACGAATCGAACAGACCATTGTCAATAACCATGTAGTAGTACATGGAGACGACATGCCTATGATAGCAAGGACATGGAATTTCATTACAAGGCTCAGGCGAGCATCGCCAAGGCAAACATTCCTATTCCAGCTAGTTTAATAAAATATATACAGACTAACATCAGTACCAGGCTCAACATTTTCTGAGTACGATACAACAGTCACTGTGCGAACTGGTAAACAGCAAGTAACTAGACTTATCTTTTGGACAAGATGGCCAATTCCTATCTGTACACCTGCTAGAAAGGCAAAACTCTGTGAAAAGTGATAGGTTGTACCAGTGGCAAGCACCACGGTTCCGTCCTGTCACTCCAACCACCCAGAAACATCGCATCATCGCCCTGGACTCCAGTGGTTGCAGTTGTAATATGTCAATTTTGCAGAAAAAAAAGCATGGAACATGTCAAAGAAGATCTTTGGCTAGCTTTAATGGCACTTCTACAGGTTGCAAGTCAGTGGATGGTGCTTCCAACAGGTGCTTGTCCTCATCACCCTCATCGCTGTCCGAAGAAGATACCGAATCCAAATCATCATCTGCATATAGTGTTTAAAAAGGAAACAATCAAGATGGTCAATAAGATCGCACAAAATTATCATATACTATAGGATAACATCACAAAGTATTTACACAACCCTCCATTATATATGGGTCTTACAAAATGGGTGGTTGTTTACAATGGTAACCTAGATGGGTAATTATTCTGCTTGAACTGATTATACCAGAAGATAGAAGATTAGCCAGTAAAAGAACTCTTAATTCATGCAAAATCATAGTGCAGTTTTTAAGTGTCAATTTTGGTCTTGATAATGTTATACAACTGGCAACTGATAGCTTTGGACGCTTCCTCCACCACTAGGTTTTCCTGATCCAAGCATATAGCCACCGTTCTGGGCAGCCCCGTGCAAACTATTCCGTGTCGGGAATAGATGATTGGTATGATGAAAACTACTGGAATACCTTAGTTTTGCTCATTCAGCATGAAACCAAGAAGACTTGCCTCATTTCAAGGAAACTTAATACATTCAACTATAACTACACAAAACTTGGAAGATCTTAAAACTGCATGAGTTATATGAAATGTGAAATGCCGATATGTTTCCATGTGTTGCGAAGCGTTCTCATAAGATTATCCATTTTAGATATAAGAATTAATAGAGATCTGTGGTAAATGATAGCCTCTAAAGAATGCCGAAATAGGATTGGTTCCTTCTTCTAAAGATCCGAGACTGGTAAACATATTGCATGAGAGCCGCAGAACCATCTGTTTCGAAAAACTGAACCACCTCTCTCGCGACCGCGTCGCCCCCCCGCGGGCGACCGGCCGCGCGTCCCTCCTCCTCCCTCCAGCCACCCCCTCCCTCCCTCCCTCCCTCCCGCCGCCGTCGCCGGTGCCCGCGGCCGGCCTGGCCCCGGGGCTGCTGGTGGCGGCGGCCTCCCTGCCCTTCCCCTCCCGGTCGCTCTCCGGCGCGGGTGGAGCTGCTCCAGGGGGTGCACTTCGGCGGCGATGGTCTGGCGTGGCGGCGGGGCTCCGTGGCGCGACGCAGGCGGACAGATGGGCGGCGGCGACGCCGTTGGCGGCGGGGCGGCGCGATCTGGTGTCGTCCGCTCAGCCCAGATCTGGGCCCTTCGGGCCCCATCTGGGCTTGGGCGGGCCGGCGGCGGGGATCGTCTCCGGCGTGGCTACTGGGAGGCGGGGGAGACGCGACGAGTGGCTGGGTGCTGGCGGCGCCGACGCTGACCTGCTGCATCGTGGCCGGCGGGGCTTAACGGGCCCGCTGCGGGCCTGGCTGGGCCAGGGGTGGCCCGGCATGCCCCGCGGCCATGTCCGGACGGCTACCGCGACGGTGCCGGAGGCATGGTCCTCCCGCACGACGGCGGTGGAGGTGGTTCCCTCCCGCTCGGCGTCGGTGTTGCTGCTCCCGTCGTGGTGCGCTTCTCTCCGGTCCTCTTGGCCTCGTGGTGGTGTTCGTAGTGAGGCGGCGTTGGTGGCGGCGTTTCTGCGTTGGCGCATGGGGGTGGGTGACGGTTTGGCGGGTCGGTTTCATCCGGTTGGGCGGTTGGGTCTGGGAATGCGGGAGAAATCCCTGCCAGCTTCGGCCCCGACGCGGTGACACCTGCGGGTGCCACCATTCCTTCCTGGAGGGTGTCGGTGGTATTCTCCCCCACCTCCCTCCGCGTGCCGGGGGAAACCCTAGGACTCGTCCGGGTAGCAGCGTCGTCGGCGTCGCATTCCTTCTTGGAGGTGCTGCTTGGTACGCGGTGGTTCGGAACCTCGGTCTATGGTGGTTCTTATCCGGTGGGCGCCGCGGTGGCGGGTCATCCGTGCTTTGCCGAGCTGCCGTAGTTGGCATTTGTTTCTTCTTCCTTTTCTTTTGGTGTGTTGTGCTGCTCGCCACAGCGATCTTTGTACTCGGTGTTGGTTGCTTTGGAATACAAAGCGGGGGGAAACCCTTTTTTGGTAAAAACTTATTGCATAATTTAAAGAAGCCCATTCCATTTCTAGGCGTTATTCAGAATGATGTCTTGAGCGATAGCACATTCTGATTCTTCTATAACACAATTAATTACCATTTACTACCAATTGCTTGATCATGTGCAAGTTACCAATATGCATAACACTTTAAGGTTGATGGCACTAACTGTTCAAACAGAAAGGAGGATATATAAATAAAGTTATGAATAATTCTGACTACCGTGCAAGACAAAGTGAAATCTCTAACCTCCATGGAAGAAAAAGGAAAAGGACCAGATCTTAATCAACATGGTGGAGGTTATATTTTGCAAAGGAAAGCAAAGTATACAACAACATTTCATTCTTAGCCTCATGATATTTCACAAGAATGTCACACTAACAGAAAGAAACAACATGTCAACATATAGGTTTCTTTTGAAAGGAAATGGAAGAAAAGTTCAGAAGATACTGACCAATAACTGGACGAAGAGTTGGGACACGTCCAACAGGAGAAACTTGGACACTTTCTGGTAGTAGACAGTCAAAAACTGAGCCTAGAGTTTTGAGAGAGAGAAAATGCAACCATTTAGCTATGATTTTCACCAATCTCAGGAAGTACGTAAACATATATGATAATGATACCAACCTACTCTGGCCAACCTATTCACCCAACCAGGGATGGGTTTTCCAGTCAAGTTCCTACAGACATCATCTGTGAAATGATTGCAGTTCTTCGCAATCAAATTATATGTATTGCCATGATACTTCCCTGCGAGTCTTTCAATGAACGAGCGGAAATCTTCCCGAGACATGTCAGTTGTGCCTAGCCACACCGTCTTTCTATAGACAAATCCAGGGCAACATTTCGATTCCACCTCAAATACACCGCTGGATGAGAAATCATGTGCTCCAAATCCATATTCCATTCCATGAACTACTCATTTGGGAAAAATGGGTAAAAGAAAATGAGCTCACGCTTCTGTAGATCATCTAAGTATGACATGCACATGGAGAAAAGGAACATATAACCTAGCAAACATAAGTGAGATGTTCCACAGTTCCACACATAACATGACCAGCCTGATTTCCGCAATGCATAAAAATACAATGAAATAAACCTACAGTCAGTTTCAGTTCTTGAACTTTATTAGTGTACGCCAAAACTACACTTATGGAAGTATTTTCTTCATGCAAAATACAATATACCAAGACGGATGTCATGCACATTTCTCCTTGAAATTCTTCCCAAGAAAATACATTCTTCATTTTATATTTGTTTCCCCTTTTCCCCCTATTATTTCTCGCGCATTGATCAGACATGTCATCCTCCAACAAAATTCACTATTAAGATTGAGGTAACCAAAACATCTAACTGAAATTGATCATAGAACAGCAACGTTAATAACAAAATTGTTCGAAAATCACCATAACCAAATTGTTTTTAGGAAAACTGAAACAGCTCGCATCTCAGTTAAATCCATAATCGTAATCATGCTAACAGAAGCAGAATCACGGTTAAGAATCCGCATGAAGAACAAAGGGAAGAAGCAATACCTTCGATTCCGGAGTGGAAGACGCCGAAGCCGAGCCAGTAGAGGTAATCGTTGACGGGCGTGAGGTCGTACACGTTGAGCAGCACCGGCGTCGTCGTGCCGTCGTTCTCGGCGTCCATCTCCTCCCGCCGGCGGAAGCCAACGAGCCCTACAGATCTCGCAGCCCGCCCACCATCAACTGGCAGGGAGGGCTAGGGCTAGGTCGGGGCGCGTGAGCCGGGCGACGACGACGCCGAGACGGTGGCAATCGAGTTTTTTTTTCTGTTTTCCCTGGAATTGATTTTGATTTTCTGATTAATTAGGGGATAATGAACGGCCGCTTCTTTTGACCATGTGACGCTATCTTCACGCCCAGCTGTTTTGGTGCCACCGCCGGCGACGGTACAGTTCAGTAAATCAGACCGTAGAAACTCGCGTGAAGCTCTTTCCGTTTTTAAATTTATTTCTGTTTTTTATCTTGCAAAAAGGTTTCAAAATTATTTGAAAACTTTCAGACCGTACCGCTTTTGACCCGTGTAACATCAGTTAAATTTGATGCACAAAATACCACATTAACATTTTAAGAAGGATCAAATATTTCGCGAGGGCATCTCCAAGCCGCAAGACCCGTGTGAATTTGAGCATATCCTTCAAAGTACCACTCTTGAATGACTTTGTGGTATTGACCTTAGCCATCACCGGTCATCTTGACGCTTTTGATAATCCGTTGATCTCCTTCTCGCCAACTCACATTCCCCTTCCTTGAGTTTCATGTTTCTCATTGCCGCCTTCAGACCTTCATCTTTTCCTACAATCTTCTTCCCTTTTGACACTTTTTTGTTGTGATCTAACGACGACATAGTTGTCGCTCAACAATTAGTGCTTCCCTCCTAGCTGTATATGGAGTAAACATACATAAGCGGACGAGGAGCACATCAGGACGCACCCTTCGGGAATCAAAGCCACTCCTGGTTCGTTTGGGGATCGATGCAGTCTTTTATTTAATTGGCAGCGCAAACACAATAAAGTGTGCTTGCGTATATGCTGACAGTAAACACTTGTACATACTCATTTAATTTCAACGAAGCATTGAATGACAAAGACTTTGGGTACACTTCCATTTAATAAAAATAACCAAAATGAAGCACATTAAACACTAAAGATAGCAATTTCGTTTGTGTACATGTAACCGTATACATTAGTTTTGATTGCGGCGATTAATTGCACCTTTCCCAGAATTTGTATTATATTAGAGAATAATTCATGACATTCTCGGAAAATCCCGAGATTATTATAAAATAGTTTCTAGAATTATTACAATGACGCTCTCGGTTTCCCACTTAAGATAAAAAAAATCAAGAAATGTGTTGAAAAATCTCTCAGATTGATTTACATAATTTCCTAGGAATTAGTATTGAAGGAAAATTCCTGGGAACTTGGTACAAACAAAAAATATTAGATGTGTTATATGATTCAAAACATAGGGCTCAATCAAATCCGGAGATTATTATTAAAAAGGTTCCTAAAAAATATTAGCATTTTTTACTGTAAAAAATCATTTTTTTCTTTGAAGATAAAATTATTACCATGACGTTCTCGGTTTTTCATTTAAGATAAAAAATAACATGGAATATCTTGAAAATTCTCTGAGATTTGTTTACATATTTTTCTAGGAATTAGTATCATAATAAGTTTGTGTTTTACTAGAAAGGTGTAACTTCGTAAATAGCGGTGAATCTGAAGAAATGGCATTGATTGGCGATGTGACCATTACAGAAATAAATGCATCTAGAACAAGAGTCAAGAATGTGCTGCAGAATAAATGCATCTAGAACAAGAGTCAAGAATGTGTTGCAGAATAAATGCATCTAGAGTCCATAAGGTGCTAGAGAGTGGGCAAGGGGATAGTTCGTGCAGGGAATACAACCCTCTATATCTGTCCTAAATCAATATCATAAATAAGGAAAATACCCTCATACTAATATAGCAGTACACATCCCTATGTTTGTTTAATGGTAAGATATGAGGGGGTTGCGCCCACACATGCTCCTAAGCATTTTCGGTAAGCATGCGAATCACTTTGCACCTTTTCCCCACGAGCGACTCCAGCAACCAGGGTTTCCATGCCCCCCCCCCCGCCCCTCCTACCGCTGAAAGGATCGAGAAGAGGTGTCTACAAGGGGGTGATTAGACCTTCAACAAATAAAGTTGGCAGTTTTTAAGTTTTTCAAGTTGAGGTGGTAGATTAACATAATTTCAAGCATACACAATACAATTCAAGCAAGCACGCAAAGAGTATATGAGCAGCGGAAAGTAAAGCATGAAATTTGCAAGAAAGTAAAGGGATGGGATTGGAGTGTGCAAACGCAATTGGAGACACAGAGATTTTTGGCGTGGTTCCGATAGGTGGTGCTATCGTACATCCACGTTGGTGGAGACTTCAACCCACGAAGGGTAACGGTTGCGCGAGTCCATGGAGGGCTCCACCCATGAAGGGTCCACGAAGAAGCAACCTTGTCTATCCCACCATGCTCATCGCCCACGAAGGACTTGCCTCACTAGGGTAGATCTTCACGAAGTAGGCGATCTCCTTGCCCTTACAAACTCCTTGGTTCAACTCCACAATCTTGACGGAGGCTCTCAAGTGACACCTAACCAATCTAGGAGACACCGATACGTCTCCGACGTATCTACTTTTTCAAACACTTTTGCCCTTGTTTTGGACTCTAACTTGCATGATTTGAATGAAACTAACCCGGATTGACGCTGTTTTCAGCAGAACTGCCATGATGTTGTTTTATGTGTAGAAAAAAAAAGTTCTCGGAATGTCCTGAAAATCCATGGAGGCACTTTTTGGAATTAATAAGAATTTCTGGGCGAAAGAAATATACCAGGGGGCCCAGGGCCTGTCCACGAGACAGGGGGCGCGCCCCCCTGGACCTCCACCGACCTCAACTCCAACTCCATATATTCACGTTCGGGGAGAAAAAAAATCAGAGAGAAAGTTTCATCGCGTTTTATGACACGGAGTCGCCGCCAAGCCCTAATCTCTCTTGGGAGGGCTGATCTGGAGTCCGTTCGGGGCTCTGGAGAGGGGGATTCGTCACCGTCGTCATCATCAACCATCCTCCATCACCAATTTCATGATGCTCACCGCCGTGCGTGAGTAATTCCATTGTAGGCTTGCTGGACGGTGATGGGTTGGATGAGATTTACCAGGTAATCAAGTTAGTTTTGTTAGGGTTTGATCCCTAGTATCCACTATGTTCTGAGATTGATGTTGCTATGACTTTGCTATGCTTAATGCTTGTCACTAGGGCCCGAGTGCCATGATTTCAGATCTGAACCTATTATGTTTTCATGAATATATGTGTGTTCTTGATCCTATCTTGCAAGTCTATAGTCACCTATTATGTGTTATGATCCGACAACCCCGAAGTGACAATAATCGGGATACTTCTCGGTGATGACCGTAGTTTGAGGAGTTCATGTATTCACTATGTGCTAATGCTTTGTTTTGGTTCTCTATTAAAAGGAGGCATTAATATCCCTTAGTTTCCGCTAGGACCTCGCTGCCACGGGAGGGTAGGACAAAATATGTCATGCAAGTTCTTTTCCATAAGCACGTATGACTATTTACGGAATACATGCCTACATTACATTGATGAACTGGAGCTAGTTCTGTGTCACCGTATGTTATAGCTATTACATGAGGAATCGCATCCGACATAATTATCCATCACTAATCCATTGCCTACGAGCTTTTCACATATTTTTCTTCGCTTATTTACTTTTCCGTTGCTACTATTACAACTACTACAAAAACCCAAAAACATTTATCGTTACTTTTGCTACCGTTACCTTTATTATCATACCACTTTTGCTACTAAATACTTTGCTGCAGATACTAAGTTATCCAGGTGTGGTTGAATTGACAACTCAACTGCCAATACTCAAGAATATTCTTTGGCTCCCCTTGTGTGGAATCAATAAATTTGGGTTGAATATTATACCCTCAAAAGCTGTTGCAATCCCCTATTCAAGAAATACATGGTCTTAATATACCGCCTGTTGAAGAACCTTATTGTCTTGATAACCCGATACAGGTAGTAAAGGTAAATTCTCTTTATAGATATGATAAAGTTGAAATCCCCTCTACTAAATTTCATAGCCCGTGCTTAGATGAATTTGATGACTTTATGGCTAGACAAGAAAGTTTTAATGCTTATGTTGGTAGAGAGTTGAAGAATAATGCTTTCAAGATAGGACGTGTAAGTGATAATCTGGGTAGAGTTAAAGATGAACTTCACCTCGTTAGCAAATATGCTTCTATGGTTGCTACTCAAGCTGAGCAAGTACTTAAAGCTCAAAATGATTTGCTTGATGAATTAAATAATAAAAATGACTTTGCTGTTAGAGTGGATACTATAACTGGTAGAATGACTCGGGAGCCTTTGTATCCTAAAGGCCACCCTAAGAGAATCGAACAAGATTCTCAGAGAAATAATTTAGAGGCACCTATTTCTTCTAAAAAGAAGAAGAAGAAAAATGATAGAACTTTGCATGCTTCTAGTGAACCTACTGTAGACACACCTGAGAATCCCAATGATATTTCTATTTCTGATGTTGAAACTCAATCAGGTGATGAACATGAACCTAGTGATAATGTTAATGATAATGTTCATGTTGATGCTCAACCTAGCGAAAACAATGATGTAGAGATTGAACCTGTTGTTGATCTTGATAACCCACAATCAAAGAACCAACGTTATGATAAGAGAGATTTTGTTGCTAGGAAGCACGGTAAAGAAAGAGAACCATGGGTTCAGAAACCCATGCCCTTTCCTCATAAACCATCCAAGACAAAGGATGATGAGGATTTTGAGCGCTTTGCTGAAATGATTAGACCTATTTTCTTACGTATGCGCTTAACTGATATGCTGAAAGTGAATCCTTATGCTAAGTATATGAAGGATATCATTACAAATAAAAGAAAGATACCGGAAGCTGAAATTTCCACCATGCTTGCTAACTACACTTTTAAGGGTGGAATACCAAAGAAACTTGGAGATCCCGGGGTACCAACTATACCATGCTCTATTAAAAGAAATTATGTTAGAACTGCTTTATGTGATCTTGGAGCCGGTGTTAGTGTTATGCCTTTCTCTTTATATCATAGACTTGAATTGAATAAGTTGACACCTACTGAAATATCTTTGCAAATGGCTGATAAATCAACTGCTATACCTGTCGGCATTTGTGAGGATGTGCCTGTTGTGGTTGCAAATGTCACTATCTTAACGGACTTTGTTATTCTTGATATTCCCGAGGACGATAGTATGTCTATTATCCTTGGTAGACCTTTTCTTAATACTGCAGGGGCTGTTATTGATTGCAACAAAGGCAGTGTCACTTTTCATGTTAATGGTAATGAGCATACGGTACACTTTCCGAGGAAACAATCTCAAGTTCATAGCATGAATTCTATTGAAATAGTTCCAACTATCATTTTTGGAGGTTTTGAATTTCCTCTTCCTACTGTCAAGAAAAAGTATGATATTCTTATAGTTGGGGATTTTCATATCCCCGTTGAGGTAACTTAGTGTTACTCGAAATTTCTCCGGTTTCGTGTTATTCGGAATGAGTTTGTTAACAAGACTTGATCAACCTTGTTAGTGGGTTCATTTTGATGATCACGAGATGGATGAAACTAGAAGGCACAACCTTCTGTACCCTCTTTTTACTTTCTGTTATTTAGATTAAATAAAGCAAAAATAATATTATCCGTCTGTTTTCTGAATTATCCGTGCATTAAAAAATAGTCCGAAAATAAAAGTGCTCCAAATGCCCTGCAAATTTAGTATGATTTTTTCTGGAATATTTGAGGATTTTAGGCACTGAAAACACTGCAGGAGGGGCAAGCACCAGGCCACGAGAGTGGAGCCCCCCCCCCTATAGGGCGCGCCCCCTGTCTCGTGGGCCCCTGGTGGCCCCCTCCACTTATGCCAGCACCCACACACTTCATCTTCTACCCCAAAAATTCCCCATCCAGCTCAAGCACGAGTTCCAGCTCGTTTTGCTGCAATTTTCGATCTCCTTGCTCAAAGCCCCATTCACAAAACTGCTTTGGGAGATTGTTGCTTGGTATGTGATTCCTCCATTGGTCCAATTAGTTTTTGTTCTAGTGCTTTATTCATTGCAAATTTTTGCTGCTTAGGTGACCATGTTCTTGAGCTTGCATGTTAAATTTTTGAGGTCCCAAGCAATTCTAATGCATGATATAGGCTCTAGGCACTTGTAGGAGTAGTTGCTATCAATCTTGTTTAGTTTTATTCACTTTTATTTTGAAGTTACTAAAATTTCAGAAATTTTTAGAAAAATAATTATGCTTAGAAGAATGTACCAAGGTGGTTCCTCGGCAAAGAAAGGGCGAAGGATTGCTATATGTGAGCAAGATGTTGAATTGCCGAGGGACGCGGATGTACGGGTTTGTGAGTGGCCATCCGATGATTTTATGGTCGAAGCAGGCTTCAAGGAGGAATTTGACGCGTATGTGCGTGATGCCGAGCTGGAGGACTTTTTACAAGATAAGTGTCCTCAGTACTATCAATTGACTGATTCCTTTGTGCGGAGGTTCCAATATATCTGTGCGCGTAATTCTCCTAGTGTCATGTTTGATATTTATGATACATCTTATACCATGGATTTAGAGGATTTCACAACTGCTTGCAAACTCCCGCAGTGGGGTAATATTAATGATCCTCGCAAATCTGAATTTAGAGATTTTCTTGCTAGTATTACTGTGGGAGAATCTAGGGACATAACACAAGCTACCATAGGGAGCATTCATTTTCCGGCTATACATTATTTTGCTCTCTTTATTGGTAGATGCATTAACGGTAAAGACGAAGCTTGTCACATGTGTGTACCTGATCTATGTGTCCTTAAGAGTGCTATTTTAGGTTATAAAGGTTATAACTTGGGGGCAATAGTTGCACATAGGTTGCAGAATAATAGTAGAAAGGGAGATTTATTTGGAGGAATTTATGCAACCCGTGTGGCTAATTATCTTAATATAGCCCCACGAGAGGGGATATGACTTTACCTCCTATTTATTTGGATGAAGAAGCTATGTTCAATCATCATTTTCTTGAGAGGAATGAACAATTCCTCCATTATCGACTAATCTATGACAGACGCAACGTCGTCCCTGTTACTCTTCCTGCTCCCTACTTTTTTGATTATCAGGCAAAAGGAAGATATGTTCTCACCAGGGAGGAAGCAGTTGAATACGAGAGGGGAGTGGAGGCAGCTCGCGAACACGCCGCAGCTCAGGAGGCGGTTGTCGCTGCATCTCAGTACAACCCCGGTTTCACTTATGGATATCAGCCATGCGATCATTGGTATTAGACCAACTTAGGCCAAAAGACTAAGCTTGGGGGAGTACGTATTCTCACCGACTTTACATTCATGTTCACACACTAGTCGTCGGTGCTCATACTCTTTCATTGTATTATCCATGTTAGTTTAAATTTATTTTTCTCGTTTTCTTCTTGTGTGTTTGATAAATCTGAAGAAAAAAACCAAAAAAACTAGTTAGTTTAATTTCCATGCTTGTAGTAGAATTAAAATGAAAACCCAAAAAGATTTCTAATTCTTCTTCTTACTTGTTGGGAGCTTTCCCATGTAAATAGTTTTATTTTCTTTTCTTTCCTTTGGGGGTCGAGAAGACCATATTGAAAATGCTTAGTTGCTCTTATATGCATGATTGTTTATTTAATTTAGAGCCCATATTACCCTGTCTTCTCTCTTGAGTTGAATGCTTGCAGATTCCAGCTTAGTCCAATGCATGTGCACTCTTATTATTATACACATTGTTCGATCGTGCAAGTGAAAGGCAATAATGACGATATATGATGGACTTATTGGGATGAGAAAAGCTGGTATGAACTCGACCTCTCTTGTTTTTGTAAATATGATGAGTTCATCATTTCTGAGTCAGCTATTATGAAGTAAACATATTTGCAATGACATTTAGAGATTATAGTTGCTTGTGCCATGCCTGATTAGCTATGAGTTATAATGGTTTACCTTGCGTGCCAACATGCTATTAGAATGATTATGATGTGGTATGAGGGGATGGTATCCTCCTTTAAATGAATTGAGTGACTCGACTTGGCACATGTTCACGCATGCAGTTGAATCAAATCAACATAGCCTTCACTATATTTATGTTCATGGTGGATTATATCCTACTCATGCTTGTATTCGGTGTAAATTAATTTTAATGCATGTTTATGACTGTTGTCGCTCTCTCAGTTGGTCGCTTCCCAGTCTTTTGCTAGCCTTCACCTGTACTAAGTGGGAATACTGCTTGTGCATCCAAACTCCATAAACCCCAAAGTTGTTCCATATGAGTCCACTATACCTACCTATATACGGTATTTACCTGTCATTCCAAGTAAATTTGTATGTGCCAAACTCCAAACCTTCAAATGAAATTCTGTTTTGTATGCTCGAGCAACTCATGTTTCAACTAGGGCTGCCTATATCTTCCATGCTAGGTGGGTTATTCTCAAGAGGAGTGGACTCCGCTCCTCATTCACGAGAAAGGGCCGGTAACCGGGATGCCCGGTCCCATGATCCAAAAAGATCAAAGAAAATCAAAATAATTAAACAAAACTCCCCAGGGTTGTTGTTAGTTGGAGGCACTCGTTGTTTCGGGCAAGCCATGGATTGATGCTTGTTGGTGGTTGGGGGAGTATAAACCTTTAGCATTCTGTTTGGGAACTGCCTATAATGCATGTAGTATGGAAGATACAACCATCTCATAGTTGTTGCATTGAAGCAAAAGTATGCCGCTCAAAATGTTATTCAATTTCTATTTTAAAATCGAGCTCTGGCACCTCTACAAATCCCTGCTTCCCTCTGTGAAGGGCCTATCCATTTACTTTTATGTTGAGTCATCACCCTTCTTATTAAAAAGCACTCGCTGGAGAGCACACTGTCATTTGCATTCATTACTATTGGTTTATATTGGGTATGACTTGACTGGATCTCTTTTACCATGAATTACAATGTTTAGCCAGTCCTTGATCTTTAAAGGTGCTCTGCATTTATGTTTTGCGGTCTCAGAAAGGGCCAGCGAGATACCATTTTGTTATATCATGTTATAATTATTTTGAGGAAGTGTTGTCATCCGAGTTTTATTATTATGGCTCGCTAGCTGATTATGTTATTGATATGAATAATTGTGAGAGCTAAGTGTTATTGTGAGTATGATTAGTTCATAATATTTGCTGAAACTTGAATGCTGGCTTTTCATGTTTACAACAACAAGAGCAAATAGAGTTTGTAAATTTTTTTTCTTTATCACTTTCAGTTTATCAACTGAATTGCGTCTCCGACGTATCTACTTTTCCAAACACTTTTGCCCTTGTTTTGGACTCTAACTTGCATGATTTGAATGAAACTAACCCGGATTGACGCTGTTTTCAGCAGAACTGCCATGATGTTGTTTATGTGTAGAAAAGAAAAGTTCTCAGAATGTCCTGAAAATCCACGGAGGCACTTTTTGGAATTAATAAGAATTTCTGGGTGAAAGAAATATACCAGGGGGCCCAGGGCCTGTCCACGAGACAGGGGGGCGCGCCCCCCTGTAGGGCGCGCCCCCTATCTTGTGGGCCCCCTGGACCTCCACCGACCTCAACTCCAACTCCATATATTCACGTTCAGGGAGAAAAAAATCAGAGAGAAAGTTTCATCACATTTTACAACACGAAGCCGCCACCAAGCCCTAATCTCTCTCGGGAGGGTTGATCTGGAGTCCGTTCGAGGCTCCAGAGAGGGGGATTCGTCGCCGTCGTCATAATCAACCATCCTCCATCACCAATTTCATGATGCTCACCGCCGTGCGTGAGTAATTCCATCATAGGCTTGCTGGACGGTGATGGGTTAGATGAGATTTACCATGTAATCAAGTTAGTTTTGTTAGGGTTTGATCCCTTGTATCCACTATGTTCTGAGATTGATGTTGCTATGACTTTGCTATGCTTAATGCTTGTCACTAGGGCCCGAGTGCCATGATTTCAGATCTGAACCTATTATGTTTTCATGAATATATGTGTGTTCTTGATCCTATCTTGCAAGTCTATAGTCACCTATTATGTGTTATGACCCGACAACCCCGAAGTGACAATAATCGGGATACTTCTCGATGATGACCGTAGTCTGAGGAGTTCATGTATTCACTATGTGCTGCTTTGTCCCTGTTCTCTATTAAAAGGAGGCCTTAATATCCCTTAGTTTCCGCTAGGACCCCGCTGCCACGGGAGGGTAGGACAAAAGATATCATGCAAGTTCTTTTCCATAAGCACGTATGACTATTTACAGAATACATGCCTACATTTCATTGATGAATTGGAGCTAGTTCTGTGTCACCCTATGTTATAGCTATTACATGAGGAATCGCATCCGACATAATTATCCATCACTGATCCATTGCCTACGAGCTTTTCACATATTGTTCTTCGCTTATTTACTTTTCATTGCTACTGTTACAACTACTACAAAAACCCAAAAAACATTTATCTTTACTTTTGCTACCGTTACCTTTATTATCATACCACTTTTGCTACTAAATACTTTGCTGCAGATACTAAGTTATCCAGGTGTGGTTTAATTGACAACTCAACTGCTAATACTCAAGAATATTCTTTGGCTCCCCTTGTGTCGAATCCATAAATTTGGGTTGAATACTATACCCTTGAAAGCTGTTGCAATCCCCTACACTTGTGGGTTACCAGACACCACTCTCCAAAAGGTAATAGATGGCATGTTGATGATGAACTCCTTGCTCTTGTGCTTCAAATGATAGTCTCCCCAACACTCAACTCACTCTCACAGATTTGGCTATGGTGGAAAGATGATTTGAGTGGAAAGCAACTTGGGGAAGGCTAGAGATCAAAATTCTTGTGGTTGGATTGGAATATCTTGGTCTCAACACATGAGTAGGTGGTTCTTCCTCAGAAAATGAATGTTGGAAGTGTAGGCACGTTCTGATGGCTCTCTCTCCAAATGAAGAGTGGGTGGAGGGGTATATATAGCCTCCACAAAAAATCTAGCCGTTACACATAGATTCCTAAACACGGTGGGACCAAATTGTGAAACTCGGTCAAACCGTTTCGGGTCAACATGTGAACATTAGAGTTTTCAGTGGGACCGACAAGGTCAACCCGGTGAGACCGATGTGCAGGGGTTAGGGTAAAACCTCAACTCGGTTTGACCGATTACTCAAACTCGGTGAGACCGATTTTGGTAATAAGCAAACTAAGTGTTGGTCAAGCAAACTTGATGGGACCGACTGAACAAACTCGGTTAGATCACAGAGAATTTGCAAGCCCATCTCGGTGAGACCGAGATCCCATCGGTGAGACTGAACTGATTAGGGTTTGGCAGTGGCTGTGTCAAATGAAACTCGGTGGAGCCGGATAGGTCAAATCGTTGGGGCCGAGTTTGACTTTTAGGTTTAGGACATATGTGGATATGAGAAAGTGGCTGAGGGTTTTGGAGCATATCACTAAGCACTTTGAGCAAGCAAGCCATTAAGCAACACCTCATCCCCTTTTAATAGTATTGGCTTTCCTATGGACTCAAGTGATCTTGGATTACTAAAATGAAAATGTAGAGTCTTGAGCTTTTGCCAATATTTTTCCTTAGCATCTTGAAGGGGTTCCACATCCTCTTGTCCATGTACATGCCACTTCAATGTTGAACTTATCTGAAATATACTAGGTAGAAATATTAGTCCAACAAGAGATATGTTGACATAAATTACCAAAATCACCTAGGGAGCACTTGTGCTTTCAATCTCCCCCTTTTTGGTAATTGATGACAACATACATCAAAACTTTAGATAAAGATATAAGGAAATAGCAAGTAAAGCTTTGGCAAGACATGCAACATGCATTAACTCCCCCTCCATGTATGCAATCATATGATGATGGATCACAAGAGTATGAGAATGCATAAACATGTCAGAGCAAGCAATGGGTTACATGTGTCTTGGCTATATGCATCAGAGCAAATGATGTAGATGCTGGAAATATGCCTTCATGTTCACGAGTCTCTCTTGCAAACAATATGTACACCATCAAGAGGTCTTCATGCACACGAGTGTGATGCATATACTTACCTTGTGGTCTTGAGCTAGCTTTGAAGAAGATGTACCTGGGTAAACAAGGTTAGATAACACAAGAACATCTACTAGGCAGAGCAAGAACTGGAGAACACAAGAATACCAAGACTGGGATGACATGTAGAGAGTGAGTACCAGGTACTCTATTTGGTTATTGACATGTCCCCAAGAATAAAGATATGCAATGAATTCCAAAGATTTTCTTCCCTTAGGTGTCTTTCTCCCCCTGAATCTGACATGGGATAATGGGAGCAGATAGGGTAATAGAAAATCAGAGCAAACAAGAAAATCAGAGCAAGATAAAATCATAAAATGTACTATCATGTCTGTCCCCTCTTGAAGACATGAGACAACTTTCCTCTTAAGGATAAGAGCATCAGGAGAAGCTTTAGGAGTGCATTCTCTCTTACGTGATAAGCTTTGATGAGCTCTCTCTCCCCCTTTGACATCAATTTCCAAGAAAGGACTTCTGGAGCATGAGTCAAGTAGGTTTGGTCCTTGAGCCACATTACAAAGCAACATGTAATATATGATGCTGATAGAGGACAAGTTTCATTGAGTGGAGCTGGGACATAGATGCAGGAAGCAAGTGACACGGATTTTGTCTCAGGATTGAAATCGGTAGCACCGAGTTATTATTATCGGCGGCACCGAGTTGGTTCGGTTCCACCAAAGTAATCAAGTCGGTGAGACCGAGTTCGACCATAGAGTAAATACTTGTCACCTTAGCTCACTAGGGCAATTATGATCTCACAAGGATTTGCAAAGAATTAACTAAAGGATTTGCAATGAATTGATGCAGGGAAATGCAGAAAATAACAGAGAAGGAAAAGAAATCTAGATAAAGTTTTTTTTGAAAAGGGGAATGAGCATGCATGAGACAAATTCAAGAGCACAAAGAAACAACAGAGAACTTCATCTAGAAATGGCCAGCGACAAAGTCACCTATGTTAGAGTATATTGACTTAGGAGTCAAGTGAAGACACTTGATCATAGGTCATACTCATCATTTAAGCTCGAAATGGGGTTGCCATTTTCCCTTTAAGCATTTTGATGTATTCACATCTTGTTGAGTTGCCTTGACCCATGTCTTGGGGTAAAGCTTCTCTAAGATGGAATGACATACCTTGGGTGGTGGTGTTGAACTTGGTCATGTAGTTGAACTTGTGTAGGGTGCTCAGATTGATGTAGATCATCAAGAGTCGGGTGTACCACTTGTAGTTTAAGTTCATCTTCCTACATGGATTAGTCTTGCAAGGAAGAGCACTTGTGTATCCAAAGTTACAATCATGAAATTTGATATAAGGAATTTGTCAAAGGATATATTGAATGGATTCGTGCTTCCTTGTCTTCATCCACCATATTGTAGAGACTTGGAGATGTAGAGATTGCGTAGAATGTGATTGAGTTTCAATCTCATAGAGTTGGGCTTATCCAAGTACCTACAAGGGTTAGATAGCATGCAAGAGTACAACAATATCCAAGACATATGATCTTCATCATAAGAGAATGGTCAAGGATTAGTCATAGTAAGGCTCATGCCTTGCATGCATGAATATGGAGTTCCTACTCCAAATTTGAAGCATCAATGATGTTCAATTCACCTCTTAACCTGCAAAACACTTTCTCATAAAAAGGTTTGGTGAATATTGTTGGAAATATGCCCTAGAGGCAATAATAAAAGGATTATTATTATATTTCCTTGTTCATGATAATTGTCTTTTATTCATGCTATAACTGTATTATCCGGAAATCGAAATGCACGTGTGAATACATAGACCATAATATGTCCCTAGTAAGCCTCTAGTTGACTAGCTCGTTGATCAACAGATAGTCATGGTTTCCTGGCTATGGACATTGGATCTCGTTGATAACGGGATCACATCATTAGGAGAATGATGTGATGGACAAGACCCATTCCTAAGCATAGCACAAGATCGTGTAGTTCGTTTTGCTAGAGCTTTTCCAATGTCAAGTATCTTTTCCTTATATCATGAGATCGTGTAACTCCCGGATACCGTAGGAGTGCTTTGGGTGTATCAACCGTCACAACGTAACTCGGTGACTATAAAGGTGCACTACAGGTATCTCTGAAAGTGTCTGTTGGGTTGACACGGATCGAGACTGGGATTTGTCACTCCGTATGACAGAGAGGTATCTCTGGGCCCACTCGGTAATGCATCATCATAATGAGCTCAAAGTGACCAAGTGTTTGGTCATGGGATAATTCATTACGGTACGAGTAAAGTGACTTGCCGGTAACGAGACTGAACGAGGTATTGGGATACCGACGATCGAGTCTCGGGCAAGTAATGTACCATTTGACAAAGGGAATTGAATACGGGATTGTTTAATCCTTGACATCGTGGTTCATCTGATGAGATCATCGAGGAGCATGTGGGAGCCAACATGGGTATCCAGATACCGCTGTTGGTTATTGCCCGAGAGTCGTCTCGGTCATGTCTACGTGTCTCCCGAACCCGTAGGGTCTACACACTTAAGGTTCGGTGACGCTAGGGTTGTATGAATATGAGTATGCAGCATACCGAATGTTGTTCGGAGCCCCGGATGAGATCCCGGACGTCACGAGGAGTTCCGGAATGGTCCGGAGGTAAAGAATTATATATAGGAAGTATTGTTTCGGCCATCAGGAAAGTTTCGGGGTCACCCGGTATTGTACCGGGACCACCGGAAGGGTCCCGAGGGTCCACCGGGTGGGGCCACCCATCCCGGAGGGCCCCAAGGGCTGAAGTGGGAAGGGGAACCAGCCCATAGTGGGCTGGTGCGCCCCCCTAGGCCCACCCCCTGCGCCTAGGGTTGAAACCCTAGGGTGGGGGGGGGGGCGCCCCACTTACCTTGGGGGGCACTCCACCCCCCTGGCCGCCGCCCCCTTGGGAGATTGGATCTCCGAGGGCCGGCGCCCCCCCTGGGGGCCTATATAAAGGAGGGCAGGGGGGAGGGCAGCCGCACCCTGTGCATTGGCGCCTCCCTCCCCCTGCTACACCTCGTCCTCCTCCCGCAGCAGCTTGGCGAAGCCCTGCTGGAGTTCTGCTGCATCCACCACCACGCCGTCGTGCTGCTGGATCATCATCAACCTCTCCTTTCCCCTTGCTGGATCAAGAAGGTGTGTTGAACGCGGAGGTGCTGTCAGTACGTGTGTTGAACGCGGAGGTGCTGTTCGTTCGACACTTGGTCATCGGTGATCTGAATCATGGCGAGTACGACTCCATCATCACCCTTCCCTTGAACGCTTCCGCACGTGATCTACAAGTGGTATGTAGATGCAATCTCTCTCCCTTGACTCGTTGCCTAGATGAACTCATAGATGGATCTTGGTGAAACCGTAGGAAATTTTTTAATTTTCTGCAACGTTCCCCAACAGTGGCATCATGAGCTAGGTCTATGCGTAGTTCTCTATTGCACGAGTAGAACACAATTTTGTTGTGGGCGTAGATCTTGTCAACTTGCTTGCCACTACTAGTATTTTCTTGCTTCAGCGGTATTGTGGGATGAAGCGGCCCGGACCAACCTTACACGTACGCTTACGTGAGACCGGTTCCACCGACAGACATGCACTAGTTGCATAAGGTGGCTGGCGGGTGTCTGTCTCTCCCACTTTAGTTGGAGCGGATTCGATGAAAAGGGTCCTTATGAAGGGTAAATAGAAGTTGACAAAATCATGTTGTGGTTATTCGTAGGTAAGAAAACGTTCTTGCTAGAACCCAATTGCAGCCACGTAAAAGATGCAACAACAATTAGAGGACGTCTAACTTGTTTTTGCAGCAATTGTCATGTGATGTGATATGGCCAGAAGTTGTGATGAATGATGAATGATATATTGTGATGTATGAGATCATGTTCTTGTAATAGGAATCACGACTTGCATGTCGATGAGTATGACAACCGGCAGGAGCCATATGAGTTGTCTTTATTTTTGTATGACCTGCGTGTCATTGAAGAACGCAATGTAAATTACTTTACTTTATTGCTAAACGCGTTAGCCATAGAAGTAGAAGTAGTCGTTGGCGTGACAACTTCATGAAGACACGATGATGGAGATCATGATGATGGAGATCATGGTGTCATGCCGGTGACAAGATGATCATGGAGCCCCGAAGATGGAGATCAATGGAGCTATATGATATTGGCCATATCATGTCACTACTATATAATTGCATGTGATGTTTATTATGTTTATGCATCTTGTTTACTTAGAACGACGGTAGTAAATAAGATGATCCCTTACAACAATTTCAAGAAGTGTTCTCCCCTAACCGTGCACTGTTGCTAAAGTTCGTCGTTTCGAAGCACCACGTGATGATCGGGTGTGATAGATCCTTACGTTCACATACAACGGGTGTAAGACAGTTTTACACATGCAAAAACACTTAGGGTTAACTTGACGAGCCTAGCATGTACAGACATGGCCTCGGAACACAGAGACCGAAAGGTCGAACACGAGTCGTATGGAAGATACGATCAACATGGAGATGTTCACCGACGATGACTAGTCCGTCTCACGTGATGATCGGACACGGCCTAGTCGACTCGGATCGTGTAACACTTAGATGACTAGAGGGATGTCTAATCTGAGTGGGAGTTCATTGTAATAATTTGATTAGATGAACTTAATTATCATGAACTTAGTCTAAAACCTTTGCAAATATGTCTTGTAGATCAAATGGCCAACGCTCATGTCAACATGAACTTCAACGTGTTCCTAGAGAAAACCAAGCTGAAGGATGATGGCAGCAACTATACGGACTGGGTCCGGAACCTGAGGATCATCCTCATAGCTGCCAGGAAACAATATGTCCTAGAAGGACCGCTAGGTGACGCACCCATTCCAGAGAACCAAGACGGTATGAACGCTTGGCAGTCTCGTGCTGATGATTACTCCCTCGTTCAGTGCGGCATGCTTTACAGCTTAGAACCGGGCCTCCAAAAGCGTTTTGAGCAACACGGAGCATATGAGATGTTCGAGGAGCTGAAACTAGTTTTCCAAGCTCATGCCCGGGTCGAGAGATATGAAGTCTCCGACAAGTTCTATAGTTGTAAGATGGAGGAAAATAGTTCTGTCAGTGAGCACATACTCAAAATGTCTGGGTTGCACAACTGCCTGACCCAGCTGGACATTAACCTCCCTGACGAGGCGGTCATTGACAGAATCCTTCATTCGCTCCCACCAAGCTACAAGAGCTTTGTTATGAACTACAATATGCAGGGGATGGTGAAGACCATTCCTGAAATATTTTCAATGCTGAAGTCAGCAGAGGTTGAAATCAAGAAAGAACATCAAGTGTTGATGGTCAATAAGACCACTAAGTTCAAGAAGGGCAAGGGCAAGAAGAACTTCAAGAAAGACGGCAAGGATGTTGCCGCGCCCGGTAAGCCAGTTACCGGGAAGAAGTCAAAGAATGGACCCAAGCCTGACACTGAGTGCTTTTATTGCAAGGGGAAGGGTCACTGGAAGCGGAACTGCCCCAAATACTTAGCGGATAAGAAGGCCGGCAACACCAAAGGTATATTTGATATACATGTAATTGATGTGTACCTTACTAGTACTCATAGTAACTCCTGGGTATTTGATACCGGTGCTGTTGCTCATATTTGTAACTCACAGCAGGAGCTGCGGAATAAGCGGAGACTGGCGAAGGACAAGGTGACGATGCGCGTCGGGAATGGTTCCAAGGTCGATGTGATCGCCGTCGGCACGCTACCTCTACATTTACCTACGAGATTATTTATAAACCTTAATAATTGTTATTTGGTGCCAAGTTTGAGCATGAACATTGTATCTGGATCTCGTTTGATACGAGATGGCTACTCATTTAAATCCGAGAATAATGGTTGTTCTATTTATATGAGAGATATGTTTTATGGTCATGCCCCTATGGTCAATGGTTTATTCCTAATGAATCTCGAGCGTAATATTACACATATTCATAGTGTGAATACCAAAAGATGTAAAGTTGATAACGATAGTCCCACATACTTGTGGCACTGCCGCCTTGGTCACATTGGTGTCAAGCGCATGAAGAAGCTCCATGCTGATGGACTTTTAGAGTCTCTCGATTATGAATCATTTGACACATGCGAACCATGCCTCATGGGCAAGATGACCAAGACTCCGTTCTCTGGAACAATGGAGCGAGCAACCAACTTGATGGAAATCATACAACCGATGTGTGCGGTCCAATGAGCGTTGAGGCTCGCGGAGGATATCATTATGTTCTCACTCTCACTGATGACTTGAGTAGATATGGTTATGTCTACTTAATGAAACACAAGTCTGAGACCTTTGAAAAGTTCAAGGAATTTCATAATAAGGTAGAGAATCAACGTGACCGAAAGATAAAGTTCCTACGATCAGATCGTGGAGGAGAATATTTAAGTCACGAATTTGGTACACACTTAAGGAAATGTGGAATCGTTTCACAACTCACGCCGCCTGGAACACCTCAGCATAACGGTGTGTCCAAACGTCGTAATCGCACTCTATTGGATATGGTGCGGTCTATGATGTCTCTTACCGATTTACCGCTATCATTTTGGGGATACGCTCTAGAGACAGCTACATTCACTTTAAATAGGGCACCGTCTAAATCCATTGAGACGACATCGTATGAATTATGGTTTGGGAAGAAACCTAAGCTGTCGTTTCTAAAAGTTTGGGGATGCGATGCTTATGTCAAGAAACTTCAACCTGAAAAGCTCGAACCCAAGTCGGAAAAATGCGTCTTCATAGGATACCCTAAGGAAACCATTGGGTATACCTTCTACTTAAGATCCGAGGGCAAGATCTTTGTTGCCAAGAAAGGGTCCTTTCTGGAAAAAGAGTTTCTCTCGAAAGAAGTAAGTGGGAGGAAAGTAGAACTCGATGAAGTACTACCTCTCGAACAGGAAAGTAGTGCAGCTCAGGAAAATGTTCCTGTGATGCCTACACCAACTGAAGAGGAAAATAATGATGATGATCAAGGTACTTCGGATCAAGTTGCTACTGAACTTCGTAGGTCCGCAAGGACACGTTCTGCATCAGAGTGGTACGGCAACCCTATCCTGGAAATCATGTTGTTAGACAACGGTGAACCTTCAAACTATGAAGAAGCGATGGTGGGCCCAGATTCCAATAAATGGCTTGAAGCCATGAAATCCGAGATAGAATCCATGTATGAAAACAAAGTATGGACTTTGACGGACTTGCCCGATGATTGGCGAGCGATAGAAAACAAATGGATCTTTAAGAAGAAGACGGACGCGGATGGTAATGTTACCATCTATAAAGCTCGACTTGTCGCTAAGGGTTGTCGACAAGTTCAAGGGGTTGACTACGATGAGACATTCTCTTCCGTAGCGAAGCTAAAGTCCGTCCGAATCATGTTAGCAATTGCCGCATACTATGATTATGAGATATGGCAAATGGACGTCAAAACGGCATTCCTTAACGGACATCTTAAGGAAGAGTTGTATATGATGCAGCCGGAAGGTTTTGTCGACCCTAAGAATGCTAACAAAGTATGCAAGCTCCAGCGATCCATTTATGGGCTGGTGCAAGCATCTCGGAGTTGGAACATTCGCTTTGATGAGATGATCAAAGCGTTTGGGTTTATGCAGACTTATGGAGAAGCCTACGTTTACAAGAAAGTGAGTGGGAGCTCTGTAGCATTTCTCATATTATATGTAGATGACATACTCTTGATGGGAAATGATATAGAACTTCTGGACAGCGTTAAGGCCTACTTGAATAAGTGTTTTTCAATGAAGGACCTTGGAGAAGATGCTTACATATTAGGCATCAAGATCTATAGGGATAGATCGAGACGCCTCATAGGTCTTTCACAAAGCACACACCTTGATAAGATTTTGAAGAAGTTCAAAATGGATCAGTCCAAGAAAGGGTTCTTGCCTGTAATGCAAGGTGTGAGATTGAGCTCGGCTCAATGCCCGACCACGGCAAAAGATAAAGAAGAGATGAGTGTCATCCCCTATGCTTCAGCCATAGGATCTATTATGTATGCCATGTTGTGTACCAGACTTGATGTAAACCTTGCCGTAAGTTTGGTAGGAAGGTACCAAAGTAATCCCGGCAAGGAACACTGGACAGCAGTCAAGAATATCCTGAAGTACCTGAAAAGGAAAAAGGACATGTTTCTCGTTTATGGAGGTGACGAAGAGCTCGTCGTAAAGGGTTACGTCGATGCTAGCTTCGACACAGATCTGGATGACTCTAAGTCACAAACCGGATACGTGTATATGTTGAATGGTGGAGCAGTGAGCTGGTGCAGCTGCAAGCAGAGCGTCGTGGTGGGATCTACATGTGAAGCGGAGTACATGGCAGCCTCGGAGGCAGCACATGAAGCTATTTGGGTGAAGGAGTTCATCACCGACCTAGGAGTCATACCCAATGCGTCGAGGCCGATCAAACTCTTCTGTGACAACACTGGAGCCATTGCCCTTGCCAAGGAGCCCAGGTTTCACAAGAAGACCAGGCACATCAAGCGTCGTTTCAACTCCATCCATGAAAATGTTCAAGATGGAGACATAGATATTTGCAAAGTACATACAGATATGAATGTCGCAGATCCGTTGACTAAACCTCTCTCGCGAGCAAAACATGATCAACACCAGAACTCTATGGGTGTGCGATTAATCACAATGTAACTAGATTATTGACTCTAGTGCAAGTGGGAGACTGTTGGAAATATGCCCTAGAGGCAATAATAAAAGGATTATTATTATATTTCCTTGTTCATGATAATTGTCTTTTATTCATGCTATAACTGTATTATCCGGAAATTGAAATACACGTGTGAATACATAGACCATAATATGTCCCTAGTAAGCCTCTAGTTGACTAGCTCGTTGATCAACAGATAGTCATGGTTTCCTGGCTATGGACATTGGATGTCGTTGATAACGGGATCACATCATTAGGAGAATGATGTGATGGACAAGACCCATTCCTAAGCATAGCACAAGATCGTGTAGTTCGTTTTGCTAGAGCTTTTCCAATGTCAAGTATCTTTTCCTTAGACCATGAGATCGTGTAACTCCCGGATACCGTAGGAGTGCTTTGGGTGTATCAAACGTCACAACGTAACTGGGTGACTATAAAGGTGCACTACAGGTATTTCTGAAAGTGTCTGTTGGGTTGACACGGATCGAGACTGGGATTTGTCACTCCGTATGACGGAGAGGTATCTCTGGGCCCACTCGGTAATGCATCATCATAATGAGCTCAAAGTGACCAAGTGTTTGGTCACGGGATCATGCATGACGGTACGAGTAAAGTGACTTGCCGGTAACGAGACTGAACGAGGTATTGGGATACCGACGATCGAGTCTCGGGCAAGTAACGTACCGATTGACAAAGGGAATTGAATACGGGGTTGTTTAATCCTCGACATCGTGGTTCATCCGATGAGATCATCGAGGAGCATGTGGGAGCCAACATGGGTATCCAGATCCCGCTGTTGGTTATTGCCCGAGAGTCGTCTCGGTCATGTCTACGTGTCTCCCGAACCCGTAGGGTCTACACACTTAAGGTTCGGTGACGCTAGGGTTGTATGAATAAGAGTATGCAGCATACCGAATGTTGTTCGGAGTCCCGGATGAGATCCCGGACGTCACGAGGAGTTCCTGAATGGTCCGGAGGTAAAGATTTATATATAGGAAGTAATGTTTCGGCCATCGGGAAAGTTTCGGGGTCACCTGGTATTGTACCGGGACCACCGGAAGGGTCCCGGGGGTCCACCGGGTGGGGCCACCCATCCCGGAGGGCCCCAAGGGCTGAAGTGGGGAGGGGAACCAGCCCATAGTGGGCTGGTGTGCCCCCCTAGGCCCACCCCCTGCGCCTAGGGTTGAAACCCTAGGGTGGGGGGGGCCGCCCCACTTGCCTTGGGGGGCACTCCACCCCCTGGCCTCCGCCCCCTTGTGAGATTGGATCTCCCAGGGCCGGCGCCCCCCCTGGGGGCCTATATAAAGGAAGGCAGGGGGGAGGGCAGCCGCACCCTGTGCATTGGCGCCTCCCTCCCCCAGCTACACCTCGTCCTCCTCCCGCAGCAGCTTGGCGAAGCCCTGCGGAGTTCTGCTGCATCCACCACCACGCCGTCGTGCTGCTGGATCATCATCAACCTCTCCTTTCCCCTTGCTGGATCAAGAAGGAGGAGACGTCTCCTGTCCCATACGTGTGTTGAACGCGGAGGTGCTGTCCGTTCGGCACTTGGTCATCGGTGATCTGAATCACGGCGAGTACGACTCCATCATCACCCTTCCCTTGAACGCTTCCGCACGCGATCTACAAGTGGTATGTAGATGCAATCTCTCTCCCTTGACTCGTTTCTTAGATGAACTCATAGATGGATCTTGGTGAAACCGTAGGAAATTTTTTAATTTTCTGCAACGTTCCCCAACAAATATATCCGCCAATTGCTTATCAGTACGAACATGCTTAAGTTTGATATCTCCCTTAGCAACATGATCTCGAATGAAGTGATGACGAACTTCAATATGCTTAGTTCGAGAATGTTCCACGGGATTATGAGCAATCTTAATGGCACTCTCATTGTCGCAAAGCAATGGAAAATGTTTCACGTATATCCCATAATCTTTAAGAGTTTGGGTCATCCAAAGTAATTGAGCACAACATGAACCAGTGGCAATGTATTCCGCTTCGGCGTTGGATAATGATACCGAGTTTTGTTTCTTGGAGAACCAAGACACAAGACATCTACCAAGAAATTGACAAGTACCTGACGTGGACTTTCTATCAACCTTGTCACCGGCATAGTCCGAGTAGGAGTAGCCAACAAGATTAAAAGAAGACATCTTAGGATACCAAATGCCAAAATTTGGTGTATGTATTAAGTATCTCACTATCCTTTTCACAGCCTTAAGATGACACTCTTTTGGGGCCGCTTGATATCGTGCACACATGCACACACTTAGCATGATATCGGGACGGGAGGCACATAAATATAACAATGAACCAATCATAGAGTGGTAAACCTTTTGGTCAACTGGTTCGCCATCCTTTGTCAAGTCAAGATGTCCACTAGTAGGCATGGGGGTATTCATACCTTTGCATTCTTGCATGTTGAACTTCTTGAATAACTCCTTGGTATACTTTGTTTGAGAGATAAAGGTTCCCTCCTTAGTTTGCTTGATTTGCAAACCAAGAAAGAACTTGAGTTCACTCATCATAGATATCTCAAACTTCTCCGACATAAGCTTCCCAAACTTCTCATTAAAATGAGGTTTAGTTGATCCAAATATGATATCATCAACATAAATTTGGCACACAAATAATTCTTCATTAACCCTTTTAGTAAAGAGTGTAGAATCAATTTTACCAATTTCAAACCCTTTTTCAAGAAGAAACTTAGTCAAGCATTTATACCAAGCTCTAGGAGCTTGCTTAAGACCATAAAGAGCTTTGTGGAGTTTGTAAACATGTTTATATTTCTTAGGATTAACAAAGCCGGGAGGTTGTTTAACATAAACTTACTCCTCAATTTAACCATTGAGAAAAGCACTTTTGATATCCATTTGATATAAGGTAATGTCATGATGATTGGCATAAGCAAGTAAGATGTGAATGGACTCAAGTCTAGCAACGGGGGCATAAGTTCCACCATAGTCCATACCTTCGACTTGAGTGTAGCCTTGAGCAACGAGACGAGCCTTGTTGCGTACAACTTGTCCATCTTCATCTTGCTTGTTTCGAAACACCCATTTGGTTTCAATGACATTGTGCTTCTCATCGGGCTTTTCAACCAACGTCCACACTTGGTTCCTCTCAAAGTTGTGTAGCTCTTCTTTCATGGCATTTATCCAATCTGGATCTTCTAGTGCTTCTTCAACCTTCATAGGTTCAATACTAGAAATGAATGAGTAATATTCACAAAAGTTAGCTAAACGAGAATTAGAGCGAGTAATTCTCCCGGTTTGAATGTAATCAAAGATTTGTTCGACGAGATGATCTCTTGAGACTCTTGCTCGAACCCGTGAGAGCTTTTGTTTGGGTCGGAGTGGAACATCCTCTTCATTGTCTTGTTCTTCCTCTTGTCTTTCTTCATTGTTGTTGGCGTTGTTGTTCTCCCGTGGAGGTGGAGAAGGAGGTCGTCAAGGTTCATCTTGTTGTACATCCCCATTTTTCATCGTCTTGATGTGTCCCACTCATGGATGCCTCCAAGTCAACTTGTGGTTCACCTTGGCGTGAAGTTGAGGCTTCCACTTGGACGGACGAGGTACTCTCCTTCACCTCCGTTGGGCGAATCTTGCCAATAGACAATTCTTGGATTGCTTCCGAAGGATCTTTGTCACCTACATCAATTGGCAATTGCTCTACTTGTGAGCCGTTAGATTCACCAAACTTCACATCTACCGTCTCTTCAACCTTTCAGGTGAAATTGTTATAGACACGGTAAGTGTGAGCCATAACCGAGTAGGAAACCTTCATGAGACTTAGGATCAAAATTCGAATGATGATGCTTATCAAGAATGTAACACTTTGAACCGAATACTCGAAAGTATCCAACTTGGGGTTTGTTACCGGTGAGAAGCTCATATGCCGTCTTGCCGAGTAGCTTGTGAAGATATAGACGATTCGTTGCATGACAAGCTGTCTCAACCGCTTCTGCCCAGAAGTGTTTTGGCGTCTTGTATTCATCAAGCATCGTTCTTGCCATTTTGATGAGCGTCCGATTCTTCCTCTCAACAACTCCATTTTGTTGAGGTGTATATGTAGCCGAGAACTCATGTGAAATTCCTTCTTCGTCAAGAAAGGTGTCCACATTGGCGTTTGTTGGTGTCAAAACCGGCGGATCTCGGGTAGGGGGTCCCGAACTGTGCGTCTAGGCGGATGGTAACAGGAGACAAGGGACACGATGTTTTACCCAGGTTCGGGCCCTCTTGATGGAGGTAAAACCCTATGTCCTGCTTGATTAATATTGATGATATGGGTAGTACAAGAGTGGATCTACCACGAGATCAAGGAGGCTAAACCCTAAAGCTAGCCTACGGTATGATTGTTGTAATGTATGTTGTGTCCTACGGACTAAAGCCCTCCGGTTTATATAGACACCGGAGGAGGCTAGGGTTACACAGAGTCGGTTACAATGGTAGGAGATCTACATATCCGTATTACCAAGCTTGCCTTCCACGCCAAGGAAAGTCCCATCCGGACACGGGACGGAGTCTTCAATCTTGCATCTTCATAGTCTTGGAGTCCGGCGGACGATGATAGTCCGGCTATCCGGACACCCCCTAGTCCAGGACTCCCTCAGTAGCCCCTGAACCAGGCTTCAATGACGATAAGTCCGGCGCGCATAATGTTCGGCATTGCAAGGCGGGTTCCTCCCTCGAATAATCCAGAGAAGATCATGAACACCAGGATAGTGTCCGGCTCTGCAAAATAAATTCCACATTTCCACCGTAGAGAGAATAATGCACATAAATCCAATCTGCTGACGTATTTGGCGGCATGACATCACACCGCTACCAGGCCTTTACTTGAATCGTTTTTTATTATACCACCTCAGCACGTTTAGCGAAGCGGTTTCCTTGGCACGTCTTGTCGAAGCAGAGATCGTGCTCCCCTTATTCCGGGATTCTCATCAATACGAGCGTGGGTAACCCAACCGCGCCCGTCGCCACGCCTCCTTTATCGAAGGTGAATCACGAACGGTCACGGAGACGGCTCTTGGTATTTTTCCCCCTTTATAAGGGGACCAAGGCTCGTTTCTTTTTCTCAATCTTCCATCGAATCCTCTCCTTGCTCCAAGTTCCAACACCCAGAGCCCCAGATTCGAGCGCTTCGGATCTTCAACAATGTCCGGCTCCGACCTTCAGGGCCGGTGGATGCCCTCCTCCGTCACGGAGGAGGACGTGTTAAAGCTGCGTGAGGCCAAGTACTTGTCCTACGAGATTTCGCACAGGTTGCCCGCCCGAGGGCAGGCCGTACCCACTCCCGAGCCCGGTGAGTACGTCGTCTTCGTATCCCACCTCCGTCGGGGTTTAGGCTTCTCGACGGACCCCTTCGTGAGAGGGCTCATGTTCTACTACGGGCTGGATTTTCACGACTTGGCTCCGGATGCCATCCTCCATATTTCCGCATTCATTATTGTCTGTGAAGCCTTCCTCCGCGTCACCCTCCACTTCGGCCTATGGCTGAAGACCTTCAATGTGGAGCCGAAGATGATCGGGGGGCATCAAGCGGAGTGCGGCGGGGCGGCCATAAGCAGGAGGGCCGATGCCCCGTGGCCCGAGGGCTCCTTCCAAGAGGAGCTCAGCTTGTGGCAGCAGGAGTGGTTCTATGTCACCGCTCCGAAGGGCAGCAAGCAAAAGCCGCCGCCTTCATTCCGCCCGGGACCTCCACGCCGATTGATGTCGTGGGTCAACCAAGGGCTCAATTGGGGGCCGTCCGAAGACGTGCCCTTATTGCAGGGCCGGATTCGAGACCTCCAGGCGAGGGAGATCGATCTAGTTGTGGTGATGCAGGTCATGCTAATCAGGCGTCTTCTGCCCTGCAAATGCCGTCCTCTCCGGTTATGGGAGTTCAATCCGGAGGGGCCGCGAATTCTCAAACACTTCATGGGTATGACGCTCGTGGAGATGTACAAGTTGTTCTTCGGACCGCAGGTGGCGTGTCCGGAATTGACCGAGGACACAGGCCTAAGCTGCAATCGCCCGGATACACAGGTAAGTAGCTCAGAGTCCGAACATTCTATTTGTTTGCTTTTCTAAAATTCGCCTTCTAACCCATTATTCTTCATCAGGAGTGGGTAGCGCGATCGAAGCTAATAAGGTGTCCGGCCCCCCTCCCAGAGACCGCACCGGAGCCCGTGCTAGTCAGAATGTTGGAGGTCGCGCCCGTAGAAGGGGGCGATGGGGAAAATGGAAGAGCTATCACCTCGCCCGAGGGGGCGCCTGAGGAGGGGGGGATCGACAATCCCTCCTTACAGGGGGAGAATAGGACCGCCTCCGAAGACCCGGAGGCCAAAGCCCCTAAGCGGGGGAAGAAATCTTTACCGGAGGGTCCTGCGTCCGGGGAAAGTCCGGACGTACAATCGTCTCTAAAGGATCAGCCCTCCAGCGAGCCGTGAGTAAAAAAAAGGGGGGGTTCATTAATGAGAAAATACCCCTATTTGTGCTTCTGTGGATGACCGAATTTTTTACCTTGCAGTTCGGATCTGCGGCCTTCTCAGATGAGTTCGTCTTCGGGGGATCTTCTTCCGGAGATGATGGAGAGCGAAACGCCTCCGTCTGCTGCGCCGTCGGATAGGGCAGACGAGCCTGAAGTATCGTCACGGAGGGTATCCCAGAGTCCGGAGGGGCCGGCGAGTTCGGCGCCCACTAGTGTCCGGCCGGGGGAGCTGAAGAATCTGCTTGAGAGGGCGTCCATCTCAGAAGATCACCGTGCTTTGATGCGTATGGTGATTGGAAGGATTTCGTCCGCCGAAAGCGATTGCATAATGCCGTCAGGAGTTTACTGACGGGATTTGAGGTAAGCAAGAATGACGCACCTTTTTGACAGTTTGGCACATAGAAGTGCGCCCTATATAGATAGTAGCCCCTGAGACTCGGTAGGTTGTCGAAAGCGACAGCGTGCCGAGGATCAAAATCTCAGGTAATGAATGTCGCCGTTCCTATGCAGGTGGCGGATAGTCCGGGGGCTTGCCGGACTAGTGGAGTTGTAGAGCTAATGCGGCAACTCGATGAGGCGGATGCGGACATCGCGCTTGTCAACCGGCTACTTGACGAGTCGCAAGGTAAATGAATTCTCCGCAGTCACTTGTTTAAAGGGGGTCAAAGCCCGCATTTGACAATATATATACTATGATACAGACGGTGCTGCTGCTGTGGAGAGCCTTCGGGCCGAGCTTGCTCAAGCTAAGGAGCAAGCCCGAAGGAGTGATGCGGCTGCCTTGAGGGCGGCCGCGGAGTTGGAAGCCGAAAAGGCTGCACACTGCCTAAGCAGGGAAAAGATGGCCGAATTGGCCGTGAAATTGAAGGATGTTGCCGACCGCAATGAGGCTCTTGAAAAGGAGCGCCTATCGGAGCGGGAAGACCTGGGAAAGGCCACCGCCGAAGCCAAGGATGCCCGTTCTGCAATGCGGGCTATGAAGGAGGAGCTGCGCCAGGCCGGAGATATTGTTGCTGGCAGGCCTTTTCTGCTGCATCGCCGGTTTACGGATCCAAAGTATGCCCAACTTGGCCAGCTGTGGGGTCCGGAGGATCCATACATGGACTTAGCGGCAAGTGCGGCTAATGCCGTTGTGCACTTCCGGAGCCAGAAGGATCACAAGACGGAAGAGCTATTTTGGTCTCAATTCCATAGTCCGGACCGTTCACTTCAGTTGACCGATCGGTTGGCCGAATGGGCTGAGCTAAACAGGTTGTCCGGACTTGCCATGACTGATATTGTGGCTCATGTCTGGCCAGAGAGGCCCAAGGCGACGAGCTATTTCGGCTTATTGCAGCAATTTCTTGGAGCGGTGCCGCATATCAAGGAGATGAAGCGGTCGGCCTGCATAGAAGGTGCGCGGATGGCCCTTGCCCGTGTGAAGACACATTGGGCAGAGATGGATGCCACCGCTATTGCGGCCCAGGGTTCGGATGAAAGCCGATTACCCGCCGAGCACTATTTTGGGGAAGTTATGCGTGGCGCTCGTTTAATAGAGTCGCAGTGCTCAAAAAATGTCACGTTCAAATGAACGTTTTATCTTGTAAGACAATGCTTATGATGTAACCGCTTTTTATACTTGTGCGTTCCAAGTATTAAAATATCTCCTATGCGGCCGTTTATGTATACATTTGTATAACCTGAAAGATTGCAGTCTTCGGCTTCAGCCCCCACGCACAAGGTGCGGGGGTGTTCGCAAAAAATAGCGCGTTTTCACACTTAATCCGACGTCTCTGCCTTGTTAAGGAGGTGGTAGCGTAGCGAACGAGGCAATCCGGACTATGATGCTTTATCACTTTCACTTAGCCAGTGGAGTTCGAGGGTGGGGCTACGATATAGCCCCTTGGGGCACCGTGCTTCTCCGAATTTGGGGCGCGTGTGTGCCTGACCGGGAAACGGTCCTTCGTCAAAGCGGGGAATTCTAAACATTCCGGTAGTCGATCGAGTGGTTGACCAGTTGTCGGTCGCGGGGAACGAGCACCTATGGGGCAGGGCCCCTTCTTGGTTCGGCAGGGGGGGCGGAGGGTGCACGAAGAGCAGATCGAGGCGAGGCGCGCGGGGGATTTTACCCAGCTTCGGAGCTCTCCGGAGAGATAAAACTCCTACTGCTGCTTTGTGTTTCTATTCTGTTCTTGCTTGAGAGTGTGGGTGCCCTCTCGTCTCGAATGAGTCCAGCCGAACCGAACCCAAAAAACCCCGAACCCTTCTACGTGCGCATGGGCCTCCTTTTTATAGGCTAAAGGGGTCACCGACAGGTGGCAGCGTAGAAAGAGGGGTAAAAGAGTAAAAACGCAGGTTGGTACAACCGCTACCAACAGTGCCCCCTACCTAACTCCGACGGCAGGGGACAGGGGCATTTAATGCCCGTCTGGTCGCTCAAACAGTGCAAGAGAAGCGACCGCTAGGGGCACCACTGTTTGCCACGATGGTCATCTTGCCAGCGCCTGCTTGCCACCTCGCACCCCTAGCTGCACGGCCTCCTGCCACGTGTGCTTGGGAGGGTCCCAGAGCGACACGTTGGCAGGTGTGCTGGAGCGCGGGCACGAAGTGGGGGTTTCCCGCGGCAAGCTCCTTGCCGCGATCGTCGTCTTGTTGCGTTCGGGAGCTTGTCGCTCACCGGGCCTTGTCGGGGCGCGCGGTGCGTCACGGCAAGTTTTCTTGGAATGCCTTGAGTGGCCTTCCCGGCAAGCTTCTCTTGCCGGGGTCTTGTCTTCTTCCCGGCCAGCTTCTCTTGCCGGGGCCTTGGTTGGCCTTCCCGGCAAGCTCCTCTTGCCAGGGCCTTTGTTTGAGTACTTTGTTCTTGAATGATCTTCAATATGAGCGGCGGAGGATCTTGGCGGATGCCCGGCAAGCCTTGCCGCGGGGCGCTGCGACTGCCCGTGCACAAGTTTGGGATACTAAGGTACCCCTACTTTAGTACACCGACAGGAGCCCCCGGGCCTGGGCCATACACGGTGCCGAGCGCTGTTGGGCCAGGCCCAAAACAGTGCACGGGCACGCGCGGCCTAGGTCACACCGCATATCTCTCCGCATCCACGCGCACGCCCAGAACGGCACGCGTCAAACGCGGCGTCGTGGGTGACGTGGGCGGCGTGCGCGGGGCTAAGCCCCGTGAGCATGCGTTAAGCCATGATGAAGGGGACGGTCCACGCCCTCCCACCTAAATGGAGGTAGGTGTGGGGGCATGGTGCGTTTACTAGACGGGGCTGGTGCGCGGTTTTCGAGGCGTCCACTCCCACGATCACGGGGTGGGGCGAGGACGCCTCATCCGTCGCCTCGGCTCTGCATCCTCGCCACGCGGCTCCCATGCGCTTGGGGTCGCGGACGGTGGGAGTGGGAATCTGGGCCGTCGCGAGCAGAGGCAGCGGGTCGGTCCCGATTCCCTGCTCTTCCCGTGGCTTGATTCGCTAAGCGGGGCGGCTGAGCCCCCACCTTGCTCCTTTATAAAGAGTAGGAGGGGGGGCACAGAAGCCCGCACTCTCTCATCTCCTCCTTTCTTCAGCTTCTGCTCCCCTCTCTCCCATTCGCCATGGAGAAAGGGAACCCTGGCCCTTCATCGGTGGCGGCGAGGGTCGCCGCCAGACAGCGCACCTCTCCCTCCCTCGCGCCCGTGGTGGCAGAGCCGGCCATAAGGGGAAGAGGGAGGGGGCGAGGTCGCGGACGAGGTCGAGGACGAGGTCGAGGCGCGCGGGGAAGAGACGGACGGGGCGGCGCGCCAGCTTCGCCTCTGCCGGCGGTTTCTCCCCCCACGGCGGTCCACATAGGGGACGACCCTTGCGAGTTCTTTGTCAAGCTGCGCCGGGCACCTCGTCGTCGCCTCCGGCTTCCCGCTCCGTTCGCGAGCGCGATGGAGTCGGACCCGCCCGAGACACTAAGACTGCAGATGAGGGGCTGTGGGATCAGCGGCACGCGAGTCCGCGTTGTATTCCCAGCCCCTAACGTAATGTATCTTGATCGAGGGTGGAAGACGTTCGCCCGTATCCACAGCCTGATGGAGGGGTTCACCCTCCATTTTAAGTTGATGGAGGGCGATCTCCTCTCCGTCAAGGTCTTCGGGTGCTTCGGTACTCGGGCGAAGTGCTGCGTGGACAGCTCCTCCGATAGCGAAGACTCCTCCTCGAGCAAGAGTGATGAGGAGGGGAGCGACAGCGACGATGAGGGTAGCGGGCGGCGGGACGGCGGGTCCGACTAGGTGTCGGGCGCCGCTTTGCACGGCACTGGCGACCCCATCATCCGTGTCGCCGGCTCCTTGAACTCCCCGGGGTCGTCTCCTTGGGCGGCTGGCGTAGGGAGGCTGCGGAAGGGGAAGAGGGCTGGCGACAAGGCTGTCAAGTCGGAGTACGAGGGCGTGGTGCCCTCGACAGCGTGCTAACGTCCTGCCGCCCCGTCTTCGAGCCCCGCTTCCGGCGCCGCCATCACCGTCCAGCCTTCGGACAGCCCCCGGGATGTTCTCTTGGTGTCTTCTGGCACCTGTAGCTCGCCTAGGCGCCTCTTTTGCCCTTTTCGCCTCCTTGACCTACCTCCTGAAGAGAGGGACAGGAAAGGGATTACGGGCATCTTATCTTTTAAATTTGTAAGCCTCCGGGCCTTAGCCGCATCTAAAACTTGTAATCCTCTCTTTCATGTTTTTCATCCTCCATGGGCTGTACCCGAGAGGGATGTTTTTTTAATGAAAGAGGGAATGCTTGTTATGTTATATCCTTTACTCAATTCCATCCCTTGTATGTTTTTACCCTACGCTTTTTTTAGGGAACTTGCCGGTGAGAACACACTTGCCGCGAGCGCTGAGTGTGGAACATCAGCAGCCTGTCGGCGGTGTTGCTTCCGGCAAGAAATCTTGTCGGGGCTAGTTGCAGCACACTTTCATTTGTTGAGCGGACTCGAAACAAATTAAGGGCGCAACTTAGCCACTGAGAACACACTTGCCGCGAGCGCTGAGTGCGGAACATCAGCAGCCTGCCAGCGGTGTTGCTTCCGGCAAGAAATCTTGTCAGGGCTAGTCGCAGCACACTTTCATTTGTTGAGCGGACTCGAAACAAATTAAGGGCGCAACTTAGCCACTGAGAACACACTTGCCGCGAGCGCTGAGTGCGGAACATCAGCAGCCTGCCGGTGGTGTTGCTTCCGGCAAGAAATCTTGTCGGGGCTAGTCGCATCACACTTTCATTTGTTGAGCAGACTCGAAACAAATTAAGGGCGCAACTTAGCCACGAGTCGATTCCTCCGCGCACAGGTTTTCCATACAAGGCACGGTCATTCAAGGAGTATAACATAAAAAATTTAAAACTGACTGTGTTCAGACTTTGAGAACTTAGCTTTTCTATCGTCTGTGTCCCGGCAAGGCCATACTTCTTTGAACCATGCCCGGTCCACACCTTTATCCTCTCCTCCCCCCCGTGAACTTGTGGGTGAAGGAACCTTCTTTTTGAGAAAGAAGACAGAAGAGAAAATAAAGATATGGAGTCTTATGGCTCGTTATTGCTTACCGGGGGCAAGTGCTGCACAAAATGTCAGGTAATACATGCATAAAAGAAAAAGCATGGAATTTGACAACATGTGCTGAGCACATAAACTTCATGCACGGGGTCTGCGCCCGGCTCTGTACAAAGGGTTACATGCAACAGCGGCAAGGCTTGTACAGAAAGGTGGTTGCCGGAACAGGTCCCGGCAACCGCGCCTTATGGGTAAAACTTACGAAGATGCTCTATGTTCCAGGAGTTGCTCACCGGAAAGCCATCTTCGGTCTCAAGGCGGACAGCGCCAGGCCTAGTGACTCGTTTCACCCGATAAGGGCCTTCCCACTTCGGCGTCAACTTGTTGAAATTCTTGGCGGATTGAACGCGCCGAAGAACAAGGTCGCCTTCCTTGAAGCTTTTGGCATTAACTTTGCGGCCGTGGTAGCGGCGCAAAGCTTGCTGGTAGCGAGCAGCTCGCACAGCAGCCTGAAGATGATCTTCCTCGAGGAGCAGCGCGTCGTCTTGCCGCAGCTGCTCTTGCTCAAGCTCATCATAAGAGAGCACTCGAGGCGATCCGTATACGAGTTCCGTGGGGAGAACTGCTTCTGCTCCGTATACTAGAGCAAAAGGTGTCTGGCCAGTGGCTCGACTTGGCGTCGTTCTGATTGACCAAAGAACCACGGGCAGCTCCTCGATCCAATTTCTTCCGCACTTGTGCAGCCTGTCGAAAGTTCTGGTCTTGAGCCTGCGCAGCACTTCAGCGTTTGCCCTCTCCGCTTGACCGTTGCTTCTCGGGTGAGCAACAGAAGCGAATCAGATCTTGGCGCCAAGATCTTGGACGTACTGCATGAAGGTGCGGCTCGTGAACTGTGTGCCATTGTCGGTGATGATCCTGTTAGGGATTCCGAAACGGCAAACAATCAACCTGAAGAACTTGACTGCTGACTGTGCTGTCACCTTCCTCACTGCTTCCACTTCAGGCCACTTTGTGAACTTGTCGATTGCAACGTACAAGTACTCAAAGCCCCCGACAGCTCGGGGAAAAGGGCCGAGGATGTCGAGCCCCCAGACCGAAAATGGCCAGGATAAAGGGATTGTTTGGAGAGCTTGAGCTGGTTGATGTATCTGTTTGGAGTGGAACTGGCACGCTTCACACTTGGTTACTTGTGCAGTTGCATCCTGGAGGGCTGTCGGCCAGAAGAAACCTTGCCGGAAAGCCTTGCCGGCAAGGGCTCTTGCGCCAATGTGGTGACCACATATGCCTCCGTGTATCTCCGCCAACAGCTCCTGTCCATCTTCCCGGGAAATGCACTTCAATTTCACTTTGTTGAATCTTCTTCTGTACAGTATGTCACCGACAAACTGGTACATAATTGATTTCCGGGCTACTCTCTCCGCTTCTTCCTGCTCTTCGGGAAGTTCTCCTATCTGAAGGAAATGGACGATCTGCTGTGCCCATGCCGGAGCTTGTGGCTCGACGACAAGGACTAAAGGCGCAAATGCAGCTGCGGGAACATCTGCTTCTACGGCGAGAATCTGTGATTCAGCCGGAGCATGATGCTCCCCGGCAAGCGTGTCGGGACACAGCTTGTCGGGAGCGTCTGCTTCAACGAAACAAACCCTGGGGCTTGTCGGAGCAGACTGCCCCTCAGCATTCTTTGTGTTGATCTTGGGGACCTTCTTGACGGCGGCTTCGGGGAGCTCTGCCGGAAGGTAGTCACCAGTAATCAACTTCCTCTTTTTGCTCTGTCCAGTTGATGGTGTTACAGATGGTTGAGTTAGCTTGAGCACAAAAATTCCTGGTTCCACAGGTAACTTGAGTGCGGCGCATTTTGACAGGCCGTCTGCAATGTTATTTTGAGCTCTTGGAACATGTTCCATTTGCAGGCCATCAAAATGCTCTTCCAACTTCCTCACTTCATCGATGTAGGCTTCCATCAACGGACTCTGATAATCTTTGTTTACTTGACGGACGACAAGCTGTGAGTCACCCCTGACAATAAGCTTCCTGATCCCAAGGTCTGCTGCGATCCTGAGTCCGGCAAGCAAGCCTTCATACTCTGCAGTATTGTTTGTTGCTTGCTCCTTGGGAAAGTGCATCTCGACCACGTACTTGAGGTGCTCTCCAGTGGGTGCGACAAGTAGCACGCCCGCACCGGCGCCTTGCAGCGAGAAGGCACCGTCGAAGTACATGATCCATTCTTTGCTTGCTTCCTTGACGGGGATGCTCCTCTCCGGAGTTTCTTCATCAGGTATTGGCGTCCATTCTGCTATGAATTCTGCCAATGCTCGGCTCTGGATAGTTGAAGTACTTTCAAACTTGAGGCCAAAGCTTGAAAATTCCAGTGCCCACTCGACAATCCTGCCTATTGCTTCTGGATTCTACAATATCCTCTTCAACGGAAAGCGAGTGACAACTGTGATTTCGTGGGCTTGAAAGTAATGGCGCAGCTTCCTCGAGGCCATGAGAAGGCCGAAAAGCAATTTCTGCACACCAGAGTACCTCGATCTGGCCCCGTGGAGAAGGGAACTGACAAAGTAAACTGGGTGCTGCACCATCTTCTTCTGTTTCTCTTCTTGTGGCTGCGCAGATCTATCCTTGTCGGAACCAGAACTTGTCGGGGAAGACCCCCGCTTGTCGCTGGACTCGCTTGCCGCGGTCGCTGGCTCATCACCCGCCTCCCTCTCCGCTACTAACGCAGCACTAACCACTTGATTGGTTGTCGCCAGATATAGCAGCAACTTCTCTTGTGGCCTAGGTGCAACAAGTATCAGAGTGGAGGATAGGTATTTCTTCAAGTCCTGCAGTGCGGCCTCCGCTTCCGGAGTCCATTTCATTGGGCCTGCCTTCTTCAAAATTTTGAAGAATGGCAGGGCGCGCTCGGCAGACTTAGAGATGAACCTACTGAGAGCAGCAACGCAGCCGGCAAGCCTTCGCACATCCTTGACGCGCTTCGGTGCTTCGATCTGTTCAATGGCTTCGATCTTGTCAGGATTGGCTTTGATCCCCCGCTAGGACACAAAGAATCCGAGAAGCTTGCCGGAAGGAACTCCAAACATGCACTTCTCGGGATTCAACTTGAGATTGACCTTGCGCAGATTTGCAAAAGTCTCATCCAGATCTTGGATCAAAGTTTCTTTGTCCTTGCTCTTGACCACTATGTCATCCATGTAAGCCTCTACATTTCTGTGCAGCTGTGGCTCAAAAGCATGACCGACTACTCTTGCAAATGTTGAACCAGCATTCTTTAGTCCGAAAGGCATCCGTACAAAGCAGTACGTGCCACATGGAGTAATGAATGCGGTTTTCTCTTCATCCTCTTCCGCCATGAAGATCTGATGATATCCTGAGTATGCATCAAGGAATGAAAGCAAATCACATCCTGCCGTGGAGTTGACAATCTGGTCAATGCGCGGCAAGGGAAATGGATCCTTGGGACAAGCTTTATTAACATTAGTGAAGTCAATACAAAGCCTCCACTTCCCGTTCGCTTTGCGCACAACTACTGGATTGTCTAACCACGTTGGATGGAGTACTCCTCGGACCAAGCCTGCTGCTTCCAACTTCTTGATCTCCTCTGCAATGAACTCTTGGTGTTCTACTGCTTGTTTTCTGACTCTCTGCTTGACGGGCCGTGCGTGAGGGTAGACGGCAAGGTGGTGCTCAATTACTTTCCTGGGAACACCGGGGATGTCAGATGGTTGCCATGCAAATACATCGACATTCGCCCGCAGGAAAGCAACGAGCGCGCTTTCCTATTTAGGGTCAAGCGTGGCACTAATGGTGAAGGTACCACCAGTGCCGTCCTCCTTGGCGGCCACTTTCTTGGTCTGTGGTGAAGCTGTCTTTGCCTTCTTGCACTTGCCGGTGGAGCTCGATGGTGCGTCCTCGACGGTAGCGCAACACTCCGAAGAGGTGCACTTGCCGGAGTGGGCATCAGAGCTACTCTTGCCGGACTTGGTCTTCTTCTTCCCCCCCCCCCCCGGGAGCTTCAGCGGCAAGTGGTTTGTGTTCTGCTGCGGCTGCTGCTTCCCGGTAGATTTTGTCGGTACAGATAATTGCATCTTTCTTGTCGCCATGGACAGAAATGACACTTATCAGACCGGGCATCTTAAGCACGTTGTAGGCGTGATGAGAGGCTGCCATGAACTTGGCAAGCGCTGGACGGCCAAGTATCCCATTGTAGGGCAATGGAAAATCAGCAACGTTGAATGTGACTCTCTCTGTCCTGAAGTTCAGCTCACTGCCAAACGTTACTGGCAGCGTGATCTTCCCCTTCGGCTTGCTCCTTCCCGGGTTGATTCCTTGAAAGGTGCCGGTCTCTTCGAGCTCGCTGTCGGGGATCTGGAGCTTCTTGAGTACCGCGGAAGAGATCAAATTCAGGCCGGCCCCGCCGTCAACCAGCATCTTCGTGACCTTGAGGTTGCGGATTGTTGGCGAAACCAACATCGGCAAGCACCCGACCGCAGTTATGCGGTCAGGGTGGTCCTCAACGTCGAAGATGATGGGCGTGCTGGACCACTTCAGGGGCTTGCGCGACTCAACGGACGGTTCTGCTGCGTTCACTTCCCGCATCCACTGTTTGAGTTGGCGGTGCGAGGTGTGCAGAGAGGCACCGCCGTCAATGCACAGAACGTCTGTTGCCTTCTGAAACTCCTGCTCGTCGGCCTCATCTTCCTCCATCTCATCATCTTCGTCCTCATCTTCGTCCTTGTCGTGGCCGCGGGGAGGCCTGTCTCCTTGCCGCTGCTTGGCCTTGCCGCGGCGCCCTCCCCGGGCGGGATGCTTCTTGCCGGATGCTCCGCCACCTTCCTGGGCCTTCTCCTTGTCGCGACGCTCGTATTCAACTTTCTACAGCTCTACGAGCTGCTCAACCTTCCTGCAGGCCTGGAGGTCATGGCCCTTGGTACGGTGGATCTTGCAGTACTGCTTGCCGGAGCCGTCCTGCTTGTCGGCGGCCACCATAGCCTCGCCGGAGTCACCAGCTTTGGCCTTCTCGGTGCCACCTCCATTGCCGGACTGCTCGACAACTAGCACATCCTTAGCTCTTCTCTTTCTGTTGTTCCGCCTCCGGTTCTTCTTCGCCGGGGCGGCACCCTCACTGTCAGATCCTTCTGCTCCTGCGTTCTCTCCGGGGAGTTTCCTCCCCTCCTCAGCACGTGCACACTTGTCGGCCAGAGCATATAGCTCGCTGACATCTCTGATTTTGCACATCACCATCTCCTCCCTCATCCTGCGGTTGCGCATGTTCTGATGGAACGCGCTGACAACCGCGGCAGGGTGGACGTCTGGGATGTTGCGCTGCACCTGGCTGAATCTCTGTATGTACTTGCGAAGGGGTTCTCCTTCCTTCTGGGCGAGCAGATGAAGATCGCTCTCCTGGCCATGGGGTTTGTGGCCGCCTGTGAAGGCGCCGACAAACTGATGACACAGGTCCGCCCACGAAGAGATGGAGTTGTCCGGCAAGTGCATTAGCCAAGATCTGACGTTGGGCTTGAGCACCAGCGGGAAGTAGTTGGCGAGGATCTTCTCGTCGCGCCCCCCGACAGCCTGCACCGCGATGGTGTAGACGCTGAGGAACTCCGACGGATGTATCCTACCATCGTACTTCTCGGGTACATCTGGCTTGAAGTTTTTGGTACTGGGCCACTGGACTTGCAGCAGCTCATGGGTGAATGCAGGGCAACCTACCGCGTACGGCAAGTCGCCTGGTTCCCCTGTCGCATGCACATCAATAGTGGGCCCAGCGCGCTGGTCTGACTGACGCCGCGCTTCTCTTCGGCGCTCGATGCGGGTACGAGCGTCTTCTTGTCGTCGTTCTTGGAGAACTTGGCGTTGATCGCGGCGAGCTCGCAGGTCCGACGACGCGGTGGAGTCGGTGTCGAGGTTGGTCCGGTGAGTCGGCGATCTTGGCCTTCATGGTGGGGAGTGCACGGTGGTGGCACCCCCAGCGGTCTTATCAGCGTCGGCTTGCGCCTGGGCGTCTTTCCGGGGCTTCGATGTGCTCGGTTGCCGGGGCTTGTCGCCGTTGGCGAAGCCGATGAGGCTCTGAATGGTGGCCCTCCAGTCGTCGATCTTGTCTGGCATTGGAGGGTAATCTAGAAGCAGCTGGGCTCAGGCCAGCGCTTCCTCTGGAGTCTTGGGTGGCGGTGGCGAGCGACGCAAGGTGCGGGATATGCTCAGGCTTCTAACATTGTTAGAAGGAGCAACATCTCGTCCAGGCGACCGTCCCGCGCTCGTGCCAGCATGCTGACGCGCATGTCGGCCTTGAGCGTCCCGCGACCCACCAGCTTGGCCTTGTTCTAGCGCGAGTACGGTGCCAAGAGCACCGTGGCGTTGTCGATCCTGCACCTCCTGGGAGGGGTGCGGTGGATGTACAGACGCTGAAGCTTGCGGGGCCTTGTCCTTGGACCGAGTGACGATGTGAGTCCCTCCGCTGGCGCCCGCTCCTCCGCCGGCGTCCACCCCACTGCCCGTTTGCTCCGGTGGCGGTAGGATAGACGTGGACGGAGCGGCCACCTCCGAAGCCTTCTTCTTCGGTGGCATGTCGATGAAGATGTTGATGTAGCGCGCGCAAACGCCAGATCAGGTTTGCACAACCTCGACGCATCCCCTACCTGGCGCGCCAGAGATGTCGGTCGCGGGGAATGAGCACCTATGGGGCAGGGCCCCTTCTTGGTTCGGCAGGGGGGCGGAGGGTGCACGAAGAGCAGATCGAGGCGAGGCGCGCGGGGGATTTTACCCAGCTTCAGAGCTCTCCAGAGAGATAAAAATCCTACTGCTGCTTTGTGTTTCTATTCCGTTCTTGCTTGAGAGTGTGGGTGCCCTCTCGTCTCGAATGAGTCCAGCCGAACCGAACCCAGAAAAACCCAAACCCTTCTACGTGCGCATGGGCCTCCTTTTTATAGGCTAAAGGGGTCACCGACAGGTGGCAGCGTAGAAAGAGGGGTAAAAGAGTAAAAACGCAGGTTGGTACAACCGCTACCAACAGTGCCCCCTACCTAACTCTGACGACAGGGGCAAGGGCATTTAATGCCCGTCTGGTCGCTCAAACAGTGCAAGAGAAGCGACCGCTAGGGGCGCCACCGTTTGCCACGATGGTCATCTTGCCAGCGCCTGCTTGCCACCTCGCACCCCTAGCTACACGGCCTCCTGCCATGTGTTCTTGGGAGGGTCCCAGAGCGACACGTTGGCAGGTGTGCTGGAGCGCGGGCGCGAAGTGGGGATTTCCCGCGGCAAGCTCCTTGCCACGGTCGTCGTCTTGTTGTGTTCGGGAGCTTGTCGCTCACCGGGCCTTGTCGGGGCGCGCAGTGCGTCGCGGCAAGTTTTCTTGGAATGCCTTGAGTGGCCTTCCCGGCAAGCTTCTCTTGCCGGGGTCTTGTCTTCTTCCCGGCCAGCTTCTCTTGCCGGGGCCTTGGTTGGCCTTCCCGGCAAGCTCCTCTTGCCGGGGCCTTTGTTTGAGTACTTTGTTCTTGAATGATCTTCAATATGAGCGGCGGAGGATCTTGGCGGACGCCCGGCAAGCCTTGCCGCGGGGCGCTGCGACTGCCCGTGCACAAGTTCGGGATACTAAGGTACCCCTACTTTAGTACACTGACACCAGTCTCTCGCTGTATCATGACAGTCAGTTTTCGGCTTTCTCTACTGAGGTGCTCGCCCAGCCGAACTGGGGCACAATCGCAGTAGTTCTCCTGGTGCCGCGTTAGCCGATGATACGGAACGTAAGGCAGCAAAACACAGGAGCCGGGCAAACCCAACATTTGACCAAAGACATGATTCGGAGCTGATGCATATAAGGCCTAACTCGAGACGCCGAACACTCCCTAAGGTGTTCGGTCTTTGTAATAATGGGCAGAACAATGCCCTAAGCCCCTAGTGTCCAGGTACGGGCATGGTCTTCTGACGCGGCCGATGCCAAAACGTCAGGCTCCGCTTTGGTTATAATGAGGAACCAAGGGATTATAAGAACAAGAGACAGTAAAAAAGGTTTACGCAGGGTCTTAATCTGAAAAGAATCCTCGCGACGGGTCCCTAGTGCACGTCTGCACCTGTGTCTCCATTGTGCCGTTATCCTGGATGGGTTCGCACGTTGTTCATCTGTAAAAAGAGAGGAACTTTAGCTTGAAAGGAACTTGTGTAGAAAATATATACGAAGGAAGAAATATAAATAAGTAAAGCGGAGTATGTGTGAGCTCGCTGTTGTTTGTGCACGCAGCCCCTTGTAAAGGGATGTGCGGCTAGGGAGCCCCTAGCTTACTTATGCCGGACTCGTCTAACCGTGTCCGGGGTCTTTAAGTGACCCTCGCACTGAAATGATGCCACGTGGACCAGGCATCTTGAGTGTAAGAGACGCGTAATGTGGTATGGCGTTGAAACGGACAAAAGCCTCTCGTCCCAAGAGTGCTTGATAGCCACTTTTAAATGGGACGATATGAAAGATTAGTTTTTCGCGTCGAAAGTTGTTCGGTGATCCGAACACAACTTCTAGTAATAGGGAGCCTGTGCACTTGGCGTAAGGGCCTGGCGTCACTCCTTTGAAGGAAGTGCGGCTGTGTCGAATTTTAGTAGGGTCTATCCCCAATTTGCGGATTGTGTTTGGATACAGCAGGTTTAAGTCGCTGCCTCCGTCCATCAGGACTTGAGTAAATTGTAGTCCATCGATTATAGGATCCAATATCAGGGCAGTCCATCCTGCGTTTCGAACGCTTCTGGAATAATCCAGGTGGTCGAAAGTGATTGGTTTTGATGTCCAATCTCTATGTTCCACTGGGTTGGACCGTGCGAGACCCTTTTTAGAGGGTGCCGCACTATTTTTCCGTATTATCACATGAAGTGAGTTTACTGCTTTGACCTCTTGTGGGAAAGTCTTTTGTTTTCCGGTGCTCTGCTGGTGGGGTTTGTCATCATCTTCGCTTGATGCGTCGAGCCCCTTGTGTTCGGTGTTTAGCCGGCCGGACTGTTTGAAGACCCAACAATCTCGGTGGGTGTGGTTTGCAGGCCTTCCGGGGGTACTGTGAATTTGACATATCCGACCCAAAATCTTGTTTAAATTGGATAGCTCGTCGCTGTTATCCTTAAGGGGCGGTGTTTTGTTGTTTGGCCGCGAGCTTTTGAATCCGGCATTGACTGCCGTGCCCTTCGGGCTTTTCTCTTTATTCCGGGGCTGCTCTTTTCTGCGCCGTGATTTTCCGTTTCCATCTCTGATCTCGGATGTACTTGGGTCGCTGGTGCTGCATCTTGCTAGCCAGCTATCCTCTCCCGCACAAAAGCGGGTCATGAGGCTTGTTAGCGCGGACATTGTCCTCGGCTTTTCTTGGCCGAGGTGTCTGGCGAGCCATTCGTCTCGGACGTTGTGTTTAAAAAGCTGCTAAGGCTTCGGCGTCCGGACAGTTGACTATTTGGTTCTTTTTGGTGAGGAACCTGTTCCAGAATTTGCGCGCCGACTCTCCGGGCTGTTGAGTTATATGACTTAGATCATCTGCATCCAGAGGGCGAACATAAGTTCCTTGAAAATTTGCTCTAAACGTGTCCTCGATCTCTTCCCAACTTCCAACAGTGTTTTCCGGGAGGCTTTTGAGCCAATGACGGGCTGGCCCTTTGAGCTTGAGGGGTAGGTATTTTATGGCGTGGAGATCATCTCCTCTGGCCATGTGTATGTGTAATATATAATCTTCTATCCAGACTCCAGGGTCTGTTGTTCCGTCGTAGGCCTCTATGTTTATGGGTTTAAACCCTGCTGGGAATTCGTGATCCAGCACCTCGTTGGTGAAACATAGTGGGTGTGCGGCGCCCCTGTATTTGGGTGCACCAATGTCTTCAGATACTTGGCTTGTTGTATTGCCTCCTGGGGCCCTCTTCTTTGGCCCGTAAATGGACCTGGCTGGGCCATCTGTCTTTCCAGGGTCATTAGTTGGTTTATATGTGGCACCGCTTTCAGATTTTGGCCTATCATCTGGCCGTCTATCCAACCAGGCGACTTCTTTGTTTTTTGACAGTGGGGGCTCTATGGCCTCCTCATCAAATTCTGGCAGTAGCTTGCGCCTCGGGTAGCTCTTTGATTGATGGCCATTGCCGTATTTGTCTGCGGTTTTGAGCACTTTGCTCCACCTCATTCTGAGTGTATCTTCCGCTGTTTTGAGCTTCCGTTTTTCCTTCGTCAAGCTTCTTGCGATGTTGACGAGTCTTTTCTGAAGGTTTTTATTCTCCGGCGGTGTGTCCGGCGTGAGATCGTCCGGACTATTTGTTCCGCCGGGCCCGGACTGATTGTCTGACTCGTCTTGTTCAGACGGTTGCTTGTCGTCGTCCACTGGTTTGCCCTGCTGTATTGCTGGGCCATTGAGAGCGCTGTTGTTGTCGAGGCGGGACTTAGGGCGGCGTCTGTGTCGCCGTTTTCGTTGTTTGTCGGCGGGATTATCTTCTGCCGCGCCCCGTTGGTCCTCGTTGTCGCTTCCTTTTGGGGTATCCACCATGTATACGTCGTATGACGAGGTGGTCTTTATGTGCCTTATAGGCGCTGTTTCTTGTTCGTCTCCGGCATCGTCGTCCATGCCGTCGATGTCTTCGGAGCCATAATCTAGCATGTCGGTTAGGTCGTCGACAGTGGCTACAAAGTGAGTGGTGGGTGGGCTCTGAATTTCTTCGTCGTCCGTATCCCAACCATCCTGGCCATAGTCCGGCCAGGACTCTCCCGATAACGAGAGATGCTTTAGCGAATTTAGGATGTCGCCAAAGGGCGAGTATTGGAAGATGTCCGTGGCGGTGAATTCCATAACCGGCGCCCAATCTGATTCGATTGGTAGGGGCGTGGGAGATCCGGAGTCCGGCAAGGAGTCCGGCACCTCGGAATCACGAGTTTCGCGAGGGATAAGGTTAGTGTTCGGCTCCATCACCGTGGAAGTTGAAGCCCCCGAGGTGGTGTCCATCCACCGGTCCTCGATCTGGGCGATCGGCTCCGGACTAAGGGCCGAAGCGGATTCGTGTGCGGCCACCAAGGCACTATTCGGCGGCAGAGCTAGATCATGCCCATCGCAACAGTGCGGCGCGCTTGGCTTTGGCTCGAGCCCGTTGAAGATCAAGTCCCCGCGGATGTCGGCTGTGAAGTTTAGGCTTCCGAATCTGACCTGATGGCCAGGGGCGTAGCTTTCGATCTGCTCCAGATGGCCAAGTGAATTAGCCTGCAGTGCGAAGCCGCCGAATACAAAGATCTGTCCGGGGAGAAAAGTCTCACACTGGACAGCGTTGTTGATTGAAGATGCCATCGGGCCTATCGGTGACGACACAGAGGAACTCTCAATGAAAGCACCAATGTCGGTGTCAAAACCGGTGGATCTCGGGTAGGGGGTCCCGATCTGTGCGTCTAGGAGGATGGTAACAGGAGACAAGGGACACGATGTTTTACCCAGGTTTGGGCCCTCTTGATGGAGGTAAAACCCTACGTCCTGCTTGATTAATATTGATGATATGGGTAGTACAAGAGTGGATCTACCACGAGATCAAGGAGGCTAAACCCTAAAGCTAGCCTACGGTATGATTGTTGTAATGTATGTTGTGTCCTACGGACTAAAGCCCTCCGGTTTATATAGACACCGGAGGAGGCTAGGGTTACACAGAGTCGGTTACAATGGTAGGAGATCTACATATTCGTATTGCCAAGCTTGCCTTCCAAGCCAAGGAAAGTCCCATCCGGACACGGGACGGAGTCTTCGATCTTGTATCTTCGTAGTCTTGGAGTCGGCGGACGATGATAGTCCGGCTGTCCGGACACCCCCTAGTCCAGGACTCCCTCAGCGTTCTTGAACTCCATTCCGTTGTCGCTGTGAACCTTCTTGATCTTCACTTCAAATTGATTTTGGGTCTTCATAGCTTTGAAGATCTTTTGGACCTGTGATTTTTCATCAAGAAAGAACACCCACGTACATCTTGAAAATCATCAACAATGACTAGTCCAAATGAGTTACCACCGAGACTCTTGTAGGCGTTGGGATCAAAAAGATCCATGTGAAGTAGCTCGAGCGGTCTCCTCGTGGTTATGATGCTCTTCACGGGGTGGCTTCCTCCAACCTGTTTTCCTGCTTGGCAAGCGCTGCAAAGTCTATCCTTATCAAATATGACATCTTTAACACCAAGGATATGATCACCTTTAATAACCTTGTCAAGGTTTCGCATGCACACATGACCTAACCGTCTATGCCACAACCAGCCTTTGGAAGATTTAGCAATTAAGCAAGTTCTAGTTTGAGCCTTTTTAGTGAAATATACAATGTATAGATCACCTCTACTTATGTCGGTAAAGACCATTTTATGATTATCTCTTCAAAACACTTGGCAATCTACTTCAGTAAATAGGACATTGAATCCAAAGTCAGCTAGATACAGAAAGTAGCTTATAGCCAAGAGATTCAATGAGCATAACATTTTGTATGGAGCTGTCATGTGACATGGCCACCTTACCTAGGCCAACCACCTTACCCTTTGAGTTATCACCAAAAGTGACATACTTTCGAGGGTCGTTGTTTTTAGCAAGCTTAGGAAACATATCTTTGTCTCCGGTCATGTGATCGGTACATCCACTATCAAGGACCCATTCCTTTCCTCCAGCCATGTAGCCGCGAAGATTAGCCATAAGACCAAAGTGTCTCATAGACTCTTCAAGATCAAAGTCACTATCATCATCCTCATCATAGTTTCCATGTTCAACATCATCTTGCAAATGATCATTTCCTAGATCGAGTGATTCATTAGATATATGATTTTTACAATGTTCATCTCTATGAATTCTAATAGCTTCAGAAATAATATTGCTAATGATTCCAACATCTCCTTTGGCACGCATAAGATTGGTGACCTCAAATAAACAATCTCCAAACTTAGGATCATTGGAATTCATCTTATTCAAAGCAATAGACTTGTGAAGAATCTCATCTAAGTTTGTCAAGTAATAGTCCAGAAATTGTTCCTCAAGAAATCTCCATATAGTATAAGCACAATCAAGAGTTGGTAGGTGACCTATCAAATTTCTAGGCAAGCCTCTAGTGGTAACATTGATAGTTCTAAGATTGTGAATCATGTCAAGAGACTCATCATGAGTAGGATGCAAGGGGTTCACAAGGAGTAGTAGTGTACTTGTTCAAGTGATATTCATGAAAAATTCCAAGCATCTCATTTTTCCACTCACTAAAGAACTCTCCATCAAGCATAGGCACTCTACGTCTAAGACTCCCCAGCGTAGACTCATCCATCTTCCTCCAATGGTGATTAAACCAAAGCAATGGAGACCAATGCTCTGATACCAATTGAAAGGATCGAGAAGAGGTGTCTAGAGGGGGGTGATTAGACCCTCAACAAATAAAGTTGGTAGTTTTTAAGTTTTTCAAGTTGAGGTGGTAGATTAACACAATTTCAAGCATACACAATACAATTCAAGCAAGCACGCAAAGAGTATATGAGCAGCGGAAAGTAAAGCATACAATTTGCAAGAAAGTAAAGGGATGGGATTGGAGTGTGCAAACGCAATTGGAGACACGGAGATTTTTGGCGTGGTTCCGATAGGTGGTGCTATCGTACATCCACGTTAGTGGAGACTTCAACCCACGAAGGGTAACAATTGCGCGAGTCCACAGAGGGCTCCACCCATGATGGGTACACGAAGAAGCAACCTTGTCCATCCCACCATGGCCATCGCCCACGAAGGACTTGCCTCACTAGGGTAGATCTTCACGAAGTAGGCGATCTTCTTGCCCTTACAAACTCCTTGGTTCAACTCCACAATCTTGACGGAGGCTCCCAAGTTACACCTAACCAATCTAGGAGACACCACTCTCCAAAGGTAATAGATGGTGTGTTGATGATGAACTCCTTGCTCTTGTGCTTCAAATGATAGTCTCCCCAACACTCAACTCTCTCTCACAGATTTGGCTATGGTGGAAAGATGATTTGAGTGGCAAGCAACTTGGGGAAGACTAGAGATCAAGATTCTTGTGGTTGGATTGGAATATCTTGGTCTCAACACATGAGTAGGTGGTTCTTCCTCAAAAAATGAATGATGGAAGTGTAGGCACGTTCTGATGGCTCTCTCTCCAAATGAAGAGTGGGTGGAGGGGTATATATAGCCTCCAGACAAAATCTACCTGTTACCCACAGATTCCCAAACTCGGTGGGACCGAATGGGGAAACTCGGTCAGACCGATTCGGGTCAAAATGTGAACGTTAGAGTTTTCGGTGGGACCGACAAGATCAACTCGGTGGGACCGATGTGCATGGGTTAGGGTAAAACCTCAACTCGGTTTGACTGATTACTCAAACTCGATGAGACAGATTTTGGTAATAAGCAAACTGAGTATTGGTCAAGCAAACTCGGTGGGACCAACTGAACAAACTTGGTTAGACCGAAAATGTTGCAATTGATCACAGAGAATTTGCAAGCCCGTCTCGGTGAGACCGAGATCCCATCGGTGAGACCGAACTGATTAGGGTTTGGTAGTGGTTGTGTCAAACGAAACTCGGTGGCGCCGGATAGATCAAATCGGTGGGGCCGAGTTTGACTTTTAGGTTTAGGACATATGTGGATATGAGAAAGTGGCTGAGGGTTTTGGAGCATATCACTAAGCACTTTGAGCAAGCAAGCCATCAAGCAACACCTCATCTCCATTTAATAGTATTGGGTTTCCTATGGACTCAATGTGATCTTGGATCACTAAAATGAAAATGTACAGTCTTGAGGTTTTGCCAATATTTATCCTTAGCAGCTTGAAGGGGTTCCACATCCTCTTATCCATGTCCATGCCACTCCAATGTTGAACTTATCTGAAATACACTAGGTAGAAATATTAGTCCAACAAGAGATATGTTGACATAAATTACCAAAATCACCCAGGGAGCACTTTTGCTTTCAGCCGCCGATCTGCCTCGCCTCTTGTGGCCTTAAGACTATGGAGACACGGTCAATCCCGACCCTTATTGGTGGGTGGGTTCTTGCTCCGTTTTTATGCATTTTTTTAAGTTAGTTTAGGATTTGTGTCTTGCCACTTAACCCCGTCCCGACGATGCGCCTAGCGTCGTCGGAGGGCATGTGGAGGTGTGTCCCCGTCGAGTTTCATTGGATTCTCTCAATGTTTTGTCTCCGGTGGATCTGTATAAATTGAGTATTCATGTGTCTACAAGTTTGATCATTCTAATATCCTCAACGGTGACAGTTGTTGTTCTGGTGTACTAGTCCTTGTGACCATATCACAATGACTTCTGATTGTCTACTACAACAAGGTTTGCTCGGCTTCAGGGGGATGACGATGGCAGGCCTTCAGCTCACTCCAGTGCTTATAGTTGTCCCTAGGGATGTAATTTTGGTTACTTCTGATAACCCACAAGTATAGGGGATCGCAACAGTTTTCGAGGGTAGAGTATTCAACCCAAATTTATTGATTCGACACAAGGTTAGCCAAAGAATATTCTCAAGTATTAGCAGTTGAGTTGTCAATTCAACCACACCAGGATAACTTAGTATCTGCAGCAAAGTATTTAGTAGCAATGTAGTATGGAAGTAACGGTAACAGTGGCAAAAGTAACAGTAGCAGTTTTGTAGTAATTATAACAGTAGCAACGGTAAAGTAGATAAGCAAAGCACAATATGTGAAAAGCTCGTAGGTATTGGATCAGTGATGGATAATTATGTCGGATGCGATTCCTCATGTAATAGTTATAACATAGGGTGACACAGAACTAGCTCCAGTTCATCAATGTAATGTAGGCATGTATCCCGAATATAGTCATACGTGCTTATGTAAAAGAACTTGCATGACATCTTTTGTCCTACCCTCCTATGGTAGCGGGGTCCTAATGGAAACTAAGGGATATTAAGGTCTCCTTTTAATAGAGTACCGGACCAAAGCATTAACACATAGTGAATACATGAACTCCTCAAACTACGGTCATTACCAAGAAGTATCCCGATTATTGTCACTTCGGGGTTGTCGGATCATAACACATAATAGGTGACTATAGACTTGCAAGATAGGATCAAGAACTCACATATATTCATGAAAACATAATAGGTTCAGATATGAAATCAGGGCACTCGGGCCCTAGTGACAAGCATTAAGCATAGCAACGTCATAGCAACATCAATCTCAGAACATAGTGGATACTAGCAATCAAACCCTAACAAAACTAACTTAATTACATGGTAAATCTCATCCAACCCATCACCGTCCAGCAAGCCTACGATGGAATTGCTCACGCACGGCGGCAATGTTGAGGATATCGCTTATCTTTATCGTATCGGTCAGCCAGGGATTAGAGATTAATCGGAAATCAGCCGATTAATTGATTTTATCGGTCGACTATTAATCGGATATTTTTTTTGCAAATCTCAGGTTCCCAACACTAAAATACGCTATATGCAACACCAAAACAATATTTGACAGAAGTGTTACCTCGATTTCTAGCATTTGGATCCTCGTATAATGGTAAACAAAATTGGACAATAGTACATATTCCGTAACAAGGTCCACAAAACATAAATAAACATAGCTTTTGCAAACATAGTGCTTTGAATAGGTTTGATTTATCAGTAGATTCCCGATAAATCGCTTAAACATAGCTTTTGCAAACATAGTGCTTTGAATAGGTTTGATTTATCAGTAGATTCCCGATAAATCGCTTGTCAGAATGATAAATCGGTCCAAAAGATAAATGACAAAGATAACACATAATCTTATCGGTCACCCACCGATTAGCGATAAATCGGAAGATTAATCGGTGAATCGGAAGATTTCTTGAATAGTGCCCGGTGGTGAGCATCATGAAATTGGTGATGGAGGATGGTTGATGATGACGACGGCGACGAGTCCCCCTCTTCGGAGCCCTGAACGGACTCCAGATCAGCCCTCCCGAGAGAGATTAGGGCTTGGCAGCGGCATCGTAAAACGTGATGAATCTTTCTCTCTAATTTTTTTCCCCGCGAAAGAAAATATATGGAGTTGGAGTTGAGGTCGGTGGACGTCCAGGGGGCCCACGAGGCAGGGGGCGCACCCTAGGGGAGGGGGCGCGCCCCCCACCCTCGTGGACAGGGTGTGGGCCCCCTGACGCTGATTCTTTCGCCAGTATTTTTTATTAATTCTGAAAATTTGCTCCGTGGATTTTTAGGTCATTCTGAGAACTTTTATTCTGCACAAAAATAACACCATGGCAGTTCTGCTGAAAACAGCATCAGTCCAGGTTAGTTCCATTCAAATCATGCAAGTTAGAGTCCAAAACAAGGGCAAAAGTGTTTGGAAAAGTAGATACGGCCGAGACGTATCAACTCCCCCAAGCTTAAACCTTTGCTTGTCCTCAAGCAATTCAGTTGACAGACTGAAAGTGATAAAGAAAAACTTTTACAAACTCTGTTTGCTCTTGTTGTTGTAAATATATAAAGCCAGCATTCAAGTTTTCTGCAAAGATTATGAGCTAACCATATTCACAATAACACTTAGGTCTCATGTTTACTCATATCAATGGCATAATCAACTAGCGAGCAATAATAATAAAACTCGGATGACAACACTTTCTCAAAACAATCATAATATGATATAACGAGATGGTATCTTGCTAGCCCTTTTTGAGACCGCAAAACATAAATGCAGAGCACCTTTAAAGATCAAGGACTGACTAAGCATTGTAATTCATGGTAAAAGAGATCCAGTCATAGTCATACCCAATATAAACTAATAGTAATGCATGCAAATGACAGCGGTGCTCTCCGGCGGGTGCTTTTTAATAAGAGGGTGATGACTCAACATAAAAGTAAATAGATAGGCCCTTCGTAGAGGGAAGCAAGGATTTGTAGAGGTGCCAGAGCTCTATTTTGAAATGGAGATAAATAACATTTTGAGCGGTATACTTTCACTGTCAACATAACAACTAAGAGATATCGATATCTTCCATGCTACACACATTATAGGCGGTTTCCAAACAGAATGGTAAAGTTTATACTCCCCCACCACCAACAAGCATCAATCAATGGCTTGCCCGAAACACGGGTGCCTCCAACTAACAACAATCCTGGGGGAGTTTTGTTTAATCATTTTGATTTGATTTGAGCATGGGATTAGTCAAAGGATCGATATAGTTGACTAGAGGGGGGGGGGTGAATAGGCAACTAACAATTTTTAGCTTTTCTTTACCAAATTAAACTTTGCATCAAAGTAGGTTGTCTAGATATGCAACTAGGTGAACAACCTATATGATGCAACAACAACAAGCACACAAGCAAGCAAGGGATATAACACAAGTAAGCTTGCAAAAGTAAAGGCGCGAGATAACCAAGAGTGGAGCCAGTGGAGACGAGGATGTGTTACCGAAGTTCCTTCCTTTTGAGGGGAAGTACGTCTCCGTTAGAGCGGTGTGGAGGCACAATGCTCCCCAAGAAGCCACTAGGGCCACCATATTCTCCTCACACCCTCACACAATGCGAGATGCCGTGATTCCACTATTGGTGCCCTTGAAGGCGGCGACCGAACCTTTAGAAACAAGGTTGGGGAAATCTCCACAACTTAATTGGAGGCTCCCAACGACACCACGAAGCTTAACCACAATGGACTATGGCTCCGAGGTGACCTCAACCGTCTAGAGTGCTCAAACACCCAAGAGTAACAAGATCCGCTAGGGATTAGTGGGGGGAATCAAATTTCTCTTGGTGGAAGTCTAGATCGGGGCCTTCTCAACCAATCCCGAGCAAATCAACAAGTTTGATTGGCTAGGGAGAGAGATCGGGCGAAAATGGAGTTTGGAGCAACAATGGAGCTTAGGGATAGAAGAGGTGGTCAACTAGAGGAAGAAGACACTCCTTATATAGTGGAGAAAAGGATCCAACCGTTATCCACTGACTCAGCCCGCGACCTGTGGTACTACCGCTCCAGACAAGCGGTACTACCACAAGGGCTTACGGTACTACCGTGAAGTTCCGTGGTACTACCGCTGCAGCAGCAGGGGCTAGTCCAGGCCAGAGCCGCCAAGGCTGAGAGCGGTACTGCCGCAGACGCGGTACTACCGCTCCCCCTTGCGGTACTACCGCAAGGCCAGGATGGACTAGGCTGGGAAGGGCACGGATGAATAAAATTACATCCGTGTCTACTTCCGCTGAAAATCGAACGGTGCAAAAACCCGACACAGTACTACCGCGCTTATCTTGCGGTACTACCGCGCAGGGAGCGGATGTAAAAAATTACATCCGCCCCTACTTCCGCTCGTGCTACTGAGCCGGATCAGGACTCACGGTACTACCGCGCACCTGGGGCGGTATTACCGCGTAGGGCGCGGATGTAAAAAATTACATCCGCCCCTACAGCCGCAAGAGAGGCTGAGCCTGGCCAGAAGCCACGGTACTACCGCTCCATAGGAGCGGTACTACCGTGGACTCCTACGGTACTACCGCGAGGGCTTGCGGTACTACAGCAGGGTCCTGTGGTACTGCCGCTCCTGGGAGCAGTACTACCGCAGGCCTCAACTAGCAGCACTAAGGAATCCTTCTTTTTGCACAGAAGAGGAGATAACGGAGGATGCTCCAAAGCGTAAAGGGAAAGGAGGGGTAAAGGAAGAAGCATGTACGTGATGATTCCACCCACACCTTTCCACAGCGGACCCCCTCTTAATAGAACGGCTATCCTACGACTCAAATCCACCAAAAGAGACGTAGAACACCACCGTCTTCAATAGTCTTCGAGGGGTAACAAACCGTCTTGTGCCTAAGGACGAAGCAACTGAAATACTCAAGGCGCACAATTAGTCCGCAAAAGCATTGTCATCAATCACCAAAACACCTTAGGGATAAACATGCCCTTACAATCTCCCTCTTTTTGGTGGATTGATGACAATACGGGATTTGCACGAAGGGAAAGAATGTAGCACAAGCAAACCCCACACCTCTAAAATATAGACGAGCTCCCCCTAGATTCCTGCTAGAGAGTAAAGTGCTTTGGACTGCACGACACGAACACTAGGATCACCACTCCCCCTATATTTTAGAGACAAAGCATACACTAAACAAGATAGTAAATATGAGCAGAACATAAGTAGCATGAGATAGCAAAGGCTCAATAAGGTAATAAGGTACGATAGAGTGCATATGTCTTACACCATATGATAGACCAAGTCTCACGAACAAACTAAACCAAAGCAAAGCAAGGTTCAATGGAACAAACACAAGCAAAGCAAACACAAGACTCTCGCAAATCCCTACACTCTCTCCCCCTTTGGCATCGAGACGCCAAAAAGGCAGAGAGGACACCTACGCACAAGTGGTGGCTCAAGCAGAGTAGTCAGACGCACGGTCCTCGTCAGACTCGGCAGCAGGAATGGTCTCCTTGATGTCCTCCTCAGAATTGGTCCACTTCAAGCCTTGTTTCACCATCCACTCTGCCTCAGGAGTGATGTGATCCTCAGAACCGCCAGAAACATCCTCGCCATACAGCCTAATGGTCTTCTTGTCCCGGCGGCGACTCTCCTTGGAGGCAACATGAGACCTGTACTGACCCTTGACCTGCATGCAGAACAAGGTCTTCATCTTGTTCTTCAGCCTCTTATCCCAAGATGGCTCAGAGGAGGGAGGGGTGTACCCCTCAGAGTTGACCTCATCTGCTGGTTCCTCCTCACCCTCATCTGCATCCACATCCATGGCAACCGCAGCCTCAGCACGAGAAGTGGTGTTAGCCCACTGAGGCTTCACACGGAGCCGGATGGACTCATGTCGAATCCAAGCAGGGGCCTCAAAGTCATCCTGAGGGTAGAGCTTCTCCCAAGTTGCAGAGATCAACTGAAATAGATACGGTCCATAGATTGGGAACTTGCGGTTGAAGACGGAAAACCAAAGCTCACACCACATGATGTGTGAGACATCAAGTGGTAACGTCTGAGAGTTGCGCGCTTCTTCACATAGGAGCAACATGTCCACAAGATAAGCATGTACCTTGTCCTTATCCCCAGTGCGTGGGAAGAGAGAGTTGTGGAAGATCCGGTACATGATGTCAAGAAAAGAGTTGAGCACCCACGAAGACTTGCCACTGGAGAGCTCTTCTCAAAAAGGAAGGGCTGAAGCTTGTTCTTGTTGGCAGAGTCGGTATTGGCATGAGGACGAACACCTTGGGGTGTGGCGAGCCCCTCATCTGAAACACCAAGCAAAGTCATGAACTCCTTCCAGGTAGCCGTCAGCCGCCGACCGTTGGTCATCCTAGTCATCGTCCTGTCCTCATTAGGATGAAAGTACACCGAGGCGAAGAACTGAGCCACAATCTCCGGATCATAGTCTTTGTGAAAGGAGATGATATGCTCAATGCCAAACTGCTCCACTAGATCCAGAGCCTCACCAAAGTATGCCCGGTGCTTCTCTTCCCTCATATGATGCATGTCGATCCAATGCACATCCACATAGATATTCCTCTTGGCCTTGATCACATCCAAATAAATGAGGTTCTGCTGCTTGGTCCAGAACAACTCATTTCCTCGAAGGTTGGCACAAGGATTCATGTAGGGATTGATCTTCCTACGAGCGACGAACTCAACAAGCGGTATCTCATCCATACTCATGGCAGGTTCCGTGTCTTTGTTGGCGGTGGTCTTGGTCCTGCGTTGGGGGGCACAGGAACCCTCAGGAGCTTCATCTTGATTGAGAAGGCGCTTGGAGCCCGTGTCACGGCTTGGGTTGGAACGGCGAGCATGAGCGCCTGAGCCACACACACGACAAAACAGACACGCAAGAAACGCGAGAAGGATCAGTGCAAACAACGTAGCAAAACAGTGAAACAAGTAGAATTTGCACATAATAGTTGCCACACGATAGATTTGACATCAACTGTAGTACCGCTTGGTCGCGCGGAACTAAAAAATTAGTGTCGCGCCAAATCACGGCAGTACCGCGCTGGAGGTACGGTAGTACCGCGAGAGTGGTAGTACCGCGCCAGAGGTGTGGTAGTACCGCGTGTTTTCAGATCTGAAACAACAAATGAATCTGAGAACTACCGTGACGACAAAGCGGTACTACGGCCGATCAAATCTACCACGGGACAACATATTATGTATAAACTCTACGCATTACTACTCTCCTCCATCCTACTCTTGCAAAGATTTGGCCTAAAATCTCAAGAACAACTAGCATCTCCCCAAAAACCTAGAAGCAAAAGAACAATCCAAAAAGAGAGGGATTTGGGGAAAGACCTTGGTCCATGGCAAGAGGAAGTGGTGGGGAACGATCCCACCGGTCGGAATCCGAGGAGAGCAGCCGGAGAGGGAGATCTGGCGAGGGTCTCCGGCGCCGTTCGTGGGCAGGAGAGAGAGAGGCAGCGTGGGGAGAAGGAGTGAATGGGTATGGGGGAGTTAGAACTCCCCTTGCCCGCTCATAACCCCCACGCGCTCGCTATGTCACGGTAGTACCGCGACTCATTGCGGTAGTACCGCCCGGGCGGAAGTACCGCGCCGTGGGCGGTAGTACTGCTCCACCAGCGGCAGTAAAAAATTACTGTTGTGCTGGTTGCGGTAGTACCGTGCCCTGCGGTAGTACTGTGGTGGACCACAGTAGTACTGTGAACCCAAGAAAATGCAGTTTCAAGCACGGGAGAAAAACGACTTTGCACGGAACCTTCAAGAGAACACACACACCAACGAGCTAACAAGCGAAACATGGCAACCAAACAAGAGGCAACAAAGACCAAAATGAGACACAACCTCTCCAAGGAGGGGGCGGTGGCCGGAGCCACCTATGTTTGAGTTGATTGGTATGGCACCGCAAAGAATTATCCTTGGGCCCATGACCAAAACTCGTCTTTGAAGCACATGTACAATCAAAAATGGCTAATGTGAAAGAGTTAATCAATTTATGCATAATGGGGGGAGGAAGAGTTCATTGAGAGAACAACACTCCCCCTATGTTCATGCCTACACCTAAACTAGACAACAAGTTGAGTGTGGTGGGATGTGCAAGGGTTCAAGTCACATTGCTCGAATCAATGATATTTAGCTCATGCCTTAACTCACGAAATCTTGCTTCATCCAAGGGCTCCGTGAAAATATCTGCAAGGTTATCATGAGTGTTGACATACTTGAGCTCGATCTCCCCTCACCTAATGTGATCCCGAATGAAGTGATACCAAATCTCAATATGCTTCGTCTTGAAATGTTGCACCAGGTTAAGAGAAACTTGATGGCACTTTCATTATCACACCAAAGAGGCACTTTGTCACAAATGACACCGTACTCCTTTAAAGTTTGCCTCATCCATAAGAGTTGTGCACATCAACTACCGGCCGCCACATATTCCGCTTCGGTGGACGAGAGAGACACACAACTTTGCTTTTTGGAAGACCAACTCACCAAAGAGCAACCAAGAAATTGGCACCCTCCAGAAGTGGACTTCCTATCCACTTTGTCTCCCGCCCAATCGGAATCCATATATCCTTCAAGCTTGAAGTTTGCTCCTCTTGGGTACCATAAGCCAAAGTTTGGGGTATGATCCAAATATCGAAAGATTCGCTTGACCGCCACATAGTGGCTTTCCTTCGGTGCAGCTTGAAACCATGCACATATTCCCACACTCAACATGCTATCCGGTCTAGATGCACAAAGGTAAAGCAAGGAGCCAATCATGGAGCAATATACCTTTTGATCCACCGCTTTACCAATGGGATCAATGTCAAGTTGGCACTTGGTAGGCATTGGAGTAGAAGCTGGCTTGACATCACTTAGCTTGAATCTTTTTAGCATGTCTTGAGTGTATTTGGCTTGGTTGATGAAGGTACCTTCTCTTCTTTGTTTGATATCAAAACCAAGGAAGAACTTCAACTCTCCCATCGAAGATATCTTGAACTTAGAGGTCATGAGAGCGGAAAATTCCTCATTGAAATCTTTGTTAGGGGAACCGAAGATAATATCATCAACATATAGTTGGCATACAAACAACTCCCCTTTAACCTTCTTAGTAAAAAGAGTGGGATCGATTTGCCCAACCTCAAATCCACGAACTTGTAACAACTCGGTAAGGTGGTCATACCACGCACGTGGGTCTTGTTTAAGGCCATAGAGTGCCTTATCGAGTTGATACACATGATCCGGGAAGTAGGGATCCTCGAACCCGGGGGGTTGCTTGACATAAACCAACTCATTAATAGGACCATTAAGAAAAGCACTTTTCACATCCATTTGTTGTAACTTAAAGTTGTGATGGGAAGCATAACCAATCAACAAATGAATGGATTCAAGGCTAGCAACGGGAGCAAAGGTTTCACCGTAGTCGATACCCTCCACTTGGGAGTAGCCTTGTGCTACCAATCTTGCCTTGTTGCGAGTGATGTTCCCATGAGCATCTTGCTTGTTCTTGAATATCCACTTGGTTCCAATGACGTTGTGGTTCCCCGACGACCTTGGCACCAATCTCCACACCTTGTTGTACTCGAAGTTGTTGAGTTCTTCATGCATGGCATTGAGCCAATCCGGATCTTCGAGCGCCTCATAGACCTTTTGGGGTTCAACACAAGAGACAAACGCATGATGTTCACAATAGTTTGCTAATTGTCTACGAGTGCTTACCCCCTTTCTTAGGCTTCCAACCACATTCTCCATGAGATGACCTTTGGTGGTGAGCTTGGAAGCAATCTTCGCGGCACGACGCTCTAATTCCTCCTTGGATGTGGAAGGAGGAGGGTTAACTTGATTATCTTGAGCACCGTCTTGAGCTTGTTCTAGATCTTGAGCTTTCTCATGATCTTAAACTTGCTCGAGGGGGAGAACTTGACCTTGGGCATCATTTGGTGGTTCACCACCATCTTGTGGTTGATCTTGCCCTTGGTCTTGTTCACGAGGTTGAGGGCCTTCACTTTGTTCTTCGAAAGCGTGTGGGTCTTGGGGAGGTGATGGCTCCACTTGAGTGGAGCATTTTCCTTCTCCTTCGGCCACAAGGGTTCCTCAATGGGTATAATATGACCAATACCCATTCTTCTTATGGCTTGGGGAGGAGTTTCATCACCTACATCACAAGTACCACTTTGCTCCACTTGGGAGCCATTATTTTCGTCAAACTCCACGTTACACGTCTCCTCAATAAGTCCGGTGGACTTGTTGAGGACACGGTAAGCATGAGAGTTTGTAGCATAACCAACAAATATGCCCTCATAAGCTCTAGCCTCAAATTTAGACAAACGAACACCTTTCTTGAGAATGAAACACTTACACCCGAACACCTGGAAGTACTTGAGATTGGGCTTGTTACCGGTGAGTATTTCATAAGGAGTCTTGTTCAAGCCTTTGTAGAGATAGAGCCGATTGGATGCATGACATGCTATGTTGATGGCTTCAGCCCAAAAGTTGTATGGAGACTTGAACTCCGCCATCATGGTCCTTGCTGCATCCATCAACGTCCGGTTCTTCCTCTCCACGACACCATTTTGTTGAGGGGTATATGGTGCAGCATATTGATGCTTGATCCCCTCATCACTAAGAAACTCATCCAAGGTGTAGTTCTTGAACTCGGTGCCGTTGTCACTTCTTATTGTCAAGATCTTTGCATCATGTTGACGTTGAGCTTCATTTGCAAAGTCGATGACGGTTTGTTGAGTCTCACTCTTCCTCTTGAAGAAGTATACCCAAGTGTATCTTGAATAATCATCCACAATCACCAAGCAATACTTTCTACCTCCAAGACTATCAAAGGATGGAGGCCCAAAGAGATCCATGTGAAGGAGCTCCAAGGGTCTCTTCGAGTAGATGATGGTCGTGGGAGGGTGATACTTCTCATGAAGCTTTCCTTCAATACAAGCACTGCAAGCACAATCTTTGGCAAAACTAACATTTGTTAGTCCACAGACATGGTCCCTCTTGAGAAGACTTTGCAAAGATCTCATATTGACGTGGGCTAAGCAACGATTCCAAAGCCATCCCACATCAACTTTAGCCATTAGGCATGTCGCGGTCTTAGTGGGTTTCTCCGAAAAGTTTATCACATAAAGACCGTTCTCGACATGCCCAACAAAGTCTACTTTAAGAGTCTTGCTCCACAAGAGGGCCACGGTATCAATATCAAATAAAGTGGCAAAGCCCATGAGTGCAAGTTGACGAACGGAAAGAAGATTGAATGCAAGGAACTCAACAAGCATGACTTTCTCGATCGTTAGATCATGAGAAATGACCACCTTGCCAAGACCCAATACCTTAGAAGACGAGGCATCGCCCCACTCGACATTAGTGGGCATAGAAGGAATCTTGTGCACGTCCACCACCAAGTCCTTGCTCCCGGTCATATGATTTGTTGCTCCACTACAAGAGATCAATGCTTGGTTTTAGGTACCCATTTAGCAATGGGTCCTTTGATGTTAGTAACAAGGGTCTTAGGAACCCAAATAGACCATTCAATGTACTCATAAGGAGAACCAACAAATTTAGCATAAACATGCCCATCACTAGCATGGCACAACACATATGAAGGGTTAAAGTTGTCGGCTTTGTTGGAGGAGGAGGTGGTTTTGCCCTTTTTGACATCAACACCCTTCACATTGTTCTTCTTCTCCTTAGGAGCACCCTCTCCCCCTTTCACAAAGGTTTACTTGAGAGGAGGAGGTTGTTTGGTCTTGTCGTTCTTCTTCTTGTTCTTGGACTTGGGTGCGAACCCAATTCCTTCCTTGGCCACAACTTCCTTTTGATTGCCCAAAAGGTCGTTGAGGTTCTTCTCACCTTGAATGCATGACACGAGGCCTTTCTCAAGTTGATCCTTCAATTTGGCATTCTCCTCCACAAGATGCACATGCTCACAACACGGGTTAGTGGCATATGCATTATCAATTAATACCATATGAGGAAAAGTGGCATTTTCCTTGGTTATCTTAACTTGGATTTGAGCATGAGACTCCTTGAGGTTAGCATGAGCACCCTTCAAGACCTTGTGGGCCTTGTCAAGTACATCAAACTCCTCCTTGAGTCTAGCATGATCAACCCCAAGTTTAGCCTTCTCAGAAGTTAGCACATGAAACACAACAAGTGCATGATCAAGATCTTTCTTTAACTTAGCATGGTCATCGTTGTGTGACTCTTCAAGAGCCAAACGATGCCCACGCTCTTCCTCAAGAGCATTAGAGAGATCCGATATCTCATCGGCATAGTCACGACTATGACCTTCCATCTTAGAGATGGTTTCTTCATGAGCCTCGATCATGTCATTGGCTTAACCAAGTTGTTCCAAGAGAGCAACAAAGTGCTTCTTGGATTTGCCCTTGAGCTTACTCATAAAGGACTCAAATTAATTCACATCCTCATTAGACCCCTCATGTTCATCAATGCAACCCGCCAAAGAGGGATTAGTAATGATGGTGGTTTTGATGTTGGGGGTTACCTTGTTAGAGGCTTTGGACATGAGGCACTTGGCGGTGATGTTCTCGTTGGGTGAATCGAAGAGAGACATCCGGGGAGTTGTGGCAATGGCAACGGATGCCATGGCCACCGCTTCACTATCTTCATCATCATCGTCATCCTCATGGTATTCTTCTTGAACCACCAACCCTCAAGTAGGAGTCTTTTTGGTGAAGTTGTTCTCGTTGGGGAAAGACTTGGCTTTGTCTTTTCGGATGAGCTTGCCACCATTGTCTTCCCGCTTCTCGTAAGGACAATCCGCAACAAAGTGGCTCACATTGCCACAGTTGTAACAAGTTCTTACTCGTTGCTTGCCCTTGAAGCCACTTGAGTTGGTATTGTTGAAATTGGGCCTTTAATTCTTCTTGCTCCAAAATTGTCTTGAAGCAAGAGCCATGTGCTCATGATAATCATATTTCGTATCTTTGGGGTTGCTCTCCTCATCCTCCTCTTCTTCCTCTTCTTCCACAATAACCTTGGCCTTCAAGGCAAGGTTGGGCTTCTTTTCCCTTTGAGAGCGGAGCACCGCGTTGTCCGCGGTCTTGTCCAAGATGCTCATTGCAACGAACTCATCCAACACTTCACTTGAGGTCATGGAGTGGAAGTCTGGTCTTTGACGATCGGAGGACATGGCCTTGTTATAGGGCATCATGGCCTTGAGGAACTTGCGCTTGATCCAATTGTCATCCGTGTCCTTGCTCCCATGATCTCAGAGTGAGACCGCGAGTTTGGTCACTCTTCGAAAGAGCTCACGAGGTTCTTCATCTTCTTTCATTGCAAACTCATCGGCTTCATCTTGCACCACTTCATAGTTGGAGCGTTGAATGCTTGCACTTCCCCGATAGAGAGACACAACGCATTGCCATGCGTCTTTGGCCATGGCATGGGGTCGAAGATGAGGGAGATCTTTGGGGAGGATAGCATCTTGGATGATGAAGAGATCATTCTCATTGAATTGATTATCCACTGCTTCTCTAGGGGTGAAGTTGCTTCGGTCATGCGGATAGAAACCTTCTTCAATGATTCTCCAAAGATTAGTATTCACATGATTTAAATGATGCTTGAAGCGATACACCCAAGAATCAAAATCCTCATTTTTCACAATCTTAGGAGGAGGACCGGCATGATTTAAATGAGTAGAGGGAATCGGTCCTCCGTAAGTTGGAGGTTCCACATGGGCAAAGATGACGGTGCCATTTCTACCACTAGTAGAAGGACCCTTCTCACTATTAGCTTCCCCCTTGTCGGAGTTAGCATCCGTCACCTTGTTAGTGGGATCACCCACTTTCAACGGTGAGGTAGGTAGTTTAAGTCCTTCTAAGAATTTATTAAACATGCTTTCAACCATGGTTGTCATGGGGGTTTTCAATGTGTCCAAGGCCACATTGAATTCCTCATGGGACATCGTGGTTTCCCCATCACCCGTAGACAAGATTGGATTCACACTGGAGTGCTCCTCCTCCCCACCGTCTACGGTGTCAACCATACTCTTCGGACGGCAAAGTCCTTAATAAAGAGACGAGGCTCTGATACCAATTGAAAGGATCGATATAGTTGACTAGAGGGGGGGGGGTGAATAGGCAACTAACAATTTTTAGCTTTTCTTTACCAAATTAAACTTTGCATCAAAGTAGGTTGTCTAGATATGCAACTAGGTGAATAACCTATATGATGCAACAACAACAAGCACACAAGCAAGCAAGGGATATAACACAAGTAAGCTTGCAAAAGTAAAGGCGCAAGATAACCAAGAGTGGAGCCGGTGGAGACGAGGATGTGTTACCGAAGTTCCTTCCTTTTGAGGGGAAGTACATCTCCGTTAGAGCGGTGTGGAGGCACAATGCTCCCCAAGAAGACACTAGGGCCACCATATTCTCCTCACGCCCTCACACAATACGAGATGTCGTGATTCCACTATTGGTGCCCTTGAAGGCGGCGACCGAACCTTTACAAACAAGGTTGGGGCAATCTCCACAACTTAATTGGAGGCTCCCAACGACACCAAGAAGCTTCACCACAATGGACTATGGCTCCGAGGTGACCTCAACTGTCTAGAGTGCTCAAACAGCCAAGAGTAACAAGAAGCGCTAGGGATTAGTGGGGGGAATCAAATTTCTCTTGGTGGAAGTGTAGATCGGGGCCTTCTCAACCAATCCCGAGCAAATCAACAAGTTTGATTGGCTAGGGAGAGACATCGGGCGAAAATGGAGCTTGGAGCAACAATGGAGCTTAGGGATAGAAGAGGTGGTCAACTAGAGGAAGAAGACACCCCTTATATAGTGGAGAGAAGGATCCAACCGTTATCCACTGACTCAGCCCGCGACCTGCGGTACTACCGCTCCAGAGAAGCGGTACTACCGCAGGGGCTTACGGTACTACCGTGAAGTGCCGCGGTACTACTGCTGCAGCGGCAGGGGCTAGTCCAGGCCAGAGCCGCCAAGGCTGAGAGCGGTACTGCCGCAGACGTGGTACTACCGCTCCCCCTTGCGGTACTTCCGCAAGGCCAGAATGGACCAGGCTGGGAAGGGCACGGATGAATAAAATTACATCTGTGTCTACTTCCGCTGAAAATCGAACGGTGCAAAAACCCGACACGGTACTACCGCGCCTGTCTTGCGGTACTACCGCGCAGGAAGCGGGTGTAAAAAATTACATCCGCCCCTACTTCCGCTCGTGCTACTATGCCGGATCAGGACTCACGGTACTACCGCGCACCTGGGGCAGTACTACCGCGTAGGGCGTGGATGTAAAAAATTCTATCCGCCCCTACAGCCGCAAGAGAGGCTGAGCCTGGCCAGAGGCCACAGTACTACTGCTCCATAGGAGCGGTACTATCATGGACTCCTACGGTAGTACCGCGAGGGCTTGCGGTACTACCGCAGGGTCCTACGGTACTACCGCTCCTAGGAGCAGTACTACCGCAGGCCTCAACTAGCAGCACTAAGGAATCCTTCTTTTTGCACAGAAGAGGAGATAACGAAGGATGCTCCAAAGCGCAAAGGGAAAGGCGGGGTAAAGGAAGAAGCGTGTACGTGATGATTACACCCACACCTTTCCACAGCGGACCCCCTCTTAATAGAACGGCTATCCTACGACTCAAATCCACCAAAAGAGACATAGAACACCACCGTATTCAATAGTCTTCGAGGGGTAAAAAAACCATCTTGTGCCTAATGACGAAGCAACTGAAATACTCAAGGCACACGATTAGTCCGCAAAAGCATTGTCATCAATCACCAAAACACCTTAGGGATAAACATGCCCTTACAACCGGGCATCCTGATGACTAGCCATTTTCTCGTGAATAAGGAGCGGTGTCCACTCCTCCTGAGAATAACCCGCCTAACATGGAAGATACAGACAACCCTAGTTGATACATGAGCTGTTCGAGCATACAAAACAGAATTTCATTTGAAGGTTTGGAGTTTGGCACATACAAATTTACTTGGAACGGTAGGTAGATACCGCATATAGGAAGGTATGGTGGACTCATATGGAATGACTTTGGGGTTTATGGAGTTTGGATGCACTAGCAGTATTCCCGCTTAGTATAGGTGAAGGCTAGAAAGAGACTGGGAAGTGACCAACTAAGAGAGCGACAACAGTCATGAACATGCATTAAAATTAATCAACACCGAGTGCAAGCATGAGTAGGATATAATCCACCATGAACATAAATATTGTGAAGGCTATGTTGATTTCATTTCAACTACATGCATGAACATGTGCCAAGTCAAGTCACTCGAATCATTCAAAGGAGGATACCACCCTATCATACCACATCTCAACCATTTTAATAGCATGTTGGCATGCAAGGTAAACCATTATAAGCTCCTAGCTAATTAGCAACTATAATCTCTAATTGTCATTGCAAACAGGTTTATTTATAATAGGCTGAATCAGGAACGATGAACTAGTCGTATTTACAAAAACAAGAGAGGTCGAGTTCATACTAGCTTCTCTCATCTCAATCAGTCCATCATATATCGTCATTATTGCCTTTCACTTGCACGACCGAACAGTGTGGATAAAAATAATAGTGCACGTGCATTGGATTAAGCTGGAATCTGCGAGCATTCAATTCAAGGAAGAAGACAAGGTAATATGGGCTCTTGGTTAAATCAACAATAATGCATATAAGAGCCACTCAATATTTTCATTATGGTCTTCTCCTCTTGACCCCCAAAGAAAAGAAAAGAAATAAAACTATTTACACGGGAAAGCTCCCAGCAAGCAAAAGAAGAACGAGAAATCTTTTTGGGTTTTCTTTTAGTTGCTACCACAAGCACAAAAAGTAAGCTTAATATTTTTTTTTGGTTTTTCTTAAGGTTTATAAAACACATAAGAAGAAAGCTAGAAAAAGAAAATAAACTAGCATGGATAGTGCAATGAAAGAGTATGAACACCGACAACTAGAATGAGTGTGTGAACATGAATGTAATGTCGGTGAGAAATACGTACTCCCCCAAGCTTAGGCTTTTGGCCTTAGTTGGTCCATGGCCATGGATCACGGCTACTCTCTCCAGTGTACTAAGGAGTGTCATCATACTGCCACTGGCTAACGATCTCCTCCGGATCCCACTAATAACAGGATGATCGATAAGGTTCAAGTGTTGGTTCTGCCTTAGGCTCTGGAGCTGATGTCTGGCCACGGACTGCATAGACGACCGGCAAGACGAGGTAAGGGCCTGCAGTTAAATCAAACAAAGAGGGCACAGGCAAGATAATAGTCTCATTGTGTTTCTTATGAAATCTCAAATTATACAAAAGCATCTGATCATCATTTTTAACAATAAATCATGTGCTACCATGCTCTTATAATCTAGAAAAGTAGGGGGCAACAATTTTTCCTCTTTCTCAAAATGCCTAATAGGTATCCTGAAATGTTTAGCAAGGCGTGATGCATAGATACCTCCAAAGATGGGGCCCTTTGTACGGTTCAGACTTAACCGTTTAGCAATAATAGCACCCATACTAATAGAATTATCACAGAATAAAGCATGGAACAGAATAATAATATCAGGAACACCAAGGTTTACACAGTTTCCGCGACCAATTAAGCATCGACTAGCAAATATTGCAAAGTAGCGTAAAACAGGAAAATGTATGCTAGTAATTCTTGCATCGGAAACTTTCCTCATTTCCCCTACAGTAATAGTATCAATAAATCCATCCACATCTTTACGATGTGGTTCCTCTAAGCTGCCCCCGAAAGGTATCTTGCAAACCATGCAAAATTCATATAGTGACATCTCCCTAGCCACATCATATAAATGAAACTCTACTGAAGGAGGTGATTTCTTAGGATAATAGTAGAAATTTTGCATGAAAGTATTGGTGAGTAAGAGATACTGTTCGATCTGGTCGTGGAGGAAGTCTGTGAGGCCCGCATTATCAGCCAACGAATAAAAATCATCATAAATCTCGGCTGCTCTCAAGAAATCATCACAAGGCCATTCACACGGCCGCACTTCCGCGACACGAGGGAGATTATACTTGGGCTTTTCATTCTCCTTAGCTTGTTTATCCTTACAGACCTGGCTAGAAGAGCCCCTCAAAAAGAATCTCTTCATATTTTTCTGAAAATTTCTGAAATTTTTAGTAACTCAAAATAAAAGTGAATCAAACTCAACAAAATTGATAACAACTACTCCCACAAGTGCCTAGAGGCTATACCATGCATTAGAATTACTTGGGACCATGTAAATTTGGCATGCAAGCTCAAGAACAGGGTCACCTAGGCAGCAAAAATTTGCAATGAATAAAGCACTAAAACCAAAACTAATTGGACCATCGGAGGAGTCACGTACCAAAGAACAATCCCCAAAGCAGTTTTGTGAATGGAGCTTTGAGCAAGGAGATCAAAAATGGCAGCAAGATGAGCTAGAACTCGTGCTTGAGCTGGATAGTGATTTGTTTGGGAGGAAGAACAAGTGCATGGGTGCAGGAATAAGTGGAGGGGGGCCACCGTGGGCCCACAAGGCAGGGGGGCGTGCCCTGTAGGGGTGGGCGCACCCTGCACCCTCATGGCCAGGTGCTTGCTCCCCCTGCTGTGTTCTCAGTGCCAGATATTCTCAAATATTCCAAAAATCATACTAACTTGGCAGGGCATTTGGAGAACTTTTATTTTTGGGGTATTTTTTATTGCATGGATAATTAAGAAAACAGGCAGAAAACACTATTTTTGCTTTATTGATAAATAATAGAAAGTAAAAAGAGGGTACAGAAGGTTGTGCCTTCTAACTTCATCCATCTCATGATCATCAAAAGGAATCCACTAACAAGGTTGATCAAGTCTTGTTAACAAACTCATTCCGAATAACACGGAACCGGAGAAATTTCGAATAGCACTAGGTTACCTCAACGGGGATGTGAACATCCCCAATAATAAGAATATCATATTTCTTCTTGACAGTAGGAAGAGGAAATTCAAAACCTCCAATAATGATAGTCGGAATTTTTCCAATAGAATTTATGCTATGAACTTGAGGTTGTTTCCTCGGAAAGTGTACCGTATGCTCATTACCATTAACATGAAAGGTGACATTGCCTTTGTTGCAATCAATAACAACCCTTGCAGTATTCAAAAAGGGTCTACCAAGAATAATCGACATACTATCGTCCTTGCGAATATCAAGAATAACAATGTCCGTTAAGATAGTAACGTTTGCAACCACAACAGGCACATCCTCACAAATACCGACAGGTATATCAGTTGATTTGTCAGCCATTTGCAAAGATATTTCAGTAGGTGTCAACTTATTCAATTCAAGTCTACAATACAAAGGGAGAGGCATAACACTAACATCGGCTCCAAGATCACATAAAGCAGTTTTAACATAGTTTCTTTTAATGGAGCATGGTATAGTTGGTACTCCTGGATCTCCTAGTTTCTTAGGTATTCCACTTTTAAAAGTATAATTAGCAAGCATGGTGGAAATTTCAGCTTCCGGTATCTTTCTTTTATTTGTAATAATATCCTTCCTGTAATTAGCATCAGGATTTACTTTAAGCATATCAGTTAAGCGCATACGTAAAAAGATAGGTCTAATCATTTCAGCAAAGCGCTCATAATCCTCGTCATCCTTTTTCTTGGATGGTTTAGAATGAAAGGGCATGGGTTTCTGAACCCATGGTTCTCTTTCTTTACCGTGCTTCCTAGCAACAAAGTCTCTCTTATCATAGCGTTGATTCTTTGATTGTGGGTTATCAAGATCAACAGCAGGTTCAATCTCTACATCATTATTGCTAGGTTGAGCATCAACATGAACATTGTTATTAACATTATCACTAGCTTCATGTTCATCACCTAATTGAGTTTCAGCATCAGAAATAGAAATATCATTGGGATTCTCAGGTGTTTCTACAATAGGTTCACTAGAAGCATGCAAAGTCCTATCATTTTTCTTTTTCTTCTTTTTAGAAGGACTAGATGCATCTACATTATTTCTCTGAGAATCCTGCTTAATTCTCTTAGGGTGGCCTTCAAGATACAAAGGTTCCTGAGTCATTTTACCAGTTATAGTAGCCACTCTAACAGCAAAAGCATGTTTATTATTTAATTCATCGAGTAGATCACTTTGAGCTTTAAGTACTTGTTATGCTTGAGTGGTAACCATAGAAGCATATTTACTAATGAGTTTAAGTTCACCTTTAACTCTAGCCATATAATCGCTCAGACGTCCAATCATGTAAGAATTACTCTTTAATTCTCTACCAACATAAGCATTGAAATGTTCTTGTCTAGCCATAAAGTCATCAAATTCATCTAAACATTGGCTAGGAAACTTAGTAGACGGGATTTCAACATTATCATATCTATAGAGAGAATTTAGCTTTACTACCTGTGTCGGGTTATCAAGACCATGTGTTTCTTCAAGTGGTGGTATATTAAGACCATGTATTTCTTCAACAGGAGGTAAATTCTTAACATCTTCAGCATTAATACCTTTCTCTTTCATTGATTTCTTTGCCTCTTGGATATCTTCAGGACTGAGAAATAGAACTCCCCTTTTCTTCGGAGTTGGTTTAGGAGTTGGCTCAGAAGTTGGCTCAGGAAGTGTCCAATTATTTTCATTAGTCAACATATTATTCAACAGCAATTCAGCTTGATCGACTGTTCTTTCCCTGAAAACACAACCAGCACAACTATCCAAGATGTCCTTTGAAGCATCGGTTAGTCCAATATAAAAGATATCAAGTATTTCATGTTTCTTAAGAGGATGATCAGGCAAAGCATTAAGTAACCGGAGAAGCCTCCCCCAAGCTTGTGGGAGACTCTCTTCTTCAATTTGCAACTTGTTTCTTATGAGCAGGGAAATATTTAGTAGAGAAGTAATAAATCATATCCTGGGGACAATGCACATAACCAGGATCAAGAGAATTAAACTAAGTTTTAGCATCACCCTTTAATGAGAACAAAAATATCTTAAGGATATAATAGTAGCGAGATTTCTCATCATTAGTGAACAGGGTGGCTATATCATTTAATTTAGTAAGATGTGCCACAACAGTTTCAGATTCATAGCCATAAAAAGGATCAGATTCAACCAAAGTAATTATCTCAGGATCGACAGAGAATTCATAATCCTTATCAGTAACAAAGATAGGTGAAGTAGCAAAAGCAGGGTCATATTTCATTCTAGCATTCAGAGTTTTCTGTTTAAGTTTAGCTAATAACTTCTTAAGATCAGATCTATCGTTGCAAGAAAGAAAATCTAGCAGTTTCTTCATCCATAACATAACCCTCTGGAACAACATGCAATTCATATTTAGGGGGAGAACCTTCATCATCACTATCTTCAATAATATCAGTTTCAAGAATTTCATTCTCTCTAACCCTAGCAAGTTGTTCATCAAGAAATTCACCTAATGGCACAGTAGTATCAAGCACAGAAGTAGTTTCATCATAAGTATCATGCATAGTAGAAGTGGCATCATCAATAACATGCGACATATCAGAATTTATAGCAGAAGCAGGTTTAGGTGTCACAAGCTTACTCATAACAGAAGGAGAATCTAGTGCAGAGCTAGATGGCAGTTCCTTACCTCCCCTCGTAGTTGAGGAAAAAATCTTAGTTCTTTCGTCTTTCAAGTTCCTCATAGTGACCAGCAGATATAAATCCCAAGTGACTCAAAGAATAGAGCTATGATCCCAGGCAACAGCGCCAGAAAATAGTCTTGATAACCCACAAGCATATGGGATCGCAACAGTTTTTGAGGGTAGAGTATTCAACCCAAATTTTTTGATTCGACACAAGGGGAGCCAAATAATATTCTCAAGTATTAGCAGTTGAGTTGTCAATTCAACCACACCTGGATAACTTAGTATCTGCAACAAAGTGTTTAGTAGCAAAGTAGTATGGGAGTAACGGTAACAGTGGCAAAAGTAACAGTAGCAGTTTCGTAGTAATTGTAACAGTAGCAACGGTAAAGTAGATAAGCAAAGCACAATATGTGAAAAGCTCGTAGGCATTGGATCAATGATGGATAATTATGTCGGATGCGATTCCTCATGCAATAGTTATAACATAGGGTGACACAGAACTAGCTCTAGTTCATCAATGTAATGCAGGCATGTATTCCGAATATAGTCATACGTGCTTATGGAAAAGATCTTGCATGACATCTTTTGTCCTACCCTCCCGTGTGATAACCCACAAGTATAGGGGATTGCAACAGTTTTCAGGTTAGAGTATTCAACCCAAATTTATTGATTCGACACAAGGGGAGCCAAAGAATATTCTCAGGTATTAGCAGTTGAGTTGTCAATTCAACCACACCCAGATAACTTAGTATCTACAGCAAAGTATTTAGTAGCAAAGTAGTATGGAAGTAACGATAATAGTGGCAAAAGTAGCGATAGCAGTTTTGTAGTAATTGTAATAGTAGCAATGGTAAAGTAAATAAGCAAAGCACAATATGTGAAAAGCTCGTAGGCATTGGATCGATGATGGATAATTATGTCGGATGCGATTCCTCATGTAATAGTTATAACATAGGGTGACATGGAACTAGCTACAGTTCATCAATGTATTGTAGGCATGTATTCCGTATATAGTCATACGTGCTTATGGAAAAGAACTTGCATGACATCTTTTGTCCTACCCTGTGATGTCTACTATGCAACCTTCTTCTTGTAGACGTTGTTGGGCCTCCAAGTGCAGAGGTTTGTAGGACAGTAGCAAATTTCCCTCAAGTGGATGACCTAAGGTTTATCAATCCATGGGAGGCGTAGGATGAAGATGGTCTCTCTCAAGCAACCCTGCAACCAAATAACAAATAGTCTCTTGTGTCCCCAACACACCCAATACAATGGCAAATTGTATAGGTACACTAGTTCGGCGAAGAGATGGTGATACAAGTGCAATATGGATGGTAGATATGCGTATTGGTAATCTGAAAATATAAAAACAGCAAGGTAACAAATGGTAAAAGTGAGCGTAAACGGTATTGCAATGCTAGGAAACAAGGCCTAGGGTTCATACTTTCACTAGTGCAAGTTCCCTCAACAATAATAACATAGCTGGATCATATAACTATCCCTCGACATGCAACAAAGAGTCACTCCAAAGTCACTAATAGCGGAGAACAAACGAAGAGATTATTGTAGGGTACGAAACCACCTCAAAGTTATCCTTTCTGATTGATCTATTCAGGAGTCCGTAGTAAAATAATGAAGCTATTCTTTCCGTTCGATCTATCATAGAGCTCGTACTAGAATAACACCTTAAGACACAAATCAACCAAAACACTAATGTCACCTAGATACTCCATTGTCACCTCAAGTATCCGTGGGCATGATTATACGATATGCATCACACAATCTCAGATTCATCTATTCAACAAACACAAAGAACTTCAAAGAGTGCCCCAAAGTTTCTACCGGAGAGTCAAGACGAAAACGTGTGCCAACCCCTATGCATAAGTTCACAAAGTGAACCCGCAAGTTGATCACCAAAACATACATCAAGTAGATCACGTGAATATCCCATTGTCACCACAGATAAGCACGGCAAGACATACATCAAGTGTTCTCAAATCCTTAAAGACTCAATCTGATAAGATAACTTCAAAGGGAAAACTCAATCCATTACAAGAGAGTAGAGGGGGAGAAACATCATAAGATCCAACTATAATAGCAAAGCTCGCGATACATCAAGATCGTATCACCTCAAGAACATGAGAGAGGGAGAGATCAAACACATAGCTACTGGTACATGCCCTCAGCCCCGAGGGTGAAATACTCCCTCCTCGTCATGGAGAGCGTCGGGATGATGAAGATGGCCACCGGTGATGGATTCCCCCTCCGGCAGGGTGCTAGAACGGGCTCTCAAGAGGTTTTTGGTGGCTACAAAGGCTTGCGGGCGGAACTCCCGATCTATTGTTCTCCCTGATGTTTTTAGGGTACATGGAGACATATAGGCAAAAGAAGTCAGTCAGGGGAGCCACGAGGGGCCCACGAGGGTGGGGGCGCGCCCAGGGGGAGGGCGCGCCTCCCTGCCTCGTGGCCACCTCGAAGCTTCCCTTACGTGCACTCCAAGTCCCCTGGATTGCTTCCGTTCCAAAAATAACTTTCCCGAAGGTTTCATTCCGTTTGGACTCTGTTTGATATTGCTTTCCTTTGAAACACTGAAATAAGCAAAAAAAAACAGCAATTCGGGTTGGGCCTCCGGTTAGTAGGTTAGTCCCAAAAATGCTATAAAAGGGTAAAGTAAAGCCCATAAACATCCAAAACAAGTAATATAATAGCATGGAACAATCAAAAATTATAGATATACGTTGGAGACGTACCAAGCATCCCCAAGCTTAATTCCTGCTCGTCCTCGAGTAGGTAAATGATAAAAACAGAATTTTTGATATGGAATGCTACCTAGCATATTTCTCAATGTAATTTTCTTTATTGTGGCATGAATGCTCAGATCCAAATGATTCAAAATAAAAGTTCATATTGACATAAGAAATAGTAATACTTCAAGCATACTAATCAAGCAATCATGCCTTCTCAAAATAGCATGGCTAAAGAAAGTTATCCCTACAAAATCATATAGTCTGGATGTTGCTCTATCTTCATCACACAAAGTATTTAATCATGCACAACCCCGATGACAAGCCAAGCAATTGTTTCATACTTTAGTAATCTCAAACTTTTTCAACTTTCACGCAATACATCAGCGTGAGCCATGGACATAACACTATATGTGGAATAGAATGATGGTTGTGGAGAAGACAAAAAGGAGGAAGATAGTCTCACATCAACTAGGCGTATCAACAGGCTATGGAGATGCGCATTAATAGATATCAATGTAAGTGAGTAGGGCTTGCCATGCAACGGATGCACTAGAGCTATAAATGTATGAAAGCTCAACAAAAGAAACTAAGTAGGTGTGCATCCAACTCGCTTGCTCATGAAGACCTAGGGCATTTTGAGGAAGCCCATCATTGGAATATACAAGCCAAGTTCTATAATGAAAAATTCCCACTAGTATATGAAAGTGACAACATAGGAGACTCTCTATCATGAAGATCATGGTGCTACTTGAAGCACAAGTGTGGTAAAAAGGATAGTAGCATTGTCCCTTCTCTCTTTTTGTCTCATTTTTTTATTTGGCCTTTACCTTTTTTTATTTGGCCTTTCTCTTTTTTTATGGCCTTTCTCTCTTTTTTTTAAGTCCGAAGTCTCATCCCGACTTATGGGGGAATCATAGTCTCCATCATCCTTTCCTCACTTGGGACAATGCTCTAATAATGAAGATCATCACACTTTTATTTACTTACAACTCAAGATTATAACTCGATACTTAGAACAAGATACGACTCTATATGAATGCCTCCGGCAGTGTGCCGGGATATGCAATGAACCAAGAGTGACATGTATGGAAGAATTATGAAGGTGGCTTTGCCACAAATACGATGTCAACTACATGATCATGCAAAAGCAATATGACAATGATGATACTGTTGGAAATATGCCCTAGAGGCAATAATAAAATGGTTATTATTGTATTTCCCTGTTCATGATAATTGTCTATTGTTCATGCTATAATTGTATTAACTGGAAACCGTAATACATGTGTGAATACATAGACCATAATATGTCCCTAGTGAGCCTCTAGTTGACTAGCTCGTTGATCAATAGATGGTTATGGTTTCCTGACCATGGACATTGGATGTCATTGATAACGGGATCACATCATTAGGAGAATGATGTGATGGACAAGACCCAATCCTAAGCATAGCACAAGATCGTGTAGTTCGTTTGCTAAAGCTTTTCTAATGTCAAGTATCATTTCCTTAGACCATGAGATTGTGTAACTCCCTGATACCGTAGGAGTGCTTTGGGTGTACCAAACGTCACAACGTAACTGGGTGACTATAAAGGTGCACTATAGGTATCTCCGAAAGTGTTTGTTGGGTTGGCACGAATCGAGACTGGGATTTGTCACTCCGTATGGCGGAGAGGTATCTCTGGGCCCACTCGGTAATGCATCATCATAATGAGCTCAATGTGACTAAGTAGTTAGTCACGGGATCATGCATTATGGAACGAGTAAAGTGACTTGCCGGTAACGAGATTGAACGGGGTATTGGGATACCGACGATCGAATCTCGGGCAAGTAACATACCGATTGACAAAGGGAATTGCATACGGGATTGCTTGAATCCTTGACATCGTGGTTCATCCGATGAGATCATCGTGGAACATGTGGGAGCCAACATGGGTATCCAGATCCCGCTGTTGATTATTTACCGGAGAACGTCTCGGTCATGTCTGCATGGTTCCCGAACCCGTAGGGTCTACACACTTAAGGTTCGGTGACGCTAGAGTTGTTATGGGAAATAGTATGTGGTCACCGAAGGTTGTTAGGAGTCCCGGATGAGATCCCGGACATGACGAGGAGCTCCGGAATGGTCCGGAGGTGAAGATAGGTATATTGGACGAAGGGTATTGGAGTCCGGAATTGTTCCGGGGGTACCGGGTGATGACCAGCGTGTCCGAAAGGGGTTTCGGAGGCCCCGACAAGCGTTGGGGGGCCTTATGGGCCAAGGGGAGTGGGCACATCAGCCCACTAAGGGGCTGAGCGCCCCTCCCACCCCATCTCACGTAACCAGGAGAGGTGGGGCGCCACCCCTAGGGCAGCCGCCCCTCCCGGCTTGGGGGGAAAGTTTCCTAGGGGGTGGGGGCGCCCAAACCCATCTAGGGTTTCCCCTGTGGCCGCCGCCCCTCCCCTAGGGAACCGTAGGGCGCCTCCCCTCCTCCCTTCCCCCTATATATAGTGAGGGAGAGAGAGGCCAGCCGCACCCATCCCTTGGCGCAGCCCTCTCCCTCCTCCAACACCTCCTCCTCCTCCGTAGTGCTTGGCGAAGCCCTGCCGGAGAACCACGAGCTCCATCGCCACCATGCCGTCATGCTGTCGGAGTTCTCCCTCAACTTCTCCTCTCCCCTTGCTGGATCAAGAAGGAGGAGATGTCCCCGGGCTGTACGTGTGTTGAACGCGGAGGCGCCGTCGTTCGGTGCTTAGATCGGATTCGGCCGCGATCTGAATCACTTCGTGAACGACTCCACCGACCACGTTCTTGTAACGCTTCCGCTTAGCGATCTTCAAGGGTATGAAGATGCACTCCCTCTCTCTCTCTCGTTGCTAGTCTCTCCATAGATTGATCTTGGTGATGCGTAGAAAATTTTGATTTTCTGCTACATTCCCCACAGTGGCATCATGAGCTAGGTCTATGCGTAGTTTCTATGCACGAGTAGAACACACGTTATTGTGGGCGTTGATTTTGTTCAATATGCTTACCGTTACTAGTCCTATCTTGTTTCGATGGTATTGTGGGATGAAGCGGCCCGGACCGACCTTACACGTACACTTACGTGAGAGGTTCCACCGACTGACATGCATTTGTTGCATAAGGTGGCTAGCGGGTGTCTGTCTCTCCCACTTTAGTCGGACCGGATTCGATGAAAAGGGTCCTTATGAAGGGTAAGTAGCAATTGGCATATCACGTTGTGGTTTTGGCGTAGGTAAGAAGCGCTCTTGCTAGAAACCTTTAGCAGCCACGTAAAAACTTGCAACAACAATTAGAGGACGTCTAACTTGTTTTTGCAGCATATGCCGTGTGATGTGATATGGCCAAGAAGGATGCGATGAATGAAATATATGTGATGTATGAGATTGATCATATTCTTGTAATAGGAATCACGACTTGCATGTCGATGAGTATGACAACCGGCAGGAGCCATAGGAGTTGTCTTTATTTATTGTATGACCTACGAATCACTGAATAACGCCATGTAATTACTTTACTTCATTGCTAAACCGTTAGCCATAGTAGTAGAAGTAATAAGTTGGTGAGACAACTTCATGGAGACACGATGATGGAGATCATGATGATGGAGATCCTGGTGTCATGCCGGTGACAATGACGACCATGGATCCCCGAAGATGGAGATCAAAAGGAGCAAAATGATATTGGCCATATCATGTCACTATTTGATTCCATGTGATGTTTATCATGTTTATGCATCTTATTTGCTTAGAACGACGGTAGTAAATAAGATGATCCCTCATTAAAATTTCAAGAAAGTGTTCCCCCTAACAGTGCACCGTTGCGAAAGTTCATTGTTTCGAAGCACCACGTGATGATCGGGTGTGATAGATTCTAACATTCACATACAACGGGTGTAAGCCAGATTTACACACGCGAAACAATTAGGTTGACTTGACAAGCCTCGCATGTACAGACATGGCCTCGGAACACAAGAGACTGAAAGGTCGAGCATGAGTCATATAGTAGATACGATCAACATGAAGATGTTCACCGAAGATGACTAGTCTGTCTCACGTGATGATCGGACACGGCCTAGTTGACTCGGATCATGTATCACTTAAGATGACTAGAGGGATGTCTATCTGAGTAGGAGTTCATCAAATAATGTGATTAGATGAACTTAATTATCATGAACATAGTCAAAAGGTCTTTGCAAATTATGTCGTAAGCTCGTGTTTTAGTTCTACTGTTTAGATATGTTCCTAGAGAAAATATAGTTGAAAGTTGATAGTAGCAATTATGCGGACTGGGTCCGTAAACTGAGGCTTGTCCTCATTGCTGCGCAGAAGGCTTATGTCCTTAATGCACCGCTCGGTGTGCTGAACCTCGAACGTCGTCTGTGGATGTTGCGAACATCTGACATACACGTTTTGATGACTACATGATAGTTCAGTAATGTTAAACGGTTTAGAATTGTGGCGCCGAATATATTTTTGAAACGTCACGGAACATATGAGATGTTCCAAGGGCTGAAATTGGGATTTCAAGATCGTGCCCACGTCAAGAGGTATGAGACCTCTGACGAGTTTCTTAGCCTGCAAACTAAAGGAGAAAAGCTCAATTGTTGAGCATGTGCTCAGATTGTCTGAGTACTACAATCACTTGAATTGAGTGGGAGTTAAGCTTCCAGATGAGATAGTGATGGTTCTCCATAGTCACTGCCACCAAGCTATAAGAGCTTCGTGATGAACTATAACATATCAGGGATAGACATGATGATCCTTGAGCAATTCGCGATGTTTGACACCGCAAAAGTAGAAATCAAGTAGGAGCATCAATTGTTGATGGTTGGTGAAACTACTAGTTTCAACAAGGGCAAGGGCAAGAAGGGATACTTCATGAAATGGCTGTTGTAATCAGTTGCTGCTCTAGTGAAGAAACCCAAGGTCGAACCCAAACCCGAGACTAAGTGCTTCTGTAATGAGGGGAACGATCACTGAAGCAGAACTATCCTAGATACTTGGTAGATGAGAAGGCTGGCAAGGTTGACAGAAGTATATTGGATATACATTATATTGATGTGTACTTTACTAGTACTCCTGGTACACCATGGTAATAGATACCGGTTCAATTGCTAAGTGTTAGTAACTCGAAACAAAAGGCTACGGAATAAACGGAGACTAGCTAAAGGCGAGGTGACGATATGTGTTGGAAGTATTTCCAAGGTTGATGTGATCAAACATCGCACGCTCCCTCTACCATCGGGATCGGTGTTAAACCTAAATAATTTTTATTTAGTGTTTGCGTTGAGCATAGACATGATTGGATTATGTCTATCGCAATACGGTTATTCATTTAAGGAGAATAATGGTTACTCTGTTTATTTGAATAATACCTTCAATGGTCTTGAACCTAAAATGAATGGTTTATTGAATCTCGATCGTAGTGATACACATGTTCATGCCAAAAGATATAAGATAGTAATGATAGTACCACCTACTTGTGGCACTGCCATCTGAGTCATATTGGTATAAAACGCATGAAGAAGCTCCATGTTGATGGATCTTTTGGACTCACTCGTTTTTTGAAAAGTTTGAGACATGCGAACCATGTCTATTAGTATGTACGCATGAAGAAACTCCATGCAGATGGATCATTTGGACTCACTTGATTTTGAATCACTTGAGACATGCAAATCATACCACATGGGCAAGATGACTGAAAAGCCTCGTTTTCAGTAAGATGGAACAAGAAAGCAACTTGTTGGAAGTAATACAGTTTGATGTATGCAGTCCAATGAGTGCCGAGGCACGCAGTGGATATTGTTATGTTCTTACTTCACAGATGATTTGAGTAGATGCTGAGTATATTTACTTGATGAAACACAAGTCTGAATTATTGAAAGGTTCAAGTAATTTCAGAGTGAAGTTAAAGATCATCGTGATAAGAGGATAAAATGTCTATGATATGATCATAGAGATGAGTATCTGAGTTATGAGTTTGGTATGCAATTAAGACATTGTGGAAATTGTTTCACAACTAATACCTCCTGGAACACCATAGTGTGATGGTGTGTCCGAACATCATAGCTGCACCCTATTGGATATGGTGCATACCATGATGTCTCTTATTGAATTACCACTATCGTTTATGGGTTATGCATTAGAGACAACCGCATTCACTTCAAATAGGGCACCACGTAATTCCGTTGAGATGACAACGTATGAACTATGGTTTAGAGAAACCTAAGCTGTCGTTTCTTAAAAGTTTGGGGCTGCGATGCTTATGCGAAAAAGTTTCATCCTAGTAAGCTCGAACCCAAAACGGATAAATGCATCTTCATAGGTCACCCAAAACAGTTGGGTATACCTCCTATTTCAGATCTGGAAGAAAAAGTGATTGTTTCTTAAACGGGTCCTTTCTCGAGGAAAAGTTTCTCTCGAAAGAATTAAGTGGGAGGATGGTGGAGACTTGATAAGGTTATTGAACCATCACTTCAACCAGTGTGTAGCAGGGCACAGGAAGTTGTTCCTGTGGCACCTACACCAATTGAAGTGGAAGTTGATGATAGTGATCATGAAACTTCGGATCAAGTCACTACCAAACCTCGTAGGACGACAAGGACAGGTACTGCTTCAGAGTGGTATGGTAATCCTGTCTTGGAGGTCATGTTGCTAGACAACAATGAACCTACGAGCTATGGAGAAGCGATGGTGGGCCCGGATTCCGACAAATGGCTCGAGGCCATAAAATCCGAGAGAGGATCCATGTATGAAAACAAAGTGTAGACTTTGGAAGAACTACTTGATGGTCGTAAGGCTATTGGGTACATATGGATTTTAAAAGGAAGACGAACAATGATGGTAAGTATCACCATTAAGAAAGCTTGACTTGTCGTTAAGATGTTTTCCGACAAGTTCAAGGAGTTGACTAAGATGAGACTTTCTCACTCGTAGCGATGCTAAGAGTCTGTTGGAATTATATTAGCAATTACTGCATGATTTATGAAATCTTGCAGATAGGATGTCAAAACATTATTTCCTCGGCGATATTCTTGAGGAAAGGTTGTATGTGATACAACCAGAAGGTTTTGTCAATCCTGAAAGATGCTAACAAGTATGCAAAGCTCCAGCAATCCTTCTAAGGACTGGAGTAAGCATCTTGGAGTTGGAATATACGCTTTGATGAGATGATCAAAGATTTTGGGTTTATACAAAGTTTACGAGAAACTTGTATTTCCAAAGAAGTGAGTGGGAGCACTATAGAATTTCTGATGAGTATATGTTGTTGACATTTTGTTGATCAGAAATGATATAGAATTTCTAGAAAGCATATAGGGTTATTGGAAAAGTGTTTTTCAATGGAAATCCTGGATTAAGCTACTTGAACATTGAGCATCAAGATCTATAAGGATAGATCGAAAACGCTTAATAGTACTTTCAAATGAATGCATACCGTGACAAGATTTTGAAGGAGTTCAAAATAGATCGGCGAAGAAGGAGTTCTTGGCTGTGTTATAAGGTGTGAGTATTGAGTAAGACTAGAGACATGACCTCCGCAGAATAGAGAGAAAGGACGAAGGTCGTCCTCTATGCTTTAGACGTAGGCTCTATAGTATGCTATGTTGTGTACCGCACCTGAAGTGTGCCTTGCCATGAGTCAGTCAAGGGGTACAAGTGTGATCCAGGAATGGATCACAGGACAACGGTCAAGGTTATCCTTAGTAACTAGTGGACTAAGGAATTTTCTCGATTATGGAGGTGGTAAAAGAGTTCGTCGTAAAGGGTAACGCCGATACAAACTTTGACACTAATCTGGATGATTCTGAGTAGTAAACCGGATTCGTACAGTAGAACAATTATTTGGAATAGCTCCAAATAGAGCGTGGTAGCTGCATCTACAAGATGACATAGGGATTTGTAAAGCACACACGGATCTGAAAGGTTCAGACCCGTTAACTAATAACCTCTCTCACAAGCGAGATATGATCAAACCCCATGGGTGTTGAATTCATTACAATCACATAGTGATGTGAACTAGATTATTGACTCTAGTGCAAGTGGGAGACTATTGGAAATATGCCCTAGAGGTAATAATAAAATGGTTATTATTGTATTTCCCTATTCATGATAATTGTCTATTGTTCATGCTATAATTGTATTAACTGGAAACCTTAATACATGTGTGAATACATAGACCACAACATGTCCCTAGTGAGCCTCTAGTTGACTAGCTCATTGATCAATAGATGCTTATGGTTTCCTGACCATGGACATTGGATGTCATTGATAACGGGATCACATCATTAGGAGAATGATGTGATGGACAAGACCCAATCCTAAGCATAGCACAAGATCGTGTAGTTCGTTTGCTAAAGCTTTTCTAATGTCAAGTATCATTTCCTTAGACCATGAGATTGTGTAACTCCCTGATACCGTAGGAGTGCTTTGGGTGTACCAAACGTCACAACGTAACTGGGTGACTATAAAGGTGCACTACAGGTATCTCCGAAAGTGTTTGTTGGGTTGGCATGAATCGAGACTGGGATTTGTCACTCCGTATGATGGAGAGGTATCTTTGGGCCCACTCGGTAATGCATCATCATAATGAGCTCAATGTGACTAAGTAGTTAGTCACGGGATCATGCATTATGAAACAAGTAAAGTGACTTGCCGGTAACGAGATTAAACGGGGTATTGGGATACCACGATCGAATCTCAGGCAAGTAACATACCGATTGACAAAGGGAATTGCCTACGGGATTGCTTGAATCCTTGACATCGTGGTTCATCCGATGAGATCATCGTGGAACATGTGGGAGCCAACATGGGTATCCAGATCCCGCTGTTGATTATTTACCGGAGAACGTCTCGGTCATGTCTGCATGGTTCCCGAACCCATAGGGTCTACACACTTAAGGTTCGGTGACGCTAGAGTTGTTATGGGAAATAGTATGTGGTTACCGAAGGTTGTTCGGAGTCCCGGATGAGATCCGGGACATGACGAGGAGCTTCGGAATGGTCCGGAGGTGAAGATCGGTATATTGGACGAAGGGTATTGGAGTCCGGAATTGTTCCGGGGGTACCAGGTGATGACCAGCGTGTCCGAAAGGGGTTTCGGAGGCCTCGGCAAGCGTTGGGGGGCCTTATGGGTCAAGGGGAGAGGGCACATCAGCCCACTAAGGGGATGAGCGCCCCTCCCACCCCATCTCACGTAACCAGGAGAGGTGGGAGCGCCACCCCTAGGGCAGCCGCCCCTCCCGGCTTGGGGGGCAAGTTTCCTAGGGGGTGGGGGCGCCCAAACTCATCTAGGGTTTCCCCTGTGGCCCGCCGCCCCTCCCCTAGGGAACCCTAGGGCGCCTCCCCTCCTCCCTTCCCCCTATATATAGTGAGGGAGAGAGAGGGCAGCCACACCCTTCCCCTAGCGCAGCCCTCTCCCTCCTCCAACACCTCCTCCTCCTCCGTAGTGCTTGACGAAGCCCTGCCGGAGAACCACGAGCTCCATCACCACCATGCCGTCGTGCTTTCGGAGTTCTCCCTCAACTTCTCCTCTCCCCTTGCTGGATCAAGAAGGAGGAGACGTCCCCGAGCTGTACGTGTGTTGAATGCGGAGGCACCGTTGTTCGGTGCTTAGATCGGATTCGGCCGCGATCTGAATCGCTTCGTGAACGACTCCACCGACCACGTTCTTGTAACGCTTCCGCTTAGCGATTTTCAAGGGTATGAAGATGCACTCCCTCTCTATCTCGTTGCTAGTCTCTCCATAGATTGATCTTGGTGATGCGTAGAAAATTTTGATTTTCTGCTACGTTCCCCACAGTGGCATCATGAGCTAGGTCTATGCGTAGTTTCTATGCACAAGTAGAACACACGTTGTTGTGGGCGTTGATTTTGTTCAATATGCTTACCGTTACTAGTCCTATCTTGTTTCGACGGTATTGTGGGATGAAGCGGCCCGGACCGACCTTACACGTACACTTACGTGAGAGAGGTTCCACCGACTGACATGCACTTGTTGCATAAGGTGGCTAGCGGGTGTCTGTCTCTCCCACTTTAGTCGGATCGGATTCGATGAAAAGGGTCCTTATGAAGGGTAAATAGCAATTGGCATATCATGTTGTGGTTTTGGCGTAGGTAAGAAGCGCTCTTGCTAGAAACCTATAGCAGCCACGTAAAAACTTGCAACAACAATTAGAGGACGTCTAACTTGTTTTTGCAGCATATGCCGTGTGATGTGATATGGACAAGAAGGATGTGATGAATGAAATATATGTGATGTATGAGATTGATCATATTCTTGTAATAGGAATCACAACTTGCATGTCGATGAGTCTGACAACCGGCAGGAGCCATAGGAGTTGTCTTTATTTATTGTATGACCTACGAGTCACTGAATAACGCCATGTAATTACTTTACTTCATTGCTAAACCGTTAGCCATAGTAGTAGAAGTAATAAGTTGGTGAGACAACTTCATGGAGACACGATGATGGAGATCATGATGATGGAGATCCTGGTGTCATGCCGGTGACGATGATGACCATGGAGCCCCGAAGATGGAGATCAAAAGGAGCAAAATGATATTGGCCATATCATGTCACTATTTGATTGCATGTGATGTTTATCATGTTTATGCATCTTATTTGCTTAGAACGACGGTAGTAAATAAGATGATCCCTCATTAAAATTTCAAGAAAGTGTTCCCCCTAACAATGCACCGTTGCGAAAGTTCATTGTTTCGAAGCACCACGTGATGATCGGGTGTGATAGATTCTAACGTTCACATACAACGGGTGTAAGCCAGATTTACACACGCGAAACACTTAGGTTGACTTGACGAGCCTGGCATGTACAGACATGGCCTCAGAACACAAGAGACCGAAAGGTCGAGCATGAGTCGTATAGTAGATACGATCAACATGAAGATGTTCACGGAAGATGACTAGTCCGTCTCACATGATGATCGGGCACGGCCTAGTTGACTCGGATCATGTATCACTTAAGATGACTAGAGGGATGTCTATCTGAGTGGGAGTTCATCAAATAATGTGATTAGATGAACTTAATTATCATGAACATAGTCAAAAGGTCTTTGCAAATTATGTCGTAAGCTCGCGTTTTAGTTCTACTGTTTAGATATGTTCCTAGAGAAAATATAGTTGAAACTTTATAGTAGCAATTATGCGGACTGGGTCTGTAAACTGAGGCTTGTCCTCATTGCTGCAAAGAAGGCTTATGTCCTTAATGCACCGCTCGGTGTGCTGAACCTCAAACGTCGTCTATGGATGTTGCGAACATCTGACATACACGTTTTGATGACTACATGATAGTTCAGTAATGTTAAACGGTTTAGAATTGTGGCGCCGAAGACATTTTTGAAACGTCGCGGAACATATGAGATGTTCCAAGGGCTGAAATTGGGATTTCAAGATCGTGCCCACGTCAAGAGGTATGAGACCTCTGACGAGTTTCTTAGCCTGCAAACTAAAGGAGAAAAGCTCAATTGTTGAGCATGTGCTCAGATTGTCTGAGTACTACAATCACTTGAATTGAGTGGGAGTTAATCTTCCAGATGAGATAGTGATGGTTCTCCATAGTCACTGCCACCAAGCTATTAGAGCTTCGTGATGAACTATAACATATCAGGGATAGACATGATGATCCTTGAGCAATTCGCGAAGTTTGACACCGCGAAAGTAGAAATCAAGTAGGAGCATCAATTGTTGATGGTTGGTGAAACCACTAGTTTCAGGAAGGGCAAGGGCAAGAAGGGATACTTCATGAAATGGCTGTTGTAATCAGTTGCTGCTCTAGTGAAGAAACCCAAGGTCGAACCCAAACCCGAGACTAAGTGCTTCTGTAATGAGGGGAACGATCACTGAAGCAGAACTACCCTAGATACTTGGTAGATGAGAAGGTTGGCAAGGTTGATAGAAGTATATTGGATATACATTATATTGATGTGTACTTTACTAGTACTCCTGGTAGCACCATGGTAATAGATACCGGTTCAGTTGCTAAGTGTTAGTAACTCGAAATAAAAGGCTACGGAATAAACGGAGACTAGCTAAAGGCGAGGTGACGATATGTGTTGGAAGTATTTCCAAGGTTGATGTGATCAAACATCGCACGCTCCCTCTACCATCGGGATCGGTGTTAAACCTAAATAATTGTTATTTAGTGTTTGTGTTGAGCATAGACATGATTGGATTATGTCTATCGCAATACGGTTATTCATTTAAGGAGAATAATGGTTACTCTGTTTATTTGAATAATACCTTCAATGGTCTTGAACCTAAAATGAATGGTTTATTGAATCTCGATCGTAGTGATACACATGTTCATGCCAAAAGATATAAGATAGTAATGATAGTACCACCTACTTGTGGCACTGCCATCTGAGTCATATTGGTATAAAACGCATGAAGAAGCTCCATGTTGATGGATCTTTTGCACTCACTCATTTTTGAAAAGTTTGAGACATGCGAACCATGTCTATTAGTATGTACGCATGAAGAAACTCCATGCAGATGGATCATTTGGACTCACTTGATTTTGAATCACTTGAGACATGCAAATCATACCACATGGGCAAGATGACTGAAAAGCCTCGTTTTCAGTAAGATGGAACAAGAAAGCAACTTGTTGGAAGTAATACAGTTTGATGTATGCAGTCCAATGAGTGCCGAGGCACGCAGTGGATATTGTTATGTTCTTACTTCACAGATGATTTGAGTAGATGCTGAGTATATTTACTTGATGAAACACAAGTCTGAATTATTGAAAGGTTCAAGTAATTTCAGAGTGAAGTTAAAGATCGTCGTGATAAGAGGATAAAATGTCTATGATATGATCATAGAGATGAGTATCTGAGTTATGAGTTTGGTATGCAATTAAGACATTGTGGAAATTGTTTCACAACTAATACCTCCTGGAACACCATAGTGTGATGGTGTGTCCGAACATCGTAGCTGCACCCTATTGGATATGGTGCATACCATGATGTCTCTTATCGAATTACCACTATCGTTTATGGGCTATGCATTAGAGACAACCGCATTCACTTCAAATAGGGCACCACGTAATTCCGTTGAGATGACAACGTATGAACTATGGTTTAGAGAAACCTAAGCTGTCGTTTCTTAAAAGTTTGGGGCTGCGATGCTTATGTGAAAAGGTTTCATCCTAGTAAGCTCGAACCCAAAATGGATAAATGCATCTTCATAGGTCACCCAAAACAGTTGGGTATACCTCCTATTTCAGATCTGGAAGCAAAAGTGATTGTTTCTTAAACGGGTCTTTCTCTCGAGGAAAAGTTTCTCTCGAAAGAATTAAGTGGGAGGATGGTGGAGACTTGATAAGGTTATTGAACCATCACTTCAACCAGTGTGTAGCAGGGCACAGGAAGTTGTTCCTGTGGCACCTACACCAATTGAAGTGGAAGTTGATGATAGTGATCATGAAACTTCGGATCAAGTCACTACCAAACCTCGTAGGACGACAAGGACAGGTACTGCTTCAGAGTGGTATGGTAATCCTGTCTTGGAGGTCATGTTGCTAGACAACAATGAACCTACGAGCTATGGAGAAGCGATGGTGGGCCCGGATTCTGACAAATGGCTCGAGGCCATAAAATCCGAGAGAGGATCCATGTATGAAAACAAAGTGTAGACTTTGGAAGAACTACTTGATGGTCGTAAGGCTGTTGGGTACAGATGGATTTTAAAAGGAAGATGAACAATGATGGTAAGTATCACCATTAAGAAAGCTTGACTTGTTGTTAAGATGTTTTCCGACAAGTTCAAGGAATTGACTACGATGAGACTTTCTCACTCGTAGCGATGCTAAGAGTCTGTTGGAATTATATTAGCAATTACTGCATGATTTACGAAATCTTGGAGATAGGATGTCAAAACATTATTTCCTCGACGATATTCTTGAGGAAAGGTTGTATGTGATACAACCAGAAGGTTTTGTCAATCCTGAAAGATGCTAACAAGTATGCAAAGCTCCAGCAATCCTTCTAAGGATTGGAGTAAGCATCTCGGAGTTGGAATATACGCTTTGATGAGATGATCAAAGATTTTGGGTTTATACAAAGTTTATGAGAAAATTGTATTTCCAAAGAAGTGAGTGGGAGCACTATAGAATTTCTAATGAGTATATGTTGTTGACATTTTGTTGATCAGAAATGATATAGAATTTCTAGAAAGCATATAGGGTTATTTGAAAAGTGTTTTTCAATGGAAATCCTGGATTAAGCTACTTGAACATTGAGCATCAAGATCTATAAGGATGGATGGAAAACGCTTAATAGTACTTTCAAATGAATGCATACCGTGACAAGATTTTGAAGGAGTTCAAAATAGATCAGCGAAGAAGGAGTTCTTGGCTGTGTTATAAGGTGTGAGTATTGAGTAAGACTCAAGACATGACCTCGGCAGAATAGAGAGAAAGGACGAAGGACGTCCTCTATGCTTTAGACGTAGGCTCTATAGTATGCTATGTTGTGTACCGCACCTGAAGTGTGCCTTGCCATGAGTTAGTCAAGGGGTACAAGTGTGATCCAGGAATGGATCACAGGACAACGGTCAAGGTTATCCTTAGTAACTAGTGGACTAAGGAATTTTCTCGATTATGGAGGTGGTAAAACAGTTCGTCGTAAAGGGTTACGCCGATGCAAACTTGGACACTAATCTGGATGATTCTGAGTAGTAAACCGGATTCGTATAGTAGAACAATTATTTGAAATAGCTCCAAATAGAGCTTGGTAGCTGCATCTACAAGATGACATAGGGATTTGTAAAGCACACACGGATCTGAAAGGTTCAGACCCGTTAACTAATAACCTCTCTCACAAGCGAGATATGATCAAACCCCATGGGTGTTGAATTCATTACAATCACATAGTGATGTGAACTAGATTATTGACTCTAGTGAAAGTGGGAGACTGTTGGAAATATGCCCTAGAGGCAATAATAAAATGGTCATTATTGTATTTTCCTGTTCATGATAATTGTCTATTGTTCATGCTATAATTGTATTAACTGGAAACCATAATACATGTGTGAATACATAGACCACAACATGTCCCTAGTGAGCCTCTAGTTGACTAGCTCATTGATCAATAGATGCTTATGGTTTCCTGACCATGGACATTGGATGTCATTGATAACGGGATCACATCATTAGGAGAATGATGTGATGGACAAGACCCAATCCTAAGCATAGCACAAGATCGTGTAGTTCGTTTGCTAAAGCTTTTCTAATGTCAAGTATCATTTCCTTAGACCATGAGATTGTGTAACTCCCTGATACCGTAGGAGTGCTTTGGGTGTACCAAACATCACAACGTAACTGGGTGACTATAAAGGTGCACTACAGGTATCTCCGTTGGGTTGGCACGAATCGAGACTGGGATTTGTCACTCCGTATGATGGAGAGGTATCTCTGGGCCCACTCGGTAATGCATCATCATAATGAGCTCAATGTGACTAAGTAGTTAGTCACAGGATCATGCATTACGGAACGAGTAAAGTGACTTGCCGGTAACGAGATTGAACGAGGTATTAGGATACCGACGATCGAATCTCGGGCAAGTAACATACCGATTGACAAAGGGAATTGCATACGGGATTGCTTGAATCCTTGACATCGTGGTTCATCCGATGAGATCATTGTGGAACATGTGGGAGCCAACATGGGTATCCAGATCCCGCTGTTGATTATTTACCGGAGATTGTCTCGGTCATGTCTACCTGGTTCCCGAACCCGTAGGGTCTACACACTTAAGGTTCAGTGACGCTAGAGTTGTTATGGGAAATAGTATGTGGTTACCGAAGGTTGTTCGGAGTCCCGGATGAGATCCCGGACAAGACGAGGAGATCCGGAATGGTCCGGAGGTGAAGATCGGTATATTGGACGAAGGGTATTGGAGTCCGGAATTGTTTCAGGGGTATCAGGTGATGACCAGCGTGTCCGAAAGGGGTTTCGGAGGCCCCGACAAGCGTTGGGGGGCCTTATGGGCCAAGGGGAGATGGCAAATCAGCCCACTAAGGGGCTGAGCGCCCCTCCCACCCCATCTCATGTAACCAAGAGAGGTGGGGGCGCCACCCCTAGGGCAACCGCCCCTCCCAGCTTGGGGGGCAAGTTTCCTAGGGGGTGGGGGCGCCCAAACCCATCTAGGGTTTCTCCTGTGGCCGCCGCCCCTCCCCTAGGGAACCCTAGGGCGCATCCCCTCCCCCTTCCCCCTATATATAGTGAGGGAGAGAGAGGGCAGCCGCACCCTTTCCCTGGCGCAGCCCTCTCCCTCCTCCAACACCTCCTCCTCCTCCGTAGTGCTTGGCAAAGCCCTGCCGGAGAACCACGAGCTCCATCACCACCATGCCGTCGTGCTGGCGGAGTTCTCCCTCAACTTCTCCTCTCCCCTTGCTGGATCAAGAAGGAGGAGACGTCCCCGGGCTGTACGTGTGTTGAACGCAGAGGCACCGTTGTTTGGTGCTTAGATCGGATTCAGCCGCGATCTGAATCGCTTCGTGAACGACTCCACCGACCGCGTTCTTGTAACGCTTTCGCTTAGCGATCTTCAAGGGTATGGAGATGCACTCCCTCTCTCTCTCATTGCTAGTCTCTCCATAGATTGATCTTGGTGATGTGTAGAAAATTTTGATTTTCTGCTACGTTCCCCAACAGATATGTGTCATAATAAACAGAACGGTGGAAAGTTGCATGGCAATATATCTCGGAATGGCTATGGAAATGCCATAATAGGTAGGTATGGTGGCTGTTTTGAGGAAGGTATATGGTGGGTGTATGGTACGGCGAAAGTTGCACGGCACAAGAGAGGCTAGCAATGGTGGAAGGGTGAGAGTGCGTATAATCCATGGACTCAACATTAGTCATAAAGAACTCATATACTTATTGCAAAAATCTACAAGTCATTGAAACAAAGTACTACGCGCATGCTTCTAGGGGGATAGATTGGTAGGAGAAGACCATCGCTCGTCCCCGACCGCCACTCATAAGGAAGACAATCAATAAATAAATTATGCTCCAACTTAATCACAAAGCGGTTCACCATATGTGCATGCTACGGGAATCACAAACTTCAACACAAATATTCCTCAAATTCATAATTACTCTACTAGCATGACTCTAATATCACCATCCTCATATCTCAAAACAATTATCAAGTATTGAATTGATCATAGCATCCGATTCACTTTCTATGATAGTTTTTATTATACCCAACTTGGATGCCCATCATTCTAGGACCAATTTTATAACCATAACAAATACCATGCTGTTATAAAAGACTCTCAAAATAATATAAGTGAAGCATGAGAGATCATCTATTTCTTCAAAATAAAAACCACCGCCATGCTCTAAAAGATATAAGTGAAGCACTAGAGCAAATGACAAACTACTCCGAAAGATATAAGTGAAGATCAATGAGTAGTCGAATAATTATGTAACTATGTGAAGACTCTCTAACATTTAAGAATTTCAGATCTTGGTACCTTATGAAAACAGCAAGCAAAACAAAAGAAAATAAAATGACGCTCCAAGCAAAACACATTCGGGATAGTGGGAGTATCATAAGAGACCCGAATACTATAAATTGTTTCCACACTAAAAGAGTAATGTTCAGAAAAAGGGTAATCATAATCATGTAAAGTTTTATAAATATAATCATCACTACTTTTTATAGCATAGGTTTCATCACAATAATCATCATAAGTAGCAACTTTGTTCTCATCATAATCGATTGAAACCTCTTCCAAGATAGTGGAATCATCGCTAAATACAGTCATGACCTCTCCAAATCCACTTTCATATTCATCACAATAAGATTAAAAATCCTCCAAAATAGTGGGATCACTACTTCCTAAAGTTGACACTCTTCAAAACCCACTTTCATCAATATAATCATCATAACTAGGAGGTATGCTATCATCATAACAACTTTGCATATCAAAACTTGGGAGACTAGAAATATCATGTTCATTAAACATAGCATCCCCTAGCTTGGGACAAACAATAATTGCAGAAAATATATTCTCAAATATGTCATCCTCATCAAACATAGCTTCCCCAAGCTTGGGCCTTTTCATATCATAAGCATAATCACTCTCATCATTAATAGTATGGATAGCACCAATAGTATAGCAATTATCATCATCACAATGAGTAGTAGGAGCAACATCATTTGGGAGGGATACCTTTTTACCTTTGCTTCTCTGTTTTTTCTTTTTCTTCTTCACATCATGTGTGGGTTTATCCTTCTTTTTTGAGCTCCTAATTGATGAGATTGGTTGAATAGAAAGTTCCTCCTCGTTACCTGATTCATCGTAAGAAATAATAGGAGGATATTGGGAAGTCTCTTCCCTTTCGTTAGTGTTCTCTTAATCTTCTATTTGCTTTCTTTTCTTTATGTAGTTGGCAATATAAGGATTTTCAATGCAATCCACCGCACAATACATATAAATCTTCTCTAGATCAAAATCAAGAAATCTATCAAGATTAAATTTTGGAATACCCTCAGTTATACGTTTCATTTCTTCATACCCCAAAAGAAGACTAAGCTCTTTATGATGCTCAAGGGTAACCAAGTTATCACAATTTTTGGACACGATTCTATCATGAAAAAACTTGCATTGGAGATTTAAATGACCATGTTCATTGCAAAGTTCACAAGGATGGCGAAAAATATTGAATTTTTCAGCACGAACATCAAGCCTTTCTTGCCAAAATTTAGTTTCTAAATGCTTACGCCTCTTGCAATATCCATCTTCCCTATTTGGTGTGTACTTGCAAACCCAATACACTCCACAAAAATCGACATGCTTATAAGAGATATTTTCATCATTACTAGTGCAATCATCATTAGTACTATTGATATTCAAAGAGTTCATACTAACAACATTGCAATCATGCTCATCATTCAAAGATTTAGTGCCAAACATTTTATAGACTTATTTTTCTAGCACTTGAGCACAATTTTCCTTTCCATCATTCTCACGAAAGATATTAAAAAGATGAAGCATATGAGACAAACTCAATTCCATTTTTTTTGTAGTTTTCTTTTATAAACTAAACTAGTGACAAAACAAGAAACAAAAAGATTCGATTGCAAAATCTAAAGATATATCTTCAAGCACTCACCTCCCCGGCAACGGCACCAGAAAAGAGCTTGATGTCTACTACGCAACCTTCTTCTTGTAGACGTTGTTGGGCCTCCAAGTGCAGAGGTTTGTAGGACAGTAGCAAATTTCCCTCAAGTGGATGACCTAAGGTTTATCAATCCGTGGGAGGCATAGGATGAAGATGGTGTCTCTCAAGCAACCCTGCAACCAAATAACAAAGAGTCTCTTGTGTCCCCAACAACACCCAATACAATGGCAAATTGTATAGGTGCACTAGTTCGGCGAAGAGATGGTGATACAAGTGCAATACGGATGGTAGATATGAGTATTTGTAATCTGAAAATATAAAAACAGCAAGGTAACAAATGGTAAAAGTGAGCGTAAATGGTATTGCAACGCTAAGAAACAAGGCCTAGGGTTCATACTTTCACTAGTGCAAGTTCTCTCAACAATAATAACATAGCTGGATCATATAAATATCCCTCAACATGCAACAAAGATTCACTCCAAAGTCACCAATAGCGGAGAACAAACGAAGAGATTATTGTAGGGTACAAAACCACCTCAAAGTTATCCTTTCTGATCGATCTATTCAAGAGTCCTTAGTAAAATAACATGAAGCTATTCTTTCTGTTCGATCTATCATAGAGTTCGTACTAGAATAACACCTTAAGACACAAATCAACCAAAACCCTAATGTCACCTAGATACTCCATTGTCACCTCAAGTATCAGTGGGCATGATTATACGATATGCATCACACAATCTCAGATTCATTTATTCAACCAACACAAAGAACTTCAAAGTGTGCCCCAAAGTTTCTACCGGAGAGTCAAGACGAAAACGTGTGCCAACCCCTATGCATAAGTTCACAAAGTGAACCCGCAAGTTGATCACCAAAACATATATCAAGTAGATCACGTGAATATCCCATTGTCACCACAGATAAGCACGACAAGATATACATCAAGTGTTCTCAAATACTTAAAGACTCAATCCGATAAGATAACTTCAAGGGAAAACTCAATCCATTACAAGAGAGTAGAGGGGGAGAAACATCATAAGATCCAACTATAATAGCAAAGCTCGCGATACATCAAGATCGTATCACCTCAAGAACACAAGAGAGAGAGAGAGAGAGAGAGAGATCAAACACATAGCTACTGGTACATACCCTCAGCCCCGAGGGTGAGCTACTCCCTCCTCGTCATGGAGAGTGTCGGGATGATGAAGATGGCCACCGGTGATGGATTCCCCCTCCGTCAGGCTGCCGGAACGGGCTCCCGAGAGGTTTTTGGTGACTACAGAGGCTTGCGGCGGCGGAACTCCTGATCTATTGTGCTCCCCGATGTTTTTAGGGTACATGGAGATATATAGGCAAAAGAAGTCGGTCAGGGGAGCCACGAGGGGCCCACAAGGGTGGGGGCGCGCCTCCCTGCCTCGTGGCCACCTCGAAGCTTCCCTTACGTGCACTCCAAGTCCCCTGGATTGCTTCCGTTCCAAAAATAACTTTCCTGAAGGTTTCATTCCGTTTGGACTCCGCTTGATATTCCTTTCCTTCCAAACACTGAAATAGGCAAAAAAAAACAGCAATTCGGGCTGGGCCTCCAGTTAGTAGGTTAGTCCCAAAAATGTTATAAAAGTGTAAAGTAAAGCCCAGAAACATCCAAAACAAGTAATATAATAGCATGGAACAATCAAAAATTATAGATACGTTGGAGACGTATCACCCTCCCGTGGCAGCGGGGTCCTAATGGAAACTAAGGGATATTAAGGCATCCTTTTAATAGAGTACCGGACCAAAGCATTAACACATAGTGAATACATGAACTCCTCAAACTACGGTCATCGCCGAGAAGTATCCCGATTATTGTCACTTCGGGGTTGTCGGATCATAACACATAATAGGTGACTATAGACTTGCAAGATAGGATCAAGAACTCACATATATTCATGAAAACATAATAGGTTCAGATCTGAAATCATGGCACTCAGGCCCTAGTGACAAGCATTAAGCATAGCAAAGTCATATCAACATCAATCTCAAAACATAGTGGATACTAGGTACCAAACCCTAACAAAACTAACTAGATTACATGCTAAATCTCATCCAACCCATCACCGTCCAGCAAGCCTACGATGGAATTACTCACGCACGGCAGTGAGCATCATGAAATTGGTGAGGAAGGATGGTTGATGATGACGATGACGACGAATCCCCCTCTCCGGAGCCCCGAACGGACTCCAGATCAGCCCTCCCGAGAGAGATTAGGGCTTGGCAGCGGCTCTGTATCGTAAAACGCGATGAAACTTTCTCTTTGTTTTTTTCTCCGTGAAAGAGAATATATGGAGTTGGAGTTGAGGTCGGTGGACATCCAGGGGGCCCACGTGGCAGGGGGCGCGCCCAGGGGAGGGGGGGCACCCCCACCCTCATGGACAGGGCGTGCGCCCCCTGGCCTTGATTCTTTCGCCAGTATTTTTTATATTTTCCAAAAATAATCTCCGAGGAGTTTCAGGTCATTCCGAGAAATTTTGTTTCTGCACAAAGATAACACCATGGCAATTCTGCTGAAAACAGCATCAGTCCGAGTTAGTTTCATTCACCTCATGCAAGTTAGGGTCCAAAACAAGGGCAAAAGTGTTTGGAAAAGTATATACGTTGGAGATGTATCAACTCCCCCAAGTTTAAACCTTTGCTTGTCCTCAGGCAATTCAGTTGACAAACTGAAAGTGATAAAGAAAAACTTTTACAAACTCTGTTTGCTCTTGTTGTTGTAAATATGTAAAGCCAGCATTCAAGTTTTCAGCAAAGATTATGAACTAACCATATTCACAATAACACTTAGGTCTCATGTTTACTCATGTCAATGGCATAATCAACTAGCGAGCAATAATAATAAATCTTGGATGACAACACTTTCTCAAAACAATCATAATATAATATGACAAGATGGTATCTCGCTAGCCCTTTCTGAGACCGCAAAACATAAATGCAGAGCAGCTTTAAAGATCAAGGACTGACTAAACATTGTAATTCATGGTTAAAGAGATCCAGTCAAGTCATACCCAATATAAACTAATAGTAGTGCATGCAAATGACAGCGGTGCTCTCCAGCGGGTGCTTTTTAATAAGAGGGTGATGACTCAACATAAAAGTAAATAGATAGGCCCTTCGCAGAGGGAAGAAGGAATTTGTAGAGGTGCCAGAGCTCGATTTTAAAATAGAGATGAATAACATTTTGAGCGGTATACTTTCACTGTCAACACAACAACTATGAGATTTTGATACCTTCCATGCTACACACATTATAGGCGGTTCCCAAACAGACTGGTAAAGTTTATACTCCCCCACCACCAACAAGCATCAATCCATGGCTCACCCGAAACAACGGGTGCCTCCAACAAGCAACAATCTTGAGGGATTTTTGTTTAATTATTTTGGTTTGATTTGATCTTTTTGATCATGGGACTGGGCATCCCGGTTACCAGCTATTTTCTCATGAATGAGGAGCGGAGTCCACTCCCATTTTCTCGTGAATGATGCAGAATCGTTTCGATCTACTTGTCACGGACGTGATGCCTATATACATGATCATACCTAGATAACCTCATAACTATGCTCAATTCTATCAATTGCTCAACAGTAATTTGTTCACCCACCGTAGAATACTTATGCTCTTGAGAGAAGCCACTAGTGAAACCTATGGCCCCCGGGTCTATTCTCATCATATCAATCTCTATCACTTTATTTACTTGTTTTGCTTTTACCTTTTTACTTTGCATCTTTATACCAAAAATACCAAAAATATTATCTCTATCAGATCTCACTCTCGTAAGTGATCGTGAAGGGATTGACAACCCCTAAGCGTTGGTTGCGAGTTGCTATCGTTTTGTGCAGGTGCGAGGGACTTGCGCGTGACCTCCTACTGGATTGATACCTTGGTTCTCAAAAACTGAGGGAAATACTTACGCTACTATGATGCATCACCCCCTCCTCTTCGGGGAAAACCAACGCAAGCTCGAGACATAGCAATGCAGCAGCCAATGCTTCCCGAGCTGCGGCATAGCGGCGAGCTGCCCCCGCTCTCCTCTCGTATTCGGTTGCCTCCTCCCTGTTTACAACGTATCTTCTTTTTGCGTGATAACAAAAAGGGCAGGAGCAGGGAGAGTAACATGGACAGAGCGACGTCTGTCAAAGATTAGTCGATACTGGAGGAATTGTTCATTCCTCACAAGAAAATGATGACTGACCATAGCATTATAATCTAAATAAGCGGGAAGCAACTCCCTATCACCCTCACGTAGAGGTATACCAAGATAATTAGCAACACGGGTCGCATAAATCCCTCCAAACAAATCTCCAACTAAACCATTATTATGCAACCTACGTGCAACAATTGCCCCCAAGTTGTAATCTTTATTACCTAATACAGCACTCTTGAGAACACAAAGATCAGGAACACACATGTGACATGCTTCATCCTTACCGTTAATGCATCTACCAATGAAGAGAGCAAAATAATGTATAACAGGAAAATGAATGCTCCCTATGGTAGCTTGTGCTATATCTCTAGATTCTCCCACGGTGATACTAGCAATAAAGTCTTTATATTCAAATTTATGGGGTTCATTAACACTACCCCGCCGCGGGAGTTTGCAAGCAGTAGTAAAATCTTCTAAGTCCATGGTATATGATTGATCATAAATGTCAAACAGGACACTTTGAGAATTACGCGAAGATGAAAATTTAAACCTTCTCATGAATGAATCAGTCAAATAATAGTATTGAGGACACTTATCTTGCATGAAGTCCTCAAGATCGACATTACGCACATATGCATCAAATTCATCATTGATGCCTGGATTGACCATAAACTCTTCTGATGGCCATTCACAAGGCTGCACATCAGCTTCCCTTGGTGGTTCATCGTCTTGCTCACGCATTGCGCGCCTGAGTGCTTGCTTTCCTGAAGAACCACCTTGGTACATTTTCCTAGACATATTTGTTCCTCTGAAAAATTTCTGAAATTTTTAGTAACTCAAAACAAAAGTGAATCAAACTCAATAAAACTGATAGCAACTACTCCCACAAGTGCCTAGAGTCTATATCATGCATTAGAATTACTTGAGACCTCATAAATTTGACATGCAAGCTCAAGAACAGGGTCACCTAGGCAGCAAAAATTTGCAATGAATAAAGCACTAGAACAACAAATAATTGGACCATTGGAGGAGTCACATACCAAAGAACAATCTCCCAAAGCAGTTTTGTGAATGGAGCTTTGAGCAAGGAGATCGAAAATGGCAGAAAAGTGAGCTAGAACTCGTCCTTGAGCTGGATGGTGATTTTTTCGGAGGAAGAAGAAGTGTGTGGGTGCAGGAATAAGTGGAGGGGGGCCACCATGGGCCCACAAGGAAGGGAGCGCACCCTGTAGGGGTGGGCGCGCCCTGGACCCTCGTGGCCAGGTGCTTGCCCCCCCTTGCTGTGTTCTCAGTGCCTAAAATCCCGAAAGTGTTGTTGTGAGCGCGAGCGCCTGTGGTCTCGTTATCCTTGCCGTACCAACGCCCCGAGATGGCCAACCCAACACGTATTCTGTCATGTATAGTTATTGTATTGATATTTTATCTAGTAGCGATGGCTCACATCTGACAACAACCAAAAGTTATGGCGTCAGTCAGGTCGCATGCGGCTCGGGAGGAAGGAAACAATATGATCCATCATCTTCAAGATTCTGTACTGACGGCGTCATGTCAGATCATTTATTCCGCGCGCATCGTTGCAGCTGCCAATCTTCTCTAGTACACCTCGACACCTTCCCCCTTCCTCCATATTGCCTACATCTCGCCGCCGAGATCATCACCGCCCCCCAGACTCTTTCAAAATAGTATGTACAGTGCATGTGATTGTGTAATCGCCCATCCAGGCTCGGAGAAGACGGACGGAGCCATCTTTGCCCTGCTTTGCACCAATACAAGGTAGCTAGATGGATGGATGTTGAATAAGTAGTGTGATCAGTCAGGGGATAACTGCTTCAGGCCTGACTTGATGCAGCTTATCTACTTTAGTACAGAATCTGACTACAACTCAAAACTATAGCTCCATCATCTATGAGATTCTGTACTTGGGCATATTCTGACTAATATGCATCCTGGATGCAACGGAGTTCAGGTCCAAACTGCAGAAGAAAACAGTACTACTTGATTCAGTACAATTTCATCTGCATAATGCTTACACGTTCAATGTACTTTCCGCAGAAGTATCCAATCATACACCCAATCAAATTGACACTTCAGTATAGGAGAACACAAATTCATTAGCTTCACGGCATGCATAACATAATTGGGATCAGCAGTTAAACTGCATGATGGATCTCACACGCTACATGATTTATCGGTACACACCAAATTCAGTATTAGAGACAGAAAATTTGAGAATAAGCTACCGTCTTTTTTTGCACCAGCCTACTGTCCCCATTTGCCCACATGAGTGTGTTTATCCTCCCCTCCTTATCGGCCTGCACACGATATGTGAAGTGAGGATCCTCTGAACCAAGCTCCGCAAACACCTCCATTGTTTAACTAACATCATCATCCGCTTGCTCGGGCTTATTTTGCCACACAAGTTCCTTAAAGCTCTTTTCGCGAAAGGCACATTCTCCATCGACCCAAAGAAACTGCCTAATGTTGTGCACTTTAGCAAGGTTCACGTTGTTCTGCCTCAAATTCTTCACCAAATCCCTGCTGTGCGCGTTGATGTGCTTGTGCGATCGCCAGTGTATCATCTGCGCATACGTGCGGGACAATGAATGGTTCAGACCACAGCAGCCTTATTAGGATAGGGCACTAACCCCGGCAAGGCCTAGTATAATCCACAATAGATTTCCACTACAGCCACAATTTAATGACAAATGAGACGATGAACATGTTAGTGAAACAACCAGAACATAAAGAAAGAATTGAAACCAGATTCACATACCTCATAGCCACACACTATTTATGCATTTTGTCCTCTAGACATTCAGACAGCTTTTACCATATCGAATGCCAAATCCTTTCTCCCATAAATACAGATTGTAAAAATCGTATGCTTCACCCAATGTATCGAAGATTGTTCCGAGCTTCGGCACAATGGCGTTGTCTCCAATATCTGAAGCAAATCCACGTATTGCCCTCTCCATGACAGTAGTTCGGTTAGGACATTGGGGTCCTACCAGGGGCGGCAGCACCAATCCTCACTCTGCTTGCACAAAACAGAATTTATATCTTCAGTGCAGCTGATACTATACACAGTACTATCATATATTGATTATTTAAGCACATCAAACCATATGGCCAAAGCTGCTAACAAGTTCCATCGAAGGATTAATCAACATTGTCAGTACTATCAGTACAAGACCCATAAGCCATACCTATCTGAACCTAATTCAAAAATGACTGACCATTATGTTGTGTGTACTATCCTGTGTGTACAAAATGAGTCTCCCAATTATTCAGCTGCTGTCCTATGAATTATTCAGGAGCCTCCCCCTTCTGGCTTCTCTGTTGAACTAAACCAAAAAAATTCAGCACTAGCACGACGAATCCATAGCTTCTGAGCTATTCTAAATATGACAAGAACTCTAATCAGGTTTATGATTCAGGGCTTGGGGACTGAACTTCACAATTTTCCACCGACCAACACTAATATTGCTACAATTTTTAAGCTGAAGAGCTACTACTTTTTTCTGATGATTTTACTAATTTCCATTTCTGAAGTAACCAACCACTTTTCACTTTTCCTAGCTATTCTAAATATGACGAATTACATACCGGCGTGTCCATCTGCTCAATTGACTGCTCCGAAGGTTGCTGGGAAGCTTCAGTTTCGCATCTGCCGCCCCTTGCGCCGCACAGATCTGCCCCATGGCACTGCCCCCTGCCATAGGCAGGAGCTCCCCCGCCTCCGGTGCGGCGGTGCCATAACTGGGTAGTGGAGAGGCTCCATCGAAATTCGCTGTCAGTAACCTCCTCTAGGATAGTTCTTCTGTTCATCCAAGAAAAAGAGGTCAAATCACGGGATTAGATCTTTTGGATTCACTCCCAAAAATCGAATGGCAACACAGATAAGTGAACGAGATTTCTACCTCTTAATCGGCTGCATCAAAATTTAGATCTTCAGCTGGCCTTCTCTCCCGTGTATGCAAGCAATGTTGCCCAGCTCAACCTCCTGCGATAATGGAAGGAACCAGATGCTTGAGGTACGTGACAACCGCACGAACTGACCAAGCATGTATTCCTGGTCCACGGATCCAACTGCTCTCTGGAGTGCTCTAAACTCTGCCCCTTATCTGCACTTCCAGCTTCTGCAGGGGGCCTCTTCATGACAAATCTAGCCGTCCTCACTTGAAGCTGCAGGTGCTGGGAGCTCAACCTCTGCCGGCGCCACGACCGGGAACCGCACAGGCTCATACTGTTGTTGTTATCATTCACCTCCTCTAGTAGCTTAATCCACAGAAGATTTCAGGCAGCAGAATCACGGTCAGTCACAAATACGGAACCAAACCACGCAGAAAGAAGGTTTCTTGGAGCAGATTCGAACCTATTTGTCGGCTGCAGCAAGAACTTCATCGCCGCTGGACCACCTGTGAGCTCCCTCAGACGCGAAATCGCCTCCGTCGCAGTAGATTTCCTCACCGTCTCGCCGCCTGGGAAGAATGGCTAATCCAACTTCACTGCCATACCACCCAGCGCCCCACCTACTGCATTTACTGCGTGCACTGTCGGTGCTACCGGAATGCACTGGATCTGATCCACGGATCAGGACGCCGGCGACGTCTCGAGCCACGGCTCGGCCTCGCTCCGTCGACGCCGTGTAACCTTTCGGGCGGGCGGGGCCCATCTGTCGGGCTCATATCTGGGCGTATATCAGATTTTCCCCGTTCCTAGTGGACCCGCGGCCTGCCACCTACATTCAATGTAGCGAATCTCACAGCAATTCTGGACGGGTACGATTCCGAGCTCCTGTGAGCTCGCGATCACATACTCCGCGTCCCTAAAATCCTCAAATATTCCATAAAAAATCATACTAAATTGGCAGGGCATTTGGAGAACTTTTATTTTTGGGATATTTTTATTGCATGGATAATTCAGAAAACAGACAGAAAATACTAATTTTGCTTTATTGATTCTAAATAACAGAAAGTAAAAAGAGGGTACAGAAGGTTGTGCCTTCTCGTTTCATCCATCTCATGCTCATCAAAAGGAATCCACTAACAAGGTTGATCAAGTCTTGTTAACAAACTCATTCCGAATAACATGGAACCGGAGAAATTTCGAATAACACTATGTTACCTCAATGGGGATATGCACATCCAAAACAATAAGGATATCATATTTCTTCTTGACAGTAGGAAGAGGGAATTCAAAACCTCCAATAATGATAGTTGGAATTTTTCCAATAGAGTTGATACTATGAACTTGAGGTTGTTTCCTCGAAAAGTGTACTGTATGCTCATTACCATTAACATGAAAAGTGACATTGCCTTTGTTGCAATCAATAACAGCCCCAGCAGTATTCACAAAGGGTCTACCAAGGATAATCGACATACTATCGTCCTCGGGAATATCATGAATAACAAAGTCCATTAAGATAGTGACGTGTGCAACCACAACAGGCACATCCTCACAGATGCCGACATGTATAGTAGTTGATTTATCAGCCATTGGCAAAGATATTTCAGTAGGTGTCAACTTATTCAATTCAAGTCTACGATATAAAGAGAGAGGCATAACACTAACACCGGCTCCAAGATCACATAAAGCAGTTTTAACATAGTTTCTTTTAATGGAACATGGTATAGTTGGTACCCCTGGATCTCCAAGTTTCTTTGGTATTCCACCTTTAAAAGTATAGTTAGCAAGCATGGTGGAAATTTCAGCTTCTGGTATCTTTCTTTTATTTGTAATAGTATCATTCATGTATTTAGCATAAGGATTTACTTTAAGCATATCAGTTAAGCGCATACGTAAGAAGATAGGTCTAATCATTTCAGCAAAGCGCTCGAAATCCTCATCATCCTTTTTCTTGGATGGTTTAGGAGGAAAAGGCATGGGTTTCTGAACCCATGGTTCTCTTTCTTTATCGTGCTTCCGAGCAACAAAATCTCTCTTATCATAACGTTGATTCTCTGATTGTGGGTTATCAAGATCAATAGCAGGTTCAATCTCTACATCATTATTATTGCTAGGTTGAGCATCAACATGAACATTATCCTTAACATTATCACTAGGTTCATGTTCATCACCAGATTGTGTTTCAGCATCAGAAATAGAAATATCATTAGGATTCTCATGTGTGTCTACAATAGGTTCACTAGAAGCATGCAAAGTCCTATCATTTTTCTTTTTCTTCTTTTTAGAAGGACTAGGTGCATATAAATTATTTCTCTGAGAATATTGCTCAATTCTCTTAGGGTGGCCTTCAGGATACAAAGGTTCCTGAGTCATTCTACCAGTTCTAGTAGCCACTCTAACAGCAAAATCATGTTTATTATTTAATTCATCGAGCAAATCACTTTGAGCTTTAAGTACTTGTTCTGCTTAAGTGGTAACCATGGAAGCATATTTGCTAATGAGCTTAAGTTCACCTTTAACTCTAGCCATATAATCACTCAAGCGTCCAATCATGTAAGTGTTACTCTTTAATTCTCTACCAACATAAGCATCGAAACTTTCTTGTCTAGTCATAAAGTCATCAAATTCATCTAACCATTGGCTAGGAAACTTAGTAGAAGGGATTTTAACTTTATCATATCTATAGAGAGAATTTACCTTTACTACCTGTGAAGGGTTATCAAGACCATGTGTTTCTTCAATAGGTGGTATATAAGACCATGTATTTCTTCAACAGGAGGTAAATTCTTAACATCTTCAGCTTCAATACCTTTTTCTTTCATAGATTTCTTTGTCTCTTGCATATCTTCAGGACTGAGAAATAAAACTCCCCTTTTCTTCGGAGTTGGTTTAGGAATTGAATCAGGAGTTGGCTCAATTGGCTCAGGGAGAGTCCAAATATTTTCATTAGTCAACATATTATTCAATAACAATTCAGCTTGGTCGACTGTTCTGTCCCTGAAAAGACAACCAGCACAACTATCCAAGTGGTCCTTGGAAGCATCGGTTAGTCCATTATAAAAGATATCAAGTATTTCATTTTTTAAGAGGATGATCAGGCAAAGCATTAAGTAATCGGAGAAGCCTCCCCAAGCTTGTGGGAGACTTTCTTCTTTGATTTGCACAAAATTATATATTTCCCTCAAAGCAGCTTGCTTCTTATGAGCGGAGAAATATTTAGCAGAGAAGTAATAAATCATATCCTGGGGACTACGCACACAACCAGGATCAAGAGAATTAAACCAAGTTTTAGCATCACCCTTTAATGAGAATGGAAATATCTTAAGGATATAATAGTAGCGAGATTTCTCATCATTAGTCAATAGGGTGGCTATATCATTCAATTTAGTAAGATATGCCACAACAGTTTCAACTTCATAGCCATAAAAAGGATCATATTCAACCAAAGTAATTATCTCAAGATCGACAGAGAATTCATAATCCTTATCAGTAACAAAGATAGGTGAAGTGGCAAAAGCAGGGTCATATTTCATTCTAGCATTTAGAGATTTCTGTTTCCATTTAGCTAATAACTTCTTAAGATCATATCTATCATTGCAAGCAAGAATAGCTCTAGCAGTTTCTTCATCCATAACATAACCCTCAGGAACAATAGGCAATTCATACTAAGGGGGAGAACCTTCATCATCACTATCTTCAATAATATCATCTTCAATAATTTCATTCTCTCTAACCCTAGCAAGTTGTTCATCTAGAAATTCACCTAATGGCAAAGTAGTATCAAGCACAGAAGTAGTTTCATCATAAGTATCATGCATAGCAGTGGCATCATCAATAACATGCATCATATCAGAAGTCATAGCAGTAGCAGGTTTAGGTGTCGCAAGCTTACTCAAAACAGAAGGAGAATCTAGTGCAGAGCTAGATGGCAGTTCCTTACCTCCCGTCGTAGTTGAGGGAAAAATCTTAGTTCTTTCGTCTTTCAAGTTCTTCATAGTGACCAGCAAATATAAATCCCAAGTGACTCAAAGAATAGAGCTATGCTCCCCGGCAACGGCGCCAGAAAATAATCTTGATAACCCACAAGCATAGGGGATCGCAAAAGTTTTCGAGGGTAGAGTATTCAACCCAAATTTATTGATTCGACACAAGGGGAGCCAAAGAATATTCTCAAGTATTAGTAGTTGAGTTGTCAATGCAACCACACTTGGATAACTTAGTATCTGCAGCAAAATATTTAGTAGTAAAGTAGTATGGAAGTAACGGTAAAAATGGCAAAAGTAGCGATAGCAGTTTTGTAGTAATTGTAATAGTAGCAACAGTAAAGTAAATAAGCAAAGCACAATATGTGAAAAGCTCGTAGGCATTGGATCAATGATGGATAATTATGTCGGATGCGATTCCTCATGTAATAGTTATAACATAGGGTGACACAGAACTAGCTCCAGTTCATCAAAGTAATGTAGGCATGTATTCCGAATATAGTCATACATGCTTATGGAAAAGAACTTGCATGGCATCTTTTGTCCTACCCTCCGGTGGCAGCGGGGTCCTAATGGAAACTAAGGGATATTAAGGCCTCCTTTTAATAGAGTACCGGACCAAAGCATTAACACATAGTGAATACATGAACTCCTCAAACTACGGTAATCACCGAGAAGTATCCCGATTATTGTCACTTCAGGGTTGTCGGATCATATCACATAATAGGTGACTATAGACTTGCAATATAGGATCAAGAACTCAAATATATTCATGAAAACATTATAGGTTCAGATCTGAAATCATGGCACTCGGGCCCTAGTGACAAGCAGTAAGCATAACATAGCCAACATCAATCTCAAAACATAGTGGATACTAGGGATCAAACCCTAACAAAACTAACTTGATTACATGGTAAATCTCATCCAACCCATCATCGTCTAGCCAGCCTACGATGGAATTACTCACGCACGGCAGTGAGCATCATCAAATTAGTGATTGAGGATGGTTGATGATGATGATGGCGATGAATCCCCCTCTCCGGAGCCCCGAACGGAGTCCAGATCAGCCCTCCCGAGAGAAATTAGGGCTTGGCGGCGGCTCCGTATCGTAAAACGCGATGAAACTTTCTCTCTGATTTTTTCTCCGCGAAAGAGAATATATGGAGTTGGAGTTGAGGTCGGTGGACATCCAGGGGGTCCACGAGGCAGGGGCACGCCCAGGGGGATGGGGCGCGCCCCCACCCTCGTGGAAAGGGTGTGGCCCCCCTAGCCTTGATTCTTTCGCCAGTATTTTTTTAAATTTTCCAAAAATAATCTCCGAGGAGTTTCAGGTCATTCCGAGAACTTTTGTTTCTGCACAAAGATAACACCATCGCAATTCTGCTGGAAACAACGTCAGTCCGGGGTAGTTTCATTCAAATCATGCAAGTTAGAGTCCAAAACAAGGGCAAAAGTGTTTGGAAAAGTGGAAACGTATCACCGAAACAGCGGGGTCCTTATGGAAACTAAGGGATATTAAGGCCTCCTTTTAATAGAGTACCGGACAAAGCATTAACACATAGTGAATACATGAACTCCTCAAACTACGGTCATCACCGAGAAGTATCCCAATTATTGTGTCACGCCCAATATGCGACCCTATCCAAAAGGAACTCGAAGGTCCCACCAAGGATAGACCCGCATATTGGAACGCTTTTGCAAGGTGGATATCATTACATCAACATTACATAATAGATGGGGATACATACAAGAGGCATACAATGTCACATGAATACAACAATACAACATACATAAGACCAACATCCGGCTACGGATGAAACACAAACAGAAGCTCAAACGACATCCACCCTGCTAGCCCAGGCTGCCGACCTGGAACCTATCCCCTGATCGAAGAAGAAGCAGAAGAAGAACTCCAAACAAGTAAACATCGCTCTCGCGTCATGATCATCGCATAACCTGTACCTGCAACTGTTGTTGTAGTAATCTGTGAGCCACGAGGACTCAGCAATCCCATTACCATGGGTATCAAGACTAGCAAAGCTTAATGGGAAAGGAAGGGGTAAAGTGGTGAGGTTGCAGCAGCGGCTAAGCAAGTATGGTGGCTAACATACGCAAATGAGAGCGAGAAGAGAAACAAAGGAACGGTCGTGAAACTAGCAATGATCAAGAGGTGATCCTGAACTCCTACTTATGTCAAACGTAACACAGAAACCGTGTTCACTTCCCGGACTTCGCCGAGAAGAGACCATCACGGCTACACACGCGGTTGATGCGTTTTAATTCGGATCAAGTGTCAAGTTATCTACAACCGGACATTAACAAATTCCCATCTGCCACATAACCGCGGGCACGGCTCTCGAAAGTTTATACCCTGCAGGGGTGTCCCAACTTAGCCCATGACAAGCTCTCGCGATCAACGAAGGAATAGACCTTCTCCCAGGAAGACCCGATCAGTCTCGGAATCCCGGTTTACAAGACATTTCAACAATGGTAAAACAAGACCAGCAAAGCCACCCGATGCGCCGACAATCCCGATAGGAGCTGCACATATCTCGTTCTCAGGGCAACACCGGATGAGACTAGCTACGAGTAAAACCAGACTTCGAGTTTCCCCGAGGTGGCCCCGCAGGCAGCTCGGTTCGGACCAACACTTAGACAAGCACTGGCCCGGGGGGGCTATAATAAATATGACCCTTGGGTTAATTACTCCCAAGGGAAAAGGTAGGTGGTGGTGAGGCAAATGGTAAAACCAAGGTCGGGCCTTGCTGGACAAGTTTTATTCAAAGCGAACTGTCAGGGGGGGGGTCCCATAAATCACCCAACCGCGTTAGGAACGCAAAATCCGGGAACATAACACCGGTATGACGGAAACTAGGGCGCCAAGAGTGGAACAAAACACCAGGCATAAGGCCGAGCCTTCCACCCTTTACCAAGTATATAGATGCATTAATAATATAAGAGATATTGTGATATCCCAACATAAACCCTGTCCACCATGGAGCAATCTTCAACTTCACCTGCAACTAGAAACGCTATAAGAGGGGCTGAGCAAAGCGGTAACATAGCCAAACAACGGTTTGCTAGGAGTGGTGTCAAAGGTTAGAGGTTCATGGCAATTTGGGAGGCTTGATGAGCAAAAGATAGGTAACGCAGCATAGCGATAGAACGAAGCAACTAGCATAGCAATGATAGTAGTGAGATCCAGGGTAGCGGTCATCTTGCCTGAAATCCCGCAAGGAAGAAGAACGAGTCCATGAAGAAGATGAAGCCACGAAGACGAACCACACGTAGACGAACGCATCCTCACGATCACAACGAAACGGGAACTATCGAGAAGAAGCACACAACATGGTAAACACACCACACATGAACAAGACATGATGCACAACAAGCATGATGCATGAGAAAGCTAGATGAGGCTACTCATGGCAAGAGATGATGCAAACAAGAACAACACATCAAGGCAAGTTTAAATGAGGCCGGAAACAACATATAACCATTCCGGTAAGTCCTCATATGCATATTTCGAAATTGGTCCAGATCTGAATAAACCTTATGTTCAAGTTGTTAAACAGCAAGTTAAGATGCACCACGATGATCTACACGAGATTCTAGTCAAGTTACATATAAAGTTCATTAGATTCGGAGCTACGACCTAGAAGATATGAGCAAAACAAGTTAATCATGGCATTGATGCAAAATGCACTCAAACATCAAGCAAACACCTCAAACATGGATGCAACATGATAATATGGAACAACATGCAAAAACAAGCAAGTTTCATATAGAGCACACTCAAAACGGAGAAACCGTGCAACACATACACTCCAAACATGATATAGCAACAATCTGTCCAAAACAGCAACTAGGCATATTGCAAGCATCAAAACAATAAGCTACAGCACCCCAACATAAGAACAAAAGGCATGGGCATGAAGTACAGGTAAAGTATAACAAAACATGAACACTGAGCTATCTCCAGAAATCACTAGAACATGCTCCAAAACACATGGTAAGATTGCAAATAATAAAAGTTCCAGACTTTGCAGAAATAACATCAGGTTGCAATGTTTAGAGCTATCAAACAACATGCTACAGGAACATATCATGGCAAACAAAGGCATGGCATGAATCTACTAAAAGCATAGATCAAAAGTCCCTTACTGACCATAAGCCAAAAAGGCATAGAAAATATGATGGCACCCATGTAAACATGGCAAGTTATATTACAGATTCAAACATGGCAGGAACAACAATAAGTAGGCATGTTTGTGAGCTTGAACCACTCACCACAGAGCAATACATGGCATGGCAAGACAACCAACAGTAAGAAGACATGTTTATGAAGCTATACATGGCAAGAACAAGTTCATAGGGTGCATGGATCACTAGGAAAACACATGGAAACAACTGAACTTAATGTTAACAGGCTGACAGCAATATCATCAAGCAACTTGAGAGCAAGATTACAACAAGCTACGGCAACCTATAAATGCAACCAGGGGCATGGATGGATAGAGCAAGACATTTATATCAAAACATGTTTATAGAACAACTCCAGATTATGCATAGAATGATTAGTAGAAGCATGTTTACATAGCAACAAAATATAACAGAATCTGTCAGGAAAACAGCAACAGCAACTATCCTACTTAGCAAGCTCGATGCACTTAGAACACAACTCACAAAAATACATGGTTAACACCTCTGGAAAGATGGCATGGCATAGATCAACATACATGTAGACATCAACCTCATAGGATGCACACATCAAACATGGCAAAAATGATAAATGAGCAAGTTATAACAGTTTCAACAGATTAACATCAACATGCACTCTTCCAACAGCATTTCGGGAATCAAGATGAGCTCAAACGAAAATAATGCAATGGAATGAAATGAAGTACTCGTCGAGACGAACAATTTGACATATTACACGCACGAAATGGAGCTACGGATGCAGAGATACAATGCGATGAACATGGCATGATAATACTGGAATCTAGGGACTTAGTGGAATTTTACCTCCGGGAAAAGTCAACCCGGGACGGAGGGATCCGGGACGGCACGGTACAGGACGGGGACGAGGGCGTTTGGACGAGATCCCGGTGGATCTCATCTACCTTCTTCTCCGGCGAGGGCGGCGGCGAACTCCGGCGAGGAGGAGGCCGGAGCAGGCACGGGAGGACGGCGGGGCGCCGGGGACGACCGAATCCGGTCTGGCCCGACCGGATCCGCGGCGAGGCGGCACGGCTACCGGCGAGGAGGGCCGGTGGAGAGGCGGCGCGAGGCGGCGGCGGCCATGCGGGCGGCCGGAGGAGGGCGGCGCCTGCCGGCGGAGAGGAGGCGGCGGAGGCCATGCGGGAGGCGAGGAGGCGGCCAGGACGCGGCGGCGGCGTCCGGCGGCCGACGCGAGCGCGCGGCGGCGGGCGCGGAGCGGGTGGCGGCGGACGGGCCTCGCGGGCCCGCTGCGGGCTCGCGGGCCGGCGGCGGCGCGTGGGTGGCTGGGGCCACGCGGCAGCTTCGGATTGGGCGCGGGACGGCGGTTGGACATGTCCGGTCGTCGGCGGACATGTCCGGCTGCGCGGAGGGGGAGTTGCTAGGGTTAGGGGCGATTTGATCCGCGAATTTGGAGGGGGAGGGCATATTTATAGGTAGAGGGAGCTAGGAGAGTCCAAATGAGGAGCGGTTTTCGGCCACGCAATCGTGATCGAACGACCGAGAGCATGGAGGGGATTTTGCTGGGCTTTGGGCCACTTTGGAAGGGGTGTTGGGCTGCAACAAAAGAGGCCTTTGCGGTTACCCGGTTAACCGTTGGAGTATCAAACGACCTCCGAATGGCACGAAACTTGACAGGCGGTCTACCGGTACTATACCAAGGCCGCTTGGCAAACCTCGGGCCATTTCGAGAAAGTTTAACACCCGCTCACAACGAGAGACAAAAGGGGAACGCCGGAGGGCATAGGAGTGCCGGATTGCAAAACGGACAACGGAGAAAATGCTCGGATGCATGAGACGAACACGTATGCAAAATGAGATGCACATGATGACATGATATGAAATGCATATGCTGACATGGCAAAGTGCAACACGCAAGCAAATGACATGGCAACGACGGCGAATAACTGGCAGACACCTGGCGCATCGAATCCGGGGCATTACAACACTCCTCCACTAACAAGAGATCTCGTCCCGAGATCTTAGGACCGAGACGGAAGGGAAAAGGGAAGAGGTGAAACAAGAACTCAAGAGAAGAAGTAAAGAAAATCGAGAGCACTCGGGAAGAAGAGAGGAACGATGAGAATGACGAGAATCAAAAGCTCATGGAAACAAGATAGACTATGAAACAACTCCTGTTAGAACGAGTTAGAAACGAATAAGACTGAAAGGATTTAGGTAGCACTCCGGCTCAAACATGGGGGAATAGAACACGAGCTCGAGAGGATGGAATGGTACTTGATGAAGACATGACACAAAACCTCCGGAAAGAATTGAATTTTTTTTTTGAAAAGAACTTAGAAGGAAGGATTGAACGGAGTTGTTGAGAAAAACAACAACGAAAAGAATAGGCTTGTTGTGGACTTATGGATAACATCTCAAAATTATGAGGTGATCTCCGACCACAAGCGGAAATGATTGGATAGCTGAGAAGAACGAAGAAATGCAAAACTCCACTTCCAAAGGATATGGAGAATTAATTACACTTCAAGACGCGAGCAGAACAGATACTTGAATTCTACCAACAAGAATCTTGAGGAACTCTTGAAGAATGAATTAAATCCTGAAGAACGCCATGAAGAACTCCGGTGACAAAAGACAATGAGATAGAGTTGAAGGATGAAAGAATAAGATGAGCCTTGCGATGATTTAGATGGAGGTTCCGACCAGATAGCCGAGGAAAATTTGAACTCCGGAAAAGAAAAGATGAAAACACTAGGAACTAGAATTTATTCACCAAGAACAAACTCCAAAGGAAAGGGATTACTCACTTGGATGAAATAAGAATAAGATTTATTGTATGCTTATCCTTCATCAAATTAAATTGATGACAAGCAATGGATTTTTGCATACTACTTATTCTTCTTGAAAAGGATTGAGAAGTGATATATCACAAACTTGAGACGGTCTTCATGAACCACCGGTAGGATTGGAAAGAACGAAAGGATTAAAATGATAATCAAGGAAAAAGAATCTTGAACGAACCACCGTAAGAATTCGAAAATGACTGACAAAAGAGAATGAATCACCGGGAAGAATTAGAAGAACCAATATGCTAGAGGGGATATAGATGCAAAAGAATAAAGAGATCATGAGATGATTAAAGAACACTTGAACGAAGCACTGGGATAAATAGAGAATGATAACTGGAATGATGGCCTCCGGTAAAAAGAAATGGAAAAACAACTCCTGACATACTCCAAATGGGTAAGAAAAGAATATCTGACAAATGGAATAATCCGAGAGGATAATATGAAGCTAGAACCACGAAATTTCGAGAGAACGGACAAGGTTTAAGAGGAACTCTTCTTCGGTCTTCGAATGATGACGGGAAAAACCACCAAAATTACTAGGATACTCCGGGAGGATGAAAAGCGAAGAGGTTGAGCCAACAATGAAATGATTTGAAATCGATCTTGGAAAGGCATCTGACTGATGAAATCATACTTACGTTAGACTTGAAAAGAAATTGGAATGGCTCTGGAATAATTAGAAGAGTCAGGTAAGATTCTGGAAAAAGACCTGTGGGTTAGGGCCCACTAAAGAGAAAACACCGTTGGAAAGGGATTGTTGAACAGGTAGATGATGCACCGAAACAATTGAAATATTTGAATGAGGTGATAACCTCGAATTAATTCAAACACAGACAAATCTCCTGAGATATCTTGAACACTCCGGAAGGATAAACTGATGAGAGGCGAACGAGCAGGGAAAAACACTTGAGCCGCTGAAAAGAATGTGACCAACCCGAAAACTAGAATTAAGTCCACCGGAAAGAAAAAGAGATGAAGAATGACGAACGAGACGGGAATTCACCGGTAGAAATAATTGACGAAAGACTGAAGAGGCTCCGTACGAATGAAATTGATACTCGAAACAAACTCAGGCTCCGGGAAGAAGAGGGTGGGAGGGCGGGAAAACTAAGGCAACTTGGAAGGGGGAACCGATGAATATCTTGAAGAGAAAACACCGATTGAAATCACTGAGGAAAGAAAACAAAGACTTCGCACGAGTAGGATGGATACTCGATTACGGATTCCGGTTCCGAGAGGAAGAAGGGTGGGCGGGTGGGAAAAAAAGGACAACTTCGGACAGACAAACAACATCGATCGAAAAGAGCTAAGGATTGAACCCGCAAAGACAAAGAGGTTCGAGTCATCTTGACGAGAAATGCACCGGATGAAAAGAGCTGAGGAACAACGATCGGAAAACCAACTGCGTGATCCTAAAGAAAAATTTGAAGGGGAAGAGGAGTAATCCAAAACACCTACGTCAAGATTCCTCACCAGAGCGACGAAGAGGCTGAGGAGTAAAAAGAATTCCTACTCTCCGATATAACTAGACTCCGAAAACAGTTTTCTTCTAGACTCAACAACGGCCAAACTACACGATCAATCAAGGAGGCTCCTAAGGTCGGTCGGGGCTCTGATACCAACTTGTCACGCCCAATATGCGACCCTATCCAAAAGGAACTCGAAGGTCCCACCAAGGATAGACCCGCATATTGGAACACTTTTGCAAGGTGGATATCATTACATCAACATTACATAATAGATGGGGATACATACAAGAGGCATACAATGTCACATGAATACAACAATACAACATACATAAGACCAACATCCGGCTACGGATGAAACACAAACAGAAGCTCAAACGACATCCACCCTGCTAGCCCAGGCTGCCGACCTGGAACCTATCCCCTGATCGAAGAAGAAGCAGAAGAAGAACTCCAAACAAGTAAACATCGCTCTCGCGTCATGATCATCGCATAACCTGTACCTGCAACTGTTGTTGTAGTAATCTGTGAGCCACGAGGACTCAGCAATCCCATTACCATGGGTATCAAGACTAGCAAAGCTTAATGGGAAAGGAAGGGGTAAAGTGGTGAGGTTGCAGCAGCGGCTAAGCAAGTATGGTGGCTAACATACGCAAATGAGAGCGAGAAGAGAAACAAAGGAACGGTCGTGAAACTAGCAATGATCAAGAGGTGATCCTGAACTCCTACTTATGTCAAACATAACACAGAAACCGTGTTCACTTCCCGGACTCCGCCGAGAAGAGACCATCACGGCTACACACGCGGTTGATGTGTTTTAATTCGGATCAAGTGTCAAGTTATCTACAACCGGACATTAACAAATTCCCATCTGCCACATAACCGCGGGCACGGCTCTCGAAAGTTTATACCCTGTATGGGTGTCCCAACTTAGCCCATGACAAGCTCTCGCGATCAACGAAGGAATAGACCTTCTCCCAGGAAGACCCGATCAGTCTCGGAATCCCGGTTTACAAGACATTTCAACAATGGTAAAACAAGACCAGCAAAGCCGCCCGATGCGCCGACAATCCCGATAGGAGCTGCACATATCTCGTTCTCAGGGCAACACCGGATGAGAATAGCTACGAGTAAAACCATACTTCGAGTTTCCCCGAGGTGGCCCCGCAGGCAGCTCGGTTCGGACCAACACTTAGACAAGCACTGGCCCGGGGGGGCTATAATAAAGATGACCCTTGGGTTAATTACTCCCAAGGGAAAAGGTAGGTGGTGGTGAGGCAAATGGTAAAACCACGGTCGGGCCTTGCTGGACAAGTTTTATTCAAAGCGAACTGTCAGGGGGGGGTCCCATAAATCACCCAACCGCGTTAGGAACGCAAAATCCGGGAACATAACACCGGTATGGCGGAAACTAGGGCGGCAAGAGTGGAACAAAACACCAGGCATAAGGCCGAGCCTTCCACCCTTTACCAAGTATATAGATGCATTAATAATATAAGAGATATTGTGATATCCCAACATAAACCCTGTCCACCATGGAGCAATCTTCAACTTCACCTGCAACTAGCAACGCTATAAGAGGGGCTGAGCAAAGCGTTAACATAGCCAAACAACGGTTTGCTAGGAGTGGTGTCAAAGGTTAGAGGTTCATGGAAATTTGGGAGGCTTGATGAGCAAAAGATAGGTAACGCAGCATAGCGATAGAACGAAGCAACTAGCATAGCAATGATAGTAGTGAGATCCAGGGTAGCGGTCATCTTGCCTGAAATCCCGCAAGGAAGAAGAACGAGTCCATGAAGAAGATGAAGCCACGAAGACGAACCACACGTAGACGAACGCATCCTCACGATCGCAACGAAACGGGAACTATCGAGAAGAAGCACACAACATGGTAAACACACCACACATGAACAAGACATGATGCACAACAAGCATGATGCATGAGAAAGCTAGATGAGGCTACTCATGGCAAGATATGATGCAAACAAGAACAACACATCAAGGCAAGTTTAAATGAGGCCGAAAACAACATATAACCATTCCGGTAAGTCCTCATATGCATATTTCGAAATTGGTCCAGATCTGAATAAACCTTATGTTCAGGTTTTTAAACAGCAAGTTAAGATGCACCACGATGATCTACACGAGATTCTAGTCAAGTTACATATAAAGTTCATTAGATTCGGAGCTACGACCTAGAAGATATGAGCAAAACAAGTTAATCATAGCACTGATGCAAAATGCACTCAAACATCAAGCAAACACCTCAAACATGGATGCAACATGATAATATGGAACAACATGCAAAAACAAGCAAGTTTCATATAGAGCACACTCAAAACGGAGCAACGGTGCAACACATATACTCCAAACATGATATAGCAACAATCTGTCCAAAACAGCAACTAGGCATATTGCAAGCATCAAAACAATAAGCTACAGCACCCTAACATAAGAACAAAAGGCATGGGCATGAAGTACAGGTAAAGTATAACAAAACATGAACACTGAGCTATCTCCAGAAATCACTAGAACATGCTCCAAAACACATGGTAAGATTGCAAATAATAACAGTTTCAGACTTTGCAGAAATCACATCAGGTTGCAATGTTTAGAGCTATCAAACAACATGCTACAGGAACATATCATGGAAAACAAAGGCATGGCATGAATCTACAAAAATCATAGATCAAAAGTCCCTTACTAACCATAAGCCAAAAAGGCATAGAAAATATGATGGCACCCATGTAAACATGGCAAGTTATATTACAGATTCAAACATGGCAGGAACAACAATAAGTAGGCATGTTTGTGAGCTTGAACCACTCACCACAGAGCAATACATGGCATGGCAAGGCAACCAACAGTAACAAGACATGTTTATGAAGCTATACATGGCAAGAACAAGTTCATAGGGTGCATGGATCACTAGGAAAACACATGGAAACAACTGAACTTAATGTTAACAGGCTGACAACAACATCATCAAGCAACTTTAGAGCAAGATTACAACAAGCTACGGCAACCTATAAATGCAACCAGGGGCATGGATGGATAGAGCAAGACATTTATATCAAAACATGTTTATAGAACAACTTCAGATTATGCATAGAATGATTAGTAGAAGCATGTTTACATAGCAACAAAATATAACAGAATCTGTCAGGAAAACAGCAACAGCAACTACCCTACTTAGCAAGCTCGATGCACTCAGCACACAACTCACAAAAATACATGGTTAACACCTCTGGAAAGATGGCATGGCATAGATCAACATACATGTAGACATCAACCTCATAGGATGCACACATCAAACATGGCAAAAATGATAAATGAGCAAGTTATAACAGTTTCAGCAGATTAACATCAACATGCACTCTTCCAACAGCATTTCGGGAATCAAGATGAGCTCAAATGAAAATGATGCAATGGAATGAAATGAAGTACTCGTCGAGGCGAACAATTTGACATATTACACGCATGAAACGGAGCTACGGATGCAGAGATACAATGCGATGAACATGGCATGATAATACTGGAATCTGGGGACTTAGTGGAATTTTACCTCAGGGAAAAGTCAACCCGGGACGGAGGGATCCGGGACGGCACGGTACAGGACGGGGACGAGGGCGTTTGGACGAGATCCCGGTGGATCTCATCCACCTTCTTCTCCGGCGAGGGCGGCGGCAAACTCCGGCGAGGAGGAGGCTGGAGCAGGCACGGGAGGACGGCGGGGCGCTGGGGACGACCGGATCCGGTCCGGCCCGACCGGATCCGCGGCGAGGCGGCACGGCTACCGGCGAGGAGGGCCGGTGGAGAGGCGGCGCGAGGCGGCGGCGGCCATGCGGGCGGCCGGAGGAGGGCGACGCCGGCCGGCGGAGAGGAGGCGGCAGAGGCCATGCGGGAGGCGAGGAGGCGGCCAGGACGCGGCAGCGGCGTCCGGCGGCCGACGTGAGCGGGCGGCGGCGGGCGCGGAGCGGGCAGCGGCGGACGGGCCTCGCGGGCCCGTTGCGGGCTCGCGGGCCGGCGGCGGCGCGCGGGTAGCCGGGGCCACGCGGCAGCTTCGGATTGGGCGCGGGACGGCGGCTGGACGTGTCCGGCCGTCGGCGGACATGTCCGGCTGCGCGGGGGAGGGGGGAGTTGCTAGGGTTAGGGGTGATTTGATCCGCGAATTTGGAGGGGGAGGGCATATTTATAGGTAGAGGGAGCTAGGAGAGTCCAAATGAGGAGCGGTTTTCGGCCACGTGATCGTGATCGAATGATCGAGAGCATGGAGGGGATTTTGCTGGGCTTTGGGCTGCTTTGGAAGGGGTGTTGGGCTGCAACAAAAGAGGCCTTTGCGGTTACCCGGTTAATCGTTGGAGTATCAAACGACCTCCGAATGGCACGAAACTTGACAGGCGGTCTACCGGTACTATACCAAGGCCGCTTGGCAAACCTCGGGCCATTCCGAGAAAGTTTAACACCCGCTGACAACGAGAGACAAAAGGGGAACGCCGGAGGGCATAGGAGTGCCGGATTGCAAAACGGACAACGGGGAAAATGCTCGGATGCATGAGACGAACACGTATGCAAAATGAGATGCACATGATGAAATGATATGAAATGCATATGCTGACATGGCAAAGTGCAACACGCAAGCAAATGACATGGCAACGACGGCGAATAACTGGCAGACACCTGGCGCATCGAATCCGGGGCGTTACATATTGTCTCTTCGGGGTTGTCGGATCATAACACATAATAGGTGACTATAGACTTGCAAGATAGGATCATGAACTCACATATATTCATGAAAACATAATAGGTTCAGATCAGAAATCATGGCACTCGGGCCCTAGTGACAAGCATTAAGCATAGCAAGGTCATATCAACATTAATCTCAGAACATAGAGGATACTAGGGATCAAACCCTAATAAAACTAACTTAATTACATTGTAAATCTCATCCAACCCATCACCGTCTAGAAAGCCTACGATGGAATTACTCATGCACAGCGGTGAGCATCATGAAATTGGTGATGGAGGATGGTTGATGATGATGACGGCGATGAATCCCCCTCTCCGGAGCCCCGAACGGACTCGATCAGCCCTCCCGAGAGAGATTAAGGCTTGGCGGCGGCTCCGTATCGTAAAACGTGAAATCTTTCTCTCTGACTTTTTTCTCCGCGAAAGCAAATATATGGAGTTGGAGTTGAGGTCGGTGGACGTCCAGGGGGCCCACGAGGCAGGGGGCGCGCCCCCACCCTCGTGGACAGGATGTGGGCCCCTTCACGCTGATTCTTTCGCCAATATTTTTTATTAATTCTGAAAAGTTGCTCCGTGGATTTTCAGGTCATTCTGAGAACTTTTATTTCTGCACAAAAATAACACCATGGCAGTTTTGCTGAAAACAGCCTCAGCCCGGGTTAGTTCCATTCAAATAATGCAAGTTAGAGTCCAAAACAAGGGCAAAAGTGTTTGGAAAAGTAGATACGACGGAGACGTATCAACTTCTAGTGTTCTTTGTACTGGCATAATGGTCGATGAATTGATCAGAAGTTATTGCGATAGAAAAGACAGAATTATCGCTTTAAACCCTAGCCCAGTCCTATATACCCTTGTCCAAAGCCAAACACACAAGTCTATGAAAATTACTAGTTATTAAGGGGTACCCCTTGCAAAGGCCACCATCATCTTCTCAGGCGTGGACAAAGTGGCACACTGCGTGTGCATCTCTTGTCGCAACCTGAGTATTTTTCCTTTCTTTGTATATTCATTTATTCAAAATGTTTTATCTCTTGAACCGTGCATTCAAATCCTGAACTGTTTCACTATTCGAGATTTTTAAAACTAGATACCATGTTAATAGGTTTCAATGAACTTTTTTCATGTTGGAAACTAAAAAGAAAAAAAATCCGGTAACAAAAACGAAAACAAAAAAAATCAACTAATGATAAAAATGGATAATGAAAAAAAAATTGAAAAAGGAGCCAAGAAGCACAATTCGTTTTTTTACCTTTTTCCCCTTTTGGAGAAGCACATTATTTTTCCAAAAAGCATAGGCATGCTTCTCGCGAAAGCAAATTTGTGCTTCCACAAAAAGTATTGCTGTGATTTTCGTGAAAGCACATATTTTCCCCTTTTCGAGAAGTTCTTCTCACGGATGCAAATTTGTGCTTCCACGAGAAGCAAACTTGTACTTCTCATGGAAGCACATATTTTTTCCTCCTTTTTGAGAAGCATAATTGCGCTCCCCGTGGAAGCAAATATGTGCTCCCATGACAAGCACACAAACATATTTATTTCCCGAGCACCATAGCTGTGCTTCAAAAAAGAAACCTAAAGAAAACAATTTTTTTTCAAAACGTAGGAAAAATTAGGCATAGACCAAAAAGCCAAAAAAAACATTAGAAACCCGAAAACACATAAAAAACAGAAAATCCAGAGGGAGCATCCAACACGCTACATGTGGCGTCGGCTGGATGCATCATTTGGTGTGCTCTTAGCCCACAAAAAGGATCCTTGTGGTTCGTGCTAGGGCTAACCTTTAGTATTTTGTTTTTAATAGTTTAGATTGCTTATCACATGTTTCACATGGTGAGGGCTAACCTTTAGTTAGTTGCTCTCGCAAGTCTAATTGAAATTTTTGTCTCGTATACTTGTTTGTTTTTTAAGCCGAAATGAAGCCTGTCCTTAAAAAAACCGAAATGAAGCCTAATCAAAAAAGAACCAGCCCAACATCCAAATAGTCCTATAGCCCAGAACACAATGATGGGCCAACAGGCTAACATTTCATGGCCCTTACGAAACGAGAGATTTTTAGAGCCCTCACCGCATCCCTAGAGAGGCAGACTGCAAAACAAAAGCAAGCCGCCGGCCCTAGTTCGTTTCAGTGCCTCGCCTGTGCAGTCTCCACCACATGAACTTGCCACCATGACGGCGGCTCCTCTTTTATCGTTGATGGATGCGGCGACGACGACGGCGACGGCGGTTCTAGCCCCCGGCCGAGCACCCACCAGATCCCGCATTCAGGCCGCCCCTCGCTCCCCCGCCACCGTCTCGCTGAGATGCCACCGCTCTCGGCCCCTGACCGCGGCCACTCACCGTCGTCCGCCACGTTCCACGACGAGTGCTTCATTGTCGGGGACAACATCGACACCAACCAGATCATCCCGGCCGAGCACCTGACCTTGGTGCCGTCCAAGACCGACGAGTACCGCAAGCTCGGCTCCTTCGCCTTCGTGGGCCTCCCCTCCGCGGTCTACCTGATTCCCTTTGTGGCCCCCGGCGAGGAGTCGTCCCGCTACGCCGTCATCATCGGCGGCGCCAACTTCGAGTGCGGATCCTCCCGCGAGCATGCGCCCGTCGCGCTCGGAGCCGCCGGCGCGTGCGCAGTTGTGGCCGAGGGCTACGCCCGCATCTTCTTCCGCAATTCCGTGGCCACCGGGGAGGTGTACCCCTTGGAGCTCGCGGACAGCGGTGCCAGCAAGGAGTGCAAGACCGGGGATGTGGTCACAGTGGACCTCGATAACTCGGTCTTGATTAACCACACATCCGGCAAGCAGTACAAGCTCTTTATACCCCAAAAGAAGACTAAGCTCTTTATGATGCTCAAGGGTAATCAAGTTATCACAATTTTTGGACACGATTCGATCATGAAACAATCTGCATTGGAGATTTAAATAACCATGTTCATTGCAAAGTTCACAAGGATGGCGAAAAATATTGAATTTTTCAGCGTAAACATCAAGCCTTTCTTGCAAAAATTTAGTTTCTAAATGCTTATGACTCTTGCAATATCTATTTTCCCTATTTGGTGTGTACTTGCAAACCCAATACACTCCACAAAAATCGACATACTTATAAGAGATATTTTCATCATGACTAGTGCAATCATCATTAGTACTATGGATATTCAAAGAGCTCATACTAACAACATTGCGATCATGCTCATCATTCAAAGATTTAGTGCCAAACATTTTATAGACTTCTTCTTCTAGCACTTGAGCACAATTTTTTGTTCCATCATTCTCACGAAAGATATTAAAAAGATGAAGCGTATGAGACAAACTCAATTCCATTTTTTGTAGTTTTCTTTTATAGACTAAACTAGTGACAAAACAAGAAACAAAAAGATTCGATTGCAAGATCTAAAGATATATCTTCAAGCACTCACCTCCCCGGCAACGGCGCCAGAAAAGAGCTTGATGTCTACTACGCAACCTTCTTCTTGTAGACTTTGTTGGGCCTCCAAGTGCAGAGGTTTGTAGGACAGTAGCAAATTTCCCTGAAGTGGATGACCTAAGATTTATCAATCCATGGGAGGCGTAGGATGAAGATGGTCTCTCTCAAGCAACCCTGCAACCAAATAACAAAGAGTCTCTTGTGTCCCCAACACACCCAATACAATGGAAAATTGTATAGGTGCACTAGTTCGGCGAGAAGATGGTGATACAAGTGCAATATGGATGGTAGATATGAGTATTTGTAATCTGAAAATATAAAAACAGCAAGGTAACAAATGGTAAAAGTGAGCGTAAACGGTATTGCAATGCTAGGAAACAAGGCCTAGGGTTCATACTTTCACTAGTGCAAGTTCTCTCAACAATAATAACATAGCTGGATCATATAACTATCCATCAACATGCAATAAAGAGTCACTCCAAAGTCAACAATAGCGGAGAACAAACGAAGATATTATTGTAGGGTACAAAACCACCTCAAAGTTATCCTTTTTGATCGATCTATTCAAGAGTCCGTAGTAAAATAACATGAAGCTATTCTTTCCGTTCGATTTATCATAGAGTTTGTACAAGAATAACACCTTAAGACACAAATCAACCAAAACCCTAATGTCACCTAGATACTCCATTCTCACCTCAAGTATCCGTGGGCATGATTATACGATATGCATCACACAATCTCAGATTCATCTATTCAACCAACACAAAGAACTTCAAAGAGTGCCCCAAAGTTTCTACCGGGGAGTCAAGACGAAAACATGTGCCAACCCCTATGCATAAGTTCACAAAGTGAACCCGCAAGTTGATCACCAAAACATACATCAAGTAGATCACGTGAATATCCCATTGTCACCACAGATAAGCACGGCAAGACATACATCAAGTGTTCTCAAATCCTTATAGACTCAATCCGATAAGATAACTTCAAGGGAAAAACTCAATCCATTACAAGAGAGTAGAGTGGGAGAAACGTCATAATATCCAACTATAATAGCAAAGCTCGCGATACATCAAGATCGTATCACCTCAAGAACACGAGAGAGAGAGAGAGATCAAACACATAGCTACTGGTACATACCCTCAGCCCCGAGGGTGAGCTACTCCTATCTCGTCATGGAGAGCGTCGGGATGATGAAGATGGCCACCGGTGATGGATTCCCCCTCCAATGATGAAGAGTACCGGACCAAAGCATTAACACATAGCGAAGACATGAACTCCTCAAACTACGGTCATCGCCGAGAAGTATCCCGATTATTGTCACTTCGGGGTTGTCGGATCATAACACATAATAGGTGACTATAGACTTGCAAGATAGGATCAAGAACTAACATATATTCATGAAAACATAATGGGTTCAGATCTGAAATCATGGCACTCGGGCCCTAGTGACAAGCATTAAGCATAGCAAAGTCATAGCAACATCAATCTCAAAACATAGTGGATACTAGGGATCAAACCCTAACAAAACTAACTTGATTACATGCTAGATCTCATCCAACCCATTACCGTCCAGCAAGCCTACGATGGAATTACTCACACACGGCAGTGAGCATCAAGAAAATGGTGATGGAGGATGGTTGATGATGACGACGGCGACGAATCCCCCTCTCCGGAGCCCCGAACGGACTTCAGATCAGCCCTCCCGAGAGAGATTAGGGCTTGGCGGTGGCTCCATATTGTAAAACACGATGAAACTTTCTCTTTGATTTTCTTCTCCGTGAAAGAGAATATATGGAGTTGGAGTTGAGGTCGGTGGACATCCAGGGGGCCCACGAGGCAGGGGGCGCGCCCAGGGGGAGCGAGCGCGCCCCCACCCTCATGGACAGGGTGTGTGCCCCCTGGCCTTGATTCTTTCGCCAATATTTTTTATATTTTCCAAAAATAATCTCCGAGGAGTTCAGGTCATTCCGAGAACTTTTGTTTCTGCACAAAGATAACACCATGGCAATTCTGCTGAAAACAACGTCAGTCCGGGTTAGTTTCATTCAAATCATGCAAGTCAGAGTCCAAAACAAGGGCAAAAGTGTTTGGAAAATTAGATATGTTGGAGACGTATCAACTCCCCCAAGCTTAAACCTTTTCTTGTCCTCAAGCAATTCAGTTGACAAATTGAAAGTGATAAAGAAAAACTTTTACAAACTCTGTTTGCTCTTGTTGTTGTAAATATGTAAAGCCAGCATTCAAGTTGTCATCAAAGATTATGAACTAACCATATTCACAATAACACTTAGGTCTAATGTTTACTCATGTCAATGGCATAATCAACTAGCGAGCAATAATAATAAATCTCGGATGACAACACTTTCTCAAGACAATCATAATATAATATGACAAGATGGTATCTCGCTAGCCCTTTCTGAGACCGCAAAACATAAATGAAGAGCACCTTTAAAGATCAAGGACTGACTAAACATGTAATTCATGGTAAAAGAGATCCAGTCAAGTCATACCCAATATAAACTAATAGTAATGCATGCAAATGACATCGGTGCTCTCCAGCGGGTGCTTTTTAATAAGAGGGTGATGACTCGACATAAAAGTAAATAGATAGGCCCTTCGCAGAGGGAAGCATGGATTTGTAGAGGTGCCAGAGCTCGATTTTAAAATAGAGATGAATAACATTTTGAGCGGTATACTTTTACTGTCAACGCAACAACTATGAGATCTCGATATCTTCCATGCTACACACATTATAGGCGGTTCCCAAACAGACTGGTAAAGTTTATACTCCCCCACCACCAACAAGCATCAATCCGTGGCTTGCCCAAAACAACGGGTACCTCCAACTAGCAACAATCCTGAGGAAGTTTTGTTTAATTATTTTGGTTTGATTTGATCTTTTTGATCAAGGGACTGGGCATCCCAGTTACCAGCCATTTTCTCATGAATGAGGAGCGGAGTCCACTCCCCTTGAGAATAACCCACCTAGCATGGAAGATACATACAACCCTACTTGATACATGAGTTGCTCGAGCATACAAAACAGAATTTCATTTGAAGGTTTGGAGTTTGGCACAGACAAATTTACTTGCAACGGCAGGTAAATACCGCATATAGGAAGGTATGGTGGACTCGTATGGAATAACTTTGGGGTTTATGGGGTTCGGATGCACAAGCAGTATTCCCGCTTAGTACAGGTGAAGGTTAGAAAGAGACTGGGAAGCGACCAACTGACAGAGCGACAACAGTCATGAACATGCATTAAAATTAATCAACTCCGGGTGCAAGCATGAGTAGGATATAATCCACCATGAACATAAATATCGTGAAGGCTATGTTGATTTTGATTCAACTACATGCATGAACATGTGCCAAGTCGAGTCAGTCGAATCATTCAAAGGAGGATACCGCCCTATCATACCACATCACAACCATTTTAATAGCATGTTGGCAGGCAAGGTAAACCATTATAAGCTCCTAGCTAATTAAGCATGTGCCAATGTAAACCATTATAAGCTCCTATCATACCACATCACAACCATTGACTATAATCTCTAATTGTCATTGCAAACATGTTTATTCATAATAGGCTGAGTCAGGAATGATGAACTAATCATATTTACAAAAACAAGAGAGGTCGAGTTCATACCAGCTTTTCTCATCTCAATCAGTCCATCATATATCGTCATTATTGCCTTTCACTTGCACGACCGAACGGTGTGGATAATAATAATAGTGCACGTGCATTGGACTAAGCTGGAATCTGCAAGCATTCAATCCAAGGGAGAAGACAAGGTAATATGGGCTCTTTGTTAATTCAACAGTCATGCACATAAGAGGCACTAAACATTTTCATTATGGTCTTCTCCTCTCGACCCCCAAAGGAAAGAAAAAAAATACAACTATTTACACAGGAAAGCTCCCAACAAGCAAAAGAAGAACAAGAAATCTTTTGGGGTTTTCTTTTAGTTACTACTACAAGCATGGAAACTAAACTAACTATTTTTTGGTTTTTCTTAAGGTTTATCAAACACACAAGAAGAAAACTAGAAAAAGAAATTAAACTAGCATGGATAATACAATGAAAAAGTATGAGCACCGACAACTAGAATAGTGTGTGAACATGAATGTAATGTCGGTGAGAAATACGTACTCCCCCAAGCTTAGGCTTTTGGCCTAAGTTGGTCTATGGCCATGGATAGCTTGACTGATATCCGAAGTTGTAACTGGGGTTATACTGAGATGCAGCAGCCAATGCCTCCCAAGCTGCGGCATGGTGGCGAGCTGCCCCCGCTCTCCTCTCGTATTCGGTTGCCTCCTCCCTGTTTACAACGTATCTTCTTTTTGCATGATAACAAAAAGGGCAGGAGCAGGGAGAGTAACATGGATAGAGCGATGTCTGTCAAAGATTAGTCGATACTGGAGGAATTGTTCATTCCTCACAAGAAAATGATGACTGACCATAGCATTATAATCTAAATAAGTGGGAAGCAACTCCCTATCACCCTCACGTAGAGGTATACCAAGATAATTAGCAACACGGGTCGCATAAATCCCTCCAAACAAATCTCCAACTAAACCATTATTATGCAACCTACGTGCAACAATTGCCCCCAAGTTGTAATCTTTATTACCTAATACAGCACTCTTGAGAACACAAAGATCAGGAACACACATGTGACATGCTTCATCCTTACCGTTAATGCATCTACCAATGAAGAGAGCAAAATAATGTATAGCAGGAAAATGAATGCTCCCTATGGTAGCTTGTGCTATATCTCTAGATTCTCCCACGGTGATACTAGCAAGAAAGTCTTTATATTCAGATTTACGGGGTTCATTAACACTACCCCGCTGCGGGAGTTTGCAAGCAGTAGTAAAATCTTCTAAGTCCATGGTATATGATTGATGATAAATGTCAAACAGGACACTTTGAGAATTACGTGAAGATGAAAATTTAAACCTTCTCACGAATGAATCAGTCAAATAACAGTACTGAGGACATTTATCTTGCATGAAGTCCTCAAGATCGACATTACGCACATATGCATCAAATTCATCCTTGATGCCTGCATTGACCATAAACTCTTCTGACGGCCATTCACAAGGCCGCACATCAGCTTCCCTTGGTGGTTCATCGTCTTGCTCACGCATTGCGCGCCTGGGTGCTTTCTTTCTTGAAGAACCACCTTGGTACATTTTCCTAGACATATTTCTTCCTCTGAAAAATTTCTGAAATTTTTAGTAACTCAAAATAAAAGTGAATCAAACTCAATAAAACTGATAGCAGCTACTCCCACAAGTGCCTAGAGCCTATATCATGCATTAGAATTACTTGGGACCTCATAAATTTAACATGCAAGATCAAGAACAGGGTCACCTAGGCAGCAAAAATTTGCAATGAATAAAGCACTAGAACAACAACTAATTGGACCATTGGAGGAGTCACATACCAAAGAACAATCTCCCAAAGCAGTTTTGTGAATGGAGCTTTGAGCAAGGAGATCGAAAATGGCAGCAAAGTGAGCTAGAACTCGTGCTTGAGCTGGATGGTGATTTTTTGGGGAGGAAGAAGAAGTGTGTGGGTGCAGGAATAAGTGGAGGGGGCCACCATGGGCCCACGAGGCAGGGGGCGCGCCCTGTAGGGGTGGGCGCACCCTGGACCCTCATGGCCAGGTGCTTGCCCCCCTGTTGTGTTCTCAGTGCCTAAAATCCTCAAATATTCCATAAAAAATCATACTAAATTGGCAGGGCATTTGGAGAACTTTTATTTTTGGGATATTTTTTATTGCATGGATAATTCAAAAAACTGACAGAAAATACTATTTTTGCTTTATTTATTCTAAATAACAAAAAGTAAAAAGAGGGTACAAAAGGTTGTGCCTTCTCGTTTCATCCATCTCATGCTCATCAAAAGGAACCCACTAACAAGGTTGATCAAGTCTTGTTAACAAACTCATTCCGAATAACATGGAACCGGAGAAATTTCGAATAACACTATGTTACCTCAACGGGGATATGCACATCCCAAACAATAAGGATATCATATTTCTTCTTGACAGTAGGAAGAGGAAATTCAAAACTTCCAATAGAGTTGATACTATGAACTTGAGGTTGTTTCCTCGGAAAGTGTACCATATGCTCATTACCATTAACATGAAAAGTGACATTGCCTTTGTTGCAATCAATAACAGCCCCTGCAGTATTCAAAAAAGGTCTACCAAGGATAATCGACATACTGTCGTCCTCGGGAATATCAAGAATAACAAAGTCCGTTAAGATAGTGACGTTTGCAACCAAACAGGCACATCCTCATAGATGCCGACAGGTATAGCAGTTGATTTATCAGCCATTTGCAAAGATATTTCAGTAGGTGTCAACTTATTCAATTCAAGTCTACGATATAAAGAGAGAGGCATAACACTAACACCGGCTCCAAGATCACATAAAGCAGTTTTAACATAGTTTCTTTTAATGGAACATGGTATAGTTGGTACCCCTGGATCTCCAAGTTTCTTTGGTATTCCACCTTTAAAAGTATAGTTAGCAAGCATGGTGGAAATTTCAGCTTCCGGTATCTTTCTTTTATTTGTAATAATATCTTTCATGTATTTAGCATAAGGATTTACTTTAAGCATATCAGTTAAGCGCGTACGTAAGAAGATAGGTCTAATCATTTCAGCAAAGCGCTCGAAATCCTCATCATCCTTTTTCTTGGATGGTTTAGGAGGAAAAGGCATGGGTTTCTGAACCCATGGTTCTCTTTCTTTACCGTGCTTCCTAGCAACAAAATCTCTCTTATCATAACATTGATTCTTTGATTGTGGGTTATCAAGATCAATAACAGGTTCAATATCTACATCATTATTATTGCTAGATTGACCATCAACATGAACATTATCCTTAAAATTATCACTAGGTTCATGTTCATCACCAGATTGTGTTTCAACATCAGAAATAGAAATATCATTAGGATTCTCAAGTGTGTCTACAATAGGTTCACTAGAAGCATGCAAAGTCCTATCACTTTTCTTTTTCTTCTTTTTAGAAGGACTAGGTGCATCTAAATTATTTCTCTGAGAATCTTGCTCAATTCTCTTAGGGTGGCCTTCAGGATACAAAGGTTCCTGAGTCATTCTACTAGTTCTAGTAGCCACTCTAACAACAAAATCATGTTTATTATTTAATTCATCGAGCAAATCACTTTGAGCTTTAAGTATTTGTTCTGCTTAAGTGGTAACCATAGAAGCATATTTGCTAATGAGTTTAAGTTCACCTTTAACTCTAGCCATATAATCACTCAAGCGTCCAATCATGTAAGCATTACTCTTTAATTCTCTACCAACATAAGCATCGAAACTTTCTTGTCTAGCCATAAAGTCATCAAATTCATCTAAACATTGGCTAGGAAACTTAGTAGAAGGGATTTCAACTTTATCATCTCTATAGAGAGAATTTACCTTTACTACCTATGATGGGTTATCAAGACCATGTGTTTCTTCAATAGGTGGTATATAAGACCATGTATTTCTTCAACAGGAGGTAAATTCTTAACATCTTCAGCTTTGATACCTTTTTCTTTCATGGATTTCTTTGCCTCTTGCATATCTTCAGGACTGAGAAATAAAACTCCCCTTTTCTTCGGAGTTGGTTTAGGAATTGGCTCTGGAGTTGGCTCAATTGGCTCAGGGAGAGTCCAATTATTTTCATTAGTCAACATATTATTCAATAACAATTCAGCTTGGTCGACTGTTCTGTCCCTGAAAAGACAACCAGCACAACTATCCAAGTGGTCCTTGGAAGGATCGGTTAGTCCATTATAAAAGATATCAAGTATTTCATTTTTCTTAATAGGATGATCAGGCAAAGCATTAAGTAATCGGAGAAGCCTCCCCCAAGCTTGTGGGAGACTCTCTTCTTCGATTTGCACAAAACTATATATTTCCCTCAAAGGAGCTTGTTTCTTATGAGCGGGGAAATATTTAGCAGAGAAGTAATAAATCATATCCTCGGGACTACGCACACAACCAGGATCAAGAGAATTAAACCAAGTTTTAGCATCAACCTTTAATGAGAATGGAAATATCTTAAGGATATATAGTAGCGAGATTTCTCATCATTAGTGAATAGGGTGGCTATATCATTCAATTTAGTAAGATGTGCCACAACAGTTTCAAATTCATAGCCATAAAAAAGATCAGATTCAACCAAAGTAATTATCTTAGGATCGACAGAGAATACATAATCCTTATCAGTAACAAAGATAAGTGAAGTGGCAAAAGCAGGGTCATATTTCATCCTAGCATTTAGAGATTTCTGTTTCCATTTAGCTAATAACTTCTTAAGATCAGATCTATCATTGCAAGCAAGAATAGCTCTAGCAGTTTCTTCATCCATAACATAACCCTCAGGAACAACAGTCAATTCATACTAAGGGGGAGAACCTTCATCATCACTATCTTCAATAATATCATTTTCAATAATTTCATTCTCTCTAACCCTAGCAAGTTATTCATCTAGAAATTCACCTAATGGCAAAGTAGTATCAAGCATAGAAGTAGTTTCATCATAAGTATCATGCATAGCAGAAGTGGCATCATCAATAACATGCATCATATCAGAAGTCATAGCAGTAGCAGGTTTAGGTGTCGCAAGCTTACTCAAAACAGAAGGAGAATCTAGTGCAGAGCTAGATGGCAGTTCCTTACCTCCCCTCGTAGTTGAGTGAAAAATCTTAGTTCTTTCGTCTTTCAAGTTCTTCATAGTGACCAGCAGATATAAATCCCAAGTGACTCAAAGAATAGAGCTATGCTCCCCGGCAACGGTGCCAAAAAATAGTCTTGATAACCCACAAGCATAGGTGATCGCAACAGTTTTTGAGGGTAGAGTATTCAACCCAAATTTATTGATTCGACACAAGGGGAGCCAAAGAATATTCTCGAGTATTAGCAGTTGAGTTGTCAATGCAGCCACACCTAGATAACTTAGTATCTGTAGCAAAGTATTTAGTAGCAAAGTAGTATGAAAGTAATGGTAACAGTGGCAAAAGTAGCGATAGTAGTTTTGTAGTAATTGTAATACTAGAAACGGTAAAGTAAATAAGCAAAGCACAATATGTGAAAAGCTCGTAGGCATTGGATCAATGATGGATAATTATGTCGGATGCGATTCCTCATGTAATAGTTATAACATAGGGTGACACAGAACTAGCTGCAGTTCATCAATGTAATGTAGGCATGTATTTCGAATATAGTCATACGTGCTTATGGAAAAGAACTTGCATGGCATCTTTGTCCTACCCTCCCGTGGCAGCGGGGTCCTAATGGAAATTAAGGGATATTAAGGCCTCCGTTTAATAGAGTACCAGACCAAAGTATTAACACATAGTGAATACATGAACTCCTCAAACTACGGTCATCACCGAGAAGTATCCCGATTATTGTCACTTCGGGGTTGTCGGATCATAACATATAATAGGTGACTATAGACTTGCAAGATAGGATCAAGAACTCACATATATTCATGAAAACATAATAGGTTCAGATCTGAAATCATGGCACTCGGGCCCTAGTGACAAGCATTAAGCATAGCAAAGCCATAGCAACATCAATGTCAAAATGTAGTGGATACTAGGGATCAAACCCTAACAAAACCAACTTGATTACACGGTAAATCTCATCCAACCCATCACCGTCCAGCCAGCCTATGATGGAATTACTCACGCACGGCGGTAGCATCATAAAATTGGTGATTGAGGATGGTTGATGATGACGACGGCGACGAATCCCCCTCTCCGGAGCCCCGAACGGACTCCAGATCAGCCCTCCCGAGAGAGATTAGGGCTTGGCGGCGGCTCCGTATCGTAAAACGTGATGAAACTTTCTCTCTGATTTTTTTCTCCGCGAAAGAGAATATATGGAGTTGGAGTTGAGGTCGGTGGACATCCAGGGGGCCCACGAGGCAGGGGGGCGCGCCCAGCGGGAGGGGGCGCGCCCCCACCCTCGTGGGCAGGGTGTGGGCCCCCTGACGCTGATTCTTTCTCCAGTATTTTTTATTAATTCTGAAAAGTTGCTCCGTGGATTTTCAGGTCATTCTGAGAACTTTTATTTCTGCACAAAAATAACACCATGGCAGTTCTGCTGAAAACAGCGTCAGTCCGGGTTAGTTCTATTCAAATAATGCAAGTTAGAGTCCAAAACAAGGGCAAAAGTGTTTGGAAAAGTAGATACGGCGGAGACGTATCAACTTCTAGTGTTCTTTGTACTGGCATAATGTTCGATGAATTGATGAGAAGTTATTGCGATAGAAAAGACAGAGTTATCGCTTTAAACCCTAGCCCAGTCCTATATACCCTTGTCCAAAGCCAAACACACAAGTCTATGAAAATTACTAGTTATGAAGGGTTACCCCTTGCAAAAGCCACCATCATCTTCTCAAGCGCAGACAAAGTGGCACATTGCGTGTGCGTCTCTTGTCGCGACCTGAGTATTTTTCCTTTCTTTGTATATTCATTTATTCAAAACGTTTTATCTCTTGAACTGTGCATTCAAATCCTGAACTATTTTCACTATTGGGTTGTTGCGTCAAGATTTTTAAAACTAGATACCATGTTAATAGGTTTCAATAAACTTTTTTTCATGTTGGAAACTAAAAACAAAAAAATCCGGTAACAAAAACGAAAACAAAAAAATCTACTAATGATAAAAATGGATAATGAATTTTTTTTTAAAAAGGAGCCAAGAAGCACAATTCTTTTTTTTTTACCTTTTCCCCCTTTTGGAGATGCACATTTTTTTTCAAAAAGCATAGTCGTGCTTCTTGCGAAAGTAAATCTGTGCTTCCACAAGAAGTATTGTTGTGATTTTCGTGAAAGCACATATTTTTCCCTTTTCGAGAAGTGCTTCTCACGGATGCAAATCTGTGCTTCCACGAGAAGCAAACTTGTACTTCTCATGGAAGCACATATTTTTTTTCTCCTTTTTGAGAAGCATAATTACGCTCCCCATGGAAGTAAATATGTGCTCCCACGACAAGCACACAAACATATTTATTTCCCGAGCATCACAGCTGTGCTTCGAAAAAGAAACCTAAAGAAAACAATTTTTTTTCAAAACGTATGAAAAATCAGGCATAGACCAAAAAGCCAAAAAAACATTAAAAACCCGAAAACACATAAAAAACAGAAAATTCAGAGGAAGCATCCAACACGCTACATGTGGCGTCGGCTGGATGCATCATTTGGTGTGCTTTTAGCCCACAGAAAGGACCCTTGTGGTTCGTGCTAGGGCTAACCTTTAGTGTTTTGTTTTTAATAGTTTAGATTGCTTATCACATGTGTCACATGGTGAGGGCTAACCTTTAGTTAGTTGCTCTCGCAAGTCTAATTGAAAATTTTGTGCCGTATACTTGCTTGTTTTTTAAGCCGAAATGAAGCCTGTCCTTAAGAAAAACCGAAATGAAGCCTAATAAAAAAAGAACCAGCCCAACATCCAAATAGTCCTATAGCCCAGAACACAATGATGGGCCGACAGGCTAACATTTCGTGGCCCTTACGAAACGAGAGCTTTTTAGAGCCCTCGCCGCATCCCGGAAGAGGCAGACTGCAAAACGAAAGGACGCCGCCGGCCCTAGTTCGTTTCAGTGCCTCTGCAGTCTCCACCACACGGACTTGCCACCATGACGGCGGCTCCTCTTTTATCGTTGACGGATGCGGCGACGGCGACGGCGACGGCGGTGCTGGCCCCCGGCCGAGCGCCCGCCAGAGCCCGCATTCAGGCCGCCCCTCGCTCCCCCGCCACCGTCTCGCTGAGATGCCACCGCGCTCGGCCCCTAACCGCGGCCGCCGCCACGGGCGACTCGCCGTCGTCCGCCGCGTTCCATGGCGAGTGCTTCGTCGTCGGGGACAACATCGACACCGACCAGATCATCCCGGCTGAGCACCTGACCCTGGTGCCGTCCAAGCCCGACGAGTACCGCAAGCTCGGCTCCTTCGCCTTCGTGGGCCTCCCCTCCGCGGCCTACCCGATTCCCTTTGTGGCCCCCGGCGAGGAGTCGTCCCGCTACGCCGTCATCATCGGCGGCGCCAACTTCGGGTGCGGCTCCTCCCGCGAGCACGCGCCCGTCGCGCTCGGAGCCGCCGGCGCGCGCGCAGTTGTGGCCGAGGGCTACGCCCGCATCTTCTTCCGCAATTCCGTGGCCACCGGGGAGGTGTACCCCCTGGAGCTCGCGGACAGCGGTGCCAGCAAGGAGTGCAAGACCGGGGATGTGGTCACAGTGGACCTCGATAACTCGGTCTTGATTAACCACACATCCGGCAAGCAGTACAAGCTGAAGCCTATTGGTGATGCAGGCCCGGTTATTGAGGCCGGGGGGATCTTCGCTTATGCTCGGAAGACTGGAATGATTGCGTCCAAATCTGCGTGAACAAAAAGTGAGTCTTCTTCTACCCCATTTTAAGCCACAGGGTTTTCAGCATTGTTGATTCGAATTGGTGCTGTGCTTTGTGTGTTACTATGATGCGAACCTGAGATTATTACATATTTAGATGAACATCAGTTTTCTGCCAGAACTAGGATTATAATATGATGCCTATTTTGCACCAAAGAGGGTCAGTAACCCCAATGGTCCATGTACTACCTCTGTCTGGAAATACTTGGGCATCAAGATGAATAAAAGAGGATGTATATTAGTTCTAGATACATCCCTTTTTATCCATCTTGATGACAAGTATTTTCGGACGGAGGGAGTAGGAAATTATTGAACGGTGGATCAAGAATCCTAGGCAGGTGATTGTCAGATGACCCAATTTAGCACTCATTTATTTTGATTGCGCTGGAATGGAATAACTTACTTGAAAAGTTAAATTCAAAAGGTTAATTATTGAAGTCAATCTGATGCTATGTTGTTTTGTTGGTCGCGAGATCTTATGGGTTTCACCTCTAGCCTACCCCAACTTGTTTGAGACTAAAGGCTTTGTTGTTGTCGAATATGAAGTCAATCTGAATTGTGAAAGGTTCAATTTCTGCATCAGTTTTGAATATTGACTTAACCTCGTTATCTTTGTTCTTCCCAAAACATACCTAAATAACCCATTCATCGATCAAACATATTATGTGGATGTGATAACTGTTTACATGCTCCTACAGCCAAAAAATCCTGGGATCAGCATCCCATAATAAATCTGCACCCTAATCCCTAATCCTGGGGAATTCAAGTAGCAATGGACATAAACCTAGAAGGCTACAGTCTCACTGGTGCTTTTGGGGTGTGCCTCCTACGTTGCCTCCCACTGTTTTCTCAAGTTCTGCTTTCTCCTCCCGGCCAGATTAACTCAACTCAAACCATTTCCCTCAAAAAGGAAAAAAAATCAATTCACCCCCTTGATTTGCTCATATCCTCATCTTCCTCGATCAGCATGGCTCCTGGTTTATTTTTGTTTGCTCCTCGGTGGCAATTTTGTATTTTTTGTGCATGTTTGGTTACTCTCTGGACTTTGCCACACTTTTGTGCCACAGCATGCCACAGTTTTTGTGGCGGCCAAATTGGTCGCCACACTTGTCGCAGAAGTTGGCTAGCAACTAATTCATTGACAATTTACAAGTGAGGTATGTGATTAAAAGAAGTGCGGCATGCCATAACTGTGGCTACAACCAAACAATTGCCACACTTGTGGCAGAAAAGTGTGGTGAAGTGGATGCCAACCAAACATGCCCTTAGGCCACAACTCACCTTACCCCTCAACTGTGATTTGGCTCCGGTTCATTTGCTTTTGGCATCCATTGTACACTGCATGCCGTCATATTGTAGTGCCATGACACTCAAGTGCCAAGCATGAGTTGCAATCGCCTCCATTTCTATTTACATGGCATGTTATGGTAGGATCAGCAACAACGCATAATGAGGTTATTAGGAGCTGTAGGTCTATCAAATTTATTTGTTTGTTCAGTATAAAAATCAGATGGTTATTTGATACTTGGGCTTAGTTTGTGGTTGCTGAACTGTACTGTGCTAAACTTATTTTATACTCTGTTGAGGGAAAATAGCCACAAAAACAGATAGAAGTTGGTTAGCTAAATGGAAAAATAGGCAAATCATCATGTGGAGACCTGGACCTGTTAGGATCTGGAGTCTCTGTGTTTACTGTGCTAGACATTAGATCAGTCGCTAGCAGGCAAAGTTTGAAGATGAAATATCAAAACACATGTCATTCATTACCATAGTTCAAAAAAGCGCTAGGCGTTAATTGTACGTTTTGCCACCTCCTTGCGCTTTTCTGACCAATACACATGCTTATGCGCAATTATGCGACGATTAAGCGCGGTTATGTGCTAGGTGTTTTGCTATCACCTAGAGCCTAGGCGCACTTAAGCGCTCACTTAGGCGTGCCTTTTCTAACTATGTTTATTACATTGCAAACATAGATCCGGAGTACATTATTACACACACCGCCCGAAAGCCAGTTCAACAATGAAAAGTTCAACACAAATAAGATAAGAGAGTCCATCAACCCACACAAGTTGAGTGAAGACTTGCGACCCTAAGTCGTTAATCCTTTTCAAGGTCGGATTTTCTACATAAAACGTAGTGTGGTGAGTACATTGATTGTACTCATAAGTCATAAGTTATACCAGGAAAGAGCAATACATGCTTGATGTCCTATGTAGGCTTCTAGGATTTCTTTTTTGTGTAGAGGCAGATTTGAAGTACCAATAATAGATTTTCTGGGAAATTACTTATCTCTGTTTTTTTAAATACTTTATTAAAGAGTGCAGGACTTGATGGACAATCTTCTAACTAACCTACCCATATTGGGTTCACATCAACTATGTAGCTTGATGCACATGCTTTAAACATGATTTCATTACAATTGTACTACTTGAGCCCAAGTGTTTCCCGAGACATTTTTAAGTTTGAAAACAAGATGAGAGAAGATCATCTATCTGTTCTATACCCAATAGCTCAAAATGTCCGTAATCAGGTCACGGCTAATTGCCTTGATCACACTTTGCAGAGGTGTGCATTTTCCCCACATGACACAATCAATCTTCTGTGTTGGTACACTTGCGCCCGCGATAAGATCATGGCGAGGTCTTTCGAAAGTGGCACCCTATACTTGTACTCCATCCGCCAGCAACTATGTAACATTGGCCTCTCGCCTTACCTAAGTAAGGGTTTTCCTGCTATGTACTTGAACAAGCCAGAGCCCAGATGGCATGTGGTTGTACGGTAACCTTTGGGGCTCCATTGAAACATTGTTTATCTTTTTGACCCTCGGTGGCAATCCTCACGAGTTCTTGAGCCTGCACTTGTTTTTGGCTTGTATCTCTTGTCAACGCTCCCGACCTACCAGTCTGTCCTAAGAAAATCATGTTTTTCTTTAGGCGGTGTGTTGACAAGAGTTGCATCAGGAAGCGGCTGCAGGCTCAGGAATTGGTGGGGACCGCTACCCAGGGTAAAAAAAGAGATCGATTTATGTTTCGGTAGAACCCAAAAGCTTATCTTTCATCCACATTTATATGGACTCTGGCTTAGGTCAAGTAATTAGCAGTAAACCCTTAAGCATTGCCATTCGGAGAGGCTGATATTTCATGGCTGCGGGTGGATCTAATACAAGTATATGCTGATCAGGAAAGACCTTGTCATGAAGGATTGGTTGTCAATCTAGTTGATTAGTCATGCCCTAGTTACAAGCATTTTGAGCTATAGTAAGTCTAGAAGAGCTGGAGGATCTTCTTTGTTTTGTTTTCAAAATAAAAATATTTTGGTAGTACACTTGTGAAGTCGATGTTGTATACTTGTTATTAACTTATGCTGAATGTTTTGGGACCCTATAATCCATTACGGCTCTCATATATAGGTTAGTTGGAAGGATCATCTATCTGTTCTAGACGTAATAGCTCAAAATGCATGTAACTGGGGTCCCGGCTAATTGCCTTGATTCACACTTTGCAGAGGTGTACACTTTTCTCACATGATACAATCAATCTTTTGTAGTAGATCCGCCCACAACTATGTGACATTGGCCTCTGAATGGCCTTAGCCCAGGGTTTCCCGCTATGTACTTGAACAAGCTAGAGCCCATATGGCTTGTGGTTGTACGGTAACCTTTGGGGCTCCATTGAAACATTGTTGATCTTTTTGACCCTCGGTGGCGGTCTTCACGAGTTCCCGAGTCTGCACTGGTTTCCGACCTGTAGCTCTTGTCAACGCTCCTGACCTACCACTCTGTCCTAAGAAAATCATGTTTTCTTTAGCCGTAGGCGGAGCGTCGACAAGAGCTGCAGACGGGAAGCCGGTGTGGGCTCAGGAATTAGTGGGGACTGCTACCCAGGGTAGAAAACAGATCGATTGATGTTTCAATAGAACCCAAAAGCTTATCGTACAGCCACATTTTATATGGGCTCTGGCTTCGATCAAATAATTAGCGGTAAACCCTGCATTGCCATTCGGAGAGGCCGACGTTCCATAGCTGCGAGCGGATTTAATACAAGTAAATGGTAATCAGGAAAGACCCCGTTGCTAAGGATTGACTGTCATGTGGGGTAAGTGTAGAACCTCTGCTGAGTGTCAATCTAGTTGATTAGTCATGCCCTGGTTACAAGCATTTTGAGCTATAGCAAGTCTGGAAGAGCTGGAGGATCTCAAAATGAAAAATGTTTTGGTAGTACACTTGTGAACTCATGATGTATACTTGTTATTAACTCATGCTGGATGTTGTGTGACCCTATAATTCATTACGGATCTCATATATAGGTTAGTTGGAAGATTGTACATTGGCCCTAGACTACTTGATAATGTATTTTGGAAACTGTATAAGTTATTTCCAAGGATTATTGGTCAAATGGGCTTTATACACAAAAATAAATTCTAGAAGCCTACATAGGACATACCCCTAAGCTCATATTGCATCTCTGTTATCTCCTCTGGTATTAACTTGTGAGTACATTCAATTTACTCACTCTCCCGCTATGTTGTGGAGAACGATGCGTGAAATGGAATAATAGGTTAGGTTCGAGAGTCTTCACTCAACTTAGCTGGAGGATTTGTGTTTGCGATGTAATAAATGACATGTGTTTTGATATTTCATATTCGAACTGTGCATGCAGTGATTGATCTAGGGAATAGCACGGTAAAAACAGAGACTCCAGATCCTACCGGATCGCCACATATACTAAGGCTCAGTTTGTGGTTGCTGAACTGTGCTGTGTTGAACTCTTATTTTATAATGTGCTGTTGGAAAATAGCTGCGAAAGCAGAGAAAAGTTGGTTAGGTAATCCACAGCCTTCATGAGATTTTTTTATTGTCCTGATGTTCAGAGTTTACTTGACCTGGCTTGAGCAAATACAACTATCAACATCGGCTAAAATTGATGCAAGGCATAGCTCAAAATTGTTAGTTGTATATGAAATTGCAGGGGTTTGATATCCCACCGAAAGCTACAAATTACTCATGAGTCATAATTGCTCTTATAAAGCAGTTGTTTAAATTTGGGTTAACATCACCAATGACCGACTGTTCGGGCAAACATTGATACTTGGTTATTTGTTTGAGCTTTAAATTATCAAGTGATTCAGCTGATTGAAGAAACTTAGCGTGTATTTCAGTGTTTCATTTAAATTGGCTTGAACATTCATTTTCTTAATTGTAGGAGCATGTTTTCGTAGCTAGAATGATAAGCATTTACTGTCGTATCATATTAATATAATGGCACTAGACACTGAACTGTAGACTCCAGATTTTATGACCAAGTTCTTCCTCATAGTTGTACCGATGTGTATCATATTTGTGTGATGCTAACAATGTGACATTGATCTCCAGGTAAGCTTTATCTGCCGTCAGATTAGTTGAGGCCTTGCGGGTGGCATGTAAGACTGGTTCATGAATAAGAGTCGTCGCACCTCTCTCAAGAGGTGAGGTGTGATTGTCCAGCAGTTTTGCTACTACTTTCGCATTGGCTTGTACCAGTAATACTAGGTTCGAGAGTCTGAACTTTGTTGTATTGAATGTTACACCCATGTAATAGTTTTCCCGTTGCACCTGTTATCTTTGATGTCAAGTTAAGTGTACTCCCGGTTCAAAAAAAAAAATAAGAAGTGTACTCAAGCACTAGCTTATGTTTATTGATTGCAGTGGTGGATTGTATTCAGTTACTTTTGGTGTTCCTATTCATCAGTGAGAAAAGGAATATCCACTTGCTTTTGTCTTTCGATCACACTCGTATTGAGTAAGGGGATTGTTCATTGGATATTGTATAAGGTTACTACTCTGTAAATATGCATATAGCCTTGTTTTGGGATAGCACTTTCCTGGAGTTTATTTCTCCTCTGGTTGTAAGCCGCTTGTCTATATTTGAGTATAATCAAACACAATAAGCTACGCATCAAGGCTGAATGCTCTGTGCTAGCCACGTCGGCGCTGGACCTGCGTGCTCGTAGATAACGCCTAGCTAGGCTAAAATTGCGATGGATCTGTCCCTTCCCTGCGAAGGTAAAAACGGCTTGGGATTTTACCTCTCTCGGAACCCTCTCCTTCCGCCTCCGTCGCCACACTCCTTGGGTTTGAAGCCCACACACGTGACCTCTCTCCCATGGCATGAGCGTCGGCAGCGGGAGAGCACGCAGCCACACCTACGTCGTTGCCTCGAGAGAGGAGTGGGTGGGAGGAGAAGGCGGCGGCGGCGGTTTCGGTCTGTGATCTGCTTCGACGCGGGAGGTGGCGGACCGATCCAGCCGAAGTGGCTGTTGGGAGGATGGGGGGAAGAAGCCAACTGAGGGCTGGCAGGTCTGGATCCGTGCGGCGTCTCTCCCGTCAGGTCTTCAACTCCCGCATCCTCCTTTTTCCAACTTCTCCCTCTTGATTCTTGGGTATTATTTCGTTAAATCGGGGTGATTTTAGCTTTCCCCAAAGCAACACGCTCATCGCCCATGCCCATCCTCCTCGTCTCATTATCGTCTCCGTCAGGCAGGTGAGATATCATGCTTCCTCTCTGGGTCTCTAATTTCGTGCTGCTATTCTACTGTGTGTTGTATGCCAGTGGCGGAGCTTGACCAAGTTCCTTGGGGGGGGGGGGGGGGGGGGGGGGGGGGGGGCTAACACACAAAACTTCATAATCTAAGCTCTTTCTTTCAATTATTTAAGCCTGCATGTGTGTTGTTCTTTCCCCTCTCGCACCTATAGTTATGGGTTCACCAATTACTATTCTTATTCCATTATCTTCAGTATCAAGCTGGTATCTCTTGATGTGTGCAATGGTCGAACAAATATTTCATGATATAATTTTTTCCTATCAAGTTGCTACTAGATTTATTTGTTGGTTTGTGCTGTTCATTAGTTCTTCCTTTCCTTCATGTTCAGCGCGTTGATGCTGCATGGAAGCATTGGAAGCGAAAAAATATTCACATACCTAAATGTAAGTGCATCTCCCCGTCTTAATTTAGGTTGACCTTGCAGTCTCGCTTACCTGTTCTGCTTCGCCCATCGTTCAATGTAGTTTATGTTGAATAGCCAGGTTGGTCCATGAGATCAGATATTGTACTGCCGTTTATTTAACCCAGCTGCTACATTGTATATTGAGTACAAGTGCGTCGTTTATCAGTCTGCACTTCTGGACCAAAACCAGTTTTGCATGGTCATTTCTTTAAAGAAAGGTTCAGAGCTTCTCCAGAAGGAAAGGAAAATACCACCTGAACTTTTAGCTTTCCACATATGTGTGATCACTTGCTGAGTTTTCCACATCATAACCTTTTCTTATGAATTTATGGGATTTTAGATTTTAATCAGGTCTCGCAGTTCTGAGTTTTAATTCATGTGCAACAGTCACAAACATATTTGTCTTGCATTCTAAATATTGCAGCCTTAGAACTAACCCTGAACGATTGCTTATCAGTTTCAGGTACTACAATCATTGTGTAGATTCAAGTAGTGTGATATAGTAGTTACCATGTCATATATCTACACAAGAGAAGTTTATGTGAAGCACTAGCGTAGGATAGTTTTTGAAAATTTTGGGAAGCCCTGAAGGACATGGTTAGAAGTGGCTGCATAGATGGTATGCACAACATTGCTTTGCAAACCTTTGGAGCATGTCTAACAGAGCCCTTAAACTGGTCAAACCCTCAAAATAACTGCCAGTTTGAGGGTTGAGCAAAAAAAAAGGGCGCAGATCAGTACCCTCAAATCCCTAAACCCTCAAAAAAAAAATCCAGGCCGAACCCTCAAGTTCGAGGCCAACCTGCACTAGTGAGGGTTTGGGGCAAGTTGAAGGCCCAACCCTCACTTGGTCAACTCTGTGCGCGGGAGGGAAAATTCCCAAGCCTCCTCTCCCCGCCGTCGGCTTCATCCGCGCCGCCGGCGGCCATGGAGCCCCTCCAGCCTCCGTCCACCCCCTCCACCGCCGGCTTCATTCGCGCCCGCGCTCGTTCCCGCCCCCGCCCCGCGCCTCCCGCCTCCGGCCACCTCGATCGACGCCGCCGTGGCGGAGATGGTGGCAGCAACCCACATCGGCCAAAAACAGAGGCGGGCGGGCACCCATGTCGTGCCAAGCAAGCCGCCCGTGCCCGCCCCCGCGGCGAAGGCGGCAAAACTGGCGGGGAAGGCGGCGAAGCCCGCCAAGCCGGCAACCTCCACAGCGGCTGCTCCCAAGCGCAAGGAGAAGCAGCTTGCAAGCCGCAAGCGGGGGGCAGAGCATACCGCGGCACGACCACCACCACCGCCGAGCACGGCCGCTCCAACGCCGCCAACCGCGACCGACGTGTTCGATGAAATGTCCGCACCAACCATGTCATATAGGGCCTTGCTCGACGATGTGGAGGTGAAATCGGATTTGCTCAAAATGGATGATAGTGATGAAGAAAGAAGAAACCATGACAAGCCCGAGGGAACCAGGAAGGGAAAAGAAAGGATGAAGATGGAAGCGGAGGCATCAAGCTTGAGGGAAAAGATTGATCAAATGATCAAGTCAAAGGAGACATTGACAACGAAGGCATTGGAGACAAAGCTTATTATCACCGAGAGAAAGAAAGAGGTGAAACTTGCACAATTGGAAGCAAGGCGAGAAGATGCCAAGCGCAAGGCCGACATGGAGGAGAGGATGATCAAGCTCAAGGAAGCAAAAGCATGGAAGGAGCTCATGGCCGAGGAGAAGGAGCACATGATGATGTCTAGATAGGACATGGATGAAGAGCAATTGGCGTGGTGGAAGGAGTACAAGGAGAACATCACGAACAGGAAGAGGCTACTGCGTGGTGCTGGTGGTGGTGCGTCGTCTACTTTCCGAGGTGAGTCTCCGATGAGTGGTGGAGTTGATGGAGGTGTGGACAACTTCACCGGTGTTTGAAGTTGTTCGTACGTTTTATGTTTTGCAAATGATGTCTCCGATGACTATGTGATGATGATCATTTGCACGTTGTATGTTTTGCTATGATGTCCATGGGATTTACTATGTGATGATGATGATTTGCAAGTTTGTTTCATGTATGTGATCATGATCATTTGCAAATTTGAGAGTGATTTATGTTGTTGTCCTGTTTTGAAGGTTTGAAGGCCGGGGCGCAGATCAGTGCCCTCAAACCAACCCTCAAAACAGAATATTCTGTTTTGAGGGTTGGTTTGAGGGCACTGATCTGCGCCAGGGATTTTCTGCCTTCAAAACGACATTTTCTCAGCCCTCAAACTGGTTTTGAAGGTTGAGTTTTTGAGGGCTCTATTAGACATGCTCTTAGGATGCTAGATTGAATCACTAGGAAAAAGACTAATTGTGGCATGATATTGTGTTCTGCCATCCCCTCACTCCTTTTCCCTCTTGTCAACGGTGCTACTTTCAGGTGGAATACACAGAGAACAATTTGAAGGAGTACATCCACGGAGACGATGATACCCTACCAGTCAAGCTTGGAGATAGACCGTAGGTTGCGATGGTCGATTCATGCTTGGAACTGACAAGAGGGCCACCATCACAACGAATTAATCATGGTTTCGCCACCACCCGAACATCCAGCAAGGTGACATCTGCACCTTCGTTTTCGAGCACAAGGAAGGGCGTCACCTCTCTCTCATGTGCACTATCTCTAGACGCACCACCGTCAGCCGCAGCTATCGCCTATACATATGATCCATGTACGGTCTTTAGTTTCTATCTAAGACTTGATATGCCCGCGCTCTGATGATCCAGTGAACTATGTCCTCTCTAAGACTTAATATGTCTGTGCTCTGATGATACAGTGAACTATGTCTCTCTTTTGAAGACCGCCCACCTTTTAGAGGATGTTAGAGTTTGATTTCAACTATCGCCATGCTCTGTGATGAGTCATCCATCTTGTAAGACTGTCACCTCTCTGTTAAGATTGACATGCGTGCTTTATGAGTTAATATTGTGCTGCTGCAGTTCTATTCCATGTACTCTCTTTTAACAATTGGCGCTCATTTGCGCTACGTAAAGACGTTACCAAATGCTTCGGCAAGATTAGTACTCACAGTACTGCAGAGGAGGCGCATCAAGGGCGCATCCTAGCCACCAGTAAAGTCTATTTGCTGTCAAAGAAAAACTCAGGCCGGCGGGAAGATGATAGGTCCTGTATATCAGAGAACATATGCCACAAACAGAAAACGTATGCGACAACGGTGTGGAAAACTAGGCTTAAGCGTATGCATATCTGCAGGGACGCGTGCGTGTTAATATAGGGCTCTAGGCCAAGAGATTGCAAGGGTTGGTTAGGCTAGGATTGATCTCCAAGTAATCTAACAAACTCTATGGGATCATATATCTAAGCCTAACCATATTACAACAACCATACACACGCACACGTTACAATGTTTAACACTCCCCCTCAATCACAACTTTCTAAAAGTTGAGATTGTGCCTAAAAGCTTCCAATTGCCGCAAGGTGAGAGGTTTAGTAAACCCATCCTCCACCTGATCACCTATAGGTATGAACCTGATATTCAACAATTTATCAGCCACTCTTTCTCGAACAAAGTGGTAGTCAATCTCAATATGCTTCGTCCTGGTATGGAAGATAGGATTAGCAGACAAATACGTTGCACCAAGATTGTCACACCAAAGTGATGCTGCTCTTGGGTGAGAGATACCCAACTTTGTTAACATATTCTGAACCCAAATAATCTCAGCAGTGGCATTAGCTAGTGCTTTATACTCAGCTTCTGTACTTGACCTGGACACTGTTGGCTGTTTGCGAGAACTCCAAGAAACCAAATTACAGCCACGAAACACTGCAAAGCCTCCTGTTGATCTTCTATCATCAGGACAGCCTGCCCAGTCTGCATATGAGAAAGCACTTACAAGCATTGAATCTGACTTTCCAATTTTCAGTCCATGACTCTGTGTCCCTTGAAGATACCTAAGTATCCTCTTTACTGCAGTCCAATGTGCACTAGTAGGAGCATGTAAGAACTGACATACTTTGTTTACTGAATATGAGATATCTGGTCTAGTTAATGTCAAATACTGTAAAGCTCCTACAATGCTTCTATACCTAGTGGAGTCTTCTGCTCCAAGAGTCTCTCCATCATAAAGAGACATTTCCTCAGAAACGGACAAAGGTGTAGATGATGGCTTACATCCTTTCATGCCCATTCTCTGAAGTATTTCTTGCACATATTTTCCTTGTGACAACACAAATCCACTTTTTACATTTTTTACCTCAATCCCGAGGAAGAAGTGAAGACTGCCGAGGTCCTTCAGTGCAAACTCCTTGCTCAAATACATAAGAAGGGCTTCCACTGCTTTAGATGATGAGCTAGTAACAACTATATCATCCACATAAATGAGCATAAAAATGGTTATCCCATATTGATGATAGAAAAACAGCGAGGTATCTCCCTTTGAGGGAGTAAATCCAAGTGGTTGTAACTTAGAGGAGAGCCGAGAGTACCAAGCTCTAGGTGCTTGTTTTAGTCCATACAGTGCCTTATCAAGTTTGCAAATATGATGTGGTGCTTTTGGATTTTCATACCCAGGAGGTTGCCTCATGAACACTTCCTCTTTCAGAACACCATGCAAGAACGCGTTCTTTATATCTAGTTGTCTTATGCACCAATCTCTAGACACTGCAACTGAGAGGATTAATCTAATAGTAGCAGCTTTCACGACTAGACTAAACGTGTCCTCATAGTCAATTCCATACCTCTGTTTGAAACCTTTAGCAACCAGACGTGCCTTGTACCTGTCAATGGTGCCATCAGATTTCCTCTTTACCTTATAGACCCACTTGCAGTCAATTATGTTCTTGCCTCTGACTGGTGGAACTAAACGCCAAGTTTTATTCTTCATTAAAGCGGCATACTCCTCATCCATTGCTTCTCTCCAACGAGGTTCACCTAGTGCTTCTCCAAAATTTTGTGGTTCACCTGTTGCACAAAAAGAGCCCCAACGTACACGGCCATCTTTATATATTTTAGGTTTAACAATACCACTTTGTGACCTGGTGTTGGAGCGGACAGGAGGTGGCAGAGCTGGTCGTTCAAGCTGGTGTAGGAGGCGATTTGAAGAAGACGACACAGCTTCACCGGAATCAGCCGCAGAAGATCCCGAAGAAAACTCCTGTAGCGGATCCGCCTCGGGAACAGGCCCGTCCTGAGGCGCAGATGGATCCTCCTCCCCGGAACTGCCACTTGGCGTGCCTAGGCTGTCGTGCGGCGTCCTGTCGGGCGCGTTCCCGCCCGCGTGACGTGGACCACACTCGTCCACACGGGAGGACCGACCGCCCGCACGTGGGAGTGGGCCACCAGGCCCCGCTGAGGGTGGCTGTCGGGCGATGCGACGGGCCGCGGGCCCGCTGTGTGACCCAGCCTGGTCAGCCGCCGAATCAGAGGGCGGCGCAGATCCCGTGGGAGATCCTCCTGCGGCAGCTGACACGTCTGGCGCCATGGATCCCGAGAGATTTGCTCCGGGATTTGCATCTGGATTCTCTGCAGCTCCCTCTGTCGTTTCTGCATGCATAAAATCATACGCGTTTTCGCCAAAATCTTCTCCGTTTTCCTGCATACTTGCATCAGGGTGGTTTTAATCAAAGGTATTATTAGACATGGACATGCATTCAGCAGTATCTACTACTCCCCCTTGATCAAAACGGGATGATGGCAGAAGATGAACAGGTAAAAGAGTGAGCTCTTTGCGAAGTTGTGCATCGGCGTTAGGATGAAGTTTGGCGAAGGGAAAAATATGTTCATCAAAGACGACGTCCCGAGAAATATAGACACGACCGGAGGCTACATCGAGACACTTGTACCCTTTGTGGAGGCTACTATACCCCAAGAAAACACATTGTTTGGACCTAAATTCAAGCTTGTGCTTATTGTAAGGATGCAAATTAGGCCAAACAGCACACCCAAAGATGCGGAGAAAGGTATAGTCAGGTTTCTTGCCAAAGAGACGTTCAAGGGGCGTTTGGTTTTTGATGACCCTACTAGGTACACGGTTGATGAGGTACACTGTGGTAAGAAACGCCTCGTCCCAAAATTTTAAGGGCATAAAGGCATGGGCAAGGAGTGACAGACCAACTTCCACAATATGACGGTGCTTCCGTTCTGCGGATCCATTCTGCTGGTGAGCATGGGGACACGAGACATAATGGGTGATGCCAATGCACTCAAAAAAGGAATTGAGTTTTTGGTACTCACCCCCCTAATCCGTTTGCATAGCAAGAATTTTTCGATCAAATAGGCGTTCAACATGTTGTTGAAAGAGATGAAATTTCTCAAACGCATCAGACTTATTTTTGAGCAAATAAATCCAACTAAACTTGCTAAAATCATCAATAAAGCTCACATAATATTTTTGTCTTCCTACAGAAACGGGTCTAGGAGCCCACACATCCGAAAAAACAAGCTCTAAAGGAGCCTTTAACTCACTAAAAGACTTAGGATAGGGAAGTTGATGGCTCTTGACCATCTGACAAGCATCACAAACTAGCATATGATCTTGTTTATTTGACACGGGAAGACTAAAATCTCGAAGAATTTTCCGAACCACCGGTAGTGCAGGATGTCCTAAGCGCTTGTGCCACCGTGAAGTAGATGGCTTGGTGGTGCTAAGAACTTGTTGAAGGGGAGCATCTTGCCGGCCAGAGACAGGAAACAAGCCACCCCTACTCTCGTTTTGAAGAATGGTCCTCCGAGTGGCCCGATCCTTAACAAAAAAAAGTTTCAGGGTAAACCTCAAGGAAAGCATGATTATCTTTGATGAGTTGATAGGCAGAAAGTAAGCTTTTGTCGGCTTGCGAAGAATGAAGTGTGTTCTTTAGATGCAAAGATCCGTGAGGAGTAGATAGAACTGAATGACCTGTTGGGGAACGTAGTAATTTCAAAAAAATTCCTACGCACACGCAAGATCATGGTGATGGCATAGCAACGAGAGGGGAGAGTATTGTCCACGTACCCTCGTAGACCGTAAGCGGAAGCGTTATGACAACTCGGTTGATGTAGTCGTACGTCTTCACGATCCGACCGATCCAAGTACCGAACGTACGGCACCTCCGAGTTCAACACACGTCCAGCTCGATGACGATCCCCGGACTCCGATCCAGCAAAGTGTCGGGGATGAGTTCCGTCAGCACGACGGCGTGGTGACGATGATGATGTTCTACCAGCGCAGGGCTTCGCCTAAACTCCGCGACGATATGACCGAGGTGGAATATGGTGGAGGGGGGCACCGCACACGGCTAAGGAACGATCTTGAAGATCAACTTGTGTGTCCTAGGGTGCCCTCCTGCCCCCGTATATAAAGGAGCAAGGGAGGGTGCGGCCGGCCCTAGGAGGAGGCGCGCCGGAGTCCTACTCCCACCGGGAGTAGGACTCCCCCCTTTCCCTAGTTGGATTAGGACTTGGGGGGGAAGGAAGAGAGGGGGGAAAGGAAAGGGGGGGCGCCGCCCCCCTCCTTGTCCTATTCGGACTTGGGGGGGGGGGGCAGGGGCGCGCGGCTGCCCCTAGGCCTCCTCTCCTCTTCCTCCACTAGGCTCAATAAGGCCCATTAGTTCACCGGGGGGTTCCGGTAACCTCCTGGTACTCCGGTAAAATGCCGATTTCACCCGGAACACTTCCGATGTCCAAACCTAGGCTTCCAATATATCAATCTTTATGTCTCGACCATTTCGAGACTCCTTGTCATGTCCGTGATCACATCCGGGACTCCGAACAAACTTCGGTACATCAAAACTTATAAACTCATAATAAAATTGTCATCGTAACGTTAAGCGTGCGGATCCTATGGGTTCGAGAACTATGTAGACATGACCTAGAACTATTCTCGGTCAACAACCAATAGCGGAACCTGGATGCCCATATTGGCTCCTACATATTCTAATAAGGTCTTTATCGGTCAAACCGCATAACAACATACGTTGTTCCCTTTGTCATCGGTATGTTACTTGCCTGAGATTCGATCGTCGGTATCCAATACCTAGTTCAATCTCGTTACCGGCAAGTCTCTTTACTCGTTACGTAATGCATCATTCCGTAACTAACTCATTAGTTACATTGCTTGCAAGGCTTATAGTGATGTGCATTACCGAGAGGGCCCAGAGATACCTCTCCGACAATCAGAGTGACAAATCCTAATCTCGAAATACGCCAACCCAACATTTACCTTTGGAAACACCTGTAGAGCTCCTTTATAATCACCCAGTTACGTTGTGACGTTTGGTAGCACACAAAGTGTTCCTCCGATAAACGGGAGTTGCATAATCTCATAGTCATATGAACATGTATAAGTCATGAAGAAAGCAATAGCAACATACTAAACGATCAAGTGCTAAGCTAACGAAATAGGTCAAGTCAATCACATCATTCTCCTAATGATGTGATCTCATTAATCAAATGACAACACATGTCTATATCTAGGAAACATAACCATCTTTGATTAATGAGCTAGTCAAGTAGAGGCATACTAGTGACACTATGTTTGTCTATGTATTCACACATGTATTATGTTTCCGGTTAATACAATTCTAGCATGAATAATAAACATTAATCGTGAAATAAGGAAATAAATAATAACTTTATTATTGCCTCTAGGGCATATTTCTTCAGTCTCCCACTTGCACTAGAGTCAATAATCTAGTTCACATCGCCATGTGATTTAATACCAATATTCATATATGTATATGATTAACACCCATAGTTCACATCTTCATGTGACCAACACCCGAAAGGTTTACTAGAGTCAATAATCTAGTTCACATCGCTATGTGATTAACACCAAAAGAGTACTAAGGTATGATCATGTTTTGCTCGTGAGAGAAGTTTAGTTAACGTGTCTGTCACATTCAGAGCCGTATGTATTTTGCAAATATTCTATGTCTACAATGCTCTGCACGGAGCTACTCTAGCTAATTGCTCCCACTTTCAATATGTATCCAGATTGAGACTTAGAGTCATCTGGATTGGTGTAAAAGCTTGCACCGATGTAACTCTTTACGATGGGCTCTTTTATCACCTCCATAATCGAGAAATATTTCCTTAGTCCTTACTAAGGATATTCTTGACCAATTTCCAGTGATCTACTCCTAGATCACTATTGTATTCCCTTACCAAATACAGAACAAGGTATACAATAGGTCTGGTACATAGCATAGCATACTTTATAGAACCTATGACTGAGGCATAGGGAATTACTTTCATTCTCTTTTCTATTTTCTGCTGTGGTCGGGATTTGAGTCTTACTCAATTTCATACCTTTGCAACACATGCAAGAACTCTTTCTTTGACTGTTCCATTTTGAACTACTTCAAAATCTTGTCAAGGTATGTACTCATTGAAAATCTTATCAAGTGTCTTGATCTATCTCAATAGATCTTGATGCTCAATATGTAAGTAGCTTTGTCGAGGTTTTTTTTTGAAAAAACTCCTTTCAAACACTCCTTTATGCTTTGCAGAATAATTCTACATTATTTCCGATCAACAATATGTCATTCACATATACTTATCAGAAATGTTGTAGTGCTCCCACTCACTTTCTTGTAAATACAGGCTTCACCGCAAGTCTGTATAAAACTATATGCTTTGATCAACTTATCAAAGCGTATATTCCAACTCTGAGATGCTTGCACCAGTCCATAGATTGATCGCTGGAGCTTGCACATTTTGTTAGCACCTTTAGGATTGACAAACCTTCTGGTTGTATCATATACAACTCTTCTTTAATAAATCCATTAAGGAATGTAGTTTTGACATCCATTTGCCAAATTTCATAAAATGTGGCAATTGCTAACATGATTCGGAAAGACTTTTAAGCATCGATACGAGTGAGAAAATCTGATTGTATTCAACACCTTGAACTTTGTCAAAAACCTTTTTCGACAAGTCTAGCTTTGTAGATAGTAACATTACTATCAGCGTCCGTCTTCCTCTTGAAGATCCATTTATTTTCTATGGCTTGCCGATCATCGGGCAAGTCCACCAAAGTCCACACTTTGTTCTCATACATGGACCCCATCTCAGATTTCATGGCCTCAAACCATTTTGCGGAATCTGGGCTCATCATCGCTTCCTCATAGTTCGTAGGTTCATCATGGTCTAGTAACATGATTTCCAGAATAGGATTACCATACCACTCTGGTGCGGACCGTACTCTGGAAGACCTACGAGGTTCTGTAGTAACTTGATCAGAAGTTTCATGATCATCATCATTGGCTTCCTCACTAATTGGTGTAGGAATCACTGGAACTGATTTCAGTGATGAACTATTTTCCAATTCAGGATAAGGTATAGTTACCTCATCAAGTTCTACTTTCCTCCCACTCACTTCTTTCGAGAGAAACTCCTTCTCTAGAAAGGATCCATTCTTAGCAACGAATGTTTTGCCTTTGGATCTGTGATAGAAGGTGTACCCAACAGTTTCCTTTGGGTATTCTATGAAAACGCACTTCTCCGATTTGGGTTCGAGCTTATCAGGTTGAAAACCTTTTTCATATAAGCATCGCAACTCCAAACTTTAAGAAATGACAGTTTAGGTTTACTGCTAAACAATAGTTCATACGGTGTCGTCTCAACGGATTTAGATGGTGCCCTTTTAACGTGAATGCAGCTGTCTCTAATGCATAACCCCAAAACAATAGTGGTAAATCAGTAAGAGAAATCATAGATCGCACCATATCCAATAAAGTGCGGTTACGATGTTTGGACACACCATAACGTTGTGGTGTTCCAGGTGGCGTGAGCTGTGAAACTATTCCACATTATTTTAATTGAAGACCAAACTCGTAACTCAAATATTTGTCTCCGCGATCAGATCGCAGAAACTTTATTTTCTTGTTACGATGATTTTTCCACTTCACTCTGAAATTCTTTGAACCTTTCAACTATTTCAGACTTATGTTTCATCAAATAGATATACCCATATCTGCTCAAATCATCTTGTGAAGGTCAGAAAATAACGATACTTGCCACAAGAATCAACACTCATTGGATTGCATACATCGGTATGTATTATTTCCAATAAGTCAGTAGCTTGTTCCATTGTCCCGGAGAACGGAGTTTTAGTCATCTTGCTCAAAAGGCACGGTACGCAAGCATCAAATGATTCATAACCAAGTGATTCCGAAAATCCACCTTTATGGAGTTTCTTCATGCGCTTTACACTGATATGACCCAAACAGCAGTGCCACAAATAAGTTGCACTATCATTATTAACTTTGCATCTTTTGGCATCAATATTATGAATATGTGTATCACTACGATCGAGATCCAGCAAACTATTTTCATTGGGTGTATAACCATCGAAGGTCTTATTCATGTAAACAGAATAACAATTATTCTTTAACTTCAAATGAATAACCGTATCGCAATAAACATGATCAAATCATATTCATGCTCAACGCAAACGTTAAATAACATTTATTTAGGTTTAACACCAATCTCGAAAATATAGGGAGTGTGTGATGATGATCATATCAATCTTGGAACTATTTCCAACACTCATCGTCACTTCCCCTCAACTAGTCTCTGTTTATTATGTAACTCCTGTTTCGAGTTACTGATCTTAGCAACCGAACAAGTATCAAATACTCAGGGGCTACTATAAACACTAGTAAGTCACACATCAAACACCTGTATATCAAATATACCCTTGTTCACTTTGCCATCCTTCTTATCCACCAAATATTTAGGGCATTTCCGCTTCTAGTGACCATTTCCTTTGCAGTGTAAGCACTCAGTTTCAGGCTTTGGTCCAGCTTTGGTCTTCTTCACGGGAGTGACAACTTGTTTGCCATTCTACTTGAAGTTTCCCTTTCTTTCCCTTTTCCCTTTTCTTGAAACTAGTGGTCTTGTCAATCATCAACACTTGATGCTCTTTCTTGATTTCTACCTTCGTCGATTTCAACGTCACGAAGAGCTGGGAATCGTTTTCGTCATCTCTTGCATACTATAGTTCATCACGAAGTTCTAGTAACTTAGTGATGGTGACTAGAGAATTCTGACAATCACTATCTTATCTGGAAGATTAACTCCCACTTGATTCAAGCGATTGAAGTACCCAGACAATCTGAGCACATGCTCACTAGTTGAGCGATTCTCCTCCATCTTTTAGCTATAGAACTTGTTGGAGACTTCATATCTCTCAACTCCGGTATTTGCTTGAAATATTAACTTCAATTCCTGGAACATCTCATATGGTCCATGACGTTCAAAACATCTTTGAAGTCCCGATTCTAAGCCGTTAAGCATGGTGCACTAAACTATCAAGTAGTCATCATATTGAGGTAGCCAAACGTTCATAACGTCTGCATTTGCTCCTGCAATAGGTTTGTCACCTAGCGGTGCATCAAGGACATAATTCTTCTGTGCAGCAATGAGGATAAACCTCAGATCACGGATCTAATCCGCATCATTGCTACTAACATCTTTCAACACAGTTTTCTCTAGGAACATATCAAAATAAACATATGAAAGCAACAACGCGAGCTATTGGTCTATAACATAATTTGCAAAATACTACTAGGACTAAGTTCATGATAAATTAAAGTTCAATTAATCATATTACTTAAGAACTCCCACTTAGATAGACATCTCTCTAGTCATCTAAGTGATCACGTGATCCAAATCAACTAAATCATGTCCGATCATCACGTGAGATGGAGTAGTTTCAAGGGTGAACATCACTATGTTGATCATATCTACTATATGATTCACGTTCGACCTTTCGGTCTCTGTGTTCCGAGGCCATATCTGTTATATGCTAGGCTCGTCAAGTTTAACCTAAGTATTCCGCGTGTGCAACTGTTTTGCACCCGTTGTATTTGAACGTAGAGCCTATCACACCCGATGATCACGTGGTGTCTCAGCACGAAGAACTTTCACAACAGTGCATACTCAGGGAGAACACTTCTTGATAATTTTTAGTGAGAGATCATCTTAAAATGCTACCGTCAATCAAAGCAAGATAAGATGCATAAAGGATAAACATCACATGCAATCAATATAAGTGATATGATATGGCCATCATCATCTTGTGCTTGTGATCTCCATCTCCGAAGCACCGTCGTGATCACCATCGTCACCGGCGCGACACCTTGATCTCCATCGTAGCATCGTTGTCGTTACGCCATCTATTGCTTCTACGACTATCTCTACCGCTTAGTGATAAAGTAAAGCAATTACAGGGCGTTTGCATTTCATACAATAAAGCGACAACCATATGGCTCCTGCTAGTTGCCGATAACTTCGGTTACAACACATGATCATCTCATACAATAAAATATAGCATCACGTCTTGACCATATCACATCACAACATGCCCTACAAAAACAAGTTAGACGTCCTCTGCTTTGTTGTTGCAAATTTTACGTGGCTGCTACGGGCTGAGCAAGAACCGTTCTTACCTACGCATCAAAACCACAATGATAGTTCGTCAAGTTAGTGTTGTTTTAACCTTTGCAAGGACCGGGCGTAGCCACACTCTGTTCAACTAAAGTTGGAGAAACAGACACCCGCTAGTAACCTGTGTGCAAAGCATGGCGGTAAAACTAGTCTCGCGTAAGCGTACGCGTAATGTCGGTCCGGGCCGCTTCATCCAACAATACCGCTGAACCAAAGTATGACATGCTGGTAAGCAGTATGACTTGTATCGCCCACAACTCACTTGTGTTCTACTCGTGCATATAACATCAACGCATAAAACCTAGGCTCGGATGCCACTGTTGGGGAACGTAGTAATTTCAAAAAATTCCTACGCACACACAAGATCATGGTGATGGCATAGCAACGAGAGGGGAGAGTATTGTCCACGTACCCTCATAGACCGTAAGCGAAAGTGTTATGACAACGCGGTTGATGTAGTCGTACGTCTTCACGATCCGACCGATCCAAGTACCGAACGTACGGCACCTCCGAGTTCAGCACACGTTCAGCTCGATGACGATCCCCGGACTCCGATCCAGAAAAGTGTCGGGGATGAGTTCTGTCAGCACGACGGCGTGGTGTCGATGATGATGTTCTACCAGCGCAGGGCTTCGCCTAAACTCCGCGACGATATGACCGAGGTGGAATATGGTGGAGGGGGGCACCGCACATGGCTAAGGAACGATCTTGAAGATCAACTTGTGTGTCCTAGGGTGCCCCCCTGCCCCGTATATAAAGGAGCAAGGGAGGGTGTGACCGGCCCTAGGAGGAGGCGCGCCGGAGGAGTCCTACTCCCACCGGGAGTAGGACTCCCCCCTTTCCCTAGTTGGATTAGGACTTAGGGGGAAGGAAGAGAGGGGGGAAAGGAAAGGGGGGGCGCCGCCCCCCTCCTTGTCCTATTCGGACTTGGGGGGGGGGGGAGGGGCGTGCGGCTGCCCCTAGGCCTCCTCTCCTCTTCCTCCACTAGGCTCAATAAGGCCCATTAGTTCACCGGGGGGTTCCGGTAACCTCCTGGTACTCCGGTAAAATGCCGATTTCACCCGGAACACTTCCGATGTCCAAACCTAGGCTTCCAATATATCAATCTTTATGTCTCGACCATTTCGAGACTCCTTGTCATGTCCGTGATCACATCCGGGACTCCGAACAAACTTCGGTACATCAAAACTTATAAACTCATAATAAAATTGTCATCGTAACGTTAAGCGTGCGGATCCTATGGGTTCGAGAACTATGTAGACATGACCTAGAACTATTCTCGGTCAACAACCAATAGCGGAACCTGGATGCCCATATTGGCTCCTACATATTCTAATAAGGTCTTTATCGGTCAAACCGCATAACAACATACGTTGTTCCCTTTGTCATCGGTATGTTACTTGCCTGAGATTCGATCGTCGGTATCCAATACCTAGTTCAATATCGTTACCGGCAAGTCTCTTTACTCGTTACGTAATGCATCATTCCGTAACTAACTCATTAGTTACATTGCTTGCAAGGCTTATAGTGATGTGCATTACCGAGAGGGCCCAGAGATACCTCTCCGACAATCAGAGTGACAAATCCTAATCTCGAAATACGCCAACCCAACATTTACCTTTGGAAACACCTGTAGAGCTCCTTTATAATCACCCAGTTACGTTGTGACGTTTTGAAAGGATCGATATGGTTGACTAGAGGGGGGGGATGAATAGGCAACTAACAGTTTTTAAGCTTTTCTTTACCAAATTAAACTTTGCAACAAAATAGGTTGTCTAGATGTGCAACTAGGTGAGCAACCTATATGATGCAATAACAACTAGCACACAAGCAAGCAAAGGATGTAAAACAAGTAGGCTTGCAAAAGTAAAGGCACGAAATAACCAAGAGTGGAGCCGGTGGAGACGAGGATGTATTATCGGAGTTCCTTCCTTTTAAAGGGAAGTACGTCTCCGTTAGAGCGGTGTGGAGGCACAATGCTCCCCAAGAAGCCACTAGGGCCACCGTATTCTCCTCACGCCCTCACACAATGCGAGATGCCGTGATTCCACTATTGGTGCCCTTGAAGGCGGTGACCGAACCTTTACAAGCAAGGTTGGGGCAATCTCCACAACAATCGGAGGCTCCCAACAACAACAACAACACCACGAAGCTTCACCACAATGGAGTATGGCTTCGAGGTGACCTCAACTGTCTAGGGTGCTCAACACCCAAGAGTAACAAGATCCGCAAGGGATAAGTGGGGGAGATCAAATTTCTCTTGGTGGAAGTGTAGATCTGGGCCTTCTCAACCAATCCCGAGCAAATAAACAAATTTGATTGGCTAGGGAGAGAGATTGGGCGAAAATGGAGCTTTGAGCAACAATGGAGCTTTGGGGGAAAGAGGTAGGTCAACTTGGAGGAAGAAGACACCTATATATAGTGGGGGAACAATTCCAACCGTTACCCCACTGAGCAGCCCCGCACAGAGCGGTACTACCGCTAGGGCAGGGCGGTACTACCACTGAGAGCGGTACTACTGCTCCCTACCCAGCGGTACTACCGTGCTGGCGAGGAAGTCAGGCCACGGGCCCCAGAGCGGTACTACCGCGGGAGTAGGAGTGGTACTACCGCTCAGAGCGGTACTACCGCTTCTACTACCGCTTCTAGTGCCGCAAAACTCGACACGAGAAAACACAGTCTCGAATCGAGGCGGCAGTAGCGCGGTACAGCTGCGGTACTACGGCCAAAGCCCGCGAGCGGTACTACCGCTTCGTGGAGCGGTACTACCGCTGGAGGGCTTCGGCAGTACTACCGCTGGAGACCGCGGTACTACCGCTGGCACAGGGCGAAGCAGGTACGGAAGAGAAGTTGCAGCTCCAAAGATGCGAAAGGAAGACGACAGGTGTGATAGGAATGTGTACGTGTTGATTCCACCCTAGTCTTACCAAAGCGGATCCCCTCTTAATAGTACGGTGACTCCTACGAAACTAGTGCACCAACAACGAAACGAAGGAGCTACACCGTCTTGAATAAAACACCGAGGGGAGGAAATCGTCTCGTGCCAATGGATGATTCTCTGAAAGAACTTAACGCACACGATTATTCCGCAAAAGCATTGTCATCAATCACCAAAACCACTAGGGGATAAATATGCCCTTACAATCTCTCCCTTTTTGGTGGATTGATGACAATACGGGATTTGCACAAGCATGATATAGAGTAAGCATACAAACCCCACCGTCCTAAAATGTAGATGGGCTCCCCCTAGATGTGTGCTATCTAGATAAGTGCTTTGGACTGCACAACACACATACTAGGATCAATGCTCCCCCTACATTTTAGAGACCAACAAACTAAGCAAGGTATATGAGAGCAGCATAGATGATATAACAATAAAAGCAAGCAACTCATAAGCTAGATAGTGACATAGATAATGATACTGGAAAGATAAGGTAGCATATGTCTCACACCATATGACTCGAACTTAGGTCTCACTCGAACTTAGGTCTCACAGACAAACCAACCAAAGCAAATGCGAGGAAAACACGAACAAGAGACGAAAGACACAACTCACAAATCCCTAAACTCTCTCCCCCTTTGGCATTGAGACACCAAAAAGGAGAGGGAGTGTTGCTACGGCTCCAGGTGAGAGCAAATGAGGGACACACGCATCAGAGCCCAGCGGAAGCATCGGCACCACCGTCGTCAGTATGGAAGTGCTCGGCATCAGAATTGGTCCACGGGCAGTGCTGCTGAATCCACTCCTCCTCCTCAGTAAGCTGGTCCTCAGATCCACTGTTGACTGTAGCACCCAACTGACGCAAGAGCTCCTTGTGACGACCTCGAGCCTTCTTCTCAGCCACATGAGTCATGTACTGACCGTGAGCCTCCATGCAGAACAACTTCTTCATCTTAGACTTGAGCTTCTTAGCCCAAGAGGGCTCTGCCTCAGAAGGCATATAGTCATCATCCTCATCATCATCAGCTGCAGGCTCCTCCTCTGTCTCCATGGCAGCAGCAGACGAAGGAACTCCAGTCCTAGGGGCCTGAGTGTCCCAGTTATCCTTCTTCCTCAGACGCTTGACGTCGTGAGAGATCAACTCTCCAGACTCCAGAGGCACCTTGGGATAGACATGATCCCAGGCCTTCTCAATGAGCAGCATGATGAACGGACCATAAATCGGGCACTTGCGCTCGGAGATAGCAGACAGCAGCTCAGACCACATAACGAGAGAGATATCCAAGGACTCTCCGGTGGGCTGTGCCTTCTCACGCTGGCAGAAAAGAAGCATGTCCACGAGATAAGAGTGAACCTGGTCCAGATTCCCAATGCGAGGGAAAAGTGTCTCTATGAAGATGCAGTGAAGGATATCCAGATAGGCAGGCAGCTCATAGGTTTCCTTCTTTGTCTCAGGGTTGATCCTCAGAGTGCAGTAGGGCCAGAGAGCTTGCTTGTGAGTGGCATTGGGGCGGCCGTGAGGGCGAAAGCCGATAGGAGACTCAAGGCCTAGATCTTGCACCCCAATCAACTGCATGAACGCTTTCCACTTGACTGAAAGCAACTTGCCATTTGTCATCCAGGTCAGAGTCCTATCCTCATCAGTCCCAAGGTGAACCGTGGCATAGAATTGGGCCACCATATCAGCATCAAAGTCCTTGTTGAATTTCATGATCCCAAGAATGTTCAGTTGAGTGCACATCTGAAGAGCTTCACCAAAGTAGTCAGGATCTTGCTCCATATGGTCGGTGTCGATGGAGTGCACGTTGACATAGAAATTCTTCTTGGCTTTGAGAACATCGAAGAAGATGGCAAACTGGAACCTGTTCCAGAATGGACGGTTGACCAAAGTGGGATCTTGGTCAGCTTCATACGGGTTGCGGCGGCGCCTTGCCCAGAACTCCTTTGGCGGCATTTCTGGCACTGTTTTGCCGGGCTTTTGCTTGACCCCAGACTTCTTCTGGAGTTGAGGTGGAGGTGGAGGTGGAGGAGGAGCACTTGAAGATCCTCCGGCAGGCTCGGTGGTGCGGTAGCGCTTGGACGTGGCACGTCCGGGATTGACACGACGAGCCTGATGCTCAGGGACCTCATCACCTGGAACCACACACAAGAACACGGAAACAACCAGAAAGCACGAGCATAAGCCACAAAACACGAGCAAAAAGATCACTGAAAGGTAGAAGTACAGTGGAAGTTGGTAGGGAGCGGTAGTACCGCGACCTGCTAGCGGTAGTACCGCCCGGAGCGGTAGTACCGCTCCAAGCGGTAGTACCGCCCTAGAGAGGGCGGTAGTACCGCTCGAGACAGGGAAACAGCCGTTTCCTACTACCGTGGACAGATCCGGCACTACCGTCCTACCAAATTCAAAAATACTCCAACCAAACATCAATCTAAACTGCCTAGAAGCATTCTCCATCCTACTCAAGCCTAGATTTGGCCAAAAATCTAGAGATGCAACTGCTACTGCCCCTAAGATGCTAGATTGGAAATCTAGACAAAAAGAACGAGAGAACGGGGGCAATACCGGCATCCATGGCAAGAGGACAAGGTGGGGATCGTCTCCACCGAAGGGAATGGAGAGGGACGTCCCGGAGAGGGAGATCCGCCGGAGCCCTCCCGCGGCGCCGGTTGCTGGAGAGAGAGAGGAACAGGCGAGGGGGCGTGCGAATGGGTATGGGGGAGAAGAAACTCCCCCTTCCCCCGATATAACCCCTGCCCGTGCCTCTTAGCGGTAGTACCACGCTGGAGGGCGGTAGTACCGCTTGGAGCGGTAGTACCGCTCACTAGCGGTGGTAGTACCGCCAGCAACCAGAAAAATGCTTCTAAACTAAAAACTCAAACACACAGAGAAGAACGGGAAGGCAAAGACAAGAAAAAGACCAACAAGACAACACACACACGAACAACGAACCAGAACCCACTCCTTCAAAGCAACCAAACGAAAGAAGAGCGAGCTCTGGCCTCTCTCAAGAGAGGACGGTGGCCGGAGCCACCTATGTTTGGGTCAATTGGTATGGCACCGCGAAGAATTATCCTTGGGCCCATGACCAAAACTCGTCCTTGAAGCACAAGTACCATCAAAAATGGCTAATGTGAAAGAGTTGATCGTTTTATGCATAATGGGGGGAGGGAGAGTTCATTGAGAGAACAACACTCCCCCTATGTCCATGCCTACACCTAAACTAGACAAAAAGTTGAGTGTGGTGGGGGGTGCACGGGTTCAAGTCACATTGCTCAAATCAATGATATTTAGCTCATGCCTTAACTCGCGAAATCTTGCTTCATCCAAGGGCTTCGTGAAGATACCTGCAAGGTTATCATGAGTGTTGACATACTTGAGCTCGATCTCCCCTCGCCTAATGTGATCCCAGATGAAGTGATACCGAATCTCAATGTGCTTCGTCTTGAAGTGTTGCACCGGGTTGAGAGAAATCTTGATGGCACTTTCATTATCACACCAAAGAGGCACTTTGTCACAAATGACACCGTACTCCTTTAAAGTTTGCCTCATCCATAGGAGTTGAGCACAACAACTACCGGCCGCCACATACTCCGCTTCGGTGGACGAGAGAGACACACAACTTTGGTTCTTGGAAGACCAACTTACCAAAGAGCAACCAAGAAATTGGCACCCTCCGGAGGTGGACTTCCTATCCACTTTGTCTCCCGCCCAATCAGAATCCGTGAAACCTTCAAGCTTGAAGTTTGCTCCTCTTGGGTACCATAAGCCAAAGTTTGGGGTATGAGCCAAATATCGAAAGATTCGCTTGACCGCCACAAAGTGACTTTCCATTGGTGCGGCTTGAAAATGTGCACACATCCCCACACTCAACATGATATCCGGTCTAGATGCACAAAGGTAAAGCGAGGAGCCAATCATGGAGCGATATACCTTTTGATCCACCGCTTTACCATTGGGATCGATGTCAAGTTGGCACTTGGTAGGCATTGGTGTAGAAGCCGGCTTGACATCACTTAGCTTGAATCTTTTAAGCATGTCTTGAGTGTATTTGGCTTGGTTGATGAAGGTTCCTTCTCTTCTTTGTTTGATGTCAAAACCAAGGAAGAACTTCAACTCTCCCATCGAAGACATCTTGAACTTGGAGGTCATGAGAGTGGCAAATACCTCATTGAAAGCTTTGTTAGGAGAACCAAAGATAATAACATCAACATATAGTTGGCATACAAACAACTCCCCGTTGACCTTCTTAGTAAAAAGAGTGGGATCGATTTGTCCTACTTCAAGTCCACGATCTTGTAGCAACTCGGTAAGGTGGTCATACCACGCACGTGGGGCTTGTTTAAGGCCATAGAGTGCCTTATCGAGTTGATACACATGATCCGGGAAGTAGGGGTCCTCGAACCCGGGGTGTTACTTGACATAAACCAACTCATTAATAGGACCATTAAGAAAAGCACTTTTCACATCCATTTGTTGCAACTTAAAGTTGTGATGGGAAGCATAGGCAATCAACAAACGTATGGATTCAAGACGAGCAACGGGAGCAAAGGTTTCACCGTAGTCGATACCCTCGACTTGGGAGTAGCCTTGTGCAACCAATCTTGCCTTGTTGCGAACGATGTTCCCATGAGCATCTTGCTTGTTCTTGAAGATCCACTTGGTTCTAATGACATTGTGGTCCCCCGATGGCCTTGGCACCAATCTCCATACTTTGTTGTACTTGAAGTTGTTGAGTTCTTCATGCATGGCATTGAGCCAATCCGAGTCTTCGAGTGCCTCATAGACCTTTTGGGGTTCAACACAAGAGACAAACGCGTGATGTTCACAATAGTTTGCTAATTGTCTACGAGTGCTTACCCCCTTTCTTAGGCTTCCAACCACATTTTCCATGAGATGGCCTTGGGTGGTGAGCTTGGAAGCAATCTTCACGGCACGACGCTCTAATTCCTCCTCGGATGTGGAGGGAGGAGGGTTGACTTGATCATCTTGAGCGTCGTCTTGAGCTTGTTCTTGATCTTGAGCTTGCTCTTGAGCTTGAGCTTGCTCTTGATCTTGAACTTGCTCGAGGGGGAGAACTTGACCTTGGGCATCATTTAGAGGTTCACCACCATCTTGAGGTTGATCTTGCCCTTGGTCTTGTTCACAAGGTTGAGGGCCTTCACTTTGTTCTTCGGAAGCGTGTGGGTCTTGATGAGGTGATGGCTCTACTTGAGTAGAGCATTGTCCTTCTCCTTCGGCCACAAGGGGTTCCTCAATGGGTAGGATTTGACCAATACCCATTCTTCTTATGGCTTGGGGAGGAATTTCATCACCTACATCACAAGTACCACTTTGCTCCACTTGGGAGCCGTTATTTTCGTCAAACTCCACGTTACACGTCTCCTCAATGAGTCCGGTGGACTTGTTGAGGACACGGTAAGCATGAGAGTTTGTAGCATAACCAACAAATATGCCCTCATGAGCTCTAGCCTCAAATTTAGACAAACGAACACCTTTCTTGAGAATGAAACACTTACAACCGAACACCCGGAAGTACTTGAGGTTGGGCTTGTTGCCGGTGAGTATCTCATAAGGAGTCTTGTTCAAGCCTTTGCGAAGATAGAGACAATTGGATGCATGACATGCGGTGTTGATGGCTTTGGCCCAAAAGTTGTACGGAGACTTGAACTCCGCCATCATGGTCCTTGCCGCGTCCATCAACGTCCGGTTCTTCCTCTCTGCAACACCATTTTGTTGAGGGGTATAAGGTGTAGAATATTGATGCTTGATCCCCTCATCACTAAGAAACTCATCCAAGGTGTAGTTCTTGAACTCGGTGCCGTTGCCACTTCTTATTTTCAAGATCTTTGCATCATGTTGTCGTTGAGCTTCATTTGCAAAGTCGATGACGGTTTGTTGAGTCTCACTCTTCCTCTTGAAGAAGTATACCCAAGTGTACCTTGAATAATCATCCACAATCACCAAGCAATACTTTCTCCCTCCAAGACTATCAAAAGATGGAGGCCCGAAGAGATCCATGTGAAGGAGCTCCAAGGGTCTCTTCGAGTAGATGATGGTTGAAGGAGGGTGAGCCTTTTCATGAAGCTTTCCTTCGATACAAGCACTGCAAGCACGATCTTTGGCAAAACTAACATTTGTTAGTCCACGAACATGGTCCCCCTTGAGAAGACTTTGCAAAGATCTCATATTGACGTGGGCTAAACGGCGATGCCAAAGCCATCCCACGTCAACTTTAGCCATTAGGCATGTCGCGGTCTTAGTGGGTCGCTCCGAAAAGTTAATCACATAGAGATCGTTCTCGACATGCCCAACAAAGGCTACTTTAAGAGTCTTTCTCCACAAGAGGGCCACGGTATCAATATCAAAGAATGTAGCAAAGCCCATGAGTGCAAGTTGACGAACGGAAAGTAAATTGAATGCAAGGGACTCAACAAGCATGACTTTCTCGATCGTTAGATCATGAGAAATGACAACCTTGCCGAGACCCAATACCTTAGAATGTGATGCATCACCCCACTCGACATTGGTGGGCATAGATGGAATCTCTTGCACGTCCACCACCAAGTCCTTGCTCCCGGTCATATGATTTGTTGCTCCACTATCGAGCAACCATGATCCCCCACCGGAAGCAAACACCTACACGAGATCAATGCTTGGTTTTAGGTACCCATTTAGTAATGGGTCCTTTGATGTTAGTAACAAGGGTATTGGGAACCCAAATAGAACATTCAATATACTCATAAGAAGAACCAACAAATTTGGCATAAACATGTCCATCACTAGCACGGCACAACACATATGACGGGTTAAAGTCGCCGGCTTTGTTTGAGGAAATGCTTTTGTCCTTTTGGACATCAACTCCCTTCTATTTCTCCTTCTTCTTCTTAGGAGCACCCTCTCCCTCTTTCACAAACGTTTGTTTGAGAGGAGGAGGACGATTGGTCTTGTTCTTCTTCTTCTTGCTCTTGGACTTGGGTGCAAACCCAATTCCTTCTTTGGCCACAACTTCCTTTTGATTGCTCAAAAGGTCGTTGAGGTTCTTCTCACCTTAAATGCACGTCACAAGGCCTTTCTCAAGTTGATCCTTCAACTTGGCATTTTCCTCCACAAGATGCACATGCTCACAACATGGGTTAGTAGCACATGCATTATCAATTAATACCATATGAGGAAAGGTGGACTTTTCCTTGATTAGCTTAACTTGGAGTTGAGCATGAGACTCTTTGAGGTTAGCGTGAGTACCCTTCAAGACCTTGTGGGCCTTGTCAAGTATCTCAAACTCCTCTTTGATTCTAGCATGATCAACCCCAAGCTTAGCCTTCTCGGAAGTTAGCACACGAGACACGACAAGAGCATGATCAAGATCTTTCTTTAACTTAGCATGGTCATCATTGTGTGACTCCTCAAGAGTCAAACGATGCACACGCTCTTCCTCAAGAGCATTAGAGAGATCCGATATCTCATCGGCATAGTCACGACTATGACCTTCCATCTTGGAGATGGTTTCTTCGTGAGCCTCGATCATGTCATTGGCCTCACCAAGTTGTTCCAAGAGAGCAACAAAGTGCTTCTTGGACTTTCCCTTGAGCTTACTCATAAAAGACTCAAATTCATTCACTTCCTCATTAGACTCAACATGTTCATCAATGCAATCCTCCAAGGAGGGATTAGTAATGATGGTGGTTGTGATGTTGGGGGTTACCTTGTTTGAAGCTTTAGCCATGAGGCATCTGTCGGTGATGTTTTCGTTGGGTGATTCGAAGAGAGACACCCGGGGAGTAGTAGCAATGGCAACGGACGCCATGGCCATTGCTTCTTCATTTTCATCATCATCGTCATCCTCTTGCTATTCTTCTTGAACCACCAACCCACGAGTGGGAGTCTTCTTGGCGAAGTTGTTCTTGTTGGGGAAGGACTTAGCTTTGTCTTTTCAGATGAACTTGCCACCCTTGTCTTCCCGCTTCTCGTAAGGACAATCCGCAACGAAATGGCTCACATTGCCACAGTTGAAGCAAGTTCTAACTCGTTGCTTGCCCTTGACGCCACTTGAGTTGTTCTTGTTGAAGTTGGGTATTGAACTCTTCTTGCTCCAAAATTGTCTTGAAGCAAGGGCCATGTGCTCATGGTAATCAAACTTGGTGTCTTCGGGGTTGCTTTCCTCATCTTCCACTTCTTCCTCTTCTTCCATAATAACCTTGGCCTTCAAAGCAAGGTTGGGCTTCTTTGCCCTTTGAGAACGGAGCACCGCATTGTCGGCGGTCTTGTCTAAGATGCTCATTGCAACGAACTCATCCAACACTCCACTTGAGGTCATGGAGTGGAAGTCCGGTCATTGACGAATGACGGAGGACATGGCCTTGTTGTAAGGCATCATGGCCTTGAGGAACTTTCGCTTGATCCAGTTGTTATCCGTGTCCTTGCTTCCATGATCTCGGAGTGCGACCGCGAGTTTGGTCACTCTTCGAAAGAGCTCACGAGGTTCTTCATCTTCTTTCATTGCAAACTCATCGGCTTCATCTTGCACCACTTCATAGTTGGAACGTTGAATGCTAGCACTTCCACGGTAGAGACCCTCAACACATTTCCATGCTTCCTTAGCCATGACATGCGGTCGAAGGTGAGGAAGATCTTCAGGAAGGATAGCATCTTGGATGATGAAGAGAGCACTCTCATTGAATTGATCGTCCACGGCTTCTCGAGGGGTGAATTTGCTTGGGTCATGAGGATAAAAACCTTCTTCAATGATTCTCCAAAGGTTAGTGTTCACATGTTTTAAATGACACTTAAAGCGATAGACCCAAGAATCAAAATCTTCATGTTTCTCATATTTAGGAGGAGGACCGGCATGATTCAAATGAGTGGATGGGATTGGCCCTCCATAAATTGGAGGTTCCACATGGGCAAAGATGCCGGTACCAATGTTAGCTTCCCCCTTGTCGGAGGGAGCATCCGTCACCTTGTTGGTGGGATCACCCACTTTCATCGGCGAGGTAGATTGTTTAAGTCCTTCTAGGAATTCCTTAAACATGTCCTTGACCTCGGTCGTCATGGAGGTTTTCAATGTTTCCAAAGCCACATTGAATTCCTCACGTGAGATCGAGTTACCCCCATCTCCCGTAGATGAGATCGGATTCGCACCGGAGTGCTCTCCCACCTCATCTACGACATCAACCATACTCTTTGGACGGTAAAGTCCTTAAAAAGAGACGAGGCTCTGATACCAATTGAAAGGATCGATATGGTTGACTAGAGGGGGGTGAATAGGCAACTAACAACTTTTAAGCTTTTCTTTACCAAATTAAATTTTGCAACAAAATAGGTTGTCTAGATGTGCAACTAGGTGAGCAACCTATATGATGCAATAACAACTAGCACACAAGCAAGCAAAGGATGTAAAACAAGTAGGCTTGCAAAAGTAAAGGCACGAAATAACCAAGAGTGGAGCCGGTGGAGACGAGGATGTGTTACCGGAGTTCCTTCCTTTTAAAGGGAAGTACGTCTCCGTTAGAGCGGTGTGGAGGCACAATGCTTCCCAAGAAGCCACTAGGGCCATCGTATTCTCCTCACGCCCTCACACAATGCGAGATGCCGTGATTCCACTATTGGTGCCCTTGAAGGCGGCGACCGAACCTTTACAAGCAAGGTTGGGGCAATCTCCACAACAATCGAAGGCTCCCAACAACAACAACACCACCACGAAGCTTCACCACAATGGAGTATGGCTTCGAGGTGACCTCAACCGTCTAGGGTGCTCAACACCCAAGAGTAACAAGATCCGCAAGGGATAAGTGGGGGAAATCAAATTTCTCTTGGTGGAAGTGTAGATCTGGGCCTTCTCAACCAATCCGGAGCAAATCAACAAGTTTGATTTGCTAGGGAGAGAGATCGGGCGAAAATGGAGCTTTGAGCAACAATGGAGCTTTGGGGGAAAGAGGTAGGTCAACTTGGAGGAAGAAGACACCTATATATAGTGTGGAAACAATTCCAACCGTTACCCCACTGAGCAGCCCCGCACAGAGCGGTACTACAGCTAGGGCAGGGCGGTACTATGTAACTGCATCTAGTGCCCCTTAGTGATTTTGGTGTATTGAAGACTTATAGGTTAAGGGACTAATGCGTTTGTGAGTGTACACAGGTCTATAAGTCTATGAGGAGTTTGATATTTACAGAGAAAGTCGACCCCTAAAAATGAAGTTCTTCGACTGAAGACTTTGATATTCTGAAGACTTCTGAAGACTTTGAAAGTGAAGAAATTGGTGTGACCTTGAAGACTTGGTATTCATTTGTGGAACATGAAGCGTGAAGACTTTTGTTTTCGTAGTTTCATTTTCTCTTTCTTGAGTCATAGGAAACACCGTACTGTTAAAGTGGGTCGAGGAAATACAAAGGAAAAATTTCCATGTGATGCTCAACTCAAAATCCTACACCTACCAATCCCTTCGAGTGAAGCCTTTGGAAATTTCATATAGTTCAGTCACTTTCTTCAGTGACAGAGACGAAGTTCTTCTGGTCACTGAGGAATTTGTTCTGACTGAGGAGTTAGGAATTCGCCAATGCGAATTGCCTACACAGTGAGGAACATGATATCCCTGAGGAATTTGAGAGTCAAATTTCTGACCGTTGCTGTGCTGCGCGCCAGCTGTCCCAAAATATCTTATCCACCTAACGGTCATATCATTGAAGGGCATTTATGTCTTATCATGTCGGGCTGCTCCCTAGGCTATAAATAGCCGCCCCCTACAACCACTAGCTGGTCGGCTGCTCCGAGAGAACTTGACACTTGTCATTTGAGAGCAACCCATCCTCCAAGGACTTTGAGCGAAAATCATCAAGTGAGGAAATCCCAAAACCAAACCCCCACAAACCCAAAGTGATTGAGCATCACTGAAGAAATTGATCCTGCGTGGATCCGACACTTGTTACCTTTGAAGACTGTGCTTCTTCCAGACGGTTAGGCGTCATGGTCTAGAGCATCCAAGAGGAATTGTGGATCGCCGAGTGACCGAGTCTGTGAAGGTTTGGAAGTCACCTGAAGACTTACCACGAGTGATTGGACGAGGTCTGCGTGACCTTAGTTCAAGGAGAATACGGTGAGGACTGGGTGTCCTGAGCTGCGTGCTCAGTGACTGGGTGTCCGGGACTGCGTGTCCTCGAGTTTAAATACTCAGCCGCTCCAACCAAACGTACAACTCAGACAGCAGTTGGAACTGGTTTACCAAATCATTGTCTTCACCAACTTAACTGGTTCTATTTCCTTAACCCTTTCATTTCCTCTTTACTGTGTTGAGTGTTTGTTCATATCTGTGTTTGAAGACTTTGACTGAAGACTTTCTCAATTTCCTCAGTTCAATTTCTTCAGTCTGTTTGTCTTCATCTTGTGTTATCCTGTGATTACGCTTTCTGTACTCTGTGCTAGTCTTCATTTCATCATGATGACCATGCTTGTATTCTGTTATGCTTACTTCTGAGTACTTATTCCGCTGCTAGTAGTTCTTCGCTAAGGAATTTCCTCACCGGAAAATTCCTCAGTGAAGAATTCATAAAAATCGCCTATTCACCCCCCTCTAGTCGATATAACGCACTTTCTATTGGTATCAGAGCAAGGTACTCCCTTGTTCTGTGTGATTTTGGTTTAACCGCCTGGAGTTTTAGTTATGTCGACCGCAGGTATGATCAAGGTCTCGGCTGGGTGTCCTACCTTTGATGGGACGGACTACCCCTACTGGAAGAACAAGATGCGAATGCATCTTGAGGCAATTGACAACGATCTCTGGTATGTTGTGGAAAATGGTGTTCCCTCTGTCTCACCCTCACTGAACGCTACCGATGTGAAGAGATTCAAGCAACTCGATTCTCAAGCGAAGAATATCATATGTGGCCATCTGAGTAAAGGACAGTATGGAAGAGTGAGTGCTTTGGAAACTGCTAAGCTTATCTGGGATAGGCTGTCCAAAGTGAATGAAGGAGTCTCAACTCAGAGTGACTCTCGAGTTGATGTTCTTCGAAATCTCTTCAACCTCTTCAAAAGACTCGACAATGAAAATGTTCAACAAACCTTTGATCGCCTCACTGACATCTCAAATGAGCTTCAAGCCCTCGGTGCCACTGACATCACTGATCATGAGGTGGTGAAGAAACTGTTGAGATCGCTTGACTATTCATTTGATACTCTGGGACTGATGATACAAGAACGGGCTGACTACAAGTCTCTGGATCCTACCGATATCCTCGAAAGGCTAAATACTCACGAGTTCCAGCTTGCTGAAAAGAGAGATCTCTATGGTTCAAGCTATGGCAAACAACGTGCCCTAAAGGCCAAGGCTGTGTCTGATTCTGAATGTGAGGATTCTGGTAGTAGCCTTGGTGATCCTGAAGAATTGAGCCAGGAGCTAGCACTGCTCGTGAAGAAATTCCAGAAGTTCTCAAGACGTGGTCGCTTTGGAAAATCCTCAAGAAGCAGTGATTCCTCATCAAGTGACTATAAGAGAAGGCTGTGCCACAAATGCAAGAAACCTGGTCACTATATTCAAGATTGTCCTTAGTGGGAAAAGGAAATGAAGAAGATGAAATACAAGGATTACAGTTCTGATGATGCAAAGAAGAAGAAGAAATCGTCAAAATCTTCATCATCAAAATCCTCGAAGTCTTCATCTCATAAGAAGAGCAACTCCAAGAAGGCTCGGGCATTCATTGGCAAGGAAATGGACTCTGAAGCTGAATCTGAGGAAAATGAGGAAGAGGAGGCGTCTGAAGAATCTGAATCTGGTGTGGCAAGTCTGGCCTTCGCTACTACTTTTGTTAGCAAGTCCATCTTCAACACTGAAGAAACTGACCCCACCGACAAGCCTGATGAAGATAATGATGACTACGCTCCCACCTATTGCTTCATGGCAAAAGGTGCAAAGGTACTCAAATAAAACTCCTCTGAATCTAGTGAAAATGAATCTGATGAGGATCTCAAGCCCAGCTACTCTAAACTTGCTAAGATTGCTGTAAAACAACAAAGGGCTTTTGAAAAGGTTCAAAACATGCTAGACAAAAGTGATGATATGTTGGGTGAAGAAATGGATCGCACTAAAGCCCTGACTGAAAATCTTCAGAGACTTCAGTCTAGGTTTGATAACCTTCAAGGTAATCATAACTCTCTCTTATCTGATCATGAGAAACTTTCTTATGAATTTCTTCAAAGAAAGCAAGATCTTGAGAAGCTAAAAGTGAGTTATGAAGATCTTCAGAAGGAGCGCGATTCATTACTTGCTCAACAAATCAGCGCTTCTCAGGAAGAATTTGTTCCTCCATGCTTAAAGTGCATTGAACGTGAATCTGCTAATTCTTCACCTGAATGTTCAAATGCTTCAACTGTTACAAATTCTTCACCTGCCTCTGCTATCACTAATTCCTCATCTGAGGACATTGCTAGTATCACTGACAATGCAGGGCTAAAGGAATTGTACATGAGATGCATGTACAAAAGCCTCAAAGGGCATCAGACTCTTTGTGATGTGCTTAAAAAGCAGATCCTCAACAGAAACCCTAGGAAAGAGGGTATTGCCTTTGAGAGGAAACTCAATGCTGATGGAACATATTGGAAGCCTGAGTAGTACCCCAAAACCTCATGGGTTGCTGCAAAGGGACCTCCAGTTGATCCATCTAACTTATCTGGCTTTACATGTGAATCTCCTCATTCTTCTGATGAGTCATTTGACTCCAACTATAAACTGTTCAAAAATCAGAATGGTGAAGTATTTGCTAGATATGTTGGCACTAACTGCAGGAATGGTTCTCCTATGAAGAAAATCTGGGTTCCCAAGAAGTGCCTTGAAAGTCTTCAGGTGAATGTCCTCATGACACCACCTGTGAAGAACAGGAACCCCAGATCAAATTCTTCATATGGATCCAAGTCCTCATACAGACCAAATTCCTCACATGGATCAAATTCCTCAAAAGGATGAAAGTCCTCATATGATTATCATCGTGCTAACAACTCTGAATATGTGCATTATTCTTCAAACCATTATGTTCATAAGTCCTCGAAGAATTTCTCTGCTTATTCATATGCTTACCCTAACCCCTCTTATGTGAAACGAAATGGTTTGGCCTCTATGCCACCATTCTCATATGGTGCTGCAGAGTGATGAACTCTTTGCCACCCCTCCAGATGTGGGTGGTGAAGAAAAAGAACTAATCTCTTCTGCAGGGTCAAGTCTCCAGACGTGCTTTAACGTCTGAAGAATTTGCTAGGGACCTGACAAAATTGCCTGAAAGGACGCAGGCGAATCATGATGAAATGAACCTTCATTTCGCACGTCCTCATACTGCTATATCTGTTTACTGATTGATGAAATTCATCTGATGAACTAGATATCATATTCTTCACTGATGAAGCATATAAGATTGTAAGCTACACTAATTCATCTGCAGGATGATCAACCCAAAGCTAGTGAGTGGGTCCTCGATAGTGGATGTACGAATCACATGACTGGTGACAAGAATCTATTGATGGATGCTCCCTTATCATCGTCACATCTGAAGCATATCATCTTTGCTGACAAAGGCAAAAGTCGGGTATTGGGTCTTGGTAAGGTTGCGATCTCTAAGGATAAACACATGGACAAAGTCATGCTTGTTGAGTCCTTAGGATACAATCTCATGTCAGTCTCAATGCTTTGTGATCTTGATATGGTTGTTGTCTTTGGCAAGTATCGCTGTGTTGTGATTATGGAAGCTGACAATTCCAAAGTCTTCGAAGGCTTTAGGAGAGGAGATCTGTATATTGTTGATTTCTCTACAGGACCACAACTAGCTATGTGTCTACTTGCAAAAGCTTCAGAAGGCTGGCTATGGCATCACCGACTTGGTCACGCAGGCATGAGGAATTTGCACATGCTTGCGAAGAAGAAGCATGTCATTGGCATTGAGAATGTCAAATTCCTCAAGGATCACTTATGCGGAGCCTGTGAAGCTGGAAAAATGACCAATGCCAAGCATCCAGCGAAGACTATCATGACCACTACTCGTCCATTCGAATTGCTTCACATGGACCTCTTCGGACCTAATCATTACTCAGGAGTCACTAATGATGCATCTCTATATGGTTTTGTCATTGTTGATGATTACTCTCGATATACATGGGTACACATTGTTACTTACAAACATGAAGTGCAGGAAGTCTTCAAACGATTTTCCTCGAGGGCTTCAACCAACTTTGGTGTGAAGATCAAGCACATCAGAAGTGACAATGGAACTGAGTTCAAGAATTCCGGCCTTGATGACTATCTTGATGAACTTGGTATTACTCATGAGTTATCTGCTCCCTATACTCCTCAGCAAAATGGCGTCGTGGAGCGCAAGAACAGAACTCTTGTTGAGATGGCTTGCACTATGCTTGATGAATACAAAACGCCTCAGCGTTTTTGGATTGATGCAATTGATACTACGTGCCACATCATCAACAGGGTATATCTTCACAAATTCTTCAAGAAGACGGCATATGAACTCCTCACTGACAAGAAACCCAATGTGAGTTATTTCAAAGTCTTCGGTGCTAAATGTTGGATTAGAGATCCTCACCACAACTCTAAATTTGCACCGAAAGCACATGAAGGTTTTATGCTTGGTTACGGAAAGGATTTGCACACCTACAGAGTCTTCAACATTGTTCTTCACAAGATTGTTGACACTGTAGATGTGCGGTTCGATGAAACTAATGGATCGCAAAGAGAGCACCTACCTTTTGTGCTAGATGAACCAGCACCTGAGGATTCTATCAAGTTCAAGGCAACTGAGGATATCATTCCTACTGAAGAATCTGCTGAAGAATTCATTCCAGTTCATGAAGAACGTCGAGCTGATGCACCTGAAGAAAATGCTGAGGAAAATGGTGCTGAAGAAAATGCTGATCAAAATCCTCAGCGACAACCAGCTCATCCTCGCATTGCAAAAGAAGTGCAAGTGGAGAAGATCATCGATGACATTAGCGCACCAGGTCCTCTCACACGCTCAAAAGCTTCACATTTATCTAACTTTTGTGGGCACTATGCTTTTGTCTCTATCACAGAGCCCACTAAGGTAGATGAAGCATTTCTGGAGCCGGAGTGGATTCAGGCTATGCAAGAAGAATTACATCAGTTCGAGCTTAACAATGTCTGGGAACTGGTCAACTGTCCAGATCCTCGCAAGCATAATATCATTGGCACAAAGTGGATCTACCGCAACAAGCAAGATGAAAATGGCCTTGTGGTGAGGAATAAGGCACGACTGGTAGCTCAAGGCTACACACAGGTTGAAGGAATTGATTTCAATGAAACTTTTGCACCTGTTGCTAGACTTGAGGCTATTCGCATATTACTTGCTTATGCTAACCATCATGATATCATCTTATATCAAATGGATGTGAAAAGTGCATTCCTCAATGGTAAGCTTGAGGAAGAAGTATATGTTGCTCAACCCCCAGATTTTGAAGATCCAAAGAATCCTGACAAAGTCTTCAGACTTAATAAGGCCCTCTATGGCCTCAAGCAAGCCCCTCGGGCGTGGTATGATACATTGAAGGAATTCTTCGTGAAGAATGGCTTCACACCCGGTTCACTCGACCCTACTCTCTTTACTAAATCTTATGATGGTGAACTGTTTGTGTGCCAAATATACGTTGATGATATTATCTTTGGCTGTACTGACCAACGTTATAGTGATGAATTTGCCTATATGATGAGTGAAGAATATCAAATGTCTATGATGGGAGAGTTGAAATTCTTCTTAGGTCTTCAAATTCGTCAGCAGCGCAATGACATATTCATATCTCAGGAGAAATACCTCAAAGATGTACTAAGGAAATTCGGCATGCAAGATTGCAAAGGTGTCAAAATTCCTATGCCCACAAATGGCCATCTATGCACTGATGAAAATGGTATTGACTTCGATCACAAGGTATACCGCTCCATGATTGGTTCTTTATTGTACTTATGTGCATCTAGGCCAGATATAATGCTTAGTGTTTGCATGTGTGCCCGATTTCAAGCTGCACCGAAGGAATCACACCATAAGGCTGTGAAGCATATTCTTCGATATCTAGCTCACACACCAACACTAGGATTATGGTACCCCAAGGGCTCTGCTTTTGATCTCATTGGATATTCTGACTCTGACTATGCTGGTGATCGTGTGGACCGCAAGTCAACATCTGGCACTTGTCATTTCCTCGGACGATCTTTGGTCTATTGGTCCTTGAAGAAACAGAACTACGTATCGCTGTCTACTGCTGAAGCTGAATACATTGCTGCTGGCTCTTGCTGTGCTCAACTGCTTTGGATGAAGCAAACCCTCAAGGACTATGGCGTCAACGTGAAGAATGTGCCTCTCCTATGCGACAATGAGAGTGCCATCAAGATTGCACACAACCCAGTTCAGCACTCGAAGACAAAGCACATTTAGATTCGTCATCATTTTCTTCGTGATCATGTGTTGAAGGGCGACATCTCCATCGAGCACGTGAAGACTGAAGAACAGCTAGCTGATATCTTCACTAAGCCCTTGGATGAGAAGAGATTTAGCAAGTTGCAGTGTGAGCTAAATATCTTAGAATCTTCGAATGTTCTTTGAAAAGGACACACATCCTAACACTTATGCAAAATTGATGATTTAGATGTGCAACACATGAAGAAACGTTTTTCTTCAATCAATGAAGAATAACACTCTAAGTGTGAAGAAATTAATGAAGAATTTGATTCTCAGAACCCTACGACAATTGTAGGCGGTGTCTGAAATCGTCATTCTTATACGGTGGGTCACGCCACCACAAAAAGTTGAAAATCTTCAATTTGAGTTTTTCCTCATTTTTGAAATTCTTCAGTTTTTCAAATTCTTCAACTTTACAAAATCTTCATTGTTTCCGTCGTTTTTCTTCATTGGCTATATATATATATATATATATATATATATATATATATATATATATATATATATATATATATATATATATGTGAGTTTAAGTCCTCTACAACATTCACTTATAGCTATTTCTTCAAGTTGCTTTTTCTGCTAAGTGAATGTGATCAGACCCTTCCCCCTCTATGCTATACTCAACCCAATCTATTCACAAATTCTTCATGTGCGTTCTATTTGAAACTCGTTCAAAATCTTCACTGTGTCCTTGTCAGCTGAAGAAATTGCGAACGAAACTTTAAAACAAATCTTATCCAGATTTTCGGTTTTACCACTCAAACCGTTCCACATCCCACGATGCATTATTCTATTCACCCACGATCTTACACGATCTCATCTACACAGTACGTGGGTGACACATGTCGCGTGAAGGAGAAAGGGCAGGGGCATGTTCGTCCCAAAATCTTCGGGCGAACAGTTTTTCACCGTGGCCATAAATACCCCTCTCCCCTTCCTCACTTCATTTACTCCGCTCGACTGTTCTCTCTCACTCGAGCTCCTCAAACCCTAGTGCCGCCGCTACTCCATCATCGCCGGTGAGGAAGAGCTTCGCTGCCTCGACCTCGTCGCCGTCGTACTCACGCCGGTTGCGGAAATCTTCACTCCGCCGCCGCCGTAGCTGTCTCCCTCTGCCAAGTTAGGGCGTGGGAGATCTAACCTGACGAACTTCTCAACTGTTCTTCTCAGTTCGTCGTGTTCTTCACTTCGGGTAATTAAAAGTTACTTTTATTACTCACTTTGATTCTCAAGCTTTCCTGAAAATCTTCAAAGGTGTTTATTCTTCAAATCTTCACACATATGAACACCTCACACATCATATGATCTTGATCTGTTTCTCTAAGCAATCATTTTCTTCAATATTCCCTAATTGTGTGGATCTTTGATCTGTACAACTCTGGAACCTAAGACAAGAACGCTTAGTGAAATTCCTCAAGGTTCATCTGGTCAAATTCCTCAAAACTTGTCTTTTCAAAAAACCTTTTGAGAATGCATATGACCTCTCCAAATTCCTCGCAACTATAGGTACTCATGTCTGCTGCTAAATCACTAGGTTCTCATCAACTTAACTCATTTGCAGCGTTCCTCGAAGAAAAATTGCATACTTCTTCAGAGTGTTCAATTGTTCAAATTCCTCATCTGAAGAATATGGCTGAAGGAAAGAGACCGCAGAAAGGAGGAAAGAAGCATGAGGTCATGACTGCTTTCGAGATCCCTGATGACATTTATAAGGACTATCGCACACCTGACGAAGCCAAATTTGGCAAAGAAAACAAAAATCAGCGCAAGTAGCTGATCCCACCAGCATCAAGAGTGGTGAGGACTTTCCTGAAGAATGGGCTAAGCGCCAAGCTAAATTGGCAAGACAAGCCAAGGAGGCAGTGAAGAAATTCAATGAGGATTCTGCCACTACTGCTGCAACTGAGGCCTCAGTCAGGCCGAGCAAATCTATGCCAAAGAAGCCTGCTCGAAAGCCAAGTGCTTCACCAACAGCGCCCTCAAGGCAAATTCCTCAGACTGCTACTGCTCCACCAAAATCCTCAGCAGCTCCTTCAAAGTCCTCAGCTCCTGTGCATCTGGCTACATGTTAAAGGACTGCTGGTTTCTTGATTGCCTCTGGTGTCTCAGCAAGTTCCTCAGCTGCACCGATTTCCTCATCAGGCCCCACATTGTTTAAGACTAAAGCAACAGCTGGACGCGGTCCTCGGCCAAGTCCAAGGAAGAAACAGGTCGCATTCCATGTGCCCTCTGATGATGAAGCTTCTGATGATGAACTTGCAGAAATCATCAGAGATAGACAAGTGAAGGCCGCTAGAGCCAAAGGCACATCTGTGCCTCTGCTTTTGGATCCGAAGAAGATCATCGACTACATTGACCTCTGGCACAAGGATCCTAACACTCCAATGCCTAATTTCCATCTGACTCCTGGTCAAAGTCACATGCTGACCCATTTCATCACTCAAGAGAAATGGAAGTTTGAAAAGGCAAGAGAGATCAAGAAAGCACAATACAGAAAGGAGAAGCTCCTGAAGAAAAATGTTGTCAGAATGACACCTGAGGAACTTCTCAAGGCTCAGTCTGAAATTCAAGCCCTCAGCAAAGACTTCGATGCCTACTATGTTGATTGGCAAGGAGCCAAAGTAAGATTCGTCAATTTTACGAAGAAAATCACAAATGTTGCAGCCCCATCGCAACAAGAAAACCCTCAGGCTGCATATTCTGCTCAGCCTGCTGAAGAACATGCCAGCACCGCTGATGACTTTCAGCCTGCTGAAGAAAATGCTAGTTCCAGGGCTGATGACTCCATTCCAGCCGCTGAAGAAATTGCCAGGGCATCCACTAGTGGTGCGCTTGAAGAAACTGAAGAGATCAGGGCAACTGCATCAGTTGCGCCTGAAGAAAATCAACCAGATTCCTCAGCTCCTCCCGCGCCTACACCAACTCCAATTCTTCCATCTGCCTATGAGGTGAAGAAGACCAAGGCTGCAGAGCGAGTTGCAGTGAAGAAAAGGAAGGCATCAGCTGCATCAAATTCTTCGGCTGCAAAGAAGATGAAGCCAATGACCAGCTCACTTGAAAATCCAATTGATGCTGTTCCAATTTCCTCCATGCCATCAAAGGACCTTGTTCCTTTTGGAGAAGACTATGTGATCCCAAGTGGATCTGATGAATAAAATCATTCTGCCGCTACGTCAGAGCAGCTTGATGAAGAAATTGAAGTGGACACAATCCCTTCAACGCCAGTCATTTCCTCACCTATGCCTCAGTTCACAGCTGAAGAGACTGGTGTTGAGGAAATTGAAGATGAAGATGTGGATATAGGATGCATCACACCTGTGATGAATGATGACTTTTGGGAAAGTCAGCATCCCAATACTCCTCTCTTCACACCTATCCAACAGATTCCTCAGTCCCCTGCCACAACAGTTCAACTGGGCTCTGAAGAAACTCATCCCACTCCCTCTGTTCATGAAGAAATTCCAACCACTAGTGCTGAAGAACCTGCTGCTGCTGATACTCCGATTGCACAAGAAGAGGAACCAGAAATTCCTCAGCCTGAAGAACCTGAGCTCGTGATTCCTGAGGTTGTGATGCAACTCACCGACATCCCTCTGCCAAAACCGAAGGATCCGTTCTCAAGCAAACAGAAGTTCAAGGCTGAAGGCTTCTTTTCCGAGCATGTATTCTTCACTGATTACAACCCCTATGACTCTGCTCGCATAAGGAAGAGGCGTTTCTGGACTGCTAGTCAAGCCAACTTTTATTCGTCAATGCTGTTTGACAAAGACAAAATCTTCGATCATGAACATATTCCTCACGTGGATATGGAATCTCTGCCATGCTTCGAGCCAGTCCTCAGTGTTCTTCACGATGTAGGATTACTCAATTTCTGCATTGACATCTGTGATCGGAATGAAGAACTCATTCTTCAGTTCTACGCTACACTGCATATCACTGGAGACGCTGAAGATGTCAATTCATGGGTATTGGATTGGATGACTGAAAACACTCACTACAAGGCACCGGCAACTGAATTGCTTCGTGTCCTTCCTCTCGATCCTCCCCATGACAGTGCACGTTGCATCTACAGTGACCCTGAACTAACAAATCACTATATGCAAGTGCTCATGAAGCCTTTGAAGCCTGGGCAGGCCCCACGAACCAAATTCCTCGTCAAGGAATTACTCTATGTGCCTCGGACAGTCTATCGCATTCTGACGAAGACAATGAGTCCTATCAAAGGCCACGACTCAAATGATGAATAAGTCGTTGGCATCATGAAGAATATGCTTTTCAACATCATTCATGGCGTTCCCATCAACTTCCATGATTTCTTCATGAGGACTCTGGCCAATGTTGCTATGTCACCATTCGAGCTGAAGCCCTATGCGCCTTGGATTATGAGATTCATAAGGGCAAGATCTTCATTGAATTACAAAGCTAACACTCTGAACCACGGTAGCTACTTGCCTCCCATTGAAGTCCTCAAGCGGACAGTTTCATCAGCTGATGATAAAGGCAAGGCAGCTGCTGTGATCGATGAAGGCATTCGTCCATTGGATGGTCATTTTCGCCTAGCTGCATCTTACTCCACCAATGACGACTCTGCCACACATGACACTACCGCAAATACCTCAGCCAAGCAAAATCCTCAAGCCACAGCACCCAGGGTGATGACTGACCGTGAGTTACTCCTCAGTCTTCATCAGAAGGTTGATCACAATCACAAATGGGTAAAGCGTCAGTTTGGTGCACTTCTTCACAATATGACCTCAACACACAATGCTGTGAAGAAGAACCACTACTACCTTCATGAAACCCTCAACCGCACCTGGGCTGTCCTCACTCATGTCTATAGCACTGAAGAACTAAAGACTATGGGTCTCAAGGAAGAATTTGACTGGTCTGCACCTCCTCCGAAGAAATTCAAGAGGGTCAAAGTTCCTGATCTGGTGGCCAGCTCTTATTCTTCATCGCGTGACACTGATGAGTTTGAAGATTTGGACGACACTGCGGCAGGCCCTGCTACAACAAACAACCCCGACAACGCTGGTGCTCCTCCATCGACTTGAAATTCTTCAGGGGCGTTAGTCCTCAATTTCAATCCTTTTGGTCATTTGATGACAACGGGGGAGAAATCTGAGTTAGTCTTCAAGCGGGTCTATATAAAGGGCGTTTTTTTCTTAAGTTACAACTCTCGTTCTTTCGAAACTTTTATTGGATCGAGTTGTAATCTTAAACCCGATGGTGCTCTGATACTTTTGGATGGTGCTCTAATACTTTTGATGCACTGTGCTCTGAAACTTTTGATGCTTTATTCGGCATGCTTATTCCTCATTAATATTATTACACGCATGCTGAATTTCATCAGGCACCATATTTCATCATGCATTTCAAATTCTTCATATTATATATCAAATGCGTGTATGAATTACAAGATATAGGGGGAGATCTCCATGATTCAACTCTTCAAATGTGCATTGCCTCAAACGCAAATTCCTCACTATGCACACCTTCAGGGGGAGTTCTTCTATATCTTGCAATCAAATTCCTCAATATCAGTATTTACACTTCATATGTTTATCCCCGTTGAAAACTTAACCTATATTGTCATCAATCACCAAAAAGGGGGAGATTGTAAGTGCATCTAGTGCCCCTTAGTGATTTTGGTGTATTGAAGACTTATAGGTTAAGGGACTAATGCGTTTGTGAGTGTACACAGGTCTATAAGTCTATGAGGAGTTTGATATTTACAGAGAAAGTCGACCCCTAAAAATGAAGTTCTTCGACTGAAGACTTTGATATTCTGAAGACTTTGAAAGTGAAGAAATTGGTGTGACCTTGAAGACTTGGTATTCATTTGTGGAACATGAAGCGTGAAGACTTTTGTTTTCGTAGTTTCATTTTCTCTTTCTTGAGTCATAGGAAACACCGTACTGTTAAAGGGGGTCGAGGAAATACAAAGGAAAAATTTCCATGTGATGCTCAACTCAAAATCCTACACCTACCAATCCCTTCGAGTGAAGCCTTTGGAAATCTCATACAGTTCAGTCACTTTCTTCAGTGACAGAGATGAAGTTCTTCTGGTCACTGAGGAATTTGTTCTGACTGAGGAGTTAGGAATTCGCTAGTGCGAATTGCCTACACAGTGAGGAACATGATAGCCCTGAGGAATTTGAGAGTCAAATTTCCGACCATTGCTGTGCTGCGCGCCAGCTGTCCCAAAATACCTTATCCACCTAACGGTCATATCATTGATGGGCATTTATGCCTTATCATGTCGGGCTGCTCCCTAGGCTATAAATAGCCGCCCCCTACAACCACTAGCTGGTCGGCTGCTCCGAGAGAACTTGACACTTGTCATTTGAGAGCATCCCATCCTCCGAGGACTTTGAGCGAAAATCATCAAGTGAGGAAATCCCAAAACCAAACCCCCACAAACCCAAAGTGATTGAGCATCACTGAAGAAATTGATCCTGCGTGGATCCGACGCTTGTTACCTTTGAAGACTGTGCTTCTTCCAGACGGTTAGGCGTCATGGTCTAGAGCATCCAAGAGGAATTATGGATCGCCGAGTGACCGAGTCTGTGAAGGTTTGGAAGTCACCTGAAGACTTACCACGAGTGATTGGACGAGGTCTGCGTGACCTTAGTTCAAGGAGAATACGGTGAGGACTGGGTGTCCTGAGCTGCGTGCTCAGTGACTGGGTGTCCGGGACTGCGTGTCCTCGAGTTTAAATACTCAGCCGCTCCAACCAGACGTACAACTCAGACATCAGTTGGAACTGGTTTACCAAATCATTGTCTTCACCAACTTAACTGGTTCTATTTCCTTAACCCCTTCATTTCCTCATTATTGTGTTGAGTGTTTGTTCATATCTGTGTTTGAAGACTTTGACTGAAGACTTTCTCAATTTCCTCAGTTCAATTTCTTCAGTCTGTTTGTCTTCATCTTGTGTTATCCTGTGATTACGCTTTCTGTACTCTGTGCTAGTCTTCATTTCATCATGATGACCATGCTTGTATTCTGTTATGCTTACTTCTAAGTACTTATTCCGCTGCTAGTAGTTCTTCGCTAAGGAATTTCCTCGCCGGCAAATTCCTCAGTGAAGAATTCATAAAAATCGCCTATTCACCCCCCTCTAGTCGATATAACGCACTTTCATACTACCGCTGAGAGTGGTACTACCGCTCCCTACCCAGCGGTACTACCGTGCTGGCGAGGAAGTCAGGCCATGGGCCCCAGAGCAGTACTACCGCGGGAGTAGGAGCGGTACTACCGCTCGGAGCGGTACTACCGCTTCTACTACCGCTTCTAGTGCCGCAAAACTCGACACGAGAAAACACAGTCTCGAATCGAGGCGGCAGTAGCGCGGTACAGCTGCGGTACTACGGCCGAAGCCCGCGAGCGGTACTACCGCTCTGCGAAGCGGTACTACCGCTGAGAGCGGTACTACCGCTTCGTGGAGCGGTACTACCGCTGGAGGGCTTCGGCGGTACTACCGCTGGAGGGCTTCGACGGTACTACCGCTGGCACAGGGCGAAGCAGGTATGGAAGAGAAGTTGCAGCTCCAAAGATGCGAAAGGAAGACGACGGGTGTGATAGGGATGTGTACGTGTTGATTCCACCCTAGTCTTACCAAAGCGGACCCCCTCTTAATAGTACGGTGACTCCTACGAAACTAGTCCACCAACAATGAAACGAAGGAGCTACACCGTCTTGAATAAAACACCGAGGGGAGGAAATCGTCTCGTGCCAATGGATGATTCTCTGAAAGAACTTAACGCACACGATTAGTCCGCAAAAGCATTGTCATGAATCACCAAAACCACTAGGGGATAAATATGCCCTTACACGTGTGGTAGCACACAAAGTGTTCCTCCGGTAAACGGGAGTTGCATAATCTCATAGTCATAGGAACATGTATAAGTCATGAAGAAAGCAATAGCAACATACTAAACGATCAAGTGCTAAGCTAACGGAATGGGTCAAGTCAATCACATCATTCTCCTAATGATGTGATCTCGTTAATCAAATGACAACACATGTCTATGGCTAGGAAACATAACCATCTTTGATTAATGAGCTAGTCAAGTAGAGGCATACTAGTGACACTATGTTTGTCTATGTATTCACACATGTATTATGTTTTCGGTTAATACAATTCTAGCATGAATAATAAACATTTATCATGAAATAAGGAAATAAATAATAACTTTATTATTGCCTCTAGGGCATATTTCCTTCATGACCGACATGTGCAATGTCCATACCTTGACCACTTGCGGTGTGGATTTGCTCCGAGCCGGTGTAGCGATCATGGACAGCGAGCTTCTCCAGTTCACCGGTCACGTGGTTGGTTGCGCCAGAGTCAAGATACCAGTTGGTATCGACTCCATAGGAGTGGACGGCGTTGGCAGATCGGTTCCCGCCGCCGCCACCACTAGCAGGGTTACGAACGTTGTTGTTGAAGTTGCGGTCGTAGCGTTTCTTGCAGCGCCATGCACCATGCCCCTCGTTCTTGCAGATTTGGCACTTCTCACGGTCACCACCCTGGCGAGGCGCGCCACCAAAGCCGCCGCCACCAGAGTAGTTGTCGAAGGAGCAGGCGCCCGTGTTGTTGTTGTTATTGTAGCCACCACGGGAGCCGCTGTTGCCGCCGCCACCAGAGCCACCATGGTTGAAGTTGCCACGGCCTCCGCCTTTTGCAGCGAGGTTGGCGGAGTAGGCGGAGGTCTGTGCGGCGATGCGTGACTCAGCAACAAGCAGCAGGAGAACAACTCGCCGAGGCCGATTGGCTGGTCGGTGATGGTGCGCGTGGAGACGGCGGACACGAACCCGCTGTACTCCGGCTCGTGCATGAGCCCCTGGATGATGTGAGAGACGACATCATCTTCATCCAGAGGCCTCCTGGCAGCTGCAAGTTCGTCGGCGAGCCCCTTCATCTTGGTGAAGTAGGCGGTCGCCGACATATCTCCCTTCTTGGTGTGGCCGATCTGATCGCGGAGATGGATGATGCGGGCGCGAGATTGCGAGGAGAAGCTCTGGAGGAGAGCGCTCCAGGTGGCGGCGGCCATCGTGCAGTTACTGACCTGCAGGAGCACTTCGCGAGAGAGAGAAGCGATCAAAAACGAGAGCACCTGCTGGTCCTGGGTAACCCAGATGGCGTGCTTTGGATTGACGACGACGGTGATCTCCTTCTTGCCGGCGTTGTCCCTCTCCGTGCGGATCTCAGCGGCGGGTTCCTTCTGGGAACCATGAAGGAACCCCATCATGCCTGCCGCACGCACATGCGGCAGAACCTGCGCTCTCCAGACGAGGAAGTTCTCACGGTTCAGTTTTTTCGTGATTGTATGGCCGAGGGAAGCGAGGGAGGGCGTGGCCATTGCGGAGGAGGACGATGAAGACATCTAGATGCGATGGAAGAGTAAGCTCTGTATACCATGTGGAAAACTAGGCTTAAGCGTATGCATATCTGCAGGGACGCGTGCGTGTTAATATAGGGCTCTAGGCCAAGAGATTACAAGGGTTGGTTAGGCTAGGATTGATCTCCAAATAATCTAACAAACTCTATGGGATCATATCTCTAAGCCTAACCATATTACAACAACCATACACACGCACACGTTACAATGTTTAACTAACGTTAGCATACAATCTTGTCCCTGAATCACGAGTCATTTGTAATCCTTTTATTCCAAAATAAATGTCTCAAACTTAGTGCAACTTTGTACTAAAATTAATATAAAATTGAGAACTTATTTTATTTTGAAAGGGGGAGTATTAGTTTCGTTCGCTATATAGATGTAGATATACTATTTGTTTTTGCCCACGATGCTGCAGTAATAACACAACCTTTCATGTTAGCGGCGCCTTCTAACCAGAGTGTAGCAACGAGCTTTCCGGCCCGTGTTGTGCTGCCCTCTGGTGACTCTCAGAGTCTCGGCACACTGACACCTCAGCTATGAACGCGGCGCGACCCTCTCCTCGACGACGACGGTTCGCGCCACCTGGTGTTGCGTCGCGTCTCCGCGCACCGCCCGAGCTCAGTTGTTGGTTTCCTTTGTCGCGTTACGCGCGTCATCTTGGCCACGATCCAACGGCGAGGTCTACCTGCATTTGACGGGCGGCGCGCGGCGCCGTTTGACAGATCGCACCGGGTCACCACCGTTTTTACCCCGTCGCGTCGGTCGCCCCGACCTGACACCTGCGCGCTCGCGAGTCGCGACGACGATCGCACTCCATCACGAACTCAGCGGCGGCAAAAGAGCCTGGCCGGGGAGGATCGGGCGTGTGTACGGGGTTGACCGCGTGCAGGCTCTCGCGGCAACCATCAATGGGCTCGCACCGCGCTGCCGCCTCTGCGCGCCGACGGAAAACGATGGGCATCGCATCACACTCCGTATGCTGCTCGTACTGCGTCCTGTTTCTCCTATCCACATCACGAATTTAAGCCAGTGACCGTCCGTCTTTCCCGTTCCACCTGGCAGGCTCAAGACTCTCCTCAAGCTGCCAGCAGGCAGCTGACTTTTGTGAATCATTTGGTGGCCTCGCGTCTCGTTTCCTCTCAGTGTCTCTGTCGCCTCTTGGGATGCCGATGCCGACGCCGATGCCGTTTGTCTTCTCCATTTTTTTGGTTTTTGGAGCAGCGTAACCTGTGGCCGGAGAGTGAGTGCAGGACAACTCTGGCAATGCCAATCATGCAAACAGTGTGTCGGCCCATGGGGGAGAGCGACACGGCTTGAAGGGCGGCACGCCCAAGTCAAACCCCTGCTCCCGTTTTGCTGGACGCCGTGCACGGGCAGGGGTCGTCGGCCCGTCCATGATCACCCCCAAGCAAATGTCAACCCTTGAACTATTCGTAGCGAATGCATTCAATCATCCAAGTAAACCCCGTGCTTTCTTGGCCCTCGACTGACTTAAACCGCGGCCACATTCTGTCCGGCGCCTACTGTTCCTACTCCGTCACAGCCTCGAACTGCCAACGGCGAACTGATTCGCCAACAAGATCTCTGACTTTTCTGAAGAGAGAGACGGGGCTTTCAGGATAGGGAAGCTGGAATGCAGGCAGGCCGCTAGCGCTCCGATCCCTTAGGGCATCTCCAGCCGTTGGCCCCTCAGGGGGCGTCTAAAAGCGCCGCCTGGGGGTGAGCCGGCGCAAAGAAAGGCCCTGGGGGCGAGTCGTCGTCCAGCCGTCGGCCCCCAGGGCCGCCCCCAGGCGAGTGTTAAAAAAAAGGCCGTTCGGCGAAGTTATGATAAAAGAGTAGTTAAATTTCGGCTAAACATGGCGAATTTCGGCCAAATTCGCGCATTTTCATTACATTAAGCTAATCTAAAAAAGAAAGGGGCTGAAGTCGTCGCCGCCATCGTCGTCGTCGGCCTTCTCCTCCTTGACGCGGACCCCCCGGCTGGACCCGACGTCGCCATGGTGGACTGGCGGCGGCGCGTCGTCGTCGTCGTCGTCGTCGTCGTCGTCGCTGTCGCATAGGACGACGACCCCGTCTTCGTCGCGGCCGCGTCGGCGCTCCTCGAAGCGGCGCAGGGCGGCGCGCTGGCGCTCCTTCGCCTTCTCCCGGCGCGCCTTCTCCATCGCAATGGAGTCCTGGCGCGCCCATTCTAGGACCGCGTCATCGTCGACGAACTCCGCCTTGACCGGCACCAGCCCCGGCTCCGTCTTCACCGGTGCCAGCCCCGGCTCCGTCTTCACCGGCGCCAGCCCCGGCTCCGTCTTTGGCTTGACGAAGCGCGGAGGAGCCGACGAGGAGGAGGCGCGCCGGCCGCCCTCGTTGATGATGATGCCGGCGCTGCGAGTGCGCCGGCCGAGCGGCGACTCCGCCGCGGGCTCGGCCTTGACGCCGAGCAGGGCCGGAGTGCCGGAGGAGTGCGGCGAGGATCGGGAGGAGGAAGAGGAGGAGGAGGAGGACCCGAACCGCCTTGGCGCCCATGGCCCGACGCGTCGGTGCTGCGCCGGGGAGTACGCCAACGGCGGTCGTTGCCGCCCTCGAGGTGCGTGAGCACGCCCTCGAGTGTGCGGCCGGGGACGCCCCACCAGAGGTGGCGCCCCTCGCTGTTCTGCCGCCCGCCGACCACCGGCGCGCCGTTGGTGGACGCCAATCGCTGCTGCTGGCGGCGCTCAAAATACGCCGCCCAGGCCGCGTGGTTGTCGGCGGCATACTGGGGGAGGGAGCGTCGGGCAATGGGGGAATGGGTATTCCCCCGGCGCTGAGTCTCCACCCCGATGGCCCGGCGCGCATGTCCGGCGGCGCCGGGATGTTCGCCTGGAACAGGAGCCAGGACTCCAGTACGCGGAGCGAACGGCGGCCGAGGCCGTTGGCCGCCGCCTCGTCTCCGGGGAAACGTTCTGCCATGACGACGGCGCTCGGGAGAGGCAGGGAGAGGGAAGGGCTGGACGGCGGCGAGGGGGCGGGCGGGCTGTGGGTACAGGAGAGTGGAGTGGAGGCCGCCGGCTTTTATAGCCGGGCCGCGCCCGTGTGTACGCGTGCGAGGGAGGGGAGGCATTGGCGCGTCGTCCCGTGAAGCGCCGCCCTTGAAGGAATCAATGGCAAGGCTGACCGGCGGCAGCCTTGCCATTGATTCCCCGCGGGAACCGAGGCCGTTGGAGGAGACGAGGCGCCAAGTCGCTGACACGGCTGGCCCGCGGCTTCTTCGCGCCAAAACTGTTGGGTTACGTAGTAATTTCAAAAAATTTCCTCCGCACACGCAAGATCATAGTGATGGTATAGCAACGAGAGGGGGAGTGTATCTTCATACCCTTGAAGATCGCTAAGCGGAAGAGTTTATCAATGCGGTTGATGTAGTCGTACGTCTTCACGATCCGACCGAACCAAGTACCGAACGCACGGCACCTCCGAGTTCTGCACACGTTCAGCTCGATGACGTCCTTGCCTTCTCGATCCAGCAAGACGGGCGAAGTAGTAGATGAGTTCCGGCAGCACGACGGCGTGGTGACGGTGTTGGTGAAGAACAATCTCCGCAGGGCTTCGCCTAAGCGCTACGAAAACTATGACGGAGGATAAACTAGAGGGGACGGGGTTGCCGGCACACGGCTTGGTGTTTCTTGATCTGTCTTTGGTGCTAGCCCTGCCCCTCTAGTTATATGTTGAGCCTTGGGGTTGAAACTTGGAGTAAAAGCCTCCACAAAGTCGGTTTCACCCGAAAGGCAAGAGTCCTTCTCGGACTCCAGGGCCAGACGCCAGGGTTCCCGGCGTCTGGCCCCAGACGCCAGGGACCCTGGCGTCTGGCCCCTGGACTCCGCAAAACTTCCTTTTGCGCTTTCCAAAAACCTTGTGGACTTTCCCCTTTGGCCCAAATAACGTGTTCTCATACCCAAACATTTCGGGAAACATCCGGAACCCCTTCCGGTGAATTCCGGAACCCTTCCGGAGATCAAACACTATTATTCCATATATCAAACTTTATCTCCGGACCATTCCGGAGTTCCTCGTCATGTCCATGATCTCATCCGGGACTCCGAACAACATTCGGTTACCAACATGCATAACTCATATAATACTATATCGTCAACGAAACGTTAAGAGTGCGGACCCTACGGGTTCGAGAACTATGTAGACATGACCTAAAACCGTTCTCGATCAATAACCAATAGCGGGACCTGGATGCCCATATTGGTTCCTACATATTCTACGAAGATCTTTATCGGTCAAACCGCATAACAACATACGTCGTTCCCTTTGTCATCGGTATGTTACTTGCCCGAGATTTGATCGTCGGTATCCAATACCTAGTTCAATCTCGTTACCGGCAGGTCTCTTTACTCGTTCTGTAATACGTCATCTCATAACTAACTCATTAGTTATAATGCTTGCAAGGCTTAAGTGATGAGTATTACCGAGAGGGCCCAGAGATACCTCTCCGACAATCGGAGTGACAAAACCTAATCTCGAAATACGCCAACTCAACATGTACCTTTGGAGACACCTGTAGTACTCCTTTATAATCACCCAGTTACGTTGTGACGTTTGGTAGTACCCAAAGTGTTCCTCCGGTAAACGGGAGTTGCATAATTCTCATAGTTACAGGAACATGTATAAGTCATGAAGAAAGCAATAGCAGAATACTAAACGATCAAGTGCTAAGCTAACGGGATGGGTCATGTCAATCACATCATTCTCCTAATGATGTGATCCCATTAATCAAATGACAACACATGTCTATGGTCAGGAAACATAACCATCTTTGATTAATGAGCTAGTCAAGTAGAGGCATACTAGTGACTATATGTTTGTCTATGTATTCACACATGTATCATGTTTCCGGTTAATACAATTCTAGCATGAATAATAAACATTTATCATGATATGAGGAAATAAATAATAACTTTATTATTGCCTCTAGGGCATATTTCCTTCAGTCTCCCACTTGCACTAGAGTCAATAATCTAGATTACATAGTAATGATTCTAACACCCATGGAGTCTTGGTGTTGATCATGTTTTGCTCGTGAGAGAGGCTTAGTCAACGGGTCTGCGACATTCAAATCCGTATGTATCTTGCAAATTTCTATGTCTCCCACTTGGACTTGGTCCCGAATGGAATTGAAGCGTCTCTTGATGTGCTTGGTCCTCTTGTGAAATCTGGATTCCTTTGCCAAGGAAATTGCACCAGTATTGTCACAGAAGATCTTCATTGGTCCCGATGCACTAGGTATGACACCTAGATCGGAAATGAACTCCTTCATCCAGACTCCTTCATTTGCTGCTTCAGAAGCAGCTATGTACTCCGCTTCACATGTAGATCCCGCCACGACGCTTTGTTTAGAACTGCACCAACTTACAGCTCCACCGTTTAATAAAAACACGTATCCGGTTTGCGATTTAGAATCGTCCGGATCAGTGTCAAAGCTTGCATCGACATAACCATTTACGACTAGCTCTTTGTCACCTCCATATACGAGAAACATATCCTTAGTCCTTTTCAGGTATTTCAGGATGTTCTTGACCGCTGTCCAGTGATCCACTCCTGGATTACTTTGGTACCTTCCTGCCAAGCTTATTGCTAAGCACACGTCAGGTCTGGTACACAGCATTGCATACATGATAGAGCCTATGGCTGAAGCATAGGGAACATCTTTCATTTTCTCTCTATCTTCTGCTGTGGTCGGGCATTGAGTTTGACTCAACTTCACACCTTGAAGCACGGGCAAGAACCCTTTCTTTGCCTGATCCATTTTGAACTTTTTCAAAATTTTATCAAGGTATGTGCTTTGTGAAAGTCCTATCAAGCGTCTTGATCTATCTCTATAGATCTTGATGCCCAATATGTAAGCAGCTTCACCGAGGTCTTTCATTGAAAAACTTTTATTCAAGTATCCCTTTATGCTATCCAGAAATTCTATATCATTTCCAATTAATAATATGTCATCTACATATAATATCAGAAATGCTACAGAGCTCTCACTCACTTTCTTATAAATACAGGCTTCTCCAAAAGTCTGTATAAAATCATATGCTTTGATCACACTATCAAAACGTTTATTCCAACTCCGAGATGCTTGCACCAGTCCATAAATGGATCGCTGGAGCTTGCACACTTTGTTAGCACCTTTTGGATCAATAAAACCTTCTGGCTGCATCATATACAACTCTTCTTCTAGAAATCCATTCAAGAATGCAGTTTTGACATCCATTTGCCAAATTTCATAATCATGAAATGCAGCAATAGCTAACATGATTCGGACAGACTTAAGCATCGCTACGGGTGAGAAAGTCTCATCGTAGTCAACCCCTTGAAATTGAACATGATTCGGACAGACTTAAGCGTCAGTCTTCTTCATAAAGATCCATTTATTCTCAATGGCTTGCCGATCATCGGGCAAGTCAACCAAAGTCCATACTTTGTTTTCATACATGGATCCCATCTCAGATTTCATGGCCTCTAGCCATTTTGCGGAATCTGGGCTCATCATCGCTTCCTCATAGTTCGTAGGTTCATCATGGTCAAGTAACATGACTTCCAGAATAGGATTGCCGTACCACTCTGGTGCGGATCTTACTCTAGTAGACCTACGAGGTTCAGCAGAAACTTGATCTGAAGTTTCATGATCAATATCATTAGCTTCCTCACTAATTGGTGTAATTGTCACAGGAACCGGTTCTTGTGATGAACTACCTTCCAATAAGGGAGTAGATACAGTTATCTCATCAAGTTCTACTTTCCTCCCACTCACTTCTTTCGAGAGAAACTCCTTCTCTAGAAAGGATCCGAATTTAGCAACGAAAATCTTGCCCTCAGATCTATGATGGAAGGTGTACCCAATAGTCTCTTTTGGGTATCCTATGAAGACACATTTCTCCGATTTAGGTTCGAGCTTATCTGGTTGAAGTTTCTTCACATAAGCATCGCAGCCCCAAACTTTAAGAAACGACAACTTTGGTTTCTTGCCAAACCACAGTTCATAAGGCGTCGTCTCAACGGATTTTGATGGTGCCCTATTTAACGTGAATGCGGCCGTCTCTAAAGCATAACCCCAAAACGATAGCGGTAGATCGGTAAGAGACATCATAGATCGCACCATATCAAGTAAAGTACGATTACGACGTTCGGACACACCATTGCGTTGTGGTGTTCCAGGTGGCGTGAGTTGCGAGATTATCCCGCATTGTTTCAAGTGTAGACCAAACTCGTAACTCAAATATTCTCCTCCACGATCAGATCGTAGAAACTTTATTTTCTTGTTATGATGATTTTCCACTTCACTCTGAAATTCTTTGAACTTTTCAAATGTTTCAGACTTGTGTTTCATTAAGTAGATATACCTATATCTGCTCAAATCATCTGTGAAGGTGAGAAAATAACGATATCCGCCACGAGCCTCAACATTCATTGGACCACATACATCTGTATGTATGATTTCCAATAAATCTGTTGCTCTCTCCATTGTACCAGAGAACGGTGTTTTAGTCATCTTGCCCATAAGGCACGGTTCGCATGTACCAAGTGATTCATAATCAAGTGATTCCAAAAGCCCATCAGTATGGAGTTTCTTCATGCGTTTTACACCGATATGACCTAAACGGCAGTGCCACAAATAAGTTGCACTATCATTTTCAACTCTGCATCTTTTGGTTTCAACACTATGAATATGTGTATCACTACTATCGAGATTCAATAAAAATAGACCACTCTTCAAGGGTGCATGACCATAAAAGATATTACTCATATAAATAGAACAACCATTATTCTCTGATTTAAATGAATAACCGTCTCGCATCAAACAAGATCCAGATATAATGTTCATGCTCAACGCAGGCACCAAATAACAATTATTTAGGTCTAAAACTAATCCCGATGGTAGATGTAGAGGTAGCGTGCCGACCGCGATCACATCGACTTTGGAACCATTTCCCACGCGCATCGTCACCTCGTCCTTAGCTAATCTTCGCTTAATCCGTAGTCCCTGTTTCGAGTTGCAAATATTAGCAACAGAACCAGTATCAAATACCCAGGTGCTACTGCGAGCATTAGTAAGGTACACATCAATAACATGTATATCACATATACCTTTGTTCACTTTGCCATCCTTCTTATCCGCCAAATACTTGGGGCAGTTCCGCTTCCAGTGTCCAGTCTGCTTGCAGTAGAAGCACTCAGTTTCAGGCTTAGGTCCAGACTTGGGTTTCTTCTCTTGAGCAACAACTTGTTTGCCGTTCTTTTTGAAGTTCCCCTTCTTCTTCCCTTTGCCCTTCTTCTTGAAACTAGTGGTCTTGTTGACCATCAACACTTGATGCTCCTTCTTGATTTCTACCTCCGCGGTTTTCAGCATCGCAAAGAGCTCGGGAATAGTCTTGTTCATCCCTTGCATACTATAGTTCATTACGAAGCTCTTGTAGCTTGGTGGCAGTGATTGGAGAATTCTGTCAATGACGCTATCATCCGGAAGATTAACTCCCAGTTGAATCAAGTGATTATTATACCCAGACATTTTGAGTATATGCTCACTGACAGAACTATTCTCCTCCATCTTGCAGCTGTAGAACTTATTGGAGACTTCATATCTCTCAATCCGGGCATTTGCTTGAAATATTAACTTCAACTCCTGGAACATCTCATATGCTCCATGACGTTCAAAACATCGTTGAAGACCCGGTTCTAAGCCGTAAAGCATGGCACATTGAACTATCGAGTAGTCATCAGCTTTGCTCTGCCAGACGTTCTTAACATCGTCAGTTGCATCAGCAGCAGGCCTGGCACCCAGCGGTGCTTCCAGGACGTAACTTTTCTGTGCAGCAATGAGGATAATCCTCAGGTTACGGACCCAGTCCGTGTAATTGCTACCATCATCTTTCAACTTTGCTTTCTCAAGGAACGCATTAAAATTCAACGGAACAACAGCACGAGCCATCTATCTACAAACAAACATAGACAAGCAAAATACTATCAGGTACTAAGTTCATGATAAATTTAAGTTCAATTAATCATATTACTTAAGAACTCCTACTTAGACAGACATCTTTCTAGTCATCTAAGTGATCACGTGATCCAAATCAACTAAACCATGTCCGATCATCACGTGAGATGGAGTAGTTTCAATGGTGAACATCTCTATGTTGATCATATCTACTATATGATTCACGCTCGACCTTTCGGTCTCCGTGTTCCGAGGCCATATCTGTATATGCTAGGCTCGTCAAGTATAACCTGAGTATTCCGCGTGTGCAACTGTTTTGCACCCGTTGTATTTGAACGTAGAGCCTATCACACCCGATCATCACATGGTGTCTCAGCACGAAGAACTTTCGCAACGGTGCATACTCAGGGAGAACACTTCTTGACAATTAGTGAGAGATCATCTTAAAATGCTACCGTCAATCAAAGCAAGATAAGATGCATAAAAGATAAACATCACATGCAATCAATATAAGTGATATGATATGGCCATCATCATCTTGTGCTTGTGATCTCCATCTTCGAAGCACCGTCATGATCACCATCGTCACCGGCGCGACACCTTGATCTCCATCGTAGCATCGTTGTCGTTACGCCATCTATTGCTTCTACGACTATCGCTACCGCTTAGTGATAAAGTAAAGCAATTACAGGGCGTTTGCATTTCATACAATAAAGCGACAACCATATGGCTCCTGCCAGTTGCCGATAACTTCGGTTACAAAACATGATCATCTCATACAATAAAATATAGCATCACGTCTTGACCATATCACATCACAACATGCCCTGCAAAAACAAGTTAGATGTCCTCTACTTTGTTGTTGCAAATTTTACGTGGCTGCTACGGGCTTAGCAAGAACCGTTCTTACCTACGCATCAAAAACCACAACGATAGTTCGTCAAGTTGGTGCTATTTTAACCTTCGCAAGGACCGGGCATAGCTAGACCCGATTCAACTAAAGTGAGAGAGACAGACACCCGCCAGCCACCTTTAAGCACGAGTGCTTGTAACGGTGAAACCAGTCTCGCATAAGCATACGCGTAATGTCGGTCCGTTCCGCTTCATCTCACAATACCGCCGAACCAAAGTATGACATGCTGGTAAGTAGTATGACTTGTATCGCCCACAACTCACTTGTGTTCTACTCGTGCATATAACATCAACGCATAAAACCTAGGCTCGGATGCCACTGTTGGGTTACGTAGTAATTTCAAAAAATTTCCTACGCACACGCAAGATCATAGTGATGGTATAGCAACGAGAGGGGGAGTGTATCTTCATACCCTTGAAGATCGCTAAGCGGAAGCGTTTATCAATGCGGTTGATGTAGTCGTACGTCTTCACGATCCGACCGATCCAAGTACCGAACGCACGGCACCTCCGAGTTCTGCACACGTTCAGCTCGATGACGTCCTCGCCTTCTCGATCCAGCAAGACGGGCGAAGTAGTAGATGAGTTCCGGCAGCACGACGGCGTGGTGACGGTGTTGGTGAAGAACAATCTCCACAGGGCTTCGCCTAAGCGCTATGGAAACTATGACGGAGGATAAACTAGAGGGGACGGGGTTGCCGGCACACGGCTTGGTGTTTCTTGATCTGTCTTTGGTGCTAGCCCTGCCCCTCTATTTATATGTTGAGCCTTGGGGTCGAAACTTGGAGTAAAAGCCTCCACAAAGTCGGTTTCACCCGAAAGGCAAGAGTCCTTCTCGGACTCCAGGGCCAGATGCCAGGGTTCCCGGCGTCTGGACCCAGACGCCAGGGACCCTGGCGTCTGGCCCCTGGACTCCGCAAAACTTCCTTTTGCGCTTTCCAAAAACCTTGTGGGCTTTCCCCTTTGGCCCAAATAACGTGTTCTCGTACCCAAACATTTCGGGAAACATCCGGAACCCCTTCCGGTGAATTCCGGAACCCTTCCGGAGATCAAACACTATTATTCCATATATCAAACTTTATCTCTGGACCATTCCGGAGTTCCTCGTCATGTCCATGATCTCATCCGGGACTCCGAACAACATTCGGTTACCAACATGCATAACTCATATAATACTATATCGTCAACGAAACGTTAAGCGTGCGGACCCTACGAGTTCGAGAACTATGTAGACATGACCTAAAACCGTTCTCGGTCAATAACCAATAGTGGGACCTGGATGCCCATATTGGTTCCTACATATTCTACGAAGATCTTTATCGGTCAAACCGCATAACAACATACGTCGTTCCCTTTATCATCGGTATGTTACTTGCCCGAGATTTGATCGTCGGTATCCAATACCTAGTTCAATCTCGTTACCGGCAGGTCTCTTTACTCGTTTTGTAATACGTCATCTCATAACTAACTCATTAGTTATAATGCTTGCAAGGCTTAAGTGATGAGTATTACCGAGAGGGCCCAGAGATACCTCTCCGACAATCGGAGTGACAAAACCTAATCTCGAAATACGCCAACTCAACATGTACCTTTGGAGACACCTGTAGTACTCCTTTATAATCACCCAGTTACGTTGTGACGTTTGGTAGTACCCAAAGTGTTCCTCCGGTAAACGGGAGTTGCATAATTCTCATAGTTACAGGAACATGTATAAGTCATGAAGAAAGCAATAGCAGAATACTAAACGATCAAGTGCTAAGCTAACGGGATGGGTCATGTCAATCACATCATTCTCCTAATGATGTGATCCCATTAATCAAATGACAACACATGTCTATGGTCAGGAAACATAACCATCTTTGATTAATGAGCTAGTCAAGTAGAGGCATACTAGTGACTATATGTTTGTCTATGTATTCACACATGTATCATGTTTCCAGTTAATACAATTCTAGCATGAATAATAAACATTTATCATGATATGAGGAAATAAATAATAACTTTATTATTGCCTCTAGGGCATATTTCCTTCAAAAACAACTCGCACCGGCGCCCCCGGGCGCCCCCCAGCGCGCCGGGTTCGGGCTGGGTCTGCCGGCGCTGTTTTCGGCCCAAACCGGCGAAAATCGGGCTCCCGGGGGCACGACTGGGCCGTTTTTTCGGCGCCGGCGAGAAAAAATCGCCTGGGGAGGCCTTCTTGGGGGCGCGGCTGGAGATGCCCTTATCGCTTTGACGACGATGACGCAGCTTGCGTAGGGTTTGTTTTAGTTGCGACTTTGGTTGCCGCCTGCCTTTGATCGGCGTCAACTGGAACGAATAAACATGGTGTCCAACGGAAGCTGATTCCCTAGCATTACTATTTTACGTACCTCATTCGTCTTCTCATTCCTCAGTGTCAAGTGTGAGTACTGAGCAGCGCGGCCAGTCTGGGGTCGACAGTAGTGTGTGTCTTCGCTAGAGTGCTCCTTGGTGTGTCTCTGTTAGGCGGTACCCGGCAGCTATGTCGGTGGCATACATGTGCCATGGCCTCTGTCTTGGCTTCGTGTAACCTTTCGAACGTACCCGACACAGGTGGTGTCGCTGCGTTGTGCTACACCTTTTGATTGCGTCGATGGTTCAATGCCCTGGTTTGGTTTATTTGGTGGTGCTCTTCGACTACACTGGTGGCACACGTACCGTGTAGCGTCTTGGCCTCACGTGATCCTTCGAATGTGCCTTGTAACACAGGTGGTGTCGCATCGTTGTGCAGTCTCGGATGCGCAAAGCCTTTCGGTTGTGTCGACGGTGCAGTGTTGTGGTTTAGTCTCGGCTGGCCGATGATGTTTGATTCTAGGTGCGGTGCTCTTTGGTTATGTTGTGTCTTGTTTTCCCTCCTTGTTCCTCGAAGTTGTGTGTTGTTGGGACGTGCTACTTTTCTTATCTCTTCTTCCTTGTGCCTGATGTACGTGTAATTCACTTGAACTTATTTTGCGATATGCTGGATCCTTATTTTGAAGAACAGCTTGAACTAACCCGGCATTATCTACCAACCAACATTGCTTTTCAACACAATACAATTCGCAGATGCTCGCATGCACGCAGATACACTAACTGTTAGCGCCCCTGACTGGCAGGACCCACCTGCCAGCCCGACGGGAAGGCCCAGGTGTGTAGCCAAGGCCAACCCACGCTACATCGGCCCAGAATGGAGGAACCCACGGCCCAAGAGCGGAGGAGTACTTAAGCCAGCGACCAAGGCAGGCTAGGGTATCCAGTGGATCACGGCAAACGGCACCCGGCGGCTACCAACTCCCGATCCCCTTTCTCCCTCCTCGCTAGAACCTAGCTACCTCCTGAACTGTGTAATCGCTACCTCAATTTGTATCTGTGAGTGAGATTGCCACCATATACTTGAGCTACCTAGTGTGTACCTTACATTTGGTATCAGTCGCCTCGACCGCCCCTCCGCCGCGCGCTCTGGTGCAATTCATCGAGACGCGTCGCCTCCGTCAAGCGCGTCTCCAACTCGAACACATGGATCCGGCGGTCAAGTCCTACCTCGACAAGCTCTCGGCCACGATGGAGGCCAACACGACGGCCTTGACGGCGGTCACATCCCGCCTCGACGATCTGGCGGCATGGCGACCCGATCTGGAGAAGCGCGTCGCCGATCTGGGCGAAGCGGTGGCCGCGCTCCAGCAGGAACGCCGGGCTCCACCAGCGGCGAGGGTACGCGAGCAGCTGCACCAATGGCGCCACCGCCCGCGCCAACGGCACCAAATCGTGTCACTGAAGGCGTGGCGGAAGCACCACGCGGGTCTAATGACCACGGCGAGTTCCATCTTCAATGGGGGTCGACGGCGGTGTCATTCCAGACGCCGCCGTCACTCCCGGCCAACGGTCAGCTCGATATCTCGTCCCCAAGTTCTCTTCCATCGCCTTTTGCACATGCTAGCCAGATGTTAGCCGGACTGGGACAAGAGCATCCATCTATCGCTTTTCCTCAGTTCTCGAGGGAGAACACAAATCTCTGGAAAACCATGTGTGAGCAGTACTATAGCATGTTCGGAATCCATGAATCCTTCTGGGTTCCGATGGCGGCGCTGAATTTTTCAGGCCCAGCAACCATCTGGCTGCAGTCCATTCAGAAAAAACTTGGGTCATTTACTTGCGAATCATTTGCCACATTGCTATGCACTAGATTTGGGCGAGATAGACACCAGATGCTGATCCGTCAGTTCTACACCATTAAGCAAACATCATCAGCAGCTAATTTTATTGAGAAGTTTGAGCTTATTACAAATCATTTGAGTTCATATTCAGATTAAATTCACCCCTTCTATTTCCTTACTCGCTTTGTGGAAGCACTGAGGCCGGACATACGCGCGGTGGTCATGGTGCAACAATCACCGGACCTGGACACGGCTTGCGCCCTGGCTCTGCTCCAGGAGGAGGTGGCGGACGGGGCCGACGTGGAGTCGTCACGGCCATTCCACTGTCAGCCGCGGCCTCCAGAGGTGAACACACGCCCTCAGACGGCACTGCCACTTCCACCACCACCCGGTCACCCACCACCACAAGATGGGGTGACCGATCGGCGTGGTACTGATGCTGCTCGAGCCGAAGCCGCAAAAATCAAGACTCTGCACGACTACAGAAGAGCACGAGGGCTCTGTTTCAAGTGTGGCAAGCGCTGGGGCCATGACCACATGTGCCCCACGTTAGTCCAGCTTCATGCTGTCGAGGACCTGCTTGAGCTATTCGGCATCGACGCAGCAACGGATCAACAGGGCATGCCAGCGGGAGAACAACATCAAGATGCTGTCATGGCGATCTCGCGATCAGCCGTGACAGGAGGGGTATCGTCCAAAGCCTTTCAGCTTCGTGCATGGATTCAGGGCCGCGAAGTGCTGATGCTCGTTGACTCTGGCAGCACAACTTCATTCATCAACAATATTTTTTCAGAGGGTCTGTCAGGCATTCAGCCCTTGCCAAAGACGTACAAGGTGCGTGTGGCTGATGGAGGGGAACTCAGCTGTTCTGCAAGTGTACCCAACTACACGTGGTGCTCTCAAGGGCACAAATTCAGCACCGACCTGAAGGTGCTCGACCTCGGAGTCTACGATGTCATTTTGGGCATGGACTGGCTCAAGGAGCACAGCCCGATGATGGTCGATTGGCGTGCCAAGCTCGTCCAGATTGCAGCCCCGGGAGGGGTCATCAACCTCCGCGGCCACGACAATTCTTCGTCCACCTGCGTCGTCATCAATGCACTGCAACTTCAGAGTCTTTGCAGCAAGGGTGCTATCACCCATATGGTCCTGATTCATGAGATTGCACCCGAAGAGGACACCAATTCTCCACCACCAGCCTGCATACAGCAAGTTCTGGATGAATTTGAGGATGTTTTCAAGGAGCCAGTGGGTCTGCCTCCACGGCACGAGTGTGATCATCGCATTCCCCTCATCACAGGAGCTCAACCGTTCAGCATCAGACCCTATCGTCACAAGCCAGACCACAAAGACGAGATTGAAAGACAAGTTGTTGAGCTACTTCGCACGGGCGTCATCCAGCGCAACAACAACCCATTCTCTTCCCCAGCCATTCTCGTCAAGAAGAAAGATGGAACATGGCGGCTTTGCACTGACTACTGCCAGCTCAACGCGATCACATGTGTCAGCAAGTACCCGGTGCCGGTGATTGAGGAGCTCCTGGATGAGCTACATTGCGCTGCATGGTTCTCCAAGCTCGACCTACGCGCCGGCTATCACCAGATCTGTCTTGCTGAAGGGGAAGAATTCAAGACGGCATTTCAGACACACTCCGGACACTATGAATTCAGAGTGGTATCTTTCGGTTTGACAAGTGGCCCACCAACATTTCTGGGAGCCATGAACACCATGTTCCACCCCCTCCTGCGCGTGTGCGTTCTGGTTTTCTTCGACGACATACTGGTATTCAGCAAGACACTCAAGGACCACGCACAGGATTTGAGGCGAGTGCTAGCGCTGTTGCGCAGGGATCAGTGGAAGGCCAAGTTCTCCTAGTGTGCGCTCGAGCAGCAGAAACTCTCCTACCTGGGGCATGTCATCAGCGAGCAGGGTGTCGCTACGGAACCAACAAAGATCCAAGTTGTGGCACAATGGTCAGCACCAACCGGCGTTAAGGAGGTCCGTAGTTTCCTGGGAATGGCAGGTTACTACCACCAGTTTGTCAAGAATTTTGGAATCATAGCTCGACCATTGTTTAACCTTCTCAAGAAAGGTGTGCCCTTCGTATGGACCACAGCAACAGAGACAACATTCCAGGTCCTCAAGCAAAAGTTGATTGAAGCACCGGTGCTTGCCCTACCGGACTTCTCCAAGACCTTCATTGTCGAGACAGGCGCCAGCGACAAAGGGATTGGAGCAGTCCTTCAGCAAGGTGGTCATCCGATTGCATATATGAGCAAAGCACTTAGCCCACGGTACCAGGGCCTATCAACCTATGAAAAGGAGTACCTGGCAGTAATTGTTGCAGTTGACCAGTGGTGACCATATCTCCAGCATGATGAATTCATCATCTCAACGGATCAACGCAGCCTGGTTCATCTTAACGAGCAGCGCCTCACGACCCCATGGCAGCAGAAGGCTTTTACCAAACTGTTGGGGCTGCGGTTCTCAATTCGTTACAAGAAGGGGAGCGACAACACTACAGCCGATGCACTGTCAAGGGCCCACACCTCTGAGATCCTGCACACAATTAGCTCCTGTCAGCCTGCCTGGCTTGAGGACGTCATCAACAGCTATAACAGCAATCCTCAAGCACAGAGCCTCCTCGAGCAGCTCGCCATCCGCGAAGATCCTAAGGGCCGGTGTTGGGGATATTACCACTGGGCGTGAACCGGCCTACCTGGGCCGGGTTAACTTCAGTAGTAGTATAAGCAGATGAAGGCCCAAGGCCTGTAGTCGGTTTAGAACCTATAGCCGTAAACCGGCATGATATGTAAACTTGTATTGTAAGTTAGGAATAGAGAGATACCAACCGGGATACGAGTATGAACCGGTTGGGACTCTATGGACCGACGGGCGTCACCCGTGTATATAAGGGGACGACCCGGCGGCGGTTCAAGAACAGACGACAACAACTCGAGCCTGGGCGAAGCTTGTTTGCTCCCTAGCCATCGAGACCACATCAATTCCATCACAACTAGACGTAGGCTTTTACCTTCATCGAAGGGGCCGAACTAGTATAAACCCTTGTGTCTTTGTGTCCGCTTTAACCCCTTCAAGTTAACCCGTAGCGATGGCTCCACGACTAAGTCCTTTCACTAGGACATCTGCCGTGACAAATCCACGACAGTTGGCGCCCACCGTGGGGCTACCGCACGACGGTTTGATGATCTTGGAGGGCAAGCTCAAAGGACTCGAAGGCTATGCTGTGGGCCGGATGACCAAGAGTCGTCGTGGCAAGATCTACATCGACGATGCAGGATGGGGTCCCGAGGCCGATTCGATCGAGTACGGGTACCGGGTCCCCTTTGGTGGCATACACATTTTCATCGGCAAGATTGGTGAGCTTGGGCCTGAGCCAGACATCTGCACCAACCTCTTCGAGATGGCTCGGCGTGCGGGATCTACCCAGGTTAAACCGGCCGTGAAGCGTGCCTTCGTGGGAGTCATCCACGGAGGAGACCATGAGGACGAGTCAGAAAACGGTAGCGAGACCATCGTCTATTCCGGCGACGAATCTTCAACCGGAGAGACCGAATCATTGTACCAGTTGCAAGACGACCAGATTAGGGGCTATTCCGATGGCGACAGTATTCCGGACCCCCCAGATCAGATCAACCGGGTTGGAATATTCATGGCCGGCATGCAGGCGGCGAATCACTCTTCGACCGCAGCAGCAATGGTCTCCGGATCAGCAGCGGCAGCGGCAGCAGGGGCAGGAGGCCTTGTGCGCCCACCGGTTCAAGTTCTGTCTGACCTATTTGATGCATTAGCTGCACTTATGGCAGAGGCCAATCCGGCGGATCAGGAGGCCCATGATGCAGAGATTGCAAAAGTGAGAGAGCAGATCGTACAGGCCAAAGCCGACCTGGCAGCGGAGAAGGACAGGATGGCCGCAAAGCGGGCCGCTTTGGATGCCCAGGCCTATAAGCTCATGCTCGACCAGAACGCATCACAGGAGGTTTTGAAGCGGAAGCACAGATCACGCCTGTCGTTAGGGTTCGACCCTCGAAATCTCTTTCACACTCCAGGAGCTGGAACCAGTAATCCGCCGGGGCACCCGGAGGCAAACCGGGTCGACGCAGCAGGGCCAGGAGCAACGGTCCAGCCTCGCCTGATGGAGCCTCCTCGACAGAACATTGTGATTCCTCCGCCGGTTCAGACACCTCCAGGTCATTATTCTAATCCTATGGACAATCTTGTTGCAGCTGCTGCGCGATTAGAAGCTATCCCGGTGGAAGGAGACTCTCCGCAAGCAATAGAGACGCGTCGGGTTAAGGAACTTCTCCGGACCGCTTTGATTCAGCAGGAGGCATATTCATACAGCCGCGATCGGATTTACTCCACACCTCGTCCAAGCCGGAGCTATAGCAGGTGCCTGGATGAACCGGCCATATCGAGCAATGCGCGAGGCCGTGAAGCGGCCCGTGGCAATAACCCGGCAGGTGGCGTCCGCGATGCTCAGGATGTAGTGGACCGGGCCCGGGCACGAAGGGAGGCCGAGTTAGCAGCGCAGAACGAAGCGGGTCAGCTTACACCGGTTCGTCCTACCACCTCCGCCGGGCCAGGGGTCGCGTCCGCTTTGGGAGTACCCTGTTTAGTCCCTGCTTTACGCAATGTACGCCTGCCCAAAGATTTCAAGGGTCCGCGCAAAGTGCCAAATTACACCGCTGATTTATCTCCAGAAGCGTGGGTAGAGAGTTATGAGATGGCCATGGAGATGCTGGATGTGGATGAGACTGCGTGTGCAAAGTACTTCACCATGATGCTTGAAGGAACGGCCCGTACTTGGTTGAAGAGCCTACCGCCTAATTCTATCAGTTCATGGGCCCAGTTGCGGGCCCGGTTTATCCAGAATTTCAAAGATACGTGTAAACAGCCTAAGTCCATAGTAGACTTGGCGGCTTGTGTTCAGGAGGACGGAGAATCAACAACCCATTGGGTGCGCCGCGTTTCGGAAGTCTTGCACTCGTCTGACAGGATCAATGCTGATTCTGCAATCTTAACCCTGGAGGGCAACTACCGGTTTAAACCCCTAAAGTTGAAGCTGGGGCGAATGAAGCGGTTCTGTAATGACATGGGAACTCTCATGGCTGCTTTAGTGAAGTATGCTGATTCTGATAGTACCAAGGATCCCGAGACTGACGATGACGAAGCAGGGAAGGGAAAGAAGAACAGCAACCCCAAGGGGTATCAGCACAAACCGGCGAGTCATGGAAACGGAGGCAAGCGTAAAGCGGATGGTAGCATGGATTTTGTGGCTAACACTAATGCGCAGGACAAGGGTCAGCGGCGCAGAGGTAAAGCGACGAATCGTAATGGGGCTCCAAATCCTAACCCGGATCGCTTAAACTATTTGTTGAATCAGCCTTGTCCAAAGCACGGGACGAAGGAGGCGTCGGCTAACCACCTTTGGAAGGATTGTTACATTATGCAGGAATTGAAGAACTCTAATGCTTTCTGGTTCGACCGTGGGTCAGGTGGTGGCTCAGGATCCGGTTTCCATGGGCCGGGTCACGATGGAGCTTCCGGTTCAGGATTCAATCAGGGCGGTCAGAATAATCAGAATAATCAGAGTGGCCAAGGGGGTTACAACCACCAGCAGCAGCAGCAGTCGGGTTATTAGAGCCAGCCAAAGCAGTTGAACAATGGGAAGTATCACGTTTTCACAACTAGCTTGGATAAGCGCGACCGGAAACTCCACAAGCGAGCGGTGAACTCTGTTGAACCGGCCGTACCACGTTACTTACGCTGGTCGGAGCAGCCTATCGTGTGGAGCAGGGAGGATCACCCACCCCGGGTTGACAATCCGGGCCAGTTGGCATTGGTGGTAGACCCTCAGGTAGGAGGTTATAAATTCACCAAGGTGCTCATGGATGGAGGGAGCAGTATTAACATCCTGTACTATGAGACATTCCGCCGCATGGGCCTAACGGACAAGGATCTCAAACCGTCTAATACGGTGTTCCATGGTGTGGTGCCTGGCAAATCAGCATATCCTGTTGGTAAGATAGCCCTGGAAGTGGATTTTGGGGACGAGCATGATTCCCGATCCGAGACACTAACCTTTGAGGTGGTGAAAATCCGGAGCCCGTATCACGCCTTGTTTGGGCAGCCGGCTTATGCCAAATTCATGGCACGGCCTTGTTATATCTACTTGCAGCTCAAGATGCCGGGTTACAAAGGGACAATAACGGTTCATGGGAGCCGCAAAATTGCTTTGGAATGTGAGGAAGGTGATGCGGCCTATGCAGAGTCGGTTTGTGCCACGGAGGAGTTGAAATATTATAGGGACAATGTTGATCCAGCGGACATGACCCCTTTGAAGAAGCCCACTACAGAGCATGATTCAGGTCTAAAGTTCAAATCGGCAGCTGAGACCAAGCTTGTTGACTTCGTGCCCGGCGATTCGTCCAAGAAGTTCACTGTCAGTGCCAACTTGGACCCTAAATAGGAAAGCACGCTCATCAAGTTCATCCGTGAGAATCGGGACATTTTTGCATGGAAGCCTTCTGACATGCCAGGTGTACCGAGGGAACTCGCTGAGCACACTCTTAATGTTGATCCCAAGTATAGACCGGTAAAATAGTTTCTCCGCTGGTTTAACGAAGAAAGGCGCAAAGCCATTGGAGAGGAAGTGGCCAGGCTCTTACAAGGTAGTCAGAATCCCGACTCGACTGCTAGAATCCTACGACTTCACGACCCTACGGAAGCATGTCGATCCGAATCCCACTATGAATCCGGATCAGGTAGAATCCATGTTGAGTCGCGATCCAAATCATAGAATCCTGTACAAAACTATACAATCCCGACTACGCTATGGACTATGTCCGATTCTACTAATTTATCTAAGTCATGTGTTTAGTTGTTGTAGAATAGTATGCCATCATCCAAACCCCTTTTCATATACCTCATGGACCTTTATTCCCCTCTCAAGCCCAAGTGCTCAGCCCCCAACACCTTTGATCTAGCTCTTAGAAACCCTAGATTGAAATTGAGGATCAGGCTTGTCGACAGATGGAATTGGAGTGAAAATAAGGATGCTTCAAGATTGATCAGAGAAGAAGAGCAAGACCCTTCAAGGTTTAGCACTGCAGGTCGGATAGACAAGTGATCAACTATTCACGCACTTTAAAAAGAACCTAAGTAAATTTTGTGCATTGAAGGTTTAAATGTTCTATTTATTTCCCTCTCATATATGTTCCATACATGCGAGCTAGATGGCAGGTTAGCCACAAAAAGAAGTGGAATACAACTAGCATTGAAGTGTACGTTCTTTGCTCCATATTTAGTGTCAAACTCTATATAACCCATGTAAATTTCCTGTGTGCATACAAAATATGTCATTTGAGTAAATCTAGTAGAATCCTCGATTCCACGACTCGATCTTACGACTCGATTCTGTCAAAGGAAAATCGACCCGACTCCGAATCCCGATTCTGACTACCTTGGGCTCTTAGCGGCTGGCTTTACCATCGAAGTGTTCCATCCAGAGTGGCTTGCTAATCCGGTGCTGGTTCTTAAGAAAAACGGCACTTGGCGTATGTGTGTGGATTACACGGATCTTAACAAGGCTTGTCCAGCGGATCCTTTTGCCCTCCCCCGCATTGACCAGATTATTGATGTCACGGCGGGTTGTGAGCGATTGAGTTTTTTGGATGCATATTCTGGGTATCATCAGATCAATATGGCGGTTAAGGACCAGGAGAAGACGGCGTTTATTACTCCCTTTGGAGCCTTCTGCTATGTATCTATGCCTTTTGGGCTCAAGAGCGCCCAAGCCACTTATCAACGGTGTGTACAGAATTGCCTGCATAAACAAATCGGCCGCAATGTGCACGCCTACGTGGATGATATTGTAGTCAAGTCAAGACAGAAGGAGACGCTGGTTGATGATTTGAAGGAAACCTTTGACAACTTACGGGTTTACAAGATGATGCTTAACCCGGCCAAGTGTGTTTTCGGTGTTCCGGCAGGCAAGTTACTGGGTTTTCTTGTGTCCAACAGAGGAATTGAGGCTAATCTGGAGAAGATTACGGCTATCACCTCCCTGGCTAAACCGAAGTGTATCAACGATGTTCAGCGTTTGGTGGGTCGGATCGCCGCACTGAGCCGGTTTATCAGCCGCCTCGGAGGGAAGGCCATCCCTTTATACCAGATGCTGAGAAAGACAGATCAATTCATCTGGAGTCCGGCTGCTGATGAAGCGTTGGAGGACTTGAAGCGGCAATTAGCCAATCCGCCCGTTCTTGCGGCTCCGGTTGACAAGAAGCCGTTATTGTTATACGTAGCGGCCAATGCTCGTGCAGTTAGCGTGGCTATTGTGGTGGAACGCAAGGAGGCAGGCAAGGAGTATCCGGTTCAGCGGCCGGTTTACTATATCAGCAAGGTGCTTATTGAATCCAAGCAAAGATATCCGCATTGGCAGAAGCTGGTATATGGAGTTTTTATGGCAAGCCGAAAATTGAAGCAATATTTCCAAGGGCACCCCATCACAGTGGTCAGTTCAGCTCCCTTAGGTGATATCATACAGAACCGGGAGGCGACTGGCCGGATTGCCAAGTGGGCTATAGAGCTTGGGCCGCACGGATTGAAGTACGTACCTCGGACGGCGGTGAAGTCTCAAGCACTTGTGGATTTCATCAATGATTGGACTGAGTTGCAAGCACCAGAGGAGAAGCCGGATCACACATATTGGACTATCCATTTTGATGGATCCAGGTAATTGGAGGGCTCGGGGGCTGGAGTCGTATTAACTTCCCCACGAGGTGATAAGTTTTGTTATGTTCTCCGCTTAATGTTCCCTTGTACTAATAATGCAGCTGAGTACGAAGCCTTGCTCCATGGTCTCCGGATGGCTAAGGAGATGAACCTAAGTCGGGTCAAGTGCTTTGGTGACTCAGACCTCGTGGCTCAACAAGTGTCTGGCACCTGGGATTCTAAAGATCCACTTATGGCTGCATATCGTCGTGAGGTGGATAATATTGCGGGTCACTTCAAGGGTTATCAGGTGGATCACGTGGACCGTCGAAAGAATGAAGCGGCGGACGCTTTAAGCCGGTTGGGTTCTCAGCGTAAACCGGTCCCGCCTAATGTCTTTCTTGATGTGTTGCACAACCCGTCAGTCAAGCTCCCGGGTGAAGCGGATTTGGCTATTCCTGATCCGGAAGCTCAATTGGTGGCAGCCCTGCATGTCATACCGGATTGGACGGTTCCTTATCTTGCGTACATGAACCGGGGAGAGTTACCAGAGGATGAGACTCTAGCCAGGCAGATAGTCCGACGGTCCAAGTCTATGACTATTGTCAATGGTGAATTGCATCATTGCAGTATATCAGGGGCGTTTCAACGCTGCGTTTCTCCGGAGGAAGGCTGTGAAATCTTACGTGAAATCCATGAAGGGGATTGTGGTCACCACGCCGGTTCAAAGTCTCTAGTGGCAAAGGCATTTCGTCATGGGTTCTACTGGTTGACAGCTCATGCTGATGCAGAGGACTTGGTTAAACGGTGTGATGGCTGTCAGAAATTTTCAAGGCGAGCTCATGTGCCGGCTCAATAATTGAGGATGATTCCAATTACTTGGTCGTTTGCAACATGGGGGCTGGATATGGTCGGACCTTTCAAAAGATCCAAGGATAAGAAAACCCACCTTTTGGTGGCAGTTGATAAGTTTACCAAGTGGGTTGAAGCGGAGCCTGTCAGCAAGTGTGATGCAGCTACAGCGGTGCAGTTCATTAAAAAGGTGATTTTCCGGTTTGGCTTTCCACACAGTATCATTACTGACAATGGTACCAATTTATCCAAGGGTGCTATGAAGGAATTCTGTGAACGTGAGCACATCCGACTTGACGTATCATCAGTGGCTCACCCCCAGTCCAATGGGCAGGCAGAACGAGCTAATCAAGAGATCTTGCGAGGCATCAAACCCCGGCTTATGGTTCCGTTGCAAAGAACACCGGGATGTTGGGTTGAAGAACTACCATCGGTGCTATGGAGTATAAATACTACACCCAACCGATCTACAGGATACACGCCGTTTTTTATGGTCTACGGAGCGGAGGCGGTTCTCCCTAGTGATATCCGGCACGATTCGCCTCGTGTAGCGGCTTATGTTGAAGCGGACAATGAGACAGCACGGCAAGATGCTTTGGATCTATTGGATGAGGAGCGTGACATAGCGGCTGCCCGCTCGGCGATTTATCAACAAGATCTTCGTCGCTATCACAGTCGCCGGGTCAGAACCAGAACTTTTCAACAAGGAGATTTGGTGCTTCGGCTCATCCAAGACCAGACGGATATGCATAAGTTATCCCCACCTTGGGAGGGACCTTTCGTGGTCAGCAAGAATCTGCACAACGGGTCGTACTATCTGATTGATATTCGAGAGCATAAAGACTCACGCACATCAGAGGAGGAGACCAACAGGCCGTGGAACATAGCTCATCTTCGGCCTTACTACACCTGAGCCATTGGCTCTATCTATGTACATATTATGACAGTGTATATATTATCTTTGATATAATAAAACTGGAGCCTCAGCTAAAGCGGGGTCTCTGTCCTTTCATATCATGTGTGGTTACATGGAGTGATTCTGTTTTAAAGCGGCCTCCGGTTTACCCTTGAAATTTGCTCTTTATATCACTTGGGGCCTTGGTCGTGTCCGAACCAACGCGACACCTTTTGATAGGCGAAAGCCACCAGATCACTTGGGGACATGGTCAAGTCTGAACCAGTCACGCCTCTTGATCGGCCTAAGGCCACGAAATCACTTGGGGGCTTGGTCGAACCCGAACCATTGCCACGCCTTTTGATTGGCATATATGCCACGGTTTCATTTGGGGACCTGGCTGACTTGAACCATTGTCACTCCTATTGGGGGCTTGGTCTTGTCCGACCATGGTAACACCATCTGATCGGCTCAGTAAAGCATGTTTTTGCAAACGGTTTTTATCATTGCCTTTGCTTCCATATTTCTCTTATGACTATTCTTTAATTTTTGTTGTGTTTCCTTTAAATCAAACAACACTTTTTTTACCGGTTCAGCTGACGGATTTGGTTCATTTTTAATCCATAGAAATATGCCCGGTTTACCTTTCCTGTTAACATCATGGAGTAACAGGGGGGCTCGTAATGATCCAGCACGGTTTACATGGGAGCTGTTTTCTCCCCTTTGACGGTAATGGTTTATAAAACCTCCGCTTCAAGCCTGGCTAAGCCAACTTCATGCCCAGTGATGGCAGGTACTTTGTATCGCCTATTTGGTTATATATTTTAAATACATTGATGATATATATATCAAGATCATAAACCGGCTGGCGGTATAACCGCCACCGAAGTTCAAGATTTTCTGATTGCAGGAAATATAAATTGAGGTTTTCAAGCAAAAGCATCAGTACTTATGCACGAAGGCATATTCAAGGCAGAAGTATTAACTATCCTATTACAAGGCAACACGGTGCCCAAATAAGATCATTGTTATTTTGGCGGATCATCGTAAGGCAGCTATTTAAACCGGCTTCTGGTTCAAGCCTGCTCATCGTCCTGCGCTGCTTCAGCTTCCTCCTCTCTATCCATTGGCTGGAAATCAACAGTGGTCCAGTCGATTCCCATTAAAGCTTGAAAGACAGCCTCTTCATGGATCAGAGAAGACGGTTCAATATCAGGAGCGTAAGTATGCTTACGGATTGGAGGAATCAGATTCTCCGCTTCAAGAGTTGGTGCAGGCACTCGTTTGTTCTGATCGTTGTATTGGGCTTGATAATGCGACAAGTCTGCTTCTTCAGCCAATTGACAAGCCAGAGGGCGTATTGCACGGTTTATTGCCCTCAAATCATCTTCATTGAACTCGAAGCCATCTTCCTTCAGGCTGGGATAGCCTTGAGCTGCCTCAACAGGATCAAAATCCGGCACCCATGCTTTTGCCCGGATCAAGGCATTAATGGCTCCGGTTCGAGCCGCAGATTTTCCAGCTCTTCAATCCGAGCAGGAAGCATTGACAACCTATTAAGAGTGTCTTGGATTATAGAGGGTGCCGGATTGTTATGAGAGGTCGTGGTGATGATCCGCTGCGCTCCGGTATATAGTTGTTCAACTAAAGTGTAGGCAGCTTTCAACTTCTTTCGAACATCTGACCCTAAGTGACCAATGTGTGTACCTGCAACAATACAGGAACGATCACAAAACCGGATCTATTATAAGCAGGCCAGAATTGTCACAGAAACCAAAAGGAGCTTACCAAAGATAGCAGCGGTCATGGAGTGTATTTGCCGCTTTACGGCGGTCAACTCATCTACCACCGTTTTAAGGGCAGCTTCAGCGTTTTCAGCTCTTTTTATTAAAGCGGCCTTCTTACTGGCCCAATCAGCCCGCTCCTTCTTGAAGCCCTCTTTCAGCTGTTCTGTGATGCTCAAAGCGCTGGATAATTCTTCCCTTGCCTTGTCGGTTTCAGCTTGTTGGGTCTTCAAAGTTTCCTGCAGATCGGTAATCCGGTCCTCTTTGATCCTCACTTCAGCCTGCATCAAGACAGTGCTTAGCTTTAAAACAAACGGTACAAGAATTTGAAGTACCAATCACATAACAAGTTATATGCTTGATACTTGGGGGCTAATGCACCTTCAATTTTCATCTCTTAATACATCGCAAAGTCCCAAGCTCAATACAGGTATTCAACTTGGCACTTGGGGGCTAATGGCTATTTGTTCAGTTATGTTCTGATGTTAGCATCTTTATTGGAAGTCCCGGTTTAACTATACTAAGTTGAACCGGCCCTTGGGGGCTACATTGATGGATTTCAAAGTATTGAGGAAAGTCCCGGTTTGAAGAAGGTTACAAACCGGCCCTTGGGGGCTAGGATGATTAATACAGTGGCAGTAATTAAAGAAAGAAGGAGCACAAGGAAGTTACCTCAAATTTATCCCTCATCATCTTTACCAGACCAGCTTCACAGTCACGGCTAGTATAAAGCCGGTTCAAGTAACCAGAATGAAGATCTTGGGCACTCAGAGCAGCATATGTTTCCAGTTCAACATCCCATTTTCCTTTGTTTTGGGCGGAAAAATCTTCTTTCACGGTATGCTTGGCTAAAGTGACAGGATTCTCAGGTTCAAAGCGACCTACACCGGTAATCACAACATCATCATCTTTGGACTCGCCGGTTTGCGTTGGCGCGGTCGGTTTATCGATAGGTTTTGAAGGACTGCGGGATCTTTCAATCCGGACGGAGCTGGCAGGCGGGTCAACAGGGACTGAAGTATTGATAGGCCTTTTCTCAGGAATAGCATCATCTTGTAAGAGAGGATCATTGGGAATATCTTCATGAATGGACGCTTCAAGATCTGGTGCTTTATCCTGTTCAGGGGCGACATCTTCCTCGGCCGCTTTATCCAGGCGAGCTTTCTTGCTCGGTTTCGGTTTAGCCCTGAAAGAGAAACAAAGAGTCAAGGAACAACATAAATTATAACACAGTATATCAGAAGCATATGTTCAGCTTAGCTTACCCAAGAACCGTTTTCAGTGGCGGCAGCTGAGTGGCAGATGATTCACCAGAGGAAGAATGAGAAGTAACCTGATAATTGGAGTCGGACGGATTAAGAGGTTGACGGATGAAACCCACTTTAGGATATAAATTAATAAAAAGGTCGGAGACCTCGGAGCGGCGTTTTCGAACCGGACTGTTTGGTAAACCGGCGGAGGTAACTACCTGGCCATTGTGCCGGGTTGTGCGGCGAGCTTCATGCTGCTGAGTCTTCATAAGAAATTTGGGATCCAAGTAAGCAATAGGATGAGAAAATTTAACTTTCCGGTTTGCCTGGCGAAATTTTGGCAAAGGCAAAGGATCTGAATCGGAAGAGAGAATAGTTACCTCAGCGACATCAGCATTACTGGCTTCAGCGTCGTCCTGACAAGTATCATCATCAATAAGGCGTGTAAAAAGTAAGCCTAGTGAATCGAGTTCTACCTCAAGGTCCGAGTTACCCACATCATCATCAACAGCCGGATCAGATGAAGCAGTGGTTTTCCTCTTTTTAGCAGGCTTCTTCATGACCTTGGTCTTTGGCCGAGTTGACCGTTCTGCTTTCTCCGGTTTGTCTTGCGAAAGCTTCTTGCTCCAAAACAGATTATCACCCTGATTAAGCAGCAATTGATGTCAGGCAGAGATAGCAATAATAGGTTCAGTAAAAAGTACAGACAAAATCTTACAGCTGGCAGTTTGTTGGTAGCGCAGAAAGGGAGCAGGCCAGTTTGAGCACAGAGATGCTCCGGTTCGTTCAGCATTTTCTTCACAGCCTCTGTGACTTCATCATCAAGAGCTGGATGGTGGTGTGCCGGAGTGGGTCATCAACGTTACCAGTATACTTGCACATTAAACCGGAGCGCCGGCTGAGAGGCAATATGCTCCAGGATATCCAACAGCGTGCGAGATCTACTCCTGTTAAACCGTTGGCCATGAAGGCCCGGAGCTTGGATATTTGCGGAGCATATTTGCTCCTCTCCTTGGCACTTAACCTTTGTGGGAAGGTGTGTGTGTTGCTGAGCCGCTCCGGGTGGAAGCCAGGCAAAGGATTTTCATCATTAGGGGAAGTGTCCTTGCAGTAGAACCATGTTGCATTCCACTCCTTGGGGTGACTGTGGAGTCTGGCATGGGGATAAGTGATTTCTTTCCTTTTCTGAATTGCCATACCGCCCAATTCGGTATTGGGACCATCAGTAAATTCTGTGCGGCGGTTTAAGTGGAAGCAGTCTCTGAATAATTCAACTTTGGGTTCCTCTTGAAGGTATACCTCACAAAGCACTTGGAAGTGACATAAGTTGGTAACAGAGTTGGGACCAGTATCTTGCGGGCGGAGCTGAAAATTGGCTAACACGTCCCGATAAAATTTAGAACCGGGCGGTTTGAAGCCCCGGGCTAAGTGATTTGCAAAACTCAAAACCTCTCCTTCTTGAGGTGTGGGAGGACATTCACTACCAGGATCCCTCCAGTGGATAGTATCTTTGCTGTCTAAAGCGCCGACCAAGACTAAGTCATCCAGCTGAGTTTCTGTGACGCGGGAACGAACCCAGTTGCACTCATATACTTGTTTGGCCATGATGAGATCTACAGGAAATAGGTGATTCCGGTTTAAGAATATGTTGGATAAAAGAAGGTGCTGGTATGAACAATGTTAAACCGGGGGCAGTATATTTAAACCGGATTTCTATGAGGTGGCATCATATGGATAAAGAATTCTGGTGGTTCAACAAGGGGACTAATGGTGTATTACCGGTTTACTAACTTTTTCTATATTAAGTTAAACCGCCTGGTCTAAACATTGAAAAGCAATCGAAGTTGCGGATGGCTAAGTATGCAGAAACAGGTTTCACAAGGTCTTATTGCAGCAATGGATCTGAAGCAAGTTCAGAAAAACAGAAAATATTCAAAAGGATAAAGCAGAACGGAAGTGAACCAATGGGCAGATATGTAGATGAGATCTATGGACTTGAGTGTGAAACTACAGGCGGATACTAAAAGGTTACTGCTAATCAGAGCAGAGGCTCACAGATTTATCCAGGAGGTTGGATACAAGTATGAACAATCGACGAACACGGCGAGAACAGGAAACCCTAGAACAGATCTATGTTAAGAAGAACAGAAGGTTTACCAGAACTGAGGAAGACGCGGAAGGCTACCGCGGGGCTCTGGTGCATTCAGGTTGATGCAGCGGCCCAAGACGATGCAGAGGACAACGGCGGCGGCGGAGCTCGAGGCTGGCGACGCGAGGAAGACGAAGAGGAAGAGACGAAGGGGAGAAAAGGAAATGACCCTTCGGTCTTATTTATAAGGCAACAGACGTGGGTCAGGTGCGCGAATTCAGGAGCCGAAATTTCGGAAGTGGAGCTGAGGACCTGGGTATCGCAGATCTATTAATAAAAGAGGATGCTATAAATGTTAACTTTGTAATGACGTCATGCCGGTTTACAGCAACCAGAGATGATGGCGACATGGCGGTTTACCAATTATCAGAAGACGTTGAAGACAAAGATTTTTGTGAAGGATTGACATGAACCAGTTCAAATCAATCTGGGGCCTAATGTTGGGGATATTACCACTGGGTGTGAACCGGCCTACCTGGGCCGGGTTAACTTCAGTAGTAGTATAAGCAGATGAAGGCCCAAGGCCTATAGTCGGTTTAGAACCTGTAGCCGTAAACCGGCATGATATGTAAACTTGTATTGTAAGTTAGGAATAGAGAGATACCAACCGGGATACGAGTATGAACCGGTTGGGACTCTATGGACCGACGGGCGTCACCCATGTATATAAGGGGACGACCCGGCGGCGGTTCAAGAACAGACGACAACAACTCGAGCCTGGGCGAAGCTTGTTTGCTCCCTAGCCATCGAGACCACATCAATTCCATCACAACTAGACGTAGGCTTTTACCTTCATCGAAGGGGCCGAACTAGTATAAACCCTTGTGTCTTTGTGTCCGCTTTAACCCCTTCAAATTAACCCGTAGCGATGGCTCCACGACTAAGTCCTTTCACTAGGACATCTGCCATGACAAATCCACGACAGCCAGTTCACTTTGAAGCAAGGAATCCTACGTTTTCGGGATAGAATATGGCTCGGAGGATCGACAGAGATGCAGCAACGCATCATTTCAGCCTTCCACGATAGTGCCATGGGGGGCACTCAGGCTTCCTGGTGACCTACCGCCGCATCAGAAGGCTATTCGCCTGGCCGAAGATGAAAACTCATGTCTTACAGTATGTGCGCTGCTGCCAGGTTTGTCAGCAAGCAAAACCTGACCGTAGCGCATCTCCAGGCCTGCTTATGCCACTGCCTATACCTCACGAGTCATGGGACCTGATCACGATGGACTTTGTGGATGGCTTACCACAATCAGAATAGTTCAATTGCCTCCTGGTGGTGGTGGATAAACGCACCAGGTTTGCTCATTTTCTGCCCCTGGCGCACCCTTAAACCGCAGCCAAAGTGGCTTTGCTTTACATGCAGCAGCTCTACAAACTGCATGGGTTCCCTGGTGCCATTGTTTTCGATCGTGATCCAGTTTTCACCAGCCATTTTTGGCAAGAGTTGTTCAAATATGCAGGTACGGAGCTACGCTTGAGCATGGCAAATCACCCGCAGATAGACGGCCAAACTGAGAGGGTGAATTAGTGCATCGAAACATACTTGCGATGTTTCGTCCAGACATGTCCTAAATGCTGGAGCTTCTGGATACCACTGGCGCAGTTTTGGTACAACACCTCGCACCACTCGGCGATCGGCATGACTCCTTTCAAGGCCATGTTTGGACGGGAACCAAGGCACTGGGGGATCACAGCAACAACATCCTGCACGGTGCCGGCTCTGCAAGCGTGGCTCGAGGAGCGAGCAGTCATGCAAGGGGTCATTCAACAGCAACTACATAGAGCACGCCAACTGATGAAAGACGAAGCCGACAAGAAGTGCTCATTCCGATAGTTCCAAGTGGGTGATCAAGTCTTCCTCAAGCTTCTGCCATACATCCAAACATCGGTGGCTCCAAGTGCGAATTAAAAGCTGTCATACAAGTTCTACGGGCCATTTCCGATCATCACCAAGATCAACGATGTTGCATACGAGCTCAAGTTACCTCCGCAAGCTACGGTGCACCCAGTCTTCCACGTGTCCCAACTCCAGCAAGCTCTCCTTCCGGGCACAACGGCGTCCACGACTCTGCCATCACAAGAAGAGGAACTCGTGGTGCCGGTGGCTGTCCTGCAGTCAAGATGGCGCAAGAAGAACAGCGCTATGAAGGAGCAGGTTCAAGTCCAATGGTCCACTCCGACGATAGGCGCCACCTGGGAAGACAAAGAAGCGCTCCAAGACCGGTTTCCACATGCAGAGGCTTGGGGACAAGCCTCTTCCGAAGAAGAAGGGGGTGTTAGCGCCCCTGACTGGCAGGACCCACCTGCCATCCCGACGGGAAGGCCCAGGCGTGTACCCAAGGCCAGGCCACGCTACATCGGCCCAGAATGGAGGAACCCACGGCCCAAGAGCAGAGGAGTACCTAAGCCAGCGACCAAGGCAGGCTAGGGTATCAAGTGGATCACGGCAAATGGCACCCGGCGGCTACCAACTCCCGATCCCCTTTCTTCCTCCTTGCTAGAACCTAGCTACCTCCTGAACTGTGTAATCGCTACCTCAATTTGTATTTGTGAGTGAGATTGCCACCATATACTTGAGCTACCTAGTGTGTACCTTACACTAACCAGCAACTTTATGAGAGTATCTATGACATGTGGAAATCGAGTCTTCCAACAATCTATTTAGAACTCTGAAAGCCACTTTGATTTATGTTGGAAAAAAAACTATAGAAATGATCAAAGATCTAGGACGCCGATATCTGCCACAGGTGTGGCATATTAGAAATCTGCCCACACGTCCCCTGTGGCATAATCAGGAGGCAGCCCACACGGGTCATGTATGGGCGAACATTAGAACTGCACAGACGTGTGGATGCAGTTACTTCGTGCCACAAGCCCAACAAGTACCACTCATCCCCATCCGCGCATGTGGCACGAAGCAAATATGCCCACACGTCCTGGCGCTGCTACGTTAGTTACCCCGTGATGACACTTTAGTTAACCCGGAGGATGACAACTTTAATTATCCGGGATGGCAAATGTAGTTGTACAAGCATGTCAACTCTCTCTCTCTTTCTCTTTTGGTTAAGTATAGTTGCCATGTCTAATTTATGGTAGTTGCCACGTGTAATCAAACCATAGTTGTTGTGTGTGATTAACTACTTGCCACATGTGATCAAACAATAGTTGCCATGTGTGTTTACCTAGTTGCCACGTGTGGTCCAATCATAGTTGCCATATGTGTTTTCCTGGTTGCCACGTACACGCAACTGTAGTTGCCATCTATCAACGAATCATAGTCGCCATATGTGTTTACCTAGTTGCCACATACATGCAACTGCAGTTGCCATCTATCACCGTACGAGCGTCGTGTGAGCGAAGAGCAGTTCACCCACACGCGCATGGACTGGGTGGTGACTATGTGAGCGGGAACTAGCTCGCCCACACAGCGCAGCTGGCAACCGTGCGCTGCGGGTTGTGTGGGCGAGCGCTCTAACGCCCACACAACACGCTATGCCTACGTGATACTGAAATTTCAATAGATTCCTTCAAGATTCGTGCAAAACATAACAGATGAAGATCAAAGCGTGTGGACGAAGTGCAGATATGCCACACTGTAGAAGTGCATGCTCTAGCCAATGCAACCAAAAGACCGATCTGATCGAAGAGACTAGACAGCACATTATACGTCAACACTCTCCCTCACGTGTGGCTCCCTCAGGCCTAAACGTGGACCAAAAATGGGTTGCAATTTAATTGCGCTAGCCGGGTCTTGAACTCAAGACCTCATGGCTCCGATACCATGTAGATTGTACGGTATGTCATTGATCGTATGCCGTAGCATATATAGGGTACAAAGGGCAAGGATATCTCAATCGTATCCACTATACAAGGAAAGGATCAGGAGATATCCGTAGACTAGGAAAACAATAAAAGAGAATCCTAGCTGCCTAAGTACATGGGATCATGAGTATCTCAACACCCCCCCGCAGTCGATACATCGCTAGTGACGCAGAGACTGGACCGGAACTCCTCGAAGGTAGACGTCGGTAACCCCTTGGTCATGACATCGGCAAACTGCTGAGCGGTGGAAACATGCAGCACACGGATGCGGCCGAGAGCCACCTGCTCACGCACGAAGTGGATGTCCAGCTCGATGTGCTTCGTGCGCCGATGATGAACGGGGTTGGCAGAGAGGTAAACAGCCGAGACGTTGTCACAGTACACAAGAGTGGCACGTGAAACGTCATGATGAAGCTCCTGAAGAAGTTGCCGCAACCAGGAACACTCGGCAATGTTGTTTGCAACAGCCCTATACTCTGCCTCAGCACTAGAACAGGAGACCGTGGGCTGTCATTTCGATGACCAGGAGATGAGAGACGGCCCCAAGTAAATGCAGTAGCCAGAGGTGGAACTCCGAGTGTCCGGACAGCCAGCCCAGTCAGCATCGGAGTAAGCAACCATGTCGGTGGATGAGGATGCTGTAAAGGTGAGCCCAAGGGACATAGTGTCGCGGATATAACGGAGAATCCACTTCACCAAGTTCCAATGGCTGTCACAAGGAGCATGCATGTGTAGACACACCTGCTGAACGGTGTACTGCAAATCCGGTCGTGTGAGGGTTAAGTACTGAAGGGCCCCGACAATAGACCGCTAAAACGGGCCATCTGGTGCTGGAGAGCCATCAAGTGCGAAGAGCTTGGCCTTCGTGTCAACAGGAGTAGCAGCGGGCACCGCTAAAACGGGCCATCTGGTGCTGGAGAGCCATCAAGTGCGAAGAGCTTGGCCTTCGTGTCAACAGGAGTAGCAGGGGGCTTGCAGTTAAGCATGCCGGCGCGCTCAAGAAGCTCATGGGCGTACTTCTGTTGATGAAGAAAAAACTCGTCGGAGCGCCGAATGACCTCAATGCCGAGAAAGTAATGGAGCGGCCCCAAATCCTTCAAGGCAAATTTGGTGCGTAGACGAGCAGTGAGCTGGTCGAGGAGCTATACCGAAGAAGCCATGAAGATGATGTCATCGACGTAGAGCAGGAGATAAGCGATCACCAGTCCATGATGGTACACGAACAGAGAGGCGTCGGAGCGAGTAGCTCGGAAGCCTAGCTGCAGAAGGAAGGTGGCGATGCGTTGGTACCAAGCTCTCGGCGCCTGCTTTAGTCCATGGAGGGACCGAGAGAGCGGGCACACGTGATCAGGATGATCGGCATCGACGAAACCGGTGGGTTGCTGGCAATACACGTGTTCGGCGAGATGGCCGTGAAGGAATGCGTTGGAGATGTCCAACTGATGAACTGGCCAAGCACGTGACACCGCAAGCTGAAGGATGGTGCGGATCAGGCCGGTCTTGACGACCGGAGCGAAGGTGTCGGTGAAGTCAACTCCGGCGCGCTGTCGGAGACCGTGAACCACCCAGCAAGCTTTGTAACGCTCAAGGGTGCCGTCGGGACGCGTCTTGTGCCGGAAGACCCACTTCCCGCTAATGATGTTGGCGTGGCGGGGAGGTGGGACGAGCTGCCAAGTGCGATTGCGTTGCAACGCGTCGAACTCGTCCTGCATGGCAGCAAATGAGTTGGGGTCACGGAGAGCGGCCCGAACGGATGATGGAACCGGCGAGGGTGAAGAGGTCGAGGCCGCACATAAATACTCCTCCGACGGATAACGCGTGCTGGGCCGAAGGGCACCTGTACGCGATCGCGTGGTGATGTGGAGCGGCCGAGCGTCACCGTCGGGCTGGTCGGTGGGCGCAGCAGAGGCCGCAGGTGGCAAGACAGGCGGGGCGATGGTCGAGGCCATGGGTGGCAGACCCGCAGGCAGGTCTGGAGTGACCTCGGAGGGCGCAACCGCGGAGAGGCCTGGGCCGGTCGTGGGGCAAGGCCGCATGAGGCGGCCCGGGGCGGCTGCGAACGGAACCGCTGGTGGCGGCCCCGGGGCGGCTGCAGACGAGGCCGCAGGTGGCGATCCCGGGGCGGCTGAGGGCGAGGCCGCGTGTGGCGATCCCGGGGCGGCTGAGGACGAGGCCGCGAGTGGCGATCCCGGGGCGGCTGAGGCCACAGGGGGCCGACGCGAGCCGGACGAGGAAGCCGAAGCGCCCCATGCAGAGGCGTGGGATCCCGAGGCCGAGGAGGAGTCCGAGGCCGCAGAGTTGCCTGGTGTCCAGACTTCCGAGGCACTCTGTACGCCTACAGAGTCGCCAAGATCGGATGGGACCAGTCCGGGGCGGCCGCCACGGGGGGGCGACGACGCGGTCGGAGGCCCGCCGAGGAGAGGCGGGGTTGACGAAGTCGGTGCGTCCGAGGGAGGAACCTGCTGAAATGGAAACACTTTTCCGTCAAAGTAAACATGCCTCGATGTGATAACCCGATGAGAGACGGGGTCGTAGCACCGGTAGCCCTTTGTGTTGGAGGGGTACCCAAGGAAGATGCAAGCAAGGGACCGCGGAGCAAGCTTATGGGGGGGCGGTAGAGGTGGTGCTAGGGTAGCAGAGGCATCCAAAGATGCGAAGATCATCGTATGATGGAGGAGTCCCATAGAGCAACTGATGCGGGGCATAGTTCCAGCGAACGCGACATGGTCGAAGGTTAACAAGAAGAGTCGTGGTGGCGAGTGCATCGGGCCAAAACCGAGGCGGGATGTTGGCATGAAACAGGAGGGTACAGACGCAATCGTTAAGAGTGCGGAGTACACGTTCGGCCCACCCATTTTGCTGCGAGGTGTAAGGACATGTTAGACGAAAAACAGTACCATGTGTGGCGAGGAGGTTGCGAACGACAAGACTATCGAACTCTTTCCCATTGTCTGTTTGAAACGCAAGAATGGGTCGACCAAAGTGCGTAGAGACAAAGGAGTAGAAAGATGTAAGTGTTGAAAGAACATCTGATTTCTGCCGAAGAGGAAAAGTCCACACAAAATGCGTAAAATCGTCTAAGATGACAAGATAATAAAGATAGCCGGAGTTGCTCGCAATGGGTGATGTCCAAACATCGCAATGTATCAACTGAAACGGATAAGCCACAATAGTGGTAGAGTTGCTAAAGGGTAGACGCACGTGTTTGCCAACACGGCAAGCATGACAAGTATGGTCATCGACCTTATTACAAGTGAAAGAAAAACTACGAAGAATATGACGGAGCGTGGCGTGATTGGGGTGACCCAAACGAGCGTGCCAGAGGTCCACACCGGCGGAGAGGGCGACGGGGGCGGTGTCGATGGAGGATGGTGGGTGGATCGGGTAGAGCTCATCCGGGCCGTCGCATCGGTGAAGAACCATCCGGGAACGGGCGCCCTTCACAGAAAAACCACAACTGTCAAATTCAACCGTAATTGGATTTTCACGAGTAAGACGGTGAACAGATACAAGATTTTTGATTAACTCAGGAGAGACTAAGATATCAGACATATTGATAGGTGTATAGTAGACGGAAAATAAGTAGAACCAATATGTGTGATGGGAAGGGAAGAACCATCGCCAAGAGTAATGCGAGTGTCGGTGGTGGTGGGAAAGAAAGATGTTAAGTTACCCGGGTTGGACGACATGTGTGCGGTAACCCCAGAGTCCATGAACCAGTCGCCGCCACCAGTGTAAGTGTTGGGGGTGGGGCCGGACTGCAGCGTGGCTAGGAGGGACGGATCCCAAGGCAGCGAGGCGGGCTGCGACGGTGGAAGGGCTGGCAGCGGCGGGTATGCCGGGTAGGCGCCGAGCTGCTGGAACGCCGCAAAGGCCGCAGGTGGCTGCGGGACTACGGTGTAGGCCTGGTGCTGCGCCGGGCGGGGACCCAGGATGCCGGGAGCGGTGGGGCGGGGGACCGGCATAGAATATGCGTGGACGACGCCGGTCCATGGATTGTGCCCGTAAGCCCACGGCGCCACGGGCTGCTGCTGCTGTCCACGGGGTGGCCCGGCGGGGTTGGCTGCCCGCTGCTGGCCCTTGCGCCCTCCCTTGCTGCGGCGGCCACCACGCTCGTTGGAGGCAGCGGGCAGTGGCGCCCCCTGTTGAGGGAACGGGAAGGGCGGTGGGAAGGGAGCCACCGGCTGCTGTGGGGAAGCCGCGCCGCGGGACGTGCCGGCGGTGTGAGCCGCCCGCGCCCTCATCTTCTTCATCCTGCGTTCCTCCAAACGTAGGTACGCGACGACCTTGGGAAAGGTCGGGTTGGGGATGAGCGTGAGGTTGGCAGCCGCGTGGGTGAACTCCTCGTTGAGGCCGGCGACGAGGGTGCTAAATAGGAGGTCGTTCGAGACTTTCTCGCCGATGTCGCGGAGCTCGTCGCAGAGTCGCTTTAGGCGCATGCAAAATTCATCCACGGAGGAATTATTTTGGTGGCACCCAAAGAACTCCTGCTGAAGGAAGACGAGCCGCTGGAGCCGATTGTCGGTGAAGAGGCCGTTGAGCTTCGTCCAGACGGCGTGTGCATCATCGCCATCCTGCACCACTGTGTAAAACAGGTCCTTGTAGATGGTGAGGAAGAACCAGCGAATGATCGTTGCCTCCACGGCCGACCACTCGGCGTCGAACGCCATGGTGGCGGCGTCAATGGTGCCATCGATGTGCTCCTGGAGATGAAACTCACGAAAAACGAGGTGAAAGTAAGTCTTCCATGCATAGTAAGATGAGTCCTCCTGGGAGAGACGGATGGGCACACGGACGAGGATGTCGACGTTGCGGATGATGTCAGCGGGGATGGGGGCAGGGTCGGCGAAGGGGTTGGAGGGTTGGGTGGTGCTGGACATGGGAGAGGAGGAGGAGGAGGAGGCGTCGGCAAGTGGATCATAGGAGGCGAACGACATGGCGATGGGTTCGGGTGGAGATGGAGAGGGAGCGGCGGCTGCTAGAGAGGGCGGCGGCCGGGAGGGATGCGGCGGCAGAGGGGACTGCGGCGGCAGGGAGGCGACGGAAGCGTTAGGAAAGGAAGAGACTAGGCAACACATTATACGTCAACACTCCCCCTCACGTGTGGCTCCCTCAAGCCTAAACGTGGACCGAAAGTGGGCCGCAATTTTATTGCGCCAGCCGGGTCTTGAACTCAAGACCTCTTGGCTCTGATACCGTGTAGAAGTGCATGCTCTAGCCAATCCAACCAAAAGACCGATCTGATGGAAGAGACTAGGCAGCACATTATACGTCAACACACACGTCTGAGTGTTATCTTTTTCCAAGACCTATCGGTACTAGATGCCTAACTCCATGTCAAGGACCTGATCGACTAACTTCATTGATTCGAAAGTTACGTACACATACACTCCTTGGGACCGATGAGAGCTACCAACAAAAGTAGCATCTCCTAGCTACTTTGATTGTTATTTTTAATTTTTAACCCTAACTGTCGAATCAATCTTGATCCATGCCCCCACTGCTAGCACTCTGTATTAGGCAGAGCGGCGGTCGTCCAATGTTTACTTTTCCTTCTAGCCGAAGTACCTCCATGCAGTGGCGGAGCTTCATGGGGGCCAACCTGGACGGTGGCCCCCCCAGCCCAAGAAAAAAACACCTACTACTCATTAGTTTTTCTATCATATGTCCAGTAAAAACAGCCTAAATCTCATAGTTTTGCCCCTCCTTAGCCCATTGCCCCTCCAAAGATTTGGCCCAAGCTCCGCCACTGCCTCCATGCATGCGATCCATTCTCTGATGCATGCATCGATGAACGATTCATGAAATCACGGAGGTAAACGTCCACTCTAAGTACGTAGAACCTTCATGCATCTTTTCTTAACCCGTGATTCGTATCCGGTATATGGTCGTTAGAAAGATCCTGACGCATTACTCCAAATTAACAACGTCGTACTTCCGCGATATTAGTTCCAGTCTTCTAGATTAGATTCCAATTGCGGAGTGGAGGTGCTGCCGCGTGGCAGTAAACCCTCCAATTTGTAAGCCTCCTCCGGATTCTATTCTGACGAGATCACTCAACGACGACTTAGCGTACTACTGACAGCAGTTGACAAGTCGAGATGCATGCATGAGCAGCGCGGGCGCGGCTAATCCAAACAGTGCTAAGCTATCAGCTCAAGCAAACACATGCGCTTGTTATTTTTCTGGGTGAAGGCCGGCCTTAAAAACACTTTACAAATGTATAAGCTGTGACTTTGTGACATGTTTTCGTATTCCCTCCGTCTGGAAATACTTGTCGGAGGAATGAATGTATCTAGACGTATTTTAATTCTAGATACATCTATTTTTATGCATTTCTTCGACAAGTATTTTCGGACGGAGGGAGTACCATTTTAAAAACAACTGTGTCGCAGTTTACGAGATTTCAGACCTATAATTCACACTTACCAGCCTCGCAAGAGGTGACCCAAGTTTTAGCGTCACGTTTGACAGGGCTTCATTCCTCGCTAACTCTATTTTAAATCCGGTAATCACATTGGTTTTGAGCATATGTGCACGATGGGCAAATGATAGGTATAGTAAAATAGAGTGAATTTTAAACTGACACAACGCACATTGCAATTTTCTTTTGAAAATGGAGGCGTATCCCTGGCCTTTTGAAAATGATGCATGTAGCCATCTTATTAAAAATCCTCGAAGTAGCACAAAGTCATAAAAGTATTACACCTTGCAAGCGGAGCGAAACAAAAAAAAAGTACAAGCTCAAAATCGCAACCGGTAAGGCAATGTAAAGGATAAGCTCCCTAGACTCCTATCTTGTTATGCGACCGCCATCCGAACCGGTTAAATATAGCCCGTGCTACCATCTCCCACTGGTTGCACCCAATAAACAAAGGCTCGCTGGAGTCCATAGGAGTGAGTAAGGATCACGTACAGATCCATGCGGTAGCTCTGAAGGTAACCTGCAAGAAAGTTAAAGTGTGATGTCTGTTAAAAATCATATCATTCCTACAGTTTCATATAGCCCAAAGAAGCGCACATATTTCAATCCGAATACGAGCCGCAGTAGTATGCTCAACCCCAGCTAACCATGTTCCACACAACGAATCAATGTCAACTGAAGGATTAATGTTAAAGGCTATATGAACCGTTCTCCAAAGCAATTTGGTGAGTGGGCACTCAAGGAATAGATGTTGCATTGTTTTATCATGATCACAAAAACAACAACGTGAACTACCTACCCATCGCCTCTTGATTAAGTTGTCCTTGGTGAGAATGACTTGCTTGTGGACGAACCACATAATTTTTTAATACGCAACGAAACCTTAACCTTTCAAATATGTAACGATCTTGAGACTGGGCCAGAATTAATCAAATCCATATGGAAAGATTTCAGCGTAAATAGCCCATTTCTAGCTAACTTTCGATGCGTCAAATCCGGTTGGTAAAATAATTGAACATCTATCAACCTCCGAAGTCCGAACCAAGTGCATCCAGGCAGTCCATCGCTCACCAACTAACGCACGTCTGAACTAGATATTCAAGGGAATCATTTGAAATATTGTGCCTACGTAATCCTCCTTACGTTGCACAATGTTATAAAGGGTGGGATATTGTACGACTAGGGGTGTCTCTCATAACCACGTATCCTCCCAACATCTTGTTGACCCATTGCCAACCAAGAATTTGACCCTATGAAAGAATAAGTCCTTCGTTCCCATAAGTCCCTTCCAGAATGGAGAGTCAATTGGTTGTTGGGGAACGTAGTAATTTCAAAAAATTTCCTATGCACACGCAAGATCATGGTGATGGCATAGCAACGAGAGGGGAGAGTGTTCGTCCACGTACCCTCGTAGACCGTAAGCGGAAGCGTTAGCACAACGCGGTTGATGTAGTCGTACGTCTTCGCCATCCGACCAATCCAAGTACCGAACGTACGGCACCTCTGAGTTCAGCACACGTTCAGCTCGATGACGATCTCCGGCCTCCGATCCAGCAAAGCTCCGGAGATGAGTTCCGTCAGCACGATGGCGTGGTGACGGTGATGATGTTCTACCGGCGCAGGGCTTCGCCTAAACTCCGCGACGATACGATCGAGGTGGAATATGGTGGAAGGGGGCACCGCACACGGCTAAGGAACGATCCGTAGATCAACTTTGTGTCTATGGGGTGCCCCCCGCCCCCGTATATAAAGGAGCCAGGGGAGAGGAGGCGGCCGGCCAAGGAGGGCGCGCCAAGGGGGGAGTCCTACTCCCACCGGGAGTAGGACTCCCTTCTTTCCAAGTAGGAGTAGGAGAAGGGGGAAAGAGGAGGAAGAGGGGAAGGAAAAGGGGGCGCCGCCCCCCTTCCCTTGTCCTATTCGGACTAGGAAGGGGAGGGGCGTGCGGCCCCCTCCTGGCTCCTTCCCTCTTCTCCCTCGAGGCCCATGTAGGCCCAATAACCCCCGGGGGGGTTCCGGTAACCTCCCGGTACTCCGGTAAAATGTCGATTTCACCCGGAATGATTCCGATGTCCAAATATAGGCTTCCAATATATCGATCTTTATGTCTCGACCATTTCGAGACTCCTCATCATGTCCGTGATCACATCCGGGACTCCGAACAAACTTCGGTACGTCAAAACTTATAAACTCAAAATAAAACTGTCATCATAACGTTAAGCGTGCGGACCCTACGGGTTCGAGAACTATGTAGACATGACCTAGAACTATTCTCGGTCAATAACCAATAGCGGAACCTGGATGTCCATATTGGTTCCTACATATTCTACGAAGATCTTTACCGGTCAAACCGCATAACAACATACGTTGTTCCCTTTGTCATCGGTATGTTACTTGCCCGAGATTTGATCGTCGGTATCCAATACCTAGTTCAATCTCGTTATCGGCAAGTCTCTTTACTCGTTATGTAATGCATCATTCCGTAACCAACTCATTGGTCACATTGCTTGCAAGGCTTATAGTGATGTGCATTACCGAGAGGGCCCAGAGATACCTCTCCGACAATCGGAGTGACAAAACCTAATCTCGAAATACGCCAACTCAACATGTACCTTCGGAGACACCTGTAGTACTCCTTTATAATCACCCAGTTACGTTGTGAGGTTTGGTAGTACCCAAAGTGTTTCCTCCGGTAAACGGGAGTTGCATAATTCTCATAGTTACAGGAACATGTATAAGTCATGAAGAAAGCAATAGCAGTATACTAAATGATCAAGTGCTAGGCTAACGGAATGGGTCATGTCAATCACATCATTCTTCTAATGATGTGATCCCACTAATCAAATGACAACACATGTCTATGGTTAGGAAACATAACCATCTTTGATTAATGAGCTAGTCAAGTAGAGGCATACTAGTGACTACATGTTTGTCTATGTATTCACACATGTATCATGTTCCCGGTTAATACAATTCTAGCATGAATAATAAACATTTATCATGATATGAGGAAATAAATAATAACTTTATTATTGCCTCTAGGGCATATTTCCTTCATTGGTCTCATGGTAACCTAGGCGAGCGTTTTAGACTGTAAATACTTATTGCGTAAAATTTGCGCCCACATACCTTCTGGCTCTATCTCTAACCTGTAGAGCCATTTATTCACAAGTCATTTATTCTTGATTTCTAAGTTCTCAATACCGAGACCCCCCTGGTCCTTGGGCCAGCGAGAAGAATATAGTCTGTAGGTTAACCACATAGGCCAAAAAAGAATAGGAATCGCTCTTCCGGTATAAAAATTGCCAGATAATTAGCCCCTGCCATCACCCATAGCGGCACCTCAGCCTTGATTGCTCCAAAGACGTGGGTGGCAAGCATGCCTCGTTTTGAAAGATTCTTGCATTCCTTTCATTACAGATTGCCAAGCAGACGAGCATCTTAAGAGAACTGTACGCCTTTCTGTTTGTGCCGGACAGCCCGACACCATCGTCCCACCACTTAGCAACTGATGCAAGGTCGGACCAGTTGTTCATTTGTGATTGCAATCCAAACCAAGCTTTGATCATATTCCATATCCTCACCGAGTAACGACACTTATAAATGAGGTGCATTGTAGATTCTGGTTCTCTCTTACATAACTAATAAAGACCGCAATTTAGCTAGCACCTACGGGCTAATATATTCGCCGTCCACACGATCTTGCGAAAGCTAAGAATATGAAGCTTATTCTATGCCTTTTTGAGCAACTGTCTGGGCTCAAAATCAACTTCAATAAAAGCGAACTGTTCTGCTTTGGGAGAGCTAAAGAAGAACAAGACAATTACAGAAACTTGTTCGGTTGTGAAATGGGATCCTTACCTTTTAGTTAACTCGGGATCTCAATCCATCATAGAAGGTTAACGAACAAAGAATGGAAATGCGTAGAAGATAGATTCGAAAAAAGATTAAGCTGCTGGAAGGGCAAGCTAATGTCTTACGGAGGGTGGCTGGTGTTGATTAACTCGGTTTTGACGAGTTTGCCGATGTTCCTCATATCTTTCTTTGAAGTACCGTAGGGGTACGGAAAAGATTAGACTTTTACAGATCCCGATTCTTCTGGCAAAGCAATGATGCCAAGAAGAAATATAGACTGGCTAGATGGGATATCATGTGTAGACCAAAAGACCAGGATGGGTTAGGGATCGAGAATTTAGAGGTAAAGAATAGATGTTTGCTTAGTAAATGTCTACACAGACTATCTACAGAGACTGAAGGCATGTGGGTACAAATCTTATGGAATAAATACCTACATACTAAGACTTCAGCCCAGGTGAATGCAAGGACAACGGACTCGCCGTTTTGGAAAGGGTTAATGAAGACAAAAGTAACTTTCTTCCAGCGGGTGAAGTTCCTAATTGGTAGTGGTGCCTCTACTAGATTCTGGGAGGACACATGGCTAGGGGAGACACCTCTGGCTTTACAATACCCTTCCCTATATAATATTGTGCAACGTAAGGAGGATTATGTTGCCACAGTATTAAATTCAGTACCACTTAACATCCAATTTAAGAGATCTCTTGTAGGAGAACGTTGGAATGCTTGGTTACACCTGGTCCGTAGGTTGATGGATGTTCAACTTTCGGACCAGACAGATAAAATTAGTTGGAAATTAACCACAAATGAATTATTCTCTGTGAAGTCCATGTATTTAGGCTTAATTGACTACGGGCCATTGTCGAGGTCTTTGCACATCTGGAAGATTAAAGTTCCACTCCGCATCAAGATCTTTATGTGGTTCGTCCACAAAAGAGTCATCTTGACTAAAGATAATCTGATGAAAAGGAATTGGGTTGGTAACCCCAGATGTTGTTTTTGTGATCAAAACGAAACGATTAAACACCTCTTCTTGAGTGTCCACTTGCAAAATTGTTATGACGAATTATTCATATAGCTTTTAACATCCAACCTCCAATGAGCATAAACACGTTATTTGGGGCGTGGCTTAATGGAGTAGACATACACATAGCTAAACATATTCGTATAGGGATATGTGCATTATTGTGGGCTATGTGAAACACTAGAAATGATATGATTTTTAGTGGTACAACATTCATCAATTTTTTGCAGGTTATCTACAGAGCTACAACCTGAATCCGTATGTGGTCGTTACTCACTCATGCGGACTACAGGGGGCCTATGGTTATTGGGTGCAACCGCTGGAAGACGGTAGCACGGGCTATCTTCAAGCGATTAGGATGGCGAGTTAATAATAGGCTAGGTGTGTAGGCATCGTAGCTTGTTTTCTATCGCCGGATGTTGCGCTTTATTGTCGGTTGTGGCACTTTACATATTTATTTTCTCCTTTTTTGCTCGGATTTTGAGCTTATTTGGATGTTAAGATTCTGTTACAACTTCTAATAATATGGATGCATGCATCCACTGATGCAGAGGCCAGAGGTATTCCTCATTTTCAAAAAAAAAAAAAATGCCGTCCACACTCTGTTGTGGAGAATGAGCCATGTGTGGAACCGAACTTCCGAGAAGATATTCTAAAGCAGGAAAAGTACTGCATTTAGAGCATGTATATCTAACGACGCTACGGCTTAGGTTTATAGGCTGATCTTGATCCTTGTGGTGTGCACCCTATGTAGCTACACATGAAGTCCTAATCGAATTTATGGCACCAAAAGGCAAACACAATTCCATAGACATCGACCGACATTGGGTGTGTGTACCACTTGATGTAGAGGCCTGGATAATCCCCCTTTCGAGAAAAAAGACATTGACCGACAGATCGATCGATCTAATTCCAATCTCCTTCCAAATATACTTACATAAACAAGCACCCACACTTTGATCTTCACGTAATTTACATACATATATATGCAGTGTACGCTACGTATATATCAACATCTACCTATGCCGTCGATGCTTACGTTGATCACCCGTGACATGCATGCGCTAAATATTCTATCGTCCTCACTCCTGTAATCCTGTACACAGTGCACAGCTCCAGGCCAAGCTCCAAGATGAGTCCAAAGCGTAGGCCGTCGAGAACTAGGAGCCACTAATTATTGGCAGCTTAATTTACACCTAAGTAATCACCATGCTTAGCTTACTCTTTTCACAGGCTCTACAGTTTCCGGCGTCGATCGACCGGCGGCCCAGTAGTTCCGCCCAGTGTCAGTTCACGGTGACCTCCGGGAAGCTGCCCAGCTGCTGGCGCGGCGACAGGCTGCCGAACATCCCTTCGGCCAGCAGCTGATCCCACGTCCAGCTAGTCGGTGACGCCAGCGGGAACATCTCGTAGTTGCCGCCGGCATCCGACGAGGACGGGGTGGTGGTGCAGGACGTCACCGTCGAGGTCGGCGTTGAGGTGAGCGACGACGCTGGCGACGCGGACGCATCGGCCTTGCAGTGTTTCGTGGTGTTTCGGGCCACCTCGGCGCATGGCTCGGCCGCCTCTTGCCGCCTCCTCTTGTTGTGGGACGTCGGCACCGCGCGCGCGGTTTGCGACGGGGGCGGCAGCGGCGGGGCCACGAAGTCGGTGGCGCCGCGTGAGCCGACCTCGTTGGGGAAGTTGAGGATGGCCTTGGCGCCGCGCATGCGGAAGGCGGCGCGGTCGTACGCGCGCGCGGCCTCGATGGAGGTGTCGTAGGTGCCGAGCCACACGCGCGAGCCGCGCTTGTTGGGGTCCCGGATCTCCGCCGCGAACTTGCCCCACGGCCGCTGGCGCACGCCGCGGTACTTCCGGAAGTCGTTCGCGTCCACGGCCGCGGCGGCCTCTGCCGCCGGCACCGGCGCCTGCGCCCAGCCGTGCGAGGCCGGGGGCAGAGAGATGGTCAGCGACGGCCTCCGGGCGGGGTCCGACACGGGGGACGCCTCGCCGCCGAACCGTATCATCACCGGCTCCGCGGCGGCGCGGTACGCCGCCGCGTCCGCGTAGTCGCCCGCCGTCAGGTCGACGAAGGCGGGCAGCGGCTGCGGCAGGAACTCGGCGGGGATGAAGTCCGGCTGCGCGGCGAAGTCGTCCGCCACGGGGAGGGGCAAGAGGCCGCAGGGGTCGGCGCCGAGCAGCTGGAGCCGCAGCTGCTCGTGGATGTACTGGAGCGAGAAGTCGTCCATGTCGCCGCCGAAGTCCATGGTCGATTGATCAGAGCAGAGCAGAGGTCGGCGGTCGAGAGAGGGAGAGGGAGCTGAACTCGTGTTGGGTTTGGAGGCGTGTGCGTGCGAATGCAAGTCCAGCTGCGTGGAGAAAGCTAAGGTGGATTCTGCTACTTATAGGTGGCCGGCCGGTCAGGAGGGGTGCGAGGAGAGACAAATTTCTCTCTCTTTTCTCCGTGTTTCAGTGAGCTGTGGTGAAACACAAGTGCCAAAGGGGAGGGGCGGGGAGTGTGAAACTACTGGGTGATTTTGACGCGCGGGGTGTAGGGGCCACGTAGTACGTTTCGGTAGCGTGGTGTCGTGGTACGGTTACCGGCTAACTAGAAATGGAGATGGAAGTATGGAACTGTAAGGCCGGCTTGGCTAATGAATGTCTAAAGGCGTTGCCGAGCCAATAAATCATCCATTGCAATGGAACGTGATGGTTTTAGGACAGATGATGCAATTGTGTACACATTCTAACATAACCTTCGGATCGATTTACCACTTCCATCGACATAGACATAGTGTCGGTCTATAGGGCTCTACTGTTGCCGATTTATCGGGTTTTTTTCATCAATTTTTGTCAGACCTTCATATTGGGCCGTGTGCATCCTAGTTATGCAGAGGCCGGGTGTTACTCATAATGCTTTGTATCCGCTTGATGCTACATTTGAGATAATAAAATCGCCCTTTATCGGAAAAAAAGACAGAGGGTAGCTACCCCAAGGGTTCATTCGAAGGCCGCCCCGCCACCCTTCTCATGATTCAAATTACAAACTATTTTTCTAGGGTTTTGCTAATCCTCGGACAACTGAATTAGAAATTACGCCAGTCGATTCCGCATGAGAGAGGCCAAACCCCGAGGCCAGGATCAAGGGTGCCGCAGCAAGCATCAACAAGGTATACAGAAGTCGGAGAGGACTCGAACGAGAGAGTAGGAGCCGACAACAACACGTCTGCCCACGACATCGCAAACAGAGGCGAGTCCGAGGGTTGGACAAGCCATGGAGAAGTCGGAGAGGACTCGAGTGAGAGAGAGTGGGAGCCAACATGGCTGCCCGTGACATCGCAGACAAAGACGAGCCTGAGGGCAGGTGCGGGTGCAGGGCATTAGCTTGGGACGGGGAAGTGACAGCGAGGGACGAGTCTCAGCCAGGAGGTTGCCGGAGGTGAGCCAGGGTGGTGGCGGAGAAGAAGGGGGCCGATGAAGTAGAAGATGGCCATGGAAGAAGATGAATAACGCTAGGTGGGAGGGGGCAGGGTTGCCGTTAGATTCTCATTTGTAACATTTTGAATTGATTGATACATTTTTTTTCTAGTAACCTGATGGGCTTGGTTCCCTTTTTCTGATATATTTCTCATGTTGAGATCTTTTAAATTGGATTATATTTTTTATATTTTCGGTCAATGATTTTATTTATTTGAAGTAGTTCTACATTCAACGTCCTAGGCGTCATGACCCCGGGCATGCTCCGCGGTAAGTTGTCTTGAGTGCAATGATTCAACCTACATCATGCTTTTGTTGTATATATGAAAATGAAGACGGCGCGATTTGGGGGAATCGGTGTGCTCAATAATATGCTAGGAAGACAATGAAAGAAGGAAAGACATAATCAACAACATCTAAAATAAAGACAGGAAAAGTCCAAGTAAAATGAAGTATGTTGGTAAGAACGTCATGTGTAAAGTACCATGGAAATTAACTCACTAAAAGCATTGTTAACAAAAGGAAGAAAATGACAAACAATACAAAATGAAGTATGGAGGAACGAAAGAAAATACAAACTTGTTGTTTTCGGGTTGATTTAGTAGTTTTCTCTTCTTTTTTGGGGGGGGGGGGGCTATATTTTTCGTTCTTTAGTCCGTACGATTATGCTCACATTTGAAGAGGTGTGCTACAACATCCGTTTTTTTAGAGAAAAGGCAGGAGCCCGATTTTATAAATAAAGTCACCAGGCAGAGTTACACCATCAGGTACCGAGACCCAAACAAGTTTAACGACCAGGGAACATAAGTAGCATTACATGGCCACCAGCCTCACATGGCACGCAGGCCAGCATAGCACTAGAAAACACCAAAAGAGAAGATCAGGAAGCCGTCCTCAAGGATCGCCGAAGAAGGGCAGACGCCGTAGATTTCATCTTGGATAGCATGTCGTCAAAAGCCTGAAGGTCCCCATCTTTAGTCAATAATCTCCACCGCTGCAAAAAACCATTGGCTTTAAATAAGCAATTGACAGGGTTAGCCGGAAAGATACGCTCAATCGAGAACTTATTCCTAGTTGTCCACAACGACCACCCTATCACAGCCCAGCCAACTAAGAAAACCCTTTTAGACTGTCCAGATAAGAGGTCGATACACTGCCTCGGGTCTTCAAAGGAGGAGGGGGACCAGTTAACATGCAGCCAGAGTCTGATGCAGCACCACATAAGTTTCGCTAAGGAGCAATGAAAGAAAATATGTTCGGTGTTCTCCAGGGCACCACACAACACGCATCTATCAGAACCCGGCCCGTTCCTTTTCTTAATTTGATCAGCCGCCGGAAGCTTACCGCGAACGGCTTGCCAGAGAAAGATCTTGATCTTAGGTGGGATTCGAGCTGACCAGATATCTCTGAACTTGACCGAATGGCCACCAGAGACAAGCTTAGAATAGGCCAATTTAACAGAGAAGCGCCCCGAGGGGGAAAGGGGCCACACCACGGAATCCTCTTCCTCCGAGAGCAGGGGGAAGCAAGCAGTAAGGCGCTGCCAATCTTCCAACTCTTCAGGGGAAAGAGAACGCCGAAAATCTAAAACCCATCCCTTAACCGAGAGCTCAAAGATAGAGATCTCAGCATCATCACAGTAGGAGAACAAGGCCGGAAAGGCAGCCGCATGCGTAGAATCTCCGACCCACCAATCAAGCCAAAACCGTGTGGACTTACTGTTTCTGACAACAAATTTGACTAGGGACCGAAAAATCGGGCGAACTTTAACCAGTTGACACCAGAATTGAGACCCACCAGAAGCAGAGGCAAACATAGGACTCGAGGAGGGGAAGTATTTAGCTTTTAGGATCGAGAACTAGGTTGGGCGTTCCTCAAGAGACATAATCTTCCACCACCATTTGATCAAGAGACAATTATTCATAACTCGCGTATTAATAATGCCAAGGCCCCCTTTGGCCTTGGGGCGGCAGATGATGTCCCATCTGACCAGTCTATACTTGCGTTTATTATCCGCAGCGTTCCAGTAGAAAGCACCCCTATGCTTGTCGAAACCAGAATGAACCCCATTAGAAAGAAGATAGAAGCCCATCAAGAACATTGGGAGGGATGAGAGACAGGAGTTGGTAAGGGCGACCTTGCCCGCTTGCGTGTTATATCGACCTCGCCAAGGGAGCACTCTATTGCCAACTTTGGTGACCATCGGGGCGAAATCTTTCGCCAAGAGCTTATACGGGGAGATGGGAAGGCCTAGATACTTGAGAGGAAAGGACCCAAGGGAACAATTCAGAAGGTGAGCCACCCGTTGCGCCTCCAAGTCCGAGACCCCAGTCACGATGAACTCGCTCTTGGAAAAATTAATTTTAAGGCCCGAAAGCGCTTCGAAGCAAAGCAGAAGGAATTTCAGATTGGTGAGACTGTTCTCATTGAGCTCTATCAAAATGATAGTGTCGTCCGCATATTGAAGATGAGAGATGCCATGAGGGATAAGGTGAGAGCTCACCGGGGTAATATGCCCAGCCAACGCAGCCCGAGAAAGGATACAGGATAAAGCGTCAGCCACAAAATTGAAAAGAAAAGGAGATGCTGGATCCCCTTGTCTGAGACCCCTACCGTTAGCAAAAAAATTACTAGTTTGACCATTGACAACCACAGCCATGTGTCCACCAGAAACCAGCTGCATCAGACGATGCATCACAGGAACCTCAAAACCTTTAGCCAGAAGAACTTGCCGGAGAAAGTTCCAACTCACCGAATCGTAAGCCTTCTCAAAGTCAAGCTTAAGGACCACAGCCTTGGTCCCTTGAACCCGCAAGTCATGGATTATCTCATGTAAGCAGAGCACCCCATCCAAGATGAACCTCCCTTTGATGAAAGCAGACTGGAAAGGGCTAATGGTCCGATGCGCTATCGGAGACAACCTAGTGGCCATGCCCTTAGCAGGCATCTAGGCAAAGTTGTTGATTAAAGCAATAGGCCTAAACTGAGAGATGAGATCAGCACCTTTGATTTTAGGGATGAGGGTGAGAACAGCGTAATTAAGTCTAGAAATGTCAACAGTGCCCAACCAAAACCCTTGGATGACTGCAGAGATAAGGCCTTTTAGTTGGGGCCAGAAATGTCGAAAGAAAGGGATGGAGAAGCCATCGGGGCCTGAAGCCGCACTAGAGTTGGCAGTCCGAATAGTGTCAAAAATTTCCTCCTCGGAGGGGGGGATAAGCAGAAGCTCATTATCAGCGGACGACACCCGCTCAAGGGGGGCCCAGAAGCCCGGGGCAAGCGAAAAGCCGAGGTCTGGTTTAGCCGCAAGCAGATTAGAAAAGAATTGGACCACATGGCGAAGAATGACCGAAGGGTCCGAGACCCTAACACCATCAATCAGGAGACTATTAATCAGGCATCTACGCCGTCTACCATTCGCAATGGCGAAGAAGTAAGCCGTGGGTGCATCACCCTTAAGGGTCCAATTAATCGTGCCCCTTTGCTTCCAGTAAACTTCCTCCTGGCGGTGAATATCCAAGAGCGCCTTCGCAAGGCCATACCGGAGTTGCCATTCAGCATCCGAGAGCCCAACACTATCCGCACGATTATCAAGAGCGTTAATTTGGGCACCCAACCTAACTTTGTCGCGCCTAGCCTCGGCAAAGTGGTTCTTAGACCAACCCCTAAGAAATTTGCGAAGGAAGTACGAAACATGGTGCCAGTCATCCATAGGGCCAAAGGAACGGTGGGGAGAAATTAGACAGTCCAAGATCTTCTGGGCCAACATACTGGGGAACCCCTCCACTAATAGCCAGGACGCATCAAATTGGAATCTTTGGCAGCCACTGGGACGAGATCCGTCGTCAAGGATAAGGGGAGCGTGATCAGAGCCAACAATGGGGAGGGCACGAAGTGAGCCCCGAGGAAAGAGGCCATCCCAAGCAGGGCAGATAAAAACTCTATCAAGAACAGAACAGATAGGAACCGCCTGTCGGTTAGTCCAAGTGTAACGGGCCCCGACCCTCGGAATTTCACGAATAGCCGTATCCCTGATGAAGGCATTAAAGGCCTCAGCCAAAGCCCAAGAAAAATTAGCGGAACTCTTATCAGAAGGATATCTTAACAGATTAAAGTCACCCCCAATCGAAAGGGGGAGCTGGCAGGAGTCTATTTTAATATAGATCTCGTCCAAAAATATTTGGGACAGGGAGTGATCAGCCGGGCCATAGACCACCATAAGTTCGAGAAAAGAATTGTTGGAGCGAAGAGAAACTACCACACTAGCCCAGTAAATGCCATGGTCAAAAGCAACAAAATCAAAAGTATCATTATTGGTGCCCAGGAGAAAGCCACCTGACTGGCCAACGGAGGCCACAGAATTCCACCTGAATCTGTCAATCCCAGCAATAGCCGAAAGTTCAGAAGGGGAGAAGGAGGGTTTTAGGGTCTCAACAAGACCAATAAAATCAACTTTTTCCGATCGCACTAAATCCTTGAGTTGATCCCTGCGCCCCCTAGCGCTGAACCCTCTGATGTTCCAAAATAAAGCCTTCATCTGAATGAGAGGTTTTTGATTCTAAGACTCGACCTGCACGGAGCCTTGCAGGTTTTAGCGCGTTTCCCAGTCCCGCGTTTCTGAACCGGAGGCAGCTGACCCCTGTCAGCCTCCTCCAGTGCCCCCCCCCCCCCCGGCCACAACCAGAGGGGCAGACACCCCAACACCAGCCTCCTTAGCTTTTGCAATATCAGCCTGGGCTATCTCATTAGCACGGATCACCTGAAGTAAGGAAGAGGGGGAACCCAAACTAGCGTCTAAACAAATCCCCACATCATCTAATATCTTAAAGAGTTGCTCATCAGATTGAGAAGGTAAAACTAGTCTAATAGGGACGAGGCCAAAGAAGGAGACGGCGACGGAAACGAGCCCTAACCTGAGGGGGGAAGATCATGCACCGCCGCACGCCGAGCCGCCCGGTCAACCACGCGTTCACCACTGTTGGAGACACGGCCACTCTTGCGGGCGGTAGAGGCAGGGGAACGAACAGGCACCGGGGGGGCGACCAGGAGAAGCAGCAGCCGAGGACGGGCCCGAGGCCGCCCCCAGATCCACCTCCAACCGGCGACAGAGCCCGGCCGCGGACTGCCTGGAGTCCCCAGAGGCCCTGCTCTTCGCGGAGAACTTCTTCACTGAAGATTTCTTCCTCTTCTTGGCCGCCGAAGGGCCCGCCGGTGGTAGGTCTTCAATGCCAGACAACGAAGGGGAGGTGGGGCGAGCGGGCAGGTTAGAGCACGCTGCCGACAGAGGGGTGCCCTTCGATCCACCCGCAGCCGCAGGCCCACCATCCACGCCTAGCACCGAGCCCTAAACCCCACCACCCGCCGGAGCCGGAGCACAATCTTTCATCAGTTCTTGCTCAGCAGAAGATAGCCCATCCCACGCAGACTGGGTGAAACGAGGATTCGTGCCATGCATCGAATCCTCAAGACCCCCACCACCCTCCTTGCTTTTATCATCGTCACCCGAGGCCGGGGGTGGAGGGGGAGGAGGAGGGGAGGTAGGGCCAGGAGCACCCTCCACCCGGACCCGAAGACGAAAGCCACCAGCCGCCGGGAAAACATCAACAGAGTCACGAATGCAAATCGAGTCCACGCACCACACCCGAAGCCGAGCTGGTCCAAGAATAGATAGCGAAGCTTGATCAACCTCAATTGGTTTCCCAATCAGCACCCCAAAAGCCATCAGGAAAGACGAGGTGCGCATGCTGGGAGGGACGTCGTCCACTATCACCCAAACATCAGAGAGAGAAGAAATGGTCTTTGACCCATTGGATGCAGCTTTGACCGAAACCACAAGATGATTCAGAGGAAGCGTGAAGCTGGTGCAAGAAGACATCATGCGAAGGCTCTCTTTAGATGGGAAAGTGGCCGCAAACTCGAAATCAGAAAGCTGGCGGATCTGCCAATCCCAACCGCCTTCATCCCACAACTAGAGTTCGTCAAGAAGGGCTTGCGGAGAGATGCGCTTGTCCTGGACAGAGATGACACCAACATTGGAAAGCGAGGGATTGGGGGCAGCAACAGGAACTTCCTTGTCCAGGGCAAAAAAAAGAGCAGCCAGGGAGGCCGATACCGTAGTGGATGAAAGAAGGAGGCTTGACCCAACTTTGGCAGTCCACCGTGAGGTGGCCGTCCTCCCTACAGATGAGGCAAAACGGAGGATTCTCGCAACGAGACTGGAAGTGGCCAGGGCGATGACACGCAAAGCAGGTGAGGATGGGATTGGAGACCTGGGAGTGAGGAGGGTTACGGCTCGCGCCACGAGAGGGCGGCGGAGGGAGGATGCCATCACCAGGGAGACCAGCACCGGCACCAGCACCGGCGCCACGCCCCGCAGCAGCACCGAAAGGACGACGGACAGGGGCCCCCGAGCCACCCCGAGGGACGAAGCGAGACGGACCGCCACCGCCCACCGCCGGCGCCCGCGGCGGCCCACCACCCATGGGGGCAAGCGAGGGAGGAGACGAGGAAGGCCCCGAAGAACCCGCCTGACTCCCCCGCGCCGCCTGTTCCCAGGGGTCGGCCGCAGACACCGGAGCAGAAGGCACCAGGGGCGGAGGGGCCGCCGGCCCGGATCTAGACGCACGAGGGGACGCGACGGCCGTCTCCGACCGCGAGGCCTGGAGCTTGGCACGGAGCGACGCCTCATACTCCAGATCCGCAGCGGCGTCACCAGATCCGTCCCGCCCCCGCATGAGGCCAGAGACAGCCTCGCTGGAGGACCCGCAGGAACGATCCATCGCAGCCACCGTCGCGAAGGGAAGAAGGATGGAAGGAGGAGGCGAAGATCTGACGAAGCGGCGGATAGGGAAGCGGCGCCGACGCATGTCCGCGGAAGATGCAGGAAACCCTAGAAAAGGGGGAACTGAACCCTTCTGGACCCATATATAGCCAGAATCAGACAGGCCGGGCTCGCCAAGGGGGGCCGAAGGGAGAATGGGCCGAGACTGGGCCGGTCTCGGCCCATGAGCCACGGAGACGAGGGGGGCAAATCGACCGCGAAGCCCAACGAAGGGGCAAGCACAGGCCCACACGGCCCAGAAACAGCCTGAGGGTCCCGCCCCACAGCCCGGGGCACCAGTGCCAGCCCCGATCCCAGATCTAGGGTTAGCACCGGCGCCGGCGCCGCCGGGGAGGCGAGAACCCGAGTCAGGGCAAACGGCCACCGGAGGGGAAGAGGCCGGCGAAGCCAGGGCAGCCACCCCAGGCCCACCAGGGAGGGGTCCGACGACCAGGAGGCGGCGCGCCGGCGCCCACGAACGACACGGCACCAACCATCCGCACCCACACCCTCCCCAACCGGCCGGCCCCTGCCCCCCTGAGCAAATTTACGCCGACGACCCGCCGCCACCGATGGCGACGGCCCAACCACCGAAGCCGAGCGGGAAGGAGGAGGAGGAGCCTCGGAGTCGGAGTCGGAACCAGAGTCCTCAGAGCCAAGAGTCCAAAACCTGTTAGCCTGGGGCGCATCCAGGGCCACAGGGCTGGGAGGGGGAGACACGGAAAGGGAGGGGTCGGACCCCGCCGCCGGCGGGGAGCCCGGGGGAGAGCACGAGTGGGGGAGGGAGATGGAGGTCACACGGGACTGGGACGCCGAGGAAGGGGAGCTGCGAGCCGGCGTCGCCCCAAGGGGGGAGAGCGCGAGAGGAGGAGGAGAGAGCGCCATCCGTCGAAAATGCCTTAGGGGTACAACATCCGTTGACATAGTGCCTGTACACACCGTCGAACAGTGCATATCAGGATGGCTAGGTAGCGTAAGATATATCGGGTGAAGGCAACTATGGTTGGGAGTATGTAGCAGGACCATGATTTTGGAGGCGGAGGAGCAGTTCTCAAGGACAACAATCCCGAGTTAGCCAAACTCATGGCGTGTCTGCGTGCAATTCAGCTTGCTAAGGAGGTTGGTGTCCAGAAGATGATCCTGAAGTCCGGCTCTCAGCATGTGGTCTTCAAGGTCAAATGATCAATGGCGAGCCAAAGGATCTATCATCACATGGTCCACTTGTCGAAGAGGCGAAGGGGCTCCTCCACTCCTTCGACGAGTTCAGGGTGGTATCGCCCATGAACTAACTAAGGAAGGTTGCAGAAATAAATTTTCTAAAACTTGATTTCATGTACCAGTAGCATTTGTTAGTGCGGGGGTGACCTCTGATTGTACAATGACAATTTAATAAAGCTGCAACATATTCGAACCAAGAACAAGATATAAGGAAGCACAACTATCTTAGTTGTGTACTTATGTTAACTGATAGACTCGGAAAAAGCTATGTTTATTGCGCAAAAAAAAGTTCAAATGGAACCTTATTGCACCATGATGCGAGGAGATCAAGCTTCTATACTCCACTGTAACAAACATCCAATATATTGATAGGGATGGCGCGAAAATACCATGCACCATACACCACCCTCTAATTGCTACTCATCCTATCAAAAACAAATGTCACAGCTTGAACTGGGTTAGCTCAAAACTATGACATTTATTATATAAATCGGAGGTAGTGAGTAAATATCACAGTTTTGAGCTGGGTTAGTTTCGCCAGCCACTCTCTTTAAAAACAAAACGAACCGAACTACTGCATTTTAGTTTTTATCCATCGGTTCTTGCAAATTATTGCATGTGCAATTGGGAACTACTTACTCCCTTCGGTCTTTTTTATTTTGTGTATTACATTTGTGTCAAGTCAAACTTTACGAAATTTGACCAAATATATATTAAAAAATATCAACATCTACAAAAGAAAATATATATACTATAAAGCTACATTTTATAATGAATCTAGCAATATTGGTTTGGCATTGTGAATGTTGATATTTTTTTATAAGTTTGATCAAAGTACGATACTTTGACTTTAGACAAAATTTATATGCAGATTAAGAAGGACAGGTCCATACGCGATGCGTCATGGGACGGTACTTATCGGTCGGTCAGACAAAACTTATATGCAGCTACATTGACTCTCTTTTAACCATCCAGCAACACCCTATGGGAGATATTGACAAAGGGAAGATGGTGATTACTCATGCTCATGCTGCTCGGAAAAAAGAGAAGCAAACCGCAATAGCAGTGACTGGACGACCACCTGACCACTGGGAAGCACCACCACCCGGTTGGAACAAATTAAATGTAGATGGTGCATTCATGGAGGAGACTGGTACGGGAGGTGCAGGCATGATCCTACGAGACGACCGTGGGGCTATTATCTTCTCCTCCTGTCGGTTCCTTCACACATGCGATCATGCACTGGAGGCGGAACTATTTGCATGCATGGAAGGCATTGGCCTTGCTCTTGAGTGGAGTGCAGCGCCCTTCATCTTGGAGTCGGACGCCCAGACGGCAGTCAAGATGATCAACTGCCTGGAGACCGATAGATCGCCTAGTGCGGCCATTGTAGGGGAGATCAAACGGCTTCTGCAACAGGAGCGCCAACACTTCGTCTGTTCGGTACGCCGTGAATGTAATAGTGTAGCTCACTCCCTTGCTCAGCTTGGACACCACACCATGCGCACAGCAGTGTGGTTGAGGTCAGGACCTCGTGAGATTGATTTGCTGTATCACAATGATTGTATCCCCAATCACTAAGTAATGAAAATCTCTATTACCCCGAAAAAAAAAAGGTGGTGAGCGGGACCCGAAGCAAGTATGAGCCATGTGCAGATAAGCAGCAGTGGACTCGGTCCGCTACTCCGGCCGGGTATAATCTACGTAGCCTAGAGCTAGTCGATGGATACCCGTGCCGGCCTCGAGCCAGGATCTTAATCAGTCTCGCAACTTGGCTGTGGGAGAGGTCGGCCATAGTACAGTCCCCGTACGTGTTACTTAGGCATCATATATACATTCGCTGTTTCCGCGCTTTTAACTCGCTGTTGTGTGCGTGATAATGGAAAAATCAAGGATAACGTTCACATAGATAGACGCCGCCAAAATCAATGGCTCCATTAACTATAACGCGGCGCACGAAGGACTTGGTCTTGCTGGCTCTTCACCAAATCCGGGTGTGCGTCCGGTTCACCGTTTGCCTGAGGTCTCCGTGTACACCGACACGTGAGAGATGATGATGAGATGTATGTATTCGTACCAATACCAAAAGATGAAAAGAAGGAAAAGAAAAACTCGCTGTGGTGCCAAACATAACTCGTGCACATGCGCCACACGAGCCGCCGGACACCTTTCTCGCTCGACGCGAGATCAACACAGATTGACGCGGCGACGAGTCCAGGTGCAGCTGTGGAGGATTAAATGAGACGGTGCCGGACTGTTTGGTCCCGTACGTACGTGTCGTCGGACGGTGACACGGCCGATCAGACATCCAAGTCGCCTACTCACACAAACTGGTCGACACGTGCCCCGTCCGTGTCCTTCTCGTTCCCGGCTGTTGAGTATATCGTGTACGTGTATATGTGCGTGTAGGGCCCACCTCCTGTTTTCTTGTATAGTTGAGGTTGTGGCCCACCTCTGTACTTATATATACGTGCCTGGTGCACCGATCAATACATCGCGATTGCACAGCCCATAATCTGTCTCTCTACATGGTATCTATCGCAGTAAGGTCCTAACCCTAGCCGCCGCCGCCGCCGCCTCCGCGCCGCCGCCGCCGCCGCGCCTCCGCTCCGCCGCCGCCGCCGCCGCCTCCCGCCGCCGCCGTCACCAGCCGCCGCCGCCGCCACCCTCCCTTCGGCCGCCGCCGCCGCCTGGTACCACCGCTCCCCACCCGCCCCGCTAGCCGCCGCCGCCGCCTCCCGTCCGAGGCCGCCGCCGCCGCTCCACCGCTTCCGCCTCTCCCTCCCGCGCCGCTCCTCTCTCCCTTCCTCCCACCCGCGCCGCACCACCTCTCTCTCTTCCACCCGCGCCGCGCCACTCACCCGATCCCGCCGCCACCATGAGTTCCTCCTCCTCCACCGTCTCCAACCCGTTCGCCGGTCCTGATGTCACCCTCGTCCGCGACCTCAACATCCATGAGCGTGTTCCGGTCAAGCTTGACCACACCACCGCCTCCTACTCCGCGTGGAAGCGGTACTTTTCGCTCGTGTTCCGTGAGTACCTCCTTCACGGCCACGTGGACGGCACCGTGGACTCCGCGCTCATGATCCACGACGAGGAGTGGATGATCCTCGATGCCACCATCATCCGCTGGTTCTACCTCACCATCTCCAGTGACATCTTCCACACCGTGGTGAACGACGAGGACGACGCCCACGCGGTCTGGACCAAGCTCAACGGCCTCTTCACCGACAATCGGCTGCAGCGCAAGGTCCTCCTTTATGGTGAGTTTTACGGGTGCCAGCAACTTGACTCGTCCATCGATGATTTTTGCATGCGCCTCAAGAAGCTCGCCGATGAGCTCCGTGATCTGGGGGAGAAGATCGGCGACGAGCTCCTCATCAGCACCCTCTCCGGCGGCCTCAACGAGGACTTCGGGAACGCCGCCTCCAACCTCACCCTCATCCCGGAGCCCACCTTTGATAAGGTGGTCGCGTACCTCAAGCTGGAGGAACGCCGGATGCGGGCGGCCCGAACGCGCGCCACCCACACGGCCCTTGTTGCCGGCACCCGCGGGGGTTCGGCCCCGCCACAGCCTCGCCAGACGACGCCCCCGCAGGCGGCGCCCGCCTTCCCGCCGGGCTTCCCGCCCGCCCCACCAGCCCCCTTCCCGCCGCCCCAGCCGGCGGCCAATGGAGGAGGCCGTCGCGGCGGCCGTCGGGGTGGCCGCAAGCAGGGAGGCGGCGGTGGCGGTGGCGGTGCTCAGGGAGGAGCACCACGCCAGCAGCAGCCGGCTCCTCAGCCGGCGGCCCCGTGGTACGCCGGTCAGAACCCGTGGACCGGCGTCGTCCACGCCTATTCCATGCCGGTTCCACGGGCTCCTACTCCGGGCCTTCTCGCCACTCGGCCTCCGTCACACCAGGCGTACTACGCCGCGTCGCTGCCCTATGCGGCGCCCTACGGGCAGCAGCCGCCGCCAGGCGGGCCGCCGCCGCTGCCCCTGACGTCTGCGCCGTCCCTCCCACCGGCCCCGTGGGACCCGGCTCTCCTGGCGGCTCTCCACACCGCCCCCTCTCCGTCCAGCTACACCGGCGGCGGCGATTGATACATGGACAGTGGCGCCACCGCTCATATGGCGGCGTACCCCGGTAACCTTCATACCGCTCACCCTGTCCACACCTCCAACCGCATCACCGTCGGTGACGGTTCTTCTCTTCCTATCACCCATATTGGACATACATATTTTCCGTCTAACTCCACTCCTATATCCATGTCTAATATTCTTGTTTCTCCTGCTCTCATTAAAAATCTTGTTTCCGTTCGTTCTCTTACACGTGAAAATCCGGTGACCGTTGAATTTGACGAATGTGGTTTTTCTGTTAAGGACGCTCACACGCGGATGGTGCTCCACCGATGTGACAGCCCCGACGAGCTCTAGCCGGTTCACTCCGCCGCCTCCACCACTTCCGCCGCCCCTGTCGCTCTCGCCACCGGAGTGGATCTCTGGCACGCTCGCTTGGGTCATCCTAATCCTGCCACCCTTCGCCACATACTTCGGAGTTTTTCTTTCACATGTAATAAGAACGAGGATCACTCGTGTCATGCATGCCGCCTTGGCAAACATGCTCGTCTTCCATTTAGGGCTTCTTCCTTTGTTGCATCGTACCCGTTTGAGTTGATTCATAGCGATGTTTGGACATCTCCTGTTGCCAGTAACACGGGCTTTCTTTATTATCTTGTTATCCTTGATGATTTTTCGCATTATGTGTGGACCTTCCCATTGCGCCGCAAGTCGGACGTTCTCTCCACTCTTGTCGGTTTCTACTCTTATGTCCGCACGCAGTTTGGCCGGCCCATTCTTGCGTTGCAGACAGACAACGGGAAGGAGTTTGACAACACCGCTGTCCGCGATCTTCTCGCCACACATGGCACGATTTTTCGTCTCACTTGCCCGTACACCTCGCAGCAGAACGGTCGTGCTGAGCGCATCCTTCGCACTCTTAATGACTGCGTTCGGACTCTTCTCTTTCATGCCAATGTGCCCCCACGCTTTTGGCCTGACGCTCTAGCCACCGCTTCCCTTCTCATAAACATCCGTCCATGTCGTACTCGCGGGAACTTTACACCTCACCACCTTCTTTTCGGTGCACCCCCCTCTTATGAAGGGCTTCGCATCTTCGGCTGCCTGTGCTACCCTAGCATCGCTGCCACTGCGCCTCATAAGCTTGCACCCCGCTCCGTCGCCTGCATCTTTCTCGGCTACCCACCCAACACTAAGGGTTACCGCTGCTACGATCCAGTCTCTCACCGTGTTTTTATCTCCCGACACGTTTACTTTGATGAGATGGTCTTCCCGTTTCAGCAGCAGGCACCCCTCGTCGCCTCGTCACCGCCGGCCACTGGCGGCTCATCGACGACCTCGTCAGGTGGACGAGCACGCCTGGTTCGTGGACCGCCTCTGGGCTTTGGCGGTCCACGGGCCCTACTGCCGGCGCCCTCCACGGTCGGCGCCCCGCCTTCACCCGCCGCCCCCGACTCGGGCGCCGCGGGGTCGGGCGCCTCCTCGCCGGCTTCGTCGCCGGCCGCCTCGCCGGGCGCTGCGGGGTCGGGCGCCGCCTCACCGGCTGCGACGCCGGCCTCGACACCAGCGGAGACGCCGGCCTCCTCACCGACCGCCTCGCCGGACGCGTCGCCTGCAGCCTCGCCGGCCGCCTCGCCGGCCCCGGTGGCTCCGTCCGGCCCCATCACCCGTGCTCGCGCCGGCATTCATTGCCCGAGCCTCCGGTACTCGCGTGACGAGTACGTCCTCGCCGCCTCTGCCGCGGAGCCGTCACCCATTCCTGCGTCCGCCCGCGCCGCCCTACGTGATCCTCACTGGCTCGCGGCGATGCAGGAAGAGTTCGACGCTCTCCAGTGGAACCGCACCTGGACTCTGGTGCCCCGGCCTCCTCGCGCCAACGTCATCGCCGGCAAGTGGGTCTTCCGTCATAAGACCCGCTCAGACGGTTCACTTGAGCGCTACAAGGCTCGCTGGGTGGTCCACGGTTTCCGCCAGCGCGCTGGAGTCGATTTCACGGAGACGTTTGCTCCGGTTGTCAAACCGGGCACGATCCGCACTGTCCTCCAGCTCGCCGTCTCTCGCGGCTGGCCCGTTCACCAGATGGATGTCTCCAACGCCTTCCTCCACGGCCATCTTGAGGAGCAGGTGTTTTGTGAGCAACCCACCGGGTTCGTCGACGCTTCATTACCCGGCCATGTGTGCCTGCTGTCGCGCTCTCTTTACGGGCTCAAGCAGGCACCCCGCGCCTGGTACCAGCGGATCGCCGGGTTTCTTCAGACACTGGGCTTCAGCGTCACTCGCTCGGACGCCTCACTATTTGTCTATCGCCACGGTGACACGACTGCATATTTGCTGCTTTACGTCGACGACATCATCCTGACAGCCTCCTCCGCAGCCGTTCTTCAGCAGATCACTCTACGGCTGCGTGACGAGTTCGCTATCAAGGACTTGGGTGCTCTTCATTACTTCCTTGGCATTGAGGTCGTTCGGCGCCCGGACGGCTTCTTTCTTCATCAACAGAAGTATGCCCATGAGCTTCTTGAGCGCGCTGGCATGCTCAACTGCCATCCGGTTGCTACTCCTGTTGACACGAAGGCCAAGGTTTCTGCTCTTGAGGGTTCGCCTGCGTCGGATGCTCCATTCTACCGGTCTATTGTCGGCGCTCTTCAGTACTTGACTCTCACCAGACCGGATCTTCAGTATGCTGTCCAGCAGGTGTGTCTCCACATGCACGCCCCTCGTGACTCTCACTGGACTCTCGTGAAGCGGATCCTTCGCTACATCCGCGGCACGATGACCCTTGGGTTGACACTCACGATGTTCACTTCTCTGGAGATGGTGGCCTACTCCGATGCAGACTAGGTCGGCTGCCCCGACACTCGCCGGTCCACCTCTGGCTACTGCGTCTACCTCGGTCCTTCCCTCGTCTCGTGGTCGTCCAAGCGACAACCCACGGTTTCGCGCTCTAGCGCTGAGGCCGAGTACCGAGCTGTGGCCAACGCTGTCGCCGAGTGCACCTGGCTTCGACAGTTACTTCAGGAGCTCCATCACGATGTCTCTCAGGCTACGGTTGTCTACTGTGACAACGTCTCTGCGGTGTACCTCTCCGCCAACCCCGTTCATCATCGCCGGACAAAACACATCGAGCTGGACATTCATTTCGTGCGCGAGCAGGTGGCTCTTGGACGCATGCGGGTTCTCCATGTGCCGACTGCTCAGCAGTTCGCTGATGTGATGACGAAGGGACTGCCGACTTCCACCTTCGAGGAGTTTCGTTCCAGTCTCTGCGTCACTGGCGCCGCTTCGACTGCGGGGGGGTGTTGAGTATATCGTGTACGTGTATATGTGCGTGTAGGGCCCACCTCCTGTTTCCTTGTATAGTTGAGGTTGTGGCCCACCTCTGTACTTATATATACGTGCCTGGTGCACCGATCAATACATCGCGATTGCACAGCTCATAATCTATCTCTCTACACCGGCCACAGCCCACAGGGTGGTTGTTTGCGTTTGAACATGAGCTTGTACACATGCATGCACACTGCCGGGGCGGTCTGCTGCCAACACTTTCTATCTGGCGGTAGGGGTCTTGTCAGGACTTTTGAGAGAGTTGGCAACTAACCAACTACCACTGTGCATGTGGATTTTCCTTTTCCGGAACATGTGGACCTTGGCATCTTATGATTGTTCCAACAGTCTTGCCAAGGAAGGTAATTGCCTGAAGTGATTTCTGTAGAGATTTTCTAAAGAAAGGCGGGAGGCCTGAATGAGCCGACGAGGTGGTAGCACGAAGCTCTCCTTCTTCAGTTTAACTGCCAGCGCGAATCACGAGGTTAAACTTGACTTCCTTTGCCACCTTCTAGGCCTGAGTAGGAGGCAGGCAGACCAGGTCAAACGGGTGGACTAGGCACCAAGAAGAACCGAGCCCCATTTGCGGTTCGGGTTGACCCTCGATGGCCCCGGCCCCAGACGACGCCAATTTAGCGCAGGCCGGGCCGGGCCGGGCCCCGAGCGGCGCGGCGAGCCACCGGATTTTCTCGCGTTTTTTGGACCCCGTCCCGCGGCCACGACGAAATCCGGAAACCCTCCCTCTTTGGACGCCTATGCGTAAGCCTCGATCGATCTCGCTGGGTCGAGTCGACCCGTGATGCGGATCAACCCGTGCGTGCGTGCCGGCCGGCCGAGCGTCCAGACACGCGCGGCACGGCACAGAGTGCCAGGTCCCCTCTTTGCGATGTCACCCTTTGGATTGGACCCAACCACTACACCACACCACACCACGTCCTCATGCAATCCAGCTCTTCCGCCGGGGTCGATCGGGCCACGCGGTTTCGTGCGACTACACTCCAAACTTATCCGCCGCATAGATGTCTCCGTTTCTTGAGTCATACTGGTCATGCATGCATGCAATGCCAATCTTAGGTAACGCAGTGCAGCTAGATCACTGCGACACTCTCAGATCAGATCGCCGTTCAAGCATCCACGTTCATCAGATCAGATCACCGTTCAGGCACCCACGTCGTTGGCTTGCTTAACGGCAGTGCTCTCCGCTTTTAACTAATCATCATAGTAAAAGATTACCGCCTGGCCGTGGTCCTCTAGTGACCATATTATTTTACGACGGCACAGTCCCTATACGAGGCTGAGCTATCCCGAGACCGGTGATAATAACTGATAAGTGGTTACATGCCCTAGGTTCGAACGAAGTGAATAGACAGGCAAAGGATCGGAACTTGCAGGGTAAAAAACACAAGTCGATCGATCGACACATACGCTCGCCATCGTCGTAAAATCTGCCAAGTCACCTCAGCACTGCACCCACATTTTGTCTTCGAGAATGTCTCAGCATCCGCGTCACCCGGCCTGTCACACCGCCGCCTGGGTTGTAACGAGCTGGTGCCAATCCCTGTTGAGGAGAGGCCTCTATCGGTGTTGCAGGAAAGAAGGGAGTACTTGTCACGCTGTTACTGTTTTATGTTTATCTATTGTGAAAACATTAGATTAGAAAACAGCGGCATTGCTTTGAACGCATGGACAGACGAATCAGTGATATATATCGCCTGTGCTGTGCCCAAAGTCGTCGTCTACCTCGGAGCTGAGACCGATGCCAGCAATCCGCGTTCTCTGGGACTCTGGAGCTACCGATGCACATACGTGTTTATGAGTAGCTTTGCGAACCCAGACACCTCCGTCGGCCGACGCGCCTTTGCTGCTGTGCAATTGCCAGACGATGTCACATACTGCGCGGTGGGAACGAACTAGTATAGCCCACAAAATTAGTCTCTCTCCGACCTGACCTTCGGTTGACCGCTTCTAGAGGTGATTACGAAAGAAGCACGGCCAGGGCCACACCGAAAAAGCGCATTCTTGGACTGGCACCGGTGGCGGCAAGCGGTTGATCCGTTCGTGCGAGGTTTGTCCCGCAGCGACGGACAACGCGGATCAGCGAGAATTCCCGGTGGTTGTTTAGCTTTTTTTTTTTTTTTTTTGCGGGGTCGGTGTTTGTTTAGCTGGAACTGAATCCCAAGATTTGGACATCGCCGTTTTATTAAGAACGATACGGGACAAGGGAGATCACGAGCACGCCAACCTGATCAGTTCAGCTGAAAATGGCGTGACCTAACTCTATTTGGCAACTTGTCTGTGGGTCTTGGGGAGACTCTCTGTTTTGACTGCTTCAGGTGTTGCCTCCAGAGTGAGACAAGAAACAACAGTTCGAGTGTAGCTGGAATCACCATACACTCATTTTAGTATGCTACATTTGTACTAACCAGTTAACCACTACCGGCCTGGCGCCATTATCTTATGCGCAATGGTGCTTGCTTTCATGGATAGTGTGGAACTGAGAGGTCACGATTGCGTGGAATTCGGTCAGGTACTCAATTAGTACGACATGTTCAATAACTGAATATGCAGGACTCAGTTAGTACAGACTCGGCACAGCTAGGCACTAGTCCTCTTGACATCTAAATTGGAGCTAGCAGATACCGCGTACGGGTCAGTTGGATGAATGCCAGACTTGGTCTCACTTGAATCGTGGAAGCAACGGACAAAAAAAATTCACCTAAAAGCAGATAACAACCGAGGGCGAATGGTGGAGCGATAGTGGTAAGCCTGCAGCCGCAAGTGACCCGTGACCCCAACTCGTCACCAATTTACAGTCACCACTCACCAACTTGAGCTTCCCGGCACGCTTGCTGCAAATAACAAGGCCAAAATGCGGCAAGAAGAAGACATTTGCCCCCAATGGCACAGAATAAAATCTGGCCACAAAGAAACCAACATCTCATACATATTTCGTAGTCATTTGATTTGAGGAGTTCGGCTGTAACTGATTTGTATTGATTGTTCAGAAAAGACTTCTCATATACTGTACAATGAAAGGCCTGAAGGAATGAAACCACCATGGAGTCCGAAAAGACGAAAAATAATCTAAAAACCCTCGACATATTCACATTCCGTTTTTCTCTGCACAAGCTGTACAGAGACTAGAAGGCTACAAGCTGCACAGGCTGAATATCAGGAGATGTCCATCACTTCCAGAATCTCAAAATGCATCAGCAGACTGCGTGGTCTACCATCAAAATACTTCTTTTCAGATAGCATCAGTCTCCCTTCACATTTCTTAGCCTCGTCCTGAAGCAACTGCAGCATCGTGTTTTTCTCGGCCAGGATCCATGGGCGGTTCGGATCAGACCACTGCCGCGGAGTCCCATGAAGGACGAAACGGAGACTATCACTAGTCTGTGAGGCATAGTTGGCTATCCCCTTGATCACCGCATGATCAGTAGTGTATGCTCCAGCACAATTCAGGCCCACATCCAAATAATGGAACTCGGAAATACTTGATAAAACATCACTAGCTGTAGCAGGAACAAGTAGATCAGGGGTCAAGAGGGCTGGGTTTTGCCGTGAAACATCAACTGAACCTTTTGCTGATTTTGAGGCCCAGTAAGAAAGTTCTGCCACAAGCTGGTTGACGACAACTCCGCCCTTACTGAACCCCAGGATGACAGTTTTAGGACTACACGATGGTAGCAATGATGCAGTAGGTTCTTGATTGCCTGCGGAATCATTCAATGGCCCCCTTATGACCTTATTTTGTATCTGCTAACAAAAAACGTGGATGAGAGGAATTAACAAGGGAAAGCGGAAAGGCACAAAGTTCTGAGTGGACTCTAGAATGTCTACAAAAAATGAGAATACGACTACAGTGTGCTAGTTCAGTGGCAAGACATAAACCACGTGAAATGTACAGGTGCAATAAGATAAATGCACAAAACGGAAATAAAATGGCAAGATCTCATAAGAAAGCTAAACATCTCAGTATGCACATATTGAGAACCAAAACAAAACATTGACGTATAACATATGCATTGTCATCAACTAGTAATGCAGTGGGTTTTTTCCAATACTGATGGAAAGGATATATTTTCTAAGCAACAGTCCGTTAAGGGCGCGTGTTTTGGTTTCAGTTATCTTGGAAGGATCCCTGGCAGTACAGTTCTTGCTCCACTACCCACAGTTATACTATAAGATAGTAATACAAGACTGCGGAAATTCGTTCTGGCTCTCAGGTCCAGATGCACCCGGAATCCGAACCACACTTTCCCCTAGTGATGTGCACCACCGGATGTATTCTACAAGACTGCCAATGTAACCAGACTAGATACTGGAAATTTGTGGTATTAATATTACCTCTCAAACAGGTCCCTATCTTGGATTATTTGGACCACGGGGTGCATTAAAGTGATTCTCTCCAAAACTGTCACACGATGAACAGGTTCCTATATGAGGTCAGCGACCAGGTTGTCTTCAACATAAACATCAGTATCTTTGCTACCCTATCCACCGTCTCTCCAAGAACCCTGGTTAAATCATCTGCAGACTAATCCATCCATTAAATTAACATTGCATCAATCTCAACCAACTAAGCTATAACGTCTCATGATGAACATGGTATAATGACATGTTGCAAGGCCACGAGGAGACTATCACTGGGCTCTGGGCTTGAAACACTCAAAGATGATGAAAGGGCCACGTCCAAACCTGTCTGCTCCATGGCAGCCTTTTGGGTCAGTGAGAGGCTGTTGTACTCAGGGACACCACTGACAAAATGAACCGAAATGTACACGATTCCCACGTGAAATCCAAGAGCAATGCTCTAATACTCATAGCCATCCTCTGGTAATTATATCAAACATGGCAATTTGTCATTGTTCGTTCTCTGGTTCCTGGGTATAAGATTATCAGAAATGTTACGGTTCCTGCTAATATCTAACTCTGCAAAGTAACCCTGAGAGAACAGAAGTGCACTGCAGCAGCTTGTCACAAATATGCAACGTGTAATGTCAGCACAGCAAGTAGTGAAAAGGTGGATCTGATAAATGAGAGGGCATTAATCACCATAACTAGATTCATCATCCTTAGACACACTTATTTGACCCACAGTCACCTTCGCTGTTTGACCTGGCTGCTGATGCTTTGTCAATTGTAATCACTAGAGCTGTTAATAATAATCTTATCACTGGCATAGCTACACATTGCACCTGAGGGAGTAGCCATTCTGATATGCAGATGGTACCATCCTACAGTTCCAGGATGACTTAGAGCTGGCAAGAAACCTTAAATTTTGACTGTGTCTGTTTGAGCAGATGTCAGGTTTGAAAACAATTTTTTTAAAAAGTGAAATTTATCTAACTTGGCAATGCTGCAAACAGAAACACTGAATTTGAGGGAATCATAACCTGTAAAACTGGTAGACTGGCTATCCTTGTAGATGAGAAGAGAATTAGAAACGGTGATTGGCACAAAACTGTACAGAAATTTGATCAGCGACTTGGGTGCTGGCAAGGCAGGACTTTATCTATTGGTGGCAGGCTATCCTCATAAGTTCCTCCTTGTCCAGTATTCAATGCATGCGTTCTTCTACAGAATCCCAGCTGAAGGAAAAAGCAGGTTCACTAAGAGCCACACTTTTGTGGAGTGGGGAAAAACAAAAAGAAATATCATTTCGTTAATTGGCCCCAAGTTTATTTACCTACAGATCATGGTGGCCTCTGGATTTTAGATCTAGAAATCGTGAGCATTGCTCTTCTGTCAAAATGGTTGCAGGAAGCTATTTAATAGCAGAGGTCGTTGGCAAGATTTTCTGACAAACAAATACTTGAGCTAAGGCAGGTTGTCGCCAAAAATGGGGGCTCTCACTTTTGGTAAGGATTGGTGGAAATTGAAAACCTATTTCTTAGCTGCTGTAAAATTGAGATAGTAAATAGGAAGAAAACAAGCTTTTGGGAGGATCGCTGACTTGGAGGAACCAGACTTGCTGAAAAATTACCCAGGCCCTTTTCTACCTCTTCAGAACATTACATTACATCAGGTTTTGCTCTAGGTTTTAATGGTCTAACTTTCAGAAGAGCTATAGTTGGAGAGAGACTAGCACAATGGCGAGTTTTGCATGATTATGCGCTAATTTCCCCTGACTGATGGGGAAGACAAATTTGTTTGGCTTCTCTCCAGCTCTGTGGGTTTAGCGTGAAGACTTTCTATGCTGTTATGCGAAGTGACGGTGTAAAGTTAAGATCCCCTACATGTCAAAACTTTCATTTGGCTGGTGCTTAGGAAAAGCATTCCAAAGAGGGGACGTTTGGTGAGAAGGGGTGGTGATTTTGAAGCTTCATGTCTGTTCTTTGGTAGCAATGAAACCATCAGTCATCTCGATATATCTGGGATGTGGTTAGCTGTGCACTGGGAATTCGTCACCAGTTTACCTGAATACCTGGCTTAAGACTTTTAGTGGAAGCAAACGTGGGATAACTGCTGTTGGGGTTGCAGGGGTCATGTGGGGTATCTGGAAATTGCATAATCTGGCCTGGTTTCATAACAAATGGCCTAGCGATCCTGGTGTGGTTATCTTTCAAATTAGTTTCTGGATCAAACACGGGAGCTTGTCGCAGGGGAAGGATGAGAAAGCTGGTACTGCACAGGTGCGCAAGACTGTTGGAACAATTCGCTGTTGAGACCTTCCAAGATTAGCGAAGCTGGACGCCATGGATTTCGGCTGACGGCATGACAATGACATGGGATGGATTTTGGGCGCACGGCATCTCTCCTTTTTGCTCCTTATTATTTTAGCTAGATCGCCCCCATTGTTGGGAGCTGGGCTCTACATATTTGTATCAGTTTGACTAATTCACATCTAGATGTTTTTTAAGGATGTCACATCTAAGCTCTCACAAATATATAATGCAGCAATAAGAGACAAAAAAAAACTAGGACAAAAAAAATAGACCACAAACAGAGTGAACAACAGCTTAGATGTGACATAACTATGTCACATCTAGATGTGTCCTAGACAGCCCCTATTTGTATTGCCGCTATTATCCCCTACTCCTTTAGCTTCTATACTAGCTTTTGTTGCCCCTGTTTTTGGTCTGGCTACTTTGGTAGTTGATGTGTGAGGCAGTTAAAACAACATCGTAATTCGTAAAGCTATGATTTCTATAAATGGGAATTGTTTGGGGGGGGGGGGGGGGGGGTCCTTTCTTAAAAAAAAAAAACCTTTATACACACGTAGCTTTAGATAGTCAGTTTATGTACAGTTTTTGTGAACTAAAATGGCATCTCATCAACCCAAATAGAGGATCCACGAATTCCCTTTCTTCAGAAATGAGTACAAGAAGTATTCAGCTAAACTAGTTCCCGGATTTTATTTTAAATAACTAATTCCTGAATCCAACGACTACCTATGTGTCTGCCCTGAAATAAAACACACCTAACATATCCAGTAACAAGAATGTGACAACAGCATAAGAATTAAGACCTGAATTACTGTAACATCGCATTTGACCTAGGCAAATCTTTGACTGCTGCTGAATTTTCCCGAAATTTACCACAACTTACCTCCCGAATACAATGTGCCAAGATGCTGGCAACGCCAGCCGCCGCCGGTAGGCCAGCGGGGTCATACCGCTCAGGGTCGCCAACGGTGTCCACGGACGGCACGAGCTCTCGGTAGACCGCAAACGGCCCGGCAAAGCAAGCGGCATCGACCACCCACGCGTTGGCTTCCCCGGCGAGCTTCCCGGCGAGGCGCGTGGCGAGGTAGGCGGCGTCCGACAGCCGCTCGATCGCCGGCTCGCCCGTGCCGGGGACGCGGTCGCCCGTGAAGAGGATCGCGTTTGCGCGTGGAACCTGGGCGGCATCAGGGTGTGAGGCTTTGGATGCTATTATTGCCTGGAGAGGGGAAAAGGGCAGGCGGGTCAGCGTTCATCCTTACGGCGAGGGCTTTGGAGGACGCGAGGATGAGCGAGGCAGCGACGCGGAAGAGGGGGCTGCCTTGGGAGAGCGGGACGTGGACGACGCCGGTCCACCGTTCCATGGCCGCCGCGAGGTCGCCGGATTTGCGGGAGAGGGGCCTCCGAGGCGAGCAGCTGGGACCTGGGGGACGATGCATAGGTAGAGCTCTGATGAAAGAAGTGTCGATATCTTCAGTTAGAGCATGTACAATGTACTCTTTGCTTCAGTTAGAGCAAGTACAATGTACAATGGGCAATTTGACTATTTGTCACTCTTACTTTGTATTTGATCCGATGACACTCTATACCTGGGTGTTTGATATTTTGCCCTCTATCAGACGGGTCCTATAAAAAAGGACGAACTTACCCTTACCTCTCGATGATTCACCAGGAACAGAGGAGCTGTCGGTCGTTCTCATCTCTTCTCTCGCACGCAGTGTCAAAGGGAGTGTTTTAGACATCTCATGGCTAACTTCACTAACAGATTCCAGGGAGATGTGTTTAGCTGAATGCGGCCAACTATTAGGGCATATAGGCCACAAGTTTTTAACTACCATATGAATAAAATCCTAGCAGAGGCACCCAACGTGCATGAATATCTTTCAAGGTACCATAACTTAGAATGGGCGAGATGCATGTTTGACCCCTCCATTAAACGTGATTACATCAACAATAACCTTAGTGAGCCTTTTAATGGTTGGATTGAATATTACAAAGAGTTGCCACGTGATAAGCCAGCTGACACTCTTAGAGAGCTAGTCATGAAACTTCGTGAGAAAAGAAGAAAGATTGGAACGAAACTGAAAGGAAAAATTATTTCAGCCATCATCCAACAGATTCATAATAGGACAAGGGGGCTTAAACATTTGAAAGTTGGAAAATCTGGAGTTGCAAGTTGTGAGGTGAGGGATACAAGTAAATACAACTTGCCACGTGTTGTGAAGAGTGACCAAAGTGAGTGCACATGCTTGGAGTGGCAACACACATGGAAGCCTTGTGAGCATGCACTTGCTTTCTTGCTGGATAGAAAGAACCCAAGATGGGAGGACATATGCATGACTATTTCTCTTTAGAGAAGTTCCGGGCAACATATGCTGGAGTGGTTGAGCCATTTACAGATAGGTCTCAATGGCCACATGAAGAATTTTCATTTGACATGGAGGCTCCATTAGATAAGAAAAGAGGTGTTGGAAGGCCTACAAAGAACAGGTACAAGAGCTTCCTCGAAGGTGAAGATGGTGGTCCTAAAAATAAGAAAGAGCCAAAACAGCTAGGCAGCAAGAATAGATGCAAACAATGCCACATTTTAGGCCTCTCACAGTCCACCTGTCCATTGAATTGACCAAGGCCAAGGTACTTGTAATGATCAATGTTCATTTCATCACCTGTTTACTGTGTGATGACTTGTTTATTGAAAGAGAATGGTGCCCCCATGTGTGGTTTTGATAATTGATGACATTCTCTATGGACTAATGATTGCATTGAGTTATATTCGTAGGATTTTTTCATAGGCATTTCTTGAAGTCCATTTGTTGGTTTCAAGGAGATTATGTGATGACCAATGTGCTATTCCAAAGATTGGTCATAAAGAAGACAAGATACACGGTTGATCACGACTAAGTCAAAGAATGAATCAAGTTGATCGACACACAAAGTGCACTGATACGTCTCAGTGTATCTACTTTTCCAAACACCTTTGCTCTTATTGTGGACTCTAATTTGCATGATTTGAATGAAACTAACCCGGACCGACGATGTTTTCAGCAGAACTACCATGATGTTGTTTTTGTGCAGAAATAAAAGTTCTTGGAATTGGATGAAACTTTTTGGAGATTTTTTTATGGAATATATAATAAATATTGGAGCCACCAAGACCCACCGGAGGGGGGTGACCTACTGTTGGGGAACGTAGCAGAAATTCAAAATTTTCTACGCATCACCAAGATCAAATTATGGAGATTCTAGCAACAAGAGAGGGAGAGGATGAGCATCTTCATACCCTTGAAGATCGCTAAGCAGAAGCGTTACAAGAATGCGGTCGGTGGAGTCGTTCACGAAGCGATTCAGATCGCGGCCAAATCCGATCTAAGCACCAAACAACGGTGCCTCCGCGTTCAACACACGTACAGCCCGAGGACGTCTCCTCCTTTTTGATCCAGCAAGGGGAGAGGAGAAGTTGAGGGAAAACTCCGACAGCACGACGGCATGGTGGTGATGGAGCTCGTGGTTCTCCGGCAGGGCTTCGCCAAGCACTACGGAGGAGGAGGAGGTGTTGGAGGAGGGAGAGGGTTGCGCCAGGGGAAGGGTGCGGCTGCCCTCTCTCTCCTTCACTATATATAGGGGAAAGGGGGGAGGGGGAGGCGCCCTAGGGTTCCCTAGGGGAGGGGCGGCGGCCACAGGGGAAACCCTAGATGGGTTTGGGCGCCCCCACCCCCTAGGAAACTTGCCCCCCAAGCCGGGAGGGGCAGCTTCCCTAGGGGTGGCGCCCCCACCTCTCCTGGTTACGTGAGATGGGGTGGGAGGGGCGCTCAGCCCCTTAGTGGGCTGATGTGCCCTCTCCCCTTGGCCCATAAGGCCCCCCAACGCTTGTCGGGGCCTCCGAAACCCCTTTCGGACATGCTGGTCATCACCTGGTACCCCCAGAACAATTCTGGACTCCAATATCCTTCGTCCAATAATACCGATCTTCACCTCCGGACCATTCCGGAGCTCCTCGTCATGTCCGGGATCTCATCCGGGACTCCGAACAACCTTCGGTAACCACATACTATTTCCCATAACAACTCTAGCGTCACCGAACCTTAAGTGTGTAGACCCTACGGGTTCGGGAACCATGCAGACATGACCGAGACGTTCTCCGGTCAATAACCAACAGCGGGATCTGGATACCCATGCTGGCTCCCACATGTTCCACGATGATCTCATCGGATGAACGATGATGTCAAGGATTCAAGCAATCCCGTATACAATTCCCTTTGTCAATTGGTACGTTACTTGCCCGAGATTCGATCGTCGGTATCCCAATACCTCGTTCAATCTCGTTACCGGCAAGTCACTTTACTCGTTCCGTAATGCATGATCCCGTGACTAACTACTTAGTCACATTGAGCTCATTATGATCATGCATTACCGAGTGGGCCCAGAGATACCTCTCCGTCATACGGAGTGACAAATCCCAGTCTCGATTCGTGCCAACCCAACAGACACTTTCGGAGGTACCTGTAGTGCACCTTTATAGTCACCCAGTTACTTTGTGACGTTTGGTACACCCAAAGCATTCCTACGGTATCCGGGAGTTGCACAATCTCATGGTCTAAGGAAATGATACTTGACATTAGAAAAGCTTTAACAAACGAACTACACGATCTTGTGCTATGCTTAGGATTGGGTCTTGTCCATCACATCATTCTCCTAATGATGTGATCCCGTTATCAATGACATCCAATGCCCATGGTCAGGAAGCCATGACCATCTGTTGATCAACGAGCTAGTCAACTAGAGGCTCACTAGGGACATGTTGTGGTCTATGTATTCACACATGTATTACGGTTTCCAGTTAATACAATTATAGCATGAACAATAGACAATTATCATGAACAAGGAAATACAATAATAACCATTTTATTATTGCCTCTAGGGCATATTTCCAACAGTCTCCCACTTGCACTAGAGTCAATAATCTAGTTCACATCACTATGTGATTGTAATGAATTCAACACCCATGGGGTTTGATAATATCTCGCTTGTGAGAGAGGTTATTAGTCAACGGGTCTGAATCTTTCAGATCCGTGTGTGCGTTACAAATCTCTATGTCATCTCCTAGATGCAGCTACCACGCTCTATTTGGAGCTATTCCAAATAACTGTTCTACTATACGATTCCAGTTTACTACTCAGAATAATCCGGATTAGTGTCAAAATTTCGCATCGGCGTAACCCTTTACAACGAACTCTTTTACCACCTCCGTAATCGAGAAAATTCCTTAGTCCACTAGTTACTAAGGATATGTTTGACCGCTGTCTTGTTATCCATTCCTGGATCATTCTTGTACCCCTTGACTGACTCATGGCAAGGCACACTTCAGGTGCGGTACACAACATAGCATACTGTAGAGCCTATGTCTGAAGCATAGGGGACGACCTTCGTCCATTCTCTCTCTTCTGCCGAGGTCATGTCTTGAGTCTTACTCAATACTCACACCTTATAACACAGCAAAGAACTCCTTCTTCGCCGATCTATTTTGAACTTCTTCAAAATCTTGTCACGGCATGTATTCATTTGAAAGTATTATTGAGCGTTTTTGATCTATCCTTATAGATCTTGATGCTCAATGTTCAAGTAGCTTAATCCAGGTTTTCCATTGAAAAACACCTTTTCAAATACCCTATATGCTTTCTAGAAATTCTATATCATTTCTGATCAACAATACGTCAACAACATATACTCATCAGAAATGATACGGTGCTCCCACTCACTTCTTTGGAAATACAAGTGTCAGTGTCAAAACCGGCGGATCTCGGGTAGGGGGTCCCGAACTGTGCGTCTAGGCGGATGGTAACAGGAGACAGGGCACACGATGTTTTTACCCAGGTTCGGGCCCTCTCGATGGAGGTAAAACCCTACTCCTGCTTGATAGATATTGATGATATGGGTAGTATAAGAGTAGATCTACCACGAGATCAGAGAGGCTAAACCCTAGAAGCTAGCCTATGGTATGATTGTTGTTCGTCCTACGGACTAAAACCCTCCGGTTTATATAGACAACGAAGAGGGTTAGGGTTACACAGAGTCGGTTACAATGGTAAGAGATCTACATATCCGTATCGCCAAGCTTTCCTTCCATGCCAAGGAAAGTCCCATCCGGACACGGGACGAAGTCTTCAATCTTGTATCTTCATAGTCCAGGAGTCCGGCCGAAGATGATAGTTCGGCTATCCGGACACCCCCTAGTCCAGGACTCCCTCAATAGCCCCTGAACCAGGCTTCAATGACGACGAGTCGGGCACGCATATTGTCTTCGGCATTGCAAGGCGGGTTCCTCCTCCGAATACTTCATAGAAGATTTTGAACACAAGGATAGTGTCCGGCTCTGCAAAATAAGTTTCACATACCACCGTAGAGAGAATAATATTTACACAAATTCCATCTGCTGACGCATTTCGTGGCGTGACATCACACCACGGCCAAGCCTTTATTCGAATCATTTTTACTGTTCCACCTCAGCGTGTTTAGCGAGGCGGTTTCATTGGCACGTCTTGTCAAAGCAGAGATCGTGTCCCCTTATTCCGGGATTCTCATCAATACGGGCGTGGGTAACCCAACCGCGCCATTGATCACGGCGCTTGGGAGATAAGCGAGTTTTACCAGGCTGGTGGGGACGCATAGTTTCGTCCGTCCATATAAGGGGATAAGGATCCACCCTTTTACCTACGCCTTCTCCCTTCTTTGCTTATCCATTTCCGCGCACTCGAGCTCCAGCGCCCAAGTCCGCACATCTCGCCTCAACCTTCCCCAGCCATGTCCGGAGCGGGAGGCAAGTGGATGGCCTCCTCCGTCACGGAGGGGCACATCAAGAGGTTGTGGAAGGCCGGATACTTGTCCAGCGACATCGCGCATCGGCTCCCCGACAAGGGGCAGCTCATCCCCACCCCCGGGCCCCATGAGAGGGTGTTGTTCCTCACCCACTTCCTCTGCGGACTAGGTTTTCCACTTCACCCATTTTTCCGGGGGCTCATGTCCTACTACGGCCTGGATTTCCACGATCTGGCCCCGAATTTCATCCTCAACATCTCGGCATTCATCGTCGTGTGCGAGGCCTTCCTCTGCATCCAGCCTCACTTTGGCTTATGGCTAAAGACCTTCAATATCAAGCCGAAGGTAGTGGGCGGCCGCCAAGCGGAGTGTGGAGGTGCCATGGTAGGCAGGATGCCCAATGTCCTATGGCTCGAGGGCTCTTTTGTTGAGACCATAAAGGGGTGGCAATCGGGGTGGTTCTACATCACCGAGCCGCGTGACCCTAAATGGGTGGCGGCCCCCGAATTCCGATCTGGCTTCCCTACACGGCTCACCTCCTGAAAGGAGACGAGCCTGACGTGGGGTAATTCGGAAGAGCTGACCGGACTTCAATCCTGCGTCCAAAGCCTGGTGAACAAGAAGCTCAAACTTGTCAACGTAGTCCAGGTCATGCTCATCCCGGATCCTCCCGTGCCAACAATGGGCCTTCAACTTGTGGGAGTTTGATCCGACACAGCACCAAACCTTGAGCAGGCTCTTCGACACTACGTACGAAGATGCCTGGAAGGTGCTGTTCAAGGGCGCCGAGGCTCCCGCATCCGCTTCCGAAGATCGCGGGTACAGCTCGCAGCGTCAAGCCAGCGAGGTAAGCTATTTTACCCTTTACGGGACTCTTGTTATCCATAGTTTGACTCTATGCGGGATCTAAACTCCCTTACCTTTGACAGGCCTGGCAAAAGACGTTCGGGCAGGTTAACTGTCCGGCTCCCTTGCCAGAAGACCCAGCGGACACCCGATTGACGGGGCTGCTGGTTCCGGCACCTCATGTGGTGCCGGAGAAGAAGGCCAAGAAGAAGGCCACGGGAACTCGAAAGAGTTCCCGACGCCAGGTGTTGTCGGACTCATCGTCCGATGACTCCGAGGCGGACTCCTCCCGCGAAGACGGGGAGGAGGAAAAAGAGGCCTCTCCCCCAGCGGGGGGAGAGAAGAAAAGGAAGGCCTCCCCAACGGGGGAGGCCGAAGGGTCCAAGAAGGGAAGGACCCTCCCTCCGGACTACTCTACCAATGCCGACGATGGCGAAGAGGAGTGGCCACCGAGGACTAAGCCCCCAGCGACATCGTAAGTGTCCGGATACCAGAATAACTCATGGCGTTTCGTTTGTCGTACAGAATCTCCTAACGCCGAACATAACCCTATAGCCCGCCCAAGGACGGGCTCGACACGAGCGGCTCCCTGGCGTCGTCGGACGTGAATAGCACTTCACTTCCGGCCATCTCCTCTCCTCGCGCTGCGGATGACGCCGAGATGGGGTCCCAAAAGGGGCTCAGCCAGGAGGAGGAGGTCCCGGAGGTGCCGCAAGGCAACCTTCCGGACTTTGGGCACAAGGGGGATCAAACCCCAAAGGGCTCTAAGTTCGGCCCTGGGCCAGACTCCGCACCGGAACCTTCAGTGGTTCCGGAGTCCGGCGGGCGGCCCCTTCGTAAGAAAAGCGAGACTGCAACACCGGTGACCTCCGTCCAACCGGAGGCACCGGATAATTTGCTAGAGGCGCTTAACGGCGCCTCCATCGACAAGGAGCACCGCACTGTTATGAGTGTGGTGATCCAGAAAGTTCAGTCCACCAAGAGCGGGCTGACTGAAGCCTGTGCCAGCCTTCTAATAGGCTTTGAGGTATGTATTTAAGATATGTAAAAATGTTACCGCATAGACAGTAGCCCCTGATGCTTAGTTTGGTGTTCGGAAAGAAAAGCCGAATTGAGGATCTAAAAAGATGTACGCAGAAGTCTAACATAAGTATGTCAATATGGGAATGCAGGTTGCACTGCTGACCTCTGCCGCACTGACTGCGGAGGTCTATGCATTGAAGCATAGCCTCGAGCGGTCCGAGAACGAGCTCGGCCTTGCCAAGAAGCAGCTCAAGGACAAGGAAGGTAAGTAATACCTTATGGAAGTATATAAAAGATGTTGTTGCAAAAAATAACAGGAATAACGTGAGAATTGCAGGGCCCACGAACGAGGTGGCGACCCTGAAGGAAGCGGTGTCCAGGGCCGAAAGCAATGCGGCCACGGAATGCACCGAGCGAGAGAAGCAGGAGGCGCGGGTGGCAGAGATGCGGCGAGAGCTCCAGGCTCTCATGGAAAAACACGAGAGTTTGGAGCATGACTCAAAGACTCGAGAGTCCGAGCTCGCCTCGGCTCTTGAGAGCGCCAAAGCCGCTAAGGCCGAAGCCCAAAAAGCCCTCCAAGAAATTGAGGCAATAAAGAAGATAGCGGCGGGTAAGGCATTCTTCATGCAAAGCAAGCACGTGGAAGTGAATTACTTGTTACTTACCCGAATCCGGAGCTCTCCAGGAGCATTCACAATCTGCCCTGCAGTGTGTCCGACGCAGCCGCATTCTACCGGGCCAAGGAAGGGAGCTCGATGGAGAAGGTGTTCTGGTCTCAGTATGCTGAGGCCGGACACCCGGTGCCCTTGAGCGACCAGCTGAAGCAGCTGGTCGAGCTCCATAAGGTGGCAGAACAGGCCATGAAGGGTCTCATTGTTCGGCTGTGGCCTAAAGAAGCCATGCCTGGGAGCTACTTCGGGCTAGTGAGGCAGTTGGTGGACGCATGTCTATGGATTGAAGTCGTCAAGCGCTCCGTGTGTATCGAAGGTGCCCGTAGGGCCCTTGCCCGTGCTAAAGTGCACTGCGGCAAGATGGATGCTGAGAAGCTTGTGACGGACGCTCCACCACCGGGCAGGGAGTACCGCACGCCCGAGATGTATTATGCGGGCGTCCTGAAGGGTGCCCGCCTTATAGCGGGTGAATGCTCCAAAGATGTAATTTTTGAGTAAACTCGCATTTGTTATCCTGTACGCTTGAAAACTTGTTCATATGCGCTAAGCAACGCTTGTGAATTTAAAATATTACCTTCTGTGCGGCTGTTTATTAAGTTTGAGAGATGGCGAGTCGTCGGCTTCTGCCCCCATGCCACGAGTGCTCAGGTGTTCGGGATAAACTTGAGCACTCTTTTTCTCATTCTTGGGTCCTCCGAGGGAGGCGCTCAACGCAACGAACAAGGCAACTGGACTATAATGCTTGAACACTCTCACTTAGCCATAGAATTCTATAATTTTAAATTTCGGCGAAGCCCCTAGTATTCAGAAGACCGAATTCGGGGCGCTATCCACGCCTAGGCCGGACAAAGCCGACTCCTCGCTCTAAGCGGCATAAGTCTTTAGTGACTCGAAAACCTCTCGAACAGCGACCGGCTCTCGCCCTATCATGACGGTCAGTTTTAGCTTTCTCCATTGAGGTGCTTAACCCAGCTCAACCGGGGCACAATCGCAGTGGTTCTCCCAGCGCTACCTTAGCCGATATAACGGAACGTAAGGTACCAAATCATGGGAGCCGGGCAAACGCAACTATTGACCCAAGACATGATTCGAAGCCGATGCATATAATGCTATAAGTTCGGGGTACCGCACTTGTGAAAGTGTTCGGACTTATCACACCATATTTTGGGGTACTTAAACCTCTGGTGTATTTGGCCGTACCAGGTGCAACATGTCATAAGTGAACATGTACGGATAAAATAAAAAAGGAATGCAATAATAGGCAAAAGCTGTGCATTGTTTATTCAAAAAAGCTGCGGTAAAAGCAGAACGATACAAATGGTGCAATAAGCAAGGGACGGGACTATTTGACATGTCCCCCTCCAGGAGCGAGCTGCGTGATGATATGTAAAACAAGTATACTGCTCGTTATAGAGACCACGTGGACACTCGACGTAGCTTTCTGCTTCCCTGGCTGTTGCATCGTGTGTTCGGCGATTCTACTGTCGGACAAGGCTTCTTGAGAAAGGAGTCCTGAAAGTAAGAGAAAAAAGAAGAATGACACAATTGGGAGCCCCTGGTGCGGTTGAGCCGCATTATGGGCTTGTCGTGGTCATGCCCCTCCCCCTATGCCCATGGTATTTCCAGAGCATAATTATGTACGCGTAGTACTGATTTCGCAATTTTGCGAGGGCTGGGGTTGGGGCCGCATTGCTACGCGTGCTCGGAACATGCCAGGCGGTCTTGTTGTTGGTTACTCCGGGCGCGCTTGACGGTGTCTAGATGTTTAATAGCCGGACTCGAGAATTGCCTTAAGAGGCTGCTTTGTACTTCTGCCGCGAGAGCCGCCGTATGCTCCTCCGTTCGGAGAGAGCGTTCGGTGTTTCCGTTGACTGTAATGACTCCTCGAGGGCCTGGCATCTTCAGCTTGAGGTATGTGTAGTGTGGCACCGCATTGAACTTTGCAAATGCGGTTCGTCCGAGCAGTGTGTGATAGCCGCTGCGGAACGGGACTATGTCGAAGATTAATTCCTCGCTTTGGAAGTTATCCGGTGATCCGAAGACCACTTCAAGTGTAACTGAGCCTGTACAGTTGGCCTCTACACCTGGTATGACGCCTTTGAAGGTCGTATTTGTGGGTTTAACCCTTGAGGAGTCTATGCCCATCTTGTGCACTGTATCCTGATAAAGCAGGTTCAGACTGCTGTCGCCGTCCATCAGGACTCTAGTGAGGTGAAATCCATCAACGATTGGGTCTAGAACCAATGCAGCGAATCCGCCATGGCGGATGCTAGTGGGGTGGTCCCTTCGATCAAAAGTGATCGGGCAGGAGGACCATGGATTGAGCTTTGGGGCGACTGGTTCCATCGTGTACACGTCCCTTAGTGCATGCTTCCGCTCCCTTTTGGGTATGTGGATTGCGTATATCATGTTCACCGTCCGCACTTGTGGGGGGAAGCCCTTCTGTCCTCTATTGTTCGGCGGCCGGGGCTCCTCCTTGTCGTCGCTATGCAGCCCCTTGTCATTGTTTTCGGCATTTAACTTGCCTGCCTGCTTGAACACCCAACAATCCCTGTTGGTGTGATTGGCTGGCTTTTCAGGGGTGCCGTGTATCTGGCACGAGCGATCGAGTATTCGGTCCAAATTGGACGGGCCCGGAGTATTTCTTTTGAATGGATTTTTCCGCTGACCGGGTTTAGAGCCTCTGAATCCGCCATTGACTGCCGTATCTTCAGCATTATCGCCATTAATGCGGCGCTTGTGCTTGTTGCGACGCGACCCGCCGTTGCTGTCCCTGGTATCCGAATTACCAGGGCTCTTGGTCATATTGTTACTACGAGCTAGCCATCTGTCCTCTCCCGCGTAGAAGCGGGTCATGAGTGTTGTGAGGGCTGCCATGGATTTCGGCTTTTCCTGTCCTAGGTGCCAGGCAAGCCACTCGTCGCGGATGTTATGTTTGAAGGTTGCGAGAGCCTCTGCATCCAGACAGTCGACGATTTGATTTTTCTTGGTTAGGAACTGTCGTGGAATTGTCACGGCAGATGTCCTTAGTGTCAGAACTTAGTCGCGAGGCCAACGCATCTATGTGGTAGTTTGAGAGGGGTTGATCGGGACGAGAGACGCAATACGCAAGACAAGGATTTAGACAGCTTCAGGCCCCGGGAAACATCATCCGGTAATAACCCTACATGATGTTTGTGTCTAGGTCTCATTATGATCATCAGAGAGTCGCCGGTAAGCCGGCTCTTTTTGTCTAGCCCTAGAGATTGTTCTTGTTGCTTGTCCCTCTTTGGGGTGTCCTGCCCCTCCTTATATAAGTTAGAGGGGCGGGTTACATGTAGAGTCCAAATAGGATTAGGACTAGCTTATCTTCTACTACAAGCCGGATACAAGTCCTGGTCTTGATTCCTTGTAGGAAGATATTCCTCTTGCCTTTCCTCTTATGCCGGCCTACCATAACGTAAGCCGGCCTTCTGGGCCTTGAGCCTCCTGGGCCCCCGGGTCTTGTCGCTCCTCTGAACCGCTTGCCAGGTCACCCATAAGTCGCCAGGATCGGGCGGGTCACTTAGTGTGTCGTTCAACATTAGCCCCCAAGTTTAGCTTGGATTTATCCATGGTAAACTTATGCTGCAAAATAAACACAAGAACAAATTTGACAGGTTGTGCTCCGGGTTAAGAATTCTTGTAAACCGGCACCTGAACATCCTTAAGTCCTTGTCATTTCCTTCTTCTAGAAAATTCGGGTCAATAAACCAGCTTCACAATCAATTTGCTTGTAGAAGAAATATTGTAAAAAAATAATCCATTTGAGTCGGCTTCCAAAGCACCATCTTAAAAATATAGGTCTTGAAATACTCATCTGATTTTCAACCGGCTTAAAGATGTAGATCTTGCCTAGTTATAATTTCCAGAATCTCCGGGTTATAAAAGACTGATGATGTCGGGTCATAATTGTTGTTGACACCGGGTCATGTAATTGATCTTCCTGATTTACTCAAAGCTGAGAATTTGAAGATGTTCCTTCTTTATATGCATAATACCTGTAGCCCCCAAGTCTTAAGGGGAGAACATAGTGATAACTTAAGACTTGCTTCCATATAAGTGTTGCAACCTCGAAGAAATCTGGGTTATTCATCTCAATCATTAGTCATAAAACTGAATATTCCACATATGTAGCCCCCAAGTGCCGGGTTGTCATGCTTGCAGCAACATGGGACTTGTAATTGCCTTATGCTCGTAAAATTTCAACCAGTGTAGCCCCCAAGGGCCGGGTCATTATGCAATAATGAGCAGGGACTTCATAAATATGATCATGTAGACTTGAACAGCAACATGTAGTCCCCATGGGCCGGCTTAGTAAGATAATACTGAGCTGTGACTTTATATATACTTCATTGAAAATAATATCATATGATGTAACCCTCACCATGGGGCTCGAACCCACGTCCATAAGGTTAAGAGCTTTGTACTCTACCAACTGAGTAGTGGACCTTTCAATATAATGGATTAAGACTTATGTACCTTGAATTGTTGATAGGAGCAATTGGTAGCCCCCAAGGGCCGGCTCAGTACGATGTGATGAGTCGGGTCTTCAATGAGGTGAGCAAAAATGACTTTGCATTAGCCCCCAAGTGTCATGGTGCATGCTTGCAACGACATGAGACTTGCATATTTGATGTAACCTCAATTTAAATAATGTAGCCCCCAAGTGTCGGCTTGTAAGCCTGCAGCGACTCGGGACTATTTCCTCCATTGTAAAATAAATCATGTCCATTGATAAAAATAATAGCTGTTGCGCTAAAGCGACTTTGAAAACCTCAATCATAATAGAAATCCAGCCATGTTGGCTATTCAAGATTTGAATAATATAATCCGGTATGAAAACCTCAATCATTCAATATCATCATGAAAATCCAGCCAGTTTTGGCTATTAAAGATTTGAATACCTCATCGGTTGACAAGTAAATCCGGAGTTTAAATACCTGGCGGCTCTTGGCCAATGACGACTTAATGCGCATTCATTGTAAGCCGGAATTTTTGTAACCCGATGGCCTATAGTCCTTGAGAAAATCAATAATTGATAACCCGTTTGAGACACCAATTTCAGTGATGAGCTTGGACTGAAGTATTTATATGAGTCATAGTTCTGCAAATCCTACACAGAGTTTAAACAACATACGCCCTGGCAACTTAACGTCAAAAGCCAAGGCGGGTAACCACCCAAATGTAGTCTTATCCTGCACACAAGTTGATCACAAGATCCCTATGATCCTTTGAATGATACCGCCGGTTTATATGACCCGGACAGTGAAGTTGATAACTCAACTCTGTAAGAGCCGGCACATATGATATTTGTTATGTGCTGACAACTTTATTGATCAAGGTTAAGCCGGTGGAATCGAAGACACTCCCTAGATGCTTTCAAATATGATCAAAAAAGTCTCAAGACAAAGTCAAATAAACTGCAATTGCCAAAAAACTGTACAAGAAACAGAGAAAATTTTGAGGCTTCTGATTCGAATACGATCAGTAAACCGTTCCAAAGAGGTTAAGCTAAGACTCGAATACGATCATATAGCCCCCAGTGGCTTTGGCGATGCTGATCAAGAGGGTATCGACAGCTATGTTCTCTTTGGTTCGAATATGACCTATGTTTGAACAGGAAGCCCCCAAATGACCTTAAGAGTTGTTTAGCGACGCTGATTCGAATACGATCCACGTCGATTCCCAAAGGGGTTGAGCTATGATCGGATACGATCAAGAAGCCCCCAAGTGGGTTCGGTAGTTTGCCAATCAAAAGGGTATCAACAGCTATGTTCTCTTTGGTTCGAATACGACCTATGTTTGAACAGGAAGCCCCCAAGTGACCATATAAGTTTTGGCATTGCGCCGATCAAGAGGGTACTGATAGCTATGCCCGATGAGCAGGAAGCCCGCAAGTGACCATAATAAGATAAGCCGTAAGGCAGGATACCTATGTTTGAACCGCGCATCATGGCAACAAGTTCTTTTTAGCACCCTTTAATCTTTCTGAGAACTCGAACTTGCGAGAAATTAATTCTTTTTGAACCGAAAGTTTAAACCGGATTTGAAAGCTTCAAAACTTTGTGAGAGATAAATTTACCTTGAGCCGGATTTGAGAGCTTCAAAGCCTTGCGGTAAATAAATTTCCCTTGAACCGGTTTTTAAACCAGATATTAAGAGTGTCAGTGCCTTGTGGGAGAGAGATGTCTCTTGAACCGGATTTTAAACTGGAGTCCTTTTTTTTAAGCCGGAAATTTTCTGACGGCCTTTAAATTTTTCACTAATATAGCGGTAGCCTCTGGAACCGGGTTACCTTCCCTCCGATGACCCGGAGTTCTTGAATCCATTGAAACCGGCTAATTTTGCCGAGCCATACCATTGTAGCCCCCGAGTCTCAAGATGACTCGAATAGTTGGCTTGAGATTCTCCATATTTGTCCATAGCAGAAGGTGTATATCATTGGCGTTGATAACGCGATGTGAATCCACAGAAAGTTGAGGTGACTGCGGCGGGTTATAAATGATCCCGTATGAACCGTGTCAGCAACTCGGCCAATGGTTCCTTTCAACTGGCTGTTTGAAGTTAACCAAACCGTAGTGGCGGCGACTTGTGCGCCTGTCCATTGAGCCATCCGGTGCAGACGGCGGCTAATAATACATGATAATTTGCCTCCAATTTGTTGGAAGAAAACCGGGCTTCCCAAACAGTGACTTGCTCATACTCAATAAACAGCTTATGCAGACAGGTGTGGCCTGATGTGTTGATGTAGACCCGGTCGCAAGAGACGGACGGTAAAGACGACCGCAACATCTGATGCGGCACAAACAGATGAACCGGCCGCGGCGCTGTAAGCCGGTGCGGACGGGGAGGTTGTCCTCCTTGTTGTAAGCCGGTGTGGTCGCGAGAGACGGCCACGACGTTGTAAGCCGGTGCGGGAGTCCGTTGAGCAACGACGACCACCTGTGCCAAAAGATGTTGGCGTGCCTCCATCTCCGTGGTATAATGTCACTTTTTGTCATAAATAATTGCCCTGCATAAACAATATTGCAGACCAAGGCAAAGACAAACTTGTTTTTTTATAAAAACAACATGTGCTAATAACAAACTTGGATGGATATCACCTGATTTGTTTGGACGACGGATGACCCGTTTATCGCGACAGAGGTAGCTCAGGCAGACCAGTGACTCAAAATAGTTCCGTCGGCTCAGGCAGTTCGGCGACTTAATATAACCCCGGCGGCTCAAAGCGGCAAGGGCGGCTCACCGTAGCTCCGGCGGGTTGATGTAGATTAAGCTGCACGGGCGGTGACTTGAGCACACCTGATATGTTAGACTGGAAATTATCTGTCGCGGAGTTGATGATCACTACGGTGAAGTTGAAACCAATCACGAGCGAGTCAACCGCGAAAGCAGACAGATGAGTCAGCCGCAGGGTTATAAGCCGACGCGGATGGGCGAGTCAATTGCGACGTTTTTATAAGCCGGTGTAGACGCACGAATCACCCGCAGGTACGGATGGATGTAATCCGAACAGAGGGGCGACGATTCGCACGTGTATCCGTCGAGCATCATGACACGGACAAGCACTTAGTGCAAAAGTGATGTTTACGCGCACCCCTTATGCGACACCCTTGTAATGAATAATGGCCCTGCGAAAAAATACCACAGACCAAGTAATTATTCACAAATAATTTATATGTGCTGATAAAATAGATGAAACAGATAGCACCTGGTATTGTTGTCACACGAGTGCGGACTCTGAGCTTGACTAGTCTCGTCTTTCACGTGATGGTTGATGGTCCTTCTTGGAAATTATGCCATTGTGCCTTTCATTTAACACTAGTAGTAAGTCTTTGAAGAGAAAAGGCTGACTTAGGTTAGAATCACGCCGATTCATTGTTGTTGCATCTTCTTACGACAGCCAACACAGACTGCACCAGATCGTCTGTAGCGGTCATGAAAAAAAAAATCTTCCCATGGTTGTTGTCGATGAGGGCGGAATTGGTGTCCGCAGAATGACATTGTTTGGGCAGTAAATTAACTGATCAGGACGATCTGAAGATATTAAAACTTTTTGAACATAGCTATGATGGCTTGTGCTGGTGGCTTGATTTGTAACAACAGTAGTACGCATTAGTACTAGTATCAATATACTTGCTCGCTGGACTTGTGACAACAGCCATCATAGCAGGCTCGCCGCCTTGACCAGTATGGAACAAGGACCAAGTAGGACACGGTTCACCAGAGTGGGCAGCAACTTCCATAGACGGGCTCGGGCGGCCGCTCAGAGCGAGGCCAGGGAGACGGAGTTAGCAGGGTCGGCCCGGGGCGGCTTGGAAGTGGGAGATGAGCAGCGGCGGTTCTCAGGTGCAGCAGCGGACGAGCTCAGGGCGGCTCACGGGCGTGACAGCGGTGACTTGACGAAACTGGCCGGCTCAGCAGCGGCGACTCACAGGCGTAGAAACAGCAGCTCAGATAAAGGCGGCGAAGCCGGGTCAAAGCTCACAGTAACGGGGCGGCTCGGAGATCCGCAGGCCCGCGGGTGCTCGGATTTGGGCGCGCAGAGGAACAGTGCGGGAGCGACGCCGTCGACCGGCGCGGGCCCAGAACAGGGCGGCTCGTGGCCGGACACAACCGGAGGCAACCCGGCAGGGTTTCGCTAGGACGGCCGAGGCGGCTTAGCGGCAATAGGGGGCCGAGTTGAAACTGCGCAGAAACAAGATGCTCTTCGGCAGCTCGGTGAGATGACAAACGGCGGCGACTTGGCATAGCGGTGGCCGGCTCAGAAACGACGACGGACACTGGCCCTTTCAACACGCGGCGGTCAACGGCCCAGAGGAAGAGCTGGCTCGAAAGCAACATCAATCCACACCCACCTCCAATGTCTCCGATAGTAGACAGTGTTTGAAGACCCAAAAATCTGATCTGTGCTGAATTAATACCAGCATCACGTATAGTGCAATAGGAGACCAGCCTTGACCACCACGTGAGGAGCAATTATAGTAATACTGCCTTTCCTCTTAAGCCGGCCTACCATAACGTAAGCCGGCCTTCTGGGCCTTGAGCCTCCTGGGCCCCCGGGTCTTGTCGCTCCTCTGATCTGCTTGCCAGGTCACCCATAAGTCGCCAGGATCGGGCGGGTCACTTAGTGTGTCGTCCAGCCAGGGCGGGTCATTAGTGAGTCGCCAAGTCCGGCCGGGTTATACTTTCGGCCGGGTTACACCGCGAGGTATATCCCCGACAGGAACCGTGTCCAGAATTGTCTGGCCGATTCCTCTGGCTGCTGAATTATGTGGCTTAGGTCATCGGCGTCTGGTGGTCGCACATAGGTGCCCTGGAAGTTGTCGAGGAATGCGGCTTCCAGGTCTTCCCAACAACCAATTGACTCCGCTGGCAAGCTGTTAAGCCAATGCCGAGCCGGTCCTTTAAGCTTGAGTGGGAGGTATTTGATGGCGTGTAGGTCATCACCGCGGGCCATGTGGATATGAAGGAGATAGTCCTCGATCCAGACCGTAGGATCTGTTGTGCCATCGTATGATTCAATCTTTACGGGTTTGAAACCCTCAGGGATTTGATGATCCATCACTTCGTCTGTGAAGCATAGTGGGTGTGCGGCGCCTCTGTATTGGGCTATATCACAAAACAGCTCGAATGAGCTTTGTCTAGTGTGTTCGGCCCGGCCGGAATTGCCATATCCGGCGTGACGGTTATCATCACGTGTCGTGGGGTGCCCACGCGATCCGTAGATCGATCTTGTTTGCCTTGCCTTGTTCTCCAATATATCCCGCAGATCTGGCGCATTTTCCCACGCCTTGGTATTTTTTGAGCGGCGCCGGGGTGCGGCTTGAGTGGAGGGCCGAGAGGCCTCTCTGTCACGGCCACGAGGTGGCCGGTCGGCCATATTATGCGCTGGTGATGTAGGTTTAGGTGCTTCCTCCTCTAATCGGGGTAGCAGCATGCGTTTTGGATAGCTCTTGGAGGGGCGTTCGAGTTCATACTCTTCGGCCGTAAGGACTTCAGTCCATTTCTCGGCTAGCAAATCTTGGTCAGCTCTAAGCTGTTGCTGCTTTTTCTTGAGGCTGCTTGCCATGGCCATAAGCCTGCGTTTGAAACGCTCTTGTTCGACGGGATCCTCAGGCACGACAAATTCGTCATCGTCGAGGCTTGCCTCGTCTTCGGAGGGAGGCATGTAATTATCATCCTCTACCTCTCTGCCTGCCGCTCTCTCATGAGGGCTGGCTTCTCCATCCTCCCGCACTGAATCCTACTGGAGGGAGTTGTCTTCGGCACTGTCCGGGGTGTTATTGTCTCTCGTGCCGGAATCACCATTTTTACTGTGGCGGGATTTAGAGCGGCGCCGCTGACGCCGGCGCTTAGGCTGTTTCTTGGAGGGGTCATCCTCCGTTGTTCCATCGCCATTCCCATCTTTTGGGATGTCCACCATGTAAATGTCGTATGACGAGGTGGCCTTCCAGTGCCCTGTAGGCGCTGGTTCTTGGTCGTTTCCTGCATCGTCGTCCATACCGTCAATGTCTTCGGAGTCGAAGTCGAGCGTGTCGGTTAAATCATCGATAGTGGCTACTAAGTGGGTGGTGGGTGGGCTTCGAATTTCTTCGTCGTCCACATCCCAACCTTCCTGACCATAATCCGGCCAGGGCTCTCCTGATAAAGAGAGAGACTTTAGTGAATTCAGGATGTTGCCAAAGGGCGAGTGCTGAAAGATGTCCGCGACAGTGAACTCCATGATCGGCGCCCAATCGGATTCGATTGGTAGGGGCGCGGAAGGTTCGAAGTCTGGAGAGGAGTCCGGCACCTTGGAGTCACGAGCTTCGCAAAGGACAGGGTTGGTGTTCGGCTCAATCGCCGTAGAGATAGCAGCCCCCGAGGCGGTGTCTAGCCACCCGTCCTCGATCAGCGCAGTCGGTTCCGGGCTAAGGGTCGGAGCGGACACTGGTGCGGCCTCCAGGGCACTATCCGGCGGCAGAGCTAGATCATGCCCTTCGTGACAGTGCGGCGCGCTTGGCTGTGGCTCGAACCCGTCGAAGATCAAGTCTCCGCGGACGTCAGCCGTGTAGTTCAAACTTCCAAATCTGACCTGATGGCCAGGGGCGTAGCTTTCAATCTGCTCCAGATGGCCAAGCGAATTGGCCCGTAGCGCAAAGCCGCCGAATACGAAGATCTGTCCGGGGAGAAAAATCTCACCCTGGACCGCATCGTTGTTGATGATCGGAGGAGCCATCGGGCCTAAAGATGACGACACAGAGGAACTCTCAATGAAAGCACCAATGTCGATGTCAAAACCGGCGGATCTCGGGTAGGGGGTCCCGAACTGTGCGTCTAGGCGGATGGTAACAGGAGACAGGGGACACGATGTTTTTACCCAGGTTCGGGCCCTCTCCATGGAGGTAAAACCCTACTCCTGCTTGATTGATATTGATGATATGGGTAGTACAAGAGTAGATCTACCACGAGATCAGAGAGGCTAAACCCTAGAAGCTAGCCTATGGTATGATTGTTGTTCGTCCTACGGACTAAAACCCTCCGGTTTATATAAACACCGAAGAGGGTTAGGGTTACACAGAGTCAGTTACAATGGTAGAAGATCTACATATCCGTATCGCCAAGCTTGCCTTCCACGCCAAGGAAAGTCCCATCCGGACACGAGACGAAGTCTTCAATCTTGTATCTTCATAGTCCAGGAGTCCGGCCGAAGATGATAGTTCGGCTATCCGGACACCCCCTAGTCCAGGACTCCCTCGACAAGTTTCTCATAAACTTTGTATAAACCCAAAATCTTTGATCATCTCATCAAAGCGTATATTCCAACTCTGAGATGCTTACTCCAGTCCTTATAAGGATTGCTGGAGCTTTGCATACTTGTTAGCATCTTTTAGGATTGACAAAACCTTCTGGTTGTATCACATACAACCTTTCCTCAAGAAAATCATTGAGGAAACAATGTTTTGACATCCTATCTGCAAGATTTCATAAATAATACAGGAACTGCTAAAACAATTCCAACAGACTCTTAGCATCGCTACGAGTGAGAAAGTCTCACCGTAGTCAACTCCTTGAACTTGTCGGAAAACATCTTAGCGACAAGTCGAGCTTTCTTAATGGTGACACATACCATCATTGTCTGTCTTCCCTTTTAGAATCCATTTGTACCCAACAGCCTTACGACCATCAAGTAGTTCTTCCAAAGTCTACACTTTGTTTTCATACATGGATCCTCTCTCGGATTTTATGGCCTCGAGCCATTTTTCGGAATCCCGGCCCACCATCGCTTCTCCATAGCTCGTAGGTTCATTGTTGTCTGGCAACATGACCTCCAAGACAGGATTAAGTACCACTCTGAAGTAGTACGTATCCTTGTCGACCTACGAGGTTTGGTAGTGACTTGATCCGAAGTTTCATGATCAATATCATCAGCTTCCACTTCAATTGGTGTAGGCGCCACAGGAACAACTTCCTGTGCCCTGCTACATACTAGTTGAAGTGACGGTTCAGTAACCTCATCAAGTCTCCACCATCCTCCCACTCGATTCTTTCGAGAGAAACATTTCCTCGAGAAAGGACCCGTTTCCAGAAACAATCACTTTTTCTTCCGGATCTGAATTAGGAGGTATACCCAACTGTTTTGGGTGTGCTATGAAGATGCATTTATCCGCTTTGGGTTCAAGCTTATAAGGCTAAAACTTTTCACATAAGCATCGCAACCCCAAACTTTTAAGAAATGACAGCTTAGGTTTCTATAAACCATAGTTCATACGGTGTCATCTCAACGGAATTACATGGTGCCCTATTTAAAGTGAATGCGGTTGTCTCTAATGCCTAACCCATAAACGATAGTGGTAATTCGATAAGAGACATCATGGTATGCACCATATCCAATAGGGTGCATCACACTATGGTGTTCCAGGCGGTATTAGTTATGAAACAATTTTCACAAGGTCTTAATTGTGTACCAAACTCGTAACTCAGATATTCATCTCTATGATCATATCATAGACATTTTATCCTCTTTCCACGATGATCTTCAACTTCACTCTGAAATTGCTTGAACCTTTCTATAATTCAGACTCGTGTTTCATCAAGTAAATATACTTAGAATCTACTCAAATCATCTGTGAAGTAAGAGCATAACGATATTCACTGCGTGCCTCAGCACTCATTGGATTGCACACATCAAATGTATTACTTCCAACAAGTTGCTCTCTATTTCATCTCACTGAAAACGAGGCCTTTCAGTCATCTTGCCCATGTGGTATGATTTGCATGTCTCAAGTGATTCAAAATCAAGTGAGTCCAAACGGTCCATCTGTATGGAGTTTCTTCATGCATATATACCAATAGACATGGTTCGCATGTCTCAATCTTTTCAAAAACGAGTGAGTCCAAAGATCCATCAACATGGAACTTCTTCATGCGTTTTATACCAGTATGACTCAAATGGCAGTGCCACAAGTATGTGGTACTATCACTACTATCTTATATTTTTTGGCATGAACATGTGTATCACTACGATCGTGATTCAATAAACCATTCATTTTAGGTGCAAGACCGTTGAAGGTATTATTCAAATAAACAGAGTAACCATTATTCTCCCTAAATGAATAACCGCATTGCGATAAACATAATCCAATCATGTCTATGCTCAACGCAAACACCAAATAACAATTATTTAGGTTTAACACCAATCTCGGTGGTAGAGGGAGTATGCGATGCTTGATCACATCAAGCTTGGAATCACTTCCAACACATATTGTCATCTCACCTTTAGCTAGTCTCCGTTTATTCCGCAGCTTTTATTTCGAGTTACCAACACTTAGCAACCGAACCGGTATCTAATACCCTGGTGCTACTAGGAGTACTAGTAAAGTACACATTAATATAATGTATATCCAATATACTTCTATCGACCTTGCCAGCCTTCTCATCTACCAAGTATCCAGGGTAGTCCTGCTTCAGTAACCGTTCCCCTAATTATAGAAGCACTTAGTCTCGGGTTTGGTTTCAACCTTGTGTTTCTTCACTAGAGCAGCAACTGATTTGCCATTTCATGAAGTATCCCTTCTTGCCCTTGCCCTTCTTGAAACTAGTGGTTTCACTAACCATCAACAATTGATGCTCCTTCCCGATTTCTACTTTTGCGGCGTCAAACATCACGAATATTTCAAGGACCATCATATCTATCCCTGATATGTTATAGTTCATCACGAAGCTCTAGCAGCTTGGTGGCAATGACTTTGGAGAAACATCACTATCTCATCTGGAAGATTAACTCCCACTCAATTCAAGTGATTGTTGTACTCAGGCAATCAGAGCACAAGCTCAACGATTGAGCTTTTCTCCCTTAGTTTGCAGGCTAAGAAACTCGTCGGAGGTCTTATACCTCTTGACGTGGGCACGAGCCTGAAATCCCAATTTCAGCCCTCAAAACATCTCATATGTTCCGCGACGTTTCGAAATCGTCTTCGGTGCCTCAATTCTAAACCGTTTAACATTACTGAACTATCACGTAGTTATCAAAACGTGTATGTCAGATGTTCGCAACATCCACAGACGACGTTCGAGGTTCAGCACACCGAGAGGTGCATTAAGGACATAAGCCTTCTACGCAGCAATGAGGACAATCCTCAGTTTACGGACCCAGTCCGCATAATTGCTACTATCAACTTTCAACTAAATTTTTTCTAGGAACATATCTAAAATAGTAGAACTAAAGCGCGAGCTATGACATAATTTGCAAAGACCTTTTGACTATGTTCAGGATAATTAAGTTCATCTTATGAACTCCCACTCAGATAGACATCCCTCTAGTCATCTAAGTGATACATGATCCGAGTCAACTAGGCCGTGTCCTATCATCACGTGAGACGGACTAGTCATCATTGGTGAACATCTTCATGTTGATCGTATCCACTATACGACTCATGTTCGACCTTTCGGTCTCTTGTGTTCCGAGGCCATGTTTGTACATGCTAGGCTCGTCAAGTCAACCTAAGTGTTTCGCGTGTGTAAATATGGCTTACACCCGTTGTATGTGAACGTTAGAATCTATCACACCCGATCATCACGTGGTGCTTCGAAACAATGATATGGCTAATATCATCACGTGGAGATCATCTTATTTACTACCGTCGTTCTAAGCAAATAAGATGCATAAACATGATAAACATCACATGCAATCAAATAGTGACGTGATATGGCTAATATCATTTTGCTCCTTTTGATCTCCATCTTCGGCGCTCCATGATCATCATCGTCACCGGCATGACACCATGATCTCCATCATCATGATCTCCATCATCGTGTCTCCATGAAGTTGTCTCGCCAACTGATCACTTCTACTACTATAGCTAACGGTTTAGCAATGAAGTAAAGTAATTACATGGCGTTATTCAGTGACACGCAGGTCATACAATAATTAAAGACAACTCCTATGGCTCCTGCCGGTTGTCATACTCATCGACATGCAAGTCGTGATTCCTATTACAAGAATATGATCAATCTCATACATCACATATATTTCATTCATCACATCCTTCTTGGCCATATCACATCACACGGCATATGCTGCAAAAACAAGTTAGACGTCCTCTAATTGTTGTTGCAAGTTTTTACGTGGCTGCTATAGGTTTCTAGCAAGAACGTTTCTTACCTACGCCAAAACCACAACGTGATATGCCAATTGCTATTTACCCTTCATAAGGACCCTTTTCATCGAATCCGATCCGACTAAAGTGGAGAGACTGGCACCCGCTAGCCACCTTATGCAACAAGTGCATGTCAGTCGGTGGAATCTGTCTCACGTAACTGTATGTGTAAGATCGGTCCGGGCCGCTTCATCCCACAATACCATCGAAACAAGATAGGACTAGTAACGGTAAGCATATTGAACAAAACCAACACCCACAACTACTTGTGTTCTACTCGTGCATAGAATCTACGCAATAGACCCAGCTCATGATGCCACTGTTGGGGAACGTAGCAGAAATTCAAAATTTTCTACGCATCACCAAGATCAATCTATGGAGATTCTAGCAACAAGAGAGGGAGAGGATGAGCATCTTCATACCCTTGAAGATCGCTAAGCGGAAGCGTTACAAGAATGCGGTCGGTGGAGTCGTTCACGAAGCGATTCAGATCGCGGCCGAATCCGATCTAAGCACCGAACAATGGTGCCTTCGCGTTCAACACACGTACAGCCCGAGGACGTCTCCTCCTTCTTGATCCAGCAAGGGGAGAGTAGAAGTTGAGGGAAAACTCCGACATCACGACGGCATGCTGGTGATGGAGCTCGTGGTTCTCCGGCAGGGCTTCGCCAAGCACTACGGAGGAGGAGGAGGTGTTGGAGGAGGGAGAGGGCTTCGCCAGGGGAAGGGTGCGGCTGCCCTCTCTCTCCCTCACTATATATAGGGGAAAGGGAGGAGGGGGGGCGCCCTAGGGTTCCCTAGGGGAGGGGCGGCGACCACAGGGGAAACCCTAGATGGGTTTGGGCGCCCCCACCCCCTAGGAAACTTGCCCCCCAAGCCGGGAGGGGCGGCTGCCCTAGGCGTGGCGCCCCCACCTCTCCTGGTTACGTGAGATGGGGTGGGAGGGGCGCTCAGCCCCTTTGTGGGCTGATGTGCCCTCTCCCCTTGGCCCATAAGGCCCCCCAACGCTTGCCGGGGCCTCTGAAACCCCTTTCGGACACGCTGGTCATCACCTGGTACCCCCGGAACAATTCCGGACTCCAATACCCTTCATCCAATATACTGATCTTCACCTCCGGACCATTCCGGAGCTCCTCGTCATGTCCGAGATCTCATCCGGTACTTCTAACAACCTTCGGTAACCACATACTATTTCCCATAACAACTCTAGCGTCACCGAACCTTAAGTGTGTAGACCCTACGGGTTCGGGAACCATGCAGACATGACCGAGACGTTCTCCGGTCAATAACCAACAGCAGGATCTGGATACCCATGCTGGCTCCCACATGTTCCACGATTATCTCATCGGATGAACGATGATGTCAAGGATTCAAGCAATCCCGTATACAATTCCCTTTGTCAATTGGTACGTTACTTGCCCGAGATTCGATCGTCGGTATCCCAATACCTCGTTCAATCTCGTTACCGGCAAGTCACTTTACTCATTCCGTAATGCATGATCCCGTGACTAACTACTTAGTCACATTGAGCTCATTATGATGATGCATTACTGAGTGGGCCCAGAGATACCTCTCTGTCATACGGAGTGACAAATCCTAGTCTCGATTCGTGCCAACCCAACAGACATTTTCGGAGGTACCTGTAGTGCACCTTTATAGTCACCCAGTTACGTTGTGACGTTTGGTACACCCAAAGCATTCCTACGGTATCCAGGAGTTGCACAATCTCATGATCTAAGGAAATGATACTTGACATTAGAAAAGCTTTAGCAAACGAACTACACGATCTTGTGCTATGCTTAGGATTGGGTCTTGTCCATCACATCATTCTCCTAATGATGTGATCCTGTTATCAATGACATCCAATGTCCATGGTCAGGAAACCATGACCATCTGTTGATCAACGAGCTAGTCAACTAGAGTCTCACTAGGGACATGTTGTGGTCTATGTATTCACACATGTATTACGGTTTCCAGTTAATACAATTATAGCATGAACAATAGACAATTATCATGAACAAGGAAATACAATAATAACCATTTTATTATTGCCTCCGGGGCATATTTCCAACACCTACTGCCCACAAGGCACCAGGGCGCGCCCTGGTGGCTTGTGGGGCCCACGAGGCTCCGCTCACCCTATCTCAGCACTATAAAATTCACATTTCCCTGGAAAAAATGAGAGAAGAAGTTTCATCGCGTTTCACGATACGGAGCCGCCGCTACCGCATCCTGTTCTTCATCGAGAGGCCAGATCTGGAGTCCGTTAGGGGCTCCGGAGAGGGGGATTCGTCGTCATCGTTATCACCAACCCTTGTTCATCACCAATTTCATCATGCTCACCATAAGAGTGAGTAATTCCTTCTCTCTGATGCTGGTGCTGGTGCAGTTGTGTAATGGGGCAGCTGGGTGCTGAAGCTATATCATGTTGTACTCTGATGTATTTCAATTATGAAATCCTACTTCCTTGATATGGAAATGAAATATATTATGTGCTTAATATGAATGTCAATTAGATTAATAAATGTATTATTAATAATAGGGCAATTAGCATGCTAATTGGGTTTTGTTATTGCAAACGGTCATTGAGAAAATACCGTGGGCGATGATCTCAGGCAATGCACACAGTCTCTAGGAATAAACCTTGCTGGATCAATGAACAATCACACACGACATTCTCTTGAAAATTGTTTGCGTTAGGCCACCTTGCGCAAATGTTTTACCACATAAAAACTATGTGTGATGGACAACATTTGCCACACAGTTTCTTCTACGCATCGTGTGTGATGCATTCAATCACACGAATGATAAAATTGTTGATATCACAAACGATTTAACGGGGAAAATTGTGTGTGATGTACCTGTGAACGGAAACGTTTTCCTTGAAGCGACTGTGCGGGATGTATATACGAACGAAAACATTTAGGGGGACTGACTGTGTGGGATGTACTTACGACCGAAAACGATTTTGCCTGTATAATTGTGTTTTTTTAATATTACTGTATGTATAACCGTATTTGATCACTCGCCGGTCGCACACGACCTCATTTTGTCGAGGGTGTGTGCCAGAAGGGCATATCCCTGACGGTTTCTGGGTCATGTGAGAAGGAACTCCGTATCGCAGTCACTCACTAGGTGAAGGTTTAGCACGCCGTCGCGGAAATGGGTTAAAAATCGTTTGTATAGCACATCGTTGTACCAGTGCGGAAAGTAACTTAGATAGTAACATGCATATGTTACTAGTCTATATTACTACCTTCATAGTGAGTACTAACATAAGTGTAATGTCATGCAAGCCTTCATTTATTAGATTGTAGATTGATTTTGTATTGTGATGCGCTATGTTATGATGACATATTATGTTACCATAAACATCTCTCTCATCATTACTCCTTGCCTTATAAACATATTTGTTTTGGGGTGTGTTATGTTACTAGCTAAGTTACTCCCACTATGGTTAGCCTTAACACCGCATCTATTTTAATCAAGTTTTCAGCTCAATGTTGCAAAAAGCAAACGATCAACACCCACAAAGAACCGTTCGAAACCAAAGCTAAAAGGTGGCAGAAGGATGCTGACAAGAGTTGGGTGGCTTATGGTAATTAGTTTGGTACTCTCCGACTCGTCGATGCGACCATGTTTGGTGTCTCCTCCATCTGCACAGGGCTAGCCGATGACATACTCGAGGTGGGTGACATGACATGGGACCAAACATGTTGCCTAGAAGCCGAGCTGTGCGGGCTCAAGAACAAGCGGTAGCGGCCAACAGGGTCTGCTTCACAATCTATGTGCCCTCCCAACGACCAATAAAAACCGCACGTTCAATGTCTAAGACTTTATGATTGTACTGAGAAAATTGCACATCGGTAGGCGGGATACTTCAAAAAATACACACTGAGGTCTTTGTAAAAAAGAAATTGCTCCCATATTCAAAAAGTGTTCATCAATTTGAATAAAAATCGAGAATTCAAATAATGTTCATGAGAATTTTAAGAATTGTTCAAAAAAAAAACAAAACATATTCACGAATTAATTTTTTTTTCTTCCAATTTTAGGAAAAACTTCATGTTGAAAAAATGTTCATGCATTTCAAAAAAGTTCATCTAACAAAAAGATGTTTGTGATTTTCAAACACGTTTGCTGGTTCAAAAAATGTTCATAAGTTTAGAAAAATATTCACAATTTCAAAAAATGTTCGTGAATTTGTAAAAAAGTTCACGGGTTCAAAAAATGATCAAAATTTTAAATTTTGTGAAGAATTTGAAAATGTTCATGATTTTTAAGAAATTGCTCAAGAATTTTAAGAAACATTCACAATTTTAAAAGGTTCACGGAAAAGTAAAAAAAATAAGGAAAATAAAAATAAAAAAGAATAGAACAAATAATAAATAAAGAAAATATATAAAAGAAACTAAATAGAAAAAGAAACACAAAAGAAAAACACAAAGAAAAAAACGAGAAAACCGGTTCAGAAAAGGTATTAGAACCTTCCCAAAACAGGTGAGGAATACACCTAAAGTGGGCCGGGCCAAACGCTGATCGAGCCCGCTGGGCCGCTCACGGGCGACCTGTGTGCCAAATAGGAGACGCCCTGCCGTGTCGGCCATCTATTTTCTAATCTTTGGGCCGGGTTTTAGGGCTTCGGGTCATGCCTAGGCTTGCAGTTTGTGGATCTGTCTTTTGCAAGCCTGGCCCGAAACCCAGCCCAGCCCGACGTATGATCAGGAGTAGAACCAACTTATTTCTTTTTGAACCAGCCGAGTCCTAACGGGTGTCCACTAGACCACCAGCTGCTCTACAGGTAGCTTATCAAGGGGCATCGATCGTCGTTATAAGGCTGGTCACGGTGGGTTGGAACTTAGAAGTAACATCACACACTTCAATACAATTTTGCTTATGTGGCACGTATTTAATGAAGAGAGAGGTGATTGTGGTAACTAAGTTACCGGAACATCACACACTCCAAGAAACAATGAGTCTATAACCTAATAAATATATCGTTGCATGACACTACATAGATGTTCTTATTCACTAGAAAAGTGTGTAACCATCCGTCGCCGCGCTGTTATGTCAAGGGCTTGAATGGGCATGGATTCTCGAGCCGATGGCGACCGCACTCGATCCCGGTCAAAACCCACTCCCTTCTCTGTCAATCAGCCAGCCATGCCAACATTGGAGCAGTGGTTTCTGTCGCCGGGAAGCGTCTTCGAAGGCGTGAGACGCCGCAACTTGCATCTGCCGCTGCACGAACACTCTCATCCCCGTCCCGAACGGTCAGCACAACACGTGAGAATTCATTAATTTCCTTCGCGGAAAGTCTAAGCCGGATGGAAAGCGACACGCCACTTCTCTGGTCGTCTCTTCCGCAAGTCGTTGATGCTGATCGGATCCGGAGACAGGTTCGGTGCACCCTGGAGAAAGTTGGCTCAGGCCCAAGCCGAAGCCGGTAGTCCGTTCCAGACGGGCAGACAGCATGCCATGTTCGATTGAAATCCTCACACCATCGTGTCTGCACTCCGCGGCACAGCAGAGGTACAATGGCATTTTGGATTTTGACCCACTCAAGCGGTCTCCAGCACTGCCCGAGAGTAGACTAGGAACTTTTTTTTTTTGCGGGATAGTAGACTGGGAACTTGGTAGCACGGCTGCTCGAGAGACCTCCAACACCGGGGATTTTGCGTCTACTTGGAGGTTGATTTGCAGCTGGAAGCCTGTCCACATATCCCCATATGTTCTTAGGGTTGTACATGTTTTGTTTTACGTGATACTTATTTTTGTTAAGTTGTGAAAATTATTTACATACTATTTGGTTTGGCATGTGGGGAAACAATGGAGTGTTTTTTTTATCAGAGATGCTACGCCCATGGACAAACTTTACGGAATGATGGTTACAGATGTATGTGTCAATTTATTGTTGGTGTAGAATTGTATTGAATAATTGTTGATACAATATTGTGCCGGTACAAGAAGTATATATAAGAGCCAAGCCGCACCTGACCTAGCCTTGTTGCAAACTGAGTAGAAGTCTTAATCCTATTACAAGTTGTATTCTAATCCCCCGCAGTGTCAACGGTAGGCTCGACGACATTGAGACTGAAATGAATGTCTTGAAACAGAGTAGTCGCCAGGCCTTTAGTAAAGATATCATCGAACTGAGCAGAAGTAGGCACGTGGAGAACGCGAACTTGACTGAGAGCCACCTTCTTTCGAACAAAACTAATGTCGATTTCAATATGCTTGGTGCGACGGTGTTGAACCGGATTCCTTGACATGTAGATAGCTGAAATATTATCACAGTAAACAATGGTAGCTTGCTCAATAGGACGGTGCAGCTCCGACGGCAACTGGCGCAACCAAACCGTATCAGCAACCGCATGAGCCACAACGTGGTACTCAGCTTCAGCAGACGAGCGGGAGACGGTAACCTGCCTTTTTGAAGACCAAGAAACCAAATTGTTACCAAGAAAAACACAAAATCCGGATGTGGACCTATGAGTATCTGGACAACCAGCCCAGTTTGCATCAGAGTAAGTTGTCAAGGAGGTGGGAGAGGATTTGTTGATATGAAGACCTAAGTCTAGTGTGCCTTTGAGATACCGAAGAATTCGTATGACATGGTTGTAGTGTGGAATACGAGGATCATGCATGTATAAACAAGCTTGTTGGACAACAAAAGAAATTTCAGGACGAGTGAGAGTGAGATACTGAAGTGCAACGATAAGACTACGATAAAGAGAAGGATCAGAAAAGGATCACCGTCGGCAGAGAGTTTGGAGCCTGTATCAACAGGGGTACGGGAAGTTTGACAATCAAGCATACCAGCACGAGAAAGAAGATCCAGAGTGTACTGACGTTAAGAAAAGAAAAGACCAGAGGAGTCACAGATAACAACAATACCTAAGAAGTGGTGAAGAAGACCTAAATCGGTCATAGAGAATTCATGGCGAAGAAAAGAGATAATATGATCTAAAAATTGTTGTGAGGAAGCTATGAGGATACTATCATCAACATATAAAAGAAGGTAATCAGTGTCGGTGTTGTGATGAAAGGTGAAGAGTGAAGTGTCAGAACGGGAAGGGGTAAAACCGATGGTTTGAGCATAAGTAGAAAAGTGTTGGAACCATGCACGTGGTGCTTGTTTAAGACCATAAAGAGATTTTTGAAGAAGACAAACATGATTAGGATAGGAGGAATGTTCGAAGCCAAGAGGTTGTTGACAATAGACTATTTCTTGAAGAGAGCCATGAAGAAAAGCATTTTTGACATCTAATTGATGAATTGGCTAGGAAGAAGAGACGACGATGCTAAGGACAGTGCAAATAGTGTTGGGCTTGACAATTGGAGAGAAAGTCTCATCATAATCGATGTCGTGTTGCTGAGAGTAACCATGGCATACCCATCGAGCCTTATAACGGACAGGACTCCCATCAGAATTAAATATATGGCGAAAAACCCATTTGCCCGAAATGATATTTGTATTGGAAGGACGAGGAACTAACTGCCACGTGTTATTCTGAAGAAGGGCATCATATTCGTCTTTCATAGCCGTGGCCCAATTAGGATCTAGGAGAGCTGATTTGTAATATTTGGGTGGAGAGGACGGAGATAGAGATGCATGAAGATTGAGACGATCTTTTGTAGGTAAACGAAACCCGGACTTGGCACGTGTGCGCATGGTATGATTGTTAGCAGTAGCTAGAACGGGAATAGCATCAGTAGGAGGGGCGGGGGAAGATGTGGTAGACGCGTCCGACGCAGCGGAGGAAGCGGACGCGGGGAGACGACGGCGGCGGCGACGGAGACGGCGGCGGCAGGAGGTCTGTCGCGACAGAGTGTAATGTGTTTTCCACTGCGGGGACAGAGGCGATGACAGAAGTGATCGCGGTAGGATCCGCTACAGCGACAGAGAATTCGGTTGGTTTCGCTGCAGGGGTCGGTGGGTGAAAGAAGGGAAGATGATTGCAACGAGAGGGACTAGTGGACGACGTGGGTGAGTTGGGATCTATTATTGACGCACGAAAAGGGAAAAATGTTTTCAGCAAATGTTGCATGATGAGACACATGAACACGACCACTAACAAGATCTAGACAACGATAACCCTTGTGCTCGTTAGAAAAAGCTAGATGGACACAGGGGGTAGAGCATAGTGAAAGTTTGTTAGGAGAAGTGGAGTAGGAGTTTGGGAAACAAAGACAACCAAAGACGCGAACGTCAGAGTAATTTGGATGAGAGAGAAATAAAGAGAAGTAAGGAGTAGTTTGTGTGTTAACAGATGGACGAATATTGAGTAAATATGTGGACGTGTGGAGGGCCTCAGCCTAGAACTTCGGAGGCATAGAACATTGAACAAGCATAGTGCGAATGATGTCATTAAGAGTACGAAGAGAACGTTCGGCTTTGTCGTTTTGAGGGGAGGTACAAGGACAGGAGAAATGCAAGAGAATTTCATATTGTAGAAAGAAATTTCGATTTATAAAGTTGTCAAATTCACGGCCATTATCACATTGTATGAATCTTATAGGGAGGAAAAAGTGGACCGAGACATAGCGTTGAAAGTTAAGAAATATATTATGAGCGTCAGATTTTTTGCGTAAAGGAAAAGTCCAAACATAATGAGTAAAATCATCAAGAATCACGAGATAATACTTAAAACCAGATACACTTTCTATTGGTGATGTCTAGAGATCACAATGAAGTAATTCAAAAGGAAAAGTACTAGATGACTGAGAAGAACTAAAGGGAAGGCGAACATGTTTGCCCAATTAACATGGCTGACACATAGAAGAATTATGAGAGTATCTATTACAAGGTATTGAAAATTCACTATGAAGTGTGGATAACACATTTTTATTGGGATGGCCGAGACGTTGGTGCCACAGAGCAACATAGGCCACCATAGATGTTGGAGGAGCAGCGGCCGGAACACCATGGAGAGAATATAAATCACCGGAGCTATTGAAGCGAGCGATCTCGGCCTTGGTCCGGTAGTCCTTCACAGACAAACCAAAGGGGTCAAACTCGACAGAAACATAATTATCATTGGTGAATTGGCGAATAGAAATCAGACTTTTTTTATAAGAGCAGGAGCTACAAGAACATCACAAAGAAGCAAAGGCTTAATTGGGGATTGGATTTGAGCCTGACCGACACAGTAAATAGGAATGGAAGATCCATCACCGAGAGTAATAGAGGGAAAAGGCGAAGGTGTGCAAGAAGAAAGCAAATTACTCAATGCAAACATATGACTAGAAGCACCAGAATTGAAAATCCAATCCGTACCTGAGTTCCCTTGTGCAGCAAAGTTGTTCATGGCTTGTATAAAAGCAGCTTGGTCCCAGCTCGGAGTCGAAGTAGAGGCCGGTGTAGTCATGGGAGCTTGCGGGTGTGGTGGTGTCGGCGGTAGGGTCGGCATCGGCATAAAGAGAGAGACACCATCATTGTACTACTGCATGTAAGGGGACGATGGCGCACCATAGGATGCATAAGGAATGGTTTTGTAGATTGGTGGCGCGTAGGAGGGAGCAGTGTGGTACGCGGCCGTCGGCTGTCGGGGCGCAAGGATGGGCGCACTGGTATAAGGGCGGGCAACGGGCTGCTAGCCACCGGTATAGGCAGGCGGGGCACCATATGGCGTAGAGGCGGACCAGGGCATACGCCACGCCTGGACTAGCCTGTCCATGGGTCAGGACATGGGCGCCATCTGGGCGGCGATGGTGGTGAAGTTGATGAAGCATGGGACGGTGGTGGTGCAGTTGGTGGAGCCGGGGGCGGAGCAGGAACGGGCGCCATGCAGAATTTGCAGTGGCCTAGGGTTCATGCCCCGGTAGTTGGGACTTGGACGCCAGCTGGATGGTTGAGGAGGTGTTGTTGGTGGAGGTGGCGGTGGCGGCGTCGACGCAGGCGGGTGAGGTGAAGCAGTGAAGACCCGAGGATGGGAGTCCTTCGTAGATAGGGCACGATCGGCCCATTGGAGCATCGAGCGAACCTCGGCAAAGGAGGGACGCAGACGCATCATAGGGATGAAGGAGGCCTACTTATCGAACCACTCGCTGAGGCCGATGAGGAGGACGTTGATGAGCTGGTGATCGTTGATTGGATCATCAAGTTCGTGGAGTTCATCCGCGATCACCTTGAGGCATTGGCAGTAGACGCCGACTAGTGCATCATCTTGCACCGTATTCCGAAGCTCGGTGTGGAGATTGTTGGCGTGAGCATGGACATTTTCTTGGAAGAGCTGACGAAGGGCCGCCCATAGATAGGCGGCGGAGGCACCGTCATGGTGGACGAGATTGAAGATCTCTGTGGAGACTCGCATGTAGATCCATTGAATAATGGTGAGATCATCCTTGACCCATCGCGGATCATGAAGTTGAGGAAGAGAGTCGTTGGTAACGTGAGAGCGGAGATTGCATCACCCAAGGTGGACGTCGAAGAGGTGACGCCAATGGTAGTAGTTGTGAGCAGCGAGGTCTAGGGTTACGGGGATGTAGGGGCTAATATCGGAGATGGTGTCGGTGAAGGAGATGGAATGGGGTATTGGTAGGGGTAGAGCTAGAGTAGAGGTAGACAGAGGAGGCCACGGCCGCGGTGACCTTGGCGGCGACGATGGCAGCGCGCCGCTCGAAGTAGGCGGGCGGCGGCAGGGTCAGCGGGTTAGCCATACCCTAGGATCGTAAGTCTGATACCATGTAGAATTGTATTGAATAATTGTTGATACAATATTGTGCCGGTGCAAGAAGTATATATAAGAGCCAAGCCGCATCTGATCTAGCCTTATTACAAACCGAGTAGGAGTCTTTATCCTATTACAAGCTGTATTCTAACATTTAGAAATTAGGAAAAGAGTGGCCCAATGGTGAAAATCTGGGAAGTGATTGGTGGGAGAGTATTTGCTTAGGACCAATCCATAGTGAATCGTCCATGAGTGTATCATTTTTTATTTTTTATATTGTGGTGTTTGGGTGGGTCTTTTTGACCGTGTGACTGAAAGTCGTCTTTTAATTAATACAAATACTTTAGAAAATTACATATAGGCATGTGTTGTACTAATGCTAAACGTGTCATAGTCGACATTTCTTTCAGCCAACAAAGGCCCACATAACCTAAGCACTTACCAAGGGACCCATTCATCAAGAGATCCCACCATAAAGCCGAGGCCAACGACACAATTAATTGTGTATCCAATCCAAATTGAAGACCTCAGTTAAATGAAGGGCTTGAAAATTAGGGAGCTTAATGAAGTTAGAGATTTCATTGGGTCACAACTAACGATTGACCGAGTCAAGTCAGGATTAAAATTGTATACTTCAATCAAATGGGAGAGCTCCAAAATTAGGTGTATTAAAAAAATTGAATGGGAGCTCCTTGTGAAATTGTTGACCCGGTCAAAATTGGACGATCAATTTAAAAGAAATTGCGAGAAAACTTATAATCTATTCATTTTCGATCATGGCAGTACAACGAACACCAGAAATGATAAAAATTACAATCAGATTCGAAGACCACCTAGCGAGGACTACAAACACTGAAGCGAGCCGAAGGCGCGCCGTCATCGCCCCTCCCTCGCCGGAGTCGGGCAAAACTTGTTGTAGTAGACAGTCGGGAAGTCGTCGTGCTAAGGCCCCATAGAACCAGCGCACAAACCGCCTGTGATGAAGTGTAGCGTAGATCGGAAGGATCCAACATAAAAACAGACGAACGACAACCAAATCCGAGTAGATCCACCAAAAATAAATCCGCCGGAGACACACCTATACACGCCCACCGACGATGCTAGACGCATCACCGGGATGGGGGCTAGACGAGAAGGACATTATTTCAAATTGAAGACCTCAATTGATTGTGAGGCTTTTAAAACTTGGAAGCTTAGTGTTATAGAGGATGTTCAAGTATAGGATTAGTTTCTACTACTTCTGAATGGAACATTGGAGCAGCACTAGATTTTCCTTCCTTGCACAATAAAATAGTGAGCCCATTCTTGCACGTGGATAGAGGAAACCACCCTGAAGTTTCACTTCTCTTCAAGTCTCATCCCAACAACAACATGATGACTCCTCATCATGGCTCTGGCTTTTCTTCTAGTAGTACCGTGGAGCCTTGACGCCGAATGAACCGCCAAATCCACCCATCCCTTTCTCGTCAACTTGCTCCATACGTGACTGTACACGACAAAATATCGTGTAGTATATGTACTCTGACATGAATCAAATCAGGTTGGAATGCTTTGGTTGGCGAGGACGAGCTACCTAGGTTGGGCGACCGGGTCAAGCGCTCGGGCCGCTTGGTGAAATGCACCACGTGCCATGGCGAGAACGGCAGCATATGCTGCTACACCTACGAAACAAACTTTATTTTATCTTGTTTATTACGTATGAACAGGCGCGAATAGACACGTACTCCATTCGTTTCTAAATATAAATCTTTTTAAAGTGAATCTACACTTTAAAATTTGTCTATATACATCATACGTGACTATACAATTGCATGCTGGACGGTGATAGTGTGTATGCATTGTTTTCTTTCATAGAATGACCCTCTTTATTGATTAACAAATATCATTGCAAGGACTAGCGTAAGCCACGAGGCATTAAGGGCATCTCCAGCAGATTTTTTGTCTAAAAGGATCAACTACCCAACGGAATTGCTAGAAAAGACCCCCGCCGGATAAAATTGGCAAAAAAGACCCTCTCAGCCGTGGCGGCAGGCGCGCCAGCCGACACATGGCACCTGCCGCCACACCGGTAGGCGAAACGACTGTTCATGACACTGTTTACATGTGGGGACGGTTTTGGCACAGCAGAACGGCAATGGACGCGACTAAACAGTGTTGCCGCCACCCCAGACACTGTTCACCGTTCATATCGATGAACATTAATTTTCATAAAAATAAAAAAACTATAGAAAAATCGAAAAAAATTGAAAAACACTACCCACCGCTAAAAATCTGAAAAAAAAACTGAAAAGCAGATTTTTTTGAATTTTTTTGAAAATTACCGTTCATCCATATGAATAGTGAACAGTGCTTCGAGTGAACAGTGATGTCGCCTCCTGGTGTGGCGGCGACATTATTTAGTCGCGTCCATTGCCGTTCTGCTGTGCCAAAACCGCCCCTGCGTAAATAGTGTCATGAACAGTGATGCCGCCTACCGGTGTGGCGGCAGGTATCACGTGTCGGCTGGCGCGCCTGCCACCACGACCGAGAGGTCTGTTTTGCCAATTTCATCCGGCAGGGGTCTTTTCTAGCAATTCCGTCAGGCAGGTGGTCATTTTGGACAAAAAGTCTCTCCAGCACTGTCTAATCAGATATCCCAAACGTCCATGACATGTCTATGAGTTATTTAATCTACACTTATAATTAGATCATCCATGCTTAGTGGTTTTCAAAACCGACCTAATAAATGTGGCTGGATAGTTAGAGGGATAGTGGTATTCTCGGCCCATCAGAATTCAAGTCATGGTACTTGTCGTGGTTCTAAGATTGACAGTAGAAAGGGGGGTAAGTATGGAGAGGCAAGATCTCAGCTACGGCGAAGGTGTATACACGGGTTTTCCGAGTTCAGGCCCTTCTCGGAGGGAGTAAGGGCATCTCCAGCCGTTGAGCCCCCCAGGAGGCATTTTTTTCGCCGCCTGGGGGGGCTGCCGGCGAGAATTTTAGACTGAGGATGAAAAACTCTCCAGCCGTTGAGCCTCCCAATCGAGGCCGTCGTCATCACCGCGCCCGCGCATGGCCGCCACCGTGCCGCCCCGTCCGCCCCCGCTCCTGCTGCTTGCGGCCGGACCTGTTGCCCACGCCTAGCTGTCCGAGACCGCGCCTGGCCACCACCACGCCGCCCCATCCGCGCCCGCGCCGGCTGCTCGCGGCCGGACCTGGCCGCGCCTGCTGCTCGCTCGTGCCGCCCCGTCCAAGACCGCACCGGACGCCACCGCGCCGCCCCATCCGCGCCCGCGCCGGCTGCGCTCGCGCCCGCGCCTAGCCGCCACCGCGTCGTCCCGTCTGAGGCCGCGCCCACGCTTGTTGCTCGCGCCTGCGCCTAGCCGCCACCGCGTCGTCCCGTCTGAGGCCGCCCGCTCTGGCCGCCGCTGCCTGCGCGAGGACGTCATTGGCGGCTGCCTGCGCCTGCGCCGGCTGGCACTGGACCAAGGTGGGGGTGACGCGCGGGTGCTCCTCCGAGCCTGTGACGAGGACGGAGAGGAGGAGGAGGAGGAAGGGGGGCGCCAAGCTCGCCATTGCCGGTCTCGGGCAGCGAGTAGTCGGCGAGCGGGCAGGCAGGTGCTTTGCCCGGCCGCTAGCTCCGCCCCAGCCATGCTCCGCCCGGCCACGAGCTCGCTCACCCTCGGAATTGCTCGCTACGGAGGCCATCACCCTCACCCCGTCCACACCCGGCCACGAGCTCCTCTCCGCTCCGTCGAGGGTGGCCACGACACGCAGGGCGAGCAGGCGGGGAGGCAACCGCGTGGTGGGGAGAGAGAAGAGGCAAGTGCGTGGAGGGAGCACGTGGGTGGGCCAGCGCCCACAAAGTGAGTTATTAACAGGAGAGAGACGCTGGCTGGTGGGCCAGCGCCCACAAAAAGGCGAGATTAGGCCTCCCAGGAGCCCCCCAGTGCGCTGGGTGTGGTATGGGGTTGCCGGCGGGAATTTTTGCTCTTACCGGCGAAAAACAGCGAGTTGGGGGCCTGACTGGGGCGGTTTTTGCCCGCCGGCGCCCAAAAAGTGGCTTGGGGAGGCTTCTTGGGGGGACTAGTGGAGATGCCCTAACAGCCCTACGTCTCGGTGGTCAATTGGATTATATGTGTGATGTTACAGGTGGTGCGAACCCTTGTGCCAGAGGAGGAGGGTGGCTTATATAGAGTTCGCCAGGACCTCTCCCGCCCTCCATTACAAGGAAGTTAATGTACATAAAGTGGTGGCGTTACTGGTAACACCAGCCTTAAGTGTTGTCAGTGACCTTAAAGACTACGGAGTGAATGCGTGTCCGTTGCATGCTGAGTGACTCCTGGTCTTCGGGAGGTCGAGTGATTCTCTTGTTGGTCGAGTGACAGTACGTAAGGAGACTCCCGAGTGACAAGATGTAGAGTGGATTGCACTCGACCTCTTCGACCGGGGGTCTCTTGGCGTCTCTTGACTTTCTTGCCTTCTTGGGTAATGACCTTGGGTAGGACATATAGGTCAGGCCTATGACCCTACCCCAGGTCTGTATCCTCATCAGTAGCCCCCGAATGGATTAAGGTTCGAGTGGAAGTTAGGTTGGAGTTGAACTTGTTCTGACTCTTATGCCTTCGCGAGCGTTTTCTGCAAGATGGAAAACTCGCCTTGGTACTTCAGCGTCGACTCAGTCGCCTTGATCCATTCAGAGAGTAGTCGACTGAACTTGTGACGTCATTTGTCGAGTGTTGTATTGGAATGCAGGATCTTGGGCGTGATTGAGTGCTGCACATCCCGGATTTCGCGGGATACGAAATTTCGAGAAAGCGCGCGGGACGGGGAGTGCCGAAACGGGCAGAGCGGATAAACAATGATGCCTCGATTTCTGCGCCTCCTTTTTCGCCACGTACGCTGCGCACGACTATTGCGGGATTTGACATGATTGCCTGGTCCCATGCGTCAGTCACTCGGAAGTGGCCCTTTATAAGGTGACGGGACCGAGGCGTCTGCACTGCGCACACCCTTTCCTTCTTCTTCCTCCTCCGCTTCTCCGTCGCGCCCAGCTCTTCCGTTTCGATGCCGCCGCTTCGTCGCCATGGTGAAGGACAAGACGGCGGTGCTAGAACACGCAAAGAAGACGAAGGGGGTGGCGAAGGGCAAGAAGCAGCAACGCGGGTCATCGTCGCCCGCGGGGCTGCCGCCGGGCTGCATCCAGGGCGATTGGATCCAGTCTTCGATTTGGCAGGAGGATCTGGACGAGCTGGCGAAGTCTGGGCTAATCGCCAAGGGAGCGGCAAGGATGCCGGAGGGGGAGATGAATCCCCAGCCTCGACCGGGTGAGTGCAGTCTGCTCGCCACCCACGTCGACCGCTGTTTTTCGCTTCCTCCGCATCCTTTCTTTCGGGGGTTCTTGAACTTTTTCGGCACTCAACTCCACCATTTTTCTCCTAACACCATCACGTATTTGGCCGCCTTTGTGTCGATGTGTGAAAATTTCCTCGGGTGTCGACCGCACTGGGGTCTTTTCAAACACATCTTCACCATCCGATCTCAGTCGGTCAAAAAGGCGAAGTCGAGTGACTCAAAGGCCAATGTCATCCAGATGTGTGGGGGTTTAGGCATCCAGAAAAGGCATAGGAGCTCTTTCCCCGCCATGACACTCCCTGAATCAGTTAGAGGCTGGCAGTCGACCTGGTTCTACTGTCAGGACTAGGCAGCTCTAGGTCAGTCGACAGTCCTCCCTCACTTCACATTCGACCGCGTCCAAACTCCTTCTCCACTCAAAGTGACCGCGGCTGAGAATGTGGAGACGAAGATGCTGGTAGAGAAACTGGTTCAGCTTATCAATGAGGGTGTTACCGGCCTGGACCTGCTGGAAGTGTTCCTCAGTCGACGCATCCAGCCCCTCCAGGCCCGTGATTATCCCATGTGGCTGCACTCTGGACCTGAAGACATCGCTCGGGTCCATCCAGAGGAAGTGTCATCCGAGACTGTGGCCATGTGGTTGAGGAATATCATAGGCAATCAGGACAATCCCAGGGGATCCAGGCGAGTTATTCCTTTCAGAGACAACAACCCACCCGACAAGGTATGCCTTTTTGTTCCGACTGCTTGGCGCATAAATTCCGACTGTATTCGATGTCGACTGATTCTTTCTTGACTTCTCATCTTGTAGGTCTTCACTGAAATGTACTCAATGCCCAACGGTGAACAAGCCCTAGAGCAAGGCCAGGAGGAGGATGTTGGGGAACGTAGTAATTTCAAAAAATTTCCTACGCACACGCAAGATCATGGTGATGACATAGCAACGAGAGGGGAGAGTGTTGTCCACGTACCCTCGTAGACCGTAAGCGGAAGCGTTAGCACAACGCGGTTGATGTAGTCGTACGTCTTCACGATCCGACCGATCCAAGCACCGAACGTACGGCACCTCCGAGTTCAGCACACGTTCAGCTCGATGACGATCTCCGGGCTCCGATCCAGCAAAGCTCCGGAGATGAGTTCCGTCAGCACGACGGCGTGGTGACGATGATGATGTTCTACCGGCGCAGGGCTTCGCCTAAACTCCGCGACGATATGACCGAGGTGGAATATGGTGGAGGGGGGCACCGCACACGGCTAAGGAACGATCCATAGATCAACTTGTGTGTCTATGGGTGCCCCCCGCCCCCGTATATAAAGGAGCCAGGGGGGAGGAGGCGGCCGGCCAAGGAGGGCGCGCCAAGGGGGGAGTCCTACTCCTACCGGGAGTAGGACTCCCTTCTTTCCTAGTTGGAGTAGGAGAAGGGGGGAAAGAGGAGGAAGAGGGGAAGGAAAGGGGGGGCGCCGCCCCCCTTCCCTTGTCCTATTAGGACTAGGAAGGGGAGGGGCGCGCGGCCCCCTCCTGCCTCCTTCCCTCTTCTCCCTCAAGGCCCATGTAGGCCCAATAACCCCCCGGGGGGTTCCGGTAACCTCAAGGTACTCCGGTAAAATGCCAATTTCACCCGGAACACTTCCGATGTCCAAACATAGGCTTCCAATATATCAATCTTTATGTATCGACCATTTCGAGACTCCTCGTCATGTCCGTGATCACATCCGGGACTTCGAACAAACTTCGGTACATCAAAACTTATAAACTCATAATAAAACTGTCATCGTAACGTTAAGCGTGCGGACCCTACGGGTTCGAGAACTATGTAGACATGACCTAGAACTATTCTCGGTCAATAACCAATAGCGGGACCTGGATGCCCATATTGGTTCCTACATATTCTACGAAGATCTTTATCGGTCAAACCGCATAACAACATACGTTGTTCCCTTTGTCATCGGTATGTTACTCGCCCGAGATTCGATCGTCGGTATCCAATACCTAGTTCAATCTCGTTACCGGCAAGTCTCTTTACTCATTACGTAATGCATCATCTCGTAACCAACTCATTGATCACATTGCTTGCAAGGCTTATAGTGATGTACATTACCGAGAGGGCCCAGAGATACCTCTCCGACAATCGGAGTGACAAAACCTAATCTCGAAATACGCCAACTCAACATGTACCTTCGGAGACACCTGTAGTACTCCTTTATAATCACCCAGTTACGTTGTGACGTTTGGTAGTACCCAAAGTGTTCCTCCGGTAAACGGGAGTTGCATAATTCTCATAGTTACAGGAACATGTATAAGTCATGAAGAAAGCAATATCAATATACTAAATGATCAAGTGCTAGGCTAACGGATTGGGTCATGTCAATCACATCATTCTCCTAATGATGTGATCCCATTAATCAAATGACAACACATGTCTATGGTTAGGAAACATAACCATCTTTGATTAATGAGCTAGTCAAGTAGAGGCATACTAGTGACTATATGTCTGTCTATGTATTCACACATGTATCATGTTTCCGGTTAATACAATTCTAGCATGAATAATAAACATTTATCATGATATGAGGAAATAAATAATAACTTTATTATTGCCTCTAGGGCATATTTCCTTCAGAGGAGGCCAGTGCAGATGAGAGCGGCGAATGGGAGTCTTTGGACGGAGAGGATGAGGAGGAGAGCGAGGAGTCGGACGACGAGGAAGAGGTCGACTCACCCCTGCATTCCGAGTGCCGATCCAAGCAACATCACGACCCGACGGGCGGGCGCGGGAAGAGCGTGGCTCCGAGTACTCATGCTCAGAAGCGCACTCGGACGTCAACTCCGGAACCGACAGAGAAGACCGCCAAGCAGCTCAAGGTTGCCCCTCCTAAGACTCGTAAGACTTTGCCGCGGATCAAGATGGACGTCCCAGTGGCTTCGGGGTGAGTAACACACTTGTGCTTATACATACTGACTGACCTTTCTGTTCTGACCGATTGGGTTGTGCATCTTTCCAGACCCACCTCTGCTGCTACTGACATGGATGTCGATAAGGCCCCAGGAGACAAGGAGGCCACCTCCTGAGCTGGTAAGTCTATTCAACCAAGTTCCCTTTAGCCGAGTGGGTGGTCAATCGGCTGAAAATTTGATACTTCTCTCTTTCTGTAGCTCCGCAAGAGATCGTTGTGCTTCCTGATGCCGAAGAAGAAGAAGCGCCTCTACAGGAGAGGAGGAAGAAGAGTGGAGGCTCAAGCAGGAGGAGGCTTGAAATCCAAGTCCCTCAGTCGACACCGGCGCTTGAGGCGGTGGTCGAACGTTCCGAAGGGCCGGTTCGGACCAACGTCACATTCGCCAACCCGCTGACGACTGATCGTCCGTCAGGGTCGACTGCACAGACACCTGCTGTACCGGTGCAACTCCACTCGTCCAACCCGGTCACTGCTTCGACCACCCTGGAGCCATCACTCTTCGCTACGTATTAAACTCCAGACGACTCGTCGGGCACCGCTAGGGAAGCTCTTCGTCAGGTGAACCTTGTCATGGAATAGGTGAAAGTGATGCATGAGGCTAGCCAGGTAGCTTACAACGCCAGCACTGCCCTTCTGACCAATGTTCAGGTTAGCAAAATTCCGACTGAACTATTGATTGTTGCTTTATATCTGATCACCCACTGGGTGTTTCTTCGTTTAGATTGTAGGAAATCTTCAACTCCGCTCGCCTCGAGCTGAGTCTCAGTAAACTGTTCGAATCAGTGGGGGCACGCTGAGTGCACCCACTGGGTGTAGTCCTCGAGACCACGGTCGACTGCTGGCAGTCGACTGAGGTCTAATGATGTATCTCTCTTTTTTTTTGAACTCACGCTGGGCAACCCTTGCTGAGTATTGATCTGATTCAGTGGGGGAATGCTAAGTGCACCCACTGGGTGTAGTCCACGAGACTACTGTTGAATATTTGATTCGGTAGTAGTCTTAGAGTAATTTTTCTCCGTCACTGTCTCTTATTTCTGTCGACTGACATGTCTCTCTTGTTGGCTGCGGAGGTCTTGTGATCTTGGAGCTCGGCTCACCGAGTTAAAGAAGAAGCATATCAGCGTTGAACTTGACCTTGAACTCGTGAAGAAGAATCTCAAGACTGCTCAAGAAGAAACGGCCATCATGGGAGGTAATCATTCGGCTATTTTGTCTGCTTTGTAGTTTGCACTCCGCACTGGTTTTTCTTTCAGTCTCTTTGAACCGAGTGGTTTCACACAAGCAGATGTGCGAAGTGAAAATCGCCAACTTCAGTCTCGTCTGAAGAGTGTTGTTTCTTTAGAGAGGATGAAGGAGGATTTGGAGAAGGACCTGGACCTTGCCGCTGCTCAGAAGGAAGCACGTGAGAAGACGAAGCTTGCGGACCAGAAGCTGGCTTCAATCGGCAAATTGGAGGAGGAGAACACGAAGTTCAAGGCCACCATCTCGGAAGCTAACCAGGAAGTTGAGCAGCTGAGGAAGGACAAGGAGAACCTGACCACAGAAGTCGGCGGCCTCAGAGCCAAGACAGACAAGCTGGAGTCTTATCTGGAACAACTTGCTACGAAACTTGTTCTGAAGCTTGAAGGTATGATCATTCGACTAGTCAATTTGTCATCGACTAAACTTTGTTGTCATGCTGTCGACTCATCGTTTTTCCCAATGAGACAGAACTGTGTTAGGACTTCGAAGCTGAAACTGGGCGGGCCGAGACGGGTCTCGACCCCATCAATTGTCCCGTGAAAGATGACGTTGCAATGAATCTGCTGTGATTGGAGTCGCGCTTGGATGGTGCAGTTGCTTATCTGGCTCAACTGAAGGCGGCGATGACCCAAGTGGATGCTGAACTCTGGCCTCAGGCGGAGCTGTCTCAAGACCTTGAGTCCCTGATGACTCGACTTAACCAGATTCCAGGCCGAGTGCAAGAGTGGAATAAATCTTCCGCTCGCTGTGGTGCCGATGTCGCCTTATCGTTGGTCTGAGTGTACTACAAGGAGGTTAAGGAAGACAAGCTGGCAGCTCTCAAAGTAGCAAATACTAAGAAGCACTCCTTCCAGACCTTCATGGACACCTTCCTCGAGGCAGCCACTCGCATCGCCGACAGCATCGACCTCGATAGCTTCTGCGATCCGGCCAGTCCTTCTCCCGCCGAGTGATTAAAAAAACATTATGCTTCATCTTTATTTGCCTCAGAATGCCGAGTGATTTTGTAACCCTTAAAACTCCTTCGGGCCTGGTGTCCGAGCACTTTATTCTGCGGTTAGGAATCTTTGGATTTATCTTCGAATATATTGCGTTTGTTTTTGAGTGAAATTCGTTTATCTCTCGGATTTGTCTTTGTTTGCTTGATGCAGCTTCTGGAGAAGAGTCACCAGTCAACTGATCGGACGATCCTTGAGCAGCATTGATTAGCTCATCAGCAAGGCACTCAGCAATGATCTTGACGTTCCTATCAACCGATTGGACGATCTTTGAGCAGCATTGATAAGCTCATCAGCAAGGCACTCAGCAATGGTCTTGACGTTCCTGTCAACCGATTGGGCGATCCTTGAGCAGCATTGATCATCTCATCGGCAAGGCACTCAGCAATTGGAGGGCGGGAGAGGACCTGGCGAACTTGAGCGAGTACTGGACTGCAGCTAAGCCTCCGAGTGGGATGATTGCTCAATACTCGCTAGGGTTTTTCAAACTTAGGCGAGTTCTGGACTGCAGCTAAGCCCCCCGAGTGGGAGGGTTGCTCACCACTCGGTAGGATTTTTCAAACTTAGGCGAGTACTGGACTGCAGCTAAGCCCCCGAGTGGGAGGATTGCTCCCTACTCGGTAGGGTTTTTCAAACTTAGGCGAGTTCTGGACTGCAGCTAAGCCCCCCGAGTGGGAGGATTGCTCACCACTCGGTAGGATTTTTCAAACTTAGGCGAGTACTGGACTGCAGCTAAGCCCCCGAGTGGGAGGATTGCTCACCACTCGGTAGGGTTTTGCAAACTTAGGCGAGTATTGGACTGCAGCTAAGCCCCCGAGTGGGAGGATCGCTCGCCACTCGGTAGGATTTTTTCAAACTTAGGCGAGTACTGGACTGCAGCTAAGCCCCCGAGTGGGAGGATCGCTCGCCACTCGGCATGATTTTTCAAACTTAGGTGAGTATTGGACTGCAGCTAAGCCCCTGAGTGGGAGGATTGCTCACCACTCGATAGGATTTTTTCAAACTTAGGCGAGTACTGGACTGCAGCTAAGCCCCCGAGTGGGAGGATTGCTCCCCACTCGGTATGATTTTTCAAACTTAGGTGAGCACTGGGCTGCAGCTAAGCCTTCGAGTGGGAGGATTGCTCTCACAATCTCGTCCTTCTTCTTGACGGTTCAACCCCGGGGGGGGGGGGGGTCATGGCTGACCCGTATCGTTTGATGGGACTTTTTAAACTTAGGCGAGTACTGGACTGCAGCTAAGCCTCCGAGTGAGAGGCAGACTCACCACTCGGCAGGATTTTTATATTACATAGCGAGTACTAGACTGCAGCTAAGCCTTCGAGTGAGAGGCAGACTCACCACTTGGCAGGATTTTTATTACTTAGGCGAAACGGATTCGCGGCTAAGCCCCCGAGTGAGAGGCAAACTCACCACTCGGCAGGATTTTTATTACTTAGGCGAAACGGATTCGCGGCTAAGCCCCTGAGTGAGAGACAGACTCACCACTCGGCAGGATTTATATGTTACTTAGGCGAAATGGATTTGCGTCTAAGCCTCCGAGTGAGAGACAGACTCACCACTCAGCAGGGTTTTTAAAACATGTAAAAACTGAACAACAATCATTCGGAAGACTGTAAAATCATGTCTTTTGATAATCAAACTAAAACGGTACTTCTTATTACATCTCATCAGTTCTAAATACTTAAGAGTAAAAAGGGCGGAGCAAATCTGCATTCGAGGCATGTGGCTCATCTTTATTATGCTCGATGTTGAAGAGACGATACGCTCCATTGTGGAGCACTTTGGTGACGATGAAAGGGCCTTCCCAAGCAGGAGCGAGCTTGTGAGGTCTCTGCCGGTCCACTCGAAGAACCAGGTCTCCTTCTTGAAATGCCCGACCCCTCACATTTCTGGCATGAAATCAACGCAAGTCTTGCTGATAAAGGGTCGACCGGATCAAAGCCATCTCTCATTCATCTTCTAGGAGATCGACTGCATCTTGCCGAGCTTGCTCTGCTTCTTCCTCTGAGAAGAGTTCAACTCGAGGCGCGTTGTGGAGCAAATCACTAGGGAGCAGGGCTTCGGCTCCGTAGACTAGGAAGAATGGAGTCCTTCCAGTCGACCGGTTAGGGGTTGTCCTTGATGACCCGCAAGTATACGGGATAGTTGTAGCCTCTTTCTATAAGTAAGAGTGTCGAACCCAACGAGGAGCTAAAGGTAGAACAAATACTCTCTCAAGTCCTATCGGCCACTGATATGACTCTACACACGCTTGACGTTCGCTTTACCTAGAACAAGTATGAAACTAGAAGTACTTTGTAGGTGTGATAGGATAGGTTTGCAAGATAATAAAGAACGCGTAAATAAAAGCTAGGGGCTGTTTAGATAAAGATGCAATAAAGTAAATATAGCGAGTGTGGAAAAGTGGTGGTAGGAGTTGTGAAATTGTCCCTAAGCAATTGACTATGTTACTAGACCGGTAATCACTATTGCAATTCTATTTGAGGGAGAGGCATAAGCTAACATATTTTCTCATCTTGGATCATATGCACTTATGATTGGAACTCTAGCAAGCATCCTCAACTACTAAAGATTCATTAAGGTAAAACCCAACCATAGCATTAAAGTATCAAGACCCCTTTTATCCCATACGCAAACAACCTACTTACTCGGGTTTGTGTTTGAGTCACTCACGCAACCCACCGTAAGCAAATCATAAACATATTGCAAACCCAACAGCGGGAATCCCTCACGCTTGCGCTACACGGAGGGCACAATAGGACAACACCAATAATAAAACATGCAACTCACAACCAATCATAGCAATTCATCAATCACCGATAGGACAACAGAAATCTACTCAGACATCATAGGATGCCAACACATAATTGGAAAATAATATGAAGCATAAAGCACCATGTTCAAGTAGAGGGTATAGGGGGTTGAGGGAGAGTGGACCGCTGAATATAGATGGGGGAAGGTGATGGAGACGTTGGTGGAGATGATGGAGGTGTTGGTGTAGATCGCGGTGATGATGATGGCCCCCGGCGGCGTTCCGGCGCCACCGGAAGAAAGGGGGAGAGGGCCCCCCTTCTTATTATTCTTCCTTGACCTCCTCCCTAGATGGGAGAAGGGTTCCCCTCTGGTCCTTGGCTCCCATGGCGTGGGAGGGGCGAGAGCCCCTCCGAGATTGGATCTATCTCTCTGTTTCTGCGTTCTCAGATTCTACCCCTTCACCGTTTCTTAAATATCCGGAGATCCGTAACTCCGATTGGGGTGAATCTTTCGCCCAGATCTTTCTCATAAAATTAGCTCTCTTGCGCCAAAAGAAGAGCGTCAACTGCCTTACGGGGGGCCCAGGAGAGTCCAGAGCGCGCTTGCCTCCCTGGGGCGCGCCCCCTATCTCCTGGCCCCCTCGGGCACCGTCTCGCATTGATTTTACTTCTGAAAAATCACAAATATTCCAAAAAAAATCTCCGTCTGTTTTTATCCCGTTTGGACTCCATTTGATATTGGATTTCTGCGAAACAAAAAACATGCAACAGACAGGAACTGGCACTGGGCACTGGATCAATATGTTAGTCCCAAAAAATAGTATAAAAAGCTGCCTAAAGTATATGAAAGTTGCAGAATATTGGCATGGAACAATCAAAAATTATAGATACGACGAAGATGTATCAGCATCCCTGATATGTCTCCAACGTATCTACTTTTCCAAACACTTTTGCCCTTGTTTTGGACTCTAACTTGCATGATTTGAATGAAACTAACCCGGACTGACGCTATTTTCAGCAGAACTGCCATGATGTTGTTTTATGTGTAGAAAAGAAAAGTTCTCAAAATGTCCTGGAAATCCACGGAGGCACTTTTCAGAATTAATAAGAATTTTTGTTGAAAGAATCAAGGCCAGGGGGCCCACGGGCTGTCCACGAGACAGGGGGGCGCCCACCCCCTAGGGCGCGCCCTCCTATCTCGTGGGCCCCCTAGCCCTCCTCCGACCTCAACTCCTACTCCATATATACCGTCTCTGGGAGAAAAAAATCAAGGAAAAAGTTTCACCGCGTTTTACGACACGGAGCTGCCGCCAAGCCCTAATCTCTCTCGGGAGGGCTGATCTGGAGTCTGTTCGGGGCTCCGGAGAGGGGGATTCGTCGCCGTCGTCATCACCAACCATCCTCCATTACCAATTTTATGATGCTCACCGCCGTGCGTGAGTAATTCCATCGTAGGCTTGCTGGACGGTGATGGGATGGATGAGATTTACCATGGAATCAAGTTAGTTTTGTTAGGCTTTGATCCCTAGTATCCACTATGTTCTGAGATTGATGTTGCTATGACTTTGCTATGCTTAATGCTTGTCACTAGGGCCCGAGTGCCATGATTTCAGATCTGAACCTATTATGTTTTCATGAATATATGTGTGTTCTTGATCTTATCTTGCAAGTCTATAGTCACCTATTATGTGTTATGATCCAACAACCCCGAAGTGACAATAATCGGGATACTTCTCAGTGATGACCGCAGTTTGAGGAGTTCATGTATTCACTATGTGTTAATGCTTTGTTCCGGTTCTCTATTAAAAGGAGGCCTTAATGTCCCTTAGTTTCCGCTAGGACCCCGCTGCCACGGGAGGGTAGGACAAAAGATGTCATGCAAGTTCTTTTCCATAAGCACGTATGACTATTTACGGAATACATGCCTACATTACATTGATGAATTGGAGCTAGTTCTATATCACCCTATGTTATAACTATTGCATGAGGAATCGCATCCGGCATAATTATCCATCGCTGATCCATTGCCTACGAGCTTTTCACATATTGTTCTTCACTTATTTACTTTTCCGTTGCTACTGTTACAACTACTACAAAAACCCAAAAACATTTATCTTTACTTTTGCTACCGTTACCATTACTATCATACCACTTTTGCTACTAAACACTTTGCTGCAGATACTAAGTTATCCAGGTGTGGTTGAATTGACAACTCAACTGCTAATACTCAAGAATATTCTTTGGCTCCCCTTGTGTCGAATCAATAAATTTGGGTTGAATACTCTACCCTCGAAAGTTGTTGCGATCCCCTATACTTGTGGGTTATCAAGACTAATTTCTGGCGCCGTTGCCGGGGAGCATAGCTCTATTCTCTGAGTCACTTGGGATTTATATCTGTTGATCTCTATGAAGAACTTGAAAGACGATCGAACTACTATTATGCCCTCAACTACGAGGGGAGGTAAGGAACTGCCATCTAGCTCTGCACTAGATTCTCCTTCCGTTATTGGTAGGCTTGCGACACCTAAACCTGCTACTGCTATGAATTCTGATATGTCGCATGTTATTGATGCTGCCACTTCTGCTATGCATGATGAAACTACTTCTGTGCGTGATACTACTCAACCATTAGGTGAATTTATAGATGAACAACTTGCTAGAGTTAGGCGGAATGAAAATATTGAAGAACCTATTATTGATGATAGTGATGATGAGGTCCCCCCCAATGATTATGTATTACCTGTTGTTCCTAAAGGTTATGTTATGCATGAAACAGCTGCTATGGAAATTCTTGCTTGCAATGATAGAAATGATCTTAAGAAATTATTAGCTAAATGGAAGCAGCAGTCTCTTAATGCTAGAATGAAACCTGATCCTGCTTTTGCTACTTCACCTATTTGTGTTACTGATAAGGATTATGAATTCTCTGTTGATCCTGATATTATTACTTTAGTTGAATCTGATCCTTTTTATGGCCTTGAATCTGAAACTGTTGTGGCACATCTTACCAAGCTGAATGATATAGCCACCCTGTTTACTAATGATGAGAAGTCTCGCTATTTATATATCCTTAAGATATTTCTGTTCTCATGAAAGGGTGATGCTAATACTTGGTATAATTCTCTTGCTCCTGGTTGTGTGCGTAGTCCCCAGGATATGATTTATTACTTCTCTGCTAAATATTTCCCTGCGCATAAGAAACAAGCTACCTTGCGGGAAATATATAATTTTGTGCAAATCAAAGAAGAGAGTCTCCCACAAGCTTGGGGGAGGCTTCTCCAGTTACTTAATGCTTTGCCTGATCATCCTCTTAAGAAAAATGAAATACTTGATATCTTTTATAATGGACTAACCGATGCTTCCAAGGACTACTTGGATAGTTGTGCTGGTTGTGTTTTCAGGGAAAGAACAGTCGGCAAAGCTGAAATACTATTGAATAATATGTTGACTAACGAAAATAATTGGACTCTTCCCGAGCCAACTCCTGAGCTTATTCCTAAACCCACTCCGAAGAAGAAAGGTGTTTTATTTCTCAGTCCTGAAGATATGCAAGAGGCAAAGAAATCAATGAAAGAAAAAGCTATTAAAGCTGAAGATGTTAAGAATTTACCACCTATTGAAGAAATACATGGTCTTAATATACCGCCTGAAGAACTACATTGTCTTGATAACCCGACATAGGTAGTAAAGGTAAATTCTCTCTATAGATATGATGAAGTTGAAATACCCTCTACTAAATTTCATAGCCAATGCTTAGATGAATTTGATGACTTTATGGCTAGACAAGAAAGTTTTAATGCTTATGTTGGTAGAGAGTTAAAGAATAATGCTTTCGAGATAGGACGCGTAGGTGATAATCTGGCTAGAGTTAAAGATGAACTTCACCGCGTTAGCAAATATGCTTCTATGGTTGCTACTCAAGATGAGCAAGTACTTAAAGCTCAAAATGAATTGCTTGATGAATTAAATAATAAAAATGACTTTGCTGTTAGAGTAGCTACTAGAACTGGTAGAATGACTCAGGAACCTTTGTATCCTGAAGGCCACCCTAGGAGAATCGAGCAAGATTCTCAGAGAAATAATTTAGAAGCACCTAGTTCTTCTAAAAAGAAGAAAAAGAAAAACGATAGAACTTTGCATGCTTCTAGTAAACCTACTGTAGACACACCTGAGAATCCCAATGATATTTCTATTTTTGATGCTGAAACACAATTAGGTGATGAACATGAACCTGGTGATAATGTTAATGATAATGTTCATGTTGATGCTCAACCTAGCAAAGACAATGATGTGGAGATTGAACTTGTTGTTGATCTTGATAACCCACAATCAAAGAATCAACATTATGATAAGAGAGATTTTGTTGCTAGGAAGCACGGTAAAGAAAGAGAACCATGGGTTCAGAAACCCATGCCCTTTCCTCCTAAACCATCCAAGTCAAAGGATGATGAGGATTTTGAGCGCTTTGCTAAAATGATTAGACCTATTTTCTTACGTATGCACTTAACTGATATGCTTAAAGTAAATCCTTATGCTAAGTATATGAAGGATATCATCACAAATAAAAGAAAGATACCGGAAGATGAAATTTCCACCATGCTTGCTAATTACACTTTTAAGGGTGGAATACCAAAGAAACTTGGAGATCCGGGTGTACCAACTATACCATGCTCTATTAAAAGAAATTATGTTAGAACAGCTTTATGTGATCCTGGAGCCGGTGTTAGTGTTATGCCTCTCTATTTATATCGTAGACTTGAATTGAATAAGTTGACACCTACTGAAATATCTTTGCAAATGGCTGATAAATCAACTGCTATACCTGTCGGTGTTTGTGAGGATGTGCCTGTTGTGGTTGCAAATGTCACTATCTTAACGGACTTTGTTATTCTTGATATTCCTGAGGATGATAGTATGTCTATTATCCTTGGTAGACCTTTTCTTAATACTGCAGGGGCTGTTATTGATTGCAACAAAGGCAATGTCACTTTTCATGTTAATGGTAATGAGCATGCGATACATTTTCCAAGGAAACAATCTCAAGTTCATAGCATCAATTCTATTGAAAAAGTTCCAACTATCATTTTTGGAGGTTTTGAATTTCCTCTCCCTACTGTCAAGAAAAAGTATGATATTCTTATTGTTGGGGATTTTCATATCCCCGTTGAGGTAACTTAGTGTTATTTGAAATTTCTCCGGTTCCGTGTTATTCGGAATGAGTTTGTTAACAAGACTTGATCAACCTTGTTAGTGGGTTCATTTTGATGATAACGAGATGGATGAAACTAGAAGGCACAACCTTTTGTACCCTCTTTTTACTGTCTGTTATTTAGAATAAATAAAGCAAAAATAGTATTATCCGTCTATTTTCTGAATTATCCGTGCATTAAAAAATAGTCCGGAAATAAAAGTGCTCCAAATGCCCTGCAAATTTAGTATGATTTTTTCTGGAATATTTAAAGATTTTAGGCACTGAAAACACTACAGGAGGGCCAAGCACCAGGCCACGAGAGAGGAGGGCGCGCCCCCCCTGTAGGGCGTGCCCTCCTATCTCGTGGGCCCCTGGTGGCCCCCTCCACTTATGCCAGCACCCACACACTTCATCTTCTACCCAAAAAAATCACCATCCAGCTCAAGCCCGAGTTCTAGCTCGTTTTGCTGCGATTTTCGATCTCTTAGCTCAAAGCTCCATTCACAAAACTGCTTTGGGAGATTGTTGCTTGGTATGTGACTCCTCCATTGGTCCAATTAGTTTTTGTTCTAGTGCTTTATTCATTGCAAATTTTTGCTGTATAGGTGACCATGTTCTTGAGCTTGCATGTTAAATTTTTGAGGTCCCAAGCAATTCCAATGCATGATACGGGCTCTAGGCACTTGTAGGAGTAGTTGCTACCAATCTTGTTTAGTTTTATTCACTTTTATTTTGAAGTTACGAAAATTTCAGAAATTTTCAGAAAATGTTAAGGAGGCTCTTTAAAGGCTCTTCTAGCCAAAGCTCTAAGGAAAAACAAGACAAAGAGAAGGAAAAACCCAAGTATAATCTTCCTCGCTTAGCGGAAGTACGGTCTTGTGAATGGCCGTGTGAGGATTTCTTGAAAGAAGCCGGAATTCATGAAGACTTTTATGCTTTAATCGGGACTGCAGGCCTCACCGGTTTCATGAACGACCGAATCGATCAGTATATCTTACTTACCAATACTTTCATGCAAAACTTTTATTATTATCCTAAGAAGTCATCGCCTGCAGTATCATTTCATTTATATGATGAATTCAGAGAAATGTCTTTACGTGATTTTTGCGCGGTATGTAGGATACCTTATGAGGGGGAATTAGAGGAACCCCATCGTGAAGATGTGGATGGCTTCGTTAAAACTATTGCTGTAGAAGAGCCAAAGAAGGGCTCTGAGGCAAAAGTCTCTAGCATACACTTTCCTGTTTTACGCTACTTTGCCATATTTGCTAGTAGATGCTTGATTGGTCGTGGAAATAGTGGAAATTTGAGCGTTCCAGATATTATTATTCTTCAACATGCTTTGCTGGGAGACAACACTTTTAGTATGGGTGCCATCGTTGCTAAACGGCTAACCCTGAATCGTACAAAAGGCCCCATATTTGGAGGTATCTATGTTGCACGTCTTGCTGAACATTTCCAGATACCTATTAGGCACCTTGAGGAGGAGGAGACAAAATTACCTCCTCACATTTTAGATTACATGAGCATGGTAGCACACAAGTTTATTGTTGACAACGAAGAGAAGATGCTATTGTATAGACTTAGATTCAATAAGAAACACTTTGAGTTTATTATTTTGCCTGCACCTCTGTTATTTGACTTGCTTGCAGAAAATCGCCTTGTTACGCCGGAAGCGGTGAACAACCATCTAGCCCAAGCTTTTACTCCAGAACCTGAACCTGAGCCGGAACCTGAGCTGGACCCTTATCGTGCATCATCTGTTCAGTGGGATCCGGAGATGACCAGCCAGTGGTATCCTGATTACACCTCCCACTACACCAGGGAGAGTAGCGGCGGTCCTTGGTATTAAACCAACTTAGGCCAAAATCCTAAGCTTGGGGGAGTACGTATTTCTCACCGACTTTACATTCATGTTCACACACTAGTCGTCGGTGCTCATACTCTTTCATTGTATTATCCATGCTAGTTTAAATTTCTTTTTCTAGTTTTCTTCTTGTGTGTTTGATAAACCTTAAGAAAAAAACCAAAAAAAATAGTTAGTTTAATTTCCATGCTTGTAGTAGAAATTAAAATGAAAACCCAAAAAGATTTCTAGTTCTTCTTCTTACTTGTTGGGAGCTTTCCCGTGTAAATAGTTTTCTTTTCTTTTCTTTACTTTGGGGGTCGAGAAGACCATATTGAAAATGCTTAGTGGCTCTTATATGCATGATTGTTTATTTAATTTAGAGCCATATTACTTGTCTTCTCTCTTGAGTTGAATGCTTGCAGATTCCAGCTTAGTCCAATGCACGTACACTCTTATTATTATACACATCGTTCGGTCGTGGAAGTGAAAGGCAATAATGACGGTATATGATGGACTTATTGGGATGAGAAAAGCTGGTACGAACTCGACCTCTCTTGTTTTTGTAAATATGATGATTCATCGTTCCTGAGTCAGCTATTATGAAGTAAACATATTTGCAATGACATTTAGAGATTATAGTTGCTTGTGCCATGCTTTATTAGCTATGAGTTATAATGGTTTACCTTGCGTGCCAACATGCTATTAGAATGATCATGATGTGGTATGATGGATGGTATCCTCCTTTGAATGTATTAAGTGACTCGACTTGGCACATGTTCACACATGTAGTTGAATCAAATCAACATAGCCTTCATGATATTTATGTTCATGGTAGATTATATCCTACTCATGCTTGTACTCGGTGTAAATTAATTTTAATGCATGTTTACGACTGTTGTCGCTCTCTCAGTTGGTCGCTTCCCAGTCTTTTGCTAGCCTTCACCTGTACTAAGCAGGAACACTGCTTGTGCATCCAAACTACTTAAACCCCAAAGTTGTTCCGTATGAGTCCAGTATACCTTCCTATATGCGGTATTTACCTGCCGTTCCAAGTAAATTTGCATGACTCCAAACCTTCAAATGAAATTCTATTTTGTACGCTCGAGCAGCTCATGTTTCAACTAGGGCTGCCTATATCTTCCATGCTAGGTGGGTTATTCTCAAGAGGAGTGGACTCCGCTCCTCATTCACGAGAAAGGGCCGGTAACCGGGATGCCCAGTCCCATGATCCAAAAAGATCAAAGCAAACCAAAATAATTAAACAAAACTTCCCCAGGGCTATTGTATGTTGGAGGCACTCATTGTTTCGAGCAAGCCATGGATTGATGCTTGTTGGTGGTTGGGGGAGTATAAACCTTTACATTCTGTTTGGGAACTGCCTATAATGCATGTAGTATGGAAGATACAACCATCTCATAGTTGTTGTGTTGACAGCGAAAGTATGCCGCTCAAAATGTTATTCAATCTCTATTTTAAAATCGAGCTCTGTCACCTCTACAAATCCCTGCTTCCCTCTGCGAAGGGCCTATCTATTTACTTTTATGTTGAGTCATCATCCCTTCTTATTAAAAAGCACCCGCTGGAGAGCACACTGTCATTTGCATTCATTATTGTTGGTTTATATTGGGTATGACTTGATTGGATCTCTTTTACCATGAATTACAATGTTTAGTCAGTCCTTGATCTTTAAAGGTGATCTACATTTATATTTTGCGGTCTCAGAAAGGGCTAGCGAGATACCATTTTGTTATATCATGTTGTGATTATTTTGAGAAAGTGTTGTCATCCGAGTTTTATTATTATGGCTCGCTAGCAGATTATGCTATTGATATGAGTAATTGTGAGACCTATGTGTTATTGTTAGTATGGTTAGTTCGTAATATTTGCTGAAACTTGAATGCTGGCTTTTCATGTTTACAACAACAAGAGCAAACAGAGTTTGTAAAAGTTTTTCTTTATCACTTTCAGTTTATCAACTGAATTGCTTGAGGACAAGCAAAGGTTTAAGCTTGGGGGAGTTGATACGTCTCCAACGTGTCTACTTTTCCAAACACTTTTGCCCTTGTTTTGGACTCTAACTTGCATGATTTGAATGAAACTAACCCGAACTGACGTTGTTTTCAGCAGAATTGCCATGATGTTGTTTTATGTGTAGAAAAGAAAAGTTCTCGGAATGTCCTAGAAATCCACGGAGGCACTTTTCAGAATTAATAAGAATTTTTTGCAAAAGAATCAAGGCCAAGGGGCCCACGGGCTGTCCACGAGACAGGGGGGCACGCCCACCCCCTAGGGCGCGCCCTCCTATCTCGTGGGCCCCCTGGCCCTCCTCCGACCTCAACTCCAACTCCATATATACCGTCTCGGGGAGAAAAAAATCAAGGAAAAAGTTTCATCGCATTTTACGACACGGAGCCACCGCCAAGCCCTAATCTCTCTCGGGAGGGCTGATCTGGAATCCGTTCGGGGCTTCACAGAGGGGGATTCGTCGCCGTCGTCATCACCAACCATCCTCCATCACCAATTTCATGATGCTCACCGCCGTGCGTGAGTAATTCCATCGTAGGCTTGATGGACGGTGATGGGTTGGATGAGATTTACCATGTAATTAAGTTAGTTTTGTTAGGGTTTGATCCCTAGTATCCACTATGTTCTGAGATTGATGTTGCTATGACTTTGCTATGCTTAATGCTTGTCACTAGGGCCCGAGTGCCATGATTTCAGATCTGAACCTATTATGTTTTCATGAATATATGTGTGTTCTTGATCCTATCTTGCAAGTCTATATTCACCTATTATGTGTTATAATCCAACAACCCTGAAGTGACAATAATCGGGATACTTCTCGGTGATGACCGCAGTTTGAGGAGTTCATGTATTCACTATGTGTTAATGCTTTGTTCCGGTTCTCTATTAAAAGGAGGCCTTAATATACCTTAGTTTCCGCTAGGACCCCGCTGCCACGGGAGGGTAGGACAAAAGATGTCATGCAAGTTCTTTTCCATAAGCACGTATGACTATTTACGGAATACATGCCTACATTACATTGATGAATTGGAGCTAGTTCTATATCACCCTATGTTATAACTATTGCATGAGGAATCACATCCGGCATAATTATCCATCACTGATCCATTGCCTACGAGCTTTTCACATATTGTTCTTCGCTTATTTACTTTTCTGTTGCTACTGTTACAACTACTACAAAAACCCAAAACATTTATCTTTACTTTTGCTACCGTTACCATTACTATCATACCACTTTTGCTACTAAACACTTTGCTGCAGATACTAAGTTATCCAGGTGTGGTTGAATTGACAACTCAACTGCTAATACTCAAGAATATTCTTTGGCTCCCCTTGTGTCGAATCAATAAATTTGGGTTGAATACTCTACCCTCGAAAGCTGTTGCGATCCCCTATACTTGTGGGTTATCAATCCCCAAGCTTAATTCCTGATCGTCCTCGAGTAGGTAAATGATAAAAAGATAATTTTTGATGTGGAATGCTACCTAGCATAATCTTGATCATATGTCTAATCATGGCATGAATATTAAGACACGAGTGATTCAAAGCAATAGTCTATCATTTGACATAAAAAATGATAATACTTTGAGCGTACCAATAAAGCAATCATGTCTTTTCAAAACAACAAGGCCAAAGCAAGCTTATCCCTACAAAATCATATAGTTTGGCCATGCTTCATTTTCGTCACACAAAATGCCCCCATCATGCACAACCCCGATGACAAGCCGAGCAATTGATTCATACTTTTTAACGTGCTTCAGCTTTTTCAACCCTCACGCAATATATGAGCGCAAGCCATGGATATAGCACTATAGGTGGAATAGAATATAATGATGGAGGTTATGTGGAGAAGACAAAAAAGGAGAAAGTCTCACATCGACGCGGCTAATCAACGGGCTATGGAGATGCCCATCAATTGATGTCAATGCGAGGAGTAGGGATTGCCATGCAACGGATGCACTAAGAGCTATAAGTGTATGCAAGCTCAAACTGAAAACTAAGTGAGTGTGCATCCAACTTGCTTGCTCATGAAGACCTAGGGCATTTGAGGAAGCCCATCGTTGGAATATACAAGCCAAGTTCTATAATGAAAATTCCCACTAGTATATGAAAGTGACAATATAGGAGACTCACTATATGAAGAACATGGTGCTACTTTGAAGCACAAGTGTGGAAAAAGGATAGTAACATTGCCCCTTTTTATTTATTATTATTTTTTTCTTTTTTTCTTTGGCCCTTTTTTTGCCTTTCTTTTTTTTTATTTTTTTGTTTTTCTTTTTTTATGGGGCAATGTTCTATAATGATGATCATCACACTTTTATTTACTTACAACTCGATATTACAACTCGATACTGGAACAAAGATATGACTCTATATGAATGCTTCCGGCGGTGTACCGGGATGTGCAATGATCTAGCGTAGCAATGACATCAAAAAAACGGACAAGCCATGAAAACATCATGCTAGCTATCTTACGATCATGCAAAGCAATATGACAATGAATGCTCAAGTCATGTATATGATGATGATGAAAGTTGCATGGCAATATATCTCGGAATGGCTATGGAAATGCCATGATAGGTAGGTATGGTGGCTGTTTTGAGGAAGATATAATGAGGCTTATGTGTGATAGAGTGTATCGTATCACGGGGTTTAGATGCACCAGCGAAGTTTGCACCAACTCTTGAGGTGTGAAAGGGCAATGCACGGTACCGAAGAGGCTGGCAATGATGGAAAGGTAAAAGTGCGTATAATGCATGGACTCACGTTAGTCATAAAGAACTCATATACTTATTGTAAAAGTTTATTAGCCCTCGAAGCAAAGTACTACTACGCATGCCCCTAGGGGGATAGATTGGTAGGAAAAGACCATCGCTCGTCCCCGACCGCCACTCATAAGGAAGACAATCAAAGAAACACTCCATGCTTCAAATTTGTCACACAACGGTTACCATACGTGCATGCTACGGGACTTGCAAACCTCAATACAAGTGTCTCTACAATCCACAACCACCCACTAGCATGACTCTAATATCACCACCTTATATCGCAAAACTATTGCAAGGAATCAAACATATCATATTCAGTGATCCACAAGTTTATGTAGGATTTTATGAATAACCATGTGATTGACCAATTCCTATCATCTCTCTAAATAGATATAAGTGAAGCAAGAGAGTTTAATTCTTTCTACAAAAGATATGCCCATGCTCTAACAAATATAAGTGAAGCAGAAGAGCATTCTACAAATGGCGGTTGTCTATGTGAAGAGAAACAAGCAATCCACACTTCAAATGATATAAGTGAAGCACATGAAGCATTCTACAAAGCCATACTCAAAAGATTTAAGTGAAGTGCAATGAGCATTCTATAAATCAACCAAGGACTATCTCTTACCAACATGGTGCATAAAAGAAAAAGAAAAACTAAACGCAAAAGACGCTCCAAGACTTGCACATAATGCACGAACGAAACGAATTCGAAAACATACCGATACTTGCTGAAGAAAGAGGGGATGCCTTCCGGGGCATCCCCAAGCTTAGACGCTTGAATCTCCTTGAATATTTACTTGGGGTGCCTCGGGCATCCCCAAGCTTGAGCTCTTGCCTCTCTTCCTTTTCCTCATATCGAGACATCCTCGATTAGACACTACATCCACACAAAAGTTCAATAGAAAACTCGGTAAGATCCGTTAGTATAATAAAGCAAATCACCACTCTAACTACTGTTGCAAACCAATTCATATCTTGTTTTTGCATTGTGTCTACTGTAATATAGCTTTTCCATGGCTTAATCCACTGATATAAATTGATAGTTTCATCAAAACAAGTAAACTATGCATCAAAAACAGAATCTGTCAAAAACAGAATAGTCTGTAGCAATCTGAACATCCACCATACTTATGGTACCCCACAAATTCTACAATAATTAGGAAAAAAATAAAGGTTATATAGAAAGACAGTGCAAAAGGAATCAGAACCAATTGACATTGCAGTTAAAAACGTAAAATCACGCACTACAGACAAAGTTTCTGTCCTGCACCGTACAAACCAACAAGCATTGTAAACATCCTAAAGGCAAACCTTGGCACATTATTTTTATAATACAATGGAATTATACAAGGGGATAATTATTTTTGATGAAAAGTTTCTGTAATCAAGATTCACAAAGTTTCCGTGAGCATGAACAAAGTTCAAGGCTAGCTCCCACTTCAACAATGCTTGTCTTTCTCACTTTCACTTTCCTTTTTGAAAAGTTTTAGGTTCCCCTCTTTATTTTTGTTTTTAAACTACTCCCTCCGTCTAGGTGTGTAAGTCATCTTACGAAAACGAAATAATCCCAAAACACTTAGGCGCGGTGCATTAACTTCTATCTCGTTTCTTGTTTCTTGACATATCAACCAATAAGAGAGGAGGGTGTGCATTCTTTTAATGACTTGAGACTATCAAACACGACATGCAGTGGTTAGTTCATTGCATGCAATACTATTAATTAGCAAATAAACATTAACATCTCTCGTTTTCCCCTCCTCCTTGGTCATGGTGCACAGCCTAAGATGACTTACTCACCTAGACGGAGGGAGTATATGAAAGCACTCAACAGAAATAAATGACTCTCTAAAACTTCCGGGTTGTCTCCCTGGCAACGCTTTCTTTAAAGCCATTAAGCTAGGCATATAGTGCTCAAGTAAAGGATCCACCCAGATCCCAAGGTATATCAAAGCCAATTTTAATTAACAATGATTTGTAATTTAATAGTGAGAACAACATAACATATATCATGCAACAACAAAGTCTAACTCTCTTCCTATGCATCGGCATGTCATAAAAGAACAATTCGTGCACATATAGTAAAGGCCAATGCATAGTATAAACAGTTTCTTGCAATTCTATCGTATTGGAAACATAGAGAAGCGGAGATATAGTTCCTCTCTCATAATAATTGCAAGTAGGAGCAGCAAGCACATGCATATTACATTCATCAAAATCATCATATGCAATGGTAAAAGGCAACCCATCAATATAATCCTTAATAAGCACAAACTTCTCCGATAAAGTGTGGTAGGGAGAATTCCAAAAGATAATAGGACTATCATACATGGGTGCAGTAGCAACAATCTCATGTTTAACATAAGGAACTATAGCAAGTTCATCTCCATAAGCATAATTCATATTGGCATCTTGGCCACAAGCATAGCAAGCATCATCAAAAAGGGATATTTTAAACAAATTCAAGGGATCATAGCAATCATCATAGCAATCATCCTTCGGTAAGCACAAAGGGGAATTAAATAATGTATGAGTTGGAGGGTTACTCTCATTAGAAGGTGGGCACGGGTAGCTAATCCGCTCTTCCTCCTTTTGTTCTTTGCTCTCCTTATCATCTTTTTCATCCAATGAGCTCACAGTTTGATCAATTTCTTCTTCCATAGCTTCCTGCAAAATATTAGTCTCTTCTTGGACAGCGGAGACTTTCTCAATAAATGCATTAATATAGTAATTGTATTCATAATTTTCATAGCAATATCTAAGTATAGCAAGATTTTCAGGCCTATAAGCATCATCATCTAAAGCTTCATACTTTTCAAACAAAGATTCAATTTCATAAGCAGCCTTAAAAGCAACAAATTCTTCTATTTGTTCCATATCATAGTAATCATATATACCATTAGCATAAGAAGCTAAGGTTTCATTATCATTAAATTTGCATGAAAAGGGAAGGTGTGGAGCCTCCATCCTAGAGCAACAAGTAATATCATATCTCAAGCATAGATTCCAGGCATACCAACGCAACATAATAAATTGATCCCATAATAGTAACTCTTTTTGTGTCGAGCGATAATCCCTAAAGTATTCACGTTGATCCAACGTGTCTCCCATTATAAAGTTGAATGGGGTTTTCTCAGGATTATCAAAGTAGTACATAATATCTTTCGCATAATGAGAATCGAGGGTTTTAGAAGTTACCCCATCTCCATGAGTAGCAAGTACACCTAATTTTTTTGGTTTTTTGTGTTCCATATCCATAACTAAGGATAGAGAACAACTTAGAACAGCAAATAAAAATTACTTAGTGATAAAGCACACAAGCACACACGAGAATATTCACCCCACGCTATGACTCCCCGGCAACGGCGCCAGAAAAAGGTATTGATGACCAACAAGTATACGGGATAGTTGTAGCCTCTTTCGATAAGTAAGAGTGTCGAACCCAACGAGGAGCTAAAGGTAGAACAAATACTCTCTCAAGTCCTATCGGCCACTGATATGACTCTACACACGCTTGACGTTCGCTTTACCTAGAACAAGTATGAAACTAGAAGTACTTTGTAGGTGTGATAGGATAGGTTTGCAAGATAATAAAGAAGACGTAAATAAAAGCTAGGGGCTGTTTAGATAAATATGCAATAAAGTAAATATAGCGAGTGTGGAAAAGTGGTGGTAGCAGTTGTGAAATTGTCCCTAAGCAATTGACTATGTTACTAGACCGGTAATCACTATTGCAATTCTATTTGAGGGAGAGGCATAAGCTAACATATTTTATCTTCTTGGATCATATGCACTTACGATTGGAACTCTAGCAAGCATCCGCAACTACTAAAGATTCATTAAGGTAAAACCCAACCATAACATTAAAGTATCAAGTCCCCTTTTATCCCATACGCAAACAACCTACTTACTCGGTGAGGGAGTCCTGGACTAGGGGGTGTCCGGACAGCCGGACTATCATCGTCAGCCGGACTCCAAGACTATGAAGATACAAGATTGAAGACTTCGTCCCGTGTCCGGATGGGACTTTCCTTGGCGTGGAAGGCAAGCTTGGCGATACGTATATGTAGATCTCCTACCATTGTAACCAACTCTGTGTAACCCTAGCCCTCTCCGGTGTCTATATAAACCGGAGGGTTTTAGTCCGTAGGACAACACAACATTACAACAATCATACCATAGGCTAGCTTCTAGGGTTTAGCCTCCTTGATCTCGTGGTAGATCCACTCTTGTACTACCCATATCATCAATATTAATCAAGCAGGAGTAGGGTTTTACCTCCATCGAGAGGGCCCGAACCTGGGTAAAAACATCGTGTCCCTTGTCTCCTGTTACCATCCGCCTAGACGCACAGTTCGGGACCCCCTACCCGAGATCCGCCGGTTTTGACACCGACATTGGTGCTTTCATTGAGAGTTCCTCTGTGTCGTCACCGATAGGCTTTATGGCTTCTTCAAGCAACAACAACGCCGTCCAGGGTGAGACTTTTCTCCCCGGACAAACCTTCGTATTCGGCGGCTTCGCACTGCGCGCCAATTCGCTTGGCCATCTAGAGCAGATCGAAAGCTACGCCCCTGGCCATCAGGTCAGGTTTGGAAGCCTAAACTTCACGGTCGACGTCCGCGGAGACTTCATCTTCAACGGATTCGAGCCGCAGCCGAGCGTGCCGCACTGTCACGATGGGCATGATTTAACTCTGCCACCGGACAGCGCCTTGGAGGCCGCACACGGATCCGCTCCGACCCATAGTTCGGAGCCGACCGCGCAGATCGGGGATAGGTGGCTGGACACCGCCTCGGGAGCTGCAATCTCTACGGTGATGGAGCCGAATACTAACCTTGTCCCTTATAAAGCTCGCGACTCCGAGGCGCCGGACTCCTTGCTGGACTCCGAACCTCCTGCGCCCCTGCCAATCAAATCCGATTGGGCGCCGATCACGGAGTTCACCGCCGCGGACATCTTTCAGCACTCACCCTTTGGCGACATCCTAAATTCGCTAAAGCATCTCTGGTTATCAGGAGAACCCTGGCCAGACTGCGGTCAATTCAAAGCCCACCCACCACCCACTTTGTAGCCACTGTCGACGATCTAACCGACATGCTAGACTACGATTCCGAAGACATAGATGGTATGGACGACGACGCCGGAGACGATCAAGAACCAGCGCCTACAGGGCACTGGAAGACCACCTCGTCATACGACATATACATGGTGGACACCCCAAAGGATGGGGATGGCGAAGAAGCAGCGGAGGCAGATTCTTCTAAGAAACAACCCAAATGCCGACGTCAGCGGTGCCGCTCTAAATCCCGCCACAGTAAGAATGGAGATTCCGTCACCGGAGATAATAACACCCCAGAGAGTGCCGAAGACAGCCCCCTCCAGCAAGATTCAGCACAGGAGGACGGGGAAGCCAGCCCTCGAGAGAGAGCGGCAGACGAAGAGGATGAAAACTACATGCCTCCCTCCGGAGACGAGGCAAGCCTCAACGACGACGAATTCGTCGTGCCAGAGGATCCCGTCAAACAAGAGCGTTTTAAACGCAGGCTTATCGCCACGGCAAATAGCCTAAAAAAAGCAACAACAGCTTCAAGCTGATCAAGACCTGCTGGCCGACAGATGGACCGAGGTCCTCGCGGCCGAAGAGTATGAACTCGAACGCCCCTCCAAAAGTTATCCAAAACGCAAGTTGCTCCCCCGACTAGAGGAGGAAGCATACAAGCCTTCATCACCAATGCACAATACGGCAGATCGACCACCCCGTGGCCGCGACAGATAGGCATCTAGGCCCTCCTTCAGGACCGTACCCCGGCATCGCTCGAAAAGTACGAAGCCACGAGGGAATGCGCTGGACTTGCAAGACATATTGGAGGACAAGGCAAGACAATCCAGATCTATCTACGGATCACGTGGGCGCCCCACGACCCACGACGACTATCGTCGCGCCGGATACAACAACTCCGGCCGGGCCGAACATAGCAGACAACGCTCTCTTGAGCTACGTCATGATATTGCTCAATATAGAGGCGCCGCACACCCACTATGCTTCACTGACGAAGTAATGGATCATCAAATCCCTGAAGGGTTTAAACCCGTGAACATTGAATCCTACGACGGCACAACAGACCCCGCGGTTTGGATCGAAGATTATCTCCTTCATATCCATATGGCCCGCGGCGACGATCTCCATGCCATCAAGTATCTCCCACTCAAGCTTAAAGGACCAGCTCGGCATTGGCTTAACAGCTTGCCCGCAGAGTCAATTGGGTGTTGGGAGGACCTGGAAGCCGCATCCCTCGACAACTTCCAGGGCACATATGTGCGACCACTAGACGCCGATGACCTAAGCCACATAATTCAGCAGCCAGACGAATCGGCCAGATAGTTCTGGACACGATTCTTAACAAAGAAAAATCAAATTGTCGACTGTCCGGATGCAGAGGCCCTCGCAGCCTTCAAACATAACATCCGCGATGAGTGGCTGGCCCGGCACCTAGGACAGGAAAAGCTGAAATCCATGGCAGCCCTCACATCACTCATGACCCGCTTCTGTGCTGGAGAGGACAGCTGGCTAGCTCGTAGCAACAACCTCAGCAAAAATGCTGACAGTCCGGATACTAAGGACCACAATGGCAGGTCGCGTCGAAACAAAAACAAACGCCGCGTTAACGGCGATAACAATGAGAATACGGCAGTCAACGCCGGATTCAGAGGCTCTAAACCCGGTCAGCGGAAGAAGCCATTCAAAAGAACTACTCCGGGTCCGTCCAATTTGGACCGAATACTCGACCGCTCTTGCCAGATACATGGCACCCCCGAAAAGCCAGCTAATCACACCAACAGAGATTGTTGGGTATTCAAGCAGGCAGGCAAGTTAATTGCCGAAAACAATGACAAGGGGCTGCACAGCGACGACGAGGAAGAGACTCGGCCGCCGAACAGTAGAGGACAGAAGGGTTTCCCCCCACAAGTGCGGACGGTAAACATGATATACGCAACACATATATCCAAGAGGGAGCGGAAACGTGCACTTAGGGACATATACGCGATGGAGCCAGTCGCCCCGAAGTTCAATCCATGGTCCTCTTGCCCGATCACTTTCGATCGAAGGGACCACCCTACCAGTATCCGTCTTGGTGGGTTCGCCGCATTGGTCTTAGACCCAATCGTCGATGGATTTCACCTCACTAGAGTCCTGATGGACGGCGGTAGCAGCCTGAACCTGCTTTATCAGGATACAGTGCGCAAGATGGGCATAGACCCCTCAAGGATTAAACCTACAAAGACGACCTTTAAAGGCGTCATACCAGGTGTTGAGGCCAATTGTACAGGCTCAGTCACACTGGAAGTGGTCTTCGGATCCCTGGATAACTTCCGAAGCGAGGAATTAATCTTCGACATAGTCCCGTTCCGCAGTGGCTATCACGCCCTGCTCGGACGAACCGCGTTTGCAAAGTTCAACGCGGTGCCGCATTATGCATACCTTAAGCTCAAGATGCCAGGCCCTCGTGGAGTCATCACGGTCAACGGAAACACTGAACGCTCCCTCCGAACGGAGGAACACAGCGGCTCTCGCGGCAGAAGTACAGAGCAGCCTTTTAAGGCAATTTTTGAGTCCGGCCGTTAAACGACCGGACATGGCCAAACGCGCCCGGAGTAACATCAATCAAGACCAGCTGGCACGTTCCGAGCACGCGTAGCAATGCGGCCCCAACCCCAGCCCTCGCATGATTGCAATACCAGCTCTTTGCGTACATCACTACGCTCTGGAGGTACCATGGGCATAGGGGGAGGGGCACGACCACGACAGACCCAGAGTGCGGCTTAACCACACCAGGGGCTCCCAAGTGTGTCACTCTTTCTTTTTTTATTTTTTCCACAGGACTCCGTTCACCAGAGGCCCTGTCAGGCAGTAGATCTGCCGAACTCACGATGCAACAGCCAGGAAGGGACAAAGGCTACGACGAACACTCAGGTGGTCTTAATTATGAGCATTAAATTTGTTAAATACACTAGTCCGCAGCACCACCCCTGGAGGGGGACATGTTAAATTAGTCCAATCCCTTGCTTACCGCACTATTTGTATCATTCTGCACTCATAGCAGAATTCCTTGAATAAACAATGCAACACTTTTTGCTTACAATTGCATTTCTTTTCTTATATATGTTCGTTCATGACATCTCTCACCCGTACATTTTGGTACGGCCGAATACAGCAGGGGCTTATGTTCCCCGCATTATGGTGTGATAAGTCCGAACACTTTCACAAGTGCGGCACCCCGAACTTATAGCATTATGCATCGGCTCCGAATCATGTCTTGGGTCAATAGTTGGGTTTGCTCGGCTCCCATGTTTTGGTACCTTACGTTCCATTCTGTCGGCTAAGGTAGCACTGGGAGAACCACTGCGATTGCGCCCCGGTTGAGCTGGGCGAGCGCCTCAGTGGAGAAAGCTAAAACTGACTGTCATGATAAGGCGAGAGACTGGTCGCTGTTCGAGAGGTCTTTTCAAGTCCTTAAAGACTTATGCCGCTTCGAGCGAGGAACCGGCTGTGTCCGGCCCAGGCATGGATAGCGCCCCGAACTCGGTCTTCCAAATACTAGGGGCTTTGCCGAAATTTAAAATTATAGAATTCTATGGCTAAGTGAGAGTGTTCAAGCATTATAAGTCCGGTTGCCTTGTTCGTTGTGTTGAGCGCCTCCCTAGATGGACCCAAAAATGGGAACAAGAGTGCTCAAGTTTATCCCGAACACCCCAGCACTTGTGGCATGGGGGCTGAAGCCGACGACTTGCCATCTCTCAGATTTTATAAACGGCCGCACAGAAGGTAATATTTTAAATCAATAAGCGTTGCTTAGCGCATATGAACAAAGTTTTCAGCGCACGGGATAACACATTGCGAGTTTACTCAATAATTACATCTCTGGGGCACTCATCCGCAATCTTGCGGGCACCCTTCAAGACAGTCTTATAGTACATCTCGGGCGTATGGTACTCCTTGCCCGCTGGCGGCGCGTCAGTGATAAGCCTCTCCGCATCCAGCCTGCCCCAATGCACCTTTGCACGGGCAAGGGCCCGACGGGCACCTTCAATGCAGGCAGAGCGCTTGATGACTTCCACCCAGGGGCACGCATCCACCAGCCGCCGCACGAGGCCGAAGTAGCTCCCAGGCATGGCCTCTCCAGGCCACAGCCGGACTATGAGGCCCTTCATGGCCTGCTCGGCTACCTTGTGGAGCTCGACCAGCTGCTTCAGCTGGTCGCTAGGGGGCACCGGGTGTCCGGCCTCAGCGTACTAAGACCAGAAGACCTTCTCCGTTGAGCTCCCCTCCTTGGCCCGGTAGAATGTGGCGGCATCAGACACGCTGCGAGGCAGATCTGCCAACGCTCCTGGAGAGCTCCAAATTCGGGTAAGTAACAAGTAATTTACATTCACATGCTTGCTTTGCATGAAAAATGCCTTACCCGCCGCTATTTTCTTCACCTCCTCAATCTCCTGGAGGGCCTTATGGGCCTCGGCCTTAGCGGCTTTGGCACTTTCAAGAGCCGAGGCAAGCTCGGACTCTCGAGTCTTCGAGTCGCGCTCCAAACTCTCATGCTTTTCCATGAGAGCCTGGAGCTCTTGCCGCACTTCCGCCACCCGTGCCTCCTGCTTCTCGCGCTCCGCTCGTTCCGCGGCCGCATTGTGTTCGGCCGCGGACACGGCCTCCTTCAGGGTCGCCACCTCGTTCGTGGCCCCTGCAATACCCACGTTATCCTTGTTATTCCTATTACAACCAAAATCCTTTTCTATAAGGTACAAACTTAAAAGTGGTGTTACTCACCTTCTTTGTCCTCGAGCTGCCTCTTGGCCAGGCCGAGCTCTTGCTCGGACCGCTCGAGGTCCTGCTTCAAAGCACCGACCTCCGCAGTCAGTGCGGCAGAGGTCAGCAGCGCAGCCTGCAAACCCATATTGACACAATTTTTAGCACTCCTGCGTATATCTTTTTTAGATACTCAATCCGGTTTTTCTTTCTGAACACCGGACCGAGCATCAGGGGCTACTGTCTATGCGGTATTACATTACATATTTTAAGCTTCTTACCTCAAAGCCTATTAGAAGGCTACTGCAGGCTTCGGTCAGCCCGCTCTTGGCGAGCTGAACTTTCTGAATCACCGCACTCATGATAGTGCGGTGTTCTTCCTCGATGGAAGCGCCGTTAAGCGCCTCCAACAAGTTGTCCGGCGCCTCCGGTTGGTCGGAGGCTGCCGGCGTCACGGTCTTGCCCTTCTTACGAAGGGGCCACCTGCCGGACTCCGGAACCACTGCGGGTTCCGGCATGGAGTCCGGCACAAAGTCCGGGAGGCCGCCTTGCGGCACCTCCAGAGCCTCCTCCTGATGGGTCCCCTCCTGGGATCCCACCTCGGCGTCGTCAGCACGAGGGGTGGAGGCGGTCGGAATGGAATCCACGTCTGACGGAGACAAGGACCCGCTCGACGAAGCGGGAAGATCATCATCGGCCGCACTACAGGTAGTGTGCGGCATTAGAAGGACACTATGTGACACAAAGGAGATATTATAAACCATTCAGGAATCCGGATACTTACGATCTTGCCGGAGGCCTGGCCCTTGAGGGCCACTCTTCGTCGCCAACGTTGGCGTTGGCGGAGCTGTCCGGGGGAAGAGACCTTCCCCTCTTGGACCCTTCGGCCTCCCCCGTTGGGGAAGCCTTCCTCTTCCTCTCTCCCTCTTCCGGGAGAGAGTCCTCTTTCTCCTCCTCGTCTTCGGGGGAGGAGTCCGCCTCGGAGCCATCGGACGATGAGTCCGATATCACCTGGCGTCGGGAACTTCTTCGAGTTCCCGTGGCCTTCTTCTTGGCCTTCTTCTCCGGCACCACGTAGAGTGCCGGGACTAGCAGCCCCGTTAAACGGGCGTCCGCTGGGTCTTCGGGAAGGGAGCCGGACAGTCTACCTGTCCGGACATCCTCTGCCAGTCCTGTCAAAGGCATTGGGAGTTTTAGATCCCACATAAAATTAAACTATGAAAGAAAATAACTGTCCCATAGAGGATAACAAGTCTTACCTCGCTGGCCGGGCGCTTGGTGCTGAATCCGCAATCTTCAGTCGCGGACGCGGGGGCTTCTCCGCCCTCGAACAGCACCCTCCATGCAGCTTCGTACGTCGTGTCAAAGAGCCCGCTCAGGGTCCGGTGCTGTGCTGGATCGAACTCCCACAAAGTGAAGGCCCGCTGTTGGCAGGGGAGAATCCGGCGGATGAGCATGACCTGGATCACATTGACAAGCCTAAGCTTCTTGTTCACCAAGGTCTGAAGACAGGACTGGAGTCCTGTCAGCTCCTCCAAACTGCCCCATAGCAAGCCATTCTCTTTCCAGGAGGTGAGCTGCATGGGGATACCAGATTTGAACTCGGGGGCCACTGCCCATTTAGGGTCACGCGGCTCGGTGATATAGAACCACCCTGATTGCCATCCCTTGATGGACTCCACGAAGGCCCCTTCGAGCCAGGTGACGTTGGGCATTTTGCCCACCATGGCGCCTCCGCACTCCGCTTGAGCGCCCTTCACCACCTTCAGCTTGACGTTGAAGGTCTTGAGCCACAAGCCGAAGTGAGGCCGGATGCAGAGGAAGGCCTCACACACGACGATAAACGCCGAGATGTTGAGGATGAAGTTCGGCGCCAGATCGTGGAAATCCAGGCCGTAATAGTACATGAGCCCCCGAACGAAGGGATGAAGTGGGAAGCCCAGTCCGCGGAGGAAGTGGGGAAGGAATACGACCCTCTCATGGGGCCTGGGGGTGGGGATGAGCTGCCCCTCGTCGGGCAGCCGGTGCACGATGTCGCGGGAAAGGTATCCGGCGCCGCGCAGCTTTTCGATGTGCTCCTCTGTAACGAAGGAGGCCAACCACTTGCCTCCCGCTCCAGACATGGCTGGAGAAGGTCGAGACGAGATGTGCGGACTTGGGCGCTGGAGCTCGAGTGCGCGGAGGTGGATAAGCAAAGGAGGAAGAAGGCGTAGGTAAAAAGGTGGATCCTTATCCCCTCATATATAGGCGGACGAAGACTATGCGTCCCCACCGGCCTGGTAAAACTCGCTTATCTCCCAAGCGCCACCATCAATGGCGCAGTTGGGTTACCCACGTCCGTATTGATGGGAATCCCGGAATAAGGGGAACACAATCTCTGCTTCAACAAGACGTGCCAAGGAAACCGCTTCGCTAAACGCGCTGAGGTGGTATAATAAAAAAACGATTCAAGTAAAGCTTGGTGGTGGCGTGACGTCATGCCACAGAATACGTCAGCAGATTGAACTTGTGTATATATTATTCTCTCTACGGTGGAATGTGGAACTTATTTTGCAGAGCCGGACACTATCCTGGTGTTCACAATCTTCTATGAATTATTCGGGGGAGGAACCCGCCTTGCAATGCCGGACAATATGCGCGCCGGACTCATCGTCATTGAAGCCTGGTTCAGGGGCTACTGAGGGAGTCCTGGACTAGGGGGTGTCCGGATAGCCGGACTATCATCGTCAGCCGGACTCCAAGACTATGAAGATACAAGATTGAAGACTTCGTCCCGTGTCCGGATGGGACTTTCCTTGGCGTGGAAGGCAAGCTTGGCGATACGGATATGTAGATCTCCTACCATTGTAACCGACTCTGTGTAACCCTAGCCCTCTCCGGTGTCTATATAAACCGGAGGGTTTTAGTCCGTAGGATAACACAACCATTACAACAATCATACCATAGGCTAGCTTCTAGGGTTTAGCCTCCTTGATCTCGTGGTAGATCCACTCTTGTACTACCCATATCATCAATATTAATCAAGCAGGAGTAGGGTTTTACCTCCATCGAGAGGGCCCGAACCTGGGTAAAAACATCGTGTCCCTTGTCTCCTGTTACCATCCGCCTAGACGCACAGTTCGGGACCCCCTACCCGAGATCCGCCGGTTTTGACACCGACACTCGGGTTTGTGTTTCAGTCACTCACGCAACCCACCGTAAGCAAATCATAAACATATTGCAAACCCTACAGAGGGAATCCCTCACGCTTGCGCGACACAGAGGGCACAATAGGACAGAACCAATAATAAAACATGCAACTCAAACCAATCATAGCAATTCATCTATCACCGATAGGACAACAGAAATCTACTCAGACATCATAGGATGGCAACACATCATTGGAAAATAATATGAAGCATAAAGCACCATGTTCAAGTAGAGGGTACAGCGGGTTGAGGGAGATTGGACTGCTGAATATAGATGGGGGAAGGTGATGGAGACGTTGGTGGAGATGATGGAGGTGTTGGTGTAGATCGCGGTGATGATGATGGCCCCCAGCGGTGTTCCGGCGCCACCGGAAGCAAGGGGGAGATGCCCCCCCTTCTTCTTCTTCTTCCTTGACCTCCTCCCTAGATGGGAGAAGGGTTTACCCTCTGGTCCTTGGCTCCCATGGCGTGGGAGGGGCGAGAGCCTCTCCGAGATTGGATCTATCTCTCTGTTTCTGCGTTCTCAGATTCTACCCCTTCACTGTTTCTTAAATATCCGGAGATCCGTAACTCCGATTGGGGTGAATCTTTCGTCCTGATCTTTCTCATAAAATTAGCTTTCTTGCGCCAAAAGAAGAGCGTCAACCACCTTACGGGGGGGCCAGGAGAGTCCAGGGTGCGCCTGCCTCCCTGGGGCGCGCCCCCTATCTCCTGGCCCCCTCGGGCACCGTCTCGCATTGATTTTACTTCCGAAAAATCACAAATATTCCAAAAAAAATCTCTCTCCATTTTTATCCCGTTTGGACTCCGTTTGATATTGGGTTTCTGTGAAACCAAAAACATGCAACAGACATGAACTGGCACTGGGCACTGGATCAATATGTTAGTCCCAAAAAATAGTGTAAAAAGTTGCCAAAAGTATATGAAAGTTGTAGAATATTGTCATGGAACAATCAAAAATTATAGATACGACGGAGACGTATCAGTCCTCAATCCCCAAAGTACTGATGGGAGCTCGTCGACCCAAGCTCCTGCTGCATGCTTCAGGTCACACATCAACCGGGGTTTCAGTCCTTTGAGAATCAATCCATTTGCCTGCTCGGCCTGCCCATTCGACTGAGGATGAGCGACCGAAGCGTAGTCGACTCTCGTGCCTTGGGAGGCACAAAAGGTTCTGAATTCTTCAGAATCGAAGTTCGAGCCGTTATCCGTGATGATGTTGTGTGGGACGCCATATCTGAATATCAGTTCCGTGATGAAACTCACAGATGTACTTGCTTCAAGGTTTTTAATGGGCTTGGCTTCGATCCATTTGGTGAACTTGTCGACTGCCACCAGCACATGAGTAAATCCACTCCTGCCAGTCGTCAGAGGTCCAACCATGTCCAATCCCCAAACGGCAAAAGGCCAGACGAGTGGAATTGTTTTCAAAGCTGACGCAGGTTTATGAGACATGTTGGAGTAAAACTGACAGCCTTCACACTTGTCCACTATTTCCTTAGCCATCTCATTGGCCCGTGGCCAGTAAAATCCGGTTCGGTATGCTTTGGCCACGATGGTCCGAGAGGACGCGTGGTGACCACAGGTTCCCGAGTGAATATCATTGAGGATCACCTGGCCTTCCTCTGGCGTGATGCACTTCTGGCAGACTCCAGTTGCACTTTCTCTGAACAACTGCCCCTTTATCACAGTAAAGGCCTTTGATCGCCGGACGATCTGTCGAGCCTCCTCTTCATCCTCCGGAAGTTCTTTCCTAAGAATGTATGCAATGTACGACACTGTCCAGTCGGGAGTAATGACCAAAACCTCCATGACCAAGTCGACCACGGCTGGGATTTCGACTTCAGTCGGATCCGTGGCACTCTTGGGCTGTGGTGACTCTTTAGTGAAAGGATCCTCCTGAACTGAAGGTGAATGAATATGTTCTAAGAACACATTGCGGGGAATGGACTCTCTCTTTGAACCTATCTTTGCCAACTCATCTGCAGCTTGATTTTTCATTCGGGGTACGTGGTGAAGCTCCAACCCTTCAAACTTCTTTTCCAGCTTCCTAACGGCATTGCAATAACCAGTCATGGCTGGACTTCTGACATCCCATTCCTTCATCACTTGATTAACCACCAAATCTGAGTCGCCGTATACCATGAGGCGACGGACGCTGAGTGAAATGGACATACGTAACCCGTATAAAAGTGCTTCATATTCCGCCTCATTATTGGAGGAATCAAAATGAATCTGGAGAACATAGTTAAGCTTGTCTCCACGGGGGGACACCAATACTACTCCAGCACCTGATCCGTTTAGCATCTTGGAGCCATCGAAGAACACAGTCCAATGCTCCGAATGAACTTGAGTCGGCAGCTGCTGCTCAATCCACTCGGCAAGGAAATCCGCGATTTCTTGGGACTTGATAGCTTTCTTTGCCTCAAACTTGATGTCTAGTGGAAGGAGTTCAATCGCCCATTTTGCCACTCGACCAATTGCATCTCTGTTATTCAGAATCTCAGACAATGGTGTGTCGCTGACGACTGTAATAGAGTGATCAGAGAAGTAATGTGGAACCTTCGTCATGGTCATGTATATTCCATAGACAAGCTTCTGATAATGAGGATATCGTTGCTTGGATGGAGTCAAAACTTCAGAAAGATAATAAACTGGGTGCTAAACCTTGTAAGCTTTTCCTTCCTCTACTCGCTCAACCGTGAGCACTGTGCTAACAACTTGTCCAGTGGCTGCAATATAAAGCAGTAAAGGCTCTTTGCTGATTGGCGCAGCGAGCACCGGCTGGGTGGAAAGCAGGGTTTTGAGTTCTGCAAACGCTGCATCAGCTTCCTCAGTCCACTCGAACTTATCAGATTTCTTCATCGGTCGATAAAGAGGCAAGGCCTTTTCACCGAGACGAGAAATGAATTGACTCAAGGCGGCCAAACAACCAGTCAATTTCTGAACATCATGCACTCGCACAAGGCGTTTCATTTGGAGGATGGTATCAACTTTTTCTGGATTGGCATCGATCCCTCGTTCGAAAACGAGAAAACCGAGTAACTTTCCTCCGGGACCCCCGAACGTGCACTTTGACGGATTAAGCTTGATATCGTACCTCCTTAGGTTGGCAAAGGTTTCTGCGAGGTCAGTCAATAGGTCGGAACCTTTGCGAGACTTGACCACGATGTCATCCATGTACGCTTCCACATTCCGACTGATTTGGGTGAGCAGCCACTTCTGAATCATCCTCATGAATGTGGCTCCGGCATTTTTAAGACCGAATGGCGTGGTGACATAGCAAAAGCACCCGAATGGGGTGATGAAGGCTGTTTTTATTTCATCGGGACCGTACAGTTGGATCTGATGATACCCAGAATATGCATCTAGAAAGGACAAGCGCTCACACCCCGCAGTCGAGTCAACAATCTGATTGATACGGGGGGGGGGGAAGTGATCTTTCGGGCAGGCCCGATTGATATGCTTGAAATCAATGCACATATGAAGTGAATCGTCCTTCTTAGGGACCATGACGACATTGGCAAGCCACTCGGAGTGGTAGATCTCTCGGATGAACTCTGCTGCTAGCAGCCGAGCCACTTCTTCGCCAATCGCTTTCCTCTTCTGCACGGTGGACCGCCGAAGGTGCTCTTTGACAGGTTTTGCCTTGGGGTCGACACGCAAACGGTGCTCAGCCAGTCCTCTGGGTACACCAGGCATGTCAGAGGGTTTCCATGCAAAGATGTCCCAGTTCTCACGGAGGAACTGGATGAGCGCTTCTTCCTATTTACTGTCAAGTGTCGTTGATATATGAGTCGGCGCGGCATTGGGATCAGTCGGGTGAATATGAATCGGCTTCGTTTCACCAGACGACTGAAATGCAGAATCTGTGGCCGGCTTCTTGGCTCGGAGCAAATCACTCGGATCTGCATTCTTCTGATACTCTTGAAGTTTAACAGCTGCCATCTGCGCATCGGCAATTTTGGAACCCTTCTGGAAGCTTTCCTCAGCCTTTTGCCGATTGCCAGTAGCTGTGATCACACCCTTGGGGCCAGGCATCTTCAACTTGAGGTATACGTAACACGGTCGAGCCATGAAACGTGCGTATGCAGGCCTCCCCAGAATGGCATGATAAACACTCTGGAAATCCACGACTTCAAATGTCAACTTTTCTTTACGGTAATGCTTGGAATCACCGAAAACCACGTCAAGAGCGATCTGGCTGAGTGATTCGGCTTTCTTTCCGGGGATAACACCGTGGAAGCTCATATTGCTCTCACTAAGCTTGGACATCGGGATGCCCATCCCCTTCAAGGTTTCTGCATAAAGGACATTCAGACCGCTACCACCGTCCATCAGCACTTTAGTCAGTCGAGTGCCTCTGACCACTGGGTCGACCACCAGCGCTTGCCTCCCAGGGGTGGCTACATGAGCAGGATGGTCTGACTGGTCAAATGTGATGGCTGTCTGGGACCATTTCAGGTACGTGGTCGTTGTCGCCAGAGCAACCATATTCACCTCTCTGTCGATAACCTTCAACCGACTCTTGCTCTCAACATCAGCAAAAATCATGAGAGTGGAATTGACTTTGGGATAACCATCGTCTTCCTCTTCATCCTCATCTCTGTCCGACTATTTCTCCTTCTCATTGGGTTGCTTATCTCGGAACTGTTGGATCAGGAGTCGACATTGTCAAGTGGTATGCTTCAGGTAAATCATATTACCTTCTTCATCTTTCTTCATGTGGATGTGGCACGGCAAATCTAGCACATCATTTCCTGCTTGATCCTTTACCTTATTAGGGGGCCAGGGCCCCTTAGGTTTTCCCTTAAACTTTCCTTGAGCCACTGCTGCAATCTCATCGGGTGCCGTTGGCTCGGCTTTACGCTTCTGTTTCCGACTGGAGTTACCCCCACCGGCCTCTTGGCCGACTGGTTTACTCTTCCCGCTACGGAGTCGATCCTCTTCTTCTCCGTTAGCGTACCGGGTGGCTATCTCCATCATCTGGGTTAGAGTCATATCCCCAGTCCGACCGAATTTCAGGACCAACTCTCGGTACTTGACGCCTTCCTTGAAAGCGCACACTGCTTGATGCTCTGATACATTTTCAACGGTGTGATGCAAAGTGGTCCACCTCTGAATGAATTCCCTCAAAGTCTCATTCGACTTCTGCACACAATGCTGCAACTCGGGCAACCCTGCTGGTCATTTGCACGTGCCCTCAAAAGTTCTTACGAACACTCAAGCTAGCTCTTCCCAACTGTTTATACTGCCTGGAGTCAACTGAGTAAACCACGCTCGGGCCGACCCTTCCAACATAAGAGGGAGATGTTTCATCGCTATCTCATCGTTTCCGCCTCCAATTTGCACAGCCACTTGGTAATCCTCAAGCCAGGTTTCAGGCTTGGATTCTCTAGTGAACTTACTGACTCCAGTTGCCAACCTAAAGTTGGGAGGAATCATTGCTGTCCTGATGGCTCTGCTGAAACACTCTGGGCCTGAAACATGCAATCTGCTGGCACTCGGACGATCTTTGCCAGGGTCTTCTCTACGCGCTCTATTCTGGTCGACCTAGCCTTGGACGAGAATGGATCTCGCATCGAAGCCTAGCTCTCTTGGGTCGACTGGAGCTCTGCGTTCGTCCCTGTGACGGCGTCTGTCATCGTTCTGCCAAGGCACGTACGACGCACTCCTCGGAGGAGGTGTAGGCACTCGACGATGATTGTCGCGGTCGAACTGACGATCATACTACCCGCGGTCTTCACGCCGTAGGGGCGATCTTGGGCTATGGGCCGACTGGACTGTATCCACTACCACGGATCTACTGTGGATCTTATTCCGCGACTGAGACACTGCAGACTTCTGCTCTCCTGCTGCTCGGAGCAAGGCCCGGATCTGCTCCAACCCTCGGCTAGCCTCTGACTGGGAAGGTTGGATCGACTCTGTAATTCGGGCCGCAGCTGTGAGGTTTTGAATCGTAGTACGGTATACCTTAGGTGAAGGTGGGAAAAGCTGTCATCGACTGGACTCAGGGACCCGCTCCCGAGCTCGCTCGTCGAGAGCGCGCTGCAGGTTCTCCAGTCGAGTGCGCTCAGCCAAATTAGCCAAGCGCGCCTCCTCCAAGGCCCGAGCCTCGGGGGTTTCTCCAACGATGGGTGTGTGGAGTGCATCCATGTTGCGGCGACGAAGTTCCTCCCTCTGCTGCGAAGAAAGAGGTTTGGGATGATACTCCTCATGGACTCGTGACGGATCGCCGCCAGCATCTTCGCCGTCCTCGCGGCGAAAGCCAATTGGGCCACGTGGACCGTCGACCATCAGGACTTCAGCTGCAGGATCGCTGCTATCGCACTCGGACGCAGTCTCCGCGGAGCCAGTCGACAGATCGAACATGCCGTGGAGAGTTTCGTCGGGCTCGATTGCCGCGACTTGATGGGTGGCCGAACGCCGAGCCACCACATGCTTCATCCACCGCTGAAGCCGCGATCGACCGGATCGCTTGCGGCGGCGGACAGCGGGAGGGAAGATACCATCGAAGCCGACTGATACTGGGTCGACGGCTGCCGAAGAAGGACGCCGCGAAAGCACACGCGAAAGTGCGTCGCCCCTCGGACGGGGAGCGCCTCAACGTCGAGCGGAGCTTCCTGAAGCCACGCCGAGTCGTCGGCGACGAAAACGAGCGCGCCGAGACGGATCTCGCGGCCCTCAGCCAACTCGCCGCCGGAAACCATGATGATGGTCGGAAAAACTTGCAACTTCACCAATAAGTCGCTAAGACACCTGCCCCACGATGGGCGCCAACTGTCGTGGTTCTAAGATTGACAGTATAAAGAGGGGTAAGTATGGAGAGGCAAGATCTCAGCTATGGCGAAGGTGTACACACGGGTTTTACGAGTTCAGGCCATTCTCGGAGGAAGTAACAGCCCTATGTCTCGGTGGTCGATTGGATTATATGTGTGATGTTACAGGGGGTGCGAACCCTTGTGCCAGAGGAGGAGGGTAGCTTATATAGAGTTCGCCAGGACCTCTCCCGTCCTCCATTACATGGGAGTTAATGTACATAAAGTGGTGGCGTTACTGGTAACGTCATCCTTAAGTGATGTCCGTTGCATGCTGAGTGACTCCTGGTCTTTGGGAAGTCGAGTGATTCTCTTGTTGGTCGAGTGACAGTAGGTAAGGAGACTCCCGAGTGACAAGATGTCGAGTGGATTGCACTCGACCTCTTCGACCGGGGGTCTCATGGCGTCTCTTTACTTTCTTGCCTTCTTGGGTAGTGACCTTGGGTAGGACGTATAGGTCAGGCCTATGACCCTACCCCAGGTCTGTATCCTCATCAGTATTCACATTATTCCTGAATTTATTTCAGATTTTTCGGCGATGCGATTTCAGTGGTAGGAGATGTTCCCGTCGACGATGAGACGTCTACAGTGACTTTGTAATTCTCAAGATGATATGCCGGCTCAATCTCTCGAAGGTGCTCATAGGGGCCGGGTATGCGCGTGTGCATTCATAGGGGTGAGTGTATGTACTTAAGTAATGCGTTGAAAAAACAAAAGGGAAACGTTTCCCTGCGGTGCGCCGGCCGAGCGTTTCGGCCGGTCGCGTGCGACTCGTTGGATGGCGATAGATCGTGTGACTATGCATCTATCGTGAACAAGTCAAACCTTATCGCTTCAGGCGTGACCTCCGCCACTCGTTTTTTCCCTTCCCACCCATCGTCTTCTTCGTTCGTCTCCTCCCTCCTATCGCCTCGCCTCATCGTCGCCCGGCACCGCCGCGTCGCCGCCCGGTCGCCGGAGGGAGCCGCCACCGCGCGGGTCTCAACCCAATCCCTGCTTGTTTCCAGCTGCTCAGGGCGCCGACGGCGAGAATCAACGGGATGAGCTACTACCTCGACCGGCAGCCACGGCGTGGAAGCACACAGATGCTACAACCGACTGGGGAGGGAGCTGCAACCGCGTACTGTTTTTGCTGGAACCAGCAACGGTGGCGAGCTGCGGGATTCACCCCGACGAGTTGTTTGGAATCATCCCGACAAGTTGGACTAGGAGCGGGCGGTGTGATGCTGCAACCAGGGATTAGGATTGCTGGAACCGGCGCAGTGTTTTGCTGGAAGTAGCACCCAAAAATGCTTCCATCAAAGTCTTCTTTTGCTGGACAAGCAATTGTTTGCTACATCCTGCATCTTTTTTTGCTACATCCGGCATCGTTTTTTGCTGGAACCAGTCAACTGTCCGCTACGAACGCCAACGCGACAGAAGCTGCAACCAGGGTAGAGAAATGCTACAACCGGTGTATAAATTTGCTACTAGCGGCAATGGAAAAGCTTCTGAGCGGCACGAGGAGAAATCTGGCACCGCAGAAAAAAGGCTTCAATGGTGGAAAAAGCTTCAAGCGGCAGTGGAAAAGTTTCAACGGGCGGAAGAAAAAGCTTCAAGAGCTAATGACAAGAAAAGCTTCAACCGGGGGTGCCGGGCGACGACCGGCGACGAGGGCCGCGACTGGGGGCGAGGCCGGCGACGGGCGGCGACGGGACGGCGACCGGGGGCGAGGACGGCGACCGGGGGCGAGGACGGCGACCCGGCGGCGACGGCGAAGGGGACCGGGGGCGAGGACCGCGACCGGGCGGCGACCGGGGGCGAGGACGGCGACCGGGGGTGAGGACGGCGACAGGCGGCGAGCTGGTGATACTTCAAGGTCGGGCCTCGCAGCGTCCATGGCGGATGGATGAAGGGCGATGCTGCTGTTCGTGCGTGCGAGAAAGGGGCGATGCTGTCGTTCGTGCGTGCGTGATCTAACGTATAACGGCTCCAGGCAAAGCGATCTGACGGTTGGCAGCTGACCGGCCGAATCGTTCGGCCGGCGCACCGGCGCAGATCATCGCCCAAAACAAAAACCATGAAAAGTGCTTAGTGAAATCGTTGATACTTATGTTAGCGTGAGTGCCCCACTAATCCACTACACCATCATCATCGTCATGATTACCTTCCAAAACGATAAGAAAAACAATGGAATCACGTGGGGCTAAAGCAGGAACGTTCGGCGAAAGTAGAAGCACGTGACACCCTTCCGCGCTCTGTATATAAACCGGGCGACCGAAACCAGCCCCTCCACAAAATCCACTGACAAACGCTCCGCGAATCCCAAGAGCGAACTGAGATCATCCTAGGACCAGACGCGACCACGCAGGACAAGATGCTGCTGCTTAATCCGGCGTCCGAAGCGGCGGCGGCGGCGGCGCTGGACAGCATCCGGCAGCAGCTCCTGGAGGAGCCCTCGGCGCCGGCGCGGCCGGCGTACTGCCGGAGCGCGAGCTTCGGCAGCCTCGTGGCGGACCAGTGGAGCGAGTCGCTCCCGTTCCGGCCCAACGACGCCGACGACATGGTCGTCTACGGCGCCCTCCGCGACGCCTTCTCCTGCGGCTGGCTCCCCGACGGCTCCTTCGCGGCCGTCAAGCCCGAGCCCCTGCCCTCCCCCGGCTCCTACGACGGCTCCTGCCTCGGCAGCTTCCTCGCGTCGCCGCCCAAGCTGGACGCGCCGTGGGCGGAGGAGGAGGCCGAGATCGCGGCGACGGCGTCGAGGGGGAAGCACTTCAGAGGCGTGCGGCAGCGGCCGTGGGGCAAGTTCGCGGCGGAGATCCGGGACCCGGCCAAGAACGGCGCGCGCGTGTGGCTCGGCACCTTCGACAGCGCCGAGGACGCCGCCGTGGCGTACGACCGCGCCGCCTACCGCATGCGCGGCTCCCGCGCGCTCCTCAACTTCCCGCTCCGCATCGGCTCCGAGATCGCCGCCGCAGCCGCAGCCGCGGGCCAGAAGCGTCCGTCTCCCCAGCCAGCGAGCCCCGACTCTCCTCCTCCCTCCTCCAGCGCGCCCGGGTCGTCGAAGCGGAGAAAGAGAGGCGAGGCCGCAGCAGAGTCCATGGCCATGGCTCTGGTGCCGCCCCCGCCGGTGCAGGGTCCGGTCCAGCTGGCCCTCCCAGCCCAGCCGTGGCTCACCACCGGCGCCGTCCAGCAGCTGGTGAGCTGAAGCGGCGAAGCAATCAGTGATCGTTCTCATGAGCGACGGTCAGTTGCTTCATGCGTTGCGCAAGTGAAGGAACAGAGCATCAAGATGTGGTCAATGGCGCGTAATGCGTCGCTCGAAGAAACTTTTGATCAGTTGGAGGCAATTACGCGCCACGCCATTGTGAAATTTGTGTGGCTCCGTGTGAAACTTGTCGCTAGGGTTAGTGGCGTTGGCACAGTAGTAGCAAGTGGGTGCAGTGCAATTCCGGAAGCTGGTTTGTAAGAGGTGGCGAGGGTGCAATCCAAAACTTGCACAGACGTTCTATTCTCCAATGGAGAATCTTCTTTGTTCAACTGTTGTTTGGTACTGCTATCAGTGAGTGATTCCTTTCAAATTTGCAGGTTTCCCATTGGAATGATATACAAGGTGGGCGTGCATCACAGTTGGTTAGTGCGGAATAATACTACTTGGAAGAAGGAAGAAATGTCTGCGTTGTGACCGGGAAGGAGCACATGTTTTTGACTTTAAAAATCTGGGATGAGAGGTGATGCACGGCACGATTAGCCTGAATGTTTTGTCAACGGACAGAGACCTGAACGCGAATCCAAAATGCCAATGGACCACTCGCAGCCCTCCCTCGGTGAATTAAACAAAGGGAAACGTTTGGCATCGGAGAACCGGCCGAACGCTCGGCCGGTGCCCCTCACTCGCTCGCTCTTCTCCACAGGCTAGGTGGGCCTCAAGCGAAACGTTTTTTTTTCTTCTGTGCTTCTTCTTCCTTCCGCAAGCGCCTCCCCTGAAAGCATGTCCCCTCCCCCTCCCCCTCCTCCCGAGCTGCGACTGGGCCACCACGATCTCCATCATCGGCGGCCAGGCTCCACTCGCCGGCTGCCATGGCTGCCTGCCGCCATGGCAAGATCCATCCCCTACCTCGAGCCTTCACGCGGGCGCATCCCCTCTCCCCCCCCCCCCCCCAGGCTGCGACTGGGCGACCACGACCTCCATCGCCGGCGGTCAGGCGCTCCCTCGCCGGCCGCCATGGCTACCTGCCGCCATGGCTGGATGCACCCCGCGTATACTAATGTTGCAACCGTCACCTAGAACAGCTTCAACAGCTGTTGAAAAAAGCTTCAACCATAGACAGAAAAGCTTCAATGGAACTGCATAACAAGGGGAAGCTGCAACCGCAGTTGGATTTTGTTACTACTATCGAAGTTTTTTGCTACGTCCATCAGGCGGAGCTGCGACCTCGCGACGATGACGATGACCTCGTTGGATATTGTTACTTTTCTGTAGCCGATAGCCGTTTGAAGCTTTTCCCATATACGGTTGAAGCTTTTTATGTCAATGTTGGCAACTTTTCGCTGGTTTGCAGTGTCTGGTTGGAGCTTTTTTTCCAACGGTTGAAGCTGTTTTCATACACGGTTGAAGCTTTTTTCATCCACGGTCGAAACTTTTTTGTAAACGATTTGAAACTTTTTCGTTCTTGAGAGGCGCTTGATTGAAGCTCTCTCTATCATTTGGTTGAAACTTTTTCAATCTAAGATTGAAGCATTTTGCGCGAGCGGTTGCATCTCCTCTTGATTCGCAGTGCCGGTTGAAGCTTTTCCATATAGAGGTTGAAGCTTTTCCATCTAAGGGTTGAAGCTTTTTTTTCTAGCGTATGCAACACAGGGGGTTTGCGACGGGTTTTCAATGGTGTTGATTGACTGGGTGGCCGTCGTCGTCGGCTGCAGCGAGCATCAACGACGAGGGGCGGCGGCGGAGCTACACACGTCGCCGTGGAGAGTTGCAACGGCTACGTCGAGAGCTGCAACGGCAGGCCAATCCGGGAAAAGCTTCAACGTCGACAAAACCAACCGACGAGGGTGGGGACTGGCGACTAGGATGGCCAGCCGGCGAGGATGGGGACTAGCGGACGAGGACGAACGGGCGAGGGTGGGGACCGGCGACGAGGACGGCCACCAGAGAGGACTGGAGGCACGGCGACGAGGACACCGAGCAGGAGCTGCAGATCTAACCCGAGGTAGAAGAAGCCCAGGACGAATCATTTTTTTTTTTTTTTTGCTGCATCTAGTGGCCACGCGGGCTCGCATCCAAGGGCTGGGGCAGGACCGGCCGAAACTTTCGGCCGGTGCGCCGGTGCCTAGCATCACCCACAAACAAACGTGTATGCGGTAGGGGTGAGGCTAGCACGCACCCGCGAACTAAACTAGTGATAAAATCTCACATTGCCTGCTTTGGGCCGTTTCGGCGATGGATTGGTGCGGCGGTGATGGAAATTAAAGGTTGGTGCATCATCAACTTTGAGCGCGAGGGAAAAAGGGAGTCAAGATGTCCTTTTGATGACCCCTGGATATATTATTATATAAACAAACAAACGACTAGGAAAGAAGATAACCTCGTGCTTATCCATGGTTAGGACTTAAGAGCTGCCGTTGGTGGTATGACGAAGGATTCTTTGGTTTTGGTCGCCGTCAAAATCTGCTGTCAGGCACTTGCTTGTCAGCTGAGCTGCCCTTGGGTCGCACTGGGTGGAAACGTCTTCAACTTCAACGCGAGAGGAAATATCCCGCTTGCCGGCTTCATTTTCTTGGCCTATTTAGCACTACAACCTTCCGTTCACTAAGCAACAGCGTCGACCCCGGACAGGCCGGTCTCACCGCTGACTCGACGGCGACGCGACAGTGATTTGCGTATGAACCCAAGACAAAAGGACGACCAGTCCAGTCCAGATGATGCGCACGGGCAAAGGCTGAGACGATCTAGAACAGAAAAGCCAGCGGCCGGGCGGTATCAAGCTCGTCGTTCCGACTCAGCAAAGTGGCCGATCCTGTCATGCGAGTGCCCGCCCATGCGTGGCGTGGTGGGGGCCGGACGTGTTCTGACCGTCTTTCGACCACCTTTGCCTAGGGATCGGATAAGCGATCGAGCACCATCCGAATCAGCCCCATACAGAGCTGTCTACGGCGCACGCCCACTGGCTGACTCGACTCGGCTACAGAAATGGTAGCTGGGGATTCCCTCACCTCATAGCCTCGTAGGTAGGACGGGTAAACAACGTCAACAATCAGGCCGTGGTCTGAGCAAGCGTCACGGCTAGCTTGTAGCAGGCTGCTTGGGAGATGAGAAGGGTGGCATCTTCAGTTCTTCATCTGCGAGCGGTCTTCTGGACTCTGATTCTCTTCGTGCATAAGCAACAACGAGATATGATGTCAAGTTTTTCAAATCAATTTAAGACTTTAACGACGAGGACGACGACGGGCTCTAGGCAGCTGGTCTTTAGAGGCAGCGGCTGTTCTGGCGGCGACAATGGTCGTTTGGTGGCTCAGGGACTTCAGTGTAATTTTTATTATGTTTGGGGTGCTTTATACTTTTGATGAACCTTTAAATAGATAGGTCCAGATCATTTTTGTAAACAAGAACTATATAACGATGTGTGATCTCTCTCTCTCTCTCTCTCTCTCTCTCTCTCTCTCTATATATATATATATATATATATATATATATATATATATATATATATATACTAACGTGCATATAAATTGTTTTCTAAAAATGTTCATGCCATTTTACAAAATACTCACACGATTTGAAGAAATGTTCATACGACTCAACAATAAATACACTATGAATATATATTTTAGTACATGACGAAAATTTTGTTAATACATGGTAAACATATTCATATATACGGTTAATATATATTTTGTATACATGATGAACATTTTCAAAATACAAGTTTAATTTTTTAAAACACGAAAGCTATTTTTAAATACAAGATGACCTATTTTTAATAAACAACCAATATTCTAAATACATTATCAATATATTTTTTTATGCATGAAGAGCCTTTTCTAATACACATTGAGCACTTTTGAAATACACTGCGAGCATTTTCTTAGTACACGATGAACATTCATTAAATACCCAATAAAAATTTATTAATATGAGATGAAATATTTTGAAACATATGTTGGTGCCTTTTTAATACATTGTGAACATTTTTAAATTATACTATGCACATTTTTTTTAGTACTTGAATGATTGTGTACTCTGAATAATTTTTTGGTTTCAAATGGATGCAGTCTCTTTTTTGTATGCAATCTATGATCTGCTCTTGAGTACTACTACTGCTAAGTCTGAACTGCAATGTTAAGTGCTGCTAGTTGCAGTCTAATAATTTGGTAAGTACACATTTTAAGTCTGAATTTCAATATCGAGTAATGATAGTGGTGATATACTACCTATGTTTCTTAATGTAAGACGTTTTGGCAGTTAACGAGGTGCGGCTTCTCCACGAAAGCTGGCGTGCAACACTAAAGCTGCAGCACTTTCCAACAGGCAATGGGTTGTGGAGCAAATTTTTGTATTGGAACAAAAAAAATGATTGTGACTAGCCTCCAGATATTGTATGTGGCTTAATTCAATCTGAGTGATTAAATTTGAGAGCACAGAAACACAATGAAAGATGATGCCGCAAACCTCCTTACACATATCTCACACACAAGACTCGACACACAATGAAACCTCATAAAACACATGTCATGCTTCCAATGAGTTTAATGTCAATCTCATCTCATCTCAAATATATTCAAAATTGGTTTTACTTTAATTATCGACTTACTCCCTCTGTAAACAAATATAAGAGCGCTTTAGTGATCTAAGCGCTCTTATATTTCTTTACGGAGGGAGTACATTTAGAAGATATTCACCGTTTAAGCTTTTAATGAAGATTAAATAGAAGACTTAAGTTGTGGGAGGAGAAAGAATCTAGTTAGTCTGATTAGGAGCTGAGAGGATCGCCCTTTTTTTTTGAAAGGTTGGTTTATTAATTTAATTAAGCCGAACGTCCTTGTGCCTTCGTTTAAAAGAACAGATTGCGCACCTAAACCCAGCCACGCCCACCCCAATTTTCTTCTGGTTGATCATCCAACGCGCCTGTGAATCAATCATATGTGAAACGCACGGTTTTTCTGCAACGCCTGTTCGACCTCTTTCCTGGGTATACTTGTACATGCACCGATGATCCAGACACACCAGCGCACCAAGCTCTTTCTGATCATCGCTATGGTGAGTAACATACACTAGTAACATACACATATTTCTAGACTATGTTACTACTTTCATAGTGGATAGTAATATAAGGCTGGTTGTAATGGGGAGTATCATATACTAGTATCATGTACTCCCTCCGTTCCTAAATAATTGTCTTTCTAGCCATCTCAAATGGACTACAACATACGGATGTATGTAGACATGTTTTAGAGTGTAGATTCACTCATTTTGCTCCGTATGTAGTCACTTGTTGAAATCTCTAGAAAGACAATTATTTAGGAACGAAGGGAGTATATGATACTAGTGTATGATACTACCTCCCTAATGCATAGTATCATATATTAGTATCATGTAGTACTCTATTTATTGCCATGCATAACACAAAGTAGCATAGCATTTAATATGATACGGTATCATGATATGATAATACACCCTCTCTTTCTTCATTTAATGCTACGACACCTCATCAAAATAGCCTACTAGTTGGCATGCATGATACTAGCTATGATACTACCATTACGACCAGCCTAAGTGTGGTAACATGGAAAGCTTCATTTATTAGTTAATAGACTCATATTGCATTGGGACATGTGATGTTACAGTACTAACTAGCTAAGTTACTATAACCACCTCTCTCCTCATTAAATTATTGCCACATAAGCAAATTTGCTGAGTTGGACTCGATGTTACTGTTGAAGTTACTCCCAGTTTAGAGACTCTTCCGCACGTCCCGCACTGCACTGGCCAGGCCTGGAATCTCGATCGCACACAGCTCGATCGACCCGCTCGCCCCCATTAATCTCCTCGGGCCAAGCCCTGTTCACCTAGCTGCTTCGTGTCTCGGCAAACACCAACCACCATGCATGCATCCACGCCACAAGTCTCATCACTTTCACCCCTTTCCATTCCAAATTCCTGTGCCCCCCTTCGGCTCGACGGCTTCTCGTCGCCAAAAGCAAAGGAAAGCCGCCCTATCTTCTCTTTGTCACCCGATCGAACCCAAAAGCCGGCTGTGGGACAGAGAAACAAGGTCGAAATGCGCTTTCGGACGAGCTTCTACCGGCACATCGTTCATCATGTGAGATTCAGACGCCTTTGCGCGGGCTCGCACGCGCAAAACAGGCGCACCGAGCGCGAAAGGCCGGGGCAGCCGTGGAAGGTGACGCCGTGACACGATCCATGATCCGGAGGCGCCGAGATAGGCTTATGTGCTTGGATCGGCTCCGTTTCCTTAGCCGTGTATGCATGCTTCCGTCGGTCCTTCGGGTGAGATCACCCGACCTTTCTTTCGAGCCGACAGCCCACGATTATGTTTTCTAAGGCTGGTTGTAATGGGTAGTATCATAAGATAGTATCATGCATATGATACTAGTGTATGATACTACCTCCCTAATGCATAGTATCATATGGTAGTATCATAGATGACTTTATTTATTGCCATGCATGACACATACTAGTGTAGCATTTATTATGATACGATATCATGATATGATACTCAACCCTCTCTTACTTCATTTAATTCTATGCCACCTCATCAAAGTTGCCTAGTTGGCATGCATGATACTAGCTATGATACTCCCATTACAACCAGCCTAATCGGTGAAAGTGGTCAAGAAAGGTCGATATGAGTCGTCGTACTGTGGATAGCCTTTATAATAATAGTATTGTTATGCATGTGCAACCAGAATTTGGACTCTTCCTCGTCTCAAGTGAGCGGCGTACTAAGTTTTGACATGCATAGTGGGCATCGGTGGCGCCGACACGTACGTCGAGCGTAGTTCGCTTTAACCAAGGAGAGAAAGCCACATTAGCAAGGATGCGTACATGATTAGGGTTTGGCGGACTTGCGGCGCCCGCAGATCGGATCGGCGGGGCGCACCGGAGTTCCGCCGGACGGGAGGATGGCGACACCCTCCGGGAGCGGCGGCGGGGCTACGGGGGCGATGATGTCGCCGGGGACTGCTAGGGCGCGCCTGGAGGAACAGCTTGGGAAACTTGATATCTCTGAGAAAGAGGCGACGCCCCTGGTGCTCGATGACCGCGTCGAGGGGGCACCAGAGAAGTGGATGGTTGCAGGGAAGATCTTGCACCGCAACACACTGCATATCCAGACCATCACGAACGCACTTCGACCTGCATGGGGTAACCCTAAAGGTCTATCCTTCCGCATGGTAAGGGAAAACACGTTCGTTGCCGACTTTGCAACGAAGCGAGACAGAGATCGCGTATGGGAAGGATCCCCATGACATATCAGTAAGAACGCGGTTCTTCTGTCAGAATTTGACGACTGCATGTGCCCATCGGAGCTCAAGTTCGACAAACTGAAAGTTTGGGCACGCGTTGTCAATCTTCCGTTCAATCTGTGAGATGATGCATGGTGCAAGGTAATTGCGAAGCAGATAGACAAGGACGCCAGCTCGATTCACTTTGATCATGGGGGCGGCTACCTACGAGCACGTGTCACACTTGACGTGGCCAAACCATTGAGGAGGTGGATTTTGATCAATTCTGCAAGGAGGGACAGTACAGATCCATATGAAATTCAGTACAAAAACATACCCCACTTTTGTTATTCGTGTGGCCGTTTGGGCCACTCTGATCTGGTCTGTCCGACACCGGGGACAAGGGATGAAAACGGCGATCTGCCATTTGGAAAAGGCCTACGGGCGTCGGACGAGAAGAAGAAAGCTGCATCTTCCGAGGGTTCTTCACGTACTCAACCAGCAAAATCCAACAGGAACGAGACTAGAAACTCCAGTAATGTAGCAACGGCAGATGCCGAGGTGATGTAAGTGCATCTAGTGCCCCTTAGTGATTTTGGTGTATTGAGGACTTATAGGTTAAGGGACTGATGCGTTTGTGAGTGTACACAGGTCTATAAGTCTATGAGGAGTTTGATATTTACCGAGAAAGTCGACCCCTAAAAATGAAGTTCTTCGACTGAAGACTTTGATATTCTGAAGACTTTCTGAAGACTTTGAAAGTGAAGAAATTGGTGTGACCTTGAAGACTTGGTATTCATTTGAGGAACATGAAGCGTGAAGACTTTTGTTTTCGTAGTTTCATTTTCTCTTTCTTGAGTCATAGGAAACACCGTACTGTTAAAGGGGGTCGAGGAAATACTAAGGAAAAATTTCCATGTGATGCTCAACTCAAAATCCTACACCTACCAATCCCTTCGAGTGAAGCCATTGGAAATCTCATACAGTTCAGTCATTTTCTTCAGTGACAGAGACGTAGTTCTTCTGGTCACTGAGGACTTTGCTCTAACTGAGGAGTTAGGAATTCGCCAGTGCGAATTGCCTACACAGTGAGGAACATGATAGCCCTGAGGAATTTGAGAGTCAAATTTCCGACCGTTGCTGTGCTGCGCGCCGGCTGTCCCAAAATATCTTATCCACCTAACGGTCATATCATTGAAGGGCATTTATGTCTTATCATGTCGGGCTGCTCCCTAGGCTATAAATAGCCGCCCCCTACAACCACTAGTTGGTTGGCTGCTCCAAGAGAACTTGACACTTGTCATTTGAGAGCAACCCATCCTCCGAGGACTTTGAGCGAAAATCATCAAGTGAGGAAAATCCCAAAACCAAACCCCCACAAACCCAAAGTGATTGAGCATCACTGAAGAAATTGATCCCGCGTGGATCCGACGCTTGTTACCTTTGAAGAATGTGCTTCTTCTAGACGGTTAGGCGTCAAGGTCTAGAGCATCCAAGAGGAATTGTGGATCACCGAGTGACCAAGTCTGTGAAGGTTTGGAAGTCACCTGAAGACTTACCACGAGTGATTGGACGAGCCCTGCGTGGTCTTAGTTCAAGGAGAATACGGTGAGGACTGGGTGTCCTGAGTTGCGGCTAAGTGACTGGGTGTCCGGGACTGCGTGTCCTCGAGTTTAAATACTCAGCCGCTCCAACCAGACGTACAACTGAGACAACAGTTGGAACTGGTTTACCAAATCATTGTCTTCACCAACTAACTAGTTCTATCTCCTCAACTCTTTCATTTCCTCATTACTGTGTTGAATGGTTGTTCATATCTGTGCTTGAAGACTTTGACTGAAGACTTTCTCAAATTCCTCAGTTCAATTTCTTCAGTCTGTTTGTCTTCATCTTGTGTTATCCTGTGATTACGCTTTCTGTACTCTGTGCTAGTCTTCATTTCATCATGATGACCATGCTTGTATCCTGTCATGTTTACTTCTGAGTACTTATTCCGCTGCAAGTAGTTCTTCGCTAAGGAATTTCCTCACCAGCAAATTCCTCAGTGAAGAATTCATAAAAATCGCCTATTCACCCCCTCTAGTCGATATAATGCACTTTCAATTGGTATCAGAGCAAGGTACTCCCTTGTTCTGTGTGATTTTGGTTTAACCGCCTGGAATTTTAGTTATGTCGACCGCAGGTATGAAGAAAGTGACATGCCCGATCTTTGACGGTCACAACTATCCCAAATGGAAGGCCATGATGAGGAAGCGCCTCATGGCAATGAACAGCGAGCTGTGGACCGTCACTGAGATTGGCCTTACTGATCTATGCAAGATGGCAGACGCTGATGATATTCGCAAGTACACTCGACTTGACCTCGTGGCGAAGGATATCATCTGTTCCTGCCTATCCAGAGATCAATTCGGGCGCATTATGCATCTTGGCAATTTGAAGCTTATCTGGGACCGAATCTCTGATGTCTATGAAGGTCATCGAATCCGTCATGATCCCTGTTTGAGGACTTCAAGGAATCTCTCAAAATGATGACTTTCGAGCTAGAATCATCATCTTCTGCATCATGTCTCATGGCAGACGGTGCTGAGGTAACCGAATGCTCCTCATCCGAGTTTTGCGATGATGAATCTGATAATGATGAATCTGATGATGGTATTGAATCTTGTTATACCAAACTCGTTTGCATTGCCACTAAACAACAAACTGCTTTGGAACAAGTTCAAAACATGCTAGACAAAAGTGATGATATGTTGCGTAAAGAAATGGACCAGTCAAAAGCATTGGGTGAATGTCTTCAGAGAATTCACTCCAAGTTTGACGCCCTTCAAGATCAACATAATACCCTCTTGACTGATCATGAGAAGCTTTCTTCTGAATCACTTCAAAGAAAGGAAGATCTTGAAAAGCTAAGAGTGTGTTATGAAGATTTTCAGAAGGAGCGCGATTCATTACTAGCTCAACAAATTAGCGCTTCTCAGGAAGAATTTGTTCCTCCATGCTTAAAGTGCATTGAACGTGAATCTGCTAATTCTTCACCTGAATGTTCAAATGCTTCAACTGTTACAAATTCTTCATCTGCCTCTGCTATCACTAATTCCTCATCTGAGGACATTGCTAGTATCACTAACAATGCAGGGCTGAAGGAATTATACATGACAGGCATGTACAAAAGCCTCAAAGGGCATCAGACACTTTGTGATGTGCTTAAAAAGCAGATCCTCAACAAAAACCCTAGGAAAGAGGGTATTGCCTTTGAGAGGAAACTCAATGCTGATGGAACATATTGGAAGCCTGAGCAGTACCCCAAAACCTCATGGGTTGCTGCAAAGGGACCTCCAGTTGATCCATCTAACTTATCTGGCTTTACATGTGAATCTCCTCATTCTTCTGATGAGTCATTTGACTCCAACTATAAACTGTTCAAAAATCAGAATGGTGAAGTATTTGCTAGATATGTTGGCACTAACTGCGGGAACAGTTCCCCTATGAAGAAAATCTGGGTTCCCAAAAGTTATGTTGAAAGTCTTCAGGTGAATGTCCTCATGACACCACCTGTGAAGAAAAGGAACCGCAGATCAAATTCTTCATATGGACCAAACTCTTCATATGGATCCAAGTCCTCATACGGACCAAATTCTTCACATGGATCAAATTCCTCAAAAGGATCAAAGTCCTCATATGATTATCATCGTGCTAACAACTCTGTCTCACAGGGTAGAGCTAAGGGCTATGAATATGTGCATTATTCTTCAAACCATTATGTTCATAAGTCCTCGAAGAATTTCCCTGCTTATGCATATGCTTACCCTAACCCCTCTTATGTGAAACGAAATGGTTTGGCATCTTTGCCACCATTCTCATATGGTGCTCGCAGAGTGATGAATTCTTTGCCACCCCTCCAGATGTGGGTGGTGAAGAAAAAGAACTAATCTCTTCTGCAGGGTCAGGTCTCCAGACGTGCTTTAACATCTGAAGAATTTGCTGGGGACCTGACGAAAATGCCTGAAAGGACGCAGGCGAATCATGATGAAATGAACTTTCATTTCACACGTCCTCATACTGCTATATCTGTTTACTGCTTGATGAAATTCATCTGATGAAATTGATATCATATTCTTCACTGATGAAGCATATGAGATTGTAAGCTACACTAATTCATCTGTAGGATGATCAACCCAAAACTACTGAATGGGTCCTCGATAGTGGATGTACGAATCACATGACTGGTGACAAGAATCTATTGATGGATGCTCCCTTATCACCGTCACCTCTGAAGCATATCATTTTTGCTGACAAAGGCAAAAGTCAGGTATTGGGTCTTGGTAAGGTTGCAATCTCTAAGGATAAACACATGGACAAAGTCATGTTTGTTGAGTCCTTAGGATACAATCTAATGTCAGTCTCAATGCTTTGTGATCTTGATATGGTTGTTGTCTTTGGCAAGTATCGCTGTGTTGTGATTATGGAAGCTGACAATTCCAAAGTCTTCGAAGGATTTAGGAGAGGAGATCTGTATATTGTTGATTTCTCTACAGGACCGCAACCAGCCGTGTGTTTACTTGCAAAAGCTTCAGAAGGTTGGCTATGGCATCGACGACTTGGTCACGCAGGCATGAGGAATTTGCACACGCTTGCAAAGAAGAAGCATGTCATTGGCATTGAGAATGTCAAATTCCTCAAGGATCACTTGTGCGGAGCCTGTGAAGCTGAAAAAATGACCAAGGCCAAGCATCCAGCGAAGACTATCATGACCACTACTCGTCCATTCGAATTGCTTCACATGGACCTCTTCGGACCTAATCATTATTCAGCAGTCACTAATGATGCATCTCTATATGGTTTTGTCATTGTTGATGATTATTCTCGATATACATGGGTACACATTGTTACTTACAAACATGAAGTGCAGGAAGTCTTCAAACGATTTTCCTCGAGGGCTTCAACCAACTTTGGTGTGAAGATCAAGCACATCAGAAGTGACAATTAGGGCTGGACCAAAAGCTCGTAGCTCGCGAACTTAATGAGCGCTCGATAGTTTGGCTCGTTAAGCTCGTAGCTCGCTTCTTAATGAACAGAGTCAATCATTGATTTTATCTCGTTAAGCTTAACGAACTTAACGAGCGAGCTAACGAGTTTCACGAGTAACTCGTTAAGCTCGTTAGTAACAACACAACATACATTTTCATATTCCGTGACAAACTTTTTGTAGCACCTCAGCTCATCTATTTAATCTACACAACATATGAGGCAACATACGACTTCATTTCTTTTTGTAGTCACAATATTTTATCTTGAAAACCATACCTACACATTCATCATGTATATCGTAACACATTATAATCTGTTAACGAGCGCTCGCGAGCGCTCACGACCTTAACGAGCTTCAAACGAGCCGAGCCAAGCAGGGTTTTCTGCTCGTTAATCTTAACGAGCTTAACGAGCCGAGTCTTAACGAGCACGAGCTTAACGAGTACGAGCTTAATGAGCCAAGCTGCTCGTTAGTCCAGCCCTAGTGACAATGGAACTGAGTTCAAGAATTCCGGTCTTGATGCCTATCTTGATGAACTTGGTATTACTCATGAGTTATCTGCTCCTTATACTCCTCAGCAAAATGGCATCGTGGAGCGCAAGAACAGAACTCTTGTTGAGATGGCTCGCACTATGCTTGATGAATACAAAACGCCTCAACGTTTCTGGATTGATGCAATTGATACTGCGTGCCACATCATCAACAGAGTATATCTTCACAAATTCTTCAAGAAGACGGCCTATGAACTCCTCACTGACAAGAAACCCAATGTGAGTTATTTCAAAGTCTTCGGTGCTAAATGTTGGATTAGAAATCCTCACCACAACTCTAAATTTGCACCGAAAGCACATGAATGTTTTATGCTTGGTTACGGAAAGGACTCGCACACCTACAGAGTCTTCAACATTGTTCTTCACAAGATTGTTGACACTGTAGATGTGCGGTTCGATGAAACTAATGGCTCGCAAAGAGAGCACCTACCTTCTGTGTTAGATGAACCAGCACCTGAGGATTCTATCAAGTTCAAGGCAACTGAGGATGTCATTCCTACTGAAGAATCTGCTGAAGAATTCATTCCTATTCATGAAGAACGTCGAGCTGATGCACCTGAAGAACATGATGAGGAAAATGGTGCTGAAGAAAATGCTGATCAAATTCCTCAGCGACAACCAGCTCATCCTCGCGTTGCAAAAGAAGTGCAAGTGGAGAAGATCATCGATGACATTAGCGCACCAGGTCCTCTCACACGCTCAAAAGCTTCACATTTATCTAACTTTTGTGGGCACTATGCTTTTGTCTCTATCACAGAGCCCACTAAGGTAGATGAAGCATTTTTGGAGCCGGAGTGGATTCAGGCTATGCAAGAAGAATTACATCAGTTCGAGCTTAACAATGTCTGGGAATTGGTCAATCGCCCAGATCCTCGCAAGCATAATATCATTGGCACAAAGTGGATCTACCGCAACAAGCAAGATGAAAATGGCCTTGTGGTGAGGAATAAGGCACGACTAGTAGCTCAAGGCTACACACAGGTTGAAGGAATTGATTTCGATGAAACTTTTGCACTTGTTGCTAGACTTGAGGCTATTCGCATATTACTTGCTTACGCTAACCATCATGATATCATCTTATTTCAAATGGATGTGAAAAGTGCATTCCTCAATGGTAAGCTTGAGGAAGAAGTATATGTTGCTCAACCCCCAGGTTTTGAAGATCCAAAGAATCCTGACAAAGTCTTCAGACTCAATAAGGCTCTCTATGGCCTCAAGCAAGCCCCTCGGGCGTGGTATGATACATTGAAGGAATTCTTCATGAAGAATGGCTTCACACCCGGTTCACTCGACCCTACTCTCTTTACTAAATCTTATGATGGTGAACTGTTTGTGTGCCAAATATATGTTGATGATATTATCTTTGGCTGTACTGACCAACGTTATAGTGATGAATTTGCCTATATGATGAGTGAAGAATATCAAATGTCTATGATGGGAGAGTTGAAATTCTTCTTAGGTCTTCAAATTCGTCAGCAGCGCAATGGCATATTCATATCTCAGGAGAAATACCTCAAAGATGTACTGAGGAAATTCGGCATGCAAGATTGCAAAGGCGTCAAAATTCCTATGCCCAAAAATGGCCATCTATGCACTGATGAAAATGGTATTGACTTCGATCACAAGGTATACCGCTCCATGATTGGTTCTTTATTGTACTTATGTGCATCTAGGCCAGATATAATGCTTAGTGTTTGCATGTGTGCCCGATTTCAAGCTGCACCGAAGGAATCACACCATAAGGCTGTGAAGCATATTCTTCGATATCTAGCTCACACACCAACACTAGGATTATGGTACTCCAAGGGCTCTGCTTTTGATCTCATTGGATATTCTGACTCTGACTATGCTGGTGATCGTGTGGATCGCAAGTCAACATCTGGCACTTGTCATTTCCTCGGACGATCTTTGGTCTGTTGGTCCTCGAAGAAACAGAACTGTGTATCACTGTCTACTACTGAAGCTGAATACATTGCTGCTGGCTCTTGCTGTGCTCAACTGCTTTGGATGAAGCAAACCCTCAAGGACTATGGCGTCAACGTGAAGAATGTGCCTCTCCTCTGCGACAATGAGAGTGCCATAAAGATTGCACACAACCCAGTTCAGCACTCGAAGACAAAGCACATTCAGATTCGTCATCATTTTCTTCGTGATCATGTGTTGAAGGGCAACATCTCCATCGAGCATGTGAAGGCTGAAGAATAGCTAGCTGATATCTTCACTAAGCCCTTGGATGCGAAGAGACTTAGCAAGTTGCGGTGTGAGCTAAATATCTTAGAGTCTTCGAATGTTCTTTGAAAAGGACACACATCCTAACACTTATGCAAAATTGATGACTTAGATGTGCAACACATGAAGAAACGTTTTTCTTCAATCAATGAAGAATAACACTCTAAGTGTGAAGAAATTAATGAAGAATTTGATTCTCAGAACCCTACGATAATTGTACGCGGTGTCTGAAATCATCATTCTTATACGGTGGGTTACGCCACCACAAAAAGTTGAAAATCTTCAATTTGAGTTTTTCCTCAGTTTTTGAAATTCTTCAGTTTTTCAAATTCTTCAACTTTGCAAAATCTTCACTGTTTCCGTCGTTTTTCTTCATTGGCTATATGAGTTTATGTCCTCTACAGCATTCACTTATGGCTATTTCTTCAAGTTGTTTTTTTTTGCTAAGTGAATGTGGTCGGACCCTTCCCTCTCTATGCTATACTCAACCCAATCTATTCACAAATTCTTCATGTGTGTTCTACTTGAAACTCGTTCAAAGTCTTCACTGTGTCCTTGTCAGCTGAAGAAATTGCGAACGAAACTTTAAAACAAATCTTATCCAGATTTTCGGTTTTACCGCTCAAACCATTCCGCATCCCACGATGCATTATTATATTCATCCACGATCTTACACGATCTCATCTGCACAGTACGTGGGTGACACATGTCGCGTGAAGGAGAAAGGGCAGGGGCATGTTCGTCCCAAAATCTTCGGGCGAACAGTTTTTTCACCGTGGCTATAAATACCCCTCTCCCCTTCCTCACTTCATTTACTCCGCTCGGTCGCTGTCTCTCGCTCGAGCTCCTCAAACCCTAGCGTCGCCGCCACTCCATCGCCGCCGATGAGGAAGAGCTTCGCTGCCTCGACCTCGTCGCCGTCGTACTCGCGCCGGCTGCGGAAATCTTCACTCCGCCGCCGCCGTAGCTGTCTCCCTCTGCCAAGTTAGGGCGTGGGAGATCTAACTTGACGAACTTCACCGCTGTTCATCTCAGTTCATTGTGTTCTTCAGTTCGGGTAATTAAAAGTTACTTTTATTACTCACGTTGATTCTCAAGCTTTCCTGAAAATCTTCAAAGGTGTTTATTCTTCAAATCTTCAAATCTTCACACATATGAACACCTCACACACTGTATGCTCTTGATCCATTTCTCTAAGCACTCATTTTCTTCAAGCTTCCTCAATTGTGCGGATTTTCGATCTGTACAACTCTGGAACCTAAGACAAGAACGCTTAGTGAAATTCCTCAAGGCTCAACTGGTCAAATTCCTCAAAACTTGTCTTTTCGAAAAACCTTCTGAGAACGCATATGACCTCTCCAAATTCCTCGCACCTACACTCTGTTCACAGGTACTCATGTCCGCTGCTGAATCACTAGGTTCTCATCAACTTAACTCATTTGCAGCGTTCCTCGAAGAAAAACTGCATACTTCTTCAGAGTGTTCAATTGTTAAAATTCCTCATCTGAAGAAAATGGCTAAAGGAAAGAGACCGTAGAAAGGAGGAAAGAAACCGGAGGTCATGACTGCTTTCGAGATCCCTGATGACATATACAAAGACTATTGCACACCTGATGAAGCCAAATTTGGCAAAGAGAACAAAAATCAGCGCAAAGTGCGCATTCAGAGGATTGAACAAAGATGGGCACGAGAATGGAGGGAATATCGATATGTTACTCCAAAGTATATGAAGAAATTCGCCTTAAATCCTCCATGCCCAAGAGCTCCATTGGCACCTGGCCAAGTAGTTGATCCCACCAGCATCAAGCGTGGTGAGGACTTTCCTGAAGAATGGGCTAGGCGCCAAGCAAAATTGGCAAGACAAGCCAAGGAGGCAGTGAGGAAATTCAATGAGGATTCTGCCGCTGCTGCTGCTGCTGAGACCTCGGTCAAACCGAGGAAATCAATGCCGAAGAAGCCTGCTCGTAAGCCAAGTGCTTCACCAACAGCGCCCTCACGGCCAAGTTCCTCAGCTGCGCCCTCACGGGAAATTCCTCAGACTGCTACTGCTCCACCAAAGTCCTCAGCAGCTCCCTCAAAGTCCTCAACTCCTGTGCATCTGGCTACATGTCAAAGGACTACGGGTTTTTCAATTACTTCTGGTGTCTCAGCAAGTTCCTCAGCTGCACCAATGTCCTCATCAGGCCCCACTCTGTTGAAGACTAAAGCAACAGCTAGACGCGGTCCTCGGCCAAGTCCAAGGAAGAAACATGTTGCATTCCAAGTGCCCTCTGATGATGAAGCTTCTGATGAAGAACTTGCAGAAATCATCAGAGACAGACAAGCAAAGGCCGCTAGAGCCAAAGGCACATCGGTGCCACTGCTTTTGGATCTGAGGAAAATCCTCGACTACATAGATCTCTGGCACAAGGATCCAAACACCCCCATGCCTGACTTTCAACTGACTCCTGGTCAAAGTCACATGCTGACCCATTTCATCTCTCAAGAGAAATGGAAGTTTGAAAAGGCTCGTGAAATCAAAAAGGCTCAATACAGGAAGGAGAAGCTCCTGAAGAAAAACGTTGTCAGAATGACACCTGAGGAACTTCTCCATGCTTAGTCTGAGATCCAAGCCCTCAGCAAGGACTTTGATGCATACTATGCTGATTGGCAAGGAGCCAAAGTGAGATTCGTCAACCTGACAAAGAAAATGTCAACTGTTGCAGCCCCATCGCAACAAGAAAATCCTCAGGCTGCAGACTCTGCTCAACCTGCTGAAGAACATGCCAGCATCGTTGATGACTTTCAGCCTGCTGATGAAAATGTAAGTTCCAGGGCTGATGACTCCATTCCAGCCGCTGAAGAAATTGCCAGGGCATCCACTAGTGGTACGCCTGAAGAAACTGAAGAGATCAGGGCAACTGCATCAGTTGCGCCTGAAGAAAATCAACCACAGTCCTCAGCTCCTCCCGCGCCTACACCAACTCCAATTCTTCCTTCTGCCTATGAAGTGAAGAAGACCAAGGCTGCAGAGCGAGCTGCAGTGAAGAAAAGGAAGGCATCAGCTGCGTCAAATTCTTCGGCTGTGAAGAAAATGAAGCCTATGACCAGCTCTCTTGAACATCCAATTGATGCCGTTCCGATTTCCTCCATGTCATCAAAGGAAATTGTTCCTTTTGGAGAAGACTACAAGATTCGAAGCGGATCTGATGAAGAAAATCATTCTGCTGCTTCGTCAGAGCAGATTGATGAAGAAATTGAAGCAGATACAATCCCTTCAACGACAGTCAATTCCTCACCTATGCCTCAGTTCACAGCTGAAGAGGCTGGTGTTGAAGAAATAGAAGATGAATATATGGATATTGGATGCACTACACCAGTGATGAATGATGACTTTTGGGAAAGTCAGCATCCCAATACTCCTCTCTTCACTCCTATTCAACAGATTCCTCTGTCCCCGGCAACAACTGTTCAAATGGGCTCTGAAGAAACTCATCCCACTTCCTCTGTTCATGAAGAAATTCCAGCCGCTAGTGCTGACGAACCTGCTGCTGCTGATCCGCAGATTGCACAAGAAGAGGAACCAGAAATTCCTCAGCCTGAAGCACCTGAGATCGCGATTCCTGAGGTAGTACTGCAAATCACTGACATTCCTCTGCCGAAGCCAAAGAATCCGTTCTCAAGCAAACAGAAGTTCAAGGCTGAAGACTTCTTTTCCGAGCATGTGTTGTTCACTGACTACAACCCATATGACTCTGGTCGCATAAGGAAGAGGCGTTTCTGGACTGCTAGTCAAGCCAACTTCTATTCCTCAGTGCTCTTTGACAAGGACAAAATCTTCGATCATGAACATATTCCTCACGTGGATATGGAATCTCTACCATGCTTCGAGCCAGTCCTCAGTGTTCTTCATGATGCAGGATTGCTCAATTTCTGCAATGACATCTGTGATTGGAATGAAGAACTCATTCTTCAGTTCTACGCCACTCTGCATATCACTGGAGACGCTGAAGATGTTAATTCATGGGTGTTGGATTGGATGACCGAAAACACTCACTACAAGGCACCGGCAACTGAATTGCTTCATGTCCTTCCTCTTGATCCTCCCCATGACAGTGCATGTTGCATCTACAATGATCCTGAATTGTCAAATCACTACATGCAAGTGCTCATGAAGCCCTTGAAGCCTGGGCACGCCCCACGAACCAAATTCCTCGTCAAGAAATTGCTCTATGTGCCTCGGACTATCTATCGCATCCTGACAAAGACAATGAGTCCTATCAAAGGCCACGACTCAAATGATGAAGATGTCGTTGGCATCATGAAGAACATGCTTTTCAACATCATTCATGGCGTTCCCGTCAACTTCCGTGATTTCTTCATGAGGACTCTGGCTAATGTTGCTATGTCACCTTTTGAGCTGAAGCCCTATGCGCCTTGGATTATGAGATTCATAAGGGCAAGATCTTCACTGAATTACAAAGTTGACACTCTGAACCATGGTAGCTACTTGCCTCCCATTGAAGTCCTCAAGCGACCAGTTTCATCATCTGATGACAAAGGCAAGGCAGCTGCTGTGATTGATGAAGGCATTCGTCCATTGGATGGTCAATTTCGTCTGGCTACATCTTACTCTACCAATGACGATTCTGCCACACATGACACTACTACAAATACCTCAGCTAAGTAAAATCCTCAAGCCACAGCACCCAGGGTGATGACTGACCGTGAGTTACTCCTCAGTCTTCATCAGAAGGTTGATCGCAATCACAAATGGGTGAAGCGTCAGTTTGCTGCAATTCTTCTCAACATGACCTCAACACATAATGCAGTGAAGAAAAACCATTATCACCTTCATGAAACCCTCAACCGCACCTGGGCTGTCCTCACACATGTATATAGCACGGAAGAACTGAAGGCTATGGGTCTCCAGGAAGCATTTGACTGGTCTGCACCTCCTCCAAAGAAATTCAAGAGAGTTAAAGTTCCTGATCTGGTGGCCAGCTCTTATTCTTCATCGCGTGCAACTGACGAGTATGAAGATTTGGACGACACTGCGGCAGGCCCTACTTCAACAAACCACCCCGACAACGCTGGCGCTCCTCCATCAACTTGAAATTCTTCAGGGGCGTTAGTCCTCAGTTTCAATCCTTTTGGTCATTTGATGACAAAGGGGGAGAAATCTGAGTTAGTATTCAAGCGGGTTTATATTATGGGCGTTTTGTTAAGTTACAACTCTCGTTCTTCCGAAACTTTTTATTGGATCGAGTTGTAATCTTAAACCCGATGGTGCTCTGATACTTTTGATGGTGCTCTGATACTTTTGTTGCACTATGCTCCGATACTTTTGATGCTTTCGGCATGCTTATTCCTCGTTAATATAATTGCACGCATGCTGAATTTCATTAGGCACCATATTTCATCATGCATTTCATCATGCATTTCAAATTCTTCATATTATATATCAAATGCATGTATGAATTACAAGATATAGGGGCAGTTCTCCATGATTCAACTCTTCAAATGTGCATTGCCTCAAAAGCAAATTCCTCACTATGCACATCTTCAGGGGGAATTCCTCTATATCTTGCAATCAAATTCCTCAATATCAGTATTTACACTTCATATGTTTATCCCCGTTGAAAACTTAACCTATGTTGTCATCAGTCACCAAAAAGGGGGAGATTGTAAGTGCATCTAGTGCCCCTTAGTGATTTTGGTGTATTGAGGACTTATAGGTTAAGGGACTAATGCGTTTGTGAGTGTACACAGGTCTATAAGTCTATGAGGAGTTTGATATTTACCGAGAAAGTCGACCCCTAAAAATGAAGTTCTTCGACTGAAGACTTCGATATTCTGAAGACTTTCTGAAGACTTTGAAAGTGAAGAAATTGGTGTGACCTTGAAGACTTGGTATTCATTTGAGGAACATGAAGCGTGAAGACTTTTGTTTTCGTAGTCTCATTTTCTCTTTCTTGAGTCATAGGAAACACCGTACTGTTAAAGGGGGTTGAGGAAATACTAAGGAAAAATTTCCATGTGATGCTCAACTCAAAATCCTACACCTACCAATCCCTTCGAGTGAAGCCATTGGAAATCTCATACAGTTCAATCATTTTCTTCAGTGACAGAGACGCAGTTCTTCTGGTCACTGAGGACTTTGCTCTAACTGAGGAGTTAGGAATTCGCCAGTGTGAATTGCCTACACAGTGAGGAACATGATAGCCCTGAGGAATTTGAGAGTCAAATTTCCGACCGTTGCTGTGCTGCGCGCCGGCTGTCCCAAAATATCTTATCCACCTAACGGTCATATCATTGAAGGGCATTTATGTCTTATCATGTTGGGCTGCTCCCTAGGCTATAAATAGCCGCCCCCTACAACCACTAGTTGGTTGGCTGCTCCGAGAGAACTTGACACTTGTCATTTGAGAGCAACCCATCCTCCGAGGACTTTGAGCGAAAATCATCAAGTGAGGAAAATCCCAAAACCAAACCCCCACAAACCCAAAGTGATTGAGCATCACTGAAGAAATTGATCCCGCGTGGATCCGACGCTTGTTACCTTTGAAGACTGTGCTTCTTCCAGACGGTTAGGCGTCAAGGTCTAGAGCATCCAAGAGGAATTGTGGATCGCCGAGTGACCAAGTCTGTGAAGGTTTGGAAGTCACCTGAAGACTTACCACGAGTGATTGGACGAGGCCTACGTGGTCTTAGTTCAAGGAGAATACGGTGAGGACTGGGTGTCCTGAGTTGCGGCTCAGTGACTGGGTGTCCGGGACTGCGTGTCCTCGAGTTTAAATACTCAGCCGCTCCAACCAGACGTACAACTGAGACAGCAGTTGGAACTGGTTTACCAAATCATTGTCTTCACCAACTAACTGGTTCTACCTCCTCAACTCTTTCATTTCCTCATTACTGTGTTGAATGGTTGTTCATATCTGTGCTTGAAGACTTTGACTGAAGACTTTCTCAAATTCCTCAATTCAATTTCTTCAGTCTGTTTGTCTTCATCTTGTGTTATTCCGTGATTACGCTTTCTGTACTCTGTGCTAGTCTTCATTTCATCATGATGACCATGCTTGTATCCTGTCATGTTTACTTCTGAGTACTTACTCCGCTGCAAGTAGTTCTTCGCTAAGGAATTTCCTCACCAGCAAATTCCACAGTGAAGAATTCATAAAAATCGCCTATTCACCCCCCCTCTAGTCGATATAACGCACTTTCAGGTGAACTCTCCTGTTAAGCGCAAGACAGCTCCAAAACGAAAGGGGGAGCCCGCTAAATCAAGTCTACCGGAGAGTTGAGCTCCCCCTCCTCACAAACCACGCCGCCAATGTTGAGGAGGGGACTGAGCACACAGCTATCGGTACTGAAAAGGGGGATGAGGGCTCCGAGGATGAGGGCACAGTCCGGGAACCAAAGAAGAAGAAGCCCACGCCCAACAACTCGAGTACTTCGGCAGAGGGTGCCATGCAGCCCTGCCCAGCCCAATGATATGCCTTAGCTGAGCTTCGCAATGTTGTGAAGCAAGAAGGGCCCGCCCTAGTCTTTGTCATGGAAACAAAGATTAGAGGGAAACGTGTTGAGAGATTGCAACAGACCTTAGGGTTTGCAGGCTGCTTTGCTGTTGACAGCGATGGGTTAAGCGGAGGTATCGGCCTCTTCTGGTCCAAAGATGTGACAGTAGAGCTCAAGAATTACAGCTCGGCCCACATCGATGTAGTGGTGCGCGATGCTTTGGACAACTCGGTGAACTGGAGATTCACCGGCTTCTATGGAGCGCCAAGAGCAGAGAACATGCATCACAGCTGGCGCTTCCTTCGTACCCTGCATGGGCTACCACACTCTGCGTGGCTATGCATGGGTGATTTTAATGAGACCCTATATGGGGAAGAACACTACAGTCGGACGGCTCGACCTGAATGGCAGATGAGAGATTTTCGTGAGATCACCAATGAGTGTGCATTCCAAGATCTAGGTTGGACGGGAGTTCCTTACACTTGGGAAAATCGACAATCTGGCGACGCAAATGTTAAGGCCCGACTAGACCGCGCCTTCGCTAACGAGGACTTTAGACAGATTTTTGAGTATGTTAAAGTGCGCCACATCTGCTCCATGGAGTCTGATCATTGCTTCGTCTTGACTGACTTTCGGCACCAAGCTCCTAGCAATGGATCACATACGTCGAAACCTTTTCGGTATGAGAACATCTGGTAGTCTCATAACGATTATGACAAGCTCGTCACAGAAACTTGGCGAGCACAGGCCTCCCAGCCGGGTCTGGGTGGTATTATGAACTCTCTAGCTGCATTACAACGTAGTTTGATGCCGTGGGGGGTTCGAGAATTCGGCTGTCTCACCAGGACGATCCGACAACTACAGAAACGTCTTGACAGATTGCGCGGCCAGTCTGTTGGACGGGGGCCTTCAGAGGAAGAGGAAGCTACTATGCTCAAGCTGCGTGAAGCATTAAAACTGGAGGAGATCTGGCTGAAGTAGCGCTCTCGAGTACCGTGGCTGCGGGAAGGTGATCGCAACACCGCTTACTTCCAAGCGCAGGCAAAGCAACGTCAGCGCATCAACAAGATTGCCAATCTGCAGCGTATGGATGGTTTCGTTTGTGCCTCGGGAGATGAAGACAAGGAAGAAATCCTGGAGTTCTACAAAGCCCTATATACATCTCAAGGCTACAGTAATAGTGAGGCTCTATTATCGCATGTACCAAACCGGGTAACACCGGCTATGAATGACCTGCTATGCCGCCCCTTTGAAGCTCAAGAGGTACATGATGCATTATTCCAAATGGCACCTTCCAAGGCGCCGGGGGTGGATGGATTTATGGCAGGGTTTTATCAACGTCACTGGGACCTTTTGAAGCATGATGTAGTCCCAGCGGTGCTTGATTTTCTTAATGGTGGTGAGCTACTTGCGGGTCTGAACGACACGTCGATCACATTAATTCCCAAGGTACGACATCCACAAAATATCTCCCAGTATCGACCCATTGCATTATGCTCAGTTCTTTATAAGATCGCTGTTAAACTGATCACCAACCGGCTACGGCCCTGCATGGATGAGATAATCAGTGAGGAGCAAAGTGCTTTCGTCCCAGGTCGACTAATCACCGACAACGTCCGTGTGGCTTTTGAAAGTGTTCATACGATGCAGAGGCGAAAGAAAGGGAAAAACTTCTCATGTGCGATTAAGTTGGATATGATGAAGGCTTACGATCGAGTGGAATGGCACTTCCTTGAAGCTATGATGCTAAGGCTCGGGTTTGCGGGCAATATGGTCAGATTAATATTAAAGTGCGTCACTTCGGTTTGTTTCTCTGTTCGTGTCAACGGAGAGCTGCTGCCTTTTTTCACACCATCAAGAGGCCTTCGGCAAGGTTGTCTCGTATCCCCATACCTATTCTTGCTCTGTGCCGAAGGATTCTCCTCTATGCTGAAAAACTATGGCAATTACGTGGATCGGGGCATACGAGTGAATTTTCGGGCCCCTTGGGTGAGTCACCTCTTATTTGCTGATGACAGTTTGATCTTCATCAAGGCAAGCACGGAGAGTGCAATTAGGCTGAATGATATCCTAAGAATATACGGGGAGGCTTCCGGTCAGTGTGTAAACAGAGCTAAAAGTGCCATCTACTTCAGCCCAAACACACCGGCGGCGCTCAAAGAATCCCTCAAACAGCTGCTCAACGTCCATTCAGAAGCTTTTTCAGAGCGGTATCTTGGTCTACCCACTGCTGTTGGGAGAATCACAAGTGGTACTTTTGAACACATTGGAGACCGAGCAAGGGGGAAAATGCAGGGTTGGTCTGAATGGTTCTTTGCTTGTGCAGGTAGAGAAACATTGATCAAATCTATTGTTCAGGCTATACCAACTTTTAGCATGTCTTGTTTTCTGCTTACCAAGAAAGTTTGCAAAGGTTTAACCTCAAACATGGCAAAGTTTTGGTGGGGCAGTTCGGTTGACAGGCGGTCCTTGCACTGGATCGCTTGGGACAAACTAGCTACGCCAAAGATTAAAGTTTCCTGATCTCCGACAATTCAATCTAGCGCTCCTCGGGAAGCATGGCTGGAGATTCATGACAAAGCCGGACGCTCTTTGTTCAAGAGTAATGAAAGGAAGATTGTTGGTGTCAAAACCGGCGGATCTCGGGTAGGGGGTCCCGAACTGTGCGTCTAGGCGGATGGTAACAGGAGACAAGGGACACGATGTTTTTACCCAGGTTCGGGCCCTCTCGATGGAGGTAAAACCCTACTCCTGCTTGATTAATATTGATGATATGGGTAGTACAAGAGTGGATCTACCACGAGATCAAGGAGGCTAAACCCTAGAAGCTAGCCTATGGTATGATTGTTGTAATGGTTGTTCGTCCTACGGACTAAAACCCTCCGGTTTATATAGACATCGGAGAGGGCTAGGGTTACACAGAGTCGGTTACAATGGTAGGAGATCTACATATCCGTATTACCAAGCTTGTCTTCCACGCCAAGGAAAGTCCCATCCGGACACGGGACGAAGTCTTCAATCTTGTATCTTCATAGTCTTGGAGTCCGGCCGATGATGATAGTCCGGCTATCCGGACACCCCCTAGTCCAGGACTGCCTCGGTAGCCCCCGAACCAGGCTTCAATGACGACGATTCCAGCGCGTATATTGCCTTCGGCGTTGCAAGGCGGGTTCTCCTTCAAATTCCATGTGCTTGCCGAATAGTGTCCGGCTTCCTTACAAATGTTGCGCTCCTTGGCTTCCATGCCCAATAATGGCCCTCTTCCACGTGTCGCACGAATGCAAAAGGCCAGGGTATTTTTATATTTTACCCCCTAGCTGCGCAAATGATCTGCCTATAAGAGAGGCGAGAATCCAGATCCAAATCACACCATCTTCCTTCTGCGAGTACTCATCGGAGCGCTTCTGACCAAAAATCCATTCTATCATGGACTGTCGACGCGGCTCCTCCTCTTGCGCTCCCAGCCCTCCGCCAGGAGATTGGAGGAGATGTTTAGTTCCGCACAACAAGCTGATGACGCTCCAAGCGGAGGGATACCTTCCTCCGGCCTTTATGGTCCCGGTTCGAGCCGGGCTGGCCACCTACAAAGGTGGAAAGCAAGCGGAGGCCACCCCTAGTCCCTCCAAAGGGGAGCGGGTGTGCTTCGTCCCTTATCTAATAAGGGGGCTCAGATTTCCCATACATCCGTTTCTCCGGGGGCTCCTGGAGTTCTACGGACTCCAGCTTCATCACCTCACGCCTGACTCTATTCTGCACATCGCAGGTTTCGTAGCTCTTTGCGAGCTGTTCCTGGGCATCGAGCCCCACTTTGCGCTGTAGAAGAGATTGTTTTGCCTCGTACCCCGTTCTTACGAGGGGTCAATATATCAAGTGGGCGGAGCCGAAATATGGCGCATCGCCGGGACCGGATATCTATCCGGAACCCCAAAGAAGGCGTCCGAAGACTGGCCCTCGGAATGGTTTTATGTAGAAGATGCTCCACTGCCGGACCCAGTTCGGATCAGCCTCCCGGAGTTCAGCAAGGCTCCTCTGAAGAAACACCTAAGTTGGCGCCCGCGGAGCCCTCAACAGGAGGAAGACAGGAGCGTCCATTATTTGATGGGCCAGATAAGATTGCTGGCCCATTCCGGATTGACCATGATTGGAGTCATGGCCACGTGCATTATGCGAGGGGTGCAGCCGCTCCAATATAGGGGCCACCCCATGTGGGATTTCAACGGGGAGAATGATGCCACCCGTCATGGCCACCAGGGGCCGGGATCGGCCGCAGATCTGGTGAAGATTCTGTCCGGCCTGTACAAGGGGGAGAAGGAGGACTTCCTCCAGACGAGCCCATTGAATGGGTTCTCCATGAATAACCCTCGGAGCTGGGTAAGCGGACATCTATTTATCCGACCCATGCTTTCAAAGTTAAGTATCTTAGTTTATGGTTTTGACGCAGGAACTGCGCCGGGATGTGGGGAGCATACATAGTCCGGCTCCACAACCCGAGGATCCGGGAAGATCCCTTGATCCGGCCTCCGAAGAGGATCCGGACATAAAGGTGGAGCTAATCAACGGGGTGTTCCACCAACTCAGCATGGAAAATGCTCTAGTCAACATTACGGCTGACTACCCCGGCTTATCTCTGGCTTCCCAGGTAATTATGACCGGAGTCCTGACACCACTACTTCGTCCTTGCGTATTTCTGATCACCGTATACAACAGTGTCTCGTAGGAGGTGCCTTCAAGGCGGGAAGCCGAACCCGCGGCGGCTGACCAACAAGGGTTAGTCCGGCCCAGCAGGCGGAAGAGGGGTGCGGTGCGAATCGAAACGTCACCGCAATGGTATAGCTCGCGACCGTTGTTTAAGGAAAGGATTCCTAGGAGGTGCATTAATGCTCATGACTTTTCCAGGAGAAAGAGCGCTCGCCGGACTGTGCCCGGAGAGGTTGCCAACCAAGCCTCCGCCAGCCAGGCTCCACCACCTGGTCCGGAGGGGGAGGCGAGCGCAAGGCGTGAGCCAGGTACTCCTCCAACGGAGGATGCCGACAGGCTGTCCGCCACCAGGTTTGAGGTGGAGAGCGCCATGAATCATAGGCGCCGCCGGACAGTACTGCGTGACACGTGTTTCTCCCCAGAGGCGTTGAATGCCTTTAACGCGGGAGACGCGCACCTCCGTGCCGCTCAAGATGGTTTAACCAAAGCCACCGAGCAGTATGTAAAAGATATACGGGTAAGAGATTTTAATAGTTGTATATGCCAGTAGCCCCCGAGACTTAAAGTAGTTAAAATAACTGATTTAAGGCTCATTTAATATGCAGGAGCTGACGGAGAAGAATACCCAATTGTCCTAGGAGCTACAAGAGTGCAAAGCCCAACTTGAGGCTGCACTAGCTGCCGCAGGAGGAGACACAGAGACCCCCTCCGGTAACACATTATTTCAAAAAGATAAGCGGTGTGCGGCGTGCGTATAAGTCTGACAATGATATTGCAGATGTTGTCGGACTTGATCCGGACAAGCAACAGCTACTGCGCCAGCTGAAGGCCGGCGAGAGGGTGCTTATGAAGGTGCAGCAAGAGAGGAACAAACTCCAGGATGCCCACACCCAGCTTGGAGAAGAGCTAAAAGGTGTTCGGGCCGAGCTGTCTGGCTCCGTGAAGGAGAATCAGCGGCTTCGTCGCGGCATCTATAGTAAGTGCTTGAGCAAACTCTTTTGAGAAGAAGAGTTCGACGAGGAAGTCAATTGACAGAAATATGTCTGTAGGTGTGCTCACAGGTCGTCCTGCGGAGGAAATGCCCGGTTCAACGGGTGACCAACTTCCCGAGCTGGTGCAACTGCTCGAACGTGTTCGGCAGGCGATGAGTGGCGTCGTCCAGGCCTTATGGCCGTCCCTCTCCCTACCCGAGGGCCTTGGAGAGCTTGCGGAGAAGCTTCAGGGAGCACGGCAGCGCTTCCATTTATGGAAGATATCGGCCTGCCGTCAAGGTGCCAGGGAGGCCTGGGCCATGGTGAAGACGCGGTACAAGAAGGCAGATCCAAACCACATGGCCGAGGTCGGACCTGTGGGGCCCGATGGGAAGGAGATCCCTGTGAGCTTAGTGTACGGCCAAGTAGATTTGGCCGCTAAGTATTCCCAACGGGACTGTAAATTAGACAGCCTGTTAGACGGGATTGAGGAGGAGTACAGTCAGTCGATTTGACAATGTATTGAAAATGACATGTAAAATGCCTTCTAGTCGGATTGTAGATCGTTTGTCTTTGCCGACCTTTTCGCTTCAACCTCGGGACCCTAGAGTCTGGAGTGTGTCCGAATACCTTCTCGGTTATGAAAAAACCGGGGCATGCATGGAGACCAGGCGTAGGGGTCATTAGTGCTTTATTAGACAAGTGCCCAACTAGTTATGTTATATTACATGGTTAGTAAGAAACATCTTCCAGGGAGAATAGTTCCGTTAGGGGTTCCTTTCCCTGGGAGGCATGCCCTAAAGTGCATGTCCGGACTACGAAAAGAGCAGGAAAACATCTGGGGGCAGATAAATAAATAGGTAAAAAATCATCTTTCAAGTCACCGACCGAATATTCCCTTAAGAACGCTAGCTTTCGGCTTCACCCAGTCTGAGGTACACATCCAGCTGACCCGGCAGTAACAATCGCAGAGGTGCTCCCTTTACCTCCTAGCCGAACAATCGGGAACGTAGCGGTAAGCACAGGAGCTAGGCAACCCAGCTTGGCCAAAAGTTAAGTCATATCGATGCATATAATGGTGAATAAAAGGTACATGTGGAAGTTTGACACATGTGTTGGGCATGAAGCCCGTATAAGTAAGCTTCTGTTAAAGAAGCCCCCAGGTATAATGAGTGCGGGTAGCACATCAAGTATGTGCGAACAATGCGCAAATCGGCCCTCAAGGGCTTTATGAAAAAGTGTGATAAAAGAGAGGAACAAAAGGCAACTGAAGTATAAAATGTGGACGGGGGAAGGAGACGAACTCTGAGTCCGGCGCTAGGCATAGAATCTTCGGAGGCGGGCTGCGTTCCATGGGTTTGGCTCGAGTCAGTTGTCCGATGCGTTTCGCAGACGGTATGCTCCGCCGGTCAGGACTTGGTCGATGATGAAGGGACCTTCCCATTTGGGCTTGAGTTTGTCCTTTTTCTTGTCCGGCAGGCGTAGAACTAGTTCGCCAACACTGTAAGTTTTAGCCCGTACTTCTCTGCTTTGATATCTTCGAGCCTTCTGTTGATAGAATGCGGAATGAGCCTTTGCCATGTCGCGCTCCTCATCTAATGCGTCCAATCTGTCCTGCCGATCTAACTCGGCTTCTCTTTCTTCGTATATGCGCACTCGAGGTGAGTCATGAATTATGTCGCAGGGCAAGACTGCCTCTGCGCCGTATACCATAAAGAATGGTGTGAATCCGGTAGTACGGTTTGGCGTGGTCTGCAGCCCCCAGAGTAAGGAGTCGAGCTCCTCTACCCAGTGCGTGTTAGATTCCGTAAGGGACCGCACTAGTCTGGGTTTGATGCCGCTCATTATTAGACCATTTGCTCGTTCAACTTGACCGTTGGTTTGAGGATGATAGACTGACGCGTAGTCGAGCTTAATGCCCATATTTTTGCACCAGAGTTTAATCTCATCGGCCGTGAAGTTCGTGCCGTTATTGGTGATGATGCTGTGGGGAATGCCATAACGGTGTACTACCCCGGATATGAAGTCTATCACCGGTTCGGATTTGGCCGTTTTAACTGGCTTGGCCTATATCCATTTGGTGAATTTGTCCACCATGACCAATAGGTACTTTTTCTTGTGGGTTCCCCCTTTAAGGGGTCCAACCATGTCAAGCCCCCAGACCGTGAACGGCCAGGTGATGGGTATAGTTTTGAGGGCGGTGGGTGGCATGTGGCTCTGATTAGCAAAGAGCTGACAACCGACGCATCGTTGGACTAAGTCCTGAGCATCTGCCCAGGCCGTCGGCCAATAAAATCCTGTACGGAAGGCCTTGCCTACGAGGGCCCGGGCAGCAGCGTGGTATCCGCCTAGTCCGGCGTGAATTTCAGCCAGAAGGTTTCGCCCTTCCTCTTCGGAGATGCACCTTTGAAGGACTCCGGTTGTGCTTTTCTTATAAAGTTCTCCCTCATGGACCTTGTAGGCTTTAGATCGCCGAACTATGCAGCGGGCCTCATTTTGGTCTTCGGGAAGTTCCTGCCTGATTAAGTAGGCTAGGAATGGTTCTGTCCACGGGGCAATTACCGCCATTATTTCTTGGGCTGAAGGTGTTATTTCATTGGCTGGGCCGCCGATTATGTCAGATTGTTCTGTGTTGTGTGGTGCGGTTGCTTCCGGGTTGTTATTTCCGGACTCCTCTTCCCATAGTACGGATGGCTTAAAGAGCCGCTCCAGGAAGATGTTTGGAGGGACGGCGTCGCGTTTTGCGCTGATGCGTGCCAACACGTCGGTTGCCTGGTTATTATCCCGGGCTACATGGTGGAATTCGACTCCTTCGAACCGAGCTGACATTATTAAGACGGCGTTACGGTAGGCTGCCATTTTCGGATCTTTGGCATCGAACTCTCCCTTTACTTGTGATATTGCGAGGTTTGAGTCCCCGCGTACCTCGAGGCATTGAATGCCCATGGAGATTGCCATCCGGAGACCGTGCAGAAGGGCCTCGTATTCGGCTGCGTTGTTGGAGTCTGTGTACATTACTTGAAGTACGTATTGGACTGTGTCTCCGGTTGGGGACGTCAAAACAACGCCAGCCCCCAAGCCGGCCAACATTTTAGAGCCGTCGAAATGCATGATCCAATTGGAGTATGCGCCATACTCTTTAGGGAGTTTGGCTTCAGTCCATTCAGCGACGAAGTCAGCCAGGACTTGCGACTTTATAGCTTGTCGTGGTTTGTAGGTTATGTCAAATGGTAAGAGCTCAATGGCCCATTTTGCAATCCTGCCCGTCGCGTCGCGGTTGTTTATGATGTCGTTGAGGGGAACTTCGGAGGCCACTGTTATCGAACACTCTTGAAAATAGTGTCGCAGCTTCCGGGATGCCATGAACACCGCGTATGCTATCTTTTGATAATGCGGGTACAGGGACTTGCAGGGAGTTAAGACAGTGGATACGTAGTACACTGGCTTTTGAAGAGGGAATTTATGCCCTTCTGTTTCTCGTTCGACGACGAGCACCGCGCTTACTACTTGATGTGTTGCCGCGATATATAACAACATTGGTTCGCCCAGGTTAGGCGCGGCCAGGACCGGATTTGTTGCCAATATGGCCTTTATTTCTTCGAGTCCGGCGGTGGCAGCATCCGTCCACTCGAAGTGTTCGGTGCGCCGGAGGAGGCAATAGAGGGGTAATGCCTTTTCTCCCAAACGGGAGATGAAGCGGCTTAGAGACGCCACGCATCCAGTCAATTTTTGTATTTGTTTGAGGTCTTTTGGAATGTCCAGCTGTGACAGAGCTCGGATCTTGGCTGGGTTTGCTTCAATTCCTCTACCAGATACAATGAAGCCCAGGAGCTTTCCGGCTGGTACGCCGAAAACGCATTTTTCCGGGTTTAGCTTAATGTCATATGCTCGGAGGTTGTCGAATGTGAGCCTCAAATCGTCTACTAGAGTTTCGACGTGTTTGGTTTTGACGACCACGTCGTCTACGTATGCCTCTACTGTTTTGCCGATCTGGGTAGCCAGACATGTCTGAATCATGCGTTGATATGTTGTGCCGGCGTTTTTGAGTCCGAAGGGCATCGTGTTGAAGCAGAATGGTTCGTATGGAGTAATGAATGCCGTTGCGGCTTGGTCTGCCTCCGCCATCTTGATTTGATGGTAGCCGGAGTATGCGTCGAGGAAGCACAATGAATCGTGCCCTGCAGTAGCATCGGTTATTTGATCGATGCGGGGAAGGGGGAAAGGATCCTTTGGGCAAGCCTTGTTGAGGTATTTAAAATCGACACATAGGCGCCAGGATTTGTCCTTCTTTGGTACCATCACCAAGTTTGCTAGCCAGTCCGGATGCTTGATGTCTCTGATGAATTTGGCTAGCTCCTCTCCCATTGCCTGTCTTTTGGGTTCGGAAAATCGCCGAAGAGCCTATTTGACTGGCTTGAATCCTTTTAGGATGTTTAGGCTGTGTTTTGCCAATTTGCGTGGGATTCCTGGCATATCTGAAGGATGCCAGGCGAAGATGTCCCAATTCTCCCGAAGGAATTCCCGTAGTGCGGCGTCTACATCGGGGTTTAACTGTGCCCCAATGGAGGTCGTCTTTGTTGGGTCCGTTGGATGGACCTGGAATTTGACTATTTCGTCCACTGGTTTGAAAGAGGTGGACTTTGATCTCTTGTCGAGTATCACATCGTCCCTGTTCACCATGGAGCGCAGCGCCGTGAGCTCCTCTGCCGCTAAGGCTTCGGATAGTGCCTCTAGGGCTAGTGCGGCTGTCTTGTTTTTGGCGCGGAGTGCTGTGTTCGGATCACTGACAAGGGTGATTATTCCACTGGGCCCGGGCATCTTAAGCTTCATGTACCCGTAATGGGTTATGGCTTGAAAAATTGTGAATGCCTCGCGCCCTAATATAGCGTGATATCTGCTGCTGAACGAGGCCACTTGGAACGTGACCTCTTCGGACCTGTAATTGTCCGGTGAGCCGAACACCACATCAAGTGTGATTTTTCCTGTGCAGCGTGCTTCCCGGCTAGGGATTATTCCTCTAAAGGTTGTGCTGCTTCGCTCAATGCAGCTCCAGTCTATTTTCATTTTTTGAAGGGTTTCCTTGTAGATGAGGTTTAATCCGCTGTCGCCATCCATGAGTACCTTGGTAAGATGAAAGCCGTCCACTATTGGACTGAGGACCAATGCGGCTGGTGCTCGGGCTGTTGGGAATTTAGGTTCGTCGCTGGCGTTGAAGGTGATGGCCGTGTCGCTCCATGGATTTGTTGTTGCTACTTGGTAGACTTCGGCGAGGCTGCGGATTGTTCATTTCCGCATATTATTTGATGCGAAAGTCTCGAAGACTGTCAACACCGTACTGGTACTGTTGGAGTGGTTCTCCGGGGCTAGAAGCTCTTCGCCACTTTTGGCCACCTGCCGCAGTATCCAACATGCTCGAAGGCTATGTGTTGGAGTGGCGCCCTCTGTGCTATGAATTTTACAGGGTCTGCTGAGCCATCCCTCCAGTACGGTTCCGTACCCTTTATGGGGTTTTTGCTTTTTGGTTTTTGTACCGGGTGTCTGAGCATGATGCACCCTTTTGTTTCGGACTAGGGTTGTATTCGGAGCCGGATTGTCCCAAAACTTAGTTTCGGTTTTCCGGAAACTCTCCATCGCACAGTACTTTTGTACTATGGACGCCAGGTCAGCGAAGCATGTAATTTCGCGACGACTTACGGCGTTCAAGATTCCCTTGTTCGTGCAATTATTACAGAAGATTGAAATTGCGTCTTCCTCACGGCAGTCTTTTATCCTGTCCATAACCAGGAGGAATCTGGCCCAGTAATGATGTACTGTTTCGGCGGGCTCTTGCCGGATTTGAGATAGATCGCATATGTTTGGGTGGGTGGGTGGAACTGAGTCCGGAACCCTGCCCTTCTCGAGGCTCAAGGGCCGAAAAGTTTCCGAATTTGGAAGCTTGGATTGCTGGATGTTGTCCAACGAGTCTGGTCCGATGCCTGACTTTAGGTTCAGTGCTTGATCGACGTCCGTCCCTCCGCGGGAATCCGGCATGGAGGGTTCGGGAGTCTGGACATAACTAGTTTTCAATATAGAAGAAGAGTCGCCGCATTGTTCCTCTACCACCGCAACGTGGTGGGTAACCTGGGGAGAGTTAATCTCTCTCAGATCGGTTTTAAGCCCAATCTGATTGTAGTCTGTAGCGACTCCCAGGGCGGCGATGCGATCCAAGAGCTCGTTTATGGATGAGAGCTCTATTGGATCCAGCTGCTCGGTGAGTTCCGAATTGACGTGAAGATTGCTTTTGATGACCCGAGAGGTCATCGTCGAAGCGGTGGCCGAACAGGCGGTCATGAGAAAACCACCTAGCCGGATAGTTTGGCCGGCGGCCAAGGCTCCTTTGGCGATGATACCGTCTTTAAAGACGGGAAGAGGCATCCTTCCTGATCGCGACGGCACAGAGGAACTCTCAATGAAAGCACCAATGTCGGTGTCAAAACCGGCGGATCTCGGGTAGGGGGTCCCGAACTGTGCGTCTAGGCGGATGGTAATAGGAGACAAGGGACACGATGTTTTTACCCAGGTTCGGGCCCTCTCGATGGAGGTAAAACCCTACTCCTGCTTGATTAATATTGATGATATGGGTAGTACAAGAGTGGATCTACCACGAGATCAAGGAGGCTAAACCCTAGAAGCTAGCCTATGGTATGATTGTTGTAATGGTTGTTCGTCCTACGGACTAAAACCCTCCGGTTTATATAGACACCGGAGAGGGCTAGGGTTACACAGAGTCGGTTACAATGGTAGGAGATCTACATATCCGTATTGCCAAGCTTGTCTTCCACGCGAAGGAAAGTCCCATCCGGACACGGGATGAAGTCTTCAATATTGTATCTTCATAGTCTTGGAGTCCGGCCGATGATGATAGTCCGGCTATCCGGACACCCCCTAGTCCAGGACTCCCTCAAAGATATTTCCCTAACTGTGATTTTATGCAGGCAACAACTCCTAAATCTTCATCTGCCATATGGAGAGCCATAGTTGCTGGCCGCGAAGCTCTCCATGTTGGCCTGCTAAAACGCATCGGGGATGGTGCGTCTACTTCCATCTGGGTGGACCAGTGGATCCCGTCTACCGCCACCATGCGGCCGCTCTTCAGGCCACCGGCTGCGATGGTTACAATGGTCAGTGACCTGATCGATGAGGTCAACAGGACCTGGAAGCATGATCTTGTGCGCGACACCTTCATCGCGCCGGATGCAGAAGCCATCTTGAACATCCCACTCTGGCAGGGTGGTGGAGAAGATTTCTTGGCTTGGGCACACGAGAGAACCGGCATCTACTCTGTTAAATCAGCCTATCGAGCTCTGATGAACAAAAAAGAGCGTTTAGCTCTTGAAGAGGGGCAGATAGCGACGCTATCATTGAGTGAACAACAGATGTGGAGCCAACTATGGAAACTCAAAGTTGTCCCAAAAGTACGGGTATTCTGGTGGCGGGTACTTAAGGGGATCATCCCTGACGAGTGCACTCTCCACTACCGGCATATCAAAGTTAACAGCTTATGTAAATTGTGTCTTGCTATGGACGAAGACCTGATGCACGCCCTAGTGCATTGCTCCCATGCACGAAGCTTCTGGGAGGAGGCAAGGTTATTGTTTGATATCAGACCGCCTCAGCTCCACCCCGACACTTGGGCGCGTGATATCCTCTGTGAATCAAGTTTTACTGACAAGGATCGTGCTACGATCATCACAGTCATGTGGGCAATATGGATGTCTCACAACAGAAGGACGCATGACCAAGAAAACATTGATCCTGCGAGCTCGGTTCGTCGCATCCGCGAGGACCTAGCGCTGCTTGATATACCCCGGCAGGTGTTCATACCACTACCGGGTCATGGATGGCGACCCCCCGAAGAGTCCCATATCAAAATCAACACAGATGCGGCAATACAGTTTGATACTGCTTCGGCCGGATTGGGGGGTGTGGCTCGCTCCTCCTCGGCTCTCCTGGGTGCATGGTGTAAACCCCAACTAGGGACAACGGATCCTTTTATTGCTGAGATGCTTGCGCTTCGTGAAGGCGTCATCTTTGCCAAGCTTCGTGGCTTCTTACACGTGCAAATGGAGACCGACTGTCTTGAGGCAGTCGACCTCTGGAACCTTGGCTACGTCGATCGGTCGATAGTAGCTTCAATAGTTGCTGAAATTAGAGAGCTCTCTGCTAGCTTTTTGTCTTTCAATATTTCTCATGTAATAAGAGCCGCTAACGGTTCTGCACATTTGTGTGCTAAGCGTGCATGTACGCTTACGGCGACTGAAAGCTGGCTGGACTCCACCCCTAGCTTCCTGGTTAGCAGCCTCCTGGCTGATTGTTCAGCGAATGCCTTTGTTTAATAAAGCTCTCTAAAGTTCCACGCAAAAAAAAGGATGCGTACATGATAATTTAACAAGTAGAGCTCCTAGATATGGTTGAGTACGTAGGTTCGCTTTATATTGTACGTGGACCGTCCTAATGCTACTGTGTGCTGTGCATCGGCGGCGTTTCTTTCTAGCAATAGCTTCTGATTAATCAAGTACTACGTGGTAGATTACTAGTAGCTACACAAGAGTACATTACCCGAGAGTGGAGAAACCGAGATGTTCTTTGTGAGCCATGGCAATACGCTCCACGCATCCATCTAAACTCTAAAGTAATAGTATAAAGTGCGCGCATTTCGTCCGTCTACGTACACAGCACTCGCGCTCCCGAACCGACATTGAATCAGCAAAACGAAGACCGGGAGATATATAGTGCGTGTCTGCATACACTCAATCCGCTCTCCAAATAATTAAGCCACACCGGTATACGTGGCTGCGAGCTTCTGGTGTACCAACCAAGCCCCCGAAATACATCCGAACAAGCTAAACGCACGGTCCTTTTCTCCCTTGCACTTTCCTTAGCAGTGTCATTCTCCTTCCTTCCAGCTTTGCCTTTCGCCTCTCTTTTGCTGACTGATGATGCCGACCGATAATCAATCACGTCCCTCTATGAAGCCTTCTACTAACGCACAATACCACACCTATATATCGTGATCCCTACTTAGCTTAGCTTAACTTCCCGAGCTCGCCGCGCTACTCATAGTATAGTCAGTCTCACTCTCACTCCCATCGATCACGAAGTGAAACGCGAGCAATGGGGATGGCGTGGTCGCGCCAGCAGAGGGACGCCGCCCGCGCGGCGGCGCGGGAGCACACGAGGCGGTGCAGGGAGCGGCGCCGGCTCATGAGGGAGGCCGTGCGGGCGCGGCGCCAGCTCGCCGCCTCGCACGCCGGCTACCTCGGCTCGCTCGGCCTCGTGGCGTCCGCGCTCACCCACTTCGCGCTCGGCGAGCCGCTCCCCGTGTCCGACCACACCCCGCCCGCCGTGCTCGTGCACCGCCCGGTCCCCGCCCCCTCCACGCCGCCGCCGCTCCTCCGCTCCATCCAGCCGGCGCAGCAGGACGGCGCTGCCGCTGCCGAGGCGCCTCCCGCCGCCGCCCGGACGGACGGCGGCGTCGTTGGCGGCGAGGACCTGCGGGTGGCCGTGAGGCACCGGAGCCTCACGGAGGTCGCCGCGGGGCTGGAGGAGTACTTCCTCAGGGCTACCGGCGCCGGCGACCCGGTGTCCAAACTCCTCGAGGCCAGCAGCGCCGAGTACAGGGGTGAGCCGCCATGCTGAGTGTCTTGGGCCAGCGTCGCACGTGTGAAACATTCGAAGCTTTAACAGAGTAGCATGTGAAATATTCTGCAGGTGGGCCGAGCAGCTTCTTTGGCGTGCTTTGCTGCCTGTCGTCGTCGTCGTCGCCGTCTGTTTCGCACGACCGGATCGACGGCATGCACGATCGGATCGGCAAGCGGCATAGCTCTACACTGCAGCAGCTCATGGTCTGGGAGAAGAAGCTGTACAAGGAGGTGAAGGCGAGGGAGCGGCTGCAGGTCCATCACGACAAGAAGCTGACGGCGCTCCGGGACCAGGAGTACAGCAGGAAGGTCAACGTGGACATCCAGAAGCTCAACGGCGCGTGGGACAGGGCGCGCGCGCAGCTCGCCACGGCGTCCGAGGCCGCGCACGCCAGCTCCGCGGCCATCTCCGAGCTCCGGGACACCCACCTCGCGCGCCAGGTGCTGGGGCTCTGCCACGCCACGCGCGACATGTGGAAGGCCATGCGCCAGCACCACGAGGCGCAGGGCCTGATCGCGCAGCAGCTGCGCGGGCTCAGCGGCCGGACGTCCATGGACGCGACCACGGAGATCCAGCACGGGGCGACGCGGGCGCTGGAGGCCGCCATGTCGGCCTGGTGCGCCGCGCTGGGCCACCTGGCCAAGCACCAGCGCGACTACGTCGCCGCCCTGCACGGCTGGCTCAAGCTGACGCTGGCGCCGACGGACGGCGCCCCGGCCTCCCCCGTCGCCGCGGAGCTCGCCGCCTTCGTCGACCGGTGGAGGCAGGCGCTGGACGGCGTGCACTGCGCCGAGGTGCTCAGGTCGATCAGGAACTTCGCCGGCGCCACCCACGCGCTGTACGCGCACCAGGGCGACGAGCTTCGGGCGGCGCGCCGGGTGGCGCAGTGCACCCGCGAGCTGGACCGCAAGTCCCGGATGCTGCGGCAGGTGGAGAAGAGCCACTACGACTCGTACGCGCCGGCGGGGTTCGCGCTGTGGAACCGGGGGCGGCACTGGATGGACCACGACATGCGGCAGGTGCACCACGCGCACAACGAGGTGGTGCAGCGCAAGGAGGAGATCGACGCGTGCCGGAGGAAGCTCGAGGGCGAGATGAAGAGGCACGCCATGGCCATCGACGCCACCAGGTCCTCGGCGGTCGCCGGCGTGCAGAGGACGCTGCCGGCGGTGTTCCAGGCCATGGCCACCTTCTCGGCGTCGCTTGCCACCGCTCTCGACGCGGTGTGCAGACATGGCAGCGATGTGCACTAGTCACATACAGTGCATACTACGTTGGTTTTGGAGAGATTTCCTTTCTACATACTACTGTATAAGATTTTAGTTCTTGTAGGATTTTGAAATATGAAAGAAATGAGACAGGAAAACAGAGATTACAGAGTTGTGACTTCTTTTTCATGACTGTTTCAACTGGGTTTTATGGCATAACTATAAATTGTGTATTTGAATAGAGATGCATTCCCTCATCTTGCGTCTAAAGCTGCCGTCGGTTTGATAGGAATAAGATCGATAAAAGGCACCAAAAGTATAGTACACATTTTTCAATCAAGCAACAAACTCCTTTATTATTTCTGATACAAAAGCCAGAAGACAAAGACGTAACTTTTGTGCAAAGAGCACAAGTTTACTTTTAGGCAACAAGTCTCTGTTTTTCCGACGGGCTATGCTGACTATCAGGCACCAGCCCATGAGAATGGAAAAGACCAAGCCTATCCATTCCACCTTACATCACCGATTCACTGTTTTGAAAGAACCATGACGTTGAAGTTCAACGAGTTAGGGTTCGTCGCAATTCTGGCCTTGATGACTTTTGCAGCATCCTGGGAACAGATTTAAAAAAAATCCACGGTTATCAAGGAAAAATATAGAGGGAATCAACCAAATCCAGAATTTAAACCACTACAATGAAGACAGAAAAGATGAGGAAATGTTTGCTGAACAGCAAGCTCAATACCGAGCATATTTTACTAATTTAGGATGTACCAATGTGAAGACATAATTTACAACTTCCATTTACAAATGAAAAAACAGTGACAAGCTTTTTGATAAAACAAACAGCCAACAGGACAATAGAAAAAGCAACATAATATCGGAAATGCTAAAAATCTGATATCAGATTTGTCAGTCCAATAATATAAGCACTCTTTTATGTCATATAAGTATAAAATAGAAGATGGGGACGAATATTTGACCTGCAGCAAGGTCTCAGGTGATGAAGGGCCATGAGATATCGGTTTTGATTTTCGTCCATCAAGCTCATAAAGTTCACCTGTTGCATGCCAAAACAAATTACATATTTGTTAGCCAACAGATAACTACTGCCAATAATATTTTAGTATTAAAGTAGGCTAGTGTGCTACCTACCATCAACACAGGAGAAACAAACAAAATGTTCATTCACCTCAACGTTTACCTGCACAAGGAAGACAATTGGTAAAAGGCGCACATTCCAACCTCAAATTTGAGGATAGCTTTGATATGGTCGTATTTCCTACCATCACTATTTTGGACAAGGCAAATCGCCCTAAAGGCCCATTTAAACTTATTTTTCCACAACTGAAGTGTGGTACTATCATAATGTAATTGGTTATTCCTTGCAAAGCCGAGTATATTTAGTGGACAATCAATAAGAATGGGATGAGAGTGGTTACGTCAGTGTCACCAGCAGTAGCAGCAACAGAATGAGCACCCTCCATCTCATCATCCTCCTCGAGAAAGACAGCACGCTAAAGATAGCAAACATGTTGTGCATGAGGATAATACTAACCTGAATTTATGGAGATATCAATGAATTTATCTATTTCCAGATACTAACCTGAACTGGATCCATATCAGCTGTTTGTTTATAAAACCTATCAAAATAAGATCCCTCAACTGCAAAGAAGAAAGGAATCAATAAATCTTGCTACAAGTCAAAGTAGCCAGAATCCAAACCTAAAGTAGCTAGGTGATACGTTCGTGTTTAAGCTTGTTAAATAGGTGCATGACATCTCAAAAAAGGTCAGGGCTAAACACTACTCCCTCCTTTTTGGTTTATAGGGCTTATCTCAACCTTTTTGTTTTTCCGATTTAAAGGGCTCAACTCCATCTTCTATTGAGATTCCAAGGCGCATTAAATATTTGCATGCAATAATTAAAAGGAACTCACCAATGCATGTAACTTTCCTACTCATCTACTACCTCCGTCCGGGTTTATTGGTCCCCATTGTATTTCGTGCCAAATTTTGACCATAGATTAAACTAACAAAATGTTCACGCATGTCATCAAACATTATATTTTTGAAAACTATGTTCAAATACGAATCCAATGAGATAATTTTTCTTGACATGCATTAACATTTTGTTAGTTAAATCTTTAGTCAAAATTTGGCACAAACTACAAAGGGGACCTATAAACCAGGACGGAGGTAGTAGTGGGCAAGCATACGTGCACTGCAATTAATCCAAATGAATGCATCATTTTAATTTGGGTAGCTTTGTAAAGTACGAGATACATTCCTCCACTCACCAAGTTCATTGGTTGATGAGATTTCAGATTTGAGCCTTATAAACCGGAAAGGAGGAAGTAAATAGAATAAACTATTGGAGCAACTCTAAAGCAACCAAATGCATATATATAATATATTAGCAGATGCGTTTAATGTGCTAGAAAGTTCGATCAGGATATGAACTATTGAGTTGGGTATATGCTGAAAATCATGTGAAATAGTCATAAAACTCATTACTCCCTCCGATCAATATTACTTGTCGCTAAAATTGATGTATCTAGACATATTTCAGTGCTAGATACATCCGTTTGAGCGACAAGTAATATGGATTGGAGGGAGTACTATTTCTTCTTTTACATTTGCTGATCATCTACTCTCAATTCTCAATATAGTCAAGCCACTTTCACTACATCCTATGTAACTTTTTGCCCATTTTAGTAAAAGCAGCAAAACGGGGGATGCTTTGAAGTTCAAAAACCAGGTGCAACTAATTTATATTATGACCAAACCAAGCAGAGAGTTGGATGCTTGCCATATTGTTTGGGAGTACTTGAAAAAATATTGGATCACTGAGAAAGCATCACTTGATTAAAGTTTTTCTGTCTATTGGATTGTTGCTAACTGGCAGCTTTCCTTCTGTGCAATAACAACCCATAGAATGCAGCGCATTATCTAAGTGTAATGAAAAGTCGCAACAATTACCCAGCTTGATGTCAGATGCAGCATTCCCTATTGCATGAATAACACCAACTGTTCCACAAGCGTTGCCAACAGTCTGTTTTGTGAAGTACACCTTCTTGCTTGAATCCTACATACCAAGTTATTGGATTACGAAGGTAAACCTTATCTGCATACACCCCACCACTTGATAATACTTTTCCCACCAAAACAGATCTAAATATTTGAACATGTGCTCAAGTTCCAGTCACCTGCAAACTAATGTGCAGTTTGACATCACGCACAAGTGAAATAAAAGAGAATCTGGATCTATCTACTGTTTACTGGCACTCTCAACATGCAGGATATATCAAGAAAATAATACAGGCAAGCCCCTATAAAGAGGAATCAAGGGTGAAACATTGTTTACTGAATAACACGCTGAAAAATGCAATATAGGCAGGGTATCAAAAAGGCTGCGGTGACGTGAAATATGATTGGCAGAATAAAGGCTTGATTTGTGGTTGCTGAACTGTTACGTGTTGTGCTTATTTAACAATCTGTTGTAGAAAATTAGCCACAAAAGCAGACAAAAGAGGGTCAAACAGACACTAAAATAAGTAAAACCGCAAAGCAAGACAAAAAGGTTATGGTAATCCGCAACAATGCCAAGCATGGCCAAGATCTGTTGTGTTTGATTATGCATTCTCTCTCTGAAGGCTGTGGTGCAGAACTAAGCAACAGTACACACAGGTGACCAGCATAGCAATCATTGTAGCTTGGATAAATGTTATGCCACACTTCGTATATGTGGTAAGTTGGCAAGTTACCAAATATTAGCAAGGCACAATGCACACAGGCTCGGAAGAATAATGTCCTTGTCCTAATCTGTTGTGGCACATCTAACTTGAGTATGGCAAACAAAGTGTTTTCAACCTAAAATGCCCATAATTTATGTGATTGCAGAATAACTAGGATAATGGCTTGATGAAATTGTAAAGTCAACATATACATTATAGGACTCAGAACAATAGTCCGTATGGTTGCACTCAAAGAATTTATAATTCAACCCATAACAAAAACTAAGCACTCAGTTCCATCCAAACTAATCTCTAAAGCAGGCCACTTATGCTTTAGTTGAGCACATGATTACAGATTTCATTGTCATACACTTATACCTGTAATATCAACAACAGAATAATGTGCCAGACTGTGGGTAGAGGGAAACATCACAACTCAACAAGGAAAAAAAATCATAAACAACAACTGTTTGGTAAAATAGAAACAATAATTACCAAGATCAACATTTTTCTGGACCTCTGCAACAGTACAACATAAAAGAAGAAGGCATTGTCATGATGTTGTTGTAACACGACATTGTACAAGAAACATTCGCATCGCGGAACCAAGACTCTATTTCAGACAGCAGAGGTATAATAACCCCACAGAGATATTTAACCAAAAAAAGCAAAAATATAATGTCCCCGCTTTCTGTGAAAAACACCTGGTTAACAAAAGACCCTACCTCAAAGTTGGAAGGTATGCTAGGAAGACAGTTAAGTTAGACCTTCTCTACGACTCTACATAGGCACCGATCTAGGGTTAAACGAGCACAACGTTGCTGAAGCATTCAGTCGAACACGGTAGGTGCGCTATGGAGGAACAAAAGGTAAACAGAACAACACAGCCGTACCTTGCCCCCTGCCATCGAGGTGGCAGAAGCATCGTATTCCTCCACCTTCTCATCCTGCTTACCACGGAAAGCAACAAACCCATCACAATTTCACATCGCATAATCGAAAGCGAAGAAGACCTCTCGAGGGAGATCACGAGGGATTTTACCAGGGAGGTGAGCGGGTAGAGGAAGATGACGGCGAGGACGGGCTGGGGCACCATGGCGAGCAACTCGTCGTCGAGGCCGTAGACGTCGCAGAACTGCGCCTCCCCCTCGGTGACTCCCAGTCCCCAGATGAACTGCAAGCATCAGCGCCGCCCCGCGGCGGCGGCGCCATCTGTCAGCGAGAGCGCGCCCGAAACGAAAGGAAAGCAAAACCCTAGCACCGGGTGAGCCGGGGTGGGGGTGAGGGGGGAGGAGGTCGTGCTCACCTGGTTCATGACGTCGGGGTTGGCCTCGAGCGGGATCCATCGCTTCCCCATCTTCTCTCGGCGCGCGTAGGAAGAAAAAGAGAGCCTGGCGACTGGAGAGGAGAGGCGGGGCGGCGCGTGGGCAGATTGGTGTGCGCTGCGCGGCGAAGCGGGGGCGCAGGTGGCGTCTGTTGACTGTGGTACAGCAGCAACTTGGAGTCCGAGCGCATCTACTCGTGGGCGGTGGATCCTATATGACGCCCGCGGGCGTCATACTGTCGCGGCTTCGCTGAAGCCAGAGGCGAAATGGGCCAACCCATTCGGCGCGTGTGATCTGCGTTCTGGCTTCGCTTTGTTTTCGTTCGTGATGACTAGAAGCTGGTTTTCTTTTGTTATTATTTTTCTGTGTGTTTTTGGGGGGATTTTAGCTTTTTATTTTTCAGATTTATTACTTTTTAATTTTTTAATCGTTTATTTTTCAAATACACACTGAAATTTTATAAGTACACAGTAAACATTATTCAAATACACACTAAACCTTTTTTATATACGATGAGCATTTTTTATATACGTTGAACATTTACAATATGATGAACTTTGTAATTATATGACTACATTTTTAATACACGCCAAACATTTTAAATATATGGTGAACTTTTCATATACACACTGAACTTTTCTATAGAAAAACATACCAAATATTCTAAAATATTTTATTTTTTTAATAGATTGTCAAATATTTAGCTCAGTAAAGTCAAGAATCTTTTTTTAAGAAAAACTATGTACAAAACCAAAGAGAGAGAAATATGCCAGAGTGGGCAGTCCATTTGCCATGCTTGCAGGCGTAGCCTTGCCTGTTTGACAACCACGGACATCATACAAGAGGTCTTCTCGTGGGCATATGTGGCTAGCAGGACGCCCCACACATAAATGGGTCTTGCACAACCAGGCACACGACGGCCCATTTATAAACGGGTCGGGTCATGCCGGCACACGGGACTCGCCTTCGGGAATGAACACGACTCATTAATTGAACCATGTCGGCCTGGGCCTGCGGGGCACTTTTAGGCCATGGGCCTTTTTGGCCCAATTACTTTGAAATTTTCAAAAAAAAATGAAAATTAAACTTTTCTATAGAAAAACATACCAATATTCTAAAATATTTTCTTTTTTAATAGATTGTCAAATATTTAGCTCAATAAAGTCAACAACCTTTTTTTAAGAAAAATTATGTACAAAACCAAAGAGAGAGAAATATGCTAGAGTGGGCAGTCCATTTGCCATGCTTGCAGGCGTAGCCTTGCCTGTTTGACAACCACGGACATCATACAAGAGGTCTTCTCGTGGGCATATGTGGCCAGCAGGACGCCCCACACATAAATGGGTCTTGCACAACTAGGCACACGACGGCCCATTTATAAACGGGTCGGGTCATGCCGGCACACGGGACTCGCCTTCGGGAATGAACACGACTCATTAATTGAACCATGTCGGCCCGGGCCTGCGGGGCACTTTTAGGCCATGGGCCCTTTTGGCCCAATTACTTTGAAATTTTCAAAAAAAATTGAAAAAATGGAAGAAAAAAACAAACAAATCTATAAAATGAGGCAACATGTCATATGGGATAAATATTGAGCTTTATTAGTAGCTAAATATTCCATCTCTAGGAAGGAAAGGGAATACAAAGCTTGCTCTAAATTACAAAAGATGAGAAAAAATTCAAAAAAATAGGAAAGGATAAGAAAATTATAAAGACAACTATTCTTATGATTCTTCTTCGTTAATGACAAGATGCATGGATGCCAACTCTATGTTATCTCAGTGTGTTGGGCTCTCCTTCTGGCTAGTTCTCGGTCATTTCATGGTAATTAGTGTTTTCACCATATATGGGGTGAGACTGGTTCTTCTCTCCTAAGTATTCTTTCAGTTTGACTGAAAAACAGTTGGGGAACGTAGTAATTTCAAAAAAAAATCCTACGCACACGCAAGATCATGGTGATGCATAGCAACGAGAGGGGGAGTGTATCTTCATACCCTTGAAGATTGCTAAGCGGAAGCGTTTATCAACGCGGTTGATGTAGTCTTACGTCTTCACGATCCGACCGATCCAAGTACCGAACGCACGGCACCTCCGAGTTCTGCACACGTTCAGCTCGATGACGTCCTCGCCTTCTCGATCCAGCAAGACGGGCGAAGTAGTAGATGAGTTTCGGCAGCACGACGGTGTGGTGACGGTGTTGGTGAAGAACAATCTCCGCAGGGCTTCGCCTAAGCACTACGGAAACTATGACGGAGAATAAACTAGAGGGGACGGGGTTGCCAGCACACACTTGGTGTTTCTTGATCTATATTTGGTGCTAGCCCCGCCCCTCTATTTATATGTTGAGCCCTGGGGTCGAAACTTGCAGCAAAAGCCTCCTCAAAGTCGGTTTTGCCCGAAAGGCAAGAGTCCCACTCGGACTCCAGGACCAAACGCCACAATCCTTGGTGTCTGGCCCAGACGCCATGGGCCTCGGCGTCTGGCCCAGGGCCAGACGTCAGGGTCTCCAGCGTTTGGCCCCTGGCCTCCGCAAAACTCCTTTTGCACCGACTTATGGCCCCGTGGGCCTGACCCCTTGGCCTAACCATATCATCCAATATATGAATCTTTACCTCCGGACCATTTCGGAGCTCCTCGTCATGTCCGTGATCTCATCTGGGACTCCAAACAACATTCGGTTACAAACATACATAACTTGTATAATACTATATCGTCAACGAACGTTAAGCGTGCGGACCCTACGGGTTCGAGAACTATGTAGACATGACCGAGACATCTCTCTGGTCAATAACCAATAGCGTAACCTGGATGCCCATATTGGCTCCTACATATTCTACAAAGATCTTTATCGGTCAAACCGCATAACAACATACGTTGTTCCCTTTGTCATCGGTATGTTACTTGCCCGAGATTCGATCGTCGGTATCTCAATACCTAGTTCAATCTCGTTACCGGCAAGTCTCTTTACTCGTTCCGTAATACATCATCCCACAACTAACTCATTAGTTACAATGCTTGCAAGGCTTATAGTGATGTGCATTACCGAGTGGGCCCAGAGATACCTCTCCGACAATCGGAGTGACAAATCCTAATCTCGAAATACGCCAACCCAACAAGTCCTTTGGAGACACCTGTAGAGCACCTTTATAATCACCCAGTTACGTTGTGACTTTTGGTAGCACACAAAGTGTTCCTCCGGTAAACGGGAGTTGCATAATCTCATAGTCATAGGAACATGTATAAGTCATGAAGAAAACAATAGCAACATACTAAACGATCAAGTGCTAAGCTAATGGAATGGGTCAAGTCAATCACATCATTCTTCTAATGATGTGATCCCGTTAATCAAATGACAACTCATGTCTATGGCCAGGAAACACAACCATCTTTGATCAACAAGCTAGTCAAGTAGAGGCATACTAGTGACACTATGTTTGTCTATGTATTCACACATGTATTATGTTTCCGGTTAATACAATTCTAGCATGAATGATAAACATTTATTATGAAATAAGGAAATAAATAATAACTTTATTATTGCCCCTAGGGCATATTTCCTTCAAAAATAGACTCTGATGATACTAGTTAGATGGGTACTAATAGCATCCACATGTTATATGAAAAGCACCAGATGTGCAAGCTTGTTGTTATGTCAGCACGGCAGTATGTTGAACTCAACATCATCAGAAAATCTGATTTTGTCGATGTTGAGATACTACGCTAACTCCCCGCCGTGTGAAAGCACAAGCGATGTTGCTGCTCATGTGGAACAATTCTTTGTATGACATGTGATGGTCACTACCATGCTTTGTGTGATATGTGAAGCCCCCTCCTCCCCCAAAATATGCACTAACCTAAGTCTTTCCATTCTAACTACTCGAACAGATTGTTGAATGTGACCTCACATAGTGACTTGACGAGTAGATTCGCAAGATCATCGCATGATCTAGTATGCAATATTTTTACATATGTTCATTAGTAGCAATTCATGAGAACACATAGTCTATGATTGATACACTTTGATGCGGGATGCCGCTGAAAATGATACGTATTTTTTTGTGGGAAAAACTTCTGATTTATTCATCTTCAATAATGATAGTACAACGAACACTAGAAATAATGAAAACGATCTTTCACGGTGCCAAATAACGCACAAGCAGCAACAACTATCTATCTCAAGCGGCAAGGAAAAAGAGGAAACACTCTCAAATAAATTGCAACATATAGCTAGCTTGATTTACAGGGACGCAACCCAAACCATCAAACTTGTGAACCTATGTAGAATCCCAAGAGGGAACCACAAGGATCCTATATGAAATGAGGACAGGCCCTGCAATCCACACACACATGAGCTGACACTAATACAAGTGCTCACAGCACACCACAACCTCACCGGCTGTCTACAAACATAAACTTAGAAATCTCATCCAACTTCACATGAAACAACTATGGAGTACTTATACTAGAAGCAAATATTAGTTAGGTCTGAAAACAATTCAAAATGAAGGGTAAATTCGCGAGCCTCAAGTTGTGGCACAAGCAAACTTGTTGAGCCTCGCATTGTAATAAATTTCTGGGCATTTTGCATCGGAAATTGCATAACTTTTGACTCAAGGCCTCAAATGATGCATCTTCTTTTTGAATGAAAGCTGACTTCAAGCACCATCTTATCCAGCCACTAAACCGTGCTAGACCCTTCTAGAACTAATTAGGTTTAGGTGGGAAGATCCAGTTGAAAATCTAATGTGTCATTTCTTCCAAAGTAGGCACCGGAAGCTTGCCAACTGAGATAATGGTTTTGCCCATGCCTTCCTTTGGCTGCTCTAATGGTTTAACATTTGTGCTAGCATGAACCTCACTCTTTGATGCCTTTGTCATGATCTTGTCCACATCACACTTCAGTGCAACAAAAACTTCATCGCCTCCATGCATAATTTTGATACATATCTGAAAGGATCGATGTAGTTGACTAGAGGGGGGTGAATAGGCAACTAACAATTTTTAGCTTTTCTTTACCAAATTAAACTTTGCATCAAAGTAGGTTGTCTAGATATGCAACTAGGTGAGCAACATATATGATGCAACAACAACAAGCATACAAGCAAGCAAGGAATACAACACAAATAAACTTGCACAAGTAAAGGCACGAGATAACCAAGAGTGGAGCCGGTGAAGACGAGGATGTGTTACCGAAGTTCCTTCCTTTTGAGGGGAAGTACGTCTTCGTTGGAGCGGTGTGGAGGCACAATGCTCCCCAAGAAGCCACTAGGGACACCGTATTCTCTCACGCCCTCACACAATGCGAGATGCCATGATTCCACTATTGGTGCCCTTGAAGGCGGCGACCGAACCTTTACAAACAAGGTTGGGGCAATCTCCACAACTTAATTGGAGGCTCCCAAAGACATCACGAAGCTTCACCATAATGGACTATGGCTCCGCGGTGACCTCAACCATATAGGGTTCTCAAACACCCAAGAGTAACAAGATCCGCTAGGGATTAGTGGGGGGAATCAAATTTCTCTAGGTGGAAGTGTAGATCGGGGCCTTCTCAACCATACCCGAGCAAATCAACAAGTTTGATTTGCTAGAGAGAGAGATCGGGCGAAAATGGAGCTTGGAGCAACAATGGTGCTTGAGGGTGGAAGAGATAGTCCACTAGAGGAAGAAGACACCCCTTATATAGTAGAGAGACAAATCCAACCGGTATCCACTAAACCAGCCCGCGACCTATGGTACTACCGCCCCAGACAAGCGGTACTACCGCAAGGGCTCACGGTACTACCGCGGCAGACCGCGGTACTACCGCTGCTACGGCAGGAGCTAGTCTAGGCCTGAGCCGCAAAGGCTGAGGGCGGTACTGCCGCTGACACGGTACTACCTAAAAGATCGAGGATGTCGCCTAGAGGGGGGGTGAATAGGCGCTTTAAAATAATTACGGATTAGACTTGAACAAATGCGGAATAAACCTAGCGGTTAATTTTTCAAGCACAAAACCTAAAACAGCTAGGCTCACCTATGTGCACCAACAACTTATGCTAAGCAAGATAAGTAACTATGTGATAGCAAGATATACGACAAGAAACAATATGGCTATCACAAAGTAAAGTGCATAAGTAAAGGGCTCGTGTAAGAGATAATCGACGCACGCGAAGACGATGATGTATCCCAAAGTTCACACCCTTGCGGATGCTAATCTCAGTTTGGAGCGGTGTGGAGGCACAATGCTCCCCAAGAAGCCACTAGGGCCACCGTAATCTCCTCACGCCCTCGCACAATGCAAGATGTCGTGATTCCACTAAGGGACCCTTGAGCGCGGTCACCGAACCCGTACAAATGGCGACCCTTGGGGCGGTCACCGAACCTGTACACTTTGGCAACCCTTGGGGGCGGTCACCGGTACCCGTCAAATTGCTCGGGGCAATCTCCACAACCTAATTGGAGACCCCGACGCTTGCCTGGAGCTTTACACCACAATGATTGAGCTCCAAACAACACCAACCGTCTAGGGCGCCAAGGCACCCAAGAGGAACAAGCTCTAGGGTGTCCAAACACCCAAGAGTAACAAGCTCAAGGGTACCAAGCACCCAAGAGTAATAAGCTTCTCAACTTGTAACTTCCACGTATCACGTGGAGAACTCAAACCGATGCACCAAATGGAATGGCAAGGGCACACGGAGTGCCCAAATCCTTATCTCTCAAATCCCACCGAAGCAACTAATGCTAGGGAGGAAGATGAGAGGAAGAACAAGAAGGAGAACACTAAGAACTCCAAGATCTAGATCCAATGGGTTCCCCTCACATAGAGGAGAAAGTGATTGGTGGAAATGTGGATCTAGATCTCCTCTCTCTTTTCCCTCAAAAACTAGCAAGAATCCATGGAGGGATTGAGAGTTAGCAAGCTCGAAGAAGGTCAACAACGGGGGAAGAACACGAGCTCAAAGTATAAGGTTCAATGGGGAAGAAAACCCCCTTTTATAGGTGGGCAAAAATCCAACTGTTATGCTCATAGCCCGCATAGAGCGGTCCCACCGCTCCAAGGAGCGGTACTACCGCTAGGGCAGTAGTACCGCTTCGAAACACAACAACTAGGAGGCAAAAAGGCAAAAAGAACCATCGGAGCGGTAGTACCGCTTGACCTCACGGTACTACCGCTAGGGGTAGTGGTACTACTGCTAAGGGTAGCGGTACTACTGCTTGCGAGCGATACTAAAAAATTACATCCGGGCCTACCACCGCAGGACTTGGGACAAGTTTTTGGTCCGGAGCAGTACTACTGCTGTAGGAGCCGCGGTAGTACCTCTCTGGAGCGGTAGTAAAAAATTACTTCCGCTCCAATTCGCGGTAGTACCCGCTGCAGCCTTTTCAGAACACCAAAACTGCCACAACTTTTACAAACGGACTCCGAATTCGATGAAACCAAGTTTGTTGGAAAGCTAGCTACAAGGTCTAACACAATATTGAAAGAAAAATAAATAAGAAGCAAATTAGAAAAGGCCCATAATAAAATGGTGAGAACCCTTCCTCGGATAAGACCGGTAAAACCTCCAACACCGAAAACATCATAGAAGACGCATGCGAACTCCGTTTTTGATGAACTCAAGCTTGTCATCAAGATGACCATAAGCTCTAAGACTCACAAAGAGAACCAAAGAAGAACCAAGAAACAAGATGCAAAGATGCAATAGTTTGAGCTCTCTACTAACGATACGATCAAGCTACCAACTTGAGAGCCCCCCTTGATAGTACGGCAAACGATCCTATAACCCGGTCTCCCAACTACCACCATGAGACCGGTAAAATAGAAAACCTATCAAGGGAAAACCTTTGCCTTGCACATGGTCCACTTGAGCTAGATGATGACGATCTTGACTCCCTCAAGTTGGACCACCTTTCTTGATTGTGTTGGCTCGATGAAGACTAGATGATTGCTCCCCCATAGTCCACTATGGGTGAGCCACTCTTCGTCTCATCTTCACAAGTCCATTGTCACCACAATGGGCGGCAAGCTTCAAGCACTTGATCTCTTCGTGATGCATCACTTGAACTTGCACACCGCATCCTAACCCCACAAAGAACTCTCACGAAGACCATGGGTTAGTACACAGAGCGTAATTGACAATGCTTACCATACCATGGGATCACTTGATCCCTCTTGGTACATCTTCTACGTTTTGTGAGTTGATCAACTTGATTCACTCTTGACTTAGTCTTGATCAACCTTGAATCTTTCCAACTCTCTTCATTTGGATGATGTCTTGAAGGTAAACATGAATGATCACACAATCTTCTTCTTCAAAACATGCTTGCAATAAGCTCAACACTCACATGACCAATCTTTGGATAATTCCTTAATAGCACCTTGGTCAACTCATAAACTCCTTGAAACCAACACATGGACTTCAAGAAAAGCCTATGGACAAAACCTTCAAATATAACTCAAGGCAACCATTAGTCCATAGAGGTTGTCATCAATTACCAAAACCAAATATGGGGGCACCGCATGTTCTTTCAATCTCCCCCATTTTGGTAATTGATGACAATCACTTTTCAATAGAGTTTATACATGGAGTTATGCATCACCATGCAATGCAACAAACAATGATGCATGAGAATGGGATGCAAATGCTTAGGAACCAAAACCAAAGCAAGGAGAAAACTCTGAAGACTTCTCCACAAAACTCTGTGAAACTCCTCCCCCACTGGCATCGATTGCCAAAATGGGTGAAAAGCTTAGAAGGCCAATATAAAGAGTGTTCCTCCATAAATTGTGTATCTATCAAAAAGAGCGTGGAATGCAATACACATATCCGATGGTACATACTTGGAGGAAGACAAACTATATTGAGGCCCAAAGATTGCAAAAGAATGATATGCCACAAAGACATAACAAAGAGAGAAACAAGAAATCGAGCAATCAAAAGATACCAATTGAAGCAAGCAATCAAAGGATATCAATTGAACCAACTAGACCAAAGATCCTATGAGCCACAAGAATAAATGATATTATGATATGAGCAGAGGAGTGTTCTAAAGAAACTAGAGAAGCTCCCCATGATTTGTGCACAAATAAGAATATTTGTATTGGATACAAAGTGCACAAAATAGGATCATAGCTCCCCCAAAATCAATAGAAACTCACAACCAGTGCGAGTGAGCATATAGGAAACAAAGCCTAGCACTTGCAACAAGCACATGGTTGAGCAACATGTAAAAGAGGCAACTTTAAGAATAGGCTCAACCAAAATGATGGGTGTGAGTCATGGCAAAGCACATGAGAAGACTAATATACGGATGAGCATAAGCATCAACATAGTCTCGAATGAATGAGATACACGGTGCAAAGCCTTTCATTCTCACACACAACTAAGAAAATGGGTTCACAAGAACACTAAATATGCAAAATGAATAACCAACACTTGTGACAACCCAAGGTGAAGATAGAAAGCATAAGCATCATCAAGACAGGGGATACCAATTAAGATGGCAAAAGCCTCGTCAAGACAAGCATGAGGAAAAAAATCTTCACCACACAAGAGTGCATCAAGATGCAACGAGATAAGACACACACTCAAGGCAAAAGCTTTCACAGAGCCACCAAAGAAATAACATAAGAAAGACAAGGTGGACATGAAAGAAAGGATATCATCTAGAGATGTAATTTCTCTCAAGTGTATAAGGGTCTAGGTAGACGAAATCATGACGATATATATCTACAAAGAAGGATGTACACCCGAAATAGTTACAACACGAAGGAACAAGATATCCAAAAGGAAGTCATACATATACTAATAAGATATGTGCTTAGAAGCATAGCCCAAGGCTAGATATGGTCTTATTGTATATAAATGAATTCCTACCACACAACCATCAAAGACATCACAACTAGCAACAAGAGATCATTGTTGATGCTTTGAGAAACGAAACAAGTATCATAAGAAAGAAAGAATAACATGCCATGATACAATCTACACACGATTGATGCAATAATGTGTGCATGTAGTAGATGATGATACTTGTTACCGAGATAGCATTGGAAGGATGTAGTAGATACCAATTGAAGGTAGAAAGTAGTTCATTTATCATCCTAGCTTGACTCCAATAAGCACATGGTGACAACACCTTCCTTTTGAATGAGCTGAGTATCCTATGCATCTCCAATTGTTCCTAGAACAACAACACAAACAAAATGGTACCCAAACTCATTGGGACCAAAGAGTTAGAGAACCAACAATACATAGGACAAACTCCACATAGATGTGTGCATATAGATATGAAAATGAATCTCATGCACATCTCATCCAATTTGAGACTTGGTGGAGTTTCCCCTATAAATTGGGTCAAAGAAAGAAAACATGCCAAAGGAACTACATGAAGTTAAAATGCATGCTCAAGACTTTCAAGAACCGATACCAAAATAAAAGGAAAAACCAAGTGAAAAGGATACCAAATGGAGAAATCATCACTTGGAAGATATCATTAAAAGGTACATCAAGGAATGAGATATCCATTGGAACACACAAAAAAGATGTCAAACTCCCAAAGGAGAGGATGGTTCCAAACAAACCAAGCTCTCAACAAAGTTTCATGATGGCACAAAGTACCAAAAAGAAAATGGCTTGCCTTCCACCAACACACACTTGATAAGGATCACAAGAAGAGTGTTCTAAAGAAAATAGGATAGCTCCCCCACGAGTTGTGCATTATACAGAATTTGCATTTGAATACAAAATGCACAAGATGGGATCACCACTTTCACTATATCTAGAAAACACTAGACAAGAACAAGAAATTAACAAGATCCACAAGTGGTATGGAAGACAACAGGAGTTGACACAACTTGGCAAGAGAAAAGGCAAATAAAAACAAAAACCAATGTAAAGATGATCAATAGATTCTACCACACATAAGTGAATACCAATTGTCAAAATACAAGAAGTATTTGGAAATAATTCCCGGTGGTAGATAACAAGGATATCCAACATCATCTTCACAACCAACACAAGCAAGCTGCAACTTGTAGAGCTAACATGTCACCTAGGAACAATATAATATCAACTCTAAGTGACAATATCTCAAATGTACACATTTTCTAGGCTTGTAATATGCCTATATTATATTACTCCCCCATAATGTGATATTCCATTAATCTCTCACAAGAGCCAACTAAGAAACAAACAAGATGCACAAAGGCTCAACGCACGACACACACGTACATGACGTGCAAACCAACATACACATACTTGATTACTCAAGTTAAGCAAATTGGAAACACATCATATACAAACACATGCAAGGTACAAAACCACAACATGCTTAGGGGCAAGTAACTATCAATGTAAACAATTTAAGTACGAGTTATCGCAAGGAGGAACATTGGATATAACATAGAAACTTGATAACCCAATTGACTTGGCTTGAGACAATAAGAATGATGAAGTCCCCTTAATTCTTCATAATGTAGCCAAGTCTCCAATGCTCTCCAACAACACCTATTGATCAAGGTTGAGCTTGTTGGTCCCCAACCAAGTTGGGTCCTAAGAGGTTAGTCACAATAGTCTTGGCAACCCAAATGGTTCTTTTCTTGACACCACTTTGAGTACCAACAAACTTGGCAAACACATTGCCAACCTTATCCTTCCCAAGAGAATAGATATTATCAATAATAATTGGGTTGGATAAGTTACCACTAGTGCATGAAGAAGCGACGTGACCTTTCTCACAACATAAGTATCAACGTCTACTCTTCACTTTATTCTCACTTGATTTCTCAACTTGAGAAGCATTAGCTTGAGTATTCTTGGGAAGAGGCATTTCTTCAACTTGTGGTTGAGCATGGGATTGAACTTGTGGCCGCTTCCCTTGTTGCTTGTCACTAATGGCCTTCTTCTTAAATGGGCAAGATCTCACATGATGCCCTTCAATTTTGCACTTGAATCAAACAATCTTCGCCGAATTCTTGACTTGTTCTTGGCCCTTCTTCTTGTTCAACTTGGACTTCTTCTTCTTGTTGGAGTTGAATCCAAGTCCACCTTTGTCATTGGGGGATTTCTGCACACTCAAGATATTGTTGAGTGTGGATTTCCCTTCATGACTCTTTTCCAAGTCTTTCTTCAAAGAAGTGACTTGGGCCTTGAGCTCTTTGATTTCCTCTACATGGTTAGTCTCAACACAGGTACTAGAGGAAAGTAATTCATCACAAGATGTACCAATGTTATGCATAGACGAATTATGAGGTCTAGCACAAGGCAATATAGCATTTTGACTAAAAGTAGTGCTAATATCCACATGAGGCTCACTATATGTTACCTTAGCAATCATAGCCTCATGAGCTATTTTTAGCACATTATGGGATACAAGAAGATCATCATGAGAGCTAGAAAGATTTTCACGACTTTCTTCCAATTTCCCATACTTGCTAGATATCAACTCAAGTTGAGCCCTTAGCTCAACATTCTCCTTTAAAATGGATGCTTCACAAGAAATAGAGTTAGTAGCACAAGCATCATCATTAAAAACAAGAGGAGAAGGCAACTTGGAAAGCTCTTTTAAATAAGAAGCTTCAAGTTGAGCATGAGACTCGGTGAGTTTGATGTGCTCACCCTTGATGACCATTGAGCCATTTTCGAGGTGCTCAAAATCCTCAAGGAGTCTAGCATGAGCAACTTCAAGCTTAGCATTTTTAGTTTCAAAAACATTGGCCACCTCAAGAACTCTATCATTAGATTCCTTCACTCTAGATAATTCTAGATCAAAAGTCTCCCCAAGAGATTCCTTGGTGGTTTGTTCAAGTTCAAGAGCTTGAGAGAGGACCGCAATCTCATTAGCGTAATCACGCTCATGACCTTCCATTTTATCAATGGTGACCTCATGCTCCTCAAGACGAGATTCCAGGTCATCAATATATTTCTTGCTCTCAATAGCAATCGACATGATTTCCATGAAGTTGGAACGAGCAATTTTATTCTTAAGAAGAGCTTTAAAAATCATTTCCCCCTTAATTTTTAAGGAGGCAACATCATCATTCTCTTCATCATAATCGACATCATCATCACTCTTGCCATCATCAATATCATCACAAGATATATTGGGATTCAAAGTGGGAGATACCTTTGAAGCCTTGGCCGTAAGGCAAAAAGCAATAGATGATGATGTAGGATCCCTTGAAGCACCATTCAAGACGACATCTTGTTCCATGGAGTGTTGGGTTTCCTCTACATTGTTAGCACAACAACTCGAGGAAATACATGCATTTTTATCATGGCAACAAGATATAGCAAGCATATCATCATGAGATTTAGTCAAGCAATATCTACATGATATGCAAGAACTATCAACACAAGCATGTGAAACATTTGGAGTGCTCGAAGTGCTAAAGTCCAAAGATGAAGCATTGCAATAAGAAAGTGATGAAGGATTATCAACAATAAGCCCACTATCATCATTGTAATGAACACCACTACTCACCATGTCATTACCATGTGGAAAACAACATGTAGGTGAAGTAGAAGAAGCTGAGAACGCAACACGGTCGGAGGTGGAGGGAGAACGATCATCCTTACAAATCTTGGACACACCATATTTATCTTGAAGCTTTGTCCACAATTCATGAGCATCTCGGAATGGCATGAGTTCAAATATAACTACATTGCTCAAAGCATCGAAAAGCACATTATAAGCTTGAGCACTGAGATAAGAGTTTTTCTCATCCTCTAAAGATAAGCTTTGGGGATCCTTTGGAGGAGAAAAACCCATATCTACAATTCGCTCTAAATTTGGGTCCATTACCCTAAAGAGATTAAGCATGCAAATTACCCAAACATCAAAATTTGTGCCATCGAAACTAAGAGTGTCAGAGAATCCTAATCCCCTAGTCGACATCTTTACTCTCTAGGTGGTTAAGCCCAACAAAGAGAGACGAGGCTCTGATACCAATTGAAAGATCGAGGATGTCGCCTAGAGGGAGGGGTGAATAGGCGCTTTAAAATAATTACGGTTTAGACTTGAACAAATGCGGAATAAACCTTGGGGCGGTCACCGAACCCGTACACTTTGGCAACCCTTGGGGGCGGTCACCGGTACCCGTCAAATTGCTCGGGGCAATCTCCACAACCTAATTGGAGACCCCGACGCTTGCCCGGAGCTTTACACCACAATGATTGAGCTCCGAACAACACCGACCGTCTAGGGCGCCAAGGCACCCAAGAGGAACGAGTTCTAGGGTGTCCAAACACCCAAGAGTAACAAGCTCAAGGGTACCAAGCACCCAAGAGTAATAAGCTTCTCAACTTGTAACTTCCACGTATCACGTGGAGAACTCAAACCGATGCACCAAATGGAATGGCAAGGGCACACGGAGTGCCTAAATCCTTCTCTCTCAAATCCCACCGAAGCAACTAATGCTAGGGAGGAAGATGAGAGGAAGAACAAGAAGGAGAACACCAAGAACTCCAAGATCTAGATCCAATGGGTTCCCCTCACATAGAGGAGAAAGTGATTGGTGGAAATGTGGATCTAGATCTCCTCTCTCTTTTCCCTCAAAAACTAGCAAGAATCCATGGAGGGATTGAGAGTTAGCAAGCTCTAAGAAGGTAAACAATGGGGGAAGAACATGAGCTCAAAGTATAAGGTTCAATGGGGAAGAAGACCCCCTTTTATAGGTGGGGAAAAATCCAACCGTTATGCTCATAGCCCGCACAGAGCGGTCCTACCGCTAGGGCAGTAGTACCGCTTCGAAACACAACAGCGAGGAGGCAAAAAGGCCAGAAGAACCGTCGGAGCGGTAGTACCGCTTGACCTCACGGTACTACCGCTAGGGGTAGCGGTACTACTGCTAAGGGTAGCGGTACTACTGCTAAGGGTAGCGGTACTACTGCTTGCGAGCGGTACTAAAAAATTACATCCGGGCCTACCACCGCAGGACTTGGGACAAGTTTTTGGTCCGGAGCAGTACTACTGCTGTAGGAGCCGCGGTAGTACCTCTGGAGCGGTAGTAAAAAATTACTTCCGCTCCAATTCGCGGTAGTACCCGCTGCAGCCTTTTCAGAAAGCCACAACTTTTACAAACGGACTCCGAATTCGATGAAACCAAGTTTGTTGGAAAGGTAGCTACAAGGTCTAACACAATATTGAAAGAAAAATAAATAAGAAGCAAATTAGAAAAGGCCCATAATAAAATGGTGAGAACCCTTCCTCGGATAAGACCGGTAAAACCTCCAACACCGAAAACATCATAGAAGACGCATGCGAACTCCGTTTTCGATGAACTCAAGCTTGTCATCAAGATGACCATAAGCTCTAAGACTCACAAAGAGAACCAAAGAAGAACCAAGAAACAAGATGCAAAGATGCAATAGTTTGAGCTCTCTACTAACGATACGATCAAGCTACCAACTTGAGAGCCCCCCTTGATAGTACGGCAAACGATCCTATAACCCGGTCTCCCAACTACCAGCATGAGACCGGTAAAATAGAAAACCTATCAAGGGAAAACCTTTGCCTCGCACATGGTCCACTTGAGCTAGATGATGACGATCTTGACTCCCTCAAGTTGGACCACCTTTCTTGATTGCGTTGGCTCGATGAAGACTAGATGATTGCTCCCCCATAGTCCACTATGGGTGAGCCACTCTTCGGCTCATCTTCACAAGTCCATTGTCACCACAATGTGCGGCAAGATTCAAGCACTTGATCTCTTCGTGATGCATCACTTGAACTTGCACACCGCATCCTAACCCCACAAAGAACTCTCACGAAGACCATGGGTTAGTACACAGAGCGTAATTGACAATGCTTACCATACCATGGGATCACTTGATCCCTCTTGGTACATCTTCTATGTTTTTTGAGTTGATCAACTTGATTCACTCTTGACTTAGTCTTGATCAACCTTGAATCTTTCCAACTCTCTTCATTTGGATGATGTCTTGAAGGTAAACATGAATGATCACACAATCTTCTTCTTCAAAACATGCTTGCAATAAGCTCAACACTCACATGACCAATCTTTAGATAATTCCTTAATAGCACCTTGGTCAACTCATAAACTCCTTGAAACCAACACATGAACTTCAAGAAAAGCCTATGGACAAAACCTTCAAATATAACTCAAGGCAACCATTAGTCCATAGAGATTGTCATCAATTACCAAAACCAAAGATGAGGGCACCGCATGTTATTTCACTACGCCTCCCCCTTGCGGTACTACCGCAAGGCCGGATTGGACTAGCCTGGGAAGGGCGCGGATGAATAAAAATACATCTATGCCTACTTCCGCTAAAAATCAAGTAGTGCAAATATCCGACACGGTACTACCGCACCTGGCATGCAGTACTACCGTGCAGGGAGCGGATGTAAAAAATTACATCCACCCCTACTTCCGCTCATGTTGTTGTGCTAGACCAGGACTCACGGTACTACTGCGCGTGTGGGGCGGTACTACCGCATAGGGCGCGGATGTAAAAAATTACATCCGCCCCTACAGCCGCACGAGCGGCTGAGTCTGGTCCGAGGCCACGGTACCACAGCTCCTTAGGAGCAGTACTACCGTGTGCACGTACAGTACTACCGCAAGGACGTGCGATACTACCGCGGGGGCCTGCGGTACTACCGCTCCTAAGAGCAGTACTACCGCATGCCTCAGAATAACAGCACTAAGAATCCTTCTCTTTGCAAAATATGAAGAAAACGAAGGATGCTCCAAAGAGCAAAGGGAAAGGCGGTGCAAAGGGAGTAAACGTGTACATGATGATTCCACCGGAACCTTTCCAACGTGGACCCCCTCTTAATAGTACGGCTTTCCTACGACTCAAATCCACCGAAAAGAAACGTAGAAAACGTCGTCTTCAATAGTCTTCAAGGGGCACCAAACCGTCTTGTGCCTAGTGACGAAGCGTCTGAAATAATCAAGGCACATGATTAGTCCGCAAAAGCATTGTCATCAATCACCAAAACACCTTAGGGATAAATATGCCCTTACAATCTCCCCCTTTTTGGTGGATTGATGACAATACAGGATTTGCACAAGGGGAAATAATATAGAACATAAGCAAACCCCACATCTCTAAAATATAGACGAGCTCCCCCTAGATGCGTGCTATCTAGATAAGTGCTTTGGACTGCACGGCACGTATACTAGGATCAACACTCCCCCTGTATTTTATAGACAATGCATATCTTGCAACAATAAGGCTAACACTAAACAAGATAGTAAAAATGAGCATAACATAAATAGCACAATATATCATAAGCTCAATAAGGTACGATAGAGTGTATATGTCTTACACCATATGATAGACCAAGTCTCACAAGCAAACTAAACCAAAGCAAGCAAGGTTCAAGCGGAGTAATCAGTCGCAAGAAGCGCAACACAAGACTCGCAAATCCCTACACTCTGTCCCCCTTTGGCATCTAGATGCCAAAAAGGCACAGAGGACACCTACAACACAAGTGGTGGCTCAAGCGGAGTAATCAGTCGCACGCTCCTTGTCAGACTCAGCAGCGGGAACGGTCTCCTGGTTGTCCTATGATGTCTACTACATAACCTTCTTATTGTAGACGGTGTTAGGCCTCCAAGTGCAGAGGTTTGTAGGACAGTAGCAAATTTCCCTCAAGTGGATGACCTAAGGTTTATCAATCTGTAGGAGGCGTAGGATGAAGATGGTCTCTCTCAACCAACCCTACAACCAAATAACAAAGAGTCTCTTGTGTCCCCAACACACCCAATACAATGGTAAATTGTATAGGTGCACTAGTTCGGCGAAGAGACGGTGATACAAGTGCAATATGGATGGTAGATATAGGTTTTTGTAATCTGAAAATATAAAAACAGCAAGGTATCTAATGATAAAAGTGAGCGTAAACGGTATTGCAATGGTAGGAAACAAGGCATAGGGTTCATACTTTCACTAGTGCAAGTTCTCTCAACAATAATAACATAGATAGATCATATAACAATCCCTCAACATGCGACAAAGAGTCACTCCAAAGACACTAATAGCGGAGAACAAACGAAGAGATTATGGTAGGGTACGGAACCACCTCAAAGTTTTCCTTTCTATTCTATCTATTCAAGCGTCCGTAGTAAAATAACATGAAGCTATTCTTTCCGTTCAATCTATCATAGAGTTCATACTAGAATAACACCTTAAGACACAAATCAACCAAAACCCTAATGTCACCTAGATACTCCATTGTCACCTCAAGTATCTGTGGGCATGATTATACGATATTCATCACACAATCTCAGATTCATATATTCAACCAACACAAAGTACATCAAAGAGTGCCCCAAAGTTTCTACCGGAGAGTCAAGATGAAAACGTGTGCCAACCCCTATGCAAAGGTTCATGAGCGGAACCCGCAAGTTGATCACCAAAACATACATCAAGCGGATCACGTGATATCCCATTGTCACCACAGATAAGCACGGCAAGACATACATCAAGTGTTCTCAAATCATTAAAGACTCAATCCGATAAGATAACTTCAAGAGGGACACTCAATTCATCACAAGAGAGTAGAGGGGGAGAAACATCATAAGATCCAACTATAATAGCAAAGCTCGCGATACATCAAGATCGTGCCATAGAAAGAACACGAGAGAGAGAGAGAGAGATCAAACACATAGCTACTGGTACATACCCTCAGCCCTGAGGGTGAACTACTCCCTCCTCGTCATGGAGAGTGTCGGGATGATGAAGATGGCCACCGGTGAGGGATCCGCCCCTCCGGCAGGGTGCCGGAACGGGCTCCCGAGAGGTTTTTGGTGGCTACAGAGGCTTGCGGCGGCGGAACTCCCGATCTATTGTCGTATTCGATGGTTTTAGGTTATATGGGAATATATAGGCGAAAGAAGTCGGTCGAGGGAGCCATGAGGGGCCCACGAGACAGGGGGCGTGCCCTCCTATCTCCTGGCCTCCTCGAAGCTTCCCTGGCTTGTACTCCAAGTCTTCCGGATCATGTTCGTTCCAAAAATCACGCTCCCGAAGGTTTTGTTCCATTTGGACTCCGTTTGATATTCTTTTTCTTCGAAACACTGAATAGGCAAGAAAACAACAATATGGGCTGGGCCTCCGGTTAGTAGGTTAGTCCCAAAAATGATATAAATGTGTAAAGTAAAGCCCATAAACACCCAAAACGGGTAATATAATAGTATGGAACAATCAAAGATTATAGATACGTTGGAGACGTATCAAGCATCCCCAAGCTTAATTCCTGCTCGTCCTCGAGTAGGTAAATGATAAAAACAGAATTTTTGATGTGGAATGCTACTTAGCATAATTCTCAATGTAATTTTATTTATTATGGCATGAATGTTCACATCCAAATGATTCAAAATAAAAGTTCATATTGACATAAGAAATAGTAATACTTCAAGCATACTAATCAAGCAATCATGTTTTCTCAAAATAACATGGCTACAGAAAGTTATCCCTACAAAATCATATAGTCTGGCTGTTGCTCTATCTTCATCACACAAAGTATTTAATCATGCACAACCCCGACGACAAGCCAAGCAATTGTTTCATACTTTAGTAATCTCAAACTTTTTCAACTTTCACGCAATACATGAGCGTGAGCCATGGACATAGCATTATATGTGGAATAGAATGGTGGTTGTGAAGAAAACAAAAAGAGAGAAGATAGTCTCACATCAACTAGGCGTATCAACGGGCTATGGAGATGCCCATTAATAGATATCAATGTGAGTGAGTGGGGATTGCCATGCAACGGATGCACTAGATCTACTAGTAATTTGTACGTGCTTTGCACGTTAGATTATTATGAGTAATCACAATACTAAATCATTTAAACTAAAACTAAATCGCCTTATGATAAAACTATCATGCAAATTTCAAAAGTACATTTGTGTCTTCGAGTGGGAACTCATGGAATTTTTTTTTTGCTATTCACATCAAACAACAGTAGCACAATGAATTCCTATACGAAGAATGCTTTAGAAAAAACATACATTTTTTCCAAGAGAAATGTTATTGTTATTGACATGCTTGTGAAATATTTTTAAAATTCAAATTTGAAATATATAGTAAATTAGTTTGACGCAGTAATTTTCACACCTTTAAATCAGAGGCTTCTTATAAAATCTATTTCCTTTGTGTATCCTCAACTTCACAGTGTGTTAAATAACTTAACATCCTGTTAAGAAAAATAAAGTCAAATCAAAATCAAAATTTTCTACAGGTTTTTCGAATATTTCTCTCAGCGACCATCAATATTGCCATGTGTACACTCTTTTCTTCACCTGCAAACAAAAATGTGTACAATCTTTTCTACAGCACCCTACTTCTTTTGAGAAAGTAAAAAGTGCTTCCATGCTTGTAGCACTCCGTGAGATGTAAATTGCTCCTGTAGTAGTATAGGCTGCTAGCCTCTACATGCACCTGGTCTAGATAGTTCGAGCATGTGCATGTAAATACTCGCTGTTGGAATATTTAATTCTTCACTGCAGCAGACCGCTATGCTGCCAGCCAACAGCACGTCCGTGAAAACTCTGGAAGATCCAGATTGGCAGCGTTTTGGCGCGCGTTCGTACAACGCAAATCCCGGGAACATCAGCCGTTGGATCAATCGAGTCTGGTATTGATAAACAGTGGAGATTCACCTGGTGTAACAAATCGATGGCTAAGGGTTTTGCTTCTAGGACACGATGAACAGGTACCCCATGTTCAAAAAATGATGTACTATAGTAGTAGATCTATAAATGTATGAAGCTCAACAAAAAAACTAAGTGGGTGTGCATCCAACTCGCTTGCTCACGAAGACCTAGGGCACTTTTAGGAAGTCCATCATTGGAATATACAAGCCAAGTTCTATAATGAAAAATTTCCACTAGTATATGAAAGTGACAACATAGGAGACTCTCTATCATGAGGATCATGGTGCTACTTTGAAGCACAAGTGTGGTAAAAAGGATAGTAGCATTCTCCCTTCTCTCTTTTTCTCTCATTTTATTTTTTTCTCTTTTCTTTTTTTTTCTTTTTTTTCTTTTTTTTCTTTGGCCTTTTTTTGGCCTTTCTCTTTTTTTTCTTTTTTTTATAAAGTCCGAAGTCTCATCCCGACTTGTGGGGGAATCATAGTCTCCATCATCCTTTCCTCACTGGGACAATGCTCTAATAATGAAGATCATCACACTTTTATTTACTTACAACTCAAGATTACAACTCAACGAGATATGACTCTATATGAATGCCTCCGGCGGTGTACCGGGATATGCAATGAATCAAGAGCGACATGTATGAAAATTATGACGGTGGCCTCGCCACAAATACGAAGTCAACTACATGATCATGCAAAGAGCAATATGACAATGATGATGCGTGTCATATAAACGGAACGGTGGAAATTGCATGGCAATATATCTCGGAATGGCTATGGAAATGCCATAATAGGTAGGTATGGTGGCTGTTTTGAGGAAGGTATATGGTAGATGTATGGTACCGGTGAAAGTTGCGCGACACAAGAGAGGCTAGCAATGGTGGAAGGGTGAGAGTGTGTATAATCCATGGACTCAACATTAGTCGAAAGAACTCATATACTTGTTGCAAAAATCTACAAGTCATCAAAAACAAAGTATTATGCGCATGCTCCTAGGGGGATAGATTGGTAGGAAAAGACCATCGCTCGTCCCCGACCGCCACTATAAGGAAGACAATAAATAAATAAAATTATGCTCCAACTTCATCACAAAGCGGTTCACCATACGTGCATGCTACGGGAATCACAAACTTCAACACAAGTATTCTTTAAATTAATAATCACCCAATTAGCATGACTTTAATATCACTACCTCCATATCTCAAAACAATTATCAAGTATCAAATTGATCATAGCATCCAATTCACTTTCTATGATAGTTTTTATTATACACAACTTGGATGCCTACCATTCTAGGACCAATTTTATAACCATAGCAAATACCATGCTGTTCTAAAAGACTCTCAAAATAATATAAGTGAAGCATGAGAGACTAGCAATTTTCTACAAAATTAAGCCACCGCCGTGCTCTAAAATATATAAGTGAAGCACTAGAGCAAAAACTATCTAGCTCAAAAGATATAAGTGAAGCACATAGAGTATTCTAATAAATTCCAATCAAGTGGGCTTCTCCCAAAATGTGTGTACAGCAAGGATGATTGCGGTAAACTAAAAAGCAAAAACTAATATCATACACGACGCTCCAAGCAAAACACATATCATGTGGCGAATAAAAATATAGCTCCAAGTAAAGTTACCGATAAACGAAGACGAAAGAGGGGATGCCTTCCGGGGGCATCCCCAAGCTTAGGCTTTTAGCTACTCTTGAATATCTTGGGGTGCCATGGGAATCCCCAAGCTTAGGCTTTTGCCACTCCTTATTCCATAGTCCATCAAATCTTTACCCAAAACTTGAAAACTTCACAACACAAAACTCAACAGGAAATCTCATAAGCTCCGTTAGTGAAAGAAAACAAAACCACCACATAAGGTACTGTAATGAACTCATTATAAATTCATATTGGTGTAATATCTACTGTATTCAAACTTATCTATGGTTCATACCCTCCGATACTACTCATAGATTCATCAAAATAAGCAAACAACACATAGAAAACAGAATCTGTCAAAAACAAAACAGTCTGTAGTAATCTGTATCAAACGTATACTTCTGGAACTCCAAAAATCCTACCAAATTGGTAAGTCCTAAGAAATTGGTGTACCAATCCATATCAAAAAGAATCCGATCAGAATCACGTTTCTGTGAATTAACAAAACTAATTTACTGGGTGCAAAAGTTTCTGATTCTCAGCAGGATCAACACAACTATCACCGTAAGCTATCCTAAAGGTCTTACTTGGCACTTTATTGAAACAAAAGCTATAAAAAATGATTATTAGAGTAGCATAATCATGTGGACACACAAAAACAGTAAGGGTAAATATTGGGTTGTCTCCCAACAAGCGCTTTTCTTTAATGCCGTTCTAGCTAGGCATGATGATGATAATGATGCTCACATAAAAGATAAGAATTGAAGCATAACGGGAGCATCATGAAGCATATGACTAGCACATTTAAGTCTAACCCACTTCCTATGCATAGGGATTTTGTGAGCAAACTACTTATGGGAACAATAATCAACTAGCATAGGAAGGCAAAACAAGCATAACTTCAAAACTTTAAGCACATAGAGAGGAAACTTGATATTATTGCAATTCTACGAGCATGTATTCCTCCCTCATAATAATTTTCAGTAGCATCATGAATGAATTCAACAATATAACCAGCACCTAAAGCATTCTTTTCATGATCTACTTGCATAGAAAATTTACTACTCTCCTCATAAGCAAAATTCTTCTCGTTCGGAATGGTGGGAGTATCAAAAGCAACTTGAATACTAAAAATTGTTTCCACATTAAAAGAGTAATGTTAAGAAAAAGGGTAATCATAATCATTACAAGATTTATAAATATAATCATCACTACTTTTTGTAGCATAAGTTTCATCACAATAATCATCATAAGTAGCAACTTCGTTCTCATTATAATCGATTGAAACCTCTTCCAAGATAGTGGAATCATCACTAAATAAAGATGACACTCTTCCAAATCCACTTTCATAAATATTATAAGATTCAACATCCTCCAAAATAGTGGGATCACTACTTCCTAAAGCTGACACTCTTCCAAACCCACTTTCATCAATATAATCATCATAAGTAAGAGACATGCTATCATCATAACAACTTTGCATATCAAAACTTGGGATACTAAAAATATCATCTTCATTAAACGTAGCATCCCCAAGCTTGTGGCTTTGCATATCATTAGCATCATGGATATTCAAGGAATCCATACTAACAACATTGCAATCATGCTCATCATTCACATATTTCATGCCAAGCATTCTATGTAATTCTTCTTCTAGCACTTGAGCACAATTTTCCTTTTCATCATACTCACGAAAGATATTAAAAAGATGAAGCGTATGAGGCAAACTCAATTCCATTTTTTGTAGTTTTCTTTTATAAACTAAACTAGTGATAAAACAAGAAACAAAAAGATTCGATTGCACAACCTTCTTCTTGTAGACGTTGTTGGGCCTCCAAGTGCAGAGGTTTGTAGGCGAGTAGCAAATTTCCCTCAAGTGGATGACCTAAGGTTTATCAATCCGTAGGAGGCGTAGGATGAAGATGGTCTCTCTCAAGCAACCCTGCAACCAATAACCAAGAGTCTCTTGTGTCCCCAACACACCCAATACAATGGTAAATTGTATAGGTGCACTAGTTCGGCGAAGAGATGGTGATACAAGTGCAATATGGATGGTAGATATAGGTTTTTGTAATCTGAAAATATAAAAACAGCAAGATAACTAATGATAAAAGTGAGCGTAAATGGTATTGCAATGGTAGGAAACAAGGCATAGGGTTCATACTTTCACTAGTGCAAGTTCTCTCAACAATAATAACATAGATAGATCATATAACAATTCCTCAACATGCGACAAAGAGTCACTCCAAACACACTAATAGCGGAGAACAAACAAAGAGATTATGGTAGGGTACGAAACCACCTCAAAGTTATCCTTTCTGTTCTATCTATTCAAGAGTCCGTAGTAAAATAACATGAAGCTATTCTTTCCGTTCAATCTATCATAGAGTTCATACTAGAATAACACCTTAAGACACAAATCAACCAAAACCCTAATGTCACCTAGATACTCCACTGTCACCTCAAGTATCCGTGGGCATGATTATACGACATGCATCACACAATCTCAGATTCATCTATTCAACCAACACAAAGTACTTCAAAGAGTGCCCCAAAGTTTCTACCGGAGAGTCAAGACGAAAACGTGTGCCAACCCCTATGCAAAGGTTCATGGGCGGAACCCGCAAGTTGATCACCAAAACATACATCAAGGGATCACGTGATATCCCATTGTCACCACAGATAAGCACGGCAAGACATACATCAAGTGTTCTCAAATCATTAAAGACTCAATCCGATAAGATAACTTCAAGAGGAAAACTCAATTCATCACAAGAGAGTAGAGGGGGGATAAACATCATAAGATCCAACTATAATAGCAAAGCTCGCGATACATCAAGATCGTGCCATAGAGAGAACACGAGAGAGAGAGAGAGAGAGATTAAACACATAGCTACTGGTACATACCCTCAGCCCCGAGGGTGAACTACTCCCTCCTCGTAATGGAGAACGCCGGGATGATGAAGATGGCCACCGGTGAGGGATCCCCCCCCTCCGGCAGGGTGCCGGAACGGGCTCCCGAGAGGTTTTTGGTGGCTACAAAGGCTTGCGGCGGCGGCACTCCCGATCTATTGTCGTATTCGATGGTTTTAGGGTATATGGGAATATATAGGCGAAAGAAGTCGGTCGGGGGAGCCACGAGGGGCCCACGAGACAGGGGGGCCTGCCGAGGGGGGGGGGGCGCCCTCCTATCTCCTGGCCTCCTCGAAGCTTCCCTGGCTTGTACTCCAAGTCTCCCGGATCATGTTCGTTCCAAAAATCACGCTCCCGAAGGTTTCGTTCCGTTTGGACTCCGTTTGATATTCCTTTTCTTCCAAACACTAAAATAGGCAAGAAAACAACAATATGGGCTGGGCCTCCGGTTAGTAGGTTAGTCCAAAAATGATATAAATGTGTAAAGTAAAGCCCATAAACATCCAAAACGAGTAATATAATAGCATGGAACAATCAAAAATTATAGATAGGTTGGAGACGTATCATCCTCCTCAGAATCAGTCCACTTGAAGCCTTGTTTCGCCATCCACTCATCCTCTGGAGTGATGCGCTCCTCATAACCGCCAGAAACATCCTCTCCAAAAAGGCTCATAATCTTCTTGTCGCGCGACGACTCTCCTTGGAGGCAACGTGATGAAGGAAATGTGCCCTAGAGGCAATAATAAAGTTATTATTTATTTCCTTATATCATGATAAATGTTTATTATTCATGCTAGAATTGTATTACCCGGAAACATAATACATGTGTGAATACATAGACAAACAGAGTGTCACTAGTATGCCTCTACTTGACTAGCTCGTAAATCAAAGATGGTTAAGTTTCCTAACCATGGACATGAGTTGTCACTTGATTAACGGGATCACATCATTAGGAGAATGATGTGATTGACTTGACCCATTCCGTTAGCTTGGCACTTGATCGTTTAGTATGTTGCTATTGCTTTCTTCATGACTTATACATGTTCCTATGACTATGAGATTATGTAACTCCCATTTACCGGAGGAACACTTTGTGTGCTACCAAACATCACAAGTAACTGGGTGATTATAAAGGTGCTCTACAGGTGTCTCCGAAGGTACTTGTTGAGTTGACGTATTTCAAGATTAGGATTTGTCACTCCGATTGTCAGAGAGGTATCTCTAGGCCCTCTAGGTAATGCACATCACTATAAGCCTTGCAAGCAATGTAGCTAATGAGTTAGTTACGGGATGACGCATTACGTAACGAGTAAAGAGACTTGCCGATAACAAGATTAAACTAGGTATTGAGATACCGACGATCGAATCTCGGGCAAGTAACATACCAATGACAAAGGGAACAACGTATGTTGTTATGCGGTTTGACCGATAAAGATCTTCGTAGAATATGTAGGAGCCAATATGAGCATCCAGGTTCCACTATTGGTTTTTGACCGGAGACGTGTCTCGGTCATGTCTACATAGTTCTCGAACCCGTAGCATCCGCACGCTTAAAGTTAGATGACGGTTATATTATGAGTTTATATGTTTTGATGTACCTAAGGTAGTTTGGAGTCCTGGTTTTATACAGACTTTTGGAGAAGCCTGTATTTACAAGAAAGAGAGTGGGAGCTCTGTAGCATTTCTAATATTATATGTGGACGACATATTATTGATTGGAAATGATTTAGAATTTCCGGATAGCATAAAAGGATACTTGAATAAAAGTTTTTCAATGAAAGACCTCGGTGAAGCTGCTTATATATTGGGCATCAAGATCTGTAGTGATAGATCAAGACGCTTAATTGGACTTTCACAATGTACATACCTTGATAAAGTTTTGAAAAAATTCAAAATGGATCAAGCAAAGAAAGGGTTCTTGCCTGTAATACAAGGTGTGAAATTGAGTATGACTCAATGCCCGACCACTGCAGAAGATAGAGAGAAAATGAAAGAAGTTCCCTATGCTTCAGCCATAGGCTCTATCATGTATGCAATGTTGTGTACCAGACCTGATGTGTGACTTGCTATTAGTTTAGCAGGGAGGTACCGAAGTAATCTAGGAGTGGATCACTGGACAGCGGTCAAGAACATCCTGAAATACCTGAAAAGGACTAAGGATATGTTTCTCGTTTATGGAGGTGACAAAGAGCTAGTCATAAATGGTTACATCGATGCAAGCTTTGACACTGATCCGGACGATTCTAAATCGCAAACCGGATACATGTTTATATTGAACGGTGGAGCTATCAGTTGGTGCAGTTCTAAACAAAGCGTCGTGACGGGATCTACATGTGAAGCGGAGTATATAGCTGCTTGATACGTCCATTTTGCATCATGCTTTTATATCAATATTTATTGCATTGTGGGCTGTTATTACTCATTATATCTCAATACTTATGGCTATTCTCTCTTATTTTACAAGGTTTACCATGAAGAGAGGGAATGCCGGCAGCTGGAATTCTGGCTGGAAAAGGAGCAAACATTGGAAACCTATTCTGCACAGCTCCAAAAGTCCTGAGACTCCACAAAACAACTTTTTGGATTTAATAAGAATTTATGAGCGAAAGAAATAGGCCAGGGGGCCCACACCCTATCCAGGAGACAGGGGGCGCCCCCCTATAGGGCGCGCCCCTATCTCCTGGGCCCCCTGGTGGGCCTCCAGCGTCCATCTTCTGCTATATCATCACTTTTACCCTGGAAAAAATCGTGGGCAAGCTTGCGGGACGAAACTCCACCGCCACGAGGCAGAACCTTGGCGGAATCAATCTAGGGCTCTGGCGGAGCTGTTCTGCCGGGGACACTTCCCTCCGGAAGGGGGAAATCATCACCAACGTCATCACCAACGATCCTCTCATCGGGAGGGGGTCAATATCCATCAACATCTTCACCAACACCATCTCCTCTCAAAATCCTAGTTCATCTCTTGTATCCAATCTTGTATCAAAACCACAAATTGGTACCTGTGGGTTGCTAGTAGTGTTGATTACTCCTTGTAGTTGATGCTAATTGGTTTACTTGGTGGAAGATCATATGTTCAGATCCTTTATGCATATTACTCCTCTGATTATGAACATGAATATGCTTTGTGGGTAGTTACGTTTGTTCCTGAGGACATGGGTGAAGTCTTGCTATTAGTAGTCATGTAAATTTGGTATTCGTTCGATATTTTGATGAGATGTATGTTGTCTTTTCCTCTAGTGGTGTTACGTGAACGTCGACTACATGACACTTCACCATTATTTGGGCCTAGAGGAAGGCATGGGGAAGTAATAAGTAGATGATGGGTTGCTAGAGTGACAGAAGCTTAAACCCTAATTTATGCGTTGCTTCGTTAGAGGCTAATATGGATCCATACGCTTAATGCTGTGGTTAGGTTTACCTTAATACTCCCTTTTGTAGTTGCGGATGCTTGCAATAGGGGTTAATCATAAGTGGGATGCTTGTCCAAGTTAGGGCAGTACCCAAGTACCGGTCCACCCACATATCAAATTATCAAAGTACCGAACGCGAATCTTATGAACGTGATGAAAACTAGCTTGACGATAATTCCCAATGTGTCCTCGGGAGCTCCTTCCTCATTATTAGAATTTGTCCAGGCTTATCCTTTGCTACATAAAGGATTGGGCCACCTTGCTGCACTTTATTTACTTTATTTACTCGTTACTCGTTACTATTTATCTTATCATAAAACTATCTATTACCTACAATTTCAGTGCTTGCAGAGAAAACCTTACTGAAAACCGCTTATCATTTTTTTCTGCTCCTCGTTGGGTTCGACACTCTTACTTATCGAAAGGACTACGATAGATCCCCTACACTTGTGGGTCATCAAGACTCTTTTCTGGCGCCGTTGCCGGGGAGTGTAGTGCTTTTGGTGAGTGGAACTTGGTAAGGAAACATTTATATAGTGTGCTGAAATTTTCTGTTACTTGTCACTATGGAAACTAATCCTTTGAGGGGCTTGTTTGGGGTATCTTCACCCCAACCAGAAGAGCAAAGAGTTGCTCCTCAACCTACTGAACTTTATGAAAATATTCACTTTGAGATTCCTTCGGGTATGATAGAAAAACTGCTAGCTAATCCATTTGCAGGAGACGGAACATTGCATCCCGATTTACACCTTATCTTTGTGGATGAAGTTTGTGGATTATTTAAGCTTGCAGGTATTCCCGATGATGTTGTCAAAAGGAAGGTCTTCCCTTTATCTTTGAAGGGAGATGCATTGACATGGTATAGGCTATGTGATGATACGAGATCTTGGAATTATAAGCGATTGAAGTTGGAATTTCACCAGAAGTTCTATCCTATGCATCTTGTTCATCGTGATCGTAATTACATATATAATTTCTGGCCTCGCGATGGAGAAAGCATCACTCAAGCTTGGGGGAGACTTAAGTCAATGTTATATTCATGCCCAATCATGAGCTCTCTCAGGAAATGATTATTCGGAATTTTTATGCTCGGCTTTCTCTTGATAATCGCAACCTGCTCGATACTTCCTGTGCTGGTTCTTATATGCTGAAGACTATTGATTTCAAATGGGACTTATTGGAAAGAATTAAATGCAACTCTGAAGATTGGGGTTCCGACGATGGTAAGGAGTCAGTTATGACACCTAAGTTCGATTGTGTTAAATCTTTTATGGATACCGATGCTTTTCGTGGATTTAGCGCTAAGTATGGACTTGACTCTAAGATAGTAGCTACTTTTTGTGAATCTTTTGCTACTCACGTTGATCTCCCTAAAGAGAAGTGGTTTAAATATAATCCTCCTGTTGAAGTGAAAGTAGTTGCACCTATTACAGTCGAAGAAAAGATTATTACCTATAGTGATCCTATTGTTCCTACTGCTTAAGTTGAAAAACCTTCTTTTCCTGTTAGGATAAAAGATCATGCTAAAGCTTCAACTGTTGTTCGTAAGAGTAATACTAGGACTTATACACCTCCTGAGCAAATTAATGTTGAACCTAGTATTGCTATGGTTAAAGATCTCTTGGATGAGGACTTAGATGGTCATGTTATTTCTTTCTTGGGTGAGACTGCTAATATTGCTAGACCTGATACTAAGACACGTAGACCTGTCGTAGGCATGCCTGTTATTTCTGTTAAAATAGGAGATCATTGTTATCATGGCTTATGTGATATGGGTGCTAGTGCTAGTGCGATACCTTATGATCTTTATAAAGAAATTATGCATGACATTGCACCCGTTGAATTAGAAGACATTGATGTTACTATTAAGCTTGCTAATAGGGATACCATTAAACCTATTGGGATTGTTAGAGATGTTGAAGTTTTGTGTGGGAAGGTTAAATACCCTGCTGATTTTCTTGTTCTTGGTTCCCCACAAGATGATTTTTGTCCCATTATTTTTGGTAGACCCTTCTTGAATACTGCTAGTGCCAAGATTAATTGTGAAAAGAATATTGTTACTGTTGGCATAGATGGTATGTCTCATGAGTTTAATTTTGCTAAGTTTAGTAGACAACCTCGTGAAAGGGAACCACCTAGTAAGGATGAGATTATTGGTCTTGCTTCCATTGCTGTTCCTCCAACTGATCCGTTAGAACAATATTTGCTAGACCATGAAAACAATATGTTTATGAAGGAAAGGGAAGAAATAGATGAAGTGTTCCTTAAACAGGAACCTATGATGAAACATAACCTTCCCGTTGAAATTCTTGGGGATCCCCCTCCACCCAAGGGTGATCCCGTGTATGAACTCAAACCATTACCTGATGATATTAAGTATGCTTATCTTGATGAAAAAGAAATATATCCTATTATTATTAGTGCTAACCTTTCAGAGAAAGAAGAAGAAAGATTATTGAAAACTCTGAAGAAGCACCGAGCTGCTATTTGATATACTCTGGATGATCTTAAGGGCATTAGTCCCACATTATGTCAACACAAAATTTCAGTGGAGAAAGATGCCAAACCAGTTAGAGATCCTCAAAGACTATTAAATCCCAAGATGAAGGAAGTGGTAAGAAAGGAGATACTAAAGCTCCTTGAGGCAGGTATTATTTATCCCGTTGCTGATAGTGAATGGGTAAGCCCTGTCCATTGTGTCCCTAAAAAGGGAGGTATTACTGTTGTTCCTAATGATAAAGATGAATTGATCCCGCAAAGAATTATTACAGGTTATAGGATGGTAATTGATTTCTGAAAGTTAAATAAAGCTACTAAGAAAGATCATTACCCTTTACCTTTTATTGATCAAATGCTAGAAAAGCTATCCAAACACACACATTTTTGCTTTCTAGATGGTTATTCTGGTTTCTCTTAGATACCTGTATCAGCGAAGGATCAATCTAAAACTACTTTTACTTGCCCTTTTGGTACTTTTGCTTATAGACATATGCCCTTTGGTTTATGTAATGCACCTACTACCTTTCAAAGATGCATGATGGCTATATTCTCTGATTTTTGTGAAAAGATTTGTGAGGTATTCATGGATGACTTCTTCGTCTATGGATCTTCTTTTGATGATTGTTTGAGCAACCTTGATCGAGTTTTGCAGAGATGCGAAGACACTAGTCTTGTCCTGAATTGGGAAAAGTGTCACTTTATGGTTAATGAAGGCATTGTCTTGGGGCACAAGATCTCCGAGAGAGGTATTGAAGTTGATAAAGCCAAAGTTGATGCTATTGAAAAGATGCCATGTCCCAAGGACATAAAAGGTATAAGAAGTTTCCTTGGTCATGCCGGTTTTTATAGGAGGTTCATTAAGGACTTTTCAAAAATCTCTAGGCCTCTGACTAATTTATTGCAAAAAGATATTCCTTTTGTCTTTGATGATGATTGTGTAGAAGCATTTGAAACACTTAAGAAAGCTTTGATCACTGCACCTATTGTTCAGCCACCTAATTGGAATTTACCTTTTGAAATTATGTGCGATGCTAGTGATGATGATGTAGGTGCTGTTTTAGGGCAAAGAGTCGATAAGAAATTGAATGTTATCCAGTATGCTAGTAAGACTCTTGATACTGCCCAGAGAAATTATGCTACTACTGAAAAAGAGTTCTTAGCAGTTGTGTTTGTATGTGATAAGTTTAGACCTTATATTGTTGATTCCAAAGTTACTATTCACACTGATCATGCTGCTATTAAATATCTTATGGAAAAGAAAGATGCTAAGCCTAGACTCATTAGATGGGTTCTCTTGCTCCAAGAATTTGATTTGCATATTATTGATAGAAAGGGAGCTGAGAACCCTGTTGCAGATAACTTGTCTAGGTTAAAGAATGTTCTTGATGACCCACTGCCTATTAATGATAGCTTTCCTGATGAACAATTAGCGGTCGTCAATGCTTCTTGTACTGCTCCTTGGTATGCTGATTATGCTAATTACATTGTTGCTAAATATATACCGCCTAGTTTCACATACCAGCAAAAGAAAAAGTTCTTTTATGATTTAAGACATTACTTCTGGGATGATCCACATCTTTATAAAGAAGGAGTAGATGGTGTTATTAGATGTTGTGTGCCTGAGCATGAACAGGAACAGATTCTACGTAAGTGCCACTCTGAATCTTATGGAGGACACCACGCTGGAGACAGAACTACACACAAGGTACTACAATCTAGTTTTTATTGGCCTACTCTCTTCAAAGATGCTCGTAAGTTTGTCTTGTCTTGTGATGAATGTCAAAGAATAGGTAACATTAGTAGACGTCAAGAAATGCCTATGAATTATTCTCTTGTTATTGAACCGTTTGATGTTTGGGGATTTGATTATATGGGACCTTTTCCTGCCTCCAATGGTCATACACATATTTTAGTTGCTGTTGATTACGTTACTAAGTGGGTAGAAGCTATTCCCACTAGTAGTGCTGATCATAACACTTCTATTAAAATGCTTAAAGAAGTTATTTTTCCGAGGTTTGGAGTCCCTAGATATCTTATGACTGATGGTGGTTCACATTTTATTCGTGGTGCTTTCCGTAGATGCTCGCTAAGTATGATGTCAATCATAGAATAGCATCTCCTTATCATCCGCAGTCTAGTGGTCAAGTAGAGTTGAGCAATAGAGAGCTCAAATTAATTTTGCAAAAGACCGTGAGTAGATCTAGAAAGAATTGGTCCAAAAAACGTGATGATGCATTATGGGCCTATAGAACTGCATACAAAAATCCTATGGGTATGTCTCCATATAAGATGGTTTATGGAAAAGCGTGTCATTTACCTCTTGAACTTGAACATAAAGCATATTGGGCTATTAAAGGGCTCAATTATGACTTCAAACTTGTCGGTGAGAACAAGTTGTTTGATATTAGCTCACTTGATGAATGGAAAACCCAAGCCTATGAGAATGCCAAGCTTTTCAAAGAGAAAGTCAAACGTTGGCATGATAAGAGGATACAAAGGCGTGAGTTTAACGTAGGAGATTGTGTTATTATTCAACTCTCGTTTAAGATTCTTTGCAGGAAAACTTCTCTCAAAATGGGAAGATCCCTACGTTATCAAGGAGGTCTATTGTTCTGGTGCTATAAAAATCAACAACTTCGAAGGCACAAATCCGAGGGTGGTAAACAGTCAAAGAATTAAACATTATATTTTAGGTAATCCTATCAATGTTGAAACTAATATTATTGAAACCGTAACCCATGAGGAATACATAAGGGACACTTTCCAGAACGTTCCAGACTCCGAAAAGGTATAGGTATGTGGTACGGTAAGTAAATCGACTCCAAAACAACTCCAATGGCAATTTTTATCAGTTTTGGATTATTTAAGAATTTTAGGAAGAAAGAAGTAGTCCGAAAGGGACACGAGGCTCCCACGAGAGAGGAGGGCGCCCCCCTGTAGGGCGTGCCCCCTGCCTCGTGGGCACCTCGTGTGCCTCCCAGACTCCGTTTTCTTGTATGTTATGTATTTTGTTCGGTAAAAATTCATTATATATACTCCTGAAGGTTTTTGACCACCGTATCACGCAAATATCCTCTGTTTTCGTTTCGAGCTATTCCTGTTGTAGAATAAAGCAAGATGTCTTCCCAGGAGTCAATTGGGGAGAGTCGGATGTCCCATCCAACGCCAGGTCCAGGAGCAAATAGCGATGCCTATCACTTTGGACCATCAACGGAGGATGAGATGGAGGCCGATTTGAAAAGGATAGATGCCATGGAGGAAGATCAAGAAGTTACCTCTCGTCTCCGAGCAGAATTCACTATGGGGGAACTACCTAACCTGGCTGTCCCTGCTTCGGTCATCCCTTCCAACTCTAGATTTCTTTCTTATGAAAATATGAAAAAGAATTTCACTTGTTCTCCAGAAGCTATGCAGCATCCTTGGGTAAAAGGAGCTTTGGCCGTTACGGGCAAGCTCCGTAAAGAAATTATGGACCTCAAACAACAAGTCAATAAGCTCGAGGAGAAGAACCGTATCCTGAAGGGCATCATCGCCAAGAAGATCATAACACCAACTGTGAAGAAAGAGAAATAATCACATGGGTATGGGCACTCCCCTTGGCAACTGCCAAGCTTGGGGGAGGTGCCCCGGTATCGTATCACCATCACACTCCTATCTTTACCGCTTTATTTAGTTCGATCCTTTTAGTATTATCTTGATCTAGTAGATTCAAGTTTTGATATCAAGTAGTTTTGAGTTTTGCTTTGTGATCTCTTTTTGTAATCGATTCCATGTGCTATCTATAATAAAGATTAGTGTTGAGTCAAGGGATTTGCTATGTTGCTATGATCTTGAGAAGGTAGAAAGAATAAAAGAGTTCATATTGATCTTATGGATAGTGATAACTTCACACATAGAAAGTATGAGGCATAAAAACTGTTGAGAGTTGATGAACGTAGCCTTGGCCATCATTGCAATTAATAGGAAGTGATAAGGAAAGAGGGGTTCACATATAAATATATTATCTTGGACACCTTTTATAATTGGGAGCACTCATTAAGTATGACATGCTAAAAGAGTTGACGTTGGACAAGGAAGACAACGTAATGGTTTATGTTTTCCGACATCTCAGTTAAAGTATATTGTCATTGACCTTCCAAATATGTTGAGCTTGCCTTTCCCCCTCATGCTAGCCAAATTCCTTGCACCAAGTAGAGATGCTACTTGTGCTTCCAAATATCCTTAAACCCAGTTTTGCCATGAGAGTCCACCATACCTACCTATGGATTGAGTAAGATCCTTCAAGTAAGTTGTCATCGGTGCAAGCAATAAAAATTGCTCTCTAAATATGTATGACTTATTAGTGCAGAGAAAATAAGCTTTGTACGAACTTGTTGTGGAAGTAATAAAAGCGACGGACTGCATAATAAAGGTCCACATACAAGGGGCAATATAAAGTGACGTTCTTTTGCATTAAGATTTTGTGCATCAACCCTAAACGCGCATGACAACCTCTGCTTCCTTCTGCGAAGGGCCTATCTTTTACTTCATGTTTTTACTTTATGCTTGAGTCAAGGTGATCCTCACCTTTCCCTTTTTCATTTTATCCTTTGGCAAGCTCCTCGTGTTTGAAAGATCATGATGCATATATCCAATTGGATGTAAGTTAGCATGGGCCATTATTGTTGACATCACCTAAAGGTGAATACGTTGGGAGGCAACACAATAAGCCCCTATCTTTCTCAGTGTCCAACTGAAACTCTATAACCACAAGTACTGCGGGAGTGTTAACAATTATAGGATACTACGAGATAGTTGAGTATGTGAGCTTGCTGAAAAGCTTTATTATTGACTCTTTCTGATGTTATGATAAATTGCAATTGCTTCAATGACTGAGATTATGGTTTGTTAGTTCCCAATGAAGTTTTTGAACCATACTTGACATTGTGAATTGCTTATTACTTGAGCATAGGAAATCACATGACAAAATCTATATATGTTGCTGTTATTAGAATGATCATGATGCCCTCATGTTCGTATTTTATTTTTATCGACACCTCTATCTCTAAACATGTGGACATATTTTTTGATTTCGGCTTCCGGTTGAGGACAAGCGAGGTCTAAGCTTGGGGGAGTTGATACGTCAATTTTGCATCATGCTTTTATATCAATATTTATTGCATTATGGGCTGTTATTACACATTATATCTCAATACTTATGGCTATTGTCTCTTATTTTACAAGGTTTACCATGAAGAGGGGGAATGCCGGCAGCTGGAATTCTAGCTGGAAAAGGAGCAAACGTTGGAAACCTATTCTGCACAGCTCCAAAAGTCCTGAGACTCCACGAAACAACCTTTTGGAGTTAATAAGAATTTATGAGCGAAAGAAATAGGCCAGGGGGGCCACACCCTGTCCAGGAGACAGGGGGCGCCCCCCCCCTATAGGGCGTGCCCCCCTATCTCCTGGGCCCCCTGGTGGGCCTCCGGCGTCCATCTTCTGCTATATCATCACTTTTACCCTGGAAAAAATCATGGGCAAGCTTACGGGACAAAACTCTGCCGCCATGAGGCGGAACCTTGGCGGAATCAATCTAGGGCTCTGGCGGAGCTGTTCTGCCTGGGACACTTCCCTCCAGGAGGGGGAAATCATCACCAACGTCATCACCAACGATCCTCTCATCGGGAGGGGGTCAATCTCCATCAACATCTTCACCAACACCATCTCCTCTCAAAATCCTAGTTCATCTCTTGTATCCAATCTTGTATCAAAACCACAAATTGGTACCTGTGGGTTGCTAGTAGTGTTGATTACTCCTTGTAGTTGATGCTAATTGGTTTACTTGGTGGAAGATCATATGTTCAGATCCTTTATGCATATTACTCCTCTGATTATGAACATGAATATGCTTTGTGGGTAGTTACGTTTGTTCGTGAGGACATGGGTGAAGTCTTGCTATTAGTAGTCATGTAAATTTGGTATTCGTTCGATATTTTGATGAGATGTATGCTGTCTTTTCCTCTAGTGGTGTTACGTGAACGTCGACTACATGACACTTCACCATTATTTGGGCCTAGAGGAAGGCATGGGGAAGTAATAAGTAGATGATGGGTTGCTAGAGTGACAGAAGCTTAAACCCTAATTTATGCGTTGCTTCGTTAGAGGCTAATATGGATCCATACGCTTAATGCTGTGGTTAGGTTTACCTTAATACTCCCTTTTGTAGTTGCGGATGCTTGCAATAGGGGTTAATCATAAGTGGGATGCTTGTCCAAGTTAGGGCAGTACCCAAGTACCGGTCCACCCACATATCAAATTATCAAAGTACCGAACGCGAATCTTATGAACGTGATGAAAACTAGCTTGACGATAATTCCCAATGTGTCCTCGGGAGCTCCTTCCTCATTATTAGAATTTGTCCAGGCTTATCCTTTGCTACATAAAGGATTGGGCCACCTTGCTGCACTTTATTTACTTTATTTACTCGTTACTCGTTACTATTTATCTTATCACAAAACTATTTATTACCTACAATTTCAGTGCTTGCAGAGAAAACCTTACTGAAAACCGCTTATCATTTTCTTCTGCTCCTTGTTGGGTTCGACACTCTTACTTATCGAAAGGACTACGATAGATCCCCTACACTTGTGGGTCACACTGCTTCGGAAGCAGCAAATGAAGGAGTCTGGATGAAAGAGTTCATATCCGATCTAGGTGTCATACCTAGTGCATCGGGTCCAATGAAAATCTTTTGTGACAATACTGGTGCAATTGCCTTGGCAAAGGAATCCAGATTTCACAAGAGAACCAAGAACATCAAGAGACGCTTCAATTCCATGCGGACCAAGTCCAGGTGGGAGACATAGAGATTTGCAAGATACATATGGATCTGAATGTTGCAGACCCGTTGATTAAGCTTCTTCCATGAGCAAAACATGATCAGCACCAAGGCTCCATGGGTGTTAGAATCATTACTGTGTAATCTAGATTATTGACTCTAGTGCAAGTGGGAGACTGAAGGAAATATGCCCTAGAGGCAATAATAAAGTTAATATTTATTTCCTTATATCATGATAAATGTTTATTATTCATGCTAGAATTGTATTACTCGGAAACATAATACATGTGTGAATACATAGACAAATAGAGTGTCACTAGTATGCCTCTACTTCACTGGCTCGTAAATCAAAGATGGTTAAGTTTCCTAACCATGGACATGAGTTGTCATTTGATTAACGGGATCACATCATTAAGAGAATGATGTGATTGACTTGACCCATTCCGTTAGCTTAGCACTTGATCGTTTAGTATGTTGCTATTGCTTTCTTCATGACTTATACATGTTCCTATGACTATAAGATTATGTAACTCCTGTTTACCGGAGGAACACTTTGTGTGCTACCAAACGTCACAACGTAACTGGGTGATTATAAAGGTGCTCTACAGGTGTCTCCGAAGGTACTTGTTGAGTTGACATATTTCGAGATTAGGATTTGTCACTCCGATTGTTGGAGAGGTATCTCTGGGCCCTCTCGGTAATGCACATCACTATAAGCCTTGCAAGCAATGTAGCTAATGAGTTAGTTACTGGATGATGCATTACGTAACGAGTAAAGAGACTTGCCGGTAACGATAGTGAGGGAGTCCTGGACTAGGGGGTGTCCGGACAGCCGGACTATCATCGTCCGCCGGACTCCAAGACTACGAAGATACAAGATTGAAGACTCTGTCCCGTGTCCGGATGGGACTTTCCTTGGCGTGGAAGGCAAGCTTGGCGATACGGATATGTAGATCTCCTACCATTGTAACCGACTCTGTGTAACCCTAGCCTTCTTCGGTGTCTATATAAACCGGAGGGCTTAGTCCGTAGGACACAACATACATTACAACAATCATACCATAGGCTAGCTTCTAGGGTTTAGCCTCCTTGATCTCGTGGTAGATCCACTCTTGTAATACCCATATCAGCAATATTAATCAAGCAGGACGTAGGGTTTTACCTCCATCAAGAGGGCCCGAACCTGGGTAAAACATCGTGTCCCTTGTCTCCTGTTACCATCCGCCTAGACGCACAGTTCGGGACCCCCTACCCGAGATCCGCCGGTTTTGACTCCGACATTGGTGCTTTCATTGAGAGTTCCTCTGTGTCGTCATCGATAGGCTCGATGGCTTCTTCAATCAACAACAATGCTGTCCAGGGTGAGACTTTTCTCCCTGGACAGATCTTCGTATTCGGCGGCTTCGCACTGCGGGCTAATTCACTTGGCCATCTGGAGCAGATCGAAAGCTACGTCCCTGGCCGTCAGGTCAGGTTTGGAAGCCTAAACTTCACGGCCGACATCCGCGGGGACTTGATCTTCGACGGGCTCGAGCCACAGCCGAGCGTGCCGCACTGTCACGATGGGCATGATCTAGCTCTGCCACCGGACAGTGCCTTGGTGGCCGCACACGAATCCGCTCCGGCCCTAAGTCCGGAGCCGATCGCCCAGATCGAGGACCGGTGGCTGGACACCGCCTCGGGGGCTTCAACTTCCGCGGCGATGGAGCCAAACACTGACCTTGTCCCCTATAAAGCTCGTAACTCCGAGGCGCCGGACTCTCTGCCGGACTCCGAACCTCTTGCGCCCCAGCCAATCGAATCCGATTGGGCGCCGATCATGGAGTTCACCGCTGCGGACATCTTTCAGCACTCGCCCTTTGGCGACATCCTAAATTCGCTAAAGCATCTCTCGCTATCCGGAGAGCCCTGGCCGGATTATGGCCAGGATGGTTGGGAAACGGACGACGAAGAAATTCAAAGCCCTCCCACCACCCACTTTGTAGCCATTGTCGACGATCTAACAGACATGCTAGACTATGACTCCGAAGACATCGACGGCATGGACGACGATGCCGGAGACAATCAAGAACCAGCACCTACAGGACACTGGAAGACCACCCCAACATATGATGTATATATGGTGGATACCCCAAAGGGAAGCGATAACGAGGACCAACGAGGCGCGGCAAAAGACAATCCCGCCGATAAACAACCAAAACGGCGACGCAGACGCCGCCCTAAGTCCCGCCTCGACAACAACAGCGCTCCTAATGACCCAGCAATAGAACAGGGCAAACCAGTGGACGACGAACACGCAGCCAAGCAACTGTCCGAACAGGACGAGTCGGATAATCAATCCATGCCCGGCGAAACCAACAGTCCAGACGACCTCACGCCAGACACACCATCGGAGAATAAATTTTTTCAGAAAAGACTCGTCGCCACTGCAAGAAGTTTGAAGAAGGAAAAACGGAAGCTCAAAACAGCAGAAGACATACTCAGAATGAGGTGGAGCAAAGTGCTCAAAACCGCAGACAAATACGGCAATAGCCAACAATCAAAGAGCTACCCGAAGCGCAAGCTGCTGCCGGAATTTGATGAGGAAGCCATAGAGCCCCCACAGTCAAAAAACAAAGAGGCCGCCTGGCCGGATAGACGGGCAGATGATAGGCCAAAATCTAAAAGCGGCGCCCCACACAAGCCGACTCACGACCCTGGAAAAACAGATGGCCCAGCCAGGTCCATTTACGGGCCAAAAAAGAGGGCCCCAGGAATCAACACAACACGTCAAGTGTTCGAAGACAGCGGTACACCCAAATACAGGGGCGCCGCACACCCACTATGTTTCACCAATGAGGTGCTGGATCATGAATTCCCAGCAGGGTTTAAACCCATAAACATAGAGGCCTACGATGGAACAACAGACCCTGGAGTCTGGATAGAGGATTATATACTACACATACACATGGCTAGAGGAGACGATCTCCACGCCATAAAATATTTACCCCTCAAGCTCAAAGGGCCAGCCCGTCATTGGCTCAAAAGCCTCCCAGAAAACACTGTTGGAAGTTGGGAAGAGCTTGAGGACGCGTTTAGAGCAAATTTTCAAGGGACTTATGTCCGCCCTCCGGATGCAGACGATCTAAGTCATATAACTCAACAGCCCGGAGAGTCAGCGCGCAAATTCTGGAATAGGTTCCTTACTAAAAAGAACCAAATAGTCGACTGTCCGGACGCTGAAGCCTTAGCAGCTTTTAAACACAACGTCCGAGACGAATGGCTCGCCAGACACCTCAGCCAAGAGAAGCCGAGGACAATGTCCTCGCTAACAAGCCTCATGACCCGCTTTTGCGCGGGGGAAGATAGCTGGCTAGCAAGATGCAGCACCAGCGACCCAAGTACATCCGAGATCAGAGATGGAAACGGAAAATCACGGCGCAGAAAAGATCAGCGTCGGAATAAAGAGAAAAGCCCAAAGAACACGGCGGTTAACGCCGGATTCAAAAGCTCGCGGCCAAACAACAAAACACTGCCTCTTAAGGATAACAGTGACGAGCTATCCAACTTAAACAAAATTTTGGATCGGATATGTCAAATCCACAGTACCCCCAGAAGACCTGCAAACCACACCCACCGAGATTGTTGGGTTTTCAAACAGTCCGGCCGACTCAATGCCGAACACAAGGGGCTCGACGCATCAAGCGAGGATGATGATAAATCCCACCAGCAGAGCACCGGAAAACAAAAGACTTTCCCACAAGAAGTCAAGGCAGTAAACTCACTTCATGTGATAATACGGAAAAACAATGCGGCACCCGCTAGGATGGGTCTCGCACGGTCCACCCCAGCGGAACCTCGAGATTGGATGTCAAAACCAATCACTTTTGACCACCTGGATTATCCCAAAAGTGTTCGAAATGCAGGATGGACTGCTTTGATATTGGATCCTATAATCGACGGACTACAATTTACAAAAGTCCTGATGGACGAAGGCAGCGATTTAAACCTGCTATATCCGAACACAATCCGCGAGTTGGGGATGGACCTTACTAAAATCCGACATAGCCGCACTTCCTTTAAAGGAGTGACGCCAGGCCCTTACGCCAAGTGCACAGGCTCCTTATTACTAGAAGTTGTGTTCGGGTCACCGAACAACTCCCGACGTGAAAAACTAATCTTTCATGTCGCCCCGTTCAAAAGTAGCTATCAAGCACTATTGGGACGTGAAGCTTTTGTCCACTTCAACGCCATACCTCATTACGCATCTCTTACACTTAAAATGCCCGGTCCACGTGGCATCATTTCATTGCGAGGGTCATTTAAAGACCCCGGACACAGCTAGACAAGTCCGGCATAAATAAGCTAGGGGCTCCCTAGCCGCACACCCCTTCACAAGGGGCTGGGCGTACAAGCAACAAGGAGCTCATATAGACTCTGCCTTACTTATTAATATTTTTTTCATATACTTTTTCTCGCACGATTTCCTTTCAAACTAAGTTCCTCTCTTTTTATAGATGAACAATGTGCACACCCGTCCAGGATAACGGCACAACGGAGACACAAGCGCAGACGTGCAGTAGGGACCCATCGCAAGGATTCTTTTCAGATTAAGACCCTGCGTAAACCTTTTTTACTGCCTCTTGTTGCTATAATCCCCTGGTTTCTCATTATAACCAGAGTGGAGCCTGACGTTTTGGCATTGGCCGCGTCAGAGGACCTTGACCGTACCTGGACACTAGGGGCTTAGGGCATTGTTCTGCCCATTATTATAAAGACCGAACACCTTAGGGAGTGTTCGGCATCTCGAGTTAGGCCTTATATGCATCAGCTCCGAATCATGTCTTTGGTCAAATGTTGGGTTTGCCCGGCTCCTGTGTTTTGCTGCCTTACGTTCCGTATCATCGGCTAACGCGGCACCAGGAGAACTACTGCGATTGTGCCCCAGTTCGGCTGGGCGAGCACCTCAGTAGAGAAAGCCGAAAACTGACTGTCATGATATAGCGAGAGACTGGTCAACCACTCGATCGACCACCGGAATGTTTAGAATTCCTCCGCTTGGACGAAGGACCGTTTCCCGGTCAGGCACACACGCGCCCCGAATTCGGAGAGCGCGGTGCCCCCAGGGGCTATATCGTAGCTCCACCCTCGAACTCCAATGGCTAAGTGAAAGTGATAAAGCATCATAGTCCGGTTGCCTCGTTTGCTACGCTACCACCTCCTCAACAGGACCGAGACGTCGGATTAAGTGTGAAAATGCGCTATTTTTTGCGAACACCCCCGCACCTTGTGCGTGGGGGCTGAAGCCGAAGACTGCCATCTTTCAGGTTATACACACATATACATAAACGGCCGCATAGGAGATATCTCAATACTTGGAACGCACAAGTATAAAAAGCGATTACATCATAACCATTGTTTTACAAGATAAAACGTTCATTTGAACGTGACATTTTTGAGCACTGCGATTCTATTACACGAGCACCACGCATAACTTCCCCAAAATAGTGCTCGGCGGGTAATCGGCTTTCGTCCGAGCCCTGGGTCGCAACAGCGGTGGCGTCCATCTCCGTCCAATGTGTCTTCACACGGGCAAGGGCCATCCGCGCACCCTCTATGCACGCCGACCGCTTCATCTCCTTGATATGCGGCACCGCCCCAAGAAACTCTTGCAACAAGCCAAAATAGCTCGTCGGCTTGGGCCTCTCCGGCCAGACATGAGTCACTATATCCGTCATGGCAAGTCCGGACAACCTATTCAGCTTAGCCCATTCGGCCAACCGATCGGTCAGCGAAAGTGAACGATCCAGACTATGGAATTGAGACCAAAATAGCTCTTCCGTCTTGTGATCCTTCTGACTTCGGAAGTGCACAACGGCATCTGCCGCACTCGCCGCTAAGTCCATATATGGATCCTCCGGACCCCACAACTGGCCAAGCTGGGCATACTTTGGGTCCGTAAACCTGCGGCGTAGCAGAAAAGGCTTGCCAGCCATAATGTCTCCGGCCTGACGCAGCTCCTCCTTCATAGCCCGCATTGCAGAACGGGCATCCTTGGCTGCGGCGGTGGCCCTCCCCAGGTCTTCTCGCTCCGATAGGCGCTCCTTTTCAAGAGCCTCATTGTGGTCGGTAGCATCCTTCAATTTCACGGCCAATTCGGCCATCTCTTCCCTGCTTAGGCAGTGTGCAGCCCTTTCGGCTTCTAACTCCTCGGCCGCCCTCAAGGCAGCCGCATTACTCCTTCTGGCTTGCTCCTTGGCTTGAGCAAGTTCGGCCCGAAGGCTCTCCACGGTAGCAGCACCATCTGCGTCAAGCATAAATATTGTAAGAGGTGGGCTTTAGCTCCCTTAAATAGGTGACTGCAGAGAACTAATTTACCTTGAGACTCGTCAAGTCGCCTGTTGACTAGCGCGATGTCTGCATCCGCCACATCGAGTTGCCGCATTAATTCGGCAACTCCATCAGTCCGGCTAGCCCCCGGACTATCCGCCAACTGCATAGGAAAGGCGACATTCAATACCTGCGATTTTGATCCTCGGCACGCTGTCGCTTTCGACAACCTACCGAGTCTCAGGGGCTACTATCTATACAGGGCGCACTTTCATGTGCAAAACTGTCAAAAAAGGCGCATCGTTTTTACGTACCTCAAAACCCGCCAGCAAACTCTTGACGGCATTATGCAATCCGCTTTCGGCGGACGAAACCCTTCCAATCACCATGCCCATCAATGCACGGTGATCTTCTGAGATGGACGCCTTCTCAAGCAGATCCTTCAGCCAAACACTAGTCGGCGCCGAACTCTTCGGCTCTGCCGGGCTCGGGGATACCCTCCGTGACGACACTTCAGGCTCGTCCGCCCTATCCGACGGCGCAGCAGACGGAGGCGTCTCGCTCTCCATCATCTCCGGACGAAGACCCCCCGAAGACGAGCTCATCTGAGAAGGTCGCAGATCCGAACTACAAGGTAAAATTTCGGTTATCCTCAGAAGCACAAATAGGGATGTTTCTTATTAATGAACTCCCCTTTTTCTACTCACGGCTTGCTGGAGGGCTGATTCTTTAGAGAAGATTGTGCGACCGGGATCTCCCCAGACGCAGGACCCTCTAGTGAAGATTTCTTCCCCCGCTTAGGGGCTTTGGCCTCCGGGTCTTCGGAGGTGGTCCTCTTCTCCCCCTAGAGGGAGGGGTTCTCGATCCCCCCTTCTTCAAGCGCCCCCTTGGGCGAGGTGGTAGCTCCTTTATTTTCTCCTTCGCCTTCTTCTGAAGGCGCGACCTCCAGCATTCTGACCAGCACGGGCTCCGGTGCAGTCTCTGGGAGGGGGGCCGGACACCATATCAGCTTTGCTTGCGCTATCCACTCCTGCTGAAGGATAACGGGTTAAAAGGCGAATTGTAAAAAGGCAAACAAACGGTGTGTCCGAACACTGAGCTACTTACTTGAGTATCCGGGCGATTGCAGCTTAGGCCAGCATCCTCGGTCAATTCCGGACACGCCACCTGCGGTCCGAAGAATAACTTGTACATCTCCATGGGGGTTACACCCATGAAGTGCTGGAGAATCCGTGGTCCCTCCGGATTGAACTCCCATAGCCAAAGAGGACGGCGTTTGCAGGGCAGAAGACGCCTGATAAGCATAACCTGCATCACCACGACCAAATCGATCTCCCTCGCTTGGAGGTCTCGAATCCGGCCCTGCAATAGGGGCACGTCTTTTGACGGCCCCCAATTGGGCCCTTGGTTGACCCACGACATCAACCGTCGTGGAGGTCCCGAGCGGAATGGAGGCGGCGGTTTCTGCTTGCTGCCCTTTGGAACGGTGATATAGAACCACTCCTGCTGCCACAAGCCGAGCTCCTCTTGGAAGGAGCCCTCGGGCCACGGGGCATTGGCCCTCCTGCTTATGGCCGCCCCGCTGCACTCTGCTTGACGCCCCCCGATCATCTTCGGCTCCACATTGAAGGTCTTCAGCCACAGCCCGAAGTGGGGGGTGACGCGAAGGAAGGCTTCGCAGACGACGATGAATGCGGAGATTTGGAGGATGGACTCTGGAGCCAAGTCGTGGAATTCCAACCCATAGTAAAACATGAGCCCTCTCACAAAAGGATCCGTCGGGAAGCCTAAACCCCGACGGAGGTGGGATACAAAGACGACATACTCGCCGGGCTCGGGGGTGGGGATGGCCTGCCCTTCGGCGGGCAACCTGTGCGAGATCTCGTAGGACAGGTACTTGGCTTCTCGTAGCTTTAGCACGTCCTCCTCCGTAACGGAGGAGGGCATCCACCGGCCCTGAAGGTCGGAGCCAGACATTGTTGAAGGTCCGAAGCGCTCGAATCTGGGGCTCTGGGTGTTGGAACTTGGAGCGAGGAGAAGATTCGGTGGAAGATTGAAGGAAAGGAACGAGCCTTGGTCCTATTATAAAGGGGGAGAATACCAAGAGCCGTCTCCGTGACCGTTCGGGACTCGCCTTCGATAGAGGAGGCGTGGCGACGGGCGCGGTTGGGTTACCCATGTCCGTATTGATGAGAATCCCGGAATAAGGGGAACATGATCTCTGCTTCGACAAGACGTGCCAAGGAAACTGCTTCGCTAAACGCGCTGAGACGGTATAATAAAAAACGATTCAAGTAAAGGCTTGGTAGTGGTGTGACATCATGCCGCAAAATACGTCAGCAGATTGAACTTGTGTATATATTATTCTCTCGACGGTGGAATGTGGAATTTATTTTGCAGAGCCGGACACTATCCTGGTGTTCACAATCTTCTCTGGGTTATTCAAAGGAGGAACCCGCCTTGCAATGCCGAACATTATGCGCGCCGGACTTATCGTCATTGAAGCCTGGTTCAGGGGCTACTGAGGGAGTCCTGGACTAGGGGGTGTCCGGACAGCCGGACTATCATCGTCCGCCGGACTCCAAGACTACGAAGATACAAGATTGAAGACTCCGTCCCGTGTCCGGATGGGACTTTCCTTGGCGTGGAAGGCAAGCTTGGCGATACGGATATGTAGATCTCCTACCATTGTAACCGACTCTGTGTAACCCTAGCCTTCTCCGGTGTCTATATAAACCGGAGGGCTTAGTCCGTAGGACACAACATACATTACAACAATCATACCATAGGCTAGCTTCTAGGGTTTAGCCTCCTTGATCTCGTGGTAGATCCACTCTTGTAATACCCATATCAGCAATATTAATCAAGCAGGACGTAGGGTTTTACCTCCATCAAGAGGGCCCGAACCTGGGTAAAACATCATGTCCCTTGTCTCCTGTTACCATCCGCCTAGACGCACAGTTCGGGACCCCCTACCCGAGATCCGCCGGTTTTGACACCGACAGAGAGTAAACCAGGTATTTAGATACCGACGACCGAATCTCGGGCAAGTAACATACCGATGACAAAGGAAACAACGCATGTTGTTATGCGGTTTGACCGATAAAGATCTTCGCAGAATATGTAGGAGCCAATATGAGCATCCAGGTTCCGCTATTGGTTATTGACCGGAGATGTGTCTTGGTCATGTCTACATAGTTCTTGAACCTGTAGGGTCCGCACGCTTAAAGTTAGATGACGGTTATATTATGAGTTTATATGTTTTGATGTACCGAAGGTTGTTCGGAGTCCCGGATATGATCACGGACATGACGAGGAGTCTCGAAATGGTCGAGACATAAAGATTGATATATTGGACGACTATATTCGGACACCGGAATGGTTTCGGGGGTTATCGGATACATATCGGAGTACCGGGGGGTTACCGGACCCCCCCCCCCCGGAGGTTAATGGGCCTCATGGGCCCAAGTGGTGGAAGAGGAGAGGTGGCCAAGGGGCAGCCGCGCGCCCCTCCCCCCCCCCCCAAGTCTGAATTGGACAAGGAGGGGGGGGCAGCGCCCCCCCTTTCCTTTCCCCCTCTCTCTCCTTCCCTCTCCTCTCCTACTCCAACAAGGAAGGGGGGGAGTCCTACTCCCGGTGGGAGTAGGACTCCTCATGGGGAGCGCCAAGGGTGGCCGGCCCCCTCCCCCTCCTCCGCTCCTTTATATACGGGGAGGGAGGCACCCCCTAGAGACACAACAATTGATCCTTGAGATCTCTTAGCCGTGTGCGGTGCCCCCCTCCACCATTGTCCACCTCGATAATATCGTAGCGATGCTTAGGCGAAGCCCTGCGTCGGTAGAACATCATCATCGTCACCACGCCATCGTGCTGACGGAACTCTCCCTCAAAGCTCGGCTGGATCGGAGTTCGAGGGACGTCATCGAGCTGAACGTGTGCTGAACTCGGAGGTGCCGTGCGTTTGGTACTTGATCGGTCGGATCGTGAAGACGTACGACTACATCAACTACGTTGTGCTAATGCTTCCGCTTTCGGTCTACGAGGGTACGTGGACACACTCTCCCCTCTCGCTGCTATGCATCACCATGATCTTGAGTGTGCGTAGGAATTTTTTTGAAATTACTATGTTCCCCAACACGTGAGTCTTGTACTACCCCTTTGCCTGCATGCAGAACAAGGCCTTCATCTTGTTCTTCAGCCTCTTATCCCAAGATGGCTCAGAGGTGGGAGGGATGAAACCCTCAGAGCTGTCCTCGTCCACTGTCTCCTCTTTGTCCTCATCTGCATCCACATCCATGGCAGTCGTGGCCTCAGCACGAGAAGTGTTGTTAGCCCACTGAGTCTTAACACGGAGCCGGATGGACTCATGTCGAACCCAATCAGGGGCCTCAAAGTCATCGTAAGGGTAGAGCTTCTCCCAAGTTGTCAAGATCAAATGAAACAGATAAGGTCCATAGATGGGGACCTTGTGGTTGTAGACCGCAAACCGAAGCTCACACCACATGATATGTGAGACATCAAGTGGTAGCGTCTGAGAGTTGCGTGCTTCCTCACACAGGAGCAGTATGTCCACAAGATAAGCATGCACCTTGTCCTTGTCACCAATGCATGGAAAGACAGTGTTGCGGAAGATCCGGTACATGATGTCAAGGAAGGAGTTGAGCACCCAAGATGACTTGCCACTGGAGAGCTTCTTCTCAACAAGGAAGGGCTGAAGCTTGATCTTGTTGGCTGGCTCGGGATTGCCATGAGGACGAACACCTTAGGGTGTGGTGAGCCCCTCATCCTGAACACCAAGCAAAGTCATGAACTCCTTCCATGTAGTAGTCAGCTGCCGACCATTGGTCATCCAAGTCATAGTCCGTTCCTCATTAGGATGGAAGTGCATCGAGGCAAAGAACTGAGCCACAATCTCAGGATCAAAGTCTTTGTGAAAAGAGATGATGTGCTCAATGCCAAATTGCTCCACAAGATCCAAATCCTCACCAAAGTAGTCCCGGTGCTTCTCTTCCCTCATATGATGCATGTCGATCCAGTGCACATCCACATAGATGTTTCGCTTGGCCTTGATCACATCCAGATAAATGAGATTCTGCTGCTTGGTCCAAAACAGGTCATTCCCTTGAAAGTTGGCACAAGGATGCACATAGGGATTGATCTTCCTTCAAGAGATGAACTCAGCAAGTGGCATATCATCCATGCCCATGATGGGTTCCTTGTCCTTGGTGGCGGTGGTCTTGGTCCTGTGTTGGGGGGCACTGGAGCCCTCAGGAGCTTCATCTTGATTTCGCAGACACTTGGAGCCTGTGTCACGACTTGGATTGGAACGGTGAGCAGGGGCACCGGAGCCACCACCTAAGACACAAAACACAAAAACACGCACAAAAAGCGAGAAGTATCAATGCAAAGAACACAGCAAAGCAGGTGAAACAAGTAGAAGTGGCACGTGATAATTGCCACATGAGGGATTTGAGACAATGGTAGTATCACAGTACTGTGCGGTACTAACATTTTAGTGCTGCTCCTAGACACAGTAGTACCGCGCCAGGGAGGCACGGTAGTACCATGTCTAGGTGCGGCAGTAAAATTTTAGTGCCGTGCCTCGCGTGGTAGTACCGCTCCTAACGAGCGGTAGTACCGGACGAGCGGTAGTACCATACCGGAGATGCGGTAGTACCGCACGGTTGCAGATCCAAAACCACAACTGGATCTGTGCACATCCGTGATAACAACGCGGTACTACGGTTGATCAAATCCATCACAGGGCAACATAGCAAGTACCATCTCTATGAATTACTACTCTCCTACATCCTACTCTTGCAAAGATTTAGTCTAAAATCTCAAGAACCACATGCATCTCCCCAAAAACCTAGAAGAAAAAGAACGAACCAAAAAGAGAGGGATTTGGGGAGAAACCTTGGTCCATGGCAAGAGGAAGTGGTGGGGAACGATCCCACCGGTCGGAATCCGAGGAGAGCAGCCGGAGACAGAAATCCGGCGAGGGCCTCCGGCGCCGTTCTTGGGCAGGAGAGAGAGAGAGGCGGCGTGGGGAGAAAGAGTGAATGCGTATGGGGGAGTTGGAACTCCCCCTGCCCGCTCTTAACCCCCACGTGCTCGCTACTCCGCGGTAGTACCGCGCGTCCTTGCGGTAGTACCGCCCGGGCGGTAGTACTGCTCCACCAGCGGTAGTAAAAAATTACTGCCGTGCTGGTTGCGGTAGTACTGTGTCCTTGCAGTAGTACCGTGGCAGGCCACGGTAGTACCATGAACCCAAGAGAATGCAGTTTCAAACAAAAGGAAGAAACACCTTTGCACGAAACCTTCAAGCGAACGAACACACCAACGAGCTAACAAACAAGACACCACAAGCACAAGCTCGGCACAAAGAGAGAAAAGCAAGAGACAACAAGGACCAAAAACGAGACACAACCTCTCCAAGGAGAGGGCGGTGGCCGGTGCCACCTATGTTTGAGTTGATTGGTATGGCACCGCGAAGAATTATCCTTGGGCCCATGACCAAAACTTGTCTTTGAAGCACACGTACCATCGAAAATGGCTAATGTGAAAGAGTTGATCAATTTATGCAGAATGGGGGGAGGGAGAGTTCATTGAGAGAACAACACTCCCCCTATGTCCATGCCTACACATAAATTAGACAGCAAGTTGAGTGTGGTGGGGTGTGCAAGGGTTCAAGTCACATTGCTCGAATCAATGATATTTAGCTCATGCCTTAACTCATGAAATCTTGCTTCATCCAAGGGCTTCGTGAAAATATCTACAAGGTTATCATGAGTGTTGACATACTTGAGCTTGATCTCCCTTCGCCTAATGTGATCCCGGATGAAATGATACCGAATCTCAATATGTTTCGTCTTGAAGTGATGCACCGGATTGAGAGAGATCTTGATAGCACTTTCATTGTCACACCAAAGAGGCACTTCGTCACAAGTGACACCGTAATCCTTTAAAGTTTGCCTCATCCATAGGAGTTGAGCACAACAACTACCGGCAGCCACATACTCTACTTCAGTGGATGAGAGAGATACACAACTTTGCTTCTTAGAAGACCAACTCACTAAAGAGCAACCAAGTAATTGGCACCCTCCGGAGGTGGACTTCCTATCCACTTTGTCTCCCGCCCAATCTGAATCTGTGTAGCCCAAAAGATCAAAGTTGGCTCCTCTTGGGTACCATAAGCCAAAGTTTGGGGTATGAGCCAAATATCGAAAGATTCGCTTGACCACCACAAAGTGGCTTTACTTCAGTGCGGCTTGAAACCGTGCACAAATTCCCACACTCAACATGATATCCGGTCTAGATGCACAAAGGTAAAGCAAGGATCCAATCATGGAGCGATATACCTTTTGATCCACCGCTTTACCATTGGGATCAATGTCAAGTTGGCACTTGGTGGGCATTGGAGTGGAAGCCGGCTTGACATCACTTAGCTTGAATCTCCTGAGCATGTCTTGAGTGTATTTGGCTTGGTTGATGAAGGTTCCTTCTCTTCTTTGCTTGATTTCAAACCCGAGAAAGAACTTCAACTCTCCCATCATAGACATCTTGAACTTTGAGGTCATGAGAGCGGCAAATTCTTCCTTGAAAGCTTTGTTAGGGGAACCAAAAATAATATCGTCAACGTATAGTTGGCACACAAACAACTCCCCCTTGACCTTCTTAGTAAAAAGAGTGGGGTCGATTTTCCCGATTTCGAACCCACGATCTTGTAACAACTCCGTAAGATGCTCATACCACACACGTGGGGCTTGTTTAAGGCCATAGAGCGCCTTATGGAGTTGGTACACGTGATCGGGGAAATAGGGATCTTTGAACCCAGGGGGTTATTTGACATACACCAACTCATTAATGGGACCATTAAGAAAAGCACTCTTCACATCCATTTGTTGCAACATGAAATTATGATGAGAAGCATAAGCAATCAACAAACGAATAGATTCAAGGTGAGCAACGGGAGCAAAGGTTTCACCATAGTCGATACCCTCGACTTGGGAGTAGCCTTGTGCCACCAAACGAGCCTTGTTGCAAACAATGATCCCATGAGCATCTTGCTTGTTCTTGAATATCCAATTAGTTCCAATGACATTATGATTCCCGGTTGGCCTTGGCACTAATTTCCACAGTTGGTTATGCTTGAAGTTGTTGAGTTCTTCATGCATGGCATTGAGCCAATCCAGGTCCTCGAGCGCCTCATAAACCTTTTGGGGTTCGACACAAGAAACAAACGCATGATGTTCACAATAGTTTGCTAATTGTCTACGAGTGCTTACCCCCTTCCTTAGGCTTCCAACCACATTCTCCATAAAATGACCCTTGGTGGTGAGCTTGGAAGCGATCTTCGCGGCACGATGCTCTAATTCCTCCTCGGATGTGAAAAGAGGAGGGGTAACTTGATCATCTCGAGCATCGTCTTGAGCTTGTTCTTGATCTTGAGCTTGCTCTTGATCTTGAACTTGCTCGAAGGGGAGAACTTGACCTTGGGCGTCATTTGGTGGTTCACCACCATCTTGAGGTTGATCTTTCCCTTGATCTTGTTCATGAGGTTGAGGGCCTTCACTTTGTTCTTCAGAAGCATGTGGGTCTTGGGTTGGTGATGGCTCCACTTGAGTGGAGCATTGTCCTTCTCCTTCGGCCACAAAGGGTTCCTCAGTGGGCAGGATATGACCAACACCCATTCTTCTTATGGCTTGTGGAGGAATTTCATCACCTACATCACAAGTACCACTTTACTCCACTTGGGAGCCGTTATTTTCGTCAAACTCCACATCACACATCTCCTCAATGAGTCCGGTGGACTTGTTGAGAACATGGTAAGCATGAGAGTTTGTAGCATAACCAACAAATATGCCCTCATAAGCTCTAGCCTCAAATTTAGACAAACGAACACCTTTCTTGAGAATGAAACACTTACACCCGAACACCCGGAAGTACTTGAGGTTGTGCTTGTTACCGGTAAGTATTTCATAAGGAGTCTTGTTCAAGCCTTTGCGGAGATAGAGCCGATTGGATGCATGACATGCTGTGTTGATGGCTTCGACCCAAAAGTTGTATGGAGACTTGAACTCTGCCATCATGGTCCTTGCCGCATCCATCAACGTCCGGTTCTTCCTCTCCACGACACCATTTTGTTGAGGGGTATATGGTGCAGAATATTGATGCTTGATCTCCTCATCACTAAGAAACTCATCCAAGGTGTAGTTCTTGAACTCGGTGCCGTTGTCACTTCTTATTGTCAAGATCTTTGCATCATGTTGACGTTGAGCTTCATTTGCAAAGTCAATGACGGTTTCTTGAGTCTCACTCTTCCTCTTGAAGAAATATACCCAAGTGTATCTTGAATAATCATCCACAATCACCAAGCAATACTTTCTACCTCTAAGACTATCAAAGGATGGAGGCCCAAAGAGATCCATGTGAAGGATCTCCAAGGGTCTCTTCAAGTAGATGATAGTCGTGGGAGGGTGAGCCTTCTCATGAAGCTTTCCTTTGATACAAGCACTGCAAGCACGATCTTTGGCAAAACTAACATTGGTTAGTCCACGGACATGGTCCCCCTTGAGAAGACTTTGCAAATCTCATATTGACGTGGGCTAAATGGCGATGCCAAAGCCATCCCACATCAACTTTAGCCATTAGGCATGTCGCGGTCTAATGGGTCGCTCCGAAAAGTTAATCACATAAAGACCGTTCTCGACATGCCCAACAAAGGCTACTTTAAGAGTCTTGCTCCACAAGAAGGCCATGGTATCAATATCAAAGAAAGTGGCAAAGCCCATGAGTGCAAGTTGACGAACGGAAAGTAGATTGTAAGCAAGGGACTCAACAAGCATGATTTTCTCGATCGTTAGATCATGAGAAATGACAACCTTGCCAAGACCCAATACCTTAGAAGACGAGACATCACCCCACTCGACGTTGGTGGGCATAGAAGGGATCTTGTGCACGTCCACCACCAAGTCCTTGCTTCTAGTCATATGATTTGTTGCTCCACTATCGAGCAACATGATCCCGCACCGAAAGCAAACACCTACAAGAGATCAATGCTTGGTTTTAGGCACCCATTTTGTAATGGGTCCTTTGATGTTAGTAACAAGGGTCTTAGGAACCCAAATAAACCATTCAATGTACTCATAAGGAGAACCAGCAAATGTAGCATAGACATGCCCATCACTAGCACGACACAACACATAAGAAGGGTTAAAGTCGCCAGCTTTGTTGGAAGGAGTGGCATTGCCATTTTTGACATTACCACCCTTCACATTGTTCTTCTTCTCCTTAGGAGCACCCTCTCCCTCCTTCACAAAAGTTTGCTTGAGAGGGGGAGGTCGTTTGGCCTTGTCGTTCTTCTTCTTGTTCTTGGACTTAGGTATATACCCAACTCCCTCCTTGGCCACAACTTCCTTTTGATTGCTCAAAAGGTCATTGAGGTTCTTCTCACCTTGTATGCACATCACAAGGCCTTTCTCAAGTTGCTCCTTCAACTTGGCATTCTCCTCCACAAGATGCACATGCTCACAACGCGAGTTAGTGGCATTTGCATTATCAATTAATACCATATGAGGAAAGGTGGCTTTTTCTTTGGTTAGCTTCACTTGGAGTTGATCATGAGACTCATTGAGGCTAGCATGAGCACCCTTCAAGACCTTGTGGGCCTTGTCGAGTATATCAAACTCCTCCTTGAGTCTAGCATGGTCAACACCAAGTTTAGCCTTCTCGGAAGTTAGCACACGAAATACAACAAGAGCATGATCAAGATCTTTCTTTAACTTAGCATGGTCATCGTTGTGTGACTCCTCAAGAGCCAAACGATGCCCACACTCTTCCCCAAGAGCATTAGAGAGATCCAATATCTCATCGGCATAGTCACGACTATGACCTTCCATCTTAGAGATAGTTTCTTCATGAGCCTCGATCATGTCATTGGTTTCACCAAGTTGTTCCAAGAGAGCAACGAAGTGCTTCTTGGATTTTCCCTTGAGCTTACTCATAAAAGACTCAAATTCGTTTACTTCCTCATTAGACCCCTCACTTTCATTAATGCCATCCGTCAAGGAGGGATTAGTAATGATGGTGGTTTTGATGTTGGGGGTTACCTTGTTGGTGGCTTTAGCCATGAGACACTTGGCGGTCATTTTCTCATTGGGCGAGTCGAAGAGGGACACCCGTGGAGTTGAGGCAATGGCAACGGAGGCCATGGCCATGGCTTCACAATCTTCATCATCATCGTCATCCTCATGGTATTCTTCTTGAACCACCAGACCTCGAGTAGGAGTCTTTTTGGTGAAGTTGTTTTTGTTTGGGAAGGACTTGGTTTTGTCTTTTCGGATAAGCTTGCCACCATTGTCTTCCCGCTTCTCGTAAGGGCAATCCACAACAAAGTGGCTCACATTGCCACAATTGTAACATGTTCTCACACGTTGCTTGCCCTTGACCCCACTTGAGTTGTTCTTGTTGAAGTTGGGCCTTGTGTTCTTCTTGCTCCAAAATTGCCTTGAAGCAAGAGCCATGTGCTCATGATAATCATATTTTGTATCTTCGGGGTTGCTCTCCTCATCTTCATCTTCTTCCTCTTCTTCCACAATAACCGTGGCCTTCAAGGCAAGGTTGGGCTTCTTTGCTCTTTGAGAACGCAACACTGCGTTGTCGGCGGTCTTGTCCAAGATCCTCATTGCCACAAACTCATCCAACACTTCATTTGAGGTCAAGGAGTGGAAGTCCAGTCTTTGACGGATGACGGAGGACATGGACTTGTGGTAAGGCATCATTGCTTTGAGGAACTTGCGCTTGATCCAATTGTCATCTGTGTCCTTGCTCCTATGATCTCGGAGTGAGATCGCGAGTTTGGTTACTCTTCGAAAGAGCTCACGAGGTTCTTCATGTTCTTTCATTGCAAACTCATCGGCTTCATCTTGCACCACTTCATAGTTGGAGCGTTGAATGCTTGCGCTTCCCTTATAGAGGGAAACAACACAATGACATGCATCTTTGGCCATGGCAAAGGGTCGAAGATGAGGGAGATCTTCGGGTGGAACCGCATCTTGAATGATGAAGAGAGCATTCTCATTGAATTGATTATCCACGGCTTCTCTCGGGGTGAAGTTGCTTCAGTCATGTGGATAGAAACCTTCTTCAATGATTCTCCAAAGATTAGTATTCACATGATTTAAATGACGCTTGAAGCGATAAACCCAGGAATCAAAGTCCTCATTTTTCACAATCTTAGGAGGAGGGTCGGCATGATTTAAATGAGTAGAGGGAATCGGTCCTCCATAAATTGGAGGTTCCACATTGGCAAAGATGCCGGTGCCATTTCTACCACTAGTAGAAGGACCCTTTTCACTAGTAGCTTCCCCCTTGTCGGAGTTAGCATCCGTCACCTTGTTAGTGGGATCACCCACTTTCATCGACGAGGTATATAGTTTAAGTCCTTCTAAGAATTTATTAAACATGCTTTCAACCTCGGTTGTCATGGAGGTTTTCAATGTGTCCAAAGCCACATTGAATTCCTCACGAGAAACCGCGGTTCCCCCATCGGCCGTAGACGAGTTCGGATTCACACCGGAGTGCTCCTCCACACCGTCTATGGTGTCAACCATACTCTTCGGACGGCAAAGTCCTTAATGAAGAGACGAGGCTCTGATACTAATTGAAAGGATCGATATAGTTGACTAGAGGGGGGGGGGTGAATAGGCAACTAACAATTTTTAGCTTTTCTTTACCAAATTAAACTTTGCATCAAAGTAGGTTGTCTAGATATGCAACTAGGTGAGCAACCTATATGATGCAACAACAACAAGCACACAAGCAAGCAAGGAATACAACACAAATAAACTTGCACAAGTAAAGGCACGAGATAACCAAGAGTGGATCCGGTGAAGACGAGGATGTGTTACCGAAGTTCCTTCCTTTTGAGGGGAAGTACGTCTCCGTTGGAGCAGTGTGGAGGCACAATGCTCCCCAAGAAGCCACTAGGACCACCGTATTCTCCTCACGCCCTCACACAATGCGAGATGCCGTGATTCCACTATTGGTGCCCTTGAAGGCGGCGACCGAACCTTTACAAACAAGGTTGGGGCAATCTCCACAACTTAATTGGAGGCTTCCAATGATACCACGAAGCTTCACCACAATGGACTATGGCTCCGCGGTGACCTCAACCGTCTAGGGTGCTCAAACACCCAAGAGTAACAAGATCCGCTAGGGATTAGTGGGGGGAATCAAATTTCTCTTCGTGGAAGTGTAGATCAGAGCCTTCTCAACCAATCCCGAGCAAATCAACAAGTTTGATTGGCTAGGGAGAGAGATCGGCGAAAATGGAGCTTGGAGCAACAATGGAGCTTGGGGGTGGAAGAGGTAGTCAACTAGAGGAAGAAGACACCCCTTATATAGTGGAGAGACAAATCCAACCGTTATCCACTTAACCAACCCGCGACCTACGGTACTACCGCCCAGACAACCGGTACTACCGCAAGGGCTCACGGTACTACCGCAGCAGACCGTGGTACTACCGCTGCTACGGCAGGAGCTAGTCCAGGCCTGAGTCGCAAAGGCTGAGGGCGGTACTGCTGCTGACACGGTACTACCGCTCCCCCTTGCGGTACTACCGCAAGGCCGGATTGGACTGGCCTGGGAAGGGCACGGATGAATAAAAATACATCTGTGCCTACTTCCGCTGAAAATCAAACAGTGCAAATATCCGACACGGTACTACCACACCTGGCATGCGGTACAACCGCGCAGGGAGCGGATGTAAAAAATTACATCCGCCCCTACTTCCGCTCATGTTGCTGTGCTAGACCAGGACTCACGGTACTACCGCGCGCATGGGGCGGTACTACCGCGTAGGGCGCGGACATAAAAAATTACATCCGCCCCTACAGCCGCACGAGCGGCTGAGTCTGGTCTGAGGCCACGGTACCACATCTCCTTAGGAGCGGTACTACTGTGTGCACCTCCGGTACTACCGCAAGGACGTGCGGTACTACCGCGGGGGCCTGCGGTACTACCGTTCCTAAGAGCAGTACTACCGCATGCCTCAGAACAACAACACTAGGAATCCTTCTCTTTGCAAAATATGAAGAAAACGGAGGATGCTCCAAAGCGCAAAGGGAAAGGCGGTGCAAAGGAAGTAAACGTGTGCGTGATGATTCTATCCTAACCTTTCAAACGCGGACCCCCTCTTAATAGTATGACTTTCCTACGACTCAAATCCACCTAAAAGAAACGTAGAAAAACGCCGTCTTCAATAGTCTTCAAGGGGCACCAAACCGTCTTGTGCCTAGTGACGAAGCGTCTGAAATACTCAAGGCACACGATTAGTCCGCAAAAGCATTGTCATCAATCACCAAAACACCTTAAGGGTAAATATGCCCTTACAATATCCGACATCCAACTCACGTTGATGTCTAAACGTGGTATGTCGTTCTCCTATGCGTAAATGCAATGCTCTCGGACCGTTGTTGACACTGTCATTTGGTGCCACAGACACAACTTTGTAGCGCTTCTAGTTTTTTATGTCTGTGTCGTTCTCCTATGCGTAAATCCAATGCTCTTAGACCGTTGTTGACAATGTCGTTTGGTGCCACGGACACAACTTTGTGGCGTTTCTAGTTTTTTATGTTTGCGTAAAAAACATGGGATCAATTTTTCACTGATTAGATTGCATAGTCTACTTGCTGAAAACATCATTTCCAAGCTTATAAATGAAGTTGACATCAACTGCATGTGCACTATAGTCAACGCGTCTCATTGGTCAACATTTTTTTTTTGAAATTCTTGAACGTTTCTTATAAAATTAAATATTTATCAAATTTTGTGAACAATTTTAGAAATTCTTAAATTCTACAAACATTTTTCAGATTTATTATTTTTCTAAAGCCGGTGAATTTTAGAAATTTTGTCATCTTTTAAAAATTTTGTGAACATCTTTAGAATTGAAGAACAACCGGTGAATATTTTTTCAACTTGCAAACACACTTTAAAATTTACGAACTTTCAAAAAACCTTGAACACCTTTTAAATTTCGTATTTTTCTTCCCTTGTTTTTTAAATATTTTTTTAATCACCTGGCCCAAGAGCATGCCCCTTATATTTTTTTAAGCCAAAGCAGAGTTTTGTAATTTAACGGTGTCCTAGAAATCACATAAGACACAAAAAACCACTTGGGGCGGTTGGTACAGCAGATTTTCCAGCTAATAATGATGTTATTTGGTAAAACACATACAACCAGTTTTTGCTAGTTCATGTGCTAACGAGTTTGCACCACGCTTACAAACCATAGCGCTTTGTTTTGAGAGCCGCATCTTCAGCTGGAATATGATGTCCTCAATGACCATAAGGCGAGGAATCAAGCTTTCGTAGATCCAAAGCTTCACATAGGAGTTGAGAGTCCATTTTGAAGACCACCATGATGGCACCTAGATCAGTAGCGACAGCTACTTCCATGGTCATGGTGCCAACTTTTGCCCCAGTTTCTTCCTAAAAACAGGGCCAAGTGCCAGATGTGCTACAACCGACCAAATCAACCAAAGGAAACCATCCAGGACCAGGATTTGGGCCGATCCACCTGAGCGAGTGCGTGCTGCGCGTTTCCTTGTTACTCTTCGTCATGGTGCGCATGTAAAAAAAATCAGTCTGCAAACACCTTTTAAATTTCATTATTATTTTTAAAATACATGAACATTTATTTTTTTCCCAATTTTTTGTTTTTTTTTTCAAAATAAAAAAGCATCCGGCCCCTAAAAACCAGGGAGCGCGCCAGATTCTTTTTTTCTGACATGAACCGCCAAATTTTCGTTTTTTTAGGGTGGAGGAATGGGGCCAGATGTGTCACATCCGGCCCCTAAAAACCGTTTACTCGTTACTCTACGCGGTGCTATATAAAAGCCCCCTGCTCCAACTCCCTATCCTTTTCTCGCCTTTTCCAAACTCGGCGCTCGGGCGGCGCAGCCCAAGTCTATCGTAAACTGAAGCCCAGCAGGCCGCACCGCCGCCGCCATCCTACCCACCCCTCCGCGCCGCACGCGACGCGCGTGGGCCCGTGGCTCGAGACCGTGACCGGCGTCAACACACTTCGGCGCTGCCGCCCCCCGCCGTCCCCACCGCGTCTCCACTTCGCCGCCGAGGAAGCGTGGCAGATCCCCTCGATTGCTCCGCCGCGGCCTCCGTACGGCAGCGCTCCCCGGTGCCTCTGCGGCGGCCTAAGCGTCGCCGCCCCGCGAAACCCTAGAACGCCGGAGCCGCGTACGGCTCGTGTTTGCGGGCTCGCTGTTCGCTGCCTCCATGTCCTCCCCGCCGCCGGAAGCCGTGGGGGACGCTGGTGCCCCTTCATCCAGCGGTATCGGTCATCATCCCCCCTCCCTCGTTTGTATCGTAATGCTGTGTAATTAGCTTCCGAAGACCAGGTTTTGGTCTATTTGCACGATTAGGTTGTCTGGATTTGCTTTTCGATGCCTATAGAGTTTATTTTTTGTCTCTTTTGTTTGCTATGATGTAGTGGGAACCTGCTGAGCTTGTAATTCACTCGCAGCTGCATGCTGGCATGCAAGTTTGCCTTTGCCCCCTCTTTTTGGCGTGGAGTCATGCAAGAATTCGTGACTGGCTTTCTAGCTGTTTCGTTGCTAAACGGATTATTTGGCGCCTTGGAAGAAATCTATTTCTTAGGTTATGGGCACCTCGCTCCTCCGCAAACTTGTGAAATTAATCCTGCAGCGCATTGGTAACTCTGTCAAAACCAATGCTGAAAGTTCGGCCGGTTGTCGAGGAAGGTCAACAATTGGAAATAAATGTTTTTGTACGATATTGATAAAGGAATAAAATTTTGCTAACAGTCGCAATGTTGTTTTGTCATAATAGACTAATGGATATTATTTTGATTTTATATGCTGGGAAATACATAAGATACGCAAGGAAGAAATCAGGTCCACTGAAAAAGCCAAGACTTTTATGGAGCTAGTGCTGTTTTTGGCAAAAAGGGTAGAGCGTAGGAATTGGTGCAGCAAGCACAGCATGTTAAAACTTGAAAACGCGAATGAATTGCTCATAATTTGAAGGATTATTATTGGTAGCATTTGAGTCGCCCATATTGGTACAGTTCTGCATCCTGTATCCACGCCAGTCAGTATATGGGTGGAAAGAATAATTGTTTCCTATGGCACACTTATCAGACCTTGCAAAACATTTCATGAAATCATGTCAGAAAATTCATGATACTTATGCCTACCTAATGAGTCATTGTCCGATTCAGATAAAATGTTTCTTGTCTTTCTTTTTTTACCACTATTTTTTTTCTTGTTTAGTTTCGAGGAGTTGCGGTTTCAACTATGTGCTTTATTTGCAACTTGCTATTCCTAGAGATTCTGGGTGTCCTAGCCAATCAGTAATGTGATGGTCCCTGCTTTTTGCTGTTGAGTCTCTGAAACATGAACAATCTCTATTTCTGCACTCCAGGTATTTTGCCACAGGACATAAGTGATGTGTCCAAATCTACAGTTGGTCAGCTGCAAGCAGCAGATCAGAAAGCAAGTGCCCAGTCAAGCCAGCAGGCAGGGCAACCACATATGAATCCATCATATCAGTTGTCTCAACCAAAATTGGAAACTGGAGTCTCAGAAAATGAAAACTTCAGCCAACAGGAGGAACACCATTACCAGCCAGAACAAGAGCAGCCACGTTGTGAGAATCAACTGCAGCAGGCAGAGACAAATAGCTTCCAGTTGGCAGAAAAAGGAACAGAGTATGTTGGTCAACAGAGTTTGACAGGCTCCATGGAAGATGTCGCTCAGCCTTCAGGAGATCAGCAGCATGTAAATCCAGTTGTCGCTCAGCAAGCACCGCATGGTGCCCAGGAAACAAGGAAGAGGGGATATCAGCCATCTATACCATTTAATATGTTGATTCCAATCCTACAGGCGCATCTTGACAGAGATAAAGACATGCAGCTTCAATCTGTATGGGCAAAACTTAGGGTGCGTTTTTGTTCATTACTCTGTTATTAGCTGACGTGTTTCATAAAAAGAAAACTGATTGCATGGAGAAATTACAGATGCCAATAATGGTGGAGGGTAAAGAAAAATTCCATATTATATTTATTAGTTTGGTCAAACTAATTTATTTCTTGTATAGCTCGACGCTATAGATTTGTTAAGTGTATTTGTTACAAAAGCTGGTAGAGCAAAAGGCCATAATAACATATGTGGTCCATAGTGGAATCTCTCCAAAGACTTATATTTAGGAACGGAGGGAGTACTAAGGAAAAAAAGAATGAGTAGCTCTCTTTTGAAGCCATTTGACCGATAACATTAGCCAGGGCCACGTTTGAGCGAGGGTGTGGCGGCTATGATAGATTGTGCTGCCAATTTGTGACAGATTATGCTGCCACTTTATTATGCTATCAGTATTAATAAAGATTCCGGAGCATCTATTTATCAAATTAATGCTAAGAGAGTAATGCAAAGTCTGTGTTTTTCCTTTGTTTCCTTGTCTAACAGAAGAGGAAGGCATGTTGTTTTGAAAGAACAGATTGTCATTCTTGTTACAAATTGTTGCACAAGTCGAGGGAACTGATGAAAGAAGAGTAACAAAGACACCTCAACATAGAAACTGTTTACTAAGATCGTCTATGCTGTGTTTGCAGCGTAATGAAGTCCATAAAGACGATTTCTTAAGAGTCATAAGGAATATCGTTGGGGATCAAATGCTCAAGCAGGCGGCCCATAAAGTTTTTGCACAGGTGAATGCATGGTGTTAACACCATCCCTGCTCTTTTCCCCTTGTTAGCTATCTACTGTATTCATCAATCTTGACGAGCGTGGAGCCAGTTTGAGTTTCCGTGTTTATTGAATGACTCAATTCTTTGAGTAATATCTTGTGTTCTCATGCCTATATTTGCTTTATTTGCTCTTGTTTGCAGATGCAAGCTCAGGCACAACGAAATAATAACCAGGGAAATGCAAATCAACATTCTTCGTCATCTCAAGCAGCTACAGCCGCGAGTGGATCGGCAAAATTGCCTGATCAGCTAGTTCGCATGCCCACCCCACCTAACCAGGGTCACAATAGCCAGACATCGTCTTCAGCTCAGAACTTTGTGCCACTTTCAGGCACACAAATGCAAAACAGTATGCATTACTTTGCTCATGATAGTTCTATCCAAAAGCCAGATGTAAAGGGGGTGCATGCTGTGCCGAATCGACCACCTGGTATGAGCCTGCCAATTCCACTGCAGACAAGTAACAAACAGCTGCAACCCACGGAAATCCAGCAAGCGTCACAGCAATTATATGGAACTACTAACACCCCTCAGTCGTACCCTCGGCCAACCAGTGGTTCGATGCCTCTTAGACCACAGAGTCAAGCGCCTGAAACACGACCTCCCTTTCATCCTCATGGAAGGATTCCTGCGAAAATCGGAACTGTTCCTACTCATCCGGCAATGCAACAGAATGCATCGGCACGCCAAATGCAACAAAACAAGGATATAAAAAATAATGCTTATAACCCAAGTGCTAATACAAAACAAGGTTCTGAGCCTGCAGGCAAGGCCCGCCAGGTTGGCCCAGGAGGTCCTTCGGTGAAAATGCAAGGAAAGCAGGTAATTTATCCTCCAGCAGTCTCTCACCTCTGTGTTACAGTCTCTTGTTGCCAATTTCCAAATCTCAGTGCATTTAATTCATTTTTAGTTCCCTATGAATAATCTGAACTACTTAATATGAAGTTCAACATGATACAAGGGGTAATTGCAGGAAAACAAACTCCTAGAAGTATATGCTTCCCCTCACATGCAGCGTTTTTGTGAATACCAGAATAAACAGAAAAGGAAATCTCACAATCGATGTCTGAGCACCTTCATTGTATTATCTAGGATACCTGGCACTTCTATTGTATTAGCATCTTGCCAGAGTGAACTTTTGAAGCATCATTCTCGAAAAAAAAGAACTTTTGAAGCATTTATTAATATCAGAAAATAAAACTGCTGTTGATCTGTTACACTGGAGTTGAAGTATTGATTTACACTAAATACATACCAATTCACTTGGTAATTCCCTCTGATCTAGCCCCTGTTATGTGGGGGAAGTAGTATAAGCGGTGGGCCGCCCTTAGGCGTGTGCAGGACAAGCCGGTGGTGCAACAAGGTGTAGGTTTCCTTTTCCCAGAATGTCACCAAAGAGTTTGGAGCCCTTAAGGAGGTTTGGGGTGTCTCCATCTATGTAAGGGGATACTAGCTATTGAATAGGGTGATAATAAATTACCAATAACTAGCGCCTTGCTGCGGGAATTTATATCAATAAATTTCCAAGAATAAAATTAGAATATATGAGAATAATGCCCCTCCACTTTCGCGATATATGAACGGTAGCAGTAAATGGAGCTAGACTTCACATTATAGTGCATCGTTACCTTCTGGCTCCCGGGGAATGATTTGTTGCTAGAAAGAAAGATGACATGGAAGGCCTGCATATGCTTGATGATGTGGAGGGAATGCATGTGGCGGAAAATGGAATATGAAGGCATGTTATGTACTTGATCATGTGGAGAACTACGTGACATGTGTTGTGAGGTGGGATGTGTCATGTCTCATGTGTGCATGTTGAGAAAAATAGAAGTAGTGGGGATCAACTATTTAGGTATACATAGGATTCCCAGTCTCTCTCCTGCCCTAGCCGTTGCACCACCCACACCATCTAATTACGGGACACAAGACCTCCCGGCCCAACCATCACATCTCATGAGTTGCCAGACACCAAACGGTTTGACAATGTGGATTGATTGAGCATCTACATCACAAAGTATGATTGTTAGTCGTCACATGTATAGTTTCAAGACCATTGCTATCAAGGCATCACCCCGTTTACCATCATCTAATCGGTTGAGTGCTGTGAAATCTCAGTCTTCATGGAAATGATTAGGTAGGTACAGTCTGCAAAAATGCCTGTTCAGGTGTTGTTGGATGTTGCTGGGGATGGACATGGCAGACACATGGGTCACTTAGGGCCTTAGGCCCCAGCTAAATTAGCTCTCTGCGAATCACATTGTTAGAGTACGTAATGGGCCTAATGGGCCCGTTAGTCTTAGGGTTAATTAGAGATAAGGGTCGCTTGCTTAGGGGTCAAGTAAGCCTTGCTTGGGAGTCAAGTAAACCTCTCTATATGAAGAGAGGAGATGTATCAATCTAATGAAGCAAGAATTAAGAAGGAAATCCCTTCCCTCTTGCCAGGCCGTGGGCAAAAAGGCCCCCTGCCGGCCCTCTCACGCCCTCCTTCTAGTATTAGGTAGCTCAGTTCCGATCATGTCTTCGCCACCGCCCACCCCGTCGCTTCCGCCGCCGACCGGCACCACCGCGCCGCTGCCATTCTCCACCGCGCCGCTGCCCTCCCCGTTCACGCCGCTGGTCGCATCCTCCGGCGCCGCCACCGTCTAGATGCCGGCGCCTTCCACCGCACCACCGGCCGCCGCCTACACCTCGGAGGAGATCACCGGGGTCCTCAACGACCTCGTCGTAGCTGTCCAGGAAATCAGGCTATACCTGACCAGCCCCTACGGGCCGCCGCCACCCCTGCCGCCAACCGCCGCCATCGGGCCGCCGGCCCTACCGTGGTACTCGCCGCATCCAAGGGCCTCCACGGCGTTTGCTGGGACGCTGCCCGCCGCCGCCCCGCAGTGGCTGCAGTGGCCGGCGCTAGTTTCCAACGCGCCTCCACCGCCCATCGCCGCCTCCGCGCCGCCGTGGCAGCTGCCGCACCAGGCGGCCTTCGCCGCGCTCGCCGGGCCACTGCAGCAGCCGCTACGGTTGCCATCCCTCGCCACCACCCCCCAGCCCTGGCTGCAGTGGCAGCCGCCGCTCCTGGTGGTCTCCGCCGCGCCCGGCGCTCCGCCGCAGCAACCGCTGCCGCTGCCAGCCGCTGCTGCTGCAGCAGCCACCGCCGGTTAGCTCCGCCGCCCAGTATGGGATGCCCTACGACGGGACTGCGATGACCTCGTTCCCGTCAGCGCCGCCGCCGTCCCAGGGCGTCCACATCCAGCAGATCAAGTCCCCGCCGTCGCCGTCACCGCTTCCGTCTTGGATCGCTACCCGCCACGTGTCGGCGGCAGTGAGGCTGCAGGCTGCTGCGCGCGGCCTCCTAGCGCGTCGGCGTGTGCGGGAGATGCGTGGTCTGCAGCTGCGCAAAGGCCCTCGATCTCGTCCGCTGCGTTGGGGATCTTGGGCATGCGGTTTCCCCCACGGGCGGCGGGCATGCTGTTTTCCCCGCGGGCAGCGACCTCAAAGTCTGCGACATCGGCGGTTGGGGGGCGCACCCCTCGTCATTCTCCATCGCAAGCCCTCCACTCTTTCCTGTGCGGTGCAGACCAACAGCCGTCCGGCAGGGAGAAGGCATGGTGTCACTGACAGGAGCGCACCGCGTAGCACCACTGCATTCCGCCACCGGCCGCCGCGAGGGCGCCTCTGCTGGTCACTCTTGCGACCACTTCCAGGTGGCCATACACATGCACTCCTTTTGTCCAGGTGGTGTCCATGGGATCCAGGTGGCTGTACACGTGCACGTCCGACGTGCGGATGGTGTCCACTTTTTGTTAAGGGGTCCAAAGCGTCCCAGTCCATTTCAGGTTGAGAATAATAAAACAAGCCGAGATGTAAAAGGCTTGTTTTAGGTGTTAGGTTTGTGTTGCGTCGAGTCATGGTTATAAGTTGGTTAGGCTGCAGCTCGAGGACAAGCTGCATGTCCAGGTGGGGTGTAGTGTTAGAGTACGTAATGGGCCTAATGGGCCCATTAGTCTTAGGGTTAATTAGAGATAAGGGTCGCTTGCTTAGGGGTCAAGTAAGCCTTGCTTGGGAGTCAAGTAAACCTCTCTATATAAAGAGAGGAGATGTATCAATCTAATGAAGCAAGAATTAAGAAGGAAATCCCTTCCCTCTTGCCTGGCCGTGGGCAAAAGGCCCCCGGCCGGCCCTCTCGCGCCCTCCTTCTAGCAGCGCCATAACACACATTGGCCCATCCTCTCTTAGGTTAGGAACCTAATCTAAGAGGGTTGGGACTTCAGATCTCTTCACCTCTCGTTGGAGCAGCACTTCTCTTGTTGCATGTTGGATCAGGTGGACACAACGGGACACTACAGACGGACGAGAAGACGCGAAGGCATGGCGGAGACTAAGGTGCTAGAGAGAAGCTCGTTTCTCCCTTGCCCACTCCTTGTTGGACATGTGTTTGAACCAGGGTGCCACAAGTTTACCGTTCGGCCTTGTACCCGTCAACAACAGTAAAATTAATTTAGGGAAGAAGCTCCTGAATAGTAAAATATGCATATCCACAAATATCTTGTAACCATAATATTCACAAAATTAACTAATACACCCTCTGTAAAGAAATATAAGAGCGTTTAGATCATTACTTTAGTGACCTAAACGCTCTTATATTTCTTTACGGAGGGAGTACCGTGTATAATGTAGTACTGGGGATATTTTGTTAGCAATGTTTATGAAAATAGATGCTCTATAATAGCATATGTAGAAATGCTCGTTTTTTTATAGTGCATATATGTAAAGTTCCACTCTTTAATTAGCATATTTAAGGCTTCGTCCAGACTTGGATCAGCTGAAGCGCAAGGTTTGTTTGCTATGCATTTTCTAAATGAGTGTTAGCCATCTACTACTATGGAGCCCCTGCAGCCTCAGTGAGCCACATCATCTGAATTGTTCTAGCCGTTGATGCAATATAGCCCGTCTCTTCTCATCCTTGTGTTTCCTCTCTTCTGCTCCACGCATACGATCCCACGGTCACCGAAGCGAGCGGCTGCTTCCTCTTCTGCCTCCCGTAACTGACAAGTCAAGAAATTTCGTCTTCCCACGGGTTATTACTCCCTCGACTCTCCTCTTTCGTGAGGCTGCATCTTTCTCGAACCCCCATCTGTCTCTCTGTGTCGCTCACGCTGCAGGCTACCTCGCGGCACACCCCGCCTTCGCTCTCACCTCCTTCTGCCGCCCACACGCGCCTAGCCATGTAATCTAGTTAAAAATGAGGAGAAAAAAATGTAGGGGATTTGTGGCGCTATGCATTTTTCTCATACCTCAGAACTTCGCAATTTTAAAATGTCTTCTTCAAATATATTCTGTCCATCTACTCATCTGGCTTAACTGTCAGGCGGCCCCTAAAACATCTACACCACCTGCTGCAAGGACTAAGAAATCGGGTGGCCAGAAGAAATCATTGGAAACGGCTGGTTCAGCACCACCACCAACCAGGTTTCATAATTCACGTCATCCCACCTGTTCCGTTTTATTATCTGATTCTGAATGTATTATAGCTTACGGAGTAGTTGCATTTTATGGATAACCCCAATCTGATTTCCTTTCTGTTTCTAGCAAAAGACAAAAGACAGCTGGAGCCTTCCAGGAACAAAGCATCGATCAACTTAATGATGTCACAGCTGTTAGTGGTGTTAATCTTAGGGTACGAATCTTCCTGGTTGATGTTTGGTTTCTAATACTACTTGTGTGTCTTGTTTATATTTTATTAGTACTTTTTTACTTCAATAGGAAGAAGAGGAGCAACTGCTCTCTGCCCCCAAGGAAGAGAGCCCAGCCACAGAAGCAGCACGGAGAATCGTAGAGGAGGAGGAAGAAAACCTCTTTCTGCAGAGGGGCCCTCTTCTGAAGAAATTGGCAGAAATCGGTTAATCCCTTTGAACTTATATTGACACCATAAAACTGTATTTACATACACCATAAATATTTAAAGCAACACTGGCTGATGACATGTTTTTGGCAGTTCTTAAATCTAACTTGAAGAACGCTGGCGCTGATGTTGGACGTTGTTTATCAATGGTAAGTTGTTCATAGGGCCGCCCGCCAGAATTTTGTGGCACTATGTCTAAAGCTTAACTCTTACTTAGTGTGTGGAGGAGCGACTGCGAAGATTCATAAGTACTCTCATAAGAGTTTCAAAGCAGGTTAGTCATTTCACATCATTCAGTTATCGGGCTGTGGTATAGTTGGGTATCGTGAGATACTAACCATGCTTGTCTTGTTGCTAGAGAACCGATGCAGAAAAGACTGGTCATCGACTAGTTATTACTTCAGATGTCGGCCGTCAAATTTTGCAGATGAACCAGAAAGCTAAAGAAGAATGGGACAAAAAGCAAGCAGAAACTGACAAGAACAAGAAACAGACTGAGGTGCTACATCATCTCCATTTTATGCATATTCAATTTGGATGACGGGCTTGTTCCTTTAAAATATCATGCTATTAGATGATTACTTGCATGGTGTCCGAAGTTAAGGATTATGTCATGTGGGGCCAGCCCTATAGGCGTAAGGGACCTGCACGGGCCGGCCTGCACCTGCCTAAAGATATGTCCTAGTTTAATTACAGTCTTTTTAGATTAGGAGTCTGGGTATTAGTTGGAAAGGTTTAGTCCTGAAGAAGGTTACCCTGCCAACACCCAATTGTAATAGGAGTCTTAGTCTGGTCTTGTAATTAGGCTATATATAGCCAGCCCTTGGATCAATAATGCAAGCAGAATATCCTACAACCTCTCCTCCCTTGCTCCTGCGCCACGGCGCCCCTCCTCACCCCCTTCTCCAACCATAGGCAAGCGAGGGCCTCGCCCTCGTCCTCCTACCAACCACGACTACAACCTGCACGGCAATCAGCCGGGCCGTGACAGATTAAGTGTTTTAAACAAGTACCTTTTGTTTATCCACGCGTTTCTGGAATTTATACGCATGTTGGTTAATTCTAAATCCTCGGAGACTGTCAGTTCTGATTTGTGTCTTGATAAAAAAATTCCAAGGAGAAAATAAATATGAGTCGGATCAATCTAGCTGTTCTATATTGGATTACAATTTCGGTATCTTTGTCGTACTGATGATGCTCTAAACTGAACAAGAGTGTTGGGTAATAAGTGTGCCCCCGGTTTCGTACTAGAAGATGTATGCACTCATTTATATAGCAAAATCCCATGGAAGTGTGTGTTGGTGACTTGCGTGCAGGATGGGGGCAGTGGTGGCGCAGAATTGGAGAAAGAAAAAGAGGAAAGCCGTCCAAAGAATGCAAAGGTAAGTATCTGATGTGATCTCTCTAGTTTGACATCTCTTCTTTTGCTGATATTCTTAGATCTCTTGCAGCCCAACAAAGAAGAAGACGATAAAATGAGAACAACAGCTGCAAATGTCGCTGCTCGGCAGGCAGTTGGAGGAAGTGATATGTTTTCAAAGTGGCAACTGATGGCCGAACAAGCTAAGCAGAAGCGGGCGCCAGCTCCAAGACCATCCCATGTATCTGGAAAGGGGTCTGCAGAACGCAGTGAGGCTTCAAAGAGGAGCCATCTTGCGGCCTTTGGAACTGGTAAAGAGGCATTCTGGCATCATTTTCCCCCGCATTCTCTATTAGAGTGTTGTAAACTCAGGGCACACATCATACTGTCCATTTCAGGAGGCACGGAAAGGCAAGGCAAGGGTTCATTTGCGAATCGCCACTCGCATGGGCCTCAGCGAACTGTTTCCGTGAAGGATGTAATTTCCGTCCTGGAGAGGGAGCCTCAGATGACGAAATCGCGGCTGATCTATCGGCTGTATGAGCGATTGCCTGGAGAGTCCACAGATTAGGCTAAATTAGCCATTTATTTAGCTTAACCTGTAGTGCGTAAATGATGTGTGGCGGTGGCAAGGTAAGTTGATGACAGTGCCGGCTAGTTGACATTACAGATCTCTTACAGATAAGATGGTGCATAGCCACCAAAATTGGCCATATAAAACCCCAGTCTAAAAAGGGAGTGTTGTGATAGGAATAAGATCATCCAGTGCTTGTCGATGCACCTGACCTGCTTTCATCTGTTGTGTTCTGATGCAATGTCTCAGTTATACTACTACTCTATGATAACCCCCCCCCCCCCACCCACCCCCGGTTCCCATAGTTTGTTTGTACAAACTCGCAAGCTTAAATAACACTGGTCGAATCAGAGCCAGGGACAAACTGAAAAGGAAAATAAAGGGCCGCTTGCTGTGGTCTAAAAGAACTCGAAGTCGAGGAACTTCCCGCCGGACTTCACCTCGGCGCCGATCACCGTCTTGCTCGCGGGAGGCTGCTGGGTCGCCCCGCACTTGGCCGGCGGCTCGGCCTCGACGGGCTTTGGCACCTCGGGAGGCGTGCTGCACCGGATGAGCGCCCAGTTGACGCCCTCGAAGAAGGGGTGCTGCTTGATCTCGGCCGCGCCCCGCTTGACGCCGAGCCGCTGCTGCGGCTCCTTGACCAGCAGGCCCCTGACGAGGTCCCTGGCAGCGGAGCTCGCCGACGGCGAGTCCGGGAAGCGCAGCTGCTGGCCGACGACGTTGAAGAGCGTGGCGCGGTTGCCCGACCCCTTGAAGGGCGTCCTGCCGTAGAGCAGCTCGTGCAGGAAGACGCCCAAAGTCCACCAGTCGACGGCGCTGCCGTGGCCCTCGCCCTTGATGATCTCCGGGGCCAGGTACTCGTGCGTCCCCACGAACGACATCGACCGCGCCGCCGTCGGCTCCGCCACCAGCTCCGGCACGCCCTGCCCCGGCTCGGAACCCTGCCGCCGCCTCCTGCTCCTCTGGCCGAAGAGCCCGGGCATGAAGCACGCGGGCTGGACGCAGGCCGCGGAGGGCTCCATGCAGGCGGAGGGCCGCGCGCAGAAGGCGCCGCCTGCTCTCCTGGGGTCGGAGTCGCACGCCGGCGCCCTGACGAGCGTCGGCGACACCGCGCACTGCTGCAGCGACAGGTCGAAGTCGGAGAGCATGATGTGGCCGTCGTCGCGCACCAGCACGTTCTCCGGCTTGAGGTCCCGGTACACCACCCCCAGCATGTGCAGGTACTCCAGCGCCAGGAGCACCTCCGCAGCATAAAACCTGCCCAGCACACGCACTGATCACGTCAGCACTTCACCCGGAAGAGAGAATCCAGTGTGGCTTAAAGCTTAATGGCAATATGATCAGTTCTAGCAGCGGTAATTACTTTTAACAGACGATGGTGCTAGCACTGTAACTGTGAAGTGAAACAGAATTGAGCATGCTGGGTTGTTTGCCATGCTGCTCATGCCGTAACTGTACCGTATGCACCGATGTGTCCTGATCCGTGGAGATCGCAATGCAGTACCGTGTAAGAATCAGGGACCGTATGTCCATAAATACTGTACAGTTTTCAGCAGAGAAAGAAAATAATTACCCCACCGGGTACTGTACTCCACTCCTGGTTGTTGGCCTGGTGGCCGACTTTTCTCGTGTACCATTTCTTGAATTTATTTTCACAAAACCCCGATAAATATTATAAAAATAAAATAAAGTAAAGCAAACATGGAGTATTAGGGTTGTAAAACTACACCGAATTCCAAAATTAAAAGAGCACTAGAGAAGATGGATGTTTACCGGAACATGGATGATTACCTTGCCGCGTACTCGGAGAAGTGTTTCCGGGGCTGGCGCTGCCGCAGCGCGTGCAGGTCGCCGCCGGGGCAGAACTCCATGACCAGGCACGAGAAGCGGTCGGTCTCGAAGTGCGTGTACAGGGTGGGGAGGAACGGGTGATCCAGGAGCTGCAGGATCTCCCTCTCCGTCCGCGCCCTGCTCAGCTTCTTCCTGCTCGCCAGCGACGCCTTGTCCATCACCTTCATCGCGAAGTGGCACCTCGTCCCGCTCAGCTCCGACAGGTACACGCTGCCGATGTCGCCGCACCCGAGCCGCCTCAGCAGCCTGAAGTGGCTCATCCCCAGCGCGCCGCCCCGGGCACGGACGGCGAGGATCGCCCGCCACCGAGGGTCGTTCCCCTTGTGAGGCTTGCTGGCGGCTCCGGCGACGCTGCTCCAGCCGCTGTCGTCGCTGCCGTCGCTCGCTTGGCTCGCGCTGGTCTTTATGCTCTCCATTGAGCTGCCCCGGAAGCTGCCCTTTGCGCTGTCTTGCGTCCACCTCCCGGCGGTCACCACGGGTTCACTGGCAATGGATCCGCTTCTGCTTGTGCTTGTGAGGCTGTTCCTGATGCTTGTGGAAGCGACGGCACCGGCGCCGTCACTGCCGCTATGAGGACTGCCATTGCCACCGGGAGGGAGGGATGCACCCCAGGCGCGATCCTTCTCCGACGACGACTGAGTTGAGGGCACGGCCTCGCCAGGAGGCTCTGGAACAGGGGCACCGGGCACCTTCATTTCTTCAACCAAAGCAACCACATTGGGGTTCTTCACATCCGTGGCATGGACAGCGATGTCTTCCATGGACGGTCCTTTGCCCGACAGGCCTCGCAGCAAGCACCCCGGTGGCCCGGGCTTCTCCTCGTCAACCGAAACATACACGGTGCTCATAAGATCCACATCAATTGGCTCCGGCGGGTGGCTCGCCCCGGAGAACGAACTCCGGCCACCCTCATCCGACGATTCCTCGCCCCGGAACCGGAAGCTCTCCCCGCCTTCTGCCGACGGGTCCTTCTCATCCGGCTGCTCTGTGCCCTCCCCTTCCCTAGCTGCATCTATCACTACAGATGCTGGCAACTCTAAATAATTTGGCTGCTGAGCAGTGGCCACTGAAGGGCCCTCTGGCTCGGCAATCTTGTCAACCACCTCCATCAAACCATCACCAGCAATATGTGGTAGCCCCTGGGCGATTCTGTCCACCAAAGGAGGCAATTCTTCAAACAATCGACAGGATTACAACTCGGGATAATGTTTTTGCCTTGTAATTTTCTTGGCACCAAACAAGGCTCCAGGAGCTGGGAGGCCGCAGTTTCTCTGCACTTGAAATGGCTCCACCAAGATCCAGATTTCTCCACTCTGCTCCAGCAAGAGGGCAAATGCAGGAGCCCGGAGCAGTGGAGCACTCCTCCACTCTGCAGATAAACACACAGGAAGCAGCTTAGTGCAACAAATTGGACATGAATTTGTTTAGAGTACACCCCAAACCAACTACTAGGACTAAGTTTCTTCAACCCTGAGCATCCGGAAGTCCTTCCCCAAAGCAAGCAAGAACCCAAATTCTGACCACGCAATCTACAGCGGAACTAGGCACACTGGGGCATTTTCCAACATAAATGAAGGCAAGCAAAGAAACGGGACGCATGCAAACCAGGAGGGAAAAGGGGGAAAACACACCTGAAATAAACAACTAAAATGGAGATCCCGGGGCGGCTCGGCTTGAGCTCGGGTTCTTGTTTGGCTCTCCCCGCCACTCTCTGCTGCTAGTCCCGAGCCGCGTCGCGTGATTCGAGGAGAGCAACGAAAAACTGGAAAGGGTGGATGCGTCGAAGTGGCACGGAAAACGGAAAACTGCAACTGCAATCACTCCATCAGTCCAACAATAACCGGCTATAGCCTTGCTATCACTGATTTGGAGGACCACCGTTATTTGACATAGACGCTATTTAAAACAATGCATGTGTATGAAATTGAACGTGAAGGATATCCTTTTTACCATTAATTCAGTACAAATACATAGTTCAAAAAAGTGCTATTAGGCGCTCGCCTAGACGTGCTTAAGGGCTGAGCGTTGGCATAACGCCTTGCTTTTTTTTTTTGACTGGGAACTGTAGGGTAAAACCCCCACAACATATCAAAAGCTTTATTAAAAGGAGTACACAAATATAAAGGGAGGATTACAAGGGGTAATCAAACTAACCTAAAGAGGAAAGAAACAGAAACAAAAGATTACAAAACAAGGGCCTCAAGGAGGCAGAAAAGAAACCCATCTCACGAGCTCATCCTTGTAGGCAGCTTTCACTCTATATTGCATCAAACTGATATCATGAATGAAAGCACATCTCCATTCATTAAACCTAGCTCTCTCATGTCTGAAGTCTTTAGCATTCCTGATGATCCATATATTCTAGCATGCAATAAAAACCACTTCCATGAAAAAGGGCTTCCCAAAGCTTCTTCTAGCATTGATAACCAAATCAGCCATGGAGTCACCAGATGACCAATCAACTTGCAAATAATTCCATACTCTGATACTGAAGTTGCAATTGAAAAACAAATGATCTCTGGTTTCCCTAGCCTGTAAAGGGCAAAGAACGCAATTTACCCCATCATCCAGATGCCATTGCCTCCTCTCCACCATGTCCTTTGTGTTTAATCTGTCCATAATGAGCATCCAAGCAAAAACCTTGATTTTCATTGTACAAGAGGACTTCCAAATCCAAGAGGTCAAAGGGTTAAAGGACTCTGATGCAAAAGTATGGGAGTAAAACATCTTTGGTTTATATCCCTTGGAAGTGCCATGCCAAAGCCAGACATCCTTGGACCCAGGTGCTCTATTGTGGCCTTCCATCATAGACTGTAGAATGGTAAGCTCATCAAAAGCTTGGGCAGACAAAGAAAGATGGAAGTGCTCGAACATGTCTTGTGAGTCAAAGAACTCTTTAACAGTGATCCAAGGGTCCTTAGCATATGAAAAGAGCCTGCGGAATCTGTATTGAAGAGTAGAAACCTGTTAATCAAGCTGCCAGTTGTCTGACCACATGAGGGCAGTGTCTCCCTCATTTATCTGCACCCAAGAGCACTCTCTGAAGCTTTGCATGATCTTACATATATCTTTCCACCAGAAAGAGCCACAATCAGAAGTTCCCTGGGACACCCTGCCATGATAGTAAGAGCCCCAGATTAAAGACACCCAGGGAAGATCCTTCTTATTGAGAAAGTTATTTGCATGTTTGAGCAGAAGAGCTACATTCTGAACACCAAGGCTAAGAATACCAAGACCTTCCTTGTTTTTTGGCCTGCAAATAAGATCCCAAGCATCAAGGGAAGGAGCAGGCTCACCCCTATGTTTCCTCCAGAGGCATTGCCTCTGAATTCTTTCCAATTGTTTCTAAATTCCAGCAGGAACAACCAAACTGCAAAGGAAAAAAATGGGCATAAAAGACAAGGCAGAGTTCAAAAACTGCAATCTTTCTCCTTGATTTAAAAAAGAGGAGCTAGCTGTCATTCTTCTCTCCATCCAGTCCACTAATGGCATAAAATCAACCATTCTTGGCCTTGTAGTTCCCACAGGCAGCCCAAGATAAGTAAAGGGCATTTTTTCCAATCTGACACCAAAAAGCAGCAGCTAATTCAGCCATCAGAGCAGAGTCCACATTGATTGGTATAATAAAGGATTTGTGATAGTTCACATCAAGACCAGTGGACACAGAGAAAACCTGCAGCATGTCCTTCAGAGCAACAAGTTGATCCTTGTCAGCAGGCAAAATAATCAGTGTGTCATCAGCATACTGAATCACACGGTAGTCTTGGTCATGACAATGTATGGGTAGGTGAAGGATGCCTCTTCTAAACATGTCATTAATGACAGTCTGCAAAATATCAGCAACTAGGACAAAAATAAGGGGGGAGACAGGATCCCCCTGTCTAACTCCCTTTTTGCAGATGAACTTCCTACCAGGAACTCCATTAAGCAAAACAGATGAGGTACCTGTGGACAATAGCTGCTTCATCCAAAGAATCCACTTCTCATTGAAACCCTTATATCTCAAAATTTGAACTATAGCCTCATGCTCTAGGGAATCAAAAGCCTTCTCAAAATCCAGTTTAAGTATTACAATTGGTCTCTTAGACTGATGAAACTGGTGCAAATACTCAAAAGTCCATCCAATGCAGTCCTGAATTGTTCTGCTTTTTATGAAACCATACCGGTTCTTGTGAACACACTGCATAATCACCTCTTGAAACCTATTAACTGCCATCTTAGATAGAAATTTAAGACCCATTCCAGTTAAGGAGATAGGTCTAAAATCTCCCACCTCTTCAGGTGAGAGTTTTTTAGGCACCAGAGTGATATATGAGTCATTAATATTTTCCAGCTTAGCAGAGCCATCAAAGAAAGCCTGGGCCAGCTCATAAAAATCCTTAGAAATTATGTGCCAGCACTTCTTAAAGAACAAACAATTAAACCCATCAGGACCTAGGGCTTTATCCATAGGCATATGCTTGACAACATTATCCATTTCCTCCTTCTCAAAAGGCTTAGTTAGGATATCTAAACCCTCCACTGGAGTAATGATGGAGGAGAGGTCAAAACCCATGACAATTCCCCTGGAAGAACCCATTCTGTTTTTAAAACAATTCCAGATAATACCCTCCATTTGTGAATGGTCAGTGACCACAGTCCCAGCAGACAACTTTAAACTGGCAATGGAATTCCTTCTGTGTCTCTCAGTAGCCATAGCATGAAAAAACTTTGTATTCTCACCACCCACTTTAATGTAACTGATAGTACATCTTTTCTTCTAATAAAGAAATTGGAGGTGAAGCAACCTCTCCACATGGACCTTAACCACTTTTCTGAAATTGGATTCATGTCTATAGAGTGGGCTGTATTCCTCAAGCTCATCCAAGAGCAGAATAACATTATTACATTTACAGACCAGGGTTTTCAGTTTGGAAATGTTCTTTTGCCACCTCTTAAGACACATTCTCAAGGACTTAAATTTATCAGCTATCCTAGCAGTGATATGTCCCTTCCCGGATTGTTTTTGCCATGCAGAATCAACACAATCCATAAAACCATCTAACTGAAGCCAATAATTCTCGAACCTAAAGAGGTTAGACTTGGGAATGGAAGTTTTAATTGTAACCACACAAGGCACATGATCAGAAGCAGTATTGGCAAGAGGTAACACCTTAGTCATAGGATAGTCATATATCCAATCAACAGAGGTGAAAAACCAGTCCAGCTGCTCAAGAAGGGGAATATCCTGCATGTTTGACCAAGTGTAAGATCTACCTTTGATAGGTAACTCCAAAAGGCCCAAGTGCCCAATTATTTCATTGAAGATGAACATGCCATTCAACTCACCATCAGGTAAGTTTCTATTATCCAAGGATCTCAAAAAATTAAAATCCCCTAGCAGCAACCAATTTTCATCCACAGGAATATTCATGTGATACAACCAGTTGACAAAAGTATCCCTGGCTTCCCCCTGGCAAGGGCCATAAACAGCCACTAAAGTCCATCTCTCATTGTTTTTCCTGGAAACAAACTCAATCACCACTGCAAATTGCTAGACTTCCAATAAAGTCCCATCAAAGACAGAGGAGTTCCAAACAACAAGAATTCCACCAGAGGCCCCCAAAGAAGGTGAGAAGGCAAAACTGCCAAATCTCTTAGGACAGAAACTTTTAATTGCTCTGGAATCAAATGAGGTGCATTTAGTTTCCTGTAAGCAAGCAATAGCACAGTGACTTTCATCAATTTTTTGTCGAACAACTCTTTGTCTATTCTCAGAATTTAAACCCCTGACATTCCAGCACAAAACATTCCAGCTTCTACATTAGGTACTCATTAATAAAGATCTTTAACAGGTCCACAAACCATATGACACACAATGCCACATGTCCAAAATGCACAGATAAGTCTGAACCAACATTATTACATTGCATAGAGCTAGAATATAAAAACCAAAAGTAGAGAGAAAATTTAGGGGCTTGCAAAACCCAGCATAAGATAAGCACACTATGCATGAGTGGCAACATTTGCAGCATCAGCCGGATCCACCATAAGTGCATCCACAGTGAGAAGCGTTGCATCAATTTCTAGCTCCTTCCCAATTGCCTGCAGGTGACTTATGGGAGTAGGTGGAGGAACATCTGCATGTGCGGGGTCATCAGGCATCTCAGCAGAGAGAAGCTTGGCCTTGGGCTTCTTCCTCTTGGGATGTAAAACAAGCTCATGGAAAGTGGGCTTAAACCCATCACGCTGGGCCGAGCTTCTGGTGCATCTTTGAACTGAGGTTTCAACGAGAGACGTTGGCGCCAGAGTCTTGCGGGGCCTCCCTGGTTTTGCACTCACAGAGGGAGAAGGGATAGCATCGTGTGCAGCCCTCTCAACATCATCAACAAACAGAGCTCGAGCAACAGGTCGAGCAGGTTCCTGCTCCTTCCATGTCAACAGAGGAAGATCATCTTGCCGGAAAGCAAAGTCCCAGTTCCTCTTTGATAAAATTACAGGAGACAGAGGCCGAGTCAGCAAGGGTTTTGGAACCTCAAACACAACAGGTGCATTCAGTAGATTTTCAAAAGAACGCCTTCGAATCATATCAGGGGGCAGAGGCGGCCCAAGCGGAACCGCAACGTGGAACCAATACTTCGACCTTAATCACAGGAGGTTGATAGACCACAATTGCCCAGTTGCTAACATCCACCAGATCCTGTTCTACCTCCATCGGATCATCTTGGTTTGCAGGTTCAGCCTCCTCAATAAGAATGACAGGAGAAGGAGGCACCTGTTGCTGCACATCAGAGTTGGCTGAGCAGAGAGGTTAAACACCACGGATTTTTGATCTTGGACAGCTGGTTGGTCGGCAGGCTCATTCCAGTTGCCCCAATTGTCATCTTCCACTTCATTATGTGCAGGTTCAGGCGGAGGGGGCGGCACATCATTCCAGCCCAGAGCTGGGTATGGAGGCAAAATAAATGGTGGCATCTCCGGGAAGGGCACACCAGGAACTGGATGAGGATTGCCATTGATGGGCATCCAATCCTCATTCTGAGGCATTTGCTCTGCAAAATTAGCACCAAGAATATAAACGGGTGCCGTCCAAGACACCCTGGCCCCTCCCCAAGATACAAAATCCATAAACACCACATCCCTTGGCACAAGTATATCTTCTGGAAAGGAAGCAAACACTAAAGTCCGAACAAGGTATGGGTCCTCACTAATCCAATGATGAAATTTCCCAAAGGTGTTGACTACTGCCTTTATACATTCAGTGTTGCGGAGATCAAGCGGAATCCCCAAGAACATGAGCAATCCCTAACAGAAACCCTGTGCACCCCGGAAAGATTCGCCCTCATCATGCTTCATGAAATGAACAAAACGATCATTGCCAAGGGGCTGGGGTGGCAACTGCAGAAGCGAGAATCTGACTGCTGCATCTCGAAGCTAAAAAAGACCGACCGATCGAATCCAAGGCTGAGCAGACCTCACCAAAACCCCATGAGCTTGAAGCCATTGAACAACTTCCTCTCTAGCAGCACCAATTTGATCAAGAGGAGGGATGGGCATTACCTCAGCTAACATGAACTCCTCGTGGCGGCGCACAATTGGGGTATGTGGCGTCACAAAGGTCCGAGGCACACGAGCATCTCCGCCATCTACAATGTGATGGTCCGCTGACACATACAGCAAGGGGTCGAGGTGGAAGTTGGCCATTGAAGCAGAGCACCCAGGGCTCGCCGCAGACGGCGAGCACTCCGGCCGAGGAGGGGTTTTAGGCGGCGCGGTTGAAGGTGTCTTGGGACCGGGGCTGATGGAACTAGACGACGGAGTAAATGTGGAAGTGCAAGGGAGGTCCAAGTTTGGTAAAAGCTGTGCCAGAGAGATATTCTCGGTAGGAGCTGAGCGATCCTCAGAAGTTGCAACGTTACTGGGTTTTGGTTGCCATACCAGCCCCAGAATCCGTGCAAACCTGTTGCAATCTTTTTTACCATGCCCCACCCGCAGACAAGAATTACACCGAAGCTTGGACGTGCATGCAGTAGCAAAATGGCCCTTTCTCAAGCACTTTTGACACGTAAAAATTTCCTCAACCATACCCGAAACCAAATTGTCAAAATCTTCCTTTGCTTGCTGAGATGAAGGAATAACAGAGGGCCCAATAGAGTTCACCGGCTCAACCTGGACCGTGGCACGTGCAGTTGACGGCCCAACATGGGTCGACACGTCCATATTCGAAGAACCAACATTCCCGTCCAAGATAGATGGCGTTCGATCCTCCGTTGGAAGCAGATCCCGAACCATGCCAAACGATATGGAAGGCCTCGACGACGTCCACCGGAGTTCAACCGGTGGTGTGGGATGAATGACCACCCTCTCATGCACAGGAAGCGTGTACCCCGCATCTTCAACAGTTTGAATGCAATTTTGTGTGGCCGGATAACGATAACCACGACAAGCAGGTTAATTCTGAAATACTGAAAAAGAAAGCTTCTTGGCAGTGGCATGAGAAGATCTTACCGAAGACTTTGATGGCTTGGAGTGCATAGCCAACAAACCAAGGGCAGCACGACGTTTAGAAGGACTAACAATGATCCACTCAGCATCACATTCCAATTTCCAAAGTTTGAACTCACGGCCCCAATTTGGGCCACCATTCCCCCAAAGATGAAAAAAAACATTTAAAATGATCACAAGAGAAAGATCGAAGCTCGAGTATGATCATAGCTACGGCCTTGCAAGACACTCGAAAGCCAAAAACCTTATCCTTAATCAAGAAAACCATAAACTCAATGGCCAAACCTCCAATGGCCGCCTCAAGCACCGCTGCCATAGAATCTTCATCCAAACGAAAATCATGGTGACCAAAAGAGACTACCATGGTGAAGAAGCCCATGTCATCAATGGGGTGCACCGAAAAGCCCGTAGATTGAAAAACCTTATCCGCAAAAGCCAAACCCTTGGAGAAGTCCAAGCCAAGGGTGGATCCATCAACAGAACCCATGGAAGATGGGTATGGGAGTGTAGATCTCATAATGCCAGAGAGATCTATTGGAGAGGAACGAAAAGTTGGTGGCTAGGGGAGGAGATCACCGGAGGCGTTTCAAAAAGCGGCCGACGATGTTTTCTGGAGAGGAATCACGTCTCCCAGGTGAGAAACCAATCTCCCCAGTGAGGATTTGACCTCTCCGATCCTTGTTGGCGAGGATTCAACCACTCTGATGACAAATTGATTGATTCCAGTGAGCGATTGAGCTTCTCCGACAAGGGATTGAGCTTCTCCAACGAGATATTGAGGTAGGGACAAAGGAAAAAGGAGAGAGGCGGCATCATGCAGAAGGGAGAGAGGCGATGTGAATAGGAAACCTAGGTTCTGTGTAAACTCTGCACATATGAGAGCTTTAGTGGGAAAATAGGAAGACGGGCCTATGGTTTAATGGGCTAGGCCAACCCATCTAGTTTATTTCTTCATGCTACAGTTCTAACGCCTAATTGCGCCTAAGCTAGAAAAATGCAAGTAGGTGGCCAAGCGCATAATTAACGCCTAGCACTTTCTTAAACTTCGCAAAAATATGAGTTATATATCATAAAATTATACCATTGAATTTTTTATTTTAAACATGAATCTTTTTTTTTGTAGGGTGAAAAGGAGTTTTATTGCAAAATTATAGAGTTACAGTGCAGAGGCAAGAATTCCTGCATACATGAAGGCCCTTTGTGTAGCCAAACATCAATGCTACATTCAGTACGACTATACCTCGCTAAACAACCTACCACTTTATTCTGAGAATGATGAAGCTTTTGCAGAATAAACTCCCGAATTTCTTGTAAGGCTAGAATCTCCAATGCCATATGTCCATATGGAGACCGGACTAGGGACCCATCACTGAAGATAGTTAGGGCCGTGGACGAGTCCGACTGCATAATGACCAGAAGTTCCGTGTGTTGTAGGGCTAGCGCCATGCCCTACATCATAGCATGAATCTCTGCTTCTAACGAATCATTGTAGTCAAACGAATACCTATAACTTGCAAAGTTCCCATCATGTTTCCAAAGTATCGCCCATGCAGTGCCGTCAAGACTTGAGAAAGCGCCATCTACCAAAAGCGCCACCTTGTCCATTGGCGGGGGTGTCCATGTAAGAGGAGTATCTATCGACACAGGTCTCGACATCTGAACTTCAACAACCAGGGGCACTTTTCCTTTGAGCATCTCCTCCGTTGAAAACCTACGGGCATGATCAAGGGACTGCCAATAGCTCCATAGGAATTCCACAAAAATAGTAACATGAGGAACTTCCTTTCCATGCATAGTATCATTCCTTAGTTGCCATATTACCTAAATAAGGAGTACCATGTTGTGTACATCTTGCTGGCATCCATCAAGAACATAAAGAAGCCAACCCTGGCTAGTATCCCGCAACGACTATCTGGCCGAAAGTGACCAAACCAGACGCATACAATCCCATAGCTGGGCTGCATGATCACAATTAACTAGAGCACGAAATGATGATTCAATATGCACACCACACATGGGACTCGACACCCTCGTTGCAAATGACGATTCAATTTTTCTTTTGGTGTTGCTAATGCTTCAGAGCACACCTTCCATGCGTGAATTTTCATTTTTATGGACTCTTTGCTTGCCAAATCAAATCCCACAACCTCGTCGATCCATTCGGGTTGGAACTAGAAGCACCATCTCCAAACTATATTTCATGGCCAACCATGATGAGACGATAAGCACTTCAAACAATAAATACCCCCGTTTGCTCAGGTTGCATTGCTATAAAATCCTCTCTTTGCCTTGGAGATGTACGGATCTTCCAAATTTCTTCCACATCTATTGGCCAGAAATAATAAGCTAATAACTGGGATTTCCACGCACCATGTTCATCAAGAAAATCAGAAACATGATAAAGCCCGCAATTACCTTTAGGTGTGATCGGTCTGAGTGACGGGCCCTTAGGGATCCATGGACCCCTCCTTGTTCTCACAGATTCTCCATTCTCCACACACCAGACCACCCTCTTCTTCAATAATTCTAGGCCATACTCAACACCTTTCCACACAGCAGATGAATTCCCAGTAAAATACGTGTCCAAAATATTACTATTAGGCTAGTATTTCGTACGTTGTAATCGTGCACACAAGCTCTGTGGAGCATCTATAAGTCTCCATGCTTGCTTAGCCAACAAAGCCTGGTTCACGCACGCTTATCATGAAAACAGATACCCCCTTTAGTTTTTGGGAGTACCATTTTGTTCCAACTTAACCAAGCCATCTTTATCTTACATGTCTCCACTCCCCACCAGCATTGCCGCATCATGCGCGTAATATCATCCCACACCGATGTAGGCAATCGAAACACGCTCATGCCATATGTGGGAACTGCTTGAGCATCTACTTTTACCATAATTTCCTTATTACCAACTGACATGTACTGCTTGCTCCAATCCACAAGCCTTCTACTAAGACTGGCCTGCAGAGTTTCAAACATACCCTTGTTCATTCTTCCATCTGGAACTGGTGATCCCAAGTACTTTGGATCAAGCACTAGCTGATATATATCTAAAGGTCCTTTTACATCATCCACCACCGCACGAGGACAATTGCCAGAAAAAAAGACGGAGCACTTTGAGGGGTTAATAAGTTGCCCTGTCGATGCCAAGTAAGTGCTCAAAAAACCTTTAACCACCTCTGCCTGTTGCTGTGAGGCTTCAAAGAATAAAAGAGAATTGTCCGCAAATAATAAGTGTGTGATAGTCGATGCACGCCGACATATTGTCACACCCCTAAATCCTTCCTCTTCCACATATCACCAAGGCAGAAAGCACGTCATCAACTAATAAAAATAATAAGGGCGATAATGAATCACCTTGTCAAAGACCTTCGTAGGAGAAAAGGAATCCAATAATTTCTCATTAAATTTCATTGAGTATTTCACCGAATGCACGCACGCCATAATAAGTGAAATCTACTTTGCCGAAAAGCCCCACTTTGCTAGGGCCCCTTCTAGAAAATCCCAAGCCACACGATCATAGGCATTTGATAGGTCCAACTTGTGCGCACAAAGTGGTGCACCCCTCTTGATAGCTTGAATATGGTGAATGCACCCAAAAGAAATTATCAAATTGTCTGAAACAAGTCTCCCTGGAATAAAAGAACTTTGTTTTTTAGATTAAATCAGTTAAATGAGGCCTTAGACGACTCACCAAGCATTTGGACACGATCTTGTAGAACACATTACATAAACTAATGGGTATGAAATCCTTCAACTCCTTGGGGTATTACACCATAGGAAATTAAACGATAACAATATCATTCACCCCACCTGGCATATAACCCGTATAAAAAAAGTTTAACACAACCACAATAATTCTTCCTTTAACACAACCAAATTTTGCTGATAGAACCGAGCAGGCAAGCCATCCACTCCTTGTGCCTTGATTGGCCCATCTAAAACAAGGCATTAGACACTTCTTTCTCAAAGAAAGGTGCACAAAAGTGAATCATTCATGACATATATTACCTTAGGATTAATAAAATCAAGAACCACACCATGAGATATAGTGGGGTCCTTTGTATACACCTCTTGGAAATATGAGTTGCCATCCTCTCCTCTCAGTAGGTGTAGAGCACCATGTCCCATCTTGCTTCCTCAATATCTGAATAAACTTCCTCCTAGCCCTCAACACCGCTCTTCGATGTAGATATTTTGTAGCCTTTATCCTTCTTTCAACCATGTGACACGATCTTGGTAACCAAAGTATCTCCTCTCTATACAATAGTTCATCTAGTTGATTCATTCCCTCTCTGATTCTAAGCCGGTCCACACTATGCATTTGTAGTGATTCTAACTCAGACCGAAGTTTTTTAGTGTCAGAAAGAATGTTGCCAAAGTTCTTCACACTCCATCTTTCCAACTGTTGCATCAGATCCTTCAATGAAACATACACTAAACCAAGGACACCTGCCGGTTGTCCCCTATGGCATGCCTCCAGGATGATCGTTGGGAGGGCGGGATCCTGCTCCCACATAATTTCAAAACTTGACGACCAATGATTCTTTACACGTCCTTCCTTGGCTATGAGTTGCACCACCACAGGGCTGTGGTCAAAACATGACGTCACCAAGTGTAACACCTGCGTAGCCAGGAATAGACCCCTCTGATGCTGTTGGGGAACGTAGTAATTTCAAAAAGAAAATCCTACGCACATGCAAGATCATGGTGATGCATAGCAACGAGAGGGGAGTGTTGTCCATGTACCCTCGTAGACCGAAAGCGGAAGTGTTAGCACAACACGGTTGATGTAGTCGTATGTCTTCACGATCCAACCGATCAAGTACCGAACGCACGGCACCTCCGAGTTCAGCACACGTTCAGCTCGATGACGTCCCACGGACTCCGATCCAGCAGAGCTTTGCAGGAGAGTTCTGTCAGCACGACGGCATGATGATGGTGTTGATGATGCTACCGACGCAGGGCTTTGCCTAAGCACCGCTACGATATTACCGAGGTGGAATATGGTGGAGGGGGGCACCGCACACGGCTAAGAGATCAAGAGATCAATTGTTGTGTTCTAGGGTGCCCCCTACCCCCGTATATAAAGGAGCAAGGGGGGAGGCGTCCGACCAAGGAGGAGGGTGCGCCAAGGGGGGATTCCTACTCCCACCGGGAGTAGGACTCCTTCTTTCCTTGTTGGAGTAGGAGAGAAGGAAAGAGGGGGAGAGGGAGAAGGAAAAGGGGGCTGCACCCCTTGTCCAATTCGGACCAGAGGGGGGGGGCGGGGCGCCTCCTTCCTTTTGGTCTCTCCTCTATTCCCGCATGGCCCAACAAGGCCCATATACTCCCCGGCGAATTACCGTAACTCTCCGGTACTCCGAAAAATACCGGAATCACTCGGAACCTTTCCGATGTCCGAATATAGTCGTCCAATATATCGATCTTTACATCTCGACCATTTCGAGACTCCTCGTCATGTCCCCGATCTCATCCGGGACTCCGAACTACCTTCGGTACATCAAAATACATAACTCATAATATAAATCGTCACCGAACTTTAAGCGTGCGGATCCTACGGGTTCGAGAACTATGTAGACATGACCGAGACACGTCTCCGGTCAATAACCAATAGCGGAACCTGGATGCTCATATTGGCTCCCACATATTCTACGAAGATCTTTATCGGTCAAACCGCATAACAACATACGTTATTCCTTTTGTCATCGGTATGTTACTTGCCCGAGATTCGATCGTCGGTATCTCAATACCTAGTTCAATCTTGTTACCGGCAAGTCTCTTTACTTGTTATGTAATGCATCATCCCGCAACTAACTCATTAGTCACATTGCTTGCAAGGCTTATAGTGATGTGCATTACCGAGAGGGCCCCGAGATACCTCTCCGACAATCGAAGTGACAAATCCTAATCTCGAAATACGCCAACTAAACAAGTACCTTCAGAGACACCTGTAGAGCTCCTTTATAATCACCAGTTATGTTGCGACGTTTGGTAGCACACAAAGTGTTCCTTCGGTAAACGTGAGTTGCATAATCTCATAGTCATAGGAACATGTATAAGTCATGAAGAAAGCAATAGCAACATACTAAACGATCAAGTGCTAAGCTAACGGAATGGGTCAAGTCAATCATATAATTCTCCTAATGATGTGATCCCGTTAATAAAATGACAACTCATGTCTATGGCTAGGAAACTAAACCATCTTTGATTCGCGAGCTAGTCAAGTAGAGGCATACTAGTGACACTATGTTTGTCTATGTATTCACACATGTATTATGTTTCCAGTTAATACAATTCTAGCATGAATAATAAACATTTATCATGAAATAAGGAAATAAATAATAACTTTATTATTGCCTCTAGGGCATATTTCCTTCAGTCTCCCACTTGCACTAGAGTTAATAATCTAGTTCACATCACCATGTGATTTAACACCAATATTCACATCTGTATGTGATTAACACCCATAGTTCACATTGTCATGTGACCAACACCCAAAGGGTTTACTAGAGTCAATAATCTAGTTCACATCAATATGTGATTAACACCCAAAGAGTACTAAGGTATGATCATGTTTTGCTCGTGAGAGAAGTTTAGTCAACGGGTCTGTCACATTCAGAGCCGTATGTATTTTGCAAATATTCTATGTCTACAATGCTCTGCACGAAGCTACTCTAGCTAATTGCTCCCACTTTCAATATGTATCCAGATTGACACTTAGAGTCATCTGGATCAGTGTAAAAGCTTGCACCGATGTAACTCTTTACGACGGGCTCTTTTACCACCTCCATAATCGAGAAATATTTCCTTAGTCCTCACTAAGGATATTCTTGACCGCTGTCCAGTGATCTACTCTTAGATCAAATTCTACACAACATAGCATACTTTATAGAACCTATGACTGAGGCATAGGGAATGACTTTTCATTCTATTTCTATTTTCTGCCATGGTCGGGTTTTGAGTCTTACTCAACTTTACACCTTGTAATACAAACAAGAATTCCTTCTTTGACTGATCCATTTTGAACTATTTCAAAACTTGCCAAGGTATATACTCATTGAAAAATCTTATCAAGCGTCTTGATCTATCTTATAGATCTTGATGCCCAATATGTAAGCAACTTCACCGAGGTCTTTCATTGAAAAACTTTTATTCAAGTATCCTTTTATGTTATCCAGAAATTCTATATCATTTCCAATCAACAATATGCCGTCTACATATAATATCAGAAATGCTACAGAGCTCCCACTCACTTTCTTGTAAATACAGGCTTCTTCAAAAGTCTGTATAAAACCATATGCTTTGATCACACTATCAAAGCATTTATTCCAACTCCGAGAGGCTTGCACCAGTTCATAAATGGATCGCTGGAGCTTGCACACTTTGTTAGCACCTTTTGGATCGACAAAACCTTCTGGTTGCATCATATACAACTCTTCTTCAAGAAATCCATTCAGGAATGCAGTTTCGACATCCATTTGCCATATTTCATAATCATAAAATGCCGCAATTGCTAACATGATTCGGACAGACTTAAGCATCGCTACGGGTGAGAAAGTCTCATCGTAGTCGACCCCTTGAACTTGTCAAAAACCTTTCGCAACAAGTTGAGCTTTGTAGACAGTAACATTACCATCAGCGTCAGTCTTTTTCTTGAAAATCCATTTATTCTCGATCGCTTGCCGATCATCGGGCAAGTCAACCAAAGTTCGTTCTCATACATGGATCCCATCTCAGATTTCATGGCCTCAAGCCATTTTGCGGAATCTGGGCTCATCATCGCTTCCTCATAGCTCGTAGGTTCGTGCTATGTCTTGAGCTTGCGTTGGTTTTCCTCAAAGAGGAGAGGGTGATGCAGCAATAGTAGGTAAGTATTTCCCTCAGTTTTTGAGAACCGAGGTATCAATCCAGTAGGAGGCTCCTCAAAAGTCCCACACACCTACACAAACAAACTGAGAACTCGCAACCAACGCGATAAAGGGGTTGTCAATCCCTTCACGGCCACTTGCGAAAGTGAGATCTAATAAAGATAGTATGATAAGATAAATATATTTTTGGTATTTTATAATATAGATGCAAAAAGTAAAGATGCAAATAAAAGTAGATTGGAAGCAAATATGATAAGAGATATACCCGGGGACCATAGGTTTCACTAGTGGCTTCTCTCAAGATAGCATAAGTATTACGGTGGGTGAACAAATTACTGTCGAGCAATTGATAGAAAGGCGAATAGTTATGAGATTATCTAGGCATGATCATGTATATAGGCATCACGTCCATAACAAGTAGACCGACTCCTGCCTGCATCTACTACTATTACTCCACACATCGACCGACTCCTGCCTGCATCTAGAGTATTAAGTTCATAAGAACAGAGTAACGCATTAAGCAAGATGACATGATGTAGAGGGATAAACTCAAGCAATATGATATAAACCCCATCTTGTTATCCTCGATGGCAACAATACAATACGTGCCTTGCAACCCTTTCTGTCACTGGGTAAGGACACAACAAGATTGAACCCAAAGCTAAGCACTTCTCCCATGTTAAGAAAGATCAATCTAGTAGGCCAAACTGTCGTGGAATTAACACGTCAGATGTCCTCATTGAAGGACTTAGTTGTAGAGCCATCACGACGGGTTAGCTTGAAGGGGTTAAACCGGAAAAGGGACACGGGAGTTTTATACTAGTTCGGCCCCTTCGATGAAGGTAAAAGCCTACATCTAGTTGTGACGGCATTGATTGAGTTTCGATGACCAGGGAGCAAATACGCTTTGCCTGGGTCTCGAGTTGTCGTTTTTTGGGTCCCTGAACCGCCACCGGGTCGTCCCTTTATATACATTGGTTGACGCCCGGCTGGTCTACAGAGTCCCGAGGCCGACTCATACAAGTGTCCGGCTCGGTCTCTCCTTTCCTAACTTACAATACAAGTTACATAACCATGGCGGTTTATTACTATGTGCCCTAATCCACCTTTGGGCTCTGGGCCCCTAAGCTTCATTAATAAAGCGCCATCTTCTGGGTCTTCGTGGGCTTTAGTGAAGTTGAGGGTGAACCGGCCCCTCCTGGGCGGTTTACCCTTAGTAGTTATATCCCCAACATTAGGCCCCAGTTCGATTTGAACCTGTTCATATCAATCTTCAATACTTAAAAGAAATTCTGTGAGCATCTCCTTGTATTCCTGTAAACCGCCATGATGTCTTCTCGTGTAAACTTTGTTAAACCGCCGTGACGTCATCCTCTAGACACAGCTACGGACCATCATGACATCATCTCTGTATAAAAAGATTAAAAATATTCCCTTCATTAATGGTATCCCGAAAATTGAGGTGACAGGCGCGCCCTCTTTCCCGCTTCAGGCTCCTCGATTCTTGCGCCTGCCACTTATCCCTTTCTCCTTATAAATAAAGCCGACGGGGCTTTCCATTATTTCCCCTTGCCTCTTCTTCTTCCTCTCGCGAACTCCTACCGCTCGAGCTCCACCGCCGCCACAGAGCGCACCGTCGTCTTCGTCTCCGGCTGCTACATCACCCTGAACCAAATCAGAGTTTCGTGGCATCCCTCCGCAGTAGATCTGTACTGGTAAGTTTTCCTTTTCCTGCATCTTTAGATCTGTGCTAGGGTTAACGAGTTCATCCGTGTTCATAAGTGTTCATCCCAGTTCTTTGTATTTTGCTTCTGCCATAGTTTCTTTGATCCAATCAGTAGCGTAGATCTCATGCGGTAGTTGCTCCGAGTCCATTTTCAGTACTAGTAGATCTTCCTTCTTTGTATAGAATCCTCAGTAGAATGTAGGACCTTCTCTGCTCTGCTTAACGCCATTATAGATCGAAGAAAATTTTCTTTATCGAAGCATGGTAGATCCAATTTTATTCCATCATTGTGTGAAACCTGTTTCTATCAACACTTAGCAGATTTTCATCTCTGGTTCCTCCACCTAAGGGCGGTTTAAATCTTTAGTAGTTGGTAATCCGTCGTATATCATTAGTCCCCACTTTAAACCGCCATCTTGATATGAATAGCAATTTCTGGTATATCTCACACATATGACTTGATCAAATCTCCCGGTTTAACACCAACTAATACTTCTTGAACCGTCAATCGTAAACCGGCCTCCATTTTACCTTTATAGTTTGCTGTCCAAGATGACCAAGCAATTCGCCGCTTGCAACTGGGTTCCGTCCCGGATTACAGAAATGCAAATCAATGGCTACATTGTAACCGGCGCTTTAGCCTCGAAAAATGTCCTTCACTGGCGAGTTCCTGGCCCTGAGTGCCCTCCTGAGCCTCAAGATGGAGAGGTCATTGTTTTTATGCAGCACCTAGACCGGGGCTTCAGCCCTCCCGGATCAAATTTTTTCCGGGATGTCCTTGCTAGATTTCAACTCCATCCGCAAGATATTGGACCAAATTCCATATCAAATATATGCAACTTTCAAGTATTTTGTGAAGTTTACCTTCAAGAGGAACCATCAGTGGAGATCTTCTAGGACTTTTTCCATCTAAACCACCGAACGGAGTTTTCTGATGGCCCTAATACGGAACTTAGCGGGGTATCAATCCAGAAGAGGAAGGAAGTCGATTTCCCACATGCATCACACCATAGTCACCCCAAAGACTGGAACCAGACTTGGTTTTATTGTCAGAACACTGCCCCTGCTGGAGAAAATCCCTTGCCGAGTTACCGCCCTCACCGGCTTAGCAATGGCCACCCTTTACCTTGGCGATTAACTGCCAAAGAACGACAAACTTATGCACCTCAAATCGCCAAGCTCCGGGCTCTCTTGGCCAACGGTTTGACTGGTGTTGATCTCGTTCGCTGTTGGGTTAAATGGCACATCCTGCCCTTTAGTCGCCGCTCCGGATTAATGCATGAGTATACCGGCGACGCCAAGGACCCTCAACGGTTTAATGAGATTGAAATGACTGATGATGAAGTCACCGAATCGGTGAATAAGATGTTAGACGAACCAATATCCGCATGCAGCCAAACCAGGCTGGCCCCCTTCTACACCGCTAACAAACCACCAGCGGTAAAGATTTTAACTTTTTGCTTTCTTGATCCGCCTCCGCTTTAACTTTGTTCTAATAAATTTTAACTTTTACAGGCCAATAGTTCCTTCTGGAAGAGGAAGGCTTCAGATAAACCAGCAAGGGCTCCTCGTCCCAAGAGCAAGGTTGTCAAGAGAGCAGCCAAGAAGAAGACCGGTGAAGCTGCTGATCCGCCCGAAGACGTTGAAGATTCGGATCAAGAGGTAGAACTTGACTCCCTTGGCTCCTTTTTCATAGATCTTATTAACAATGACTATTATCAGGATGATGCGGAGGTCAGCCGTATGGACCATGTTGAGGTAATCTCTCTTTCCTCCGATTCAGATCTCGTGTCGATTCAAAGATTTCGCCGTGCAGTTCGGAAAGTGAAATACTCTCACCCTCTTGATTATTTGGATCCAAAATTTTCTTTGAAGACACAGCAACCGGAAGGGCGTCGCATAACCCGACATAGTGGCCAGCAAGTCACCTCTTCCGGTTTACCGGATACACCAACCCGGAAGCGTCGTCCAGAGGTTACTTGTCCTCCTGAAAAACGTTATCCTTTGAAGGGTTTCTTTTGATACCCACTTAATCCGTCTGATCCGAATTACCAGGTGTCTTCCAACTCATCTGGCGGTTCATCAACCACTCAGCTGCCTCCCCTCAAGACCGTCGCTGGGTAAGTTTCCAAGTTTTTCGGTTTGTTTCTTCAAGCATCGGTTTATCATACTAATCTTTATTTTGATATCACAGTGCAAGGCCCGATTGAGCAAGAAATCCAAGACCAGCGGCCCCTTTGACGATGTTGAACTGGAGAAGACCCCAGACAATGGTGGTGAAAATCCTGATATTGCCCTGGATGACTCTGTCCCGCAAGACTCGGCTACTGATGCTAATCCGCCGGAGGCTGACCCGAAAACACATGTTGAAACATCGAGTCCACAGGCCACATCTCCAAGTCCAGTTGCTGATCCGCTGGGTTCGGCTGCTAATCCGCCAAGCCCTGCTGCCAATCTGCCAAGCCCTGCTGCCAAACCGCCAAGCCCAGCCAAAGACAATGTCAATCCACCGAGCCCAGCCAAAGATGATGATGATGTTGTTGTCACTGGTACTGCTTACACCGCTCGAGGCAATCCGGTTGCTTTATCGAAGCATACTACCAAGGATGAATTTGCAGCTATGGGCAAAGGGAAAGGGAAGACCGACTTGTCAAGCTATGTTAATCTTTCTGCGCAAGAGCTTTATTTTGGATTCTTGAACCGGCTTTACACCAGCCGAGATTATGAAGCCGGTTTGGTGAATATGATGAAGGAACGTTATGAGGTAATCTTCAAAACACCTTTATCTTAATTCTGTACATTCATTGTATTGTAGCCCCCAAGGGCCGGTATCTCGTGAAGATAAACTGGGACTTTAATAGAAAGAACACTTCAACTTCGTAGCCCCTAAGGGCCGGTTTGTTTTGTAAAGAAAAACCGGGACTTGTTATATTCCATACTGCACTTTGTTGATTTTCCTTACTTGTGTATTTTCCTGATCAAACACACATTAGCCCCCAAGTGCCAAGATTAAAACTTGTATTGATCCTTGGGACTTCAAACAACCAATAGTAAAGAAGCAATCTGCATTAGCCCCCAAGTGCCAAGTGTATAACTTGTTATATGCTTGGTACTTTTTGATAAATTATTTATATGCTCCTCATCTGATTGTGACAGGCTGATATAAATCACCAAGGCTCTCAAATTGCTAATCTTCAAGAAAAGATCAAGTCCCAACAAGCAGAAGCTTCCAAGGCCAAGGATGAGCTCAAAACCGCTTTAGCAGCCATGGAGCAACTCAAAGAAGGGTTCAAGACAGAGCATGTCAACTGGGAGACTGAGAAGAATGCATTGCTGAAGCGGGCGGAGGACGCCGAATCAGCGCTTAAACCGGTGGCGGAAGAGCTAACTAGGTTGAAGCGCCAAGTGAATGCCATGACTTCTGCAGTATTTGGTAAGTACTCTTACCAAGGCTTTCTTTGATTACCATCTTTGTAAAGCGCCGGTTTAACATGAAACTCTTAAACCGTTGTAGGTGGCTGCATTGCTCATTTGGGATCTGACATGCGGATGAAGCTGAAGGCAGCATATACTCTGATTGAACAACTGTATACCGGTGCCCAACGGGTTATCTGTGCAGTCTCGTACAACAATCTGGCCCCAACATTGATCAAGGATACTCTAGCAAGGTTATCCATGACGCCAGCATAGATAGAAGAGATGAAGCGATCTGCTGCCAGGGCTGGCGCTTTGTTGGCGCTTACTCGAGCTAAGGCATGGATAGCTGACCTGGATCCGGTTGATATCGCCAAGGGCTTCCCTAGTTAATAAGAAAACGGGGCAGAGTTTGACAATGAAGCCCTAAAAAATGTGACAAGGGTGATGCGTCCTCTGGCGAGTTAATTGGCAGAAGAAGCTAACTTGACTGTTCACCGGTCCTTCTACGACGCCAACAACAAACGGATTGACACTGTCCTGCCGGAAGTGCAAAATCTTATCCCGCCAATCCGTAAGCACACTTATGCCTCTGACGTTGATCCGACTGAACTTATAAGTGAAGAGGCTGTCTTTCAGGCCTTAATCCGGATTGATTGGACCACCATGGACTTCCAGCCACTGGATGGGGAGGAGGAGGCTGAACCGACGCCAGATGATCCATCAACATCACGTCAACATGGTGATGAGTCCGGATCCGGCAATCTGATTGATGCATCATAAACTTTGCTCTGTGGAAAGAACAAGTCCGTATTTTGGGCCTTAAAGCGCCTTGTACACTACAAAAAAAATACACTTCGTGATGATACGTGTTTGTCACAGTAGGTCGCGTTTTTTGTCATGCATGTACATCCATGACAAATTTATGACAGAATCAAGATAGTCATACCTGTGCTGTCGTAGAAGTGTTCCATGACATTACCAAAATTGTCATCACGGAAGTGTCCACTTCCATGATGATAAATCGCGCGTCACAGAAGTGCTTTCGTCAAGGGTGACCGACACGTGGCATCCACCGTAACGGAACGCCGTTAAGCTATCGGGTCGGGTTTTGGATCCGATAACCCATTAATAGCCCCGACCAATGGGGATTTTCCACGTGTAAAATCATCATTGGCTGGAGGAAACACGTGTCTGCTCATCGTTGGGACAGATGTCATCCACTCATTGGACGGAAGGCGCCTATGATACGTCGACACGTGGCACGGCCCAACAGAGGCCCATTCCTGTGAAAAGGCCGGCCCGTTTGACTTGGTCAAAATGTGGCAGGCCGGCCCATGGAAAGCCTGTTAATGGCCTGTTCGCATATAGCCCATTTACAGCCCGCTAACCCAAGGCCCGTTACGCCCTATCCGAATTAGGCCCAGTAGTGTCATCTGGGCCACCCAATATGATTCCAGCCCGTTTTCACTTCTGGCCCATGTATGGCCCATGACGTCTTTCGGCCCATATGAGGCCCTATGTAACTCTTGGCCTATTAACGGCCCATGGTGAAACTGGCCCGTAATGAACAGTGTATCACTTTACACCCATTAACGGCCCGTGGTGAAACTGGCCCGTAATGAACAGTGTATCACTTTATACCCATTAACGGCCCGTTATTCCGTTGGGCCGTTTCCAGCCCATGTTATCTTTCGGCCTTCTCGGAGCCCATTTATCCTTGGGCTCATTTCCAGCATTCGTTTACTTACGGCCCGTTACTGTCATTTTCTGCTTGTGGGCCAAATTCAGCCCGTGGTTACAGTCAGCCCGTTTGTGGTCCATTAATACGTTGGGCCGTTTTCATCGCGTCATGAAATACGGCCTATTAACGATGGCCCGTTATGGTCGGCCCATGAACGGACGATTCCAACTCTAGCCCATTTACGGCCATAATGCGGCCTGTTATTGGCCCATGTTATCATACTGCCCGTATAAGGCCCATTGATGATACGGCCCATAGAAAGCCCATTGTTTCTACGGCCCTTAGAAGGCCCATTGTTTCTACGGCCCGTAGAAAGACCATTGTTTCTATGGCCCGTAGGAGGCCCAGTGTCACTACACTAAATATTAGCCCATGGTTATTGTAGCCTAGTTTTAAAAAATAGGTTATTGCAGCCACTAGTAAACCGTGGAAAAAGAACTGCAATGACTACAAGCAAACAAATAAACAAGACAACAAGGAAATAAATAAGCAAGCAACTTACGCTAGGCTATCACGGCTATCACATATTACATCCACTGGGCATCAAAGTTCGCCACTAGTGCAAATAAACGCGCCGACAAAAGAATATATAAAACTGAGAGCACTTCAGAAGGCACTAGGCCAGGCCAGGAAGGGCCCCCAAACAGCTGAAGAAGCTGAGTAGACCTCAGTTGTGTCAACGATAGATGCATCAACACTAGATTTAAGGCTTGATGGTGCGCACAGCAGTCCTCTGACATCTTCATTGCATCTTTGACTTCAAGTCGGAGCTGAGCTGAAGCAAGCCTTTCTGCTTTAAGTTGAGACTGAAGAAGTCGAACTGATTGAGGCAACGACTGCACAGAGGTTGTCTCACACCTGCTGGTGAGTAGCTTCAACTCACTCTCTTCATCAAGACAGGACCTTGGGGTCATCTCGCTGTCCACAAGATGGTTTGGCTCACTATCTTCCCTAAAGTTCTACCTGGCGTAAGGGATACGACTCTGAAAGATAAACAAGGAGACACGTAACATGTTTCACAATTATATAAGCAAATAAATGGATCTGTTCTGCATAAGGAACATGTTTTTACAACTACAATTTGAAACTGGTAGTTGTTGCAAACATCCAATCAGATGTAAACAGCAAAGCAAACAGCAGTGGAGGAAATGATGCCTATCCAAATATATACTAGAACAAAGTTTGAAGGCTTGAGAAGGATGAACTTACATTACATGTTAACACGGGCTGGACAAAGCCCTTCTCCATGTTGATGGAAGGATAATTCAATAAATTCCCCAAAGAAAATTCTTTATAACCGTTGCCATTATTCTACATTTTGCAAAGAGTAAATATAGATCAAATAATATTGGAAGAAACAGAGGATAATGAAGCTCAAGTGCAGACTAATGATACATAATCAAATAGCAATTAATTAAGTACAGCGTTACAAGGCAAAAGGGAGAGAGGTACTGACGAGAGCAATGCAGAGCCCATTATTGTTTTGAGATCGTATGATCCTTTGAGCAAGGAGATTCATCTGAAATTAGTTTTCATACAAGAGAGAAGGTAAGGCACAAGCAGAAATTTAGGAGTTCAAATTTTGAATTGATATCATAGACAGTACCTGACGCTGGGCTCCCAACAGTTCTAATAGGGGTTTGGCCACTGGAGTAGGGGTAAAGTGTGGTACAGTTGGGCCTGTGTTTTCTGTGGCTGCTGATCTATCTGATTTAACAGGTATCACTACCTTTTCCAAATACCTAGTTTGTACTCCTTGAGGATCTGCACTCACCCTCTTCCTTTTGGACATCTATTACAAAAGAACAACATTTGACTGGAAAAACATAGTGTGACGACACATGGAATAGGTACAGAAAATGGATAGGTATGGCATATAATCATATATGATGCTTAAACTAAGCAGATGGTGTAACAAAGTAGAAGTAATGCAAGAGGTCAGATGAAAAATATATGCGACCAATACAACTTTGCAAAGCTAGAGCAAGCACCTTGATGGGTGAATAAGATAGGCCATCCTCCACCATGCCAGGTTTGTTAGCCAGTGGATCGTTCCGCAATATTCCTCTCGTGCGCCCATTCTCATATTCATTTTGATAATGTTCAATATCTGACATGCATGAAAACATAAAAACAAGTGAGATTTTCTTTGTAATGCAGAAGTGATTCTAATCCAATACTGCCTCCCTGTAAACCCCTTTGTGCTATCTCTGTAATTCTTTTAAAAGATGCCATGCATGCTATAATTTGTTGTGTGCATTAATATAATGTGGCCTACTACTCAAAATATGAGAGCTCTAGAAGTGATGACACTTCGCAGATGATAGCTTCAACATATAGTAAAGAAGAACAAGTCGACCTGACCTGACAGATTCAAAATATACTAAGGGAGAACAACTCGACCTGACCAGTCGACCGCAAGAGAAGAGTATCATCTTAAAGAAGAGCAGAAGAGCAAGCAGATTGAAGATATTACAAGTCTTTCAATACAATGTCGGTTGGCCACCCATGATGAACCAGAGCGCACAGAGAAATACTATTCTTTCCGGTCACTCCATATGTGGCTCACATGCATTTCGAAACTAAAGTAGGAACATTTAGCTCACCAATTAAACATCTCTCAGTTTTACTAATATCAGCAATAATATCAGATATGAATTTGTACAACTAAGCTTGTTTAGCTCGATGGGTGGAGTAGTGCTATTACAACATGAACCACGTAGGCTGATTGTGGTCATCATAAAATGGGGAAAACATAAGCATGATGAGTACAGTGTTGACCGTGGCAGTGGGATGGCAGATCTGAAGCTGCAAACCGCGCAAAGGGTAGTTAGCAACCGATGTTTGCTTTGAAATAACAACTAAGATTTGGTATGGACAAGAAAGTACGGTCAACAAGTGACAAAGAAATGCAATTATGCTGTCTCTCTATATGTCGCGACAAGCATTTGGAAACTCAAGTGGGACCTTTAGCTAACCAACTAAATGTGTCGGTTAACTAATATCGTATCATATCACAATCATATTTGAACAACTAAGCTTTCGAATTCTGAGTGTTGTGTTGTTTAGCTTGAAGGGTGGAGTAATGCCAGTACGACAGAAAGCACCTACGCAGATCATAGTAGAGTAGATAAAAGGGGAAAACCCTAAGCATCAAGAGAAAAATCAGGAAAGTGAAACTAGCTGGACCAGTGGGTGGCGCACATGCTTTTCGAAACGAATATAGGAACATTAGGTGACCAATTAAACATTCTTTGTTTTAGTGATATGAGCATCATATCAGATTCGTATTTCAACATGTAAGCTTTGGGTTGAGGTCTTGAGGAGCAGTGCTAGCACGACACGAAGCACCTACGATGATGGTAGTGAATATAAAGGGGGGAAACCATAAGCTTTACGAGTATAGTGCCCGTGCCATGGCGGATCTGAAGGTGCAAACCGGACAAAGCTACTTCACAACCAATGTTTGCTTTCAACTAGCCACTACGATTTGGTACGGACAAGAAAAGTACAGTAAACAAATTACGATCTATTTTCCGGGTGAGATCAATAACTTAAGCACATATGGAAGAGTACCACCTCTGTTGCGACACCGTGTAGGCCTATGCTGATACGTTGAGGGTGCTGCGGGTGCGATGGCTGTCGGCGGCGGGGAAGAAGATTTTAGACGGCAGACGACCAGGTCGGGGGATATATCCTGTTGCCGTGGACGAGGCGGTCGTAGGAGCGGCAACGGCAAGGTGGACGACGGCGCCGATGAAGCGAGAGGAGGCGATGAAAGGATCCTAGTCTAGCGCCGTGGATGAGAGACGTCCATCTCTTGCAGTGGACGACGGGGTAGGGGTAGCAGCGCCGGCAAGGTGGAGGATGGGGTGGCGGACGGAGGAGGCTGGCCGCAGTGCGGAGGTTGTCGTACCGCTGACGGTGTATGAATGGGGAAATGGAGGGAGGGGGGATCTCAAACTTTGGGACGCGCTTCTCTGAAATGGGGGAAAGTTACGAACTTATCCCCCGTTTAAAATTTCGGACATCACGTCGGTTGGGGATAGGACGGTAATCTCGCATCTCCCAAATATTTGCCGGTAACTATTTCAGGCGAGGAGAGGGTGTTTTGCCGCCCACGGTTGGCGCCCACGGTGTATGAACGGGGCTGACAGGTAGGGCAGTTGTGTCACGTCTGATGGAAGTTACACATCTGCCCCTATTTAAAATATTAGCCTACATCGATTTCGGACAAGGAGAGTTTGTTTTGCCGCCCACCATGTATGAATGGGGAAATGGAGGAAGAGACACATGTCTTTCGGACGAGTTTGAATCAAATGTGTTTTGCCGCCCACGTTTGGCGCCCACCATGTCTGAATGGGCTCAGAGGCCGTCGTGTCACGTCTGATTGAAGTTACTAGTCTACCCCTATCGACAACAGTGTAAATCCGACCGATAAGGATGTAAGTGTAGGTAGACAGTAATTTCCATCTCGCAAACACTTGCTTCGGCCAGCCCACAAATTATAGTGGGTTTTAGCCGCTTCATTCAAAACTTGGGAGAATTAGCATTCACGTTTGCCCTGGGACCTGGCAAACTAAATTCAAATCCAATTTGTATTCGATTACGAATATCCACAGATAATTATACGTTTTGTTATTTATTTCTTCAACACCACAACAAAGATTTATTCCACCTTTATATATGATTATGATTTAGAAATGCCGTGATCTTCGAATTCAGTAGGTTGGATACACTCTGATTCAAACAGTTATTTCATCCAATACAATATGCTCACACGAAAAACAGTTCACCTTATGTCAATCATACAAGTACTGAGGATTACCTCGCCTAAAAAATTTGGATCATTACAACACATGGACAACATGGAATTCCGGACAACATAGGGGGTCTTGCAACATAATCCATTCAGAGACATGACACAACATGCAAGTACAATAATCTAATGACAATTTCAACTGGTATCTAAAGAAGAACCGGGATTACCTTGGGCTTCAGATAGCAGAAACAGCAGGACCTCCTCCATCTTCAAATGCAACATTCTTACTTCCTCCAATTCTTGGGTTGCTTGCATAATGCGTGTCGCCAATTCCGTAATTTCCAGCCTCAAGATAAAGATTACCTCATTCATGGCAGCCACACCATCTCTTTCTGCCTCTAGTAGAGCCTCAAGCACTATAATATCTGTGCTCAGACTGCTCTCTGGCGGTGTTGCCTCTGAACTGCTACCATCTGGTAACATGGATGGCGCACTGCTTCCACAAATAGATTATGGGGTTGTACATTGTGTCCTAGTGTGAACGGCATCCTGAAAGGTTTCCGCTGGACATAAGTAAGAGATAGTTATCGTATGATCCAAGCAGTAAGCTTACGTGGTAAACAACAGACGAATTATTGCCGAGCATGGAAAACTATATTTGAATGGTTCGAAGCAGCATCAGCCGAAAAGAAATTAAAATGGTAAGATGAAACTAGGGATGTAAGTGGCAAATAAACAACATCCGCCAGTCCCATCTAGTTAGTTTTTGCTACCTCCCTAGTTCATTTTCCTCAAAAAACAAAAACTCTTTTGAACTATCATACAACTAGTGGACTTTAATCGGGATTAAACGGGACCCAGTTGACATCCCTAGTTGAAAGGGAGTGTACAACCACTATATTTAAGTTGCCAAGGCATCTAAGCAGTTGAAATAATCTGAGAAAGCACTTAACAGTGTGGCCTCATATAAACTACGAAGACAGTCTTGTGATGAAGTTGAGAGGAAAAGTGAAGGACTCAAATGAAATAGGCACGCATTTCTTTACGATAGTACAGCAGGCACTGCTGACATATTGGTCAACTCAGGTACAGCGTAACAACAAACAAGCATTCGAATCAAGCAATACAGCAAAGCAGGAAACTGAACTATTTGTAATTTGGTAGGATTACATGTTGAGGGCACAAGCCAAGAAAGCAGCCCACTCGCATTACATTTCACATGTACTAAAACACATTGGCTTACCATATGTTGCTGTGAAGCCTAGCTGTTGTTGCAATGTTCTCTGAAAATACCATCAACATTCCGTGGTTGCAAATCTAGTTGTTGTAGTTTATTCTGCACCATCTATTTAGGTAAAATTAATTTTAATCGCATGCACTGGTCTGAATTGATCATCAATGGTTCATCTAAACTAATGAAAGAAGGGTGTGTGCATACACGACAATATATCTGCTTCCCTCTATTTTTATGCTTGTTTGAGGTGCTAGCCCCAAAAGAACAAATATTTTGCTTGATGGGGTTGGCAGCTCCATAATTAATAGAAGCATCAAATTAGTCATGCAACTTGGGAAGATCAAGAACACACAAACAAGTAATGAACAGAGGCTCAGAGCAGTGATGTAATAGCTAGCATCAGAAAATGTAGGGTAAAACGAATAAAAAGCAGCAGAACCACATGCTAGTTTGCTGATGTGTAATTAAGCATAGAGAACATTAACCAGTCTGATGGAACCAACAGGTGGCATCAGAACAAAACTAAAGCATATTAACTATATGTGCACTGGTATGTAATTTAGCAAATGTAACATGTTCACTGCCAGAAGTATGGCCCTACAGGTGCAAGCAGAATAACGCGTCTCATGAAAAACTGAGTGATGCCCTGAAGAAATTCAAAGGTGCAGTGCTTATGGTAGGAAAGTGAACGTAGGCGCGGGCCATTGGATGATAGTACCTGATTCTCGGCGGCGTATGGGTATCATTGTCATACTTGATAGCTAAGGATCGTCGATGGAGCTTGTGTTGCGGTTGAGTTTGGGCCGGCTGTCGCCGTCGCTGAAGCGGCTCCGGTGCTACGGTTGCGGCGCCTGTCGACATACAAGAAATCTCATCTGTGGTAAGTGAACAGTTGCACGATAAAGAGAAAAACCGAAGGAGTACAAATAAAAATAACCTAATGAGGCTGCGACGTTGGTAAAGCAGGGCCGGTGGAGTTGAATATGGTGTCCGTGGAGCGGGTCCGATGCAGTGGATGAAGGCTTCGGCGGGCGTGTTGTATAGTGCTTTTGATGAGGCGGATCTGTTGCCGAGGACGAGGGCTTGTATGAAGGGCTAGTGAAGGGGCGGACGAGGGAGTCAGTGAAGGGCCTACGCTGTGGTGGATGAGGGCGCCGGTTAAGCAGATCCGGTGCAATGGACCATGATGGCGGTCAAGGATATCTGGAGCGGTGGACAAGCCAGTCGCTGAAGTGGCTCCGGTGAAGTGGTGAGTTGGCAGTTGGGGGTTCCAAGGTGCGAAAGGTAGATCCGGCGGGGTGCGAGGTCCACCGCTGCGGGGGAGGACTAGATTCGGCGGCTTGCCGTGGTTGGGGGGGGGGTCGGGGAGGGGAAGGGGAGGGGCTCTGGGGAAGAATGTTGGGGGCAAAGAGGGGAAAACAATGGAGTTACCAAAGCAGCCCTTTTCTATTCATGTGGCAGGGGCAAAACAGGAATATCGCAGGGCTAAACTTTCGGGCGCGTGATATTTCGATGTGAGCGGGAAGTTTGAAAGCTTTTGGCACCTAAAATTATAAGTATTCTGCTCTCATACGGCCGACTATGATATCATGGCCAACAATTTGTTTGTTTTGCACGCAAAAAAATGTGCAAGTTTTGAAAATCAATGTCTCCAACTCGAAACTTAGATTTTCAATTCAATTCAAATATGGATCATTGAGCTACTACAAGCAAGTACCATCATACGGTCCAATTCAAATGAAATTCCAAATGTGTTTATCCTAAATATGATGACAAAAGCAAAAATGTGTATGTGTATGAATAAAGTGAATGATTATAAAGTTTGAACATGCCCGTATGTGTATATCTCTAGGTTTGATATATGAATTTGAAATCACGAAATTCCGGCTTAAAAAATGTACCTCCGTTTAAATGAATTACAAAAGCTAATGATGGAGTCGAATTCCAAAATTCCAATCTTAGGTTTGTAATTCTGGTACATCAAGGTATATCACGCATGTTCAAAAGTATCATTATCTCATAGTACAAAATGTGAAACAAATTGATCAACTATGAGTGCACAATATCTTAATTACGCTAAAGTCCCTCAAATATAGACACCTCACTCTTTATCTGAAGTCAACCCCCCCCCCACCACCACACACACACACATAGAGAAGTCGTTCTCTCCCCCAGACACCAACACACGAGCACATTAACACCCCTCTCTATTGTAAAGTCTAGACCCCAACATAGGTCTCTATCACTTTGTCTCCCGGGCATGCACACATCTCTTCCCTCACTCTCTAGGTATCCCGCTATCTCTCTTACCCAAGCAAACACACTATGTAGAGTGTATATTTCCCATACACACAAAACGTCGCCCCCAAAAGTCTATCTCCCTAGTTATGTGGTTCTCGCGCACTCACCTTACACACCACCCCCACTGCAAACAAGCACACTTTGTCTCCTTGTGCACCACTCTCCTCTTTCTATCTCTCCCACATGCGGACCCGCCCCAGCTCCTTCCCTATATACATATATGTCGTGACTCTTTGCATAGCTCCCTAATGTATAATCGTTCTCGATTTCGCACATTGTTCTCTACACCATCTATTCTAGATCTCTCATGAAGCCCCTATCACACACAGGATGACTCGCTTCCCCTGCGTCTCCATTCATAGGCCAATTTTGGACAACATCAACATTGTCTCCCTATCTATACGCCATTTATGGACACAAACGACCCCTCTCGCTCCTCTCTCTCTCTCTCTCTCTCTCTCCCCGTCGCTAGCTCTCTCTTTCTCTCGCTCTCACACCCCTCTCCCACACACACTCGATGTCTCTTCCAAATAGTCTGCTCCCCCCGCCCGCACCCGTGTTATCTCGCTACTACACATGTCACACCATTACCCCTTCCCTTATACTAGGTTTACATCATCAGTGGTCTCTCTACTCCATATACACTCTCTCCTTGTCACACACAAATGCGTGCACAAACACACACAGACACACACAAACACCCATTTATCTAGATCCTCATCTCTCCCCATGTCCGCATGTGTATCTCACACACTCACTCTCTAATTATGTATATGTGTCTCCACGTTACACAACACAAAGCCCCATGTACATGTCTCTCTCTATCCTCCACACACATAGACACAAAGAATCTGTTATCATTGCCTCAGTCTCTAACATATCGCACACGCACACTGTCTATCTCTCTCTCTCTCGCAAACACGCTCAACAAGGGTTTCCCCATGAATAACTTACCGTATACTCATCAACAGTCGTGGCAGTACGGCGAACACAAGACGTGAAAAAGAATAAATCTACACATGCTTAGACCACCTAGTATGACTACTAGGACTAGAGCAAGCCAAAAAGCGCGCCGCCGTCACCCCCTCTTTGTTGGCGATGGGAAAAATCTTTGTTTTACACAGTCGAGAAGTCATTGTGCTAAGGCCCCACATGTCGAGGCGTTGAATAGAATGTAGATGCTAGTTTACGGAAGCAAGTATCGATAATACGTTTGTATCTCCATACTTATATTTCTTCTTTTATAAAAAACCGAGTTGGTGATGATGGTACGTGTGCCATCTTGCAATATAGACCGTCCGATCTATATCTGACGGATGGAAATTAAACTAAAAGATACCCGCACCCCTCTCCACATTTGCAGACAAGGCCTTCCCTCGTTCATCCTTATCTCCAACAAACCTCATTGTTGAGCAATTAAGAAAGGAAGCCTCTGGAACAAACTGGCCTAGTGGCTGTTGCCGGCGTCGTCAATCCCCATGCCCCCGCTCAGTCCGACCACCAACCACCACCACACCCAACTCCTCTTCACCTTATCTCATATTTCTCGAGATATCATTAGTTTTTACACATGGGATTACTCCAGCAAGGGTCAATCACAACAAGTGTTTTCATAAAAAAAATGCATCTTGATGTTCCGTTAATGCACAGATCTTGCTAGTACTCCTACACAAGACTAAGTTGGTGATGCTGGTGTGTCTGCCATCCATCGTTTCTGACCATTAGATCTACATCTAACGATTGTGAGGTAAGTTGTTGCCTTTTCTCACCAACATCCCACTTGTCTACCAATTTGCAGAAAAACCCATAATTAGTATCTTAAAACCAACCACATCCCTCCCTGACCTCACCAAAACAGCCCAAGGAATATATTATAATTGAAACATAATATATCTCTAGTGACATATGTATATCACAATTAGGGTGTTCTGTACCAAGTTTGTGAATAAGTATTATTCTAATTATGATTCGTTGCAACGGACATGAACATTGCTAGTATTTCCAACCATGTATTTTTTTTCTAGTATTCCATAGTTTCGAGTTTTCCATCAAGATATTAGTCACTCATGGTTGATATTTACTTTCAATCATGTACACATATGTACTATGTAACTAGCCTTGCTTATTGGCTTCCAAAGCTTAACTTTCACTCCTACTTACAATACGTAGAGTATTTAACAAAAAACTACCACTTTCAACCGGCCCTAGGAAGAATCTATTGTACAAAAATAGCAAAAGCATACCCAAAATTTCTTAATCCACGCCAAAAAGTACTACTTAGTACTCCTACCGATTAGGTTCGTTTAAACCCATTTATGACTGGGTTGGCCCACACGTCCATGTTGACGAGGCAGCTTAAACCAACACATTTTGTTTGACCGTTGACACGAGGGACCCACATCTGACCTTCTATCCTGTTATTCCTCCTCAAATCATTATTTTTCCTGAACATTACTTCAAACAGTACTGATGCGTGTTCGTCGGTGGCGCCGGTGATGAGCGAGTTGGCCGCCGCTCCGCCGGACGGGCCAGACGCCGCGCTGGCCTCCGCACGGGTTGGCAGGCTGGCCCAAGCGTGACTCACGAGCGAGCAAGCCGCCGCGCTGGCCTTCGCTCGAGCCAGATGGCTGGCCTAAGCGCGGCACGCGCGAGCAAGCCGCCGTGCTACCGTGTCAATCTAGCTAGCAAACCTTGCAGACAAGCAGCTGGATGGAGCTATCTTGGCTAGCTAGCGACCGCGAGCGCCGGACGGAGCTGGCATCCTGGCTGCCGCAACATGGGCTCCGCACCGCCGGCGGTTTTGACCTCGCCTTCTCCCAGTGGTGGTAGCTGCGTCCCATGGCCAAGGATGACTAGGTGGACGGGCCGGAGGTAGGAGGTCACTCGAGGATTTTGGTTGGTAAGAGCATGCACAATGGTTGATAAGGTAGTCTTATCTTAAGTCTGCCACGTATGCAAGTGGTAGTAGTTTCTAGGCATTTTAGTGGTTTCTTGCATTATTAGGGGTTTCTTGTAAGGAACAATGTACGTACTACTAGCGACAAAAGGCGATTCTAGGTTGCGTTGTACTCCAACGAGTACTACTAGTGGTCGCGAGAGTGTATACCTCGTTTTGTGGGTTCGATCCTGGCCGAACGCACGGCGACCTTTAAAAAAAATAGTACTACTACACTTCGTTGCGAGCCAATATTTTACACGGGTAGTTTGAGTTTTGAAGTCAAACGGATGTGCGGCCCCACAATCTGGGTGCACTGGACAACCTAGCCACGTGAACGGGTTTTCCTTCCCAGCATCCCGTGGCTCGCGTGCTCGCCCTAGCCGCACCTCGCTTGCAGCTTCCTCATCAGCTAGTAGCATATTTAAACTAGCGCCTCCAAATTAAGCCCGAGGAGCCGGAAAAGCCTGGCGGGGCATTGGGAACTGTGCAATATGGCTCTGTATGTAAAGTGATGTACTACTAGTACTCTGTATCTTGTGGCGTTGCACACATGGACTTCACTCCATTATCGGCTCTACTACAAAAGAAATTCCTCTTGACGTGTTTTTTTTGAAACGGAGGCAAAAGCTTTGCTTCATCTCATTCATAAAGAAGGAACTACTAACAAAGTTCGACGAGATCCATTACACCTCCACAAATGGAAGCGAAAAGCCTAGTCTCGCTGTATCAAATAACTCAAATGTTCTACCCCCGCAGACTGCAGTAACCGTCGCTGATAAAAAGGTGCTAGTGTGTGCGTGAGAGGAGCGGCTGAGTAGGCCAGCTACTCCTACGTGAGAGGAGCGGCTGAATATAGCACCAAGAGTACCCACTAGGCCACTACGCAGGTGTACTTCCCCTACATTGATAGTACAGCGATGGTTCTAGAAAACAGTAGTACCCTCCACTTCCAACTGTAGCTCCTTGGCCTTGAGATTCAAGAGTTCAAAACTGGTGCACTATACTAGACTAGACTAGACTAGAAGTACAGTACATCGCACTAATACTCGTAGTTGAGAAATGTAGTACTGGTACTGCTACAGTACGAGTACGTACTCCTCCGTCACATAATGGAAGACGTTTTTTGACACTAGTTGGTGTGTACAAAAAATGGCAAAAACATACCCAAAATTTCTTAATCCACGCCAAAAACTACTACCTAGTGCCAAAAATTTCTTACTAGTGCTATTATTTACAGTATAATGCAATCCCATAACGTTCCATAATGCTAGTACTAGTAGTAAATAATAGCCTCACCCCTTCGCTGAGGAACGATCTACAATTGGAAGGGACAAGGCCCCGCGGTTACTACGCTCTTATCTCCTCCTTGCCAGTTCCCCTCCCCCGAAGAGAAGGCAGTTCATCATTGCTCCCATGGATTCGCCAGACGGTTCTCCTCCTTGTCGGGGCTGGGAGACCTTGGACGACGATCCTCTGGGAGAAATCGCATGCCGCTCCGACGTCCTCACCGCCGCAAGACTCGGTGCTTCCTGCACCAACTTTTTCAAGTCGCTGCTTAAATAGGTTTGGGAAAAGGCCATGCTTGTTGGTCTTCCATGCGTCCTCGAGGAGAAGGTTCTTCTATGGGACAATCCTTTGAACAGTCCACCGCTCCCTGGCCATGGTTGCACGTTGACTCCGCTAGAGTTGCCGACGTTGAGAGGTAGTCGGATTTTGTCCGATGAGCAGGTCAGTAATGGAGTTTGATCATGTAGTACTTAGTTATTCCATTTCCATCCCGTAATTTCTCCGCTGCCCACCGTCTTATATATAGGTCTGGGTCGGTGCCAACAAAAATTGGCTTGCATACCTCCGGCGGATACCACCATCATTTTGCACAACATCCACAGCAGTGCGGCCGTTCCATTAGACCCCTTCTCCACCATTGGGATCGGCCTTCCGGACTGGCTGGGCATGAATACGTATGATGATGCCTACATGAGATTGAAGAAGATAGCAATTGCGGACCCGCCGACAAAGCGATGCGGCTACGACGATTACTATCTCATCGTGGTGTTCGACATAAGGATTGCCATCAATGCAAGACGCAGTAATGGCAGAGGCTGGCGCATGTTGGCGGTGGCAGATTTGTACCCCTACACGTTCGAAGACGCCGTGCACCATCTAAGCCGCATCTTCGCGGTGACAAGCCAGGGGACTTGTTTCATCTGGTTGCCATCCTACGGTACGGGAGATTACAAACGGAATGCACAAACCATCATTTGCATCCCTAACGGTACTCCATTATTTTGCAGGGACCAGTCATCCCCCGATCAAAATAAGATCGCCGATCCTGGATGTGCATTTGCATCCGCGATTCGGTCTAACCTAGAACCTTGTAGCTGACTTTGGCATATTGGGATCAACTATCTTAGCAGTCATTACCCATGGTACCACTGATGTGCAACATGGTCACACAATCTACCACGATCGGACCGTCACCATCTACCCAGGTATTCCATTTTTAACCCTCTCGCCTTCTCTTTCATTGTTGTACTAGTGGTATACTTAGTACTACTAGCAGGAGTACTTTTTACCTTGGAGGACGCGTATAGCTAGCTGGGCTCTTGAAGACTTGAACCCACTAGCTGCCACCATTTTTGTTTTTCCATGTCTTACTATCTCATCCATGTAGCCAAGAGTGGCTATATATAATAAGCCGGTTATTTTACTTCCTCTATACCGGAGTAGTACTATTTGCTGCATAGTATTACTGACCGCCATATTTGAGCACAACATTATTATGCATGGACCTTGACTATGTATGTCACCATGTGTCCAGATCTGGATGCCGCGTGTACCAGATGAACGGCGCCGAGTTCGACCCCTGTGATGTTACGTGGGTGCCGAGGAACACTCTTGGAGAGTACTTGCTTTTCATCGGGGACAGCTACCCTATTGTGAAGTGGATGCCACCTTCCGTGCACGACATGGAAGGCCTGCCGTTCATGAAGCATGGTTGTGTCTTCATTGCGCACCGCCGAATGAACGACATGCTAGGACACGCTATCCCTGATTTATGCCGCTTCAGCTTGGATGAGTCTCCATCGTGTGGAACCGGACTAGAAATCTGCGACAATGATTCCCGTTGCCCACCGCTATGGATCATGCCATCCATGAAGAACACCTGGGACTGGAACCTGGAGGAGGACATGCATGTAGCCCATCTATAACGTGTAAGTGGAGTACGGTGTAATTGTGAATGGTAGCGCTGTGAATATATGTAGACTAGTCATGCACAAATTTATCACATGAATTGGAGATGAACTTGTGTGGCATACTGGCAGTTGTCCTTTAGAATTTATTACTAGTAAATGTGTTATGTGTACGTGCAACTTGTGTGGTTGTTGCATGGGCTGCAACACGCTCTTTGAGAAAAAAAAGGTGGCACAACTTTGGATATACGTGACGTGGCGGCATCATACAGTAGCATCGTTCGCTATAGTTGTAGTACACTCCTACTAGGACGACAACTCCTATAAAACCTTGCGCTTGGCTCTTTGCCTCTTCGGGAGGTTCAACAGTTCGTACTCGTGTGAACCTTGCACTTGCCTCTTCGCCTCTTCGGAAGGTCCAACAATGATGATACTATAGTACAATATGCTTCTGGAAATCTGACACCGATTGAACTGCTGCACGTCCACCACGAGGGCGAGGGCGAGGGCAAGGGAGAGGAAGAGGGAGAGGGCGCTGTAGTCAAAACCCTCTCCTCGTCCTGCGAACCACCGCGCGCGTGGGCGAGGGAGAGGCATAGTAAGCAAGCTTCTCCTTGTTCGGCGAGTTGACGTGACACATCAAAGCAGTACTAGTAATAGTAGTAGTCCATACTGCGTCCTTTCCGATCAATATGGCTTAATTTAAAACGAGAAAAATACACTGGCGGTCAACGTATGTAACAATACGCTCTTTACGGTCACTATATATAGTTTTGCGTCGATTATACGATCACTAGCTCATCGTAGAGCACCATATTGCACCCTACTGACCGTCCACATAGTCGACGTGGCACTTTGTTGACTGGTTAAATTGTCACCTGGTTTCTGGGTCCCACCTGTCAGTTGGCGGAGCAAAGAAATCAGTTAAACAAAACTTTACGCAGGCGCCACACGAGTCCAACCCTTGCACCCGAACCGCCCTGGCTGTGTATGTGAGTGCATGCACATGTCCTCCCTTGGCCTTCCAACAAAGAGTGTACATCGGCTATAAAACAAAGAGTATAGTAGTACATGATGTACATCTACACTTCCAATGCATTTAGCCTTTAATCTAAATCAATATTGATTGACTAATGCACCAACTTGTGCTGTAGGTATAGGCTACATGTCTATCCTTAATTACAGCATGCAACTGCCTTCATTTAATCTTCTTATCTCAATGGTCGCATGTGTTGGAGTCATGTACCTAGGATAGGGTCATAGACCTGATCTAAGTACCCTACCCAAGGACACCATTATTATAAGAGACTACCTTCCAGTCGACCAAGGAGGACTCCACTCGACAGACTCGAAGGACTCGACCATGAAGACGCACTCGACCACCAGAAGGTCAAGAAGCACTCTGTACCGTAATGGTCTGTAGTTAAGTAGACTTTATGGTATTTAAGACACTTTATGTGGGGTGTTACCAGTAACGTCCCAGACTTAATGTACTTTAAACCTTGCATTACTGAGGGCCGGAGAGGGCTGGCAGGCACTATATAAGCCACCCCCCACCTTAGTGTAAAGGGTTCGCACCCTTGTAATTCATATACACATAATCCACTCGACCGCCTCCGGGCTCCGAGACGTAGGGCTTTTACTTCCTCCGAGAAGGGCCTGAACTCGTACATCTCTTGTGTTTACAACTGCTCCATAACTAGGACCTTGCCTCTCCATACTTACCCCCCACTCTACTGTCAGACTTAGAACCACGACAGTTAGCGCCCACCGTGGGGCAGGTGTCTTAGCGATTTTTTGGAGGAGTTGCAGTTCTTCCGAGTACTTTCATCATGGTTGCTGGTGGAGTTTTGGTCGAGGGTCGTGAGATCTGTCTCGGCACCCTCACCTTCATCGCCGACGACTCTGCTTGGCTCCAAGAGGCTCCACTTGACGTTGATGCGCTCCCCGTCCGCGGTGCGACGCATTTTCGCGCATGTGTCCGCGGCGTTCTGCTGTGACAACCGTCGACCCCATATCGGTCGACTCCCCTATCGGTCACCCTCCCGGTCTCCCACCAACGCAAGCGCTCTGGTCGGTCGAGGCTCCAGCGGTGGGTAAGGCACGCGGTGGCTCGCCAGACGGCCACCGCCCAAGTTGCGGCAATCGAGCCCGACGAATCCCTCTACGGCCTGTTCGATCTGTCGACTGGTTCCGTAGAGACTGCATCCGAGTGCGATAGCAGTGATCCGGTGGCGGAAATCTTGATGGTCAACGGACCTCGCAGTCCTCCTGGCTTCGCCCACGAAGGCGGAGTAGATGGTGGAGGCAACCCCGCACAAGGCCACGAAGAGTACCAACCTGAGCCACTCAATTCTCTGCAAAGAGAAGAGCTTCGCTGCAGGAACATGGATGCCCTGCATACTCCCATCGCGGGAGAAACCCCCGAGGCTCGCGCCTTGGAGGAGGCATGTTTGGCCAACTTGGCTGAACGCGCTCGCCTGGAAAATCTTCAGCGAGCACTCGACGAGCGCGCACGGCAACGAGCACCCGACGCCAATCGACGTCAGCTCTTCCCGCCGACTCAGGTATATCGAACCCCGATTCAGAATTTAGCAGCTGCAACCCATATAGCAGAATCCATCCAGCCCTCTCAGTCAGAAGCTGGCAGAGGCTTGATGCAGATCAGAGATTTGCTCCAAGCAGCAGGAGATCAGAATTCAGCCGTGTCGTAGTCGCGCAACAGAATTCACAGTCGATCCGTCGCTGCGAATACGGTTCAGTCGGCTCACAGTCCTAGATCGCCTCTGCAGCGTGAAGGACGCGAGAATCGGCGAGACCAGTACGGTGACCGACACGATCGTGATGATAGGCGTCGAGTACCCACTCCTTCCCCGAGAGGTGGGTCTTACGCTCGTCGGCAGCAGGACGACATGCGTCAGCTCAGTGTGGGGCGAAGAGCTCCAGTCGACCCCCGAGAACTAGGCTTCGACGCGCGATCCATCATCGTGCAAGGCTTGGTCGACCGAAACAGAGCCCATTGGGGCGGCCCCGACAGAGATGCGCCCACGAGCTGTCGAGTGCATGTTTCTGGTCCAGAATGTTTCAACAGGGCTATCAGAGCCGCGGTGATTCCCCCCAACTTCAGGTTGGCAACCGGAGTAAGCAAGTTCACTGGTGAGTCTAAGCCTGAAACCTGGCTTGAGGACTACCGAGTGGCGGTTCAGATTGGTGGTGGGAATGATGAGGTGGCCATGAAGCATTTGCCCCTCATGTTGGAAGGTTCTGCCAGAGCATGCTTGAATCAGTTACCTCCTAGCAGCATTTACACTTGGGAAGATCTGTCCCGAGTGTTCGTCAGAACATTTGAAGGAACTTGCAAGCGACCAGCTGGATTGACAGAGTTGCAAGTCTGTGTTTAGAAGACGAATGAGACTCTCAGAGAGTATATTCAGAGATGGATCACTTTGCATCATACCGTGGAGAACGTGTCTGACCATCAGGCAGTCTGCGCCTTCAAGGATGGTGTCAAGAACAGAGAATTGAGTTTGAAGTTTGGTCGAACCGGAGACATGACCCTGAGTCGGATGATGGAGATTGCTACCAAGTACGCCAACGGCGAAGAGGAAGACCGACTCCGAAGCGGCAAGTACAAGCCGAGTCAGTCGGAGAAGGGAAACACCAGTCGGAAACAGAAGCGGAAAACCGAACCAGCAGCTCCTGGAGAGGCTCTGGCCGTGACTGAGGGAAAATTCAAAGGGAAACCTAAAGTATCCTGGAACCCTAAGAAGGTGAAGGATAAAGAAGGGAACAACGTGATGGATATGCCGTGTCACATCCACACGAAGAAAGATGAAGAGGGCAATATCATTTACCCAAAGCATACCACTCACCAATGTCGACTCCTGATCTAGTAGTTTCAAGGAAAACAGTCCAAGGACAAGGAAAAGGAGTCGGACAAGGCCAAAGACAAGGAGGACAGTGAGGGAGGATATCCGCATGTCAACTCCACTCTGATGATCTTCGCAGATGTGGAAAGCAAGAGCCGACTGAAGGTCATTAATCGTGAGGTGAACATGGTTGCCCCAGCGAAACCAAGTTATCTGAGATGGTCCCAAACACCCATCACATTCGACCAGTCTGATCACCCGACTCATATTGCCACCCCCGAGAGGCAAGCTTTGGTGGTCGACCCAGTTGTCGAAGGCACTCGTCTGACGAAAGTGCTGATGGACGATGGTAGTGGACTGAACTTGTTGTATGCAGACACACTGAAAGGAATGGGCATTCCGATGTCCCGACTGAGCACCAGTAACATGAGCTTTCATGGAGTTATACCAGGAAAGAAAGCCGAGTCACTCGGCCAAATAGCTCTGGACGTGGTGTTTGGTGATTCAAAACATTTTCGCAAGGAGAAGTTGACGTTTGAGGTCGTGGATTTTCAGAGCGCGTACCACGCCATTTTGGGGAGACCAGCTTACGCACGGTTCATGGCTCGACCATGTTATGTGTACCTCAAACTGAAGATGCCTGGCCCCAAAGGAGTGATCACTGTCACCGGTGATCGGAAAAAGGCAGAAGAGTGTTTTCAGAAGGGCTCAAAGATTGCCGATTCCCAGGTGACAGCGGTCGAGTTTGAAGAATATAAGCAAAACGCAGATCCGAGTGATTTGCTGCGATCCAAGAAGCCTGCCACAGAATCTGCATTTCAGTCGTCCGGTGAGACGAAGCCTGTCCACATTCACCCAACCGACCCCAATGCAGCCCCGACCCACATCTCCACAACACTCGACCCGAAATAGGAAGAAGCTCATCTAGTTCCTCCGTGAGAACTGGGACATTTTTGCATGGAAGCCAGCTGACATGCCAGGTGTTCCCAGGGGACTGGCTGAGCATCGTCTTAGAGTCGACTCATCAGCAAAACCAGTTAAAGAGCATCTTCGGCGGTCCGCCGTCCAGAAGAGAAAGGCTATTGGTGAGGAAGTGGCTCGACTGTTGGCGGTAGGATTTATCCGAGAGATATACCACTCCGAGTGGCTCGCTAATGTTGTCATGGTTCCTAAGAAGGACAACTCACTCCGAATGTGCATTGATTTCAAGCACATCAATCGGGCCTGCCCGAAAGATCATTTTCCTCTCCCTCGCATTGATCAAATTGTTGACTCGACCGCAGGATGCGAGAGGTTGTCTTTTCTAGACGCCTATTCCGGGTACCATCAGATCCGTCTGTATGGGCCCGATGAAATAAAAACAGCTTTCATCACTCCATTCGGGTGCTTCTGCTATATCACCATGCCATTCGGCCTCAAGAATGCCGGAGCCACGTTTATGCGAATGATTCAGAAGTGTTTGCTCACTCAAATCAGTCGGAATGTGGAAGCGTATATGGATGATATCGTGGTCAAGTCACGAAAAGGTTCCGACCTGCTCACTGACCTCGCCGAAACATTTGCCAACCTCAGAAGGTATGATATCAAGCTCAATCCATCAAAGTGCACATTCGGAGTTCCTGGTGGCAAGTTACTCGGTTTTCTCGTTTCCGAACGAGGGATCGACGCTAATCCAGAGAAGATCGACACTATTCTCCGAATGAAACGCCCTGTGTGAGTGCACGATGTCCAGAAGCTTACTGGATGCTTGGCCGCGTTAAGTCGATTCATCTCACGACTCGGTGAAAAGGCATTGCCTCTTTACTGACTGATGAAGAAGGCAGACAAGTTCGAGTGGACTCCAGAAGCTGATGCAGCGTTTGCCGAGCTAAAAGCTCTGCTCTCCACCCAGCCAGTGCTTGCTGCTCCAATCAGTAAAGAGCCTCTGTTGCTTTATATCGCAGCCACAGGACAAGTCGTCAGTACTGTACTTACGATCGAGCGGGAAGAAGAAGGGAAAGCCTTCAAAGTTCAGCGCCCAGTGTACTATCTGTCTGAAGTTTTAACTCCATCCAAGCAGAGATACCCTCATTATCAGAAGCTTGTGTATGGGATATACATGACAACGAAGAAGGTTGCTCACTATTTCTCTGATCATTCCATCACAGTCGTCAGCGACGCTCCACTTTCAGAGATTCTGCACAACAGAGATGCAACTGGTCGAGTGGCGAAATGGGAGATTGAACTTCTTCCCTTGATATCAAGTTTGAGGCAAAGAAAGCCATTAAGTCCCAGGCAATAGCAGATTTCCTCGCCGAGTGGATTGAACAACAGCAGCCGACTGAAGTTCACTCGGAGCATTGGACCATGTTCTTTGATGGCTCTAAGATGCTGAATGGTTCTGGTGCTGGGGTGGTCTTGATTTCCCCCAGAGGAGATAAGCTCAGATATGTGCTCCAGATTCACTTTGATTCCTCCAACAATGAGGCAGAGTACGAGGCCTTTCTGTATGGGTTGCGCATGGCCATTTCACTCGGCGTCCGTCGCCTTATGGTTTATGGCGACTCATATTTAGTGGTCAACCAAGTGATGAAGGAGTGGGACGTGAGAAGCCCAGCCATGACTGGATACTACAATGCAGTGAGGAAGCTGGAAAAGAAGTTTGAGGGGTTAGAGCTCCATCACGTACCCCGACTGAAAAATCAAGCAGCTGATGATCTAGCAAAAATAGGTTCCAAGAGAGAAGCCATTCCGAGTGGTGTGTTCTTGGAGCATATCCATACTCCATCAGTCAAAGAAGATCCTTTCACCGAAGAAGCTCCACAGCCCAATAGTGCCACAGATCCGACTGAGGTTGAGGTCCCAGCAGTGCTCGACTTGGTCATGGAGGTCTTAGTGGTCATTCCTGACTAGACAGTTCCATATATCGCGTATATCCTGAGAAAAGAGCTTCCTGAGGACGAGGAAGAGGCTCGACAGATCGTCCGTCGATCCAAAGCCTTTACCATAATCAAAGGACAGTTGTACAGAGAGAGCACAACTGGGGTTGGTCAGAAGTGCATAACGCCAGAAGAAGGTCGAATCATCCTTGATGATATCCACTCGGGGACCTGTGGTCATCATGCGTCCTCTCGGACCATCGTGGCCAAAGCATACCGAGCCGGATTTTACTGGCCAAAGGTGAATGAGATGGCAAAGGAAATAGTGGACAAGTGCGAAGGATGTCAGTTCTACTCAAATATGTCACACAAGCCTGCGTCAGCTCTGAAGACCATTCCACTCGTCTGGCCCTTCGCAGTATGGGGGTTGGATATGGTCGGCCCCTTGAGAACAGGTCGAAGCGGTTTCACGCATGTATTGGTGGCAGTCGACAAGTTCACCAAGTGGATCGAGGCAAAACCCATCAAGAACCTTGACGCCGGTACCGCTGTTAGCTTCATCAGGGAACTGATATTCAGATATGGAGTCCCGCACAGCATCATTACAGATAATGGGTCGAACTTTAACTCAGAGGAATTCAGGGATTTCTGCAACTCTCAAGGCACAGGAGTCGACTACGCTTCAGTCGCCCATCCGCAGTCGAATGGACAAGCAGAGCGAGCCAATGGCCTGATCCTCAAAGGGTTGAAACCCCGACTGATGCGTGATCTCAAACATGCGGCTGGAGCATGGGTCGACGAACTTCCCTCGGTGCTTTGGGGACTGCGGACCACGCCTAATCGGTCGACCGGGAGAACTCCATTCTTCTTGGTCTATGGAGCTGAAGCAGTTTTGCCAAGTGATCTTCTCCACAATGCTCCTCGGGTTGAACTCTACAACGAAGCAGAAGCTGAACAAGCGCGGCAGGACGCAGTCGACCTTTTAGAGGAGGAAAGGGAGATGGCCTTGATCCGATCGACCATCTACCAACAAGACTTGCGTCGCTTCCACGCCAGAAATGTGAAGAGTCGAGCCTTCCAGGAAGGAGATTTAGTTCTACGAGTGGATCAACAGAAACAACACAAGCTTGCTCCTTCTTGGGAAGGACCCTTCATCGTCACTAAAGTTCTCCACAACGGAGCATACCGCATCTACAACGTCAAGCACAATATCGACAAGCCCAGGGCTTGGAACGCGGAGCTACTCCGCCCATTTTACACTTAAAGTTTTCACTCGGATGAGTTCTATTAAAATACTTCTGTAGTTCATGGATTACAAAATAATAGTGTCATAATTTCTCCATAATTTTTGTCACTTTTTATTTGTCCAATAAAATTTTCCCCTCAGCGGGTGACTTAGCTGCGAATCCGTTTCGCCTAAGTTTGTAAAAAATCCTTGTCGAGTGATGAGCCAGACTCCCACTCGGAAGGCTTAGCTGCGAATCCGTTTCGCCTAAGTTTAAATAAAATCCTACCGAGTGGTGAGCCAGACCCCCACTCGGGGGCTTAGCTGCAGTCAAAGTACTCGCCTAAGTTTAATAAAATCCTACCGAGTGGTGAGCCAGACTCCCACTCGGAGGCTTAGCTGCAGTCCAAGTACTTGCCTAAGTTTAATAAAATCCTACCGAGTGGTGAGCCAGACTCCCACTCGGGGGCTTAGCTGCAGTCCAAGTACTCGCCTAAGTTTAAATAAAATCCTACCGAGTGGTGAGCCGGACTCTCACTCGGGGGCTTAGCTGCAGTCCAAGTACTCGCCTAAGTTTAAATAAAATCCTACCGAGTGGTGAGCCGGACTCCCACTCGGAGGCTTAGCTGCAGTCCAAGTACTCGCCTAAGTACAGGTACAACATGCGCTCGCAAGGAGGACGAAGTGCAGGTCGACTGCGATCCTCTCCTCTGAGCTACGCCATAAGTACAATGTGCGGTCGTAAGGAGGACGAGGTGCAGGTCGACTGCGACCCTCTCCTCTGAGCTACGCCACAAATACAACGTGCGCTCGCAAGGAGGACGAGGTGCAGGTCAACTGCGACCCTCTCCTCCGAGCTACGCCACAAATACAACGTGCGCTCGCAAGGAGGACAAGGTGCAGGTCGACTGCGTCCCTCTCCTCTGAGCTACGCCACAAGTACAACGTGAAAATCCTACCGAGTGAAGAGCAAACCTCTCACTCGGGGGTTTAGCTGCAGCCCAGTGCTCGCCTAAGGTATAAAAACCCTGCCGAGTGAAGAGCAAACCTCTCACTCGGAGGCTTAGCTGCGGCCCAGTGCTTGCCTAAGGTATAAAAATCCTACAGAGTGAAGAGCAAACCTCTCACTCGGGGGCTTAGCTGCAGCCCAGTGCTCGCCTAAGGTATAAAAATCCTACCGAGTGAAGAGCAAACCTCTCACTCGGGGGCTTAGCTGCAGCCCAGTGCTCGCCTAAGTGAATTAAAGAGAAAGTCGATTGCAGTAGGCACCTTGCTTTAAAACCTGCAAAAGACATTTCAAGCCAAAAACAAGTGTATTCAAACATCGAATCCAAGTTCAGATGGAAACCTAAGGGAACCGAAAGTGCTCAGGCACTAAGCCTGTTAAGGTTTATCGGTTACAAAATCACTCGGCATACCGAGGCAAATTTAAAGTGTCGAGCTCAAAGAAGTTTTTTACCCCTCCTGTGGAGGGCTGGAAGGTGCAACAAACTCATCAAGGTCAATTCCGTCCGCGATCCGAGTGGCAGCAGCGATGAAGGTCTCCATGAAGGACCTGAAGTCGTGCTTCTTGGTGTTGGCCACCCGAAGAGCCGCCAACTTATCTTCTCGCGCATCCTTGCAGTGGACTCGAGCCAGACACAGAGCAACATCTGCGCCACACCTCGCAGAGGACTTTTTCCACTCCTGCACTCGACCAGGAACTGTGTTCAGTCGAGCCATCAGAGGCTCGAGGTCGTTCTGGAGTGTCTCCCTGGGCCAGAGCGTGCTGTCGATGCGGGAAGTGGCGACTTTCAGCCTTGCAAGATAGTCAACAACAGCAACAACACGGGACTCAAGTCGGAACACATTCATGGCAACTTCGTCGTTCACTGGAGAGTTGACGGGGTCTAGGTTTGGTTCCAGTCGACTAGTTTCCTCTTCAAAGTTTTGGCAAAATTCTGCAAGTACAATTACTGAGTCAAGGCAATGGTCGAATGGAAAGATCACTGTAAAAATGGTTGTTTGACGCAAAGGATTACCTTCGAGCATGAGGAACAACTTTTTGGCAAGTCCACTCAGAAAGGCCTCCAGATCTTTCTTCTTCCCAGCCAATTGGCTGGCCTTGTCATTCAGAGCAGCTTTGTCGTTTTTCAGTCGACTAACCTCCTTGTTGGCAATCTCAAGAGCAGCTTTCAGATTAGTATTTTCTTCTTCGAGCTTGGTGACCGAAGCTAACTTCTCGTCAGCAAGTTTGGTCTTCTCAGCCAGTTCAAGATCTTTCTTCTTTTGGGCCTCCTTCACCTTGCCTGTAAAGCAGGTGAAGGTCAGATTTTGAAACAGATGAGGAACAAAAACAGTCGTCGAGGTCTCACCGAACATACCTTTGGTCTCCTCCTTCGCCTTCGTTAGATTCTCCTGGACCAGCTTCAGATCCAGCTCGAGTTGGATGTGCTTGTTCTCCAGCTCGGTATAACGAGCCGCAAGGTTGCAGGATTTTTGCGAAGAACCAATCGACAAAATGTCAAGGATAATTCACTTCCGAGTGGATAAGAGAAAATCATGCGTTTCTAAGACTACAGCCGAATACAAACATTCGACCGTAGTCTCGGGGACTACACCCAGTGGGTGCACTCAGCGTGCCCCCACTAGTTCTATTAAAGATAGAGTCGACCAGTCGACCCACAAAAAAAACAAACAAGACGTATTCTTCAGACTGTAATCGACTGCAAGCAGTCGACTACAGTCTCGGGGACTACACCCAGTGGGTGCACTCAGTGTGCCCCCACCGGTTTCAGAAATCCATTCGACCTAGTCGACTGACGGAAAAACTTAACTTCTAAAGCCTATGGTCGACTGCCAGCAGTCAACCATAGCCTTGGGGACTACACCCAGCGGGTGCACTCAGCGTGCCCCCGCTAAACCGGAGTTTCAATCGACACACCCAGTGGGTGATTGCTATGGATTCCGGAAAGAAAAGCTTTTTGATAGCATATCCTAACAGAACAGGCGATTCGACTGACCTGAACATTGCTTTGAAGAGCAGAACTGGCGTCGTAGGCTGCCTGGCTTGCCTCCTGGATGGCCTTCACCTGCTCCATCATGATCCCCGCCTGGCGTATCGCTTCCTTTGCAGCACTGGCTTGGTCCTCTGGGACGTGGTGCGTCGTGAAGAGAGAAGGCTGCGCGACACTCGACGAAGCAGGGAGAGCACTCGTTAGTGGCACCGCGAAGGACACAGTGTGCCGAGTGGTGTCCTCCTCCCCCGCGATCAGAGTCTCGGGTGCCGTTACATCCTGGGCCGCCCTGCCGGCAGACGCTTTCCTGCTCCTCCTGTGCTTCAGCGGTTCCTCGTCGTCGTCGTCGTCAGGAAGGGTGATAACGACATTGGATGAAGCTACAAAAAAGAATCAGAATTAGAGACGAAGATTCAATCGACTAAAAACGGAATTAAGAGAGTGGTACCAGGTTTTGAAGTTGCGGCATCCTCCATCTCATGATCGTCAGCCCTGGCTGAGGTATCGGAAGTAGCAGCACTGCAATTCCAACAAATCAGTCGGTTATCTCAAGTGTCAATCAAAGATAAAGCTCGCAGAAAACAAGAGGACTCAAGCAGCATGTTTACCCTGATATGGTGGGGATGGACACCTTCATATTCGGCAGGACCTTGGTCGGCTTTGACGGTGCCACCCTGGACTGCTTCGGTGCCTTTTCAGTTGGCACCGGAGAAGTGGTCCGAGGGCACTTGGTCGACTGCGCGACAGTCGCAACCCCCTTACCACGTTCAATCGCAGGGTCATGGGCAAGCTTCGACCGCCTTTCCAAGCGCGGTGGTGCGACCTCCTCCTCCTCCTATTCTTCTTCCTCCTCCTCATCATCATCATCATCATCATCATCTTCAGCAGCATCCGAGTCCCACTCCTCCTGGCTCTCGCCCCCGCTCGCTTCTCCCTCTTCAGTCGGAGTCTGTGCTCCATTGGGCATCGAGTATAGTTCGGTGAGGGCCTGTTGGACATCAAGACAAAGATCAATCGACCAATTTGCGGAGGAAACGGAAATAAATATGGCAAGAATACAATTGGAGGTAGAGTGGGCATACCTTGTCTGGAATGCTGCGATGGTCGAGTGGAGGGATCCTCCTGGCTCCACGAGGGTTATCCTTATTCCCAGTGACCGCGGCCATCCACCTTTCCAGCGTGGCATCATCGACTGCTTCTGGATTGATCCGAGTCTCATCTTCAGTCCCGCGATACAACCACATGCAATGGCTCCGGAACTGAAGAGGCTGGATGCGCCGCCTAAGAAAAACCTCCAGGAGATCCATACCCGTCACTCCCTCCCAAACCAACTGGACTACGCGCTCCATCAGCATCTTCACGTCGGCTTTCTCCTCCGGAATCACCTTCAAAGAGGAGGGTTTGTTGACTCGGTCCATGGTAAATTGAGGGAGTCCACTCGACTGCCCCGGCGTTGACTCATTCTGGCAGTAGAACCAGGTCGACTGCCAGCCTCTGACCGACTCGGGAAACGTCATGGCTGGGAAGGGCTCTTGTTCCTCATCTGGATCCCCAGACCTCCACACATCTGGACAACTTTGGTTTTGTCATCATCTGGACTCGCCTTCTTCACGGTCTGAGAGCGACACGTGAATATGTGCTTGAATAGGCCCCAGTGCGGTCGGCAACCCAGAAAGTTCTCACACATGGACACAAATGCGGCAAGGTAGGCGATAGAATTCAGGGTGAAGTGGTGGAGTTGCGCTCCAAAGAAGTTCAAGAAACCACGGAAGAAAACACTCGGTGGCAAAGAAAATCCGCGGTCGACGTGGGTAGCCAGAAGCACGCACTCACCCTCTTCCGGCTAGGGCTGCCACTCATTCCCCGGGAGCCTTGCTGCTCCGTGGGGGATCAGACCATCGTTGGCCATGTCGAGGAGATCCTTCTCCGTGATGGTCAACCGGATCCAATCTCCTTGGACCCATCAGTTCGGCAGACGAGATCTAGACGAAGACCCGCCGCGACTGGTGGTCCTCCCTTTCGCCTTCCCCGTCGCCGACGCCTTCTTCGCGCGTTCCAGCGCCGCCGTCTTCTCCTTCACCATGGCTGCCGGCGAGACGCGCGAGGAGTGGATGTGTGGAGGCAAGAGCGGGCGCGGTGGGCGGAGGCGAGGAGAGCAGAGAGAGAATGCAGAGATACTGTTCAAAGACCCTCGCCGGGCGCCTTTATAAGATCCCTTCCGAGTGGATGACAGGTGGGCCCGGCCGATCCAATCACATCCCGAAACAGTCGCGCGGATGCGATACGTGGCGAAAAAGGCGGCGCGAGAATCGAGGCGTTTATGCCCTATCCCATCCGAGCGCCACGGTCCGCCCCGCTTCGCACGCTTCCCCAAATTTCGTATCCCACAGAATCTGCGAACGGCAGATCGGTCTGTCAGACGCAGGATTTCCTGCGATCCGTCGCTTGGAAATTGATAAGTTCAAAAGGTCACTCGACGAAAGAAAAGAATGGATCAAGTCGACTGAAGAAAAGTTGATGATTATCAACGAAGAGATTATTGGTCCAAGGCAACACATATCCAGAACGCAGAAGCCAGTCGGAAATAATATCAACTCCTTCCTCACTCAAGCCTCAATCCATTCGGGGGCTAATGTTGGAGTCATGTACCTAGGATAGGGTCATAGACCTGATCTAAGTACCCTACCCAAGGACACCATTATTATAAGAGACTACCTTCCAGTCGACCAAGGAGGACTCCACTCGACAGACTCGAAGGACTCGACCATGAAGACGCACTCGACCACCAGAAGGTCAAGAAGCACTCTGTACCATAACGGTCTGTAGTTAAGTAGACTTTATGGTATTTAAGACACTTTATGTGGGGTGTTACCAGTAACGTCCCAGACTTAATGTACTTTAAACCTTGCATTACTGAGGGCCGGAGAGGGCTGGCAGGCACTATATAAGCCACCCCCCACCTTAGTGTAAAGGGTTCGCACCCTTGTAATTCATATACACATAATCCACTCGACCACCTCCGGGCTCCGAGACGTAGGGCTTTTACTTCCTCCGAGAAGGGCCTGAACTCGTACATCTCTTGTGTTTACAATTGCTCCATAGCTAGGACCTTGCCTCTCCATACTTACCCCCCACTCTACTGTCAGACTTAGAACCACGACAGCATGCACACATAAGTCTGCTACTTTTGGGCGTTAATTATACCCTGGTCAATGTGTAAATCTCTAAATGTACAGTCTTTCACGGACGTAGGAAGTAGGTTGAGCACTTGAGCATGAGCGTGTGTGTTGCGTCGTGTGCTGTGTGCCGCATGGGTGCGTGAGTGTTGCGTGCGTCCATGTGGAGTACGTGTGAGTGTTGCATGTTGCATGCATGCATGGGGCTTACTCCCTCCCATTGACATGTTCATATTTCAAGCTTCCTCTGTTCCCTCCATATGGTGATACTCCCTCTGTTCCCAAATACTCCAGTACGGAGTAAAAGCCTCCCTCTGTTCCCAAATACGGAGTATTTGTCTTTCTACAAATTTCAACAAGTGACTAGGTACGGAGCAAAATGAGTGAAGTGAGCGTAGAGGCATAGGGATACTGTAGAAAGGAAATCCTCGCGATCCATCATTTCCCATCTCGGTCAGAGAGAACTATTCAACTAGTCTTCGAAGTGAAGTGACAATACACGCTGCAGCAGATGGGACACGTAATTAATAAGCTGAACCAGCGTGTTGGTGTTACTAAATCAGCCTTACCTAGTACTGCCATCATGTTTGCCAGTAGAGCATGCTTCCGCAAATACGCCTACGCACCTGTGTCCTCCATTAACTGACATATGGGCCCTCTTGTGGTAGACCCACATGTCATCGGTGTAACTATTTACACCCCGGAGGACGGTGCCTATATCCTGGTAGTAGTACTAGTAGAATTGAGATTTAATGCACTTTCTTCCCCGTCTTCCACTCTTCTTCCTCCTCTCTTCTTCTTCCTCCTCTCTTCCCCATTGTCGGCCGCACACCATTTACCCCCGCTCACTGCTCGCCCGCCCGCGCCATATTACTTGGTAGCTCGTGCGTACCATATCCCCCCGCTCACTGCTCGGCCACACGAGGAGAAGCTTCTTCGCTCGCTCGCCCGAATCCACTTCCCCGCTGGCTCGCAGGCACCGAAAACCCCAATGGCAGAACCGACTGACACGCAGAGCCGCGATTGGAATTCCCTCCCTGATGTTCTCTTGGAGCAGATCTGTAGTCGTATGGACCTACTCAGCACCGTTCGTCTGGCCGCATGCTCGGTGTCTTTGTACCGTCTACTCGTCTGCAACCGGCCGGCTCTTCTCAAGACACCCTGCTTGCTGATGCCCGATCCTCGCAGGTGGCCCAGACACCTACTTGACGATCCTACGGAGGTTGCCGTGGTGCCCCTCGACATGCTACCACTACTCGTCCACCTGTCCTTCATGCGCGGCCACTACTGGGCGGGCATGAAGGCCAACTGGATCATCCTCATCCACCACACCGGTAGTCCGTGGCGTCTCGTGGATATCTACACCCAGCGAGAGATCACCCTTCCATCGTTGGATACCGCCGACATCGAGCCTCGCGGCCTGCCGGACACTCCTGCTTAGTATGCACGAGACGCGTCAAGCTTTTGGCTCGACCTCTGTTTGCAGAAAGTTGCAATCTGCGAAGTGCCCACACCATCAGAAGACTACATGGATTACAAGCTCATTGCCTTGTTCAACATGGGATTAGTCTATCTGGAATCCGGTTGCCACACATGGTTATGGCTCATCATCAATCCTGTTGAGGCAACATTTCTGTCGATGCTATAGTGCACGATGGCATCATTTACACGGTCGACGCACAGATTGGCTGCCTATACTGGTGGCATCTATCGTCGTGTAATTGTTCTATCTCATCTCATCTTTACCTATGAATACGACTGCCTGTTCATTTGTTACAAATTTATAATGCATAGCATGTCTATAACCACATCATTGCTATATGTTCCTCTCATTTCCTAGATTTTTATGACCACACATGTTATTGTTAGAGTTGATATGAGAACAATTGGCATCTAATGATTGTTAGAATACATATTATGAGCAGAACATCATGATTGCTATATGTTACTCTCGTTTACAAGATTTTTATAACAACGCATGTTATTGCTTAGAGTTGATATGAGAATAGTAGTAGTAAGTGCTATGGTAGAATATGAGTAGGCGCTGTCATAGCTGTTTTGCTCTCATTGTTACATGATGTTTGAACCATGACATGTTGCTAGAATATGAAAGCCATTAGCTTATTTTTTTTAACTTGGGGCATGATTATGACCACGACATTGCAATTCTCTGTCTATGATATGTGTCACTGTTATAATAATCTTAATTCCACACATACTCTGAACATGATTGTTTATTTTTGTCCTTTTGGTCTCCAATTTGAATTGTTGCAGTAGACTCAAATGCGCTGGCCTTCATGATTCCAGGACCTGGAATCATACCAGCCGATGGGTGCTGGTTTATCGCTCGTTCAGCTGACGGCGGTCATTTGATGCACATTTGCACATACCAAATTGACCAAACCATTACATCAAACCACATGCAGTACAATGCGTGGGGCGTTCATGACATTGATGGCTATGGTTGCTTTGTGTTCGAGAAAGATCCCAGCTCCGTTGGGCTAGGTGTATTCAACTGGAGGCGGGTTTACAGCCTCGGCAACCACTCCTTATTCCTTGGGCTCAATTATCCGATCATCCAACCAATCATCGATCATATCACCGGCGATGATTACTATGCCATGCAACTTCCATTCGCGAGGGGGGGCTGTGTTTACACATCATACCATGGGTTTCATGAATCACCATATCCAGAGATTCGTCGACACAGCTTGTTGCCAGGTAATCTTCAGTGTGTGAAAGGCATCAAACTTCCATGCGATGGATGGCTTTTGCAAACCCGACATGCGGCGATGTGGTTCATGCCAACAGCAAATATGCACAACTTGATTTGTGCTGATATCTAGACTGAGCCATGTATTCTGCTATTGTAGCACGACCCTCTTTTGTTGGATATTATGTACTGTTGTTAGCTTGAAGCACTCCGCTGGTTTGAAGGATAGATACCTTCCTGGGATCAAGTGCATCCTAACTCACCTGTGTAGGATGTACTGATAATGATGATGGAGATGCTGTGCAGAAGCCATATATATACATATATATCAGTTAGGCTTCAAGTGCGTACTTGTTAGTTAAACCTATGTATAAATTGTGACACTAAATACGACTAGTAAGTAGTACAGTAGCAGTACTAGTATACGTCGGTCAAATTATTCATCATGTCCACACATTGAATTGACGTGACAACACGCTGCGCGTGAGGTGACACAAGAATCCCGGCAGCGTGTTCGGGTATTCCGGACTTCAGATTTGGAGTACCACTTATCTGTCGAAATCTTTTTTTTGAAACGGAGCAAAAGATTTGCCTTATCCATTAAATAAGAGGAGAATAGAGTTTAGAGTTTTTACAAGCGCCCTTGCAAAACGGCATGGCAATTACTCTCGTACAGCTATCGAAGAAGCGCGAGTTTTTACTCTGTCGAAATCTTTCATCATTCACTTAAAACAGTCGATTGATCATACATTGAGTACCATATAACTGGAATTACCGATGCAAGTCGAAGAAGGATTGGCCGGTGCTGCCGGCTGGCGTCAAGTTCGATCCCACGGATCAGGAGCTGATCGAGCACCTTGAGGCCAAAGTGAGTGTTGACAATGCGAGATTTCAGTCTCTCATCGATTTTCTCATACCAACCATCGACAGCGAGCACGGCATATGCTACACCCAACCTGAGAAACTTCCAGGTAAGACACCGATCGGCCGTCTACTTGCACAAACATATTCCTTTGTTTATAGCTCTATTTTTCTTTTTAGACGCAGACCTGGTGAAACAATTACAATTTGACAGTTAATAAAAAGTGAAACAAGTGACTGCAACATGCCAAAGATGTTATGAAAATGCCAACTAGGTACACTAAAACCTGTATTCCACAATACTGCAGGTATCACACTGAGTGGCCTAAGGAAGCATTCTTCCAGCGCAATTCCAGGGCGTTCAAAAGGGGCACGTGGACGCGTCGCAAGATACAGTCGGAGTGCGGCATGCACGCGATGTGGCACAAGACCGGCAATACCTTGCCTGTGATGGTCAACGGCCGGCAGACGGGCAGCAAAAAAGGTTCTGGTGCTGCACACCGACAAGAACTTCGACCAGCAGAGGACCAACTGGGTGATGCACTAGTACCACCTCGGGGACCTGGAGCAAGAGAAGGAGCGGGAGCTGGTCCTCTGCAAGATTTTCTACCAGACGAACACTAGGGCCAGGAGTAGTTTGGTATTGGTAGTTGTACTACCTTGTCGTCCGCAAGTTGGTATTGTTGTTAACGATCTTTTGGTATGAACTTACATTTGCTTCCAACCATCATGCCGAGGGTCGACGTGGATATAAAGCTGAATCATTTGTTTCGAAACGAATTCTCAAGCACCTGATTTTTATTTGATGGGTAGCATAAGCACCCGCCGTTCGAATTCCCAGTTCTGCAGTTTTTCGAAACAAGTGCATGCACTTATTATCACGATAAAAAAACAATATCCGTGCTGCGTCCCAGTTATTAGTCTGTGCTTGCAGAATTCTCTCGTTTATTGAGCACGTATATTGTTTTTTCAGGTCGAGCAAGTTTCAACTGGGCTATAGACTGACCAGGGTTGGTTTTGTTTTTAACAGGCCCAGCCCATGACGACAACGGGGCACAAAGATCCAACAGGTATCTACTGGCCTCTAGCCCGCCAGCGTTAGTTATATTTTGTCTTACAACATCCGCAGATAGTTTTTTTACTGAATCAAACACACAGCCCAGTTCTATTTTCCTCTTGAAATGCATGTCCTACATCCGTTTCCTAATCTCTACCTATAGTTTTACTAGTTCATATACACGTATCATTATATTGAAAACACATAATATTCCCTTTTCATAATTTCATCCTTATTTTTGTTGTTTTTTCCCACCCAACGCTAATTTTTTCACCACTGGTTTTCCCTTAAACCAACTCAATTGTCCCACATCTTATTTGCTTACAAAAAGAAAATGATTTTTTGGCAAATCAGTAAGTTCTTAAAAAATGTTTATCATTTTGGGATTACAACAGTTTGGACTCCACCGAAATATGCAAAATAAGGTTGAACTTGTTGACCATGGTGCTGGCAGAAAATGGGCTATAATAAATTACTTAAGAATTAGCAAATGGGCTGCAAATTATAAAAAATAGCAAATGGGCTGCAAATTGTAAAAAATAGCAAATGGGCTTTATGTTGTCTGCCACAGATTTGGAGGCTGACTTGTGGGCCTACTAAGTTCATGCGTACACAAGGTTTCTTAAAAAAGAAACTTAGTCAACAATCGACTCTACCAGCATCAGACCGTTAGATGTCAATCTAACGGCAATCGTGCTTCTTCAGTCTTTGATCTTCCTGCCCCAGCCGCCCAAACCAGCGCCGTCGGAACCGCCTGCTCCCGCCTCTCGTGTCCGGCAGTGCTGCCGGGCAGGCCTCACAACCCCATCATACTCGCATCCCTGTCCTGTCTATCCCTCTACTCACCCACACCTCCTGTTATTTTCCGGCGACGGCAGCCGAACCAGTCAACCGTCGTACTCTCCACCACGTGGGCAGCCACTGCTGTGTCTTCGCCGGCTCCCTGTCGTTCCCTTCATAGGCCTCGCCGTCGTCCACCGCCCTAGTGCTCTCGGTGCGGCATGGTCAAAGATGTCCATCCAATGGCCGTAGTGCTTCTTCAACCTCTGGACTTCTTGCCCCAGCCGCCCAAAGCATCGCCGGTCGTGCCGCATGCTCCTGCCTCTCGTGGCCGGCTGTGCTGCCGCGGAGGCCTCACCGTCCCCATACTACTCCCACCGCTAGCCAGAGCCTATCCCTCCACTCACCCACTCCCCCTATTATTCTGCGGCGACGGCAGCCTCACACCACAGCCGAACCAGTGAACCCTCGTACTCCTCTCCGCATGGGCATCCACTGCCGCGTCTTCCCCGGCTCCGCGTCGTCCCCTTCCTAGGCCTCGCCGTCGTCCACCGCCCTGGTGCTCTCGGCGCGGCGTGGTCAATGTGGTCAACGACTGACTTCATCGGAAGAGTACTGTACGTGGAGAGGCTGACAGCTGGGTCCACGGTAGCCGCAAGGAAGTGCCTCCTTATTACGTGCAAAATAATTATTCCTCCACCTGACAGCAGGGACCCACTAGACGGGCCACCAGTATTTCGTGGAAAAAGCGTTTCCCCCCTGACTGCTGTGACCCACCGGACGGGCCACCGTATTTTGCGAAAAAAACGTTTGCCCCTGACTGCTGGGACCCACCGGACGGACCACCGTATTTCGCGAAAAAAACGTTCCCCCCGCTGTCAGCTCGGACCCACCGGAAGTGCCTCCTTATTACGCACAGAAAAATGAATACCCCCCTGCTAGCTGGGACCCACCATGGTGGGAGGCTGACTTGTGGGCCTACTAAGTTGACGTGGACAGAGGGCTTTGTCAACTTAGTCAATATGAATGATTCTAGCTCTAGTGACCGTACGATGTCCATCCAACGGCCGTCATGCTTCTTCAATCTCTGCTCTTCCTGCTCCAGCCGCTCAAACAAGCGCCGGCGGGACTGCCTACTCCCTCCTCCCCGCGGCTGGCTGTGCTGCCGCACAGGCCTCACCGCCCCATCATACTCCCATCGCTGGCCTAGCCATCCCTCTACTCACCCACACGGCCACACCTGCTGTTATTCTTCGGCAAGGGCAGACGAACCAGTAAACCCTCGTACAGTCGTACTCCCCTCCGCGTGGGAAACAACTACCGAGTCTTCCCTGCCTCCGTGTCGTTCCCTTCCTAGGCCTCGCCGTCGTCCACCGCCCTAGTGCTCTCGGCGCGGCGTGGTCAACGTGGTCAAGGAATGGCTTCCATCGGACGTGGACTGTACGTGGAGAGGCTGACAGCTGGGTCCACGGCCGCAGCAAGGAAGTGCCTCCTTATTACGCGCAAAATAATTATTCCTCCACCTGACATCTCGGACCCACCGGAAGGGCCTCTGTATTTCGTGAAAAAATGTGCCCCCAGCTGACATGTCGGACCCACCAGCTATCTTCGCACGCAAGGAAGTGCCTCCTTATTACGCACAAAAAAAATGAATACTCCCCCTGCCAGCTGGAACCCAGCATAGTGGGAGGCTGACTTGTGGGCCTACCAAGTTGACGGGGACGGAGGGCTTTGTCAACTTAGTCAATATGAACGATTCTAGATCCTGTTACCGTACGATGTTCATCCAATGGCCGTAGTGCTTCTTCAACCTCTGGTCATCTTGCTCCAGCCGCCCAAACCAGCGCCGGTCGTGCCGCGTGCTCCTGCCTCCCGTGGCCGGCTGTGATGCCGCGGAGGCCTCACCGCCCCCTACTACTCCCACTCCTGTCCAGGCCATCCCTCTACTCACCCACACCCCCTGTTATTCTGCGGCGACAGCAGCCTCACACCGCAGCCGAACCAGTGAATCCTCGTACTCCTCTTCGCGTGGGCATCCACTACTGTGTCTTCCCCGGCTCCGAGTCGTCCCCTTCCTAGGCCTCGCCGTCGTCCACCACCGTGGTGGTCTCGGCACGGCGTGGTCAAGGTGGTCCCATCGGACGTGGACTGTACGTGGAGAGGCTGACAGCTGGGTCCACAGCCACTGCAAGGAAGTGCCTCCTTATTACGCGCAAAATAATGATTGCTCCACCTGACAGCAGGGACCCACCGGACGGGCCACCGTATTTCACGAAAAAAACGATTCGCCCCCTGACTGCTGGGACCCACCAGCTACATCTTCACACACACGGAAGTGCGTCCGAAAAAAAAACGATTTGCCCCCTGACTGCTGGGACCCACCAGCTACATCTTCGCACACAAGGAAGTGCCTGACAGTCGGGACCCACCTGGTCGAAGCGTACGTAGCGTTGTCATTCTGGTCGCGAACGTGTACGTACATACTGGTCGATGTAGAGGCGCGCACGTGTCATAGATGTAGAGGCGCGCACGTGTCGTAGTAGAGGCATGCACGTAGCATGTACGCGTACGTACATCGGCGAGGATGCAAGAAAGAAAATACGGCCACGTACGTACATACGGGCAGGGTCTCGAACGCCTACTCGTGCATATGTACATGGCTGGGTCGGAATGGAGAAACAGCGTCGTCGTCGTGTTCATGGGGAGGCAACGGAATGCGTCGTGTTCATCGGGAGGAAAAAGAACGCGTGGGAGCCAACCGACTGGATCGGAACGGAATGCGTGGTCGTGTTCATCGGGAGGGCTTGGACGGAACATGCGATGGAAACGAGGCCTGGCGTACCACACAACAGAGGAAACACCCTTGTGTTCGACCGGCCACGTTCGAAACGGGATCCTGTTCATCAGGAGGGGTCTGGCGTACCGCAAAACGGAGGAAACGGACCTCCTACGGTCGAAATGGGGGTCCTATTGATCGGGAGGGGTGTGGCGTACCGCAAAACGGACGAGACGGACCTCCTACGGTCGAAACGGGGGTCCTGTTGATCGGGAGGGGTGTGGCGTACCGCAAAACAGACGAAAGGGACTTGTGTTGGAGCGCTACGGTCGAAACGGGGGTCCTGTTCATCGGGAGGGGTGTGGCATACCGCAAAACGGGACTCCACGGGATACTGTTCATCTCCACCGTCAACCTCCTCCAGCCTCCACGGGCTACCGTCGACCTCCTCCAGCCTCCACGGGCTCCTGTTCATCCAAACTCCACCGCGCGCTACTCCACCGGCTACTGTTCAACCACCCCTCCACGGGCACCCCTCCATCGTCTACTGTTCATCCAGCCCTCCACACCACAGGGTCCTGTTCAACCACCCCTCCACGGCCACCCCTCCACCATCTACTATTCATCCCCTCCACACCACGGGTTCCTGTTCATCCAGAGGCAACGCCAGCGCTCACTGTTCATCCAACCCCCCCCGCAACGCTCACTGTTCATCCAATCGATCAGCTTCAGTTAGCAGCAGTAGCGAAGGAATCACTCCATTGGGTTCAGTTAACAACCATCGATCGATCCCTCGGGTTCAGTAACGCGTAGCCTGCAGTGCAATCGCTCGGGTTTAGTTAGAGCCCAACGCCTCGCTCGGGTTCAGTTAGAGCCAACGCCTCGCACACACGCGCGTACCTGTACGAGAGAAACGCGCATCGCTCTCCCACCATAACCGGCAACTGCCCGAAATTTTCCTCCCCCTCGCTTCTACCATGGTTTTTTTCGTCATGGACGGCCCGAAGAATGTCATGCAGCTGCGTCTCCAGCCCGCCCAGGACAAAAAGCCCATTTTCTGTCATGATTTTTTGTCATAGAAGTAGGAGCCCACCACATCTATGATGATACCGGGTTTTGTCACAATTATCGTCATAGAAGTGTCATATGTATGACAGAATTTTTTTTTGTTCGGCCCAAAATGTCACGTATGTGTCTTTTTTTGTAGTGGTAAGAGGCTAGTTAAAATACTTTTGATCTGCTGCCATTGTGCACTGGGCTATACTTTGCTTGATCCGCCATGCCAATTTTAGTGCTGGCTTATATATCTTCATAATATTAAGCAATCCCTATGTCTGCATAAAAACATCTGTCCCGGCGGTTTACCGCTGGACGGGTCATAATGCCCAAGATAAAGCCTGGCTAATAACCAAAGCAGAATAAATATGAAATAACTCATACCTGTGATATGAAATCCCTTAGTAAGGGTGAAAACCCAAATCGTTGAGCTGTTAAGTCCCTTACCCTATAATGATGTTATGAATAAATCATGCCAGGTTACGATGAACACCACATAATCACATTGGCGACATATAGTCAAAGCCAGGCCGGTTTAACAAACACCGGTTTGATAAGATGGTTTGACAACCTATAGCTGAAAGCCAAGCCGGGTTAACAAACACCGGGTTAACATGATGACTGAAAAGCCACACCGGGTCAATGGACACCGGTTCAAGACAAATTCATCAAAAGGTGAAAACGTAGCAAAAAGGCAAACAAGAAATCATGTAGTCAAGGCTTTTCAAGGGCTGCCCGACCCAAATTCGAGGCTTTTCATGGGCTGCCAGGCCACTGAGTTAAACCATTTTGCAAAGCCTTTTAAGATGGGCCTCCAACTAACCAATCGTCGTTTTAACTTTGTCAAGTTCAGGGTCTGTATAAGATTGACTTGTCAAACGTTCGGCAGGTCATGCCAAGATTACCTGGATAGGAGTGGCTTACTTGATGAAGGCAGGTTAACCCGGGGTTTTAGGTGAATACACCAGGCTTCCAAGCCGTGGGTCGATACCCAATTACAAGGGTCCTTTTAAACTCTTTGTGGCTTTTGCACAAAAGAGCCCCAAGTAACTTTGTGAGCTGTGCTCAAATGGGTGCCTATGTTTGAGCTGTGCATAACGTCCAGACTCTCTTTGGCCCCTTGGGTGTGAAGCTCCCAAGCTGTGTTGTGGCATGATAGCCGGTTTAACAGGTAGTACTTTCACTTTGTCAGCTAAAGCCCCCATGTAAACAAAGAGATTTGAAGAAAAACGGCAGAGGCCCTGGTTATAGCAAGGATGCCGGTTTATTATATTGATCATAATATATACATTGTTGAAATATGTACATAAGAAAAGCCTATGGCTCAAGTGTAGTAAGGCCGAAGGAGAGCTATGTTCCATGGCTGCCGGGTCTCCTCAGAACTGCGTGAGTCTTCTCGAACGTCAATGAGGTAGTATGAACCGCTGTGCAGATTTTTGCTGACCACAAAGGGTCCTTCCCAAGGTGGGGATAATTTGTGCATATCGGTCTGATCCTAGATGAGCCGAAGCACTAAGTTGCCTTCTTTAAAGGTTCGTGTCTTAACCCGGCGGCTGTGATAACGCCGCAGGTCTTGTTGATAAACCGCCGATCGAGCCAAAGCCATGTCCCATTTTTCATCTAACAGGTCCAGCGCCTCTTGGCGTGCTTGCTCATTGTCCACTTCAACATAATTGGCAACCCGGGGCGAATCATGACGAATATCACTTGGGAGGACGGCCTCAGCCCCGTAAACCATGAAGAAAGGTGTATAACCTGTAGATCAGTTTGGGGTGGTGTTTATACTCCATAGCACAGATGGTAATTCTTCCACCCAACAACTCGGCGTCCGCTTCAAAGGAACCATAAGCCGGGGCTTGATACCCTTCAGGATCTCTTTATTCGCCCTCTCAGCTTGACCATTGGACTGGGGATGAGCCACGGAAGCCACATCAAGCCGGATGTGCTCTCGTTGACAAAACTCCTCCATCTCACCTTTAGAAAGGTTTGTGCCATTATCTGTGATGATGCTGTGTGGAAAACCAAAGCGTAAAATGATCTTTTTGAGAAATTGAACCGTCGTGGCCGCATCACACTTGCTGACGGGCTCCGCTTCAACCCATTTAGTAAATTTGTCAACCGCCACCAACAGGTGGGTATTCTTATCCTGGGAACGCTTAAAAGGTCCCACCATATCAAGCCCCCAAGTGGCGAACGGCCAAGTGATAGGTATCATCCGTAGCTCCTGAGCCGGAATGTGAGCTCGACGTGAAAATTTCTGACAAGCATCACACCGCTTTACCAGATCCTCCACATCAGCATGAGCTGTCAACCAATAGAACCCATGACGAAAAGCTTTAGCCACCAGGGACTTTGAACCGGCATGGTGACCACAATCCCCTTCATGGATTTCACGTAGGATCTCTTGTCCTTCTTCAGGAGAAATACAATGTTGGAATATGCCTGAAACGCTGCAACGGTGTAACTCGCCATTATGAATAACCATGGATTTGGACCGCCGGATTATCTGTCTGGCGAAGACCTCATCATCTGGTAACTCGCCCCGGTTCAGATACGCCGAATAGGGAACCGTCCAATCCGGAGCGGTATGTAAAGCGTCCACCAATTGGGCCTCCGGATTAGGAACAGCTAAATCCTCCTCTGTGGGCAACTTAACAGACGGGTTATGCAAGATATCTAAAAAGGTATTGGGTGGTACCGGTTTACGTTGAGATCCCAGCCGGCTTAAAGCATCTGCTGCTTCGTTTTTACGCCGGTCAATGTGCTCAACCTGATAACCCTTAAAGTGACCTGCCACAATATCCACCTCGCGTCTATAAGCCGCCATGAGTGGATCCTTAGAATCCCAAGTACGAGAGACTTGCTGAGCCACCAGATCAGAATCTCCCAAACAGCGAACCCGACTTAAGTTCATTTCCTTAGCCACACGGAGACCGTGGAGTAAGGCCTCGTACTTAGCTGCATTGTTAGTACAAGGAAACATTAAGCAGAGAACATACCAAATTTTATCACCTCGAGGGGAAGTCAGAACAACTCCAGCCCCTGAGCCTTCCAATTGCCTGGATCCATCAAAATGAACACTCCAGTATGCATTATCCGGTTTGTCCTCTGGTGCCTGTAACTTGGTCCAATCATTGATGAAGTCAACAAGCGCCTGTGACTTGATTGATGTCCGAGGCATATACTTCAATCCGTGCGGGCCAAGCTCAATTACCCACTTTGCAACCCGGCCAGTTGCCTCCCTGTTCTGAATTATATCGCCCAAAGGAGATGAACTGACCACTGTAATAGGATGGCCTTGAAAATATTGTTTCAGCTTCTGACTTGCCATAAAAACCCCGTAAACCAGCTTCTGCCAATGCGGATACCATTGCTTTGACTCGATAAGTACTTCGCTGATATAGTAAACCGGCCGTTGAACCGGATATTCCTTACCAGCCTCCTTGCGCTCCACCACAATTGCCACACTGACAGCACGGGCATTAGCAGCTATGTACAATAATAAGGGCTCGTTGTCAACCGGAGCGGCAAGAACCGGCGGTTCAACCAACTGCCGCTTTAACTCCTCAAATGCCTCATTAGCTGCGTCACTCCAGACGAAATCGTCTGTCTTTTTCAACATCTGATATAAAGGAATCGCCTTCTCTCCCAAACGGCTGATAAACCGGCTAAGGGCTGCAATTCGACCCACCAGACGCTGAACATCATTGATACACTTCGGTTTAGCCAAGGATGTAATCGCTTTCATTTTCTCCGGATTAGCCTCAATGCCTCTGTTGGACACCAGAAAGCCTAAGAGCTTGCCTGCTGGAACACCAAAAACACACTTGTCCGGATTAAGCATCATTTTGTAAACTCGAAGATTGTCAAATGTTTCCTTGAGGTCATCTATCAGGGTTTCCTTCTTCCTGGATTTTACCACAATGTCATCCACATAGGCATGAACGTTACACCCAATCTGCGTGTGAAGACAATTTTGCACACAACGCTGATAAGTTGCCTGGGCACTTTTGAGCCCAAAGGGCATAGAAACATAGCAGAAGGCTCCAAAGGGAGTGATGAAGGCTGTCTTCTCCTGGTCCTTAACTGCCATCTTAATCTGATGATAACCTGAATAAGCATCCAAGAAACTCAAGCGCTCACAACCCGCCGTCGCATCAATAATCTAATCAATACGCGGGAGAGCAAACGGATCTGCCGGACAAGCTTTATTCAAATCTGTGTAGTCCACACACATACGCCAAGTGCCGTTTTTCTTAAGAACGAGCATCGGATTAGCCAACCACTCAGGGTGAAATACTTCGATGATAAAGCCAGCAACCAACAGCAGGGCTACCTCTTCACCAATGGCCTTGCGTCTTTCTTTGTTGAAGCGGTGAAGAAATTGCTTGACCGGTTTAAACTTGGGATCAATATTGAGAGTGTGCTCAGCGAGTTCCCTCGGTACACCTGGCATGTCAGAAGGCTTCCATGCAAAAATGTCCCGGTTCTCACGGATGAACTCGATGAGCGCGCTTTCCTATTTCGGATCCAGATTGGTGCTGATGCTAAACTGTTTGGATGAATCGCCAGGGACAAAGTCAACAAGTTTAGTCTCATCAGCTGGTTTGAATTTTAGGGTCGAGTCATGCTTAGTGGTGGGCTTCTTCAGAGGGGTCATGTCTACCGGATCAACATTGTCTTTATAAAACTTCAACTCTTCTGCAGCACAAACCGACTCAGCATAAGCCGCATCACCTTCCTCACAATCCAAAGTGATCTTTCGACTTCCATGTACTGTTATAGTCCCCTTATGACCTAGCATTTTGAGCTGCAGATAGATATAGCAGGGTCTCGCCATGAATTTTGCGTAAGCCGGCCGTCCAAACAGGGCGTGGTACGGGCTCTGGATTTTCACCACTTCAAAGGTCAATTTTTTAGACCTGGAATCATGCTCATCTCCAAACACAACCTCCAAAGCGATCTTGCCAACAGGATATGCCGACTTACCTGGTACTACACCATGAAAAACCATGTTGGATGGTTTAAGATTCTTATCTGTCAACCCCATGCGACGAAAAGTCTCATAGTATAGGATATTGATACTGCTTCCTCCATCCATCAGGACTTTGGTAAACTTGTAACCTCCCACCTGAGGTGCTACCACCAAAGCTAGCTGGCCCGGATTGTCAACCCGGGGCGGATGATCCTCTCTGCTCCACACAATGGGCTGCTCGGACCACCGCAATAACGTGGTACTGCCGGTTCAACAACGTTAACTGCCCTCTTGTGAAGCTTCTGATCACGCTTGCACAGGCTAGTAGTGAACACATGATACTGCCCACCATTCAACTGCTTGGGGTGACTTTCATAACCTGATTGCTGCTGATTTCCTTGATTATTCAGTTGACCATTACCACTTTGATTACTCTAGTTGCCCTGACTATTCTGAAATCCAGAGTTTGAACCACCACCACCATGAAAACTTGGACCTGAACCGCCCAACGGACCCTGATCATACCGGAAGACATCGGAATTCTTGAACTCCTTCATGATATAACAATCTTTCCAAAGATGTGTGGAAGGGGCCTCTTTGGTCCCATGCTTTGGGCAGGGCTGGTTTAACAAACGCTCCAGATTCATCCCTCCACCGCGCTGGGGCGGTTTACCTTTACGACACTGCATATTGGTGTTAGCCACAAGATCTGAACTATCTGCCTTGCGCTTACCATTATTCCCATGGCCTCCTTGGTTATGATGCTGTCCCTTTGCACCACCATTCTTCTTTCCCTTCTCCGGTTTCTCCTCATCAGAATTGGGATCCTTGGTATTATCAGAATCATCATATTTGACCAAGGCTGCCATAAGGGTTCCCATGTCATTGCAGTGGCGCTTGAGTCGTCCCAACTTCATTTTTAGAGACTTAAACCGGCAATTACGCTCCAATGTTGTGATTGCTTGACCAGCATTAATCCGGTCTGACGAATGCAGAACTTCTGAAACCCGGCGCACCCAATGAGTTGTTGACTCGTTCTCCCCTTGAACACAGGCATCCAGATCCACAATGGACATAGGCTGTTTGCACGTGTCTTTGAAATTGGCTATAAACCGGGCCTTCAACTGATCCCATGACTCGATGGAGTTGGCTGGCAAGTTTTTCAACCAATAAGGGCTCTCCCGTCCAACATCATCGTGAAGTACTTTGCACAGGCCGCTTCATCCACATCCAGCATCTCCATTGCCATCTCATAAGTCTCGACCCACGCCGCAGGTGGCTGATCTGCGGTGTAATTAGGCACCTTACATGGACCCTTGAAATCCTTGGGCAGTCGCACATTACGGAGAGCCGGAATGAGACACTGCACTCCCCAGGAACTGAAGGCAAGCCCAGTGCCTCGGTCTACTGACGCTGCTGGCTGAACTAGGGCGGGTTGATAACGACCCATATTTTGTGTTGCCAAAGCAGCCCCCCTTCTTGCCCTGCCATTATCCACCACGTCTTGTGCATTACGGCAACGTGCACTACTAGATACTTCCGGTTCATCGATATGCCTGCTATAGCTTTTGCTCGGATGAGGAGTTGAATGAATTCTATCTCGGCTATAGGAGTAAGCCTGCTGCTGCACCACGGCGGTTTGAAGAAGGTCCCGGGCTCGCCACGTTTCAATCGCCGCCAGTGAATCACCCTCCATCAGAATGGCTGCCAGGCGAGATGCTGCGGCAATCATGTTATCCAAAGGGCTCGAGAAGTGACCCGGCGGTGTGGACATGTACTACGGCGGGTTATCCGTTCGTCGAGGTGGTTCCGTCATCCGTGGTTCATCCGGCGCTGCCCTAGGCGCATCGGTCCGATTTGCAGCCGCTGGATTGCTCGGCCCAGCGCCTGGTGTATGAAAGAGGTTCAGTCCTTCGTAGACCGGCGGCAGACGAGACCGGTACTTCCTTCGCATTACGTCATCTGATGCGGTCCGATCCAGCATGAGCCGGTAATTCTGCGCTTGTATCTGCTGTGACTGGGCATCCAAAGCGGCCCGTTCTTCAGCCATCCTAGCATCCTCAATTGCCAGGTCCTCCTTAGCCTGCGTTATCTGGTCCTTCAACTTCGCAACGTCCGCATTGTGATGATCCTGTGTCTCCGGAGTAACTGCCGTGGTTAACAAGGTCGCCCAGGCATCCATCAAACCAGAGAGGACTTGAGCCGGTCGGTGCGCTGGGGCTCCTGTCGCGGCCGCCGACCCGGTATTCATTGCTGCTGTAGATGAAGACTGCAAAGTGGGCTATGTTCCGGCCATGTACACAGTAACCCGACTTGGCGGTTCAAGAAGGTCCGAAATACTGTTGCCATTGGAATATCCTTTGAATACACCATCATGAATTTGGTATAGGGACTCGGTTTCACCAGTGGATGACTCGCCGTCGGAATAAACAGCCGTCTCGCCTTCAGACACTGGTTCAGATCCAATCCCATGGACATATCCTACGAACGCATGCTTCATGGCGGGCTTAAACCGGGCAGGGCTCGCATGCTGAGCCGTCTCGACGAGATCAGTGCAGATGTCCGGCTCAGGGCCCGGTTCGCCGATCTTGCCGATGAAGACATGAATTCCGCCAAAGGGGACCCGGTATCCGTACTCGATTGAGCCGGCCTCGGGGCCCCATCCTTCATCGTCGACGTAGAGCTTGCCGCGACGACTCTTGGTCATCTGGCCAACCACATACCCCTTGAGTCCTTCAGAGGTACCCTTCAAGAACTCGAAACCATCGTGCGATAGCTCCACGGTGGGCGCCAACTGTCGTGGAATTAACATGTCAGATGTCCTCATTGAAGGACTTAGTCATAGAGCCATCGCGACGGGTTAGCTTGAAGGGGTTAAACCGGAAAAGGGACACAAGAATTTTATACTAGTTCGGCCCCTTCGATGAAGGTAAAAGCCTACGTCTAGTTGTGATGGGATTGATTGGGTTTCGATGACCAGGGAGCAAATACGCTTTGCCTGGGTGTCGAGTTGTCGTTTTTTTTGTCCCTGAACCGCCGTCGGGTCGTCCCTTTATATACATAGGTTGACGCCCGGCCGGTCTACAGGGTCCCGAGGCCGACTCATACAAGTGTCCAGCTCGGTCTCTCCTTTCCTAACTTACAATACAAGTTACATAACCATGGCGGTTTATTACTATGGGCCCTAATCCGCCTTTGGGCTCCGGGCCCCTAAGCTTTGTTAATAAAGCGCCATCTTCTGGGTCTTCGTGGGCTTTAGTGAAGTTGAGGGTGAACCGGCCCCTCCTGGGCGGTTTACCCTTAGTAGTTATATCCCCAACACAAACCAAACTGATAATTCAAAGAGACTTGCAAAGATAACTCAATCATACATAAAAGAATTCAGAGAAGATTCAAATATTATTCATAGATAAACTTGATCATAAACCCACAATTCATCGGATCTCGACAAACACACCGCAAAAAGAGTTTACATCGAATAGATCTCCACAAGAGAGGGGGAGAACATTGTATTGAGATCCAAAAAGAGAGAAGAAGCCAACTAGCTAATAACTATGGACCCGTAGGTCTGTGGTAAACTACTCACAAGTCATCGGAGGGGCAAGGATGTTGATGTAGAGGCCCTCCATGGTCGACTCCCCCTCCGGCAGAACGCCGGCGAAGGCTCCAAGATGAGATCTCACAGATACATAAGGTTACGGTGGTGGAAATTGTGTTTCTTCTGCCCCTTGGATGTTTTCGGGGTACGTAGGTATATATAGGAGGAAGAAGTACATCAGTGGCTGCCCGAGGGGCCCACGAGACAGGGGGCGCGCCCTATAGGGGGTGGGGCGCCCTCATATCTCGTGGGAGCCTCGACTGCTTCTTGACTTGCACTCCAAGTCCTCTGGATCACGTTCGTTCCAAAAATCACGCTCCCGAAGGTTTCATTCCATTTGGACTCCGTTTGATATTCCTTTTCTTTGAAATACTGAAATAGGCAAAAAAACAACAATATGGCCTGGGCCTCCGGTTAGTAGGTTAGTCCCAAAAATGATATAAATGTGTAAAATAAAGCCCATAAACATCCAAAAGAGGTAATATAATAGCATGGAACAATCAAAAATTATAGATACGTTGGAGACGTATCAAGCATCCCCAAGCTTAATTCCTGCTCGTCCTCGAGTAGGTAAATGATAAAAAAGAAATTTTTGATGTGGAATGCTACCTAGCATAATTCTCAATGTAATTTTCTTTATTATGAAATGAATGTTCAGATCCAAGTGATTCAAAATAAAAGTTCATATCGAGAAAAGAAATAAGAATACTTCAAGCATACTAATCAAAGTAATCATGTCTTCTCAAAATAACATGGCAAAAGAAAGTTCATCCCTACAAAGTCATATAGTTAGGCTATGCTTCATTTTCGTCACACAAAGATGTTCCCAACTTCTATACCCCCGATGACAAGCCAAGCAATTGTTTCATACTTAAATAATCTCAAACTTTTTCAACCTTCACGCAATACATGAGCGTGAGCCATGGATATAGCACTATGGGTGGAATAGAATATGATGATGGGGATTGTGTGGAGAAGACAAAAAAAGAGAAAGTCTCACATTGACGAGGATAATCAATGGGCTATGGAGATGCCCATCAATTGAAGTCAACATGAGGAGTAGGGATTGCCATGCAACGGATGCACTAGAGCTATAAATGAATGCTCAACAAAAGAAAACTAGTGTGTGTGCATCCAACTTGCTTGCTCACGAAGACCTAGGGCATTTGAGGAAGCCCGTCGTAGGAATATACAAGCCAAGTTCTATAATGAAAAATTCCCACTAGTATGAAAAAGACAACTTATGAGACTCACTATATGAAAAACATGGTGCTACTTTGAAGCACAATATATGAGACTCACTACATGAAGAACAAGGTGCTACTTTGAAGCACAAGTGTGGAAAACGAGATAGTAACATTGCCCTTTTTTTATTTTTTTTCTTTCTTTTCTCTTTTTTTGGGCCTTTCTTTTTTCTTTTGGCCTTCCCTTTTTTTCTTTTTTCTTTGTGCAATGCTCTAATAATGATGATCATCACACTTCTATTGATTACAACATATGAATTACAACTCGAAACTAGAACAAGATATAACTCTATATGAATGCCTCCGGCGATGTACCGGGATGGTGCAATGAATCAAGAGTGACATGTATGGAACATAATGCATGGTGGCTTTGCCACAAATACGATGTCAACTACATGATCATGCAATGGCAATATGACAAAAGTAATGTATGTCAAGATGATGATGAATGGAACGATGGAAAGTTGCATGGCAATATATCTCGGAATGGCTATGGAAATGCCATAATAGGTAGGTATGGTGTCTGTTTTGAGGAAGATATAAGGAGGTTTATGTGTGATAGAGCGTATCGTATCACGGGGTTTGGATGCACCGGCGAAGTTTGCACCAACTCTCAAGGTGAGAAAGGGCAATGCACGGTACCGAAGAGGCTAGCAATGGCGGAAAGGTAAAAGTGCGTATAATCCATGGACTCAACATTAGTCAAAAGAACTCATATACTTATTGCAAAAATTTAGAAGTCATCAAAAATCAAGTACTACACACATGCTCCTAGGGGGATAGATTGGTAGGAAAAGACCATCGCTCGTCCTCGACCGCCACTCATAAGGATGCACAAGCCAGGTACACTTCATGTTTCAAATTTGTTACACAACTTTAACCATACGTGCATGTTATGGGACTTGCTAACTTCAACACAAGCATTCTTTGAATTCATAATCACCCAACTAGCATGAATTTAATATCACTACCTCCCTATCTCAAAACAATTATTAAGTATCAAATTGATCATAGCATCCAATTCACTTCCTATGATAGTTTTTATTATACCCAACTTGGATGCTCACCATTCTAGGACCAATTTTATAACCATAGAAAATACCATGCTGTTCTAAAAGACTCTCTAAAAGATATAAGTGAAGCATGAGAGACTAGCAATTTCTACAAAAATAAGTCACCACCGTGCTCTAAAAGATATAAGTGAAGCACTAGAGCAAAAACTATCAAGCTCAAAAGATATAAGTGAAGCACATAGAGTATTCTAGCTAATTCTAATCAAATAGGCTTCTCCCAAAAGGTGTGTACAGCAAGTATGATTGTGGTAAACTAAAAATCAAAGACTAATATAATACACGACGCTCCAAGCAAAACACATATCATGTGGCGAATAAAAATATAGCTCCAAGTAAAGTTACCAATGAACGAAGACGAAAGAGGGGATGCCTTCCCGGGGCATCCCCAAGGTTAGGCTTTTGGCTATCCTTGAATATCTTGGGGTTCCTTGGGCATCCCCAAGCTTAGGCTCTTGCCACCCTTTATTCCATAGTCCATAAAAGCTTTACCCAAAACTTGAAAACTTCACAACACAAAACTCAACAGGAAATCTTATAAGCTCCGTTAGTGAAAGAAAACAAAACCACCACATAAGTTACTGTAATGAACTCATTATTTATTTATTTTGGTGTTAAACCTACTGTATTCCAACTTCTCCATGGTTTATAAACTATTTTACTAGCCATAGATGTATCAAAATAAGCAAACAACACACGATAAACAGAATCTGTCAAAAACAGAACAGTCTGTAGCAATCTGTAACTAACGCAAACTTCTGGAACTCTAAAAATCCTACCAAAATAGGAAGTCCTGTAAAATTTGTTTATTGAACAGAAGCAAAAAGAATCAATGCAAAAGCATGTTCCTGTGATTTAACAAAATTATATTCGTGCGCACAAAGTTTCTGTTTTTCAGCAGAATCAAATCAACTATCATCATAGGTTATCCTATAGGTTCTACTTGGCACAAACACTAATTAAAAGATAAAAATACATCTAAACAGAAGGTATATGCAAGATTTATTACTAAACAGGAGTAAAAACAAAAACATAAAGAAAATTGGGTTGCCTCCCAACTAGCGCTATCGTTTAACGCCCCTAGCTAGGCATAAAAGCGAAGATAGATCTAATGAGTGCCCTCTTTGGCACTAAATTCATAAGTAGAGCGCTTGTGAACTCTAGGGATTTCTCCCCTTTTAGCAATAGCTACACCCTTAGGCAAAACTTCAAGAAATTCATTGGTAGCAAAAGGTTCCTTAACAATGGAGAGACAATTGGGATGAACACTTATGGATTTGAGATCCACATCTCCCTTATTCGAAGATTCACCCTTATTTTTAGGAACATAAATAAACTTGGCAGTTTTAGTAGGGGGTTTTGGAGTGTTTTTAATGGGGGAAAACGCGGAAACTAAGTTTGTAATGATATCCTCAAGTTTACAGATTCTAGCAGAGTCTAGATCTATTTTTTCATTGACTATAGGTTCTTTTTCTTTAAGATTTTTCAAAGTAACTCCAACCCTAGATCCAAATTGGGTAATGTGATTATGAATCTTTTTATCCAAATTTTCAATCAACTCAACAGTGGCAATTTTATTTTCAATAATCTCAAGCCGTTGCATAACGTGTTCTAAAGTTAAAACAGTTCCATTGATCAAAAGAGGTGGTGGGCCAAACAAATCTAACATAGCATTATAAGCATCAAACGTATGGCTACTCATGAAATCACCACCGGTAGCAATATCAAGAACACATCTATTCCAAGGAGTAATGCCTACATAAAAATTGTAGAGAAGAACGGAAGTAGCAAGCTTCCTAGTAGCTTTACATTGGGCATTGCAAATTCTATGTCAAGCATCTTTTAAATTTTCAATCTCCCTTTGCTTAAAATTGAGAATTTCTTGTTCGGGAGTGAGAATAAGGATAGGAGGACTAGCCATGGCAAACAGAAAAAGGCAAGCAAAAAAGAGAGGAGGAGATTGGGAAAGAGAGGGCGAATAAAACGACAAGGGTGAAGTGGGGGAGAGGAAAACGAGAGGCAAATGGCAAATAATGTAAATGCGAGGGAGATGGGTTTGTGATGGGTACTTGGTATGTCTTGACTTGAGCGAAGACCTCCCCGGCAACGGCGCAAGAAATCCTTCTTGCTACGTCTTGAGCTTGCGTTGGTATTCCTCGAAGAGGAGAGGGTGATGCAACAATAGTAGCGCCGGTATTTCCCTCAGTTTTTGAGAACCAAGGTATCAATCCAGTAGGAGGCTCCTCAAAAGTCCCACGCACCTACACAAACAAACTGAGAACTCGCAACCAACGCGATAAACGGGTTGTCAATCCCTTCACGGCCACTTGCGAAAGTGAGATCTAATAAAGGTAGTATGATAAGATAAATATATTTTTGGTATTTTATAATATAGATGCAAAAAGTAAAGATGCAAATAAAAGTAGATTGGAAGCAAATATGATAAGAGATAGACCCCGGGGCCATAGGTTTCACTAGTGGCTTCTCTCAAGATAGCATAAGTATTATGGTGGGTGAACAAATTACTGTCGAGCAATTGATAGAAAAGAGAATAGTTATGAGATTATCTAGGCATGATCATGTATATAGGCATCACATCCATAACAAGTAGACCGACTCCTGCCTGCATCTACTACTATTACTCCACACATCGACCGACTCCTGCCTGCATCTAGAGTATTAAGTTCATAAGAACAGAGTAACGCATTAAGCAAGATGACATGATGTAGAGGGATAAACACATGCAATATGATATAAACCCCATCTTGTTATCCTCGATGGCAACAATACAATACGTGCCTTGCAACCCTTTCTGTCACTGGGTAAGGACACCGCAAGATTGAACCCAAAGCTAAGCACTTCTCCCATGGCAAGAAAGATCAATCTAGTAGGCCAAACCAAACTGATAATTTGAAGAGACTTTCAAAGATAACTCAATCATACATAAAATAATTCAGAGAAGATTCAAATATTATTCATAGATAAACTTGATCATAAACCCACAATTCATCGGATCTCGACAAACACACCGCAAAAATAGTTTACATCGAATAGATCTCCACAAGAGAGGGGGAGAACATTGTATTGAGATCCAAAAGGAGAGAAGAAGCCAACTAGCTAATAACTATGGACCCGTAGGTCTGTGGTAAACTACTCACAACTCATCGGAGGGGCAAGGATGTTGATGTAGAGGCCCTCTGTGGTTGATTCCCCCTCCGGCGGAACGCCGACGAAGGCTCCAAGATGAGATCTCGCGGATACAGAAGGTTACGATGGTGGAAATTGTGTTTCGTCTGCCCCTTGGATGTTTTCGGGGTACGTAGGTATATATAGGAGGAAGAAGTACGTTGGTGGCCGCCCGAGGGGCCCACGAGATAGGGGGCGCGCCCTATAGGGGGGGGGGGGGCGCCCTCCTATCTCGGGCGCGCCCTCCTATCTCATGGGAGCCTCGGCTGCTTCTTGACTTGCACTCCAAGTCCTCTGGATCATGTTCATTCCAAAAATCACGCTCCCGAAGGTTTCATTCCGTTTGGACTCCGTTTGATATTCCTTTTCTTTGAAATACTGAAATAGGCAAAAAAACAGCAATATGGGTTGGGCCTCCGGTTAGTAGGTTAGTCCCAAAAATGATATAAATGTGTAAAATAAAGCCCATAAACATCCAAAAGAGGTAATATAATAGCATGGAACAATCAAAAATTATAGATACGTTGGAGACGTATCAGTTCGCCATGGTCAAGTAACATGACCTCCAGAATAGGATTACCGTACCACTCTGGTGTGGATCTTACTCTAGTTTACCTACGAGGTTCGGTAGTAACTTGATCTGAAGTTTCATGATCATTATCATTAGCTTCCTCACTAATTGGTGTAGTCGTCACAGGAACGTTTTCTATGATGAACTACTTTCCAATAAGGGAGTAGGTACAGTTACCTCATCAGGTTCTACTTTCCTCCCACTCACTTATTTTGAGAGAAACTCCTTCTCTAAAAAGGATCCATCTTAGCAACGAATATTTTGCCTTCGGATCTGGGATAGAAGGTGTACCCAGCAGTTTCCTTTGGGTATTCTGTGAAGACGCACTTCTCCGATTTGGGTTCGAGCTTATCAGGTTGAAACTATTTCACATAAGCATCGCAGCCCCAAACTTTAAGAAACTACAACTTAGGTTTATTGCTAAACCATAGTTCATACGGTGTCGTCTCAATGGATTTAGTTGGTGCCCTATTTTAACGTGAATGCATCTATCGCTAATGCATAACCCCAAAACGATATTGGTAAATCGGTAAGATTCATCATTGATCACACCATATCAAATAAAGTGCGGTTATGACGTTTGGACACACCGTTACGCTGTGGTGTTCCAGGTGGCATGAGTTTGTGAAACTATTCCACATTATTTTAACTGAAGGCCAAACTCGTAACTCAAATATTCATCTCCACGATCAGATCATAGAAACTTTATTTTCTTGTTACAATGATTTTCCACTTCACTCTGAAATTCTTTGAACCTTTCAACTGTTTCAAACTTGTGTTTCATTAAGTAGATATACTCATATCTGCTCAAATCATTTGTGAAGGTCAGAAAATAACGATACCTGCCACGAGCCTTAATACTCATTGGTCTGCATACATCAGTATGTATTATTTCCAACAAGTCAGTAGCTCGTTCCATTGTTCCGGAGAATGGAGTTTTAGTCATTTTGCCCAAAAGGCACAGTTCGCAAGCATTAAACAATTCATAACCAAGTGATTCCGAAAATCCATCTTTATGGAGTTTCTTCATGCGCGTTACACCGATATGACCCAAACGGCAGTGCCACAAATAAGTTGCACTATCATTATTAACTTTGCATCTTTTGGCATCAATATTATGAATATGCGTATCACTACGATCGAGATCCAACAAACTATTTTCATTGGGTGTATGACCATTGAAGGTTTTATTCATGTAAACAGAACAACAATTATTCTCTGACTTTAAATGAATAACTGTATTGCAATAAACATGATCAAATCATATTCATGCTCAACGCAAATGCCAAATAACATTTATTTAGGTTTAACACTAATCCCGAAAGTATAGGGAGGGTGTGATGATGATCGTATCAATCTTGGAACTACTTCCAACACTCATCGTCACTTCCCCTTGAACTAGTCTCTGTTTATTCTGTAACTCCTGTTTCGAGTTACTAATCTTAGCAACCGAACAAGTATCAAATACCCAGGGGCTACTATAAACACTAGTAAGGTACACATCAATAACCTGTATATCAAATATACCCTTGTTCACTTTGCCATCCTTCTTATCGACCAAATATTCAGGGTATTTCCGCTTCCAGTGACCATTTCCTTTGCAGTAGAAGCACTCAGTTTCAGGCTTTGGTCCAGCTTTGGGCTTCCTCGCGGGAGTGACAACTTGCTTGTCATTCTACTTGAAATTCCCTTTCTTTCCCTTTGCCCTTTTCTTGAAACTAGTGGTCTTGTCAATCATCAACACTTGATACTCTTTATTGATTTCTACCTTCATCGATTTCAACATCACGAAGAGCTCGGGAATCATTTTCATCATCCCTTGCATACTATAGTTCATCACGAAGTTCTAGCAACTAGGTTATGGTGACTAGAGAATTCTGTCAATCACTATCTTATCTGGAAGATTAACTCCCACTGGATTCAAGCGATTGTAGTACCCAGACAATCTGAGCACATGCTCACTGCTTGAGCTATTCTCCTCCGACTTTTAGCTATAGAACTTGTTGGAGACTTCATATCTCTCAACTCGGGTATTTGCTTGAAATATTAACTTCAACTTCTGGAACATCTCATATGGTCCATGACGTTCAAAACGTCTTTGAAGTCCCGATTCTAAGCCGTTAAGCATGGTGCACTAAACTATCAAGTAGTCATCATATTGAGCTAGCCAAACGTTCATAACGTCTGCATCTGCTCCTGCAATAGGTTTGTCACTTAGCGGTGCATCAAGGACATAATTCTTCTGTGCAACAATGAGGATAATCCTCAGATCACGGATCCAATCCGCATCATTGCTACTAACATCTTTCAACATAGTTTTTCTCTAGGAACATATATAAAACATAGGGAAACAATAAGGCGAGCTATTGATCTACAACATTATGTGCAAAATACTATCAGGACTAAGTTCATGATAAATTAAAGTTCAATTAATCATATTACTTAAAAACTCCCACTTAGATAGACATCCCTCTAATCATCTAAGTGATCACGTGATCCAAATCAACTAAACCATGTCCGATCATCACGTGAGATGGAGTAGTTTTCAATGGTGAACATCACTATGTTGATCATATCTACTATATGATTCACGCTCGATCTTTTGGTCTCTAGTGTTCCGAGGCCATATCTGTATATGCTAGGCTCGTCAAGTTTAACCTGAGTATTCCGCGTGTGCAGCTGTTTTGCACCCGTTGTATTTGAACGTAGAGCCTATCACACCCGATCACCACGTGGTATCTCAGCACGAAGAACTTTCGCAACGGTGCATACTCAGGGAGAACACTTATACCTTGAAATTTTAGTAAGGGATCATCTTATAAAGCTACCATCGAACTAAGCAAAATAAGATGTATAAAAGATAATCATCACATGCAATCAAAAATATGTGACATGATATGGCCATCATCATCTTGTGCCTTTGATCTCCATCTCCAAAGTACTGTCATGATCTCTATCGTCACCAGCACGACACCACGATCTCCATCATCTTGATCTATATCAATGTGTCGTCACATGGTCGTCTCGTCAACTATTGCTCTTGCAACTATTGCTATTGCATAGCGATAAAGTAAAGCAATTATTTCGCGCTTGCATCTTATGCAATAAAGAGACAACCATAAGGCTTCTTCTAGTTGCCGATAACTTCAACAAAACATGATCATCTCATACAACAACTTATATCTCACCATGTCTTGACCATATCACATCACAACATGCCCTGCAAAAACAAGTTAGACGTCCTCTACTTTGTTGTTGCAAGTTTTACGTGGCTGCTATGGGCTGAGCAAGAACCATTCTAACCTACGCATCAAAACCACAATGATAGTTCGTCAAGTTAGTGATGTTTTAACCTTCTCAAGGACTGGGCGTAGCCACACTCAGTTCAACTAAATTTGGAGAAACTGACACCCGCTAGTCACCTGTGTGCAAAGTGCGGCGGTAAAACCAGTCTCGCGTAAGCGTACGTGTAATGTTGGTCCGGGCCGCTTCATCACAACAATACCGCCGAACCAAAGTATGACATGCTGGTAAGCAGTATGACTTGTATCGCCCACAACTCACTTGTGTTCTACTCGTGCATATAACATCTACGCATAAAACCTGGCTTGGATGCCACTGTTGGGGAACGTAGTAATTTCAAAAAAAAAATTCTACGCACACGCAAGAGCATGGTGATGCATAGCAACGAGAGCTGGATAGTGTTGTCCACGTACCCTCGTAGACCGAAAGCGGAAGCGTTAGCACAACACGGTTGATGTAGTCGTACGTCTTCACGATCCGACCAATCAAGTACCGAACGCACGGCACCTCCGAGTTCAGCACACATTCAGCTCGGTGACGTCCCACGGACTCTGATCCAGCAGAACTTTGCGGGAGAGTTCCGTCAGCACGAGGGCGTGATGACGGTGTTGATGATGCTACCGACGCAGGGCTTCGCCTAAGCACCACTATGATATTATAGAGGTGGAATATGGTGGAGGGGGGCACCGCACACGGCTAAGAGATCAAGAGATCAATTGTTGTGTTCTAGGGTGCCCCCCTGCCCTCGTATATAAAGGATCAAGGGGGGAGGCGGCCGGCCAAGGAGGAGGGCACGCCAAGGGGGGAGTCCTACTCCAACGGGGAGTAGGACTCCTCATTTCCTTGTTGGAGTAGGAGAGAAGGAAAGAGGGGGAGAGGGAGAAGGAAAAGGGGGTTGCACCCATTGTCCAATTCGGACCAGAGGGGGGGCGCGCGCCTCCTTCCTTTTGGCCTCTCTCCTCTATTCCCGTATGGCCCAATAAGGCCCATATACTCCCCCGCGAATTCCCATAACTCTCCGGTACTCCGAAAAATACCCGAATCACTCGGAACCTTTCTGATGTCCGAATATAGTCGTCCAATATATCGATCTTTACGTCTCGACCATTTCGAGACTCCTCGTCATGTCCACGATCTCATCCGGGACTCCGAACTACCTTCGGTACATCAAAACACATAACTCATAATATAAATCGTCACTGAACTTTAAGCGTGCGGACCCTACGGGTTCGAGAACTATGTAGACATGACCGAGACACGTCTCCAGTCAATAACCAATAGCGAAACCTAGATTCTCATATTGGCTCCCACATATTCTACGAAGATCTTTATCGGTCAAACCGCATAACAACATACATTGTTCCTTTTGTCATCGGTATGTTACTTGCGCGAGATTCGATCGTCGGTATCTCAATACCTAGTTCAATCTCGTTACTGGCAAGTCTCTTTACTCATTATGTAATGCATCATCCCGCAACTAACTCATTAGTCACATTGCTTGCAAGGCTTATAGTGATGTGCATTACCGTGAGGGCCCGGAGATACCTCTCCGACAATCGGAGTGACAAATCCTAATCTCGGAATACGCTAACTCAACAAGTACCTTCGGAGACACCTGTAGAGCTCCTTTATAATCACCCAGTTACATTGTGATGTTTGGTAGCACACAAAGTGTTCCTTCGGTAAACGGGAGTTGCATAATCTCATAGTCATAGGAACATGTATAAGTCATGAAGAAAGCAATAGCAACATACTAAACGATCAAGTGCTAAGCTAACGGAATGGGTCAAGTCAATCACATCATTCTCCTAATGATGTGATCCCATTAATCAAATGACAACTCATGTCTATGGCTAGGAAACTTAACCATCTTTGATTCATGAGCTAGTCAAGTAGAGGCATACTAGTGACACTATGTTTGTCTATGTATTCACACATGTATTATGTTTCCGGTTAATACAATTCTAGCATGAATAATAAACATTTATCATGAAATAAGGAAATAATAATAACTTTATTATTGCCTCTAGGGAATATTTCCTTCAGATGCGTCTCCGTTGTATCTATTATTTTTTATTGTTTCATGCCAATATTATACAACTTTCACATATTTTTGGCAACTTTTTATATGATTTATTGGACTAACCTATTGATCCAGTGCCTACTGCCAGTTCTTGTATTTTTGCATGTTTTTTGTATCACAGAAAATCCGTATCAAACATAGTCCAAATGCAATAAATTTTTATGGAGAATTATTTTGGAATATATGTGATTTTTGGGAGTTGGAATCACCGCAAATGGAGGCCCACACAGCCCACAAGACAACAGGGCATGCCAGAGGACCCTGGCGTGTGGTGGTGGGTTGTGCCCTCCTCAAACGTCGGTTGGAGCTCTACTTCGGGCGCAAGGAAGCTTATATCCGGAAAAAATCATGTTAAAATCTCAGCGCAATCGGAGTTACGAACGTCCCGGAATATAAGAAACGGTTTTCGGCCAGATCTGGAGAACGCGAAACATAAGAGAACAGAGAGGGAGATCCAATCTTGAAGGGGCTCCCGCCCCTCCGCCGCCATGGAGGCCATGGACCAGAGGGGGAACTCTCCTCCTATCTAGGGGGAGGCCAAGGAAGAATAAGAAGGAGGGGGGCTCTCTCCCCCTCTCTCCCGGTGGCGCTGGAGTGCCGCCGGGGCTAGGATCATGACGGCGATCTACATCAACAATCTTGCTACCGTCAACACCAACTCTCTCCCCCTCTATGCAGCGGTGTAACACCCCTTCTCCCTGCTGTAATCTCTACTTAAACTTGGTGCTCAACTCCATATATTATTTCCCAATTATCCATGGTTATCCTATGATGTTTGAGTAGATCCGTTTTGTCCTATGGGTTAATCGTGATCTTGGTTGGTATGATTGTATATTTTATTTATGGTGCTGTCCTATGGTGCCCTCCATCTCACGCAAATGTGAGGGGTCCCCGCTGTAGGGTGTTGCAATACGTTCATGATTTGCTTATGGTGGGTTGTGAGAGTGACAAAAGCTTAAACCCGAGTAGGTGGGTTATGGCGTATGAGAGTAAAGAGAACTTGATACTTAATGCTATGGTTGGGTTTCACGACCTTAATGATCTTTAGTAGTTGCAGATGCTTTCTAGGGGTCCAATCATTAGTGCATATGATCCAAGTAGAGAAAGTATGTTAGCTCATTCCTCTCCCTCATATAAAATTGCAAGAATGATTACCGATACTTGTTATCGATTGCCTAGGGACAAATGATTTTCTTGTTGACAAAAGCTATCCATTTTTATTACCTTGCAATTTATTCGTAGTTTTATTATCACAAAGTACTCGTATTTGTATTCTTGAAAAATAGTTTCATACTTGTTTTAGGTAAAGCAAACGTCAAGTGTGCGTAGAGTTGTATCGGTGGTCAATAGAACTTGAGGGAATATTTGTTCTGCCTTTAGCTCCTCGTTGGATTTGACACTCTTATTTATTGCAAAAGGCTCCCTATACTTCTGGGTTATCAAGACCTTTTTCTGGTGCCGTTGCTGGGGAGCAATAGCGTGGGGTGAATATTCTCGTGTGTGCTTGTTTGCTTTATCACTAAGTAGTTTTTATTTTGTGTTCTAAGTTGTTCTCTATCTTTAGTTATGGATATGGAACATGAAACACCAAAAAATTAGTGGTACTTGCTATTCATGGAGATGGGGAACCTCCGAAAACCCTCGATGCTTGTTATGTGAAAAATATTATGCACTACTTCGATAATCCTGAGAAAACCCCATTCAACTTGATAATGGGAGTAACGTTGGATCAACGTGAATATTTTAGGGATTACTGCTTGACTCATAAAGGGAAATTGTTATGGGATCAAATTCATATGTTGCATTGGTATGCTCGGGAGTTATGCTTGAGATATGATTATACTTGTTGCTCTAGGATGAACGCTCCACACCTTCCCTTTTCATGCTAATTTAATGAATTGGAAACCTTGGCTTCTTATGCTAATGGTATATATGATTACTATGATGTGGAACGAATAGAAGAATTTGTTGCTCTTAATGGTGCTTATCAAATTGAATCTTTGTTTGGAAAGTTTGAAGATTTTGATGATTCAGTTTATAGACCTGAAAATTTTGCTATCCTTAAACATTGCTATGATAATAATAAATGCAATTTTGATATTGATTTATTTATTGAGAAAGTCTCCGCTGTCCAAGAAGAGACTAATATTTTGCAGGAGTCTATGGAAGAAGAAATTGATGATATTGTGAGCCCATTGGATGAAAAAGATGAGGAGGAGAGCGAAGAACAAAAGGAGAAAGAGCGGATTGATCACCCGTGCCCACTTTCTAATGATAGTAACTCTTCAACTCATACATTGGTTAGTTTCCCTTCATTCTTAACGAAGGGTGAATGCCATGATAATTGCTATGATCCCGTTGATTTGTTTGAAATATCCCTTTTTGACGATGCTTACTATGTTTGTGGCCATGATGCCAATTTAAATTGCGCTTATGGAGATGAACTTTCTATAGTTCCTTATATTGAGAATGAAATTATTGCTATTGCACCCACACATGATAGTCCCATTATCTTTTTGAATTCTCCCCACTACACTATACTGGAGAAGTTTGCTCTTCTTAACGATTACATTGGTGGGTTGCGTTTTGCTACTGCACATGTTGATTTTGATGAGTATAATATGCGTGTGCTTGCTGCTCCTACTTGCAATTATTATGAGAGAGGAACTATATCTCCACCTCTCTATGTTTCCAGCACGATAAAATTGCAAGAAACTGCTTATGCTATGTATTGGCCTTTACTTGATGTGCATGAATTGTTCTTGTATGACATGCCAATGCATAGGAAGAGAGTAAGACTTCGTACTTGCATGATATATGTTGCTTTGTGCTCACTACTAAATGCCAAATCATTGTTAATTAAAATTGGCTTTGATATACCTTGGGATCCGGGTGGATCCATTACTTGAGCACTTTATGCCTAGCTTAATGGCTTTAAAGAAAGCGCTGCCAGGGAGACAACCCGGAAGTTTTAGAGAGTCATTTATTTCTGTTGAGTGCTTTTATATAGTTTAAAAACAAAAAATATAGATGGGAACTTAAAACTTCACTAAAAGAAAAGTGAAGTGAGATAGACGAGCACCATGGAAGTGGGAGCATGCCTTGAACTTTGTTCATGCCCATGGAAACTTTGTGAATCTTGAATTGCAGAAAGTTTCAACAAAAATAATTATCCCCTTGTACAATTCCATTGTATTATAAAAATAATGTGCCAAGATTTTCCTTTAGGATGTTTAGGTCGCTTGTTGGTATGTGCGGTGCAGAAATAGAAACTTTGGCTGTAGTGCGCGATTTTACATTTTTTACTGAAACGTCGAAAGCTTCCGAAACTTTTGCGCAGTCTTTCTATACAAAATGTTTATTTTTCCTATTTTTCAGAATTTTTGGAGTACCAAAAGTATGGTAAATTTTCAGATTACTACAGACTGTCCTATTTAAGACATATTCTGTTTTTGATGCATTATTTTGCTTGTTTTGATGAAACGATCGATTCTATCGGTGGTATAAGCCATGGAAAAGTTATATTACAGTAGGTAAACTGCAAAAACAAGAATTGGTTTGCAATAGTACTTAGAGTAGTGATTTTCTTTATTATACTAACGGATCTTACCGAGCTTTCTGTTGAGTTTTGTGTGGATGAAGTGATCAAAGATCGAGGAGGTCTCGATATGAGGAGAAGAAGGAGAGGCAAGAGCTCAAGCTTGTGGATTCCCAAGGCATCCCAAGTAAATATTCAAGAAGACTCAATCGTCTAAGCTTGGGGATGCCCCAGAATGCATCCCATCTTTCTTCAACAAGTATCAGTATGTTTTAGTCTTTGTTTCATTCATGTGATATGTGCAAATCTGGGAGCGTCTTTTGCATTTAGTTTTTACTTGTCTTTTATGCACCATGCTGGTATGAGATAGTCCATGGTTGATTTATAGAATCCTCATTGCACTTCACTTATATCTTTTGAGTGTGGCTTTATAGAATGCTTCATGTGCTTCACTTATATCATTTGAAGTTTGGTTTGCCTGTTTCTCTTCACATAGAAAACCGTTGTTTGAAGAATGCTCTTTTGCTTCACTTATATTTGTTAGAGCATGATCTTTTGTAGAAAGAATTAAACTCTCATGCTTGACTTATATATATTTAGAGAGTCAACAGGAATTGGTCAATTGCATGGTTAGTCATAAAATCCTACATAAAACTTGTGGACCACTGAATATGATATGTTTGATTCCTTACAATAGTTTTGCGATATAGAGATGGAATATGTGGGAGGTACTAGTAAACGGTTGTGGTTAGTAAGAATATTGGTGTTAAGGTTTGCGTTTCCCGAAGCATGCACGTATAGTCTCTCGTTATGCTATGAAGTTGGAGCATGATTTATTATTGATTGTCTTCCTTATGAGTGGCGGTCGGGGACTAGCGATGGTCTTTTCCTACCAATCTATCCCGCTAGGGGCATGCGTAGTAGTACTTTGCTTTGAGGGCTAATAAACTTTTGCAATGAGTATATGAGTTCTTTATGACTAATGTGAGTCAATGGATTATACACTCTTACCTTTCAGCAATTTGCTAGACTCTACGGTACCGTGCATTGCCCTTTGCCCCTTTCCCACATCAAGACGTGGTGCAAACTTCGCAGTTGCATCCAAACCCCGTGATATGATGCACTCTATCACACACAAGCCTTATTATATCTTCCTCAAAACAGCCACCATACCTACCTATTATGGCTTTTTTGTGGCCATTCCGAGATATATTGCCATGCAACTTCCACCGCTTCTGTTTGATGACTTGAGCATTCATTGTCATATTTCTTTGCATGATCATATAGCTTACATAGTAGTTGTGGCTCAGCCACCGTTCATCATTTTTATACATGTTATGCTAGATCATTGCACATCCTGGTACACTGCCAGAGACATTCATATAGAGTCATACTTTGTCATAGGTATCGAGTTGTAATTTTTATTTCTTTTGAGTTATAAGTAAACAGAAGTGTGATGATCATCATTATTCATTTTGAGAGCAGTGCCCCCACAAGTGCGTTGATATTTTGGAAGACATGATTGTTTGTTGGGATGCCTGAGTATTGATGTCTTTATGTCAAATTATAGACTATTGCTTTGAATCACTTTTGTCTTAATATTCATGCCATGATTAGATATATGATCAAGTTTATGCTAGGTAGCATTCCACATCAAAAATTAACTTTTTTATCATTTACCTACTCGAGGACGAGCAGGAATTAAGCTTGGGGATGCTGATACGTCTCCGTCGTATCTATAATTTTTGATTGTTTCATGCCAATATTATACAACTTTCACATATTTTTGGCAACTTTTTATCTGATTTATTTGACTAACCTATTGATCCAGTGCCCTGTGCCAGTTCCTGGTTTTGCATGTTTTTTGTATCGTAGAAAATCCATATCAAACAAAGTCCAAATACAATAAAATTTACGGAGAATTATTTTGGAATATATGTGATTTTTGGGAGTTGGAATCACCGCAAACGGAGGCCCACACAGCCCATAAGACACTAGGGCGCACCAGAGGACCCTGGCGTGTGGTGGTGGGTTGTGCCCTCCTTGAATATCGGTTGGAGCTCTACTTAGGGTGCAAGGAAGCTTATATCCGGAAAAAATCGTGTTAAAATCTCAGCGCAATCGGAGTTACGAATCTCCCGGAATATAAGAAACGGTTTTCGGCCAGATCTGGAGAACGCAAAATAGAAGAGAACAGAGAGGGAGATCCAATCTTGGAGGGGCTCCCACCCCTCCGCCGCCATGGAGGCCATGGACCATAGGGGGAGCTCTCCTCCCATCTAGGGGGGACGCCAAGGAAGAAGAAAAAGAAGAAGGAGGGGGGCTCTCTCACCCTCTCCCCCGGTGGCGCTAGAGTGCCGTTGGGGCTAGGATCGTGACGGCGATCTACATCAACAATATTGCTACCGTCAACACCGACTCTCTCCCCCTCTACGCAATAGTGTAAAACCCCTTATCCCCACTGTAATATCTACTTAAACATGGTGCTCAACTCCATATATTATTTCCCAATGATCTATGGTTATCCTATGATGTTTGAGTAGATCCGTTGTGTCCTATGGGTTAATCGTGATCTTGGTTGGTATGATTGTATATTTTATTTATGGTGCTGTCCTACGGTGCCCTTCATCTCACACAAATGTGAGGGGTCCCCGCTATAGGGTGTTGCAATACGTTCATGATTTGCTTATGGTGGGTTGCGAGAGTGACATAAGCTTAAACCCGAGTAGTTGGGTTATGGCGTATGGGAGTAAAGAGGACTTGATACTTAATTCTATGGTTGGGTTTCACGACTTTAATGATCTTTAGTAGTTGCGGATGCTTGCTAGGGATCCAATCATAAATGCATATGATCCAAGTAGAGAAAGTATGTTAGCTCATGCCTCTCCCTCATATAAAATTGCAAGAATGATTACCGGTACTTGTTATCGATTGCCTAGGGACAAATGACTTTCTTGTTAACAAAAGCTATCCATTTTATTACCTTGCAATTTATTCGTGGTTTTATTCACGCAAAGTACTCGTAGTTTTATTCTTGCAAAATAGTTTCATACTTGTTGTAGATAAAGCAAACGTCAAGTGTACGTAGAGTTGTCTCAGTGGTGATAGAACTTGAGGGAATATTTGTTCTTCCTTTAGCTCCTCGTTGGGTTCGACACTCTTATTTATCGGAAAAGGCTACAAACGATCCCCTATACTTGTGGGTCATCGCCCTCCACGCTTCATCTGCACAAGCTCTATCCAGTTGCACACGCACATTGCGGTCCCCCGCCTGACCGTTATCATATGTGAATGGAGCCTCTGTAATTCCAAGATCCTCCATCTCACAAACAGTTAGGGTATCCTGGAACACACTCATCTGGCTTTTGCCTTGCAAGTTTCTTGAGAAGTGCCCATGTTGCCAAAGAGCATCATTATAGTCACCATAGACGAGCCATGGATCATTCGATACCGCTCATAGTCGCTCTGGGTGTTGCCAGATTAGATACCGACTATCCACTCTCAATTCTCCTTAGACAAAAGTTCCACACCAACTGACATTTGTACTACCATTCACCAACATCACATGAATGTACCGATCACAAGTGTCGATGATGGTCACTTGAAGTGATTCTAATGATATACTTTTTATGATATAACTGATATTTTGATCAACTTAATGGTTGAAGTTTTTGTGTGTGGATCTTATAAACCTGAACAAAGAGAGAATGTAGAAGTATTTTGGAGCAAAATTGATGGCACTAGAATTATCACTACTAGTATATTGTAAGTGGCTAGGAAAAGTTAAGATGTAAACTAGTTCTGCCATAGCCTCCACTACTAGTAGATGGCTCGGTAGTAGCCGGTATGACCCTTCAAAGAGATGGTGACAATGTGATCTTCACGATGTACAATATCTCTTCAACTGCAACGACACGCTAGAAGCAAAAAATCATGTATTAATTCAAGGTATGGTGTTGGCGGTGCAACATAGCGAAGGTCCAGTTATTGTCTAGTCAAACTCCTAAAAGGCTTTGGCAATGATGACTGGGAAAGTCTAGCTTGCTTGGTGTATGGGAATTTGCTAGCTGAGATTAAATTTCTTATGTTTAATAGAGAGTTTATTCCAATTAAAATTAGATGTGAGAAAAATAGGGTAGCAGATCAATTGACTTCATATAATAATTTATAATGTAGCATTGCAGTATTGGTATAGTGAGGACCACCTTGTATCGAGGAACTTTCTCCTCTCGACTATAACCTTATCATTATGGAACAAAACTCTATTACCCCTGTTCACTATTGAGTAGATTTAGCTCACAAGGGTGTAGGATTGATGGAAATCTCGAACTAGAGTTTGAACTCATGATAGATGTTCCTCCCAACCCCCCTCACATCTATCCAATTACAACAAGACAAGCCATCAACTTTAGCCATCCAAATCCCAGCCAAATTACATAGAAGCACAACAACGACTATAAGTACTGCAATTTATACACCCGACTACTAGGCCTAGTTTAGGCTAGCAAGCCAATGGGAATTCTCTTGGGCCTTGTTCACTTGGGCCAACCTGATGGTGTCCTAGACTAGGACGTTTTTCCATGTCGTCTCACGACCATGTGGGCCAGACCAAGGACCCCCTATGACAATTAACCAGTGGGCCATTTTCATCGGGCCTAGGAATGCCAAGGTGGTTATCTTCCGAATACTTAGCGCATACTCCAAAACTCAGAGGTCATCTTCGTCACGATCACCCTAGATGTAACCAACATATGTGTAAGCCCTATCCACCCCAGTATCTATAGGCCTAGGGGTAAGTGCTAGGACTGAGAGTATATTGACCAGAGGGGCGTGAATGGGAGATTCAAAATTTCTTTCGAAACTTTGAAACGAAACCAATCACAGCAGCGGAATAAACCGGGTAATACGTCTCTATCGTATCTATAAATTTTGATTGTTTCATGCGAATATTCTACAACTTTCACATACTTTTGGCAACTTTTTATATTATTTTTGGGACTAACATATGTATCTAGTGCCTAGCATTAGTTCCTGTTTGTTGCATGTTTTTTGTTTCACAGAATATCTATATCAAACAAAGTCCAAACACGATAAAAATTTACGGAGATTTTTTTAGAACATATGCTATTTTTGGGAAAATGAATCAACACGAGACGATGCCCGAGGGGCCACAAGCTTGGAGGGCGCGCCCCATACCCAGGGCTCACCTGGAAGGCTTGTGGGTCCCCTGTAAGGAGGTTGATGCCCTTCTTTCGCCGCAAGAAAGATAATATCCGTTATAAAATCGTGTAAAATTTTAGCCCAATCAGAGTTGTGGATCTCCGGGAATTTAAGAAACGGTGAAGGGCCAGAAAACAGGAACACAAAACAGAAGAGAACACACACACACACACACACACACACACACACACACACACACACACATATATATATATATATATATATATATATATATAGAGAGAGAGAGAGAGAGATCCAATCTTGGAGGGGCTCCTACCCTCCGGGAGCCATGGCGGCCATGGACCATAGGGAAACCCTCCTACCATCTAGGGGGGAGGCCAAGGAAGAAGAAGGAGGGAGGCGCTCTCCCCATCTCTCCCGGTGGCGCCAGAACACCGCCGGGGCAATCATCATGTGATGGCGATCTACTCCAACAACTCCTTCATCTTCACCAACACCTACAAAGTATTTCTAGTTTTATTCTTGTTCTAGGTAAAGCGGATGTTAAGTTTACATAGAGTTGTACGGTGGTCGATAGAATTTGAAGGGAATATTAATTCTACCTCTAGCTCCTCATTGGGTTCAACACTCTTATCGAGAAAGGCTATAATTCATCCCCTATATTGTGGGTTATAAAAATTATGGCCCCCGGGTCTTATTTCTATCACATATTAAAATCCGAAAATATATTGCTAAAGTTTTATTTACATTATTTTATTTTGTGTTTAGTTATTTATTTTTTCACTATTAGATTTAATCCTTGCAATTAACCGCCAAGGGATTGACAACTTGTTTGCGTTGGGTGCAAGTAGTTGTTATTTTGTGTGAAGGTACTGCTAACGAGGTGTTGCGTGGTTCTCCTACTGGTTGATAATCTTTGTTCTTAACTGAGGGAAATGATTATCTCTACTGTACTACATCATTGTCTCCTCTTCGGGGAAATCCCAATGCACCTGACAAGTAGCAATAATCTTTCCCATCATTCTCCAAAAATCTTTCTACTAAACAAATAATTATTTATTATCTCGCAAAGTACTTCTAGTTTTATTCTCGCAAAATAGTTTTATTCTTGTTCTAGATAAAACAAAAGTTAAGTGTGTGTAGAGTTGTATCAGTGGTCGATAGAACTTGAAGAGAATATAAATTCTACCATTAGCTCCTCATTGGGTTCGACACTCTTACTTATCGAAAAAGGCTACAAACGATCCCCTATACTTGTGGGTTGTCATATGCATCATTTCAAGTTGTCTCTTTGGTCAATAGCTGGATTGCTCGGATCATGTGCTTATGCCTTACGTTTCCACTTTGTTTGGCTAAGGGGTAAAGGGAGAACCACTGCAATTGTCACTTCTGGTTTAACTGATTAAGTGCCTCAGTTAGAGAAAGCCGAGAGCTGACCATCATAACAAGCATAGATTGGTCAGTGAACCGCAGGTGGTGTTAAACTAATAATAGCTGATTCAGGTTACTCAAGTAAAACGAAGGGCCTTATCTTTTTTGAAAAGCCAAAGTTGTGGGTGGTTCGACCTCGGCCAGCCGAGGAGTTGACATATACTGGGGGCTATTAAGTTACCCTTAAATATATGCTCCTATGACATAGTGTATGTTTTAGCCTCATGGTTGGATTGCCTTGTTTCTTCTGATAAAACTGTCTCTGGGCATCGGGACATTGGCTAAGGGTTTTATATCAGTAAGAAACACCCACAGTATATTCTATAAGGGGCAGAAGTCGATTACTGGCCAACTATACCTTCAAAGAGTCATAGCAGAGTCAAAATAAATCATAAAGCATATTTTAGAAAAGACATATCTAATTCAAAGAGTTAACCTGTCTTTATACAGGAGCATCTCTGCATATCAAGGTAAAAGATGAACACAACTATTGGAGACCATCTAGGGTCTTCTCCTCCGTGCACTTAGACTCAGACACCTGAGCGGACGACATAACCTTTTCATAATATGGTTGGGGTTCTTGTGACTTCCACAGAGGACCATGTTTTGCCATGGGCTCCAGCTCCATCTTCGGCCACCACATCTGGATAACCACATATGCCTCTCGAGGGCAACCTCCAAGCAAGCAGAGTGCTTCCATAGTTTGATCTGGGAAGTAGCTCGCTGGAGACGCTGCACTAGCCCAAAGAGGCTAGTTGGCAGCGATGCATCCAACCATAAAGCCACGTTGAGGTCCTCCATGAGATTCTAGCAAGCTGGTGTAGCTCGGCCATCTTCTTAAGCAAATCGCCAAGTAGCTGAGGCTGAGTCGAATCCTAGAATTGCATCACGAAAGACCTCTCGGCTGTTGCATTCTCACGACTGCCAAAGTACTGTCATGCTTGCTCCACACTACGCGGGAGGTCCGAGAACTCGCATGGCACATGCCATTTTTATGTTAGCACAAGGAACGCTTCACATTCAAAAATGGACTGCAATAAGTACAGGTTACCGACAGCTATGACGGTAGCGTGCCGAAGCTCATCCTTATCCGCTCTCGCTTGAGAAGCAGCCTCCTGACAGTCTGCCTTCAGCTTCTTTAGCTTGGCGCATCCTTCTCACGAGAGACCTTCAGAGCGTCGCAATCATCGGTTGCACTCTTCAAGTCCTTAATCTTGGCAATCCGAGCTTGGCACACTCGCCGATTTTTCTGCTCCTTGCTGAGATCTTCTGCGCTTGGCCTCTAGCCGCACCTTCTTAAGCTCGATTCGCAGGACCACAAGGTCCTTCTCGGACTCTATATATGTCGTGGAATAGTCACGTCAGATGTCCTCGTGAAAGGACTTAGTTGTGGAGCCATCGCAACTAGGAAGCTTGAAGGGGTTAAATCGGGACAAGGGACACGAGAGGGTTTATACTAGTTCGGCCCCTTACGGTGAAGGTAAGGCCTATGTCTAGTTGGGTTGGTATTGATGTTTCGATGACCAGGGAGCGAGATACGCTATGCCCGGCTCTCGATGAGTTGTTTCTTGCCCTAAGCCGCCAGCAGGTCGTCCCCTTATATACACGGGTTGACGCCCTGTGGCTTACAGAGTCCCGGCCGGCTTATAAATAGTGTCCGGCTCGGTGACTAGTTAAATCTACCTTATGTCACAAATCATGCCATCATGGCGGTTTACTACAATGGGCCTTAAGTCGCCTGCAGGCCTTGGGCCCTCAATGAACCGCCATCTTCATGCTTGGCCTTGGGCTTCTCTCTGATGAGTACTCTTTGTGTAACCCGGCCCCTCCCGGCGGCTTACTCAAATAGTTATATTCCCAACATTAGGCCCCAGATTGATTTGAACCTGTTCATGTCAATCTAAAAAATATTTTTAAAGAATTAAATCCTCAGTCTTCTGACTATAGAAAGGGCTTTTGTTAACCCGCCGTGACGTCATCTTCTTGATCCGTCTTAACCCGGCGTGACGTCATTCTTCTTTTAACTCATTTTTTATTCCATCAAATCTTTCAACGGATCTCCTCTTTACTGATTGCTCCGAAAATCAAGGCGTCGGGGCCGCTGGATAATAATTCTTATCTCCTCGTTTCCCGTGCCATCTCAGTTATCTTCTCTCTATAAATAGCCGCGACTTAGGTCTTTTCCTTTTTATCCTTTCAGTCATCTTCTTCCTCTCCTCTCTTCCACTCGAGCTCCGCCGCCGTCGCCACTGACCCCCTCGTCTTCACCGACGCAGGCCGCTGCATCGACCTGACTTGACCAGAGATCGACGGCAAGCCTCCGCAGCTCATCCTCATCCGTGAGTTCCTCTCTTCCCCTTTCTTAGATCTACCTTGAAGCTCTGCCGAGTTCGTCGGTGTTCATCACCGCCCGATGCAGACCCTCGTTAGTTTTCACCTCCAAAGCCCTGTTTAGATCGAAAAAACTGTGCAGAACTGCTGCAGTAGTTGTTTGTGTTGATCTTGTATAGGAATAGATCTTAGTTTCCTTGCTTAGAAACCCTCTTCGAATGTATGAATTTCTCTGCTCTGTTTCTAGGTCTAGAAAATTTTCCTTTCAGAACAGCAATTTGATCCACGATGATAGCTGTCGTCTGTGAAACTTGTTTCTATCACCCGGAAAGTTTCTTCTGTAAAACTTGCTTCTATCAATGTTGTCTAAGTGTCTGGTTTAAATAAGTGGTATTGAACTGTGAACCTTGCCTTCCTCTCATGATCTTTAAAGATTTTGAATTGCTCTTGATATTGATAGTGGCTTAAACATTATTGCACAATCACCCTTATATCATTAGGCCCCTTTTCTTTAAGCCGCCACTTGTGAACAATTTAGATATCTCTTCGGATTAAAGTTGAACCAGAGCTTTCTTATTTTGTCGTAGGCCACTGCTGTTATGGCTCCTAAAGCGGCCAAAGCCCCTGTGACTTGCAATTGGGTTCCATCCACAGTAACCAAAAGCAAACTTGCCGAATTTGTGAAGTCTGGCCATCTGCCAAAGAAGGAGGCCATGTCTTATCATGCTCCTCACCCGTCTGAGGAGATACCTCAACCCAAAGATGGGGAGGTAGTAGTTTTCACAGACCATATGAACCGGGGATTTGCCCCTCCCGGCTCAAAATTCTTTAGGGAAGTATTGGATTTCTTTGACCTGAAACCTCAAGACATCGGACCCAATTCCGTGTCAAATATGTGTAATTTCCAAGTCTTCTGTGAGGTATACCTAGGAGAGGAACCAAGTCTGCTGCTGTTCAGAGAACTTTTTTACTTGAACCGGCAGAATGAACGTGCCAACGGGCCTAGTCTTGAGCTTGGCAGCATCTCAATCCAGCGGCGGAGAGATTGCCTTTTTCCTTACGCTGAGCTACCGAGTCACCCGAAGGACTGGAATCAGACGTGGTTCTACTGTCAAGACACCTCTCCGGCTAACGAGAAGCCTCTACCCGGCTTTCGTGCCCTACGTCTTGAGTCCAACCATCATCTGGCGAACAAGTTGACTGCCGTTGAGCGCCTGCCCCTTAATCCCACCATCAAGAAGATCAAAGCCCTTCTAGGCAATGGGTTAAGTGGCATCTATTTGGTCCGGGTCTGGGTCACCTGGCGGATACTACCATTAAGCCGCCGCTCCGGCTTAATGTGTACTACACAGGCGAGAAAGAAGACCCAATGCGTCATAGCCTTGAGGACTTACCGGATGATGTGGTAGATGCTACAGTCCAGTCGCTGTTGAAGAAGGGCACTGTAACCAGCAATACCTTCGGTTTACTTCCCTTCTGCAAGAAGAACCCGGCTCCTGCGGTGAGTTACTAGTCTTCACAAATACTCTTTTATATGTTACCTTCTTGTACTTATGATTCCTCATCTGTTTCCATAGGCCGGTGATGATTTCTGGAAGGTCAAGTATGACCATGAGGCTGCCAAACAGGCCAGGGCGGCCAAGAAGACTGAAAGAAAAGCCGCTAGGACGGGCACCTCTAAGAAGAAGAAACTCAGCGCCTCTGAAATGTTTAAATTGGATGACTCTTCTTCGGATGAGGAAGAGGTAATCTTCTTTGATTTTCTTTAACTCCTTTGCCATTACTTTACTGACATTTGATCCCTTCAGGAGGATACTGGGAACAGTCAAGCAGCTGGCGAAGAGGTAACTATAATTTCCTCTGACTCAGAGCCTTTGCCAACACAAAAAATCTGAAGGGTGACCCGGAAAGTAAGGTTTTCACACCCTCTAGCTTACCAAGATCCTCAATTTCTTTTATAGCAACAACAGCTTGTAAATCGGCGGCAGACTCGGCCAACCAGGACACAGAGCTTTCCTCCGGCTTACCCAACGTAACCAGGAAGCATAGGACCGAGGTTATCTCTGATTTACACTTTATTTTTCCTTTGACGGGTTTGATTCGCCAACCTCTCAATTCATCTGACTCCAACTATCAGGATACCTCCCCTTCTTCTGATGAGTCGATGCAATCAAACATGCCGGCTTTCAAAACGGCTCTCGGGTAATATAACCTTTCTTATTTTAAGTTTTTCCATACTTATACTTTGATGCTTATCCTTCCACTTTGATTGATAGCTTGCAAGTAAAGCCCAGCAAAAGGGCAAAGAAGAATAAGCCATCCCAAGACCCGGTGGTTACTGAACCGGTGCTTGACTCATCCGTTCCTGACAGTTCCACTCATCAGCCACCACCTGAACGGGCTTCTGATATTCCGGTGCCAACTTCTGACCCGCCTGCAGAAGACGTTATACATAACTCGGATGACCCGGAAACTCCTAGCCCGGCCAAGACGACTGACCCGGAGGTTGAAATTGTGAAGAGCCAATATGTTGAACCGGGCCGGCCTACTGCTCTTGCCCAATGCACTGCCAAGGAGGAGTTTGCCCAGCGTCGGAAAGCCAAACAGGACATCACTGAATATTCTCACCTAAGTATTGGTGATATAGTCTCAGGTTATCTGAACCAAGTGCACAATAGTCGTGACCTAGAAATTGACATGGTGAAGCAAATACATCATAAATTTGAGGTATGACTTTAGCTTTTTCCTGAACCTTACTTACTGTACCAGCCCCCAAGTCTATTGCTTACGAATAAGTATGCTATAGACTTAAGAATCTACTTACTGTTAATTTTGTCCGGTTTAAATTGAATATGTTTAACCCGGTGATAGCATGATACTTTGAATTTGGGTTACACATTAGCCCCCAAGTGTCAAGTACCTTTACTTGTAAAGTGCTTGAGACTTAATATATATGACTCGGCAAAATAGGTTAAAAAATTCTTTAAGCATACATTAGCCCCCAAGTGCCAAGTATCTTTACTTGTAAAGTGTTTGGGACTTGAACGTGATCTTACCATGATTCTTACCATAACCTGATGTCGATGCAGGCCACCATAAGTCAGTTTGAGGCGGAGATTGCTGATCTGAAGAGCCAATTGAAAACCCAAGAGCTCGAAGCTCAGAAAGCCAACTCCAAGTTTGAATTCAGTGTCTTTGAACAAGAGAAGCTGAAGAAAAAATTTGAATTGGAGAAGAAATCTTGGGTTGATGAGAGGGCTTCACTGGTGACTCGGGCTAAAACAGCAGAGGCTTCTCTTGCCGAGGCAACAAATGAGCTGTCCGACTTAAAACGGCAGACATCCCAAATGGTCTCAGCCATCTTCGGTAAGTCGCTCGTAAATATTGTAATCTTTCAAGAGTTATCATAATAGTTACCTCCGGCTTACTGTTATACTTGTGAACATACAGGCCCCAGGAGTACCAATCTGAAGGAAAATATGCTGATCAAGCTTAAGGCGGTGTATACCTTAGTAGAACAGTTGTACTCCAGGTCACAGCGGGCGTTGGCCGTTGTGGCCTTGTCAAATACCACTCCTCGGCTCCTACAAGATGTGTTGAGGCATCTTTCGGTGCTTCCTCAACGTATTCAGGACTTAAGGCGGGCATCTGGGAGAGCCGGAGTCGTGGCTGCATTAAGTCGGGCAAGAGCATGGGTGCCGGAACTTGACCTTGCTGATCTCGCTCTCGGATATCCAAGCCTTAAGGAGGACGACACTGCTTTTGACGAATAGGACTTCACTGCCTGTGTTAAAGTCGTACGTCCCCTGGCGACTCTCATTGGGAATGATATTGATCTCACTAAGTATTCGCCGGGTTACGATAGTGAGAACCGGAGAATCCCAAACGTCCCATATGACCAAGTCAGCCTGATCCCTCCAACGTGTTAGCATACCTTTGCCCCTGAAGTGGACCCGGCCAGCTTAATAGATAATGAGGCTAAATTTGAAGCTTTAGGCGGCATTGACTGGGCCTCGTCCACCTTCCAGGACAAAACAACCGAAGGAGAGGTGGGGAAGGATAACCCGGAGTCATCAAGCCAGCCAGAGGAATGAGCCGCCAGCCGGGTTATAACCTTTGCAAAAAACAATGCTTCACTTGTTTAGACTCGGGGAGTCTTGTAATAGGATATAAAAAACTCCTTAATGCTTGTCATGCTTTTACGGTACTGATTGCTTTTGTTAAGCCACCATCACTAAATTCCTCTGGCTTATGTTAATCATGTGTTTCCTTGATATTTTAACTTGCTCTGCTTTATCCTGCACATAATAAACAGGCAAGGTTTCCTGGGCGGTTCACTGCGCCAGAGGGTTACAGAATATTGATAACCCGGACATGATCAAAAACCACATGTATAAGCCGGTTCATGATTAGTTAAAATATAATCATAACAGCATACCTGCGACCCTTTTAATAGCCTCTCCGGCTCATATAAGTTTTTACCTGGCACTTTTTAGAACCTGAGGTAATGAATATAAAACCGCAAGGATCAAGAACCATCTCCTCAAGAAGGTTTCAATGATAGTTAAAGAAATCATACTTATAAGAAATGTTCACAGGCTCCTGATTCGAATACGACCAGAAAACCGTTCCAAAGGGGTTAAGCTAAGATTCGGATACGATCATATAGCCCCCAGTGGCTTTGGCGATGCCAATCAAGTGGGTATCGACAGCTATGTTCTCTTTGGTTCGAATACGACCTATGTTTGAACAGGAAGCCCCCAAGTGAACATAAGAGTTGTTTAATGACGCTGATTCGAATACGATCCACGTCAGACCCAAAGGGGTTAAGCTGTGATTCAAATATGATCAAGAAGCCCCCAGGTGGGTTTGGCAGTATGCCGATCAAGTGGGTATCGACAGCTATGTTCTCTTTGGTTCGAATATGATCTATGTTTGAATAGGAAGCCCCCAAGCGACCATGGCTACATTCAGATATGATCATAAGCCGGATCAAAGGGAAAGCCAGATTCAGATATGATCCATCCCCTGTTGGCAGTGTCCATCACCTGATAAAGAAAACATGAAACATTCTTTATGGGAAAAAAGGACAGAGGTCCTGCTTTATTGCTTTATATAATATGTACATCATAAAAGGTATCTTAAGAACTGGTAACTTAAGTATAGTAAGGCTGGAGATGAGCTATATTCCATGGCCGACGGGTCTCCTCCTCCGATTTAAGTGAGTCCTTGTGCTCTCGAATATCGATGAGATAATATGACCCGCTGTGTAGATTCTTGCTGACCACAAAGGGCCCTTCCCAAGGCGGGGATAGCTTGTGCATGTTAGACTGATCCTGGATGAGCCGGAGCACCAAGTCGCCTTCCTAAAAGGTTCTGCTCTTAACCCGGCGGCTATGATAGCGGTGCAGGTCTTGCTGGTAAATCGCCGAGCGGTCTATTGCTAAGTCTCGCTCCTGGTCCAACAAGTCAAGTGCATCCTGACGAGCCTTTTCGTTATCCGCCTCAACGTAAGCCGCCACACGGGGTGAGTCGTGCCGGATGTCACTTGGCAGGACCACCTCTGCTCCATAAACCATGAAGAAAGGTGTGTATCCCGTAGATCTGTTAGGCGTAGTGTTGATGCTCCATAACACGGAGGGTAACTCCTCCACCCAACAACCCGGAGTCCGCTGTAAGGGGACTAAGAGCCGGGGTTTGATGCCTTTCAGGAATTCTTGATTAGCTCTCTCTGCTTGACCATTGGATTGAGGATGAGCAACGGCCGAAACATCAAGCCGGATGTGTTCTCTTTGACAGAACTCTTCCATGGAACCCTTAGAGAGATTAGTGCCATTATCAGTTATGATGCTATGTGGAAAACCAAAATGAAAGATCACCTTTTTCATGAACTAAACTGCCGTGGCTGCATCACACTTACTGACCGGCTCTGCCTCAACCCACTTGGTAAACTTGTCCACTGCCACCAGTAGATGTGTCTTTTTGTCTTTAGACCTTTTGAAAGGTCCAACCATGTCAAGCCCCCAGACTGCAAACGGCCAAGTGATTGGGATCATCCTCAACTCTTGAGCCGGCACATGAGCTCGTCGTGAGAACTTTTGACAACCATCACATTTACTGACCAGATCCTCCGCATCAGCATGAGCCGTCAGCCAATTGAAACCATGACGAAACGCCTTGGCTACGAGAGATTTTTACCCGGCATGATGGCCACAATCTCCTTCATGTACCTCACGAAGTATTTCTTGGCCTTCTGTAGGTGACACACAGCGTTGAAATGCCCCCGTGACACTTTGGTGATGTAACTCATCGTTAACAATCGTCATGGACTTGGAGCGCCTGATAATTTGTCTTGCCAAGGTCTCATCCTCCGGCAACTCACCCCGGGTCATATAAGCCAAGTAGGGCACTGTCCAATCCGGGATGACATGAAGAGCCGCCACCAGCTGTGCCTCCGGGTCTGTTACTGCTATCTCCTCCATGGTAGGCACCTTGACAGAAGGGTTATGTAACACATCGAGAAAGGTATTGGGCGCCACCGGTTTACGTTGGGATCCCAACCGACTTAAAGCATCAGCCGCCTTATTCTTCCTTCAATCGATGTGCTCCACTTGATAACCCGTGAAGTGACCAGCCACAGCATCTACCTCACGACGATAAGCCGCCATAAGGGGGTCCTTGGAATCCCACTTGCCTGACACTTGCTGAGCCACAAGATCTGAGTCGCCCAAGCACCGACCTGGCTTAAGTTCATCTCCTTAGCCATCTGGAGACCATGGAGTAAGGCCTCATATTCAGCTGCATTGTGAGTACATGGAAACATAAGCCGGAGTACATAACAAAATTTGTCACCTCGAGGGGAACTTAACACCACTCCAGCCCCCGAGCCTTCTAGCTGCCTGGACCCATCAAAGTGAATCGTCCAATATGTGTTATCCGGCTTCTCCTCAGGGGCCTGTAACTCTGTCCAATCATTGATAAAGTCCACCAAGGCCTGAGACTTAATAGCAGTACGTGGCATGTACTTCAAATCATGAGGCCCAAGCTCAATGGCCCACTTGGCGACTCGTCCTGTGGCCTCCCTGTTCTGAATGATGTCTCCCAAAGGGGCATAACTTACCACAGTTATAGGGTGGCTTTGAAAGTACTGCTTCAACTTCCTGTTAGCCATGAACACCCCGTAAACAAGCTTCTGCCAATGCGGGTACCTTTGCTTGGATTCAATGAGCACCTCACTGATGTAGTAAACCGGCCGTTGAACCGGATGCTCCTTACCGGCTTCCTTACGCTACACCACGATGGCAACACTAACGGCTCGTGAATTGGCAGCCACATATAACAACAAAGGCTCTTTGTCAACCGGAGCCGCGAGAACCGGCGGCTCAGACAATTGTCTCTTTAAGTCTTCAAAAGCAGCATCAGCGGCCTCACTCCAGACGAAAGTGTCAGTTTTCTTCATCATCTGATACAGCGGGAGGGCCTTCTCACCGAGCCGACTTATGAACCGACTTAAGGCGGCAACACGACCCGCCAGTCGCTGAATATCCTTGATGCACGCCGGTTTAGCCAGGGAGGTAATTGCCTTAATCTTCTCCGGGTTAGCTTCGATGCCTCTGTTGGACACCAGAAAGCCCAAAAGCTTGCCTGCAGGGACGCCAAACACACACTTGGCCGGGTTAAGCATCATCTTGTAAACCCGGAGATTATCAAAGGTCTCCTTTAAGTGAGATATCAAGGTCTCATTTTCTTTGGACTTCACCACAATGTCATCCACGTAAGCATGAACATTATGCCCAATTTGATCGTGCAAACAGTTCTGCACACACCGCTGATAAGTCGCCTGGGCACTCTTGAGCCCAAACGGCATAGATACATAGCAGAAGGCTCCGAACGGAGTGATGAAAGCCGTCTTCTCCTGGTCCTTATCTGCCATCTTAATCTGATGATAACCGGAGTAAGCATCCAAAAAACTCAAACGCTCACAACTCGCCGTAGCATCAATGATTTGATCAATACGGGGAAGAGCAAAGGGATCAGCCGGACAAGCCTTGTTCAAGTCCGTGTGGTCCACACACATCCGCCAGGTGCCGTTCTTTTTAAGAACAAGAACCGGGTTAGCCAACCACTCCGGGTGAAAAACTTCAATGATAAACCCGGCTGCTAAGAGCCGGGCTACTTCTTCCCCAATAGCTTTCCGTCGCTCTTCGTTAAAACGGCAAAGAAACTGCCTTACCGGCTTATAATTTGGATCAATATTGAGAGTGTGCTCAGCGAGTTCCCTCGGTACACCCGGCATATCAGAAGGTTTCCATGCAAAGATGTCCCGGTTCTCACGGATGAACTCGATGAGCGCGCTTTCCTATTTGGGATCCAAGTTGCTACTGATGCTGAACTGTTTAGAAGAATCACCTAGGGTAAAATCGACAAGCTTTGTCTCAGCTGCCGACTTAAACTTCAACGCCGGGTCGTGCTCTGTAGTTGGCTTCTTCAGGGATGTCATATCCGCCGGGTCAACATTATCTTGATAAAATTTGAGCTCTTATGCTGCACAGACTGACTCAGCATAAGCCGTGTTGCCTTCTTCACATTCCAGTGCTACCTTACGACTGCCATGTACAGTGATGGTCCCCTTGTGACCCGGCATCTTGAGCTGCAAATAAATATAACATGGCCGGGCCATAAACTTAGCATAAGCCGGCCGCCCAAACAGAGCGTGCTATGGGCTCCTAATTTTGACCACCTCAAACGTCAACTTCTCAGCTCTAGAGTCATGTTCATCTCCAAAGGCCACCTCCAGCTCAATCCTGCCAACTGGGTAAGCCGACTTACCAGGGACAACTACATGGAAAACAGTGTTGGATGTTCTCAGATTTTTATCAGTTAATCCCATGCGCCGAATGGTCTCATAGTAGAGGATGTTGATGCTACTACCCCCGTCCATGAGCACCTTAGTGAACTTATACCCACCAACTTGAGGTGCCACTACCAAGGCCAACTGACCCGAGTTATCGACCCGCGGAGGATGGTCTTCCCTGCTCCATATGATGGGCTGCTCTGACCACCTCAAATAACGAGGGATTGCCGGCTCAACAGAATTGACGGCCCTCTTATGCACCTTCTGATCACGTTTGCATAAGCTAGTGGTAAATACGTGATACTGCCCACTACTCAGTTGCTTCGGGTTGCTCTGATAACCCGACTACTGCTGCTCCCCTTGACCAGCCTGCTGTTGGTTATAGCCCCCTCCTTGACGTCCCTGAAAGCCGGATCCTGAGCCGCCACCTGGGCCATGAAAACCGCCAGCTCCTGAACCACCACCAGACCCACTATGGCCATCATAGGTGTTGGAATTCTTAAATGCCTTCATGATTGCGCAATCCTTCCACAGGTGCGTGGCAGGCCGCTCCCTGGTGCCGTGTCTCGGGCAGGGCTCATTGAGTAGTTGTTCAAGAGATGGGCCTGACCCGCCGGATCGAGGCGGTTTACCCTTACGTTTAGGATTGTTACCTTGCGAGTTGGCATTGGCTACGAACTCCGGATTACCGTCCGCCTTACGCTTATTGCCGTTTTGATTCCCCGGGTTATGCTGCTGACCCTTTCCATTGCCGTTCCTTTTTCCCTTCCCTGTCTTCTCATCGTCTGATGCGGGATCCTTGGTACTATCAGAATCGGCATATTTGACTAAAGCCGCCATCAGCGTACCCATATCCGTGAGGTCACGTTTAAGGCGCCCCAGTTTCTGCCTCAGCGGCTCAAAACGGCATTTTTTCTCCAGCATAAGAACTGCAGAGCTGGCATCCATCTTTTCGGAGGAATGAATTATCTCCTTTACCCGGCATACCCAATGGGTGGTGGATTCAGCTTCCTCTTGCTTGCAATCCGTCAAGTCCACAATCGACATAGATTGCTTACAGGTGTCCTTGAAGTTCTGGATGAACCGGGCCTTTAACTCGCCCCATGAACTAATGGAATTGGGTGGTAAGCCTTTCAGCCAAGACCGGGCTGTTCCATGTAACATCATGGTGAAATATTTAGCCATTGCCGCGTCACTGACCTCTAGCAGCTCCATGGCCATCTCATAACTCTCTATCCAGGCCCCGGGCTGTAAGTCGGCCATGTAGTTTGGTACCTTTCGAGGTCCCTTGAAGTCCTTGGGCAGACGTACATTACGCAGAGCCGGTACCAGGTGAGGGAGTCCTGGACTAGGGGGTGTCCGGATAGCCGGACTATCATCATCCGCCGGACTCCAAGACTACGAAGATACAAGATTGAAGACTCCGTCCCGTGTCCGGATGGGACTTTCCTTGGCGTGGAAGGCAAGCTTGGCGATACGGATATGTAGATCTCCTACCATTGTAACCGACTCTGTGTAGCCTTCTCCGGTGTCTATATAAACCGGGGGGCTTTAGTCCGTAGGACACAACATACATTACAACAATCATACCATAGGCTAGCTTTAGGGTTTAGCCTCCTTGATCTCGTGGTAGATCCACTCTTGTACTACCCATATCATCAATATTAATCAAGCAGGACGTAGGGTTTTACCTCCATCAAGAGGGCCCGAACCTGGGTAAAACATCGTGTCCCTTGTCTCCTGTTACCATCCGCCTAGACGCACAGTTCGGGACCCCCTACCCGAGATCCACCGGTTTTGACACCGACATTGGTGCTTTCATTGAGAGTTCCTCTGTGTCGTCGCTGATAGGCTTGATGGCTTCTTCAATCAACAACGCTGTCCAGGGTGAGACTTTTCTCCCCGGACAGATCTTCGTATTCGGCGGCTTCGCACTGCGGGCTAATTCATTTGGCCATCTGGAGCAGATCGAAAGCTACGCCCCTGGCCGTCAGGTCATTTTCGGAAGCCTAAACTTCACGGCCGACATCCGCGGGGACTTGATCTTCGACGGGCTCGAGCCACAGCCAAGCGTGCCGTACTGTTATGATGGGCATGATCTAGCTCTGCCGCCGAACAGTGACTTGGTGGCCGCACAATCGCTCCGGCCCTTGGTCCGGAGCCGATCGCCCAGATCGAGGACCGGTGGTTGGACACCGCCTCGAGGGCTGCAACTTCTATGGCTATGGAGCCGAACACTAACCTTGTCCCTCGCAAAGGTCGTGACTCCGAGGTGCTGGACTCCTTCCGGACTCCGGACCTCCCATGCCCCTGCCAATCGAATCTGATTGGGCGCCGGTTATGGAATTCACCGCCGCGGACATCTTACAACACTCGCCCTTTGGCGACATCCTAAATTCGCTAAAGCATCTCTCGCTATCCGGAGAGTCCTGGCCGGATTATGGCCAGGATGGTTGGGATATGGACGACGAAGACATTCAGAGCCCACCCACCACCCACTTTGTAGCCACTGTCGACGATCTAACCGACATGCTAGACTACGACTCCGAAGACATCGACGCTATGGACGACGATGCCGGAGACGAACAGGAACCAGCGCCTACAGGGCACTGGAAGACCACCTCGTCATATGACATATACATGGTGGACACCCCAAAAGATGGGGACAGTGAAGAAGCAGCGGAGGCAGATTCCTTAAAGAAACAGCCCAAGCGCCGGCGTCAGCGGCGCCGCTCTAAATCCCGCCACAGCAAGAATGGAGATTCCGGCACAGGAGATAATAATACCCCAGAGAGTGCCGAAGATAATCCCCTCCAGCAAAACTCAGCGTAGGAGGATGCAGAAGCAAGCCCTCACGAGAGGGCGGCAGACGAAGAGGTCGAGGACTATAACTATATACCTCCCTCCGAAGACGAGGCAAGCCTCAACGACGACGAATTCGTCATGCCCGAGGATCCCGTCGAACAAGAGCGTTTTAAACGCAGGCTTATCGCCATGGCAAATAGCCTAAAGAAAAAGCAGCAGCAGCTTCAAGCTGATCAGGACCTGCTGGCCGATCGATGGACCGAGGTCCTCGCGGCCGAAGAGTATAAACTCGAACGCCCCTCCAAAAGCTACCCAAGACGCAAGTTGCTCCCCTGACTAGAGGAGGAAGCATACATACCTTCATCACCAGTGCATGATACGACCGACCGACCACCCCGTGGTCGCGACAGAGAGGCATCCAGGCCCTCCGCTAAGACCGTACCCCGGCATCGCTCCAAAAATACGAAGCCAAGAGGGAACGCGCTGGACTTGCGAGACGTATTGGAGGACAAAGCAAGGCAATCCAGATCCATCTACGGATCACGTGGGCGCCCCACGACCCACGACGAATACCGTCGCACCGGATACAACATCTCCGGCTAGGCCGAACACAGCAGACAACGCTCACTCGAGCTACATCGTGACATTGCCCAATATAGAGGCGCCGCACACCCGCTATGCTTCACTGACGAAGTAATGGATCATCAAATCCCCGAAGGGTTTAAACCCGTAAATATTGAATCCTATGATGGCACGACAGACCCCGCGGTTTGGATCGAGGATTATCTCCTTCACATCCATATGGCCCGCGGCGACGATCTCCACGCCATCAAGTATCTCCCACTCAAGCTTAAAGGACCAGGTCGGCATTGGCTTAACAGCTTGCCCGCAGAGTCAATTGGGTGTTGGGAAGACCTGGAAGCCGAATTCCTCGACAACTTCCAGGGCACGTATGTGCGGCCACCAGACGCCGATGACCTAAGCCACATAATTCAGCAGCCAGACGAATCGGCCAGACAATTCTGGACACGGTTCTTGACAAAGAAAAACCAAATCGTCGACTGTCCGGATGCAGAGGCCCTCGCAGCCTTCAAACATAACATCCGCGACGAGTGGCTAGCCCGGCACCTGGGACAGGAAAAGCCGGAATCCATGGCAGCCCTCACATCTTTAATGACCTGCTTTTGCGCGGGAGAGGATAGCTAGCTAGCTCGCAGCAACAACCTCAGTAAAAATTCTGGCACTCCGGATACTAAAGACCACAATGGCAGGTCGCGTCGAAGCAAAAACAAACGCCGCATTAACGGCGACGACAAGGAGGATACGGCAGTTAACGCCGGATTCCGAGGCTCTAAACCCGGTCAGCGGAAGAAGCCATTCAAAAGAACCACTCCGGGTCCGTCCAATTTGGATCGAATACTCGACCGCTTATGCCAAATACATGGCACCCCTGAAAAGCCAGCTAATCATACCAACAGAGATTGCTGGGTGTTCAAGCAGGCAGGCAAGTTAATTGCCGAAAACAATGACAAGGGGCTAAACAGCGACGACGAGGAAGAGACCCGACCGCCAAACAATAGAGGACAGAAGGGTTTCCCCCCACAAGTGCGGACAGTGAACATGATTTACGCAACCCATATACCCAAGAGGGAGCGGAAGCGTGCACTAAGGGACGTATACGCGATGGAGCCACTCGCCCCGAAGTTCAATCCATGGTCCTCTTGTCCGATCACTTTCGATCGAAGAGATCATCCGACCAGCATCCGCCATGGCGGATTCGCCGCATTGGTTTTAGACCCAATCATCGATGGATTTCACCTCACGAGAGTCCTGATGGACGGCGGCAGTAGCCTGAACCTGCTTTATCAGGATACAGTGCGTAAGATGGGCATAGACCCCTCAAGGATTAAACCTACAAAGACAACCTTTAAAGGCGTCATACAAGGTGTGGAGGCCAATTGTACAGGCTCAATCACACTTGAAGTGGTCTTCGGATCCCCGGATAATTTACGGAGCGAGGAGTTAATCTTTGACATAGTCCCATTTCGCAGCGGCTATCACACTCTGCTCGGACGAACCGCGTTTGCAAAGTTCAACGCGGTGCCGCATTATGCATACCTCAAGCTCAAGATGCCAGGCCCTCGTGGAGTCATCACGGTCAACGGAAATACGGAACGCTCCCTCCGAACGGAGGAACATACAGCGGCTCTCGTGACAGAAGTACATAGCAATCTTTTAAGGCAATTTTCGAGTCCAGCCATTAAACCGCCGGATACAGCCAAACGCACCGAAGCAACACCAACCAAGACCACTTGGCACGATCCGAGCACGCGTAGCAATGCGGCCCTAACCCCCGCTCGCGCATGATCGCAAGAACAACCCTCCGCGTACATCATTACGCTTTGGAGATACCATGGGCGTAGGGGAAGGGCCACGACCACAATAGACCCAGAGTGCGGCTCGACCACACCAGGGGCTCACAAGTGTGTCACTCTTTCTTATTATTATTTTCCTTCTTTGTATACACAGGACTCCGTTAGCCAGAGGCCCTGTCCGGCGGTGAACCTGCCGAACTCATGATGCAACAGCCGGGGAAGAAAGAATGCGGCGACGAACACTCAGGTGGTCTCAATTACGAGCATTAAATTTGATTATATACACCAAGTCCGCAGCCCATCCCTAGAGGGGGACATGTTTAACTAGTCCAAAACCCTTGCTTACCGCACTATTTGTATCAGTCCGCACTCATAGCAGACTTCCTTTAATAAATGATGCAGCACTTTTTTGCCTGTTATTACATATATATGTTCATTACATGACATCTTGCACCCGTATATTTTGGTACGGCCTAATACACCAGGGGCTTATGTTCCCCACATTATGGTGTGATAAGTCCGAACACTTTCACAAGTGCGGCACCCCGAACTTATAGCATTATATGAATCGTCTCCGAATCATGTCTTGGGTCAATAGTTGGGTTTGCCTGGCTCCCACGTTTTGGTGCCTTACGTTCCGTTCCATCGGCTAAGGTGGCACTGGGAGAACCACTGCGATTGCGCCCCGGTTGAGCTGGGCGAGCGCCTCAGTGGAGAAAGCTAAAACTGGCCGGCACGATAAGGCGAGAGACTGGTCGTTGTTCGAGAGGTCTTTTCGGGTCCTTAAAGACTCACACCGCTTCGAGCGAAGTTCCGGATAATGTCCGACGAAGGCGTGGATAGCGCCCCGAATTCGGTCTTCCGAATACTAGGGGCTTCGCCAAAATTTAAAATTATAGAATTCTATGGCTAAGTGAGAGTGTTCAAGCATTATAAGTCCGGTTTCCTTGTTCGTTGTGTTGAGCGCCTCCCTAGATGGACCCAAAAATGGGAACAAGAGTGCTCAAGTTATCCCGAACACCCCAGCACTTGCGGCTTGGGGGCTGAAGCCAACGACTTTCCATCTCTCAGATTTTATAAACGGCCGCACAGAAGGTAATATTTTAAATTAAACAAGCGTTGCTTAAAGCGCACATGAACAAAGTTTTGAGCGCACAGGATAATACATGGCGAGTTTACTCAAAAATTACATCTCTAGGGCATTCATCCGCAATATCGCGGGCTCCCTTCAGGACAGCTTTATAATACATTTCGGGCGTACGATACTCCTTGCCCGGTGGCGGCGGGTCAGTAAGAAGCCTCTTCGCATCCAGCCTGCCCCAGTGCACCTTTGTGCGGGCAAGGGCCCGACGAGCACCTTCAATACAGGCGGAGCGCTTGATGACCTCCACCCAGGGGCACGCATCCACCAGCCGCCGCACGAGGCCGAAGTAGCTCCCAGGCATGGCCTGTCCAGGCCACAGCCGGACTATAGGGCCCTTCATGGCCTCCTCAGCTACCTTGTGGAGTTCGACCAGCTGCTTCAGCTGGTCGCTTGGGGGCACCGGATGGCCGGCCTCAGCATACTGAGACCAGAAGACCTTCTCCGTTGAGCTCCCCTCCTCGCCACGGTAGAATGCGGCAGCATCGGACACACTACGCGGCAGATCTGCAAACGCCCCTGGAGAGCTCCGAATGCGGGTAAGTGTCAGGTAGTTTACATTAACATGCTTGCTTTGCATGAAAAATGCCTTACCCGCCGCTATCTTCTTCACATCTTCAACCTCCTGAAGGGCCTTACGGGCCTCGGCCTTGGCAGACTTGGCACTTTTGAGAGCCGAGGCGAGCTCGGACTCTCGAGTCTTGGAGTCGCGCTCCAAACTCTCATGCTTCTCCATGAGAGCCTGGAGCTCTTGCCGCACTGCCGCCACCTGTGCCTCCTGCTTTTCTCGCTCTGCCCGTTCCACGGCCGCACTGCGTTCAGCCGCGGACACAGCCTCCTTCAGGGCTGCCACCTTGTTTGTGACCCCTGCAATACCCATATTATCCTTGTTAATTTTCTTGCGACCAAAATCCTTTTCTGTAAGGTAAAAATTCAAAGTGGTGCTACTCACCTTCTTTGTCCTCGAGCTGCCTCTTGGCATGGCCGAGCTCTCGCTCGGACCACTCGAGATCTTGCTTTAATGTACCAACCTCTGCAGTCAGTGCGGCAGAGGTCAGCAGCACAGCCTGCAAACCCATATTGACATAAATTATTAGCAACCTGCGAATATCTTTTTAGATCCTCAATCCGGCTTTTCTTTCCGAACACCGAACCGAGCATCAGGGGCTACTGTCTATGCGGTATTACATTACACAATTTTAACTTCTTATCTCAAAGCCTGTTAGAAGGCCACTGCAGGCTTCGGTCAGCCCGCTCTTGGCGAGCTGGACCTTCTGAATCACCGCACTCATAACAGTGCGGTGTTCTTCCTCGATGGAAGCGCCTTTGAGTGCCTCCAGCAAGTTGTCCGGCGCCTCCGGTTGGACGGAGGCTGCCGGCGTCACAGTCTTGCCCTTCTTTCGAAGGGGCCGCCTGCCGGACTCTGGAACCACTGCAGGTTCCGGCGTAGAGTCCGGCGCAAAGTCAGGGAGGCTGCCTTGCGGCGCCTCCGGAGCCTCCTCCTGATGGGTCCCTTTCTGGGATCCCACCTCGGCGTCCTCATCGGCGCGGGGGGTAGAGGCAGTCGGAAGTGAATCCACATCCGACGGGGCCAACGACCCGCTCGATGAAGTGGGGAGATCATCATCGGCCGGACTGCGGGTAGTATGCAGCATTAGCAGGACACTATGTGACACGAAAGAAATTGCATACCAGGGATCCGGATACTTACGATCTCGCCGGAGGCCTGGCCCTTGAAGGCCACTCCTCGTCGCCAACGTCGGTGTTGGCGGAGCTGTCCGGGGGAATAGTTCTCCCCCTCTTGGACCCTTCGGCCTCCCCTGTTGGGGAAGCCTTCCTCTTCCTCTCTCCCCCCTCCGGGAGAGAGTCTTCTTCCTCCTCCTCGTCTTCGGGGGAGGAGTCCGCCTCGTCGTCGGACGCCTGATTACGGGAACTCTTTCGAGTGCCCGTGGCCACCTTCTTGGCCTTCTTCTCCGGCACCACGTGCGGTGCCGGAACCAGCAACCCCGCTAGATGGGCGTCCACTGGGTCTTCTGGCATGGGAGCCGGGCAGATGAGCTGCTCGGCCTTCTTCATCCATTCCTGTCAAAGGAAAAGGGAGATTGGAACCCTCTAAGAATCAATCTATCTACAACAAGTGTCCCGTAAAGGGGAAGAATCACTTACCTCGTCAGCCGGATGCTGCGAGTGAAATCCGCGATCTTCCGTCGCGGATGCGGGGGCTTCGGCGCCCTTAAACAGCACCCTCCAGGCGCCTTCGTACGTCGTGTCGAAGAGCCCGCTCAGCGCCTGGTGCTGTTCCGGATCGAACTCCCACAGATTGAATGCCCGTTCTTGGCATGGGAGGATCCGGCGGACGAGCATGACTTGGACCACGTCGACGAGCCTGAGCTTCCTGTTCACCAGCTTCTGGATACAGGCTCGGAGTCCCGTCAGCTCCTTCAGATTACCCCACAGCAAGCCCTTCTCTTTCCAGGAGGTGAGCTGCGTAGGGATACCAGATCTAAACTCAGGGGCCGCTGCCCACGTAGGGTCGCGCGGCTCGGTGATATAGAACCACCCCGATTGCCACCCCTTGACGGAGTCCACGAAGGCCCCTTCGAACCAGAGGACATTGGGCATCTTGCCCAACATGGCACCTCCGCACTCCACCTGCGTGCCCTTTACTACCTTCGGCTTGACGCTGAAGGTCTTGAGCCACAAGCCGAAGTGGGGCCGGATGCAGAGGAGGGCCTCGCACACGACGATAAACGCCGAGATGTTGAGGATGAAGTTCGGCGCCAGATCGTGGAAGTCCAGGCTGTAGTAGAACATGAGCACCCGGACAAAGGGGTGAAGTGGAAAGCCCAGTCCGCGGAGGAAGTGGGGAAGGAAAACGACCCTCTCATGGGGCCCGGGGGTAGGGTTGATCTGCCCCTCGTCGGGCAGCCGGTGCACGATATCGCCGGAAAGGTATCCGGCGCTGCGCAGCTTGGTGATATGCTCCTCCTTAATGGTGGAAGCCAACCATTTGCCTCCCCCTCCGGACATGGTCGGGGAAGGTTAAGACGAGATGCGCGAGCTTGGGCGTTGGAGCTTGAGTGCGCAGAGGTGGATAAGCAAAGGAGGAAGAAGGCGTGGGTGAAAAGGTGAATTCTTATCCCTTATATATAGGCGGGCGAAGACTATGCGTCCCCCACCAGCCTGGTAAAACTCGCTTATCTCCCAAGCGCCACCATCAATGGCGCGGTTGGGTTACCCACGTCCGTATTGATGAGAATCCCGGAATAAGGGGAACACGATCTCTGCTTCGACAGGACGTGCCAAGGAAACCGCTTCGCTAAACGTGCTGAGGTGGTATAATAAAAAACGATTCAAGTAAAGGCTTGGTAGTGGCATGACAACATGCCGCAAAATACGTCAGCAGATTGGACTTGTGTACATTTTATTCTCTCTACGGTGGAATGTGGAATTTATTTTGCAGAGCCGGACACTATCCTGGTGTTCATGATCTTCTCTGGATTATTCAAAGGAGGAACCCGCCTTGCAATGCCGAACATTATGCGCGCCGGACTTATCGTCATTGAAGCCTGGTTCAGGGGCTACTGAGGGAGTCCTGGACTAGGGGGTGTCCGGACAGCCGGACTATCATCGTTCGCCGGACTCCAAGACTACGAAGATACAAGATTGAAGACTCCGTCCCGTGTCCGGATGGGACTTTCCTTGGCGTGGAAGGCAAGCTTGGCGATACGGATATGTAGATCTCCTACCATTGTAACCGACTCTGTGTAACCCTAGCCTTCTCCGGTGTCTATATAAACCGGAGGGCTTTAGTCCGTAGGACACAACATACATTACAACAATCATACCATAGGCTAGCTTTAGGGTTTAGCCTCCTTGATCTCGTGGTAGATCCACTCTTGTACTACCCATATCATCAATATTAATCAAGCAGGACGTAGGGTTTTACCTCCATCAAGAGGGCCCGAACCTGGGTAAAACATCGTGTCCCTTGTCTCCTGTTACCATCCGCCTAGACGCACAGTTCGGGACCCCCTACCCGAGATCCACCGGTTTTGACACCGACACCAGGCAAGGGACGCCGCCGGTTCTAGTGGCTACCCCCGCCTCAACAGACGTCGTTGGATACTCTGGGTGATCCTGATAAGCCGTTGCCTGAGTCGCTCGTTCGTTCTCCTGACGTATTCGGTCCTGCACCGGATTATAGCCCCCGGGCTGGTTACGGCGTTGGACATTGCTTGACAAAGCTTCCGACTCCATGTGTCTGCTGTAACTCGGGCTCCGGTTCTGGCGAGGTGGTGCTACCCAGGGCGGGGGAGTTGAATGGATCCTGTCCCGGCTGTAAGAATAGGTCTCCTGCTGAGCCAGGGCTGTCTGGAGGAGCTCTCTGACTCTCCGGGTCTCCACTCCTGCCGGGTCATCACCTTCCATAGGAAGAGCCGCTAAACGTGCCGAAGCTGCGATCAAGTTCTCCATGGGGTTGGAAAAGTGACCCGGTGGAATCGGCACATAACGCGGCGGTGGCATGCTCACGTGAGGCGGTACCATATCTCGAGGCTGAGCCGGTCCTCCTGTGCTGGCTGTCATAAGCTGATTGGCCTCTGGCGGGTTACTAGGGCCGGCTCCGGGTGTAGCAAAGAGAACCCGGGGGTCGTAATTCGGAGGTAAACGGGACTGCGTTTTCTGATGTCTCCTCCTCATTACCTTGTTGGATGCGTTTAAGCTCATCGTGAGCTGGTAAGCTTCTGACTGCAAGTGCTATGCCCGGGCGTCGAGAGTCGCCCGCTCTGTGGCTAGTCTAGTATCCTCAGCTGCCAAGGCCTCCTTGGCCTGAGCTATCTCCTCACACACGTTTGCTACCGCTGCGTCATGCTCATCTTTGTCTGCAGGAATAAGCATGGCGGTTAACAGGGTCGTAAGCTTGTCCATGAGATCTATCAGCACCTGAGCCGGTGGGCGCACGGGGTCGCCTGCCCCGGCTGCTCCTAATCCGGATGTGATCGCTGCGGCTGCTGTAGAGTTTGAACCGGGCTGAGTTCCAGCCATGAAGATCCCTGCCCATCTTAGCGGCTCATAGGGGTCCGGAATATTGATGCCATCGGAACAGCCCCTGAGCACGCCGTCTTGCACTTGGTACAATGAATCTGTTGAACCGACGGACGAATCATCATCCGAGAGGACGGCCATCTCACCCTTATCTTCAGATCCTTCAGAAAGTTCTTCTCCGTGGACGCAGCCCACGAAGGCACGCCTCATGACCGGCTGAGTCCGGGTCTTCCTCGCACGCTGAGCCGTCTCGACGAGGTCGGTGCTGTTGTCCGGCTTAGGGCCCGGCTTACCGATCCGGCTGATGAGGACGTGGATTCCACCGAAGGGGACCCGGTATCCGTACTCAATTGAGCCGCACCCCAGCCTTCGTCGTCGATGTAGATCTTGCCGCGACGACTCTTGGTCATCCGGCCCACTACGTACCCCTTGAGCCCTTCAAAGTTGCCCTTCAAGAACTCAAATCCACCGTGCGCTGGCCCCATGGTGGGCTCCAACTGTCGTGGAATAGTCACGTCAGATGTCCTCGTGAAAGGACTTAGTTGTGGAGCCATCACAACTAGGAAGCTTGAAGGGGCTAAATCGGGACAAGGGACATGAGAGGGTTTATATTAGTTCGGCCCCTTACGGTGAAGGTAAGGCCTACGTCTAGTTGGGTTGGTATTGATGTTTCGATGACCAGGGAGCGAGATACGATATGCCCGGCTCTCGATGAGTTGTTTCTTGCCCTAAGCCGCCAGCAGGTCGTCCCCTTATATACACGGGTTGACGCCCTGTGGCTTACAGAGTCCCGGCCGGCTTATAAACAGTGTCCGGCTCGGTGACTAGTTAAATCTACCTTATAGTCATGCCATCATGGCGGTTTACTACAACGGGCCTTAAGTCGCCTGCGGGCCTTGGGCCCTCTATGAACCGCCATCTTCATGCTTGGCCTTGGGCTTCTCTCTGATGAGTACTCTTTGTGTAACCCGGCCCCTCCTGGGCGGCTTACTCAAATAGTTATATTCCCAACATCCTTGTCCGCTCTCACTTGAGAAGCAGCCTCTTGACAGTCTACCTTCAGCTTCTTTAGCTCGGCGCATCCTTCTCACGAGAAACCTTCAGAGCATCGCAGTTATCGGTTGCACTCTTCAAGTCCTTAATCTTGGCAATCCGAGCTTGGGACACTCGCCGATTTTTCTGCTCCTTGCTGAGATCTTCTGCGCTTGGCCTCTAGCCGCACCTTCTTAAGCTCGATTCGCAGGACCACAAGGTCCTTCTCGGACTCTATATAGGTATCAGATGCACTTAGATTAATAATTGAGTTGTTCTTGACAGGCGGATTAGTAGAAACTGCCCCAATGCATTATCTTGTGCTTGGCCCACCTAATACCGTAGCAAGTTCAGATCCTCTTCGGATCACGCAAGTTTGCTGAATTGGCAGCGGAGGAAGAGGTGGAGGCCTGCGTCAAGATACAAATAAATAGTTGATAAGAACCTAGCGTGAGGTTTGATCCTCCGGTTGGTTTTTTCGATCCAAGTAGAGTCTCAGGGGTTACTATGTATTTGCATTCAGAAAATATGTAAATGAATCCCAATCCAGTTTGGTAAACTAACTTAAAGCTCGGGGTGTACTACATATCTATCTTTAAAAGAATAAAAATTCACGCATGCTTACTAAATAGTACTAGGACGATATTTGGATATCATCCTGGAGGGCTACTCGCTATACCTAAATAATTAATAAAGCCATTTAAGAAGAAAATCATATAAGCGGTCATGTGAGCTTACCTTGAAGACTTTCACAAGGCCGAGGAAAACTTCCAGAATCCCAGCCTCGGCTGACTAAAATTTTGAAAGAGCCGTGCCAAGAATGGCGCGGTGGTCAGGTAGAAGGGAGGACCTGTTTACACCTGCCTGCACCACCTGTTGATGCCCCAATAGCTTGCCCCCTCCAAGACCGAGCAGAGATGAAGAAACTCTCCCTATGTCACCTCCTGTTGAAGGGGGCAGGCGTCCGTGCACCACTCAATGACTTCGAGACCGTCGGAACCAGGGATGCAAGGCGTTGGAGCTCCAGATCTCCCGGACAGGGGAGGTCCTCTCTCTCTATTACTCGGCTTCCCACTCCATGGCCTAAGGATTGACCTTGGCCATGCGGACATCGGGCCCTCCTCCAGCATTAGGAGCTAGAGGGATGGGGTGGGAAGTCCCTTCACCAAGGCCATCATGCGTGGGTGGGAGATCAGTGGTTGTCCCGGACGAGCTTCGAGCTAGCGAGTCCGTTGGGACTCCACCTCAAAGTTATCCTCCCTGGGCCTGCCGTGCACCAGGCACGAGCAAAGTAACTAGCAGGTATGGTAAATAACATCAGTCAGAAACATCTTCTGAAGATAAGAATTACCTTTTTGCCTATGGTTGTTCCCGAGGACATTGGTTGTCCTTCGATGAGCTTGAACTAATCGCTTCCACGGGCGCTGAGGTTTGGCCTGCCGAAACAACATGAGCCTTTCTCGGATGCTTAAACGTCCATGGAGGAGCAATCTCCTCGACCTCTTTGGAGGCCAATCTCTTCCCACCCTTGGAAGAGTGTGCCTCACTCTCTTCTTCCTTGGTGGTTGGATCCAAGGAAGAATTGTGGTTGCTCCTGACAAGAGCGCTCAAAGTTCCCTCATGGATGGACACACCCTTTGTCCTGCGCTTCTTGTCCCCTATCTTCTTCTTGACTGGGATCTCGTAGGGGTCCAAGGTCAGGAGCTTTTCGAGCTCAGGGGACATGTCCTCGGGCAATGGTGGAAGGGATTGCATCTTCCTGGCATGCACACGCCATTCCTATGTATGGAACATATAATTTGGCCACTCAATTAGAAAGCAGTGATGAGAAAGAAAAAACAAAAGATTAGCGATAAAGCAAATCACCTAGGAAGTGAGGTTGGCATGGTTATCGATCATATCCACTTCTCGGAATGCAACCTCGTCCTTCTTTGTGTTGAAAAGAAGCTTCCACATCACGTTGAGGCTTGTTCCTTGGTAGAGCCTGGTGAACATCGCCTCCTCATCCGGCTTGTACCCACATCAGAGTAGCTCGGATTTGGAGAGGAAGGGCGACGAAGGAGCATCACATGGACCACGTCCATCAAAGTAATGCCCGGATACACCACGGCCTTGCGATGACCCTGGATCACCTTCACCTTCTATTCATTCGCCCGAGTGACATTCTTGTCTGTCCAGGAGAATAGTCTCTTTGGTGGTTTAGCCGAGAAGGCTGAGCCTTCCTTGTTGTCAGCCATGTAGAACCACTCCTGCTGCCAGAGCTTCATGGTTTCCATAAACGTCCTCTTTGGCCACGTTACCATGGGGATCTTGCTTATCATGGCCCCTCCATAGTCGGTGAGCTTGGAGCTACTACTATGCGTCTTGATGCCGAACACCTTGGGACACAACCCAAAGTGAGGCTCCATGCAAAGGAAGACTTCGCAGATCATGATGAAAGATGCTATATGGAGAATGAAGTTTGAGGCTAGATGATGAAAATAGAGCCCATAATAAAATAAAAGACCTTTGACAAAGCGATGCAGAGGAAACCCTAGAAATCGGATGAGGTGGGAGATGATGAAGGAAATATGCCCAAGAGGCAATAATAAAGTTATTATTTATTTCCTTATTTCATGATAAATGTTTATTATTCATGCTACAATTGTATTAACCGGAAACATAATACATGTGTGAATACATAGACAAACATAGTGTCACTAGTATGCCTCTACTTGACTAGCTCATTAATCAAAGATGGTTAAGTTTCCTAACCATAGACATGAGTTGTCATTTGATTAATGGGATCACATCATTAGAAGAATGATGTGATTGACTTGACCCATTCCGTTAGCTTAGCACTTGATCGTTTAGTATGTTGCTATTGCTTTCTTCATGACTTATACATGTTCCTATGACTATGAGATTATGCAACTCCCGTTTATCGGAGGAACACTTTGTGTGCTACCAAACGTCACAACGTAATTCGATGATTATAAAGGAGCTCTACAGGTGTCTCTGAAGGTACATGTTGGGTTGGCGTATTTCGAGATTAGGATTTGTCACTCCGATTGTCAGAGAGGTATCTCTGGGCCCTCTCGGTAATGCACATCACTATAAGCCTTGCAAGCAATGTAGCTAATGAGTTAGTTATGGAATGATGCATTATGTAACGAGTAAAGAGACTTGCCGGTAACGAGATTGAACTAGGTATTGGATACCGACGATCGAATCTCGGGCAAGTAACATACCGATGACAAAGGGAACAACATATGTTGTTATGCGGTTTGACCGATAAAGATCTTCGTAGAATATGTGGGAGCCAATATGGGCATCCAGGTCCCGCTATTGGTTATTGACCGGAAACGTGTCTCGATCATGTCTACATAGTTATCAAACCCGTAGGGTCCACACGCTTAACATTTCATTGACGATATGCATGTTGGTAACCGAATATTGTTCGGAGTCCCGGATGAGATCATGGACATGATGAGGAACTCCGGAATGGTCCGGAGATAAAGTTTGATATATGGGATAATAGTGTTTGATCTCCGGAAGGGTTCGGAAATTCACTGGAAGGGGTTCCGGATGTTTCCCGAAATGTTTGGGTACGCGAACACGTTATTTGAGCCAAAGGGGAAAGCCTACAAGGTTTTTTGAAAGCGCAAAAGGAAGTTTTGCAGAGTCCAGGGGCCAGACGCCAGGGTCCCTAGCGTCTGGGTCCAGATGCCAGGAACCCTGGCGTCTGGCCCTGGAGTCCGAGAAGGACTCTTGCCTTTCGGGTGAAACCGACTTTGTGGAGGCTTTTACTCCAAGTTTCGACCCCAAGGCTCAACATATAAATAGAGGGGCAGGGCTAGCACCAAAGACACATCAAGAAGCTCCAAGTCGTGTGCCGGCAACCCCGTCCCCTCTAGTTTATCCTCCATCATAGTTTCCGTAGTGCTTAGGAGAAGCCCTGCGGAGATTGTTCTTCACCAACACCATCACCACTCCGTCGTGCTGCCAGAACTCATCTACTACTTCGCCCGTCTTGCTGGATCGAGAAGACGAGGACGTCATCAAGCTGAAGGTGTGCAGAACTCGGAGGTGTCGTGCGTTTGGTACTTGGATCGGTCGGATCGTGAAGACGTACGACTACATCAACCGCGTTGATAAACGCTTCCGCTTAGCGATCTTCAAGGGTGTGAAGATACACTCCCCTTCTCGTTGCTATGCATCACCATGATCTTACGTGTGCGTAGATTTTCTTTTGAAATTACTACATTCCCCAACAGTGGCATCTGAGCCTAGGTTTTATGCATAGATGTTATATGCACGAGTAGAACACAAGTGAGTTGTGGGTGATACAAGTCATACTGCTTACCAGCATGTCATACTTTGGTTCGACGGTATTGTTGGATGAAGAGGCCCGGACCGACATTACGCGTACGCTTACGCGAGACTGGTTTTACCGCCGTGCTTTGCACACAGGTGACTAGAGGGTGTCAGTTTCTCCAACTTTAGTTGAACCGAGTGTGGCTACGCCCGGTCCTTGCGAAGGTTAAAACAACACCAACTTGATGAACTATCGTTGTGGTTTTGATGCGTAGGTAAGAACGGTTCTTGCTCAGCCCGTAGCAGCCACGTAAAACTTGCAACAACTAAGTAGAGGACGTCTAACTTGTTTTTGCAGGGCATGTTATGATGTGATATGGTCAAGACGTGATGAGATATAAGTTGTTGTATGAGATGATCATGTTTTGTTGAAGTTATCGGCAACTGGCAGAAGCCCTATGGTTGTCTCTTTGTTACATAAGATGCAAGTGCCAAATAATTGCTTTACTTTATCGCTATACGATAGCAATAGTTGCAAGAGCAATAGTTGGCGAGACAACCATGTGACAACACATTGATATAGATCAAGATGATGAAGATCATGGTGTCGTGCCGGTGACGATAAAGATCATGACAGTACTTTGGAGATGGAGATCAAAGGCGCAAGATGATCATGGCCATATCATGTCACATATTTTGCTTGCATATGATGTTTATCTTTTATACATCTTATTTTGCTTAGTTTGACGGTAGCATTTTAAGATGATCTCTCACTAATTATCAAGAAGTGTTCTCCCTAAGTATGCACCATTGCGAAAGTTCTTCGTGCTGAGACACCACGTGATGATCGGGTGTGATAGGCTCTACGTTCAAATACAACGGTGCAAAACAGTTGCACACGCGGAATACTCAGGTTAAACTTGACGAGCCTAGCATATAACAGATATGGCCTCGGAACACGGAGACCTAAAGGTCGAGCGTGGATCATATAGTAGATATGATAAACATATTGATGTTCACCGTTGAAACTACTCCATCTCACGTGATGATCGGACATGGTGTAGTTGATATGGATCATGTAATCACTTAGAGGATTAGAGGGATGTCTATCTAAGTGGGAGTTCTTTAGTAATATGATTAATTGAACTTAAATTTATCATGAACTTAGTCCTGGTAGTATTTTGCAAATTATGTTGTAGATCAATAGCTCGTGTTGTTGCTTTCATGTGTTTATTTTGATATGTTCCTAGAGAAAACTGTGTTGAAAAATGTTAGTAGCAATGATGCGGATTGGATCCGTGATCTGAGGTTTATCCTCATTGCTGCACAGAAGAATTATGCCCTTGATGCACCGCTAGGTGACAAACCTATTGCAGGAGCAGATGCAGACATTATGAATGTTTGGCTAGCTCAAAATGATGACTACTTGATAGTTTAGTGCACCATGCTTAAACGGCTTAGAATCGGGACTTCAAAGACGTTTTGAACGTCATGGACCATATGAGATGTTCCAGGAGTTGAAGTTAATATTTCCAGCAAATACCCGAGTTGAGAGATATGAAGTCTCCAACAAGTTCTATGGCTAAAAGATGGAGGAGAATCACTCAACTAGTGAGCATGTGCTCAGATTGTCTGGGTACTACAATCGCTTGAATCAAGTGGGAGTTAATCTTCCAGATAAGATAGTGATTGACAGAGTTCTCTAGTCACCATCACCAAGTTAGTAGAACTTTGTGATGAACTATAGTATGCAAGGGATGACGAAAACGATTCCCGAGCTCTTCGTGATGTTGAAATTGATGAAGGTAGAAATTAAGAAAGAGCATCAAGTGTTGATGGTTGACAAGATCACTAGTTTCAAGAAAAGGGCAAAGGGAAAGAAAGGGAACTTCAAGTAGAATGACAAGCAAGTTGTCACTCCCACGAAGAAGCCCAAAGCTGAACCAAAGCCTGAAACTGAGTGCTTACACTGCAAAGGAAATGGTCACTGGAAACGGAAATACCCTGAATATTTGGTGGATAAGAAGGATGGCAGAGTGAACAAGAGTATATTTGATATACAAGTTATTGATGTGTACCTTACTAGTGTTTATAGTAGCCCCTGAGTATTTGATACTTGTTCGGTTGCTAAAAATTAGTGACTCGAAACAGGAGTTACAGAATAAACAGAGACTAGTTGAGGGGAAGTGACGATGAGTGTTGGAAGTAGTTCCAAGATTGATATGTTCATCATCGCACACTCCCATACTTTCGGGATTAGTGTTAAACCTAAATAAATGTTATTTGGCGTTTGCGTTCAGCATGAATATGATTTGATCATGTTTATTGCAATACGGCTATTCATTTAAAGTCAGAGAATAATTGTTGTTCTGTTTACATGAATAAAACCTTCAAATGGTCATACACCCAATGAAAATAGTTTCTTGGATCTCGATCGTAGTGATACACATATTCATAATGTTCATGCCAAAAGATGCAAAGTTAATAATGATAGTGCAACTTATTTGTGGCACTGCCGTTTTGAGTCATATCGGTGTAAAGCGCATGAAGAAACTCCATAAAGATGGATTTTCGGAATCACTTGGTTATGAATCATTTGATGCTTGCGAACCGTGCCTTTTGGGCAAGATGACTAAAACTCCGTTCTCCGGAACAATGGAACAAGCTACTGACTTATTGGAAATAATACATACTGATGTATGCGATCCAATGAGTGTTGATGCTCGTGGCAAGTATCGTTATTTTCTGACCTTCACGAGATGATTTGAGCAGATATGGGTATATCTACTTGATGAAACATAAGTCTGAAATAGTTGAAAGGTTCAAAGAATTTCAGAGTGAAGTGGAAAAATCATCGTAACAATAAAATAAAGTTTCGGCGATATGATCGCGGAGACGAATATTTGAGTTACGAGTTTGTTCTTCAATTAAAACAATGTGGAATAGTTTCACAGCTCACGCCACCTGGAACACCACAACGTTATGGTGTGTCCGAACGTCGTAACCGCACTTTATTGGATATGGTGCGATCTATGATGTCTCTTACTGATTTACCACTATTTTTTTGGGGTTATGCATTCACGTTAAAATGGCACCATCTAAATCCGTTGAGACGACACCATATGAACTGTGGTTTAGCAAGAAACCCAAGTTGTCGTTTCTTAAAGTTTGGGGCTGTGATGCTTATGTCAAAAAGTTTCATCCTGATAAGCTCAAACCCAAATCGGAGAAGCACGTCTTCATAGAATAACCAAAGGAAATTGTTGTGTCGGGGGTTGGGTGCGACATATGCCAAAGGATGGCTTATCATGGTGGGGGCGAGTAGAACGTCGCCGGTGCCTGGAAACGAGATGAGGCGTAGGCATGCACGCCGGCGAATCTTACCCAGCTTCGGAGCTCTCCGGGGAGATAACACCCCTACTGCTGCTCTGGCGGGTCTCCTCATGATCACTAAAGCAAAGTGATTACAATGGTGCTCCTGGAGCTGTATCGGGAGGCAGTTGAGAGCAAGGCTAGTTCTCTCCTCCCTGTGCTATCTGGTCTATCTCTATCAAGGTCCGAACCCTTTGCATGGGTGCCCCGGGGGGATTATATAGGCCTACCCCCCGGGGGTACAATGGTAATCCGGCTGGGCGCGGGCCCCAGTCGTCTATCTCTTAGGCCGCTGTCCTTCCCGCCGGCTTCTGGGGCCCGCCGACTGGTGGGTCCCGCGGACAGGCCTGACACTGTGCGGCGCTCCTGATGACGCAGGCTTGGTCATTGGGTCGTGGCAACAGTGCCACCGTCTATCGGGCGATCACTGTCGCCATTCCCCATCCTATCTGGTTAATGGCTCGTGGGGCCCTGGAGGGGAGGCGGCCGACTCCAGGGAGGCCGACTCCCACAGGGCCGTCTTCGGGGCGCTCAGGCCGCCTTCGGTCCACCCACTGACAGGCGGCCCCGCGGTCTTCGGGCCGTACAGGCCGGCGTCGTGGGTACAGTGCGTCGTGCACTGTGGCTGAGGTCAGGGCAGGCATGGCAACAGTGTCGCGCCTCGCCGGAGATCTTCCGGCGATACGGCTCACTGTAGCCATGCCAGTCCCTCGTAGGCAGGAAGGAACGGCCACGTTGTGACCGTACCCCGCATCGGGCTTCGGGAAGAGTCATGGGCCGACTCCCATAGTCGGCCCCTCTGGAGGTCGCCTGCTTGGAGGCTTGTCTTGGAGTCGCCGTCTGGGACTCGGCTTGTCTTGGAGTCGCCGTCTGGGACTCAGCTTGAGGGGCGCGGCCTGCCCCGATGTCTTGAAAGATCCTAGGACTCGGGTTAGCCTACCCGTGGCCCATTACTCCGACAGTAGTCCCCGAAGCTGGTGAAGCCCCACGGACACCGCCTTGTGGCGCTTCAACAGTTTCATCCTTCCCCGCACAGACCCTGGAACTCGGCTGCCGTCTTTTCTTCGGCCGACTTGTTGAAAGTCGGATCTTTTCTAGCAAGGGGCCGCTGCTTGAAAGTCGCGGCGGGAAATCAGGCGGCGTATCCGATACGCTTCCCTGCTGCCATCGAGGCGGTCCTATCGCGTGGCGCCACGTGGAGAGAACAGTCTGCCCACCCACGCGCGCGACGGGACGGGCCGTCAGGCGGGGCCCGCCACCACTGTGCCTCGGCATACGAACGGATCTGATGTGGTCATGGACGGTTGATTTCCCCACGCCGTTACTGCGCGCAGTAACTTCGTGGGGTAAATCGTGGGGCGGCGCGGGGGATCGTGCGCAGTTAATCCCACGCCCGCCCCCTCGGCTTCTCAGCCCATAGGGCTATAAGTAGGCGGGGGGGGGGGGGAAGCGGGGCGGCACCGCACGCGCGCCCTTCTATCCCATTCTCCCGCCTCATCTTGCCTTCTCTTCCTCCTGCCCCCGCCGACGAGCGAGAAAACTCCTCACCGCAGCGATGAGCTCTTCCTCCGCCGCGGCCCCCGCCGTGCGCTCCGGCATATGGGACGGCTCGGAGGTGGAGGAGGGACACATCGAGTTCCTCTGCCAGACACGCCGCCTCCCCAGCACGGACCTTGTGTGCACCCGCCCCGCGCCGGTGGGAGAGACCCGACCAGCGCCAGAGGAGGGCGAGCGGTTCATCTTCCGCTTGCATCTCATGCGCGGCCTGGGGCTGCCGGCGAGCGGTTTCTTCCGCTCGTTCTTGGAGTTTCACAACCTTCAACCACACCACCTTACTCCAAATACGGTGGTGTTGCTCTCCGCCTTCGCCACTCTGTGCGAAGGTTTCCTCGGTGTTCTCCCCACCCTCGAGCTGTGGGGAGAATTCTTCTCTTCGAAGCTCGGCACGCAAGTCGCCAGCATTCCGGCTCAGTGCGGCACCTACGTCGCGGTGCAGCGCTCGACAGCCGACAACCCTTTTCCTCCCATCTCGCTGATAAAGTCGGTGAAGGTGTGGCAGCGCTCATACTTCTACGTGAAGAACCTCTCCACCGACGGCGATTGGGTCAACCTGCCGCCCTTCAGTGCCGCCCCCCTAACTGGGAGGCTCCCCAGCTGGTCTCACCGAGCCAAGTCGCTGACTCCCTCCGGAGCCTCCGCCGTAGCGCGACTCCGAGTCTTCCTGCAGTCGGAGGGCCTCGTTGGATCCGACCTTCTGGCCGCCTTCGTGGCGTGCCGAGTCCTCCCGCTCCAAGGCCGGCCTCACCTGATCTGTCAGATGAGCAGCCTCCGAGACCCGAGTCGGATGAGCACCAAGGAGATGCCCCGCAAGGAGGTGGCGAACTTGGTGAACCATATCGCGCACTGCGAGTTCATAGAGGACTGGCAATTCGGCAAGGAGCCGTATTCGCACGACAACCCCCCGCCAGTGGTAAGTCGCATCTCCCTGTAGTTTTGTCTTCTTTGCGGCCGACTCCGGCTTCTAACTCTTGTTGGTTTCTTCTGGCTAGAACCCCCTCATGGAGCCTGCCGCCGGCGCCACGAGACAGCCCCGCGAGTACGTCCCCGATCGCGTGGACATCGACGTCGACGACCCCGACTTGGGGGCGGCGGCATTGGAGGCCGACGCCGAAGGCGGCGGAGAAGGGGAAGACGGCAGCTTTAGGCCCTCGACCACCTTTGCCGACTGGCCTGATGACGATGCTGACGGGGAAGTCGCCCCGGGCCACCAGCCAAGAGCCGGCCTAGCCAGCCAAGGCGGCGTGAAGAGGCGTCACGCCGGGCCGAGTGCGCCCGGCGGTAAATTGAAGAAGCTCAAAGGGGCGGCCGCCGCGACGAAATGGGAGGAGGCGGCCGCGAAGGCCAACCGCTTCCGAAGGGAAGTGAGGAGGCCGCCGCTAGTCTCAGCGTAAGTCTTCATGCTCTTTATTTTCTTTGTTGAATCTTGCCCGAAATTTCCTTTATTCTCCCTTCGTTCTTCTTCAGGGCCCCCCTCTTCCTCGAGAGAGTCGCCGTCCCCTCCGTCATGGGGTCGGTAGAGACGTCTGCCAACACTCGGCGGGCCGATCCCGCCCCCGACCTCCGCGAGGCGACGGAGCGGAATGCGCAGGAGAAGCGCGACGAGGAGGAGGCCGACCGCCTGGAGAAAGCGCAGGCCAAGAAGGCGGCCGCCAACGCCCAGAAGAAACTGGAGGACGCCGAAGCCGCCCTTGCGGCGAGACGGCGTGCTGAGGAGGCCGCGCGTTGCCGATCAGCGATTCTCATCCCCCCATTGTTGTCGGCGCCGCCGCCTCCAGAGTTCACGGGGCAGATCGGAGAGGTCGGCACCGAAAACCCCCTCATGGAGGAGGGCGGCGAGGCTTCTAGCTCAGACACCCTCGTGCCACCTCCGCCGCCTCCGCCACCGTCTGGGAGACCGCACGGCAAACAGCTGGTGGGACAGTCGGAGGCGCCGACCGCGGACGAGGCCGAGGTGCGGCTGCTTCTTCAAGTCGTCACGCCGGTGCACCGCCGTCTTCAGAGGGCGACCTCGGCGCCGCGACCTCGGGAAACCGGCACCGCCAGCTCGGCGACCCTGGACGTCGAGGCCTCCAGTGCCGCGCCCACCGGGTGGTTGCGCGGAGGCGGCACCGGACCGCTGAACCAAGCGCTCCTGGACGTCCAGGCGAAGCTGCGTGCTGAAAGCGACGCCCTTCGAGTCTGCACCAGGGCGCATCTGGCCGCGCGGACATCTGTCCGAGTACGTTTTTCTTTTTCTTTCTGATTCTTGTTTTTCTCTATGGGGGGCGCGCCAGCGCACCCACTGGGTGTAGTCCCCGAGTTCCGGGCCGGCTGCTGAGCAGGCGGGTCGGAACTCCCTCTGGCGAGTTCCGAATACTGATTTTGTCTTCATCGGCTTTTGTAGGAGTATCATAACCTCCGCGCCGCTGCCTTCAACCGCAATGTTGAGGAGTTGAACAAGCGAACCGCCGACTTGGCGGAAAGCCGGGGTAAGCTCTTTTCTTCCTTCTTCGCGGGGGCGCGCTGGCGCACCCGCGGGCTGTAGTCCCCAAGATTCGGGCCGACTGCTGAGCAGTCGGGCCGGATCTCCCCGGCGATCTACTTTACTGACGACTTGCTTGTCTCTTCTTTGTTCTTCAGGTGCCAACGCCGCTCTTCAGGAGCAGCTGGGCGAGGCCAACACCGCTCGATGTGCCAAGGAGGAGGAGTGCGGCAAGCTCGCCAAAGAGCGTGACCTGCTGGCGGCGCAGCTGGCCGAGCAGAAGGAGCTGCTCCAGAAGGCACAGGACGAGGCCAAGGCGCGGGAAGCCGCTCTCATGGCCGAGTTCGGGAGCGAGCGCTCCGCCTGGACCGATAGGGAGGCAATGCTGACCTCTGGCTACCACGAGATCGAGGACATTGTTGATGGTAAGTTTCTTTCGTTTCTTCGGGCTTCTGACTATGTGTCAGGCCGACTTCTGATTTTTCGACTTTCTTCTTTTTTGTCTTGGCAGACTTCTTTCCTGGTCATTCACAGGCAGTTCCTCTGGCCATCGAGGCTGCTCAGGAGGCGGGAAGGGTGAAGGGTGAGGAGATCGCCGCTAATGCCCCGCGAACCATCGACGAGCAGCTCCTGAGCATTGAAGCCCGTCTTCGTCCAGCTCACCGGCTGCTGCACCGGCTTCAGCGTGCCGGCGCCTAGGCGGTTGCCGCCCTGTGGCCAGACATGCCGGCTCTGCGCACCGCCAGTCGGACTGCCGACTGGCTGGAAGTCGCTGCTGGCCGTCTTGAGACTTGGAAGGACTCCTCGGCCCGGGCCGGAGCACGCCGGGCCTTGGAGTTCGTCAAGGCGTGGTATCCGGGGCTGGACCTGGACCGTCTGGCCGCATTCCGGTCAGAAGCCCAGGCCGAGCTAGAGGCCGTGGAGGGCGCCCTTGTCGAGCGTGCGGCGGCCATGGCCGAGTACACGGACACCAATGTCTTCGTGCCCGAGCGGGCTGAAGGCGGCGAGGAAGTGCCGCCAGACTGGTTTGGGATGAACCCGGAGTATGGCGATGACTCGGCAGAGGTGATCGACTCCAGCGCCGAGGAGGAGGACGAGGCGGAGGACGGAGGTGAGGCGGAGGTGCTAGAAGACGGAGCAGGCGGCCAGCCTCAGCTCGATCGCGTCTCCAGCAACGAGCCGCGTGGAGACAAGGCGACTGCCGCCGGAGGCGACCAAACCGAGACCGCCCAGCCGACTGCCCCAGCGCCCGACACCGCCGTCTCCTCTAATCCTCTGACCCCGGAGACCGCCTCCTAGGCTGCTTTTTCCGCCTCTGTTTTATCTGTCTTTAGTAATCTTTTGAACACTTGTTAGATTCGAACAGTTCCACCCACGGGGTGTATCTTGAACTTCTATTCGAAGATTCGGCCAAGGGGCTATGTAAATATTTATCTGATTTCCGCCTTTCCTTGCTTATTGCTCCTTAGGCTTTTTCTTTTGCCGCCTTCCTTAGTTGCTGCCTTGCCAGCTGGACAGCCGCTCTGCGGACTGTCGTTGGGTCAAGTGCTTGGCTACTTCAGGAAGGCAAGTACTTGGTCGTTTAGAGTTTCTTTAGCAAGTTGGCTAGAAAGCGACAGGTCGACTATCCAAGAGTCGACCGTCTTTGATAGAAGCTAAGACGGCGAGCCGACTACTTATGAGTCGGCTCTGCAGAGAGAGGCTGGGAGCCGGCTTGAGCTATGCATACGCTTTAGGTCCTTAGCCATTTTTTCGTGTGTGCGCCCGTTCTTGCTTGTTCTCCGCCTACCAACAGTCGCTCTGCGAGCTGCGGCTTTCGATAGGAGACGGCTTGAGCGCAACACATTACTTGTCCGACTGCAGGAAGCATTTCATAGCGCAAGACGGCAAGTCCCCGGGCCGACTAGTCGGACCCGATGCTAGACGGTATGATAAAAAGAGTAGCATATTCGGAAGCGTGATTCTTATCATACAGATAAAAAAAGGCAGTCCTCGAGCTCGTCTCGGGGGCCCCAAGGTCTTAGTACTTTAATACAAAAGGGGGTAGTGCGATACATACTGCGTCAACTGTAAAATCTTCGAAGAGGATTTGCGTTCCACGGGCGCTCTGTTTTTTTGCCGGAGTCGTCCCTCTTGCGCGCTCGAGGCTTCCGAGTGTCGATTAGGTAGTAGGAACCGTTGCCCAGCACCTTGCTGATGATGAAGGGACCTTCCCAAGGTGCCGACAACTTGTGATGGCCGGCTATTCTCTGAATCAGCCGGAGCACAAGGTCGCCCTCTTGAAACGATCTCAGCTTGACCTTTCGGTTGTAGTATCGGCACAGACTCTGCTGGTAGATACTGGACCGGCTGAGTGCCAATAGCCGGCCCTCTTCCAGCAGTTCAACGCCATCTTGGCGTGCTTCTTCAGCTTCCTCTTCGGTGTACATGGTGACTCGTGGAGAGTCGAACTCTACGTCCATTGGGATGACGGCTTCGGCACCGTAGACGAGGAAGAAAGGCGTGAAGCCAGTTGACTTGTTTGGAGTCGTGCGCAGACTCCAGAGGACGGCTGGTAGCTCCTCAACCTAGCAGTCGGCCAAACGCTCGAGTGGTTCGACCAGTCGAGGCTTGATGCCGGACAGGATGAGGCCGTTTGCTCGTTCCACCTGGCCGTTTGACTGCGGATGGGCAACGGACGCTAAGTCCAGTCGGATGCCCTGCGTCGCGCAGAAATGGGCCAAGGCGCCCTTGGCAAAGATTGTGCCATTGTCGGTGATGATGCTGTGCGGTATGCCATACCGCACCGTGATGTCGGTGATGAAAGTCACTGCAGTCGGCCCGTTCAACTTCTTGATGGGCTTTACTTCTATCCACTTGGTGAACTTGTCCACCACGACAAGCAGATGAGTTAGGCCGCCTCGGGCCGTCTTGAATGGTCCCACCATGTCCAGGCCCCAAACTGCGAAGGGCCAGGCGATGGGGATTGTCTTCAGCACAGAAGCCAGCTGAAGTGGCTTGGAGCGGAACTTCTGGCACCCCTTGCATTTTTGGACTAGCTCTTTAGCCTCTTCCAGGGCAGTTGGCCAAAAGAAACCGTGCCGAAAGGCTTTGGCGACGAGTGCCCTTGAAGCCGCATGGTGGCCGCACTCGCCCTGATGAATGTCTCTGAGGATTGCTTGGCCTTGTTCTGGCTCTACACAGCGCTGGTAGACACCAGTGACACTGCGCCTGACTAGCTCTCTGTTGACTATGGTGTATGCTGCCGCTCGGCGTTGCACTTGCCGAGCCAAGATCTCATCAGTCGGCGGCTCTCTGTTCACTAGAAACTTGAGGATGGGCTGTGCCCATGAGGGTGCTGCTATTTCTTCAACTGCTGCCACAACGACTTGGACAAGGGTGGCTGGGCTGGGAGGCGGCAGGCTGGAGTCCGCGGCCGCTTGCTGGATTGACGGAGTCTCTGGGCCGACTGGCGCAGTCCCCGGGCTGACTGGCGCAGTCCCCGTGCCGGGCTCTGAAGTCCCCGGGCCGGCCGACGCAGTCCCCGGGCCGGGCTCTGAAGTCCCCGGGCCGGCTTCGACTGTGGTTTTCTTGGGGCCGTCTGCTGGGGCTCTGGAGTCGGATCCGACTGCTTCTGGAGGGGCCGGCACAAAGATGGAGTCTGACTCTGGTGAAGGCTTGATGGACGGCTTGAGAAGGCGCTGAAGAGTGACGCCGGAAGGTATTGCCTGGCGGGTAGAGCCGACTCGTGCCAAGTTGTCCGCTTGATCATTGTCGTTTCTTGGCACGTGAAGGAATTTGCACCCCTCTAAGTATCCGCTGAGTTGCTGCACCAGGAAGCGGTAGCTCGCCATGTTTGCATCTTTGGCGTCCCAGTCACCGGATGATTGCTGAACCACCAAGTCGGAGTCGCCATAGCACAGGATCCGGCGAATGCCGAGTTCTTTGGCAAGCCGGAGCCCATGAATGAGCGCCTCATATTCGGCGACGTTGTTGGAGGCGGCGAAGTGGATCTGCAGCACATACTTGAGCTTGTCTCCTTTAGGGGAGGTGAGGACGACGCCGGCTCCCAGGCCGGTGCGCATCTTGGAGCCGTCAAAATGCATCCGCCAATGGGTGGAGTCAGGCGCTAGCGGCAGGTAATGGGTCTCGGCCCAGTCGACGAGGAAGTCGGCCAGCGCCTGCGACTTGATGGCGGTGCGGGGCTGGTAGTAGATGGTGTAAGGAGCCAGATCTATAGCCCATTTGGCTACTCGGCCGGAGGCGTCCAGGCTTCCAATGATCTCGACCAGCGGAGCCGTGCAAACCACGGTGATTGGGTGTTCTTAAAAGTAAGGCTTCAGCTTCTTGGCGGCAAAATGCACACCGTAGCACATCTTCTGGTAGTGAGGGTAGTTCTGCTTGGAGGTCGACAGTGCCTCGCTCAGGTAATATACCGGTCTTTGGACAGGGAGCGCCTTGCCTTCCTCCTTGCGCTCGACTACGATGACTGTGCTGACTACTCGGCTGGTGGCGGCGATGTACAAGAGCATGGGCTCTTTGGGAGTTGGAGCCGCCAACACAGGGGGAGTAGTCAACATCTTTTTCAGTTGGAGAAATGCTTTATCCGCCTTGTGGTTCCACTCAAAACAGGTGGTCTTCTTCATCAGCTGATACAAAGGCAGAGCTTTCTTGCCCAGCCGACTGATGAATCGGCTGATGGATGCCAAGCAGCCGGTGAACTTCTGCACATCTAACAGTCGGCTGGGTACCTCCATCCTCTCGATGGCCTTGATCTTCACAGGGTTGCACTCTATGTCGTGTTCGGAGACCAGGAAACCAAGGAGTTGGCCGGCTGGTACTCCGAAAACGCACTTCTCAGGGTTGAGCTTGATCTGAAATCGGCGCAGATTCTCGAAGGTCTCCTTGAGGTATTCCAGTAGCGTCCCACGCTTCTCCGTCTTCACCACCACATCATCCACATAGACATGGGCATTCCTGCCGAGTTGCTTCAGGAGGCACTTCTACATGCAACGCTGAAAGGTGGCGCCAGCATTCCTCAAGCCGAACGTCATTGTCAGGTAGCAGAAAGCTCCGAATGGTGTGATGAAGGCGGTCTTTAGTCTGTCCGCCGGGTTCAGCTTGATCTGGTGATATCCTGAATATGCGTCTAGGAAACTTAGTAGCTCGCATCCGGCTGTGGAGTCTATCACCTGATCGATTCTTGGTCTTGTGTAGTCGATACACATCCGCCATTGCTTGTTCTACTTTAGCACCAAAACCGGGTTTGCCAGCCACTCTGGAAAAAACACTTCCATGATGAAGCCGGCCGCAAGAAGCCGGGCTATCTCCTCTCCAACAACTCTTCTCTTCTCTTCTGACAGGCGGCACAAGGGCTGCCTAACGGGTTTCACATCTGGCCTGATGTGTAGCTTGTGCTCAGCGAATTCCGCTGGTACACCAGGCATGTCCTTGGGGGACCATGCGAAGATGTCGCGATTCTCACGGAGGAAATCGACGAGCTCGCCTTCCTATTTGCTGTCGAGACCCGTGCCCACGACAGCGTATCTTTCTGGGTGCTCCGGGTCGAAGGGTATCTTCTTTGTCTCTTTGGCTGGCTTGAATGATCCTTCTGCTTCCGACTCCTTGGGGTCGGGCGACATCTCCGGCTGCTTTCCGGCCATCGCCACAACTCGGTCAAGGAGCCGCTTCTCAGCTGCGATCACCAGGGACTCGGCCAGCCGACTGCTATCGGCCGCGCAGGCGGACAACTTCCGGTAGTCGCCGGCTACGGTCAGAATCCCCTTGGAACTCGGCATCTTCATCTTGAGGTAGGCGTAGTGAGGAACCGCCATGAACTTGGCCAAAGCGGGTCGGCCAAGCAGTGTGTGATATGGGCTTTCCAAGTCCACTACTTCAAACCAGACCGGCTCTCGGCGGAAATGATCTTTGTCTCCGAAGAGGACGACTATCAGGATCTTTCCGATTGGCGAACAGGAAAGGCCGGGTACAATTCCATGGAACACAGTCCGGCTGCTCTGCAGCTGTCTTCGCTTGATTCCTAGCTTCTCCATGGTGTCCTTGTACAGGATGTTGATGTTGCTGCCTCCGTCTATCAGAACTCGCGAGAAACGGGCTTCCCGCCTATCAGTGGCCAAGGTAGCTCCTAGGACGAGGGCATAAGAGCCCGGACTCGGCATCACCTCTGGGTGATCCGCTCTACTCCAACTGATAGGCCTCTCGGACCAAAGCATGAACTCTGGGGCATCTGTTGCCACTGCATTTACTTCTTGCTGCTGTTGGCGCCTGCTGCGCCGGTCATCCGCCACGCTGGTGAACACCACGTAGGCTCCATGCTCATCTGGGAACTCGTCTTGCACTGCGCCGACTGGCCGAGCCGCCGGCTACTGGGGCGGCGGCGGAGGCGGCGGCCCAGCAAGCGGCGGAGGAATGAGGCCGTCTCCTTGGCGATTTTGGTGAGCCAGTGGCACTTTCGAGTGGTATGATTTGACGGCTTCGCGCCGCTGTGAAACTTGCAGGGACCATCCAAAGTCTGCTCATAGGAGAAGGCTGGCAACCAATTGGATTTGCCGCCTTTCTGCCGCTTGGCCGGAGGCTGCCCCTCCAGCTGTTGATCTTCAACTGTCGCCACTTGCCGACTATTGGAAGTCAGCTGTTGGGCCTTGCGCTTGTTATCGTTCTGTTGTTGGTGCCGACTGGTGTCTCCAGCTGGGGTTTTGGGAGCCTGAGGGGTCACCTTGCTAGCGGCGTTAACTTGGATCTCTGTCTTCATGGTAGAGTCGGCCGTGGCGTACTTGTCTGCTATGACTAGCAGTTCGTCGAGGGTTTATGGCTCGTCGCAGAGGAGCCTGTGCTTGAGGAGGGTGCCCTCTCAGCACCCGGCGGTGAAGTACTCAATAGCCTGCACCTCGTGCACGCCCTCGCAGGAGTTCCGAAGCTCGCCCCAGCGCGTGAGGTAGTCGCGCGTTGATTCATCAGGGCCTTGCATGCACAAGGAAAGCTGGTGCGGCTTGGGAGGTCGCTTGTACGTGCTCGTGAAGTTGCGGATGAAGGCTTCAGTGAAGTTGACCCAGTTGTTGATGCTGCAGGGCTTCAGGCTATTCAACCATGTCCGGGTCGTGCCCTGGAGCATGAGGGGAACGTACTTCACGGCAACTCGCTTGTTGCCGTTTGCTATGCTAGCGGCTGTGGAGTAGTCTATCAGCCAGTCCTCTGGCTTCACGGAGCCGGTGTACTTGGGTGTGTCTCGGGGGAGCGTGAACCCTTTGGTGAAGGGCTCGTCTCGGATGCGGGGCCCAAAGCAAGGCGGACCCAGCTCGTCTTCTTCTTCCAGCGCTAGGGATCGGTGGAGTCGGTCGATCCGATGGCGGGCGTCGTTCTCTCCGACTCCCTCTCGGCAGCCAAGGCGGCCTTCGAGAGTCGGATGCTCAACAGGTGGCGGGGAAACTCGCCGCTCTCTTCTGGGCGGGGGAGGCAGGTAGTCGTCCCGTCGCTCTACTGCTCTCGGGCGGCTGTCTTGGTCGCGCTCGATGGTGATGTGAGTCCGACTGTGACTGACAGCCGGCTCCTTTTCTTTCCTTCCGCGGACTCCGCCAGTCGGCGTCCGAGAGGTCGCGCCTTGATCTCGGCGGGGAGACAAGTCGTTGTTCGGCTGCTGCAGCGCGTCTGCGCGGCCGCCGGCCGCATTCTACGCAGCAACTGCGTCGAGGAGTTTCTGGACTCGCTCCGTCATCAAAAGACGCTCTTCGCCCTCGAAGTTCTTCAGCTCGTCAGTCGCCACTTGGGCGGCGCGGATGTTCTCCGCTGGGCTGGCGTATACGGGGCGTTTTGCCCCGAACAAGTCGGCGATGGCCGCGCCGTGCTGCCGGACCGCGCCTAGACGGCTCGGCCCAGTCGGAGCCGGCGAGCCGCCTACGGCGCGATCCATCTCGCGTTGGTATGCCTCTGACAAGCGCCTCATATTTGCCAGCTTCTTGGCGCCTTCGATGATCTGAAGGCGGCGTGTCTCCAGCGTCTCGGCGTCTGTGTCCTCTGGAATGGGCGCGGTAAGGTCTTGCAGGGCCGCAGCAAGCGGGTCCTGGGCTTCTTCGCCAGAGCGCTCGCCGTGACTGATGACGAGCACCTCCGTGACGGCGCTTCCGCCGCTCTCCTCGTACGGAAGCGGCTCGTCGTAGACCACCACGTTGGTGGGGAAAGTGTCAAGCGACACGGCGTCGGAGTCGACCAGCATCGGGTCGGTGGAGCCTACGGACTCCAAGTCCACGGCAGGCTCGCTGGCGACGTGGAGTTGGTCAAGGAGGCCTGCGAGAAGGCTCTCGGGGCCACCCGTGCCTGCGTCGGATGGAGGCTCGTCGGAGAGGCACACCTCACCGACAAGCTCGGCGAGGCTGCTCGCGGCGCAGGCGGCCTCAGCGTCGCGCAGCGTGTCGACGCAGACTCCATCTGGCGAGCCTGGCTGGCTGCGCTCGCCAGGGAGGAAGAGGGTTCCCGTCCAGAACAGATCTCCGGACGACGGTGCACCTTGCCCCATGGTGGGCGCCAAATGTCGGGGGTTGGGTGCGACATATGCCAAAGGATGGCTTATCATGGTGGGGGCGAGTAGAACGTCGCCGGTGCCTGGAAACGGGATGAGGCGTAGGCATGCACGCCGGTGAATCTTACCCAGCTTCGGGGCTCTCCGGGGAGATAACACCCCTACTGCTGCTCTGCGGGGTCTCCGCATGATCACTAAAGCAAAGTGACTACAATGGTGCTCCTGGAGCTGTATCAGAAGGCAGGAGAGAGCAAGGCTAGTTCTCTCCTCCATGTGCTATCTGGTCTATCTCTATCAAGGTCCGAACCCTTTGCATGGGTGCCCCGGGGGGTTTATATAGGCCTACCCCCTGGGGGTACAATGGTAATCCGGCTGGGCGCGGGCCCCAGTCGTCTGTCTCTTAGGCCGCCGTCCTTCCCGCCGGCTTCTGGGGCCCACCGACTGGTGGGTCCCGCGGACAGGCCTGACACTGTGCGGCGCTCCTGATGACGCAGGCTTGGTCATTGGGTCGTGGCAACAGTGCCGCCGTCTATCGGGCGATCACTGTCGCCATTCCCCATCCTATCTGGTTAATGGCTCGTGGGGCCCTGGCGGGGAGGCGGCCGACTCCAGGGAGGCCGACTCCCACAGGGCCGTCTTCGGGCCGCTCAGGCCGCCTTCGGTCCACCCACTGACAGGCGGCCCCGCGGTCTTCGGGCCGTACAGGCCGGCATCATGGGTACAGTGCATCGCGCACTATGGCTGAGGTCAGGGCAGGCATGGCAACAGTGCCGCGCCTCGCCGGAGATCTTCCGGCGATACGGCTCACTGTAGCCATGCCAGTCCCTCGTAGGCAGGGAGGAACGACCACGTTGTGACCGTACCCTGCATCGGGCTTCGGGAAGAGTCATGGGCCGACTCCCATAGTCGGCCCCTCTGGAGGTCGCCTACTTGGAGTCGGCTTGTCTTGGAGTCGCCGTCTGGGACTCGGCTTGTCTTGGAGTCGCCGTCTGGGACTCAGCTTGTCTTGGAGTCGCCGTCTGGGACTCATCTTGAGGGGTGCGGCCTGCCCCGATGTCTTGAAAGATCCTGGGATCCGGGTTAGCCTACCCGTGGCCCATTACTCCGACACTGTGCGGTATGCCATACCGCACCATGAGGTCGGCGATGAAAGTCACTGCAGTCGGCTCGTTCAACTTCTTGATGGGCTTTGCTTCTATCCACTTGGTGAACTTGTCCACCGCAACAAGCAGATGAGTTAGGCCGCCTTGGGCCATCTTGAATGGTCCCACCATGTCCAGGCCCCAAACTGCGAAGGGCCAGGCGATGGGGATTGTCTTCAGCGCGGAAGCCGGCTGAAGTGGCTTGGAGCGGAACTTCTGGCACCCCTTGCATTTTTGGACTAGCTCTTTAGCCTCTTCCAGGGCAGTTGGCCAAAAGAAACCGTGCCGAAAGGCTTTGGCGACGAGTGCCCTTGAAGCCGCATGGTGGCTGCACTCGCCCTGATGAATGTCTCTGAGGACTGCTTGGCCTTGTTCTGGCTCTACACAGCGCTGGTAGACACCAGTGACACTGCGCCTGACTAGCTCTCTGTTGACTATGGTGTATGCTGCCACTCGGCGTTGCACTTGCTGAGCCAAGATCTCATCAGTCGGCAGCTCTCTGTTCACTAGAAACTTGAGGATGGGTTGTGCCCATGAGGGTGCTGCTATTTCTTCAACTGCTGCCACAGCGACTTGGACAAGGGTGGCTGGGCTGGGAGGCGGCGGGCTGGAGTCCGCGGCCGCTTGCCGGATTGACGGAGTCTCTGGGCCGACTGGCGCAGTCCCCGGGCTGACTGGCGCAGTCCCCAGGCCGGGCTCTGAAGTCCCCGGGCCGGCCGGCGCAGTCCCCGGGCCGGCCGGCGCAGTCCCCGGGCCGGGCTCTGAAGTCCCCGGGCCGGCTTCGACTGTGGTTTTCTTGGGGCCATCTGCTGGGGCTCTGGAGTCGGATCCGACTGCTTCTGGAGGGGCCGGCACAAAGATGGAGTCTGACTCTGGTGAAGGCTTAATGGACGGCTTGAGGAGGCGCTGAAGAGCGACGCCGGAAGGTATTGCCTGGCGGGTAGAGCCGACTCGTGCCAAGGCGTCCGCTTGATCATTGTCGTTTCTTGGCACGTGAAGGAATTCGCACCCCTCGATGATCTGAAGGCGGCGTGTCTCCAGTGTCTCGGCGTCTGCGTCCTATGGAATGGGCGCGGTAAGGTTTTGCAGGGCCGCAGCAAGCGGGTCCTGGGCTTCTTCGCCGGAGCGCTCGCCGTGACTGATGACGAGCACCTCCATGACGGCGCTTCCGCCGCTCTCCTCGTAAGGAAGCGGCTCGTCGTAGACCACCACGTTGGTGGGGAAAGTGTCAAGCGACACGGCATCGGAGTCGACCAGCATCGGGTCGATGGAGCCTACGGACTCCAAGTCCACGGCAGGCTCGCCGGCGACGTGGAGTTAGTCAAGGAGGCCCGCGAGAAGGCTCTTGGGGCCACCCGTTCCTGCGTCGGATGCAGGCTCGTCGGAGAGGCGCACCTCGCCGACAAGCTCGGCGAGGCTGCTCGCGGCGCACGCGGCCTCAGCGCCGCGCAGCATGTCGATGCAGACTACATCTGGCGAGCCTGGCTGGCTGCGCTCGCCAGGGAGGAAGAGGGTTCCCTTCCAGAACAGATCTCCGGACGACGGTGCACCTTGCCCCATAGTGGGCGCCAAATGTCGGGGGTTGGGTGCGACATATGCCAAAGGATGGCTTATCATGGTGGGGGCGAGTAGAACGTCGCCGGTGCCTGGAAACGGGATGAGGCGTAGGCATGCACGCCGGCGAATCTTACCCAGCTTCGGGGCTCTCCGGGGAGATAACACCCCCACTGCTGCTCTGCGGGGTCTCCGCATGATCACTAAAGCAAAGTGACTACAATGGTGCTCCTGGAGCTGTATCGGGAGGCAGGAGAGAGCAAGGCTAGTTCTCTCCTCCCTGTGCTATTTGGTCTATCTCTATCAAGGTCCGAACCCTTTGCATGGGTGCCCCGGGGGGTTTATATAGGCCTACCCCCCGGGGGTACAATGGTAATCCGGCTGGGCGCGGGCCCCAGTCGTCTGTCTCTTAGGCCGCCGTCCTTCCCGCCGGCTTCTGGGGCCCGCCGACTGGTGGGTCCCGCGGACAGGCCTGACACTGTGCGGCGCTCCTGATGACGCAGGCTTGGTCATTGGGTCGTGGCAACAGTGCCGCCGTCTATCGGGCGATCACTGTCGCCATTCCCCATCCTATCTGGTTAATGGCTCGTGGGGACCTGGAGGGGAGGCGGCCGACTCCAGGGAGGCCGACTCCCACAGGGCCGTCTTCGGGGCGCTCAGGCCGCCTTCGGTCCACCCACTGACAGGTGGCCCCGCGGTCTTCGGGCCGTACAGGCCGGCATCGTGGGTACAGTGCGTCGCGCACTATGGCTAAGGTCAGGGCAGGCATGCCAACAGTGCCGCGCCTCGCCGGAGATCTTCCGGCGATACGGCTCACTGTAGCCATGCCAGTCCCTCGTAGGCAGGGAGGAACGGCCACGTTGTGACCGTACCCCGCATCGGGCTTCGGGAAGAGTCATGGGCCGACTCCCATAGTCGGCCCCTCTGGAGGTCGCCTGCTTGGAGTCAGCTTGTATTGGAGTCGCCGTCTGGGACTCGGCTTGTCTTGGAGTCGCCGTCTGGGACTCAGCTTGAGGGGCGCGGCCTGCCCCGATGTCTTGAAAGATCCTGGGACCTGGGTTAGCCTACCCGTGGCCCATTACTCCGACATGTTGGGTACACCTTCTATCACAGATCCGAAGGCAAGATATTCGTTGCTAAAAATGGATCCTTTCTAGAGAAGGAGTTTCTCTCGAAAGAAGTGAGTGGGAGAAAAGTAGAACTTGATGAGGTAACTGTACCTTCTCCCAAATTGGAAAATAGTTCATCACTGAAATCAGTTCCAGTGATTCCTACACCAATTAGTGAGGAAGCTAATGATGATGATCATGAAACTTCAGATCAAGTTACTACAGAACCTCGTAGGTCTTCCAAAGTACAGTCCGCACCAGAGTGGTATGGTAATCCTGTTCTAGAAGTCATGTTACTAGACCATGATATACTTACGAACTATGAGGAAGCGATGATGAGCCCAGATTCCGCGAAATGGCTTGAGGCCATGAAATCTGAGATGGGATCCATGTATGAGAACAAAGTGTGGACTTTGGTGGAGTTGCTCAATGATCGGCAAGCCATATTGTATAAATGGATCTTCAAGAGGAAGACAGATGCTGATAGTAGTGTTACTATCTACAAAGCTCGACTTGTCGCAAAAAGGTTTTTGACAAGTTCAATGTGTTGACTACAATGAGATTTTCTCAACTGTAGAGATGCTTCAGTCTGTCCGAATCATGTTAGCAATTGCCACATTTTATGAAATCTGGCAAACGGATGTCAAAACTGGATTCCTTAATGTTTTTCTTAAATAAGAGTTGTATATGATGCAACCAGAAGGTTTTGTCAATCCTATAGGTGCTAACAAAATGTGCAAGCTCCAGCGATCCATCTATGGACTGGTGCAAGCATCTCAGAGTTGGAATATACGCTTTGATAAGTTGATCAAAGCATATAGTTTTATACAAACTTGTGGTGAAGCTTGTATTTACAATAAAGTGAGTGGGAGCACTACCGCCTTTCTGATAAATATATGTGAGTAACATATTGTTGATCAGAAATGATGTAGAATTTTTCTGGAAAGCATAAAGGAGTATTTGAAAGGAGTTCTTTAAAAGAAAGACCTCAGTAAAGCTACTTACATATTGAGCATCAAAATCTATTGAGATAGCTCAAGACGCTTGATAAGTTTTTCAATAAGTACATACCTTGTCAAGATTTTGAAGTAGTTCAAAATGGAACAGTCAAAGAAAGAGTTCTTGCCTGTGTTGCAAAGGTGTGAAATTGAGTAAGACTCAAATCCCGACCACGGCAGAAAATAGAAAAGAGAATGAAAGTCATTCCCTATGCCTCTGTCATAGGTTCTATAAAGTATGCTATGCTATGTACCAGACCTATTGTATACCTTGTTCTGAATTTGTTAAGGGAATACAATAATGATCTAGGAGTAGATCATTGGACATTGGTCAAGAATATCCTTAGTGAGGACTAAGGGAATATTTCTCGATTATGGAGGTGATAAAAGAGCCCGTCGTAAAAAGTTACAACTATGCAAGATTTTACACCAATCCAGATGACTCTAAGTCTCAATCTGGATACATATTGAAAGTGGGAGCAATTAGCTAGAGTAGCTCCGTGTAGAGCATTGTGGACATAGAATATTTGCAAAATACATACGGCTCTGAATATGACAGACCCGTTGACTAAACTTCTCACACAAGCAAAACACGATCATACCTTAGTACTCTTTGGGTGTTAATAACATAGCGATGTGAACTAGATTATTGACTCTAGTAAACCCTTTGGGTGTTGATCACATGACAATGTGAACTATGGGTATTAATCACATACAGATGTGAATATTGGTGTTAAATCACATGGCGATGTGAATTAGATTATTGACTCTAGTGCAAGTGGGAGACTAAAGGAAATATGCCCTAGAGGCAATAATAAAGTTATTATTTATTTCCTTATTTCATGATAAATGTTTATTATTCATGCTAGAATTGTATTAACCGGAAACATAATACATGTGTGAATACATAGACAAACATAGTGTCACTAGTATGCCTCTACTTGACTAGCTCATTAATCAAAGATGGTTAAGTTTCCTAACCATAGACATGAGTTGTCATTTGATTAATGGGATCACATCATTAGAAGAATGATGTCATTGAATTGACCCATTCTGTTAGCTTAGCACTTGATCGTTTAGTATGTTGCTATTGCTTTCTTCATGACTTGTACATGTTCCTATGACTATGAGATTATGCAACTCCCGTTTACCGGAGGAACACTTTGTGTGCTACCAAACATCACAACGTAACTGTGTGATTATAAAGGAGCTCTACAGGTGTCTCCGAAGGTACATGTTGGGTTGGCGTATTTCGAGATTAGGATTTGTCACTCCGATTGTCGGAGAGGTATCTCTGGGCCCTCTCGGTAATGCACATCACTATAAGCCTTGCAAGCAATGTAGCTAATGAGTTAGTTACGGAATGATGCATTACGTAACGAGTAAAGAGAATTGCCGGTAACAAGATTGAACTAGGTATTGGATACCGACGATCGAATCTCGGGCAAGTAACATACTGATGACAAAGGGAACAACGTATGTTGTTATGCGGTTTGAATGATAAAGATCTTCGTACAATATGTGGGAGCCAATATGGGCATCCAGGTCCCGCTATTGGTTATTGACCGGAAACGTGTCTCGGTCATGTCTACATAGTTCTCGAACCCGTAGGGTCCGCACGCTTAACGTTTCGTTGATGATATAGTATTATATGAGTTATGCATGTTGGTAACCGAATATTGTTCGGAGTCCCGAATGAGATCATGGACATGACGAGGAACTCCGGAATGGTCCGGAGATAAAGTTTGATATATGGGATAATAGTGTTTGATCTCCGGAAGGGTTCCGGAATTCACCGGAAGGGGTTCCGGATGTTTCCCGAAATGTCTGGGTACGAGAACACGTTATTTGAGCCAAAGGGGAAAGCCCACAAGGTTTTTGGAAAGCGCAAAAGGAAGTTTTGCGGAGTCCAGGGGCCATACGCCAGGGTCCCTGGCGTCTGGGTCCAGACGCCGGGAACCCTGGCGTCTGGCCCTGGAGTCCGAGAAGGACTCTTGCCTTTCGGGTGAAACCGACTTTGTGGAGGCTTTTACTCCAAGTTTCGACCCCAAGGCTCAACATATAAATAGAGGAGCAGGGCTAGCACCAAAGACACATCAAGAAACACCAAGCCGTGTGCCGGCAACCCCGTCCCCTCTAGTTTATCCTCCGTCATAGTTTCCGTAGTGCTTAGGCGAAGCCCTGCGGAGATTGTTCTTCACCAACACCGTCGTGCTGCTGGAACTCATCTACTACTTCACCCGTCTTGCTGGATCGAGAAGGCAAGGACGTCATCAAGTTGAACGTGTGCAGAACTCGGAGGTGTCGTGCGTTCGGTACTTGGATCGGTCGGATCATGAAGACGTACGACTACATCAACCGCGTTGATAAACGCTTCCGCTTAGCGATCTTCAAGGGTATGAAGATACACTCCCCTTCTCATTGCTATGCATCACCATGATCTTGCGTGTGCGTAGGAATTTTTTTTGAAATTACTACGTTCCCCAATAGATGAAGGCCACCTGATATCCCTTACAAGGAGCTAGGATGGCAGAGGCCGAACGAACCTCATTTGCAAGAGGGGAGACCGACACTTCGCCGTGGTGGGACGGTACCTGCCTGCCGGAGCTCGGTGATGGTGCCAACGGTGATGTTGGACGTCAGCCACCGCCCTCTCTTGCTAGCAGCCTCGAGCACCAGACCAGTTGCTTCTTTCCCCTCTCCGGTCATCTTTTGCTTTGAGGAGGGATGCCGAATCAAGACTGGATTAGAAAACAGATCTCGGAGTGGTGGAGCTTTTGGGAGGCTTTCTGGCAATGAAACTGGGGAATGGAAGCGTGAATGTAATCAATTCACCCCCCTTTCCTTTTGTAGGTAAGTAAAAGACCAGCCCCACCGCGCAGTAAAAAATTGTTAGTTCCTGATGCATCATGTAGTATATGCGCGTGGGGATTGAGGCGTTCTTGTTGATGATATCACTAAAAATCCAGAGCATGATCTCTTTTTGATAAGACGTGCCAATGAAAACTGCCTTGGACCATGAATACTTAGCAATAACTGTTGATGAGATGGCTCGACTTGGCTGCCCGATGTGATGCATTGGTTCTCATGCGAAAAAGCTATCAGGGTTTGACCTAGTCAAAGCTCCTTGTAACAAGCCTTCATGTTTAAGCTAAAATGATATCTCGGCCTACCAGTTGGTAAAGTGTGCCGAGAATGGGGGGAGCTCGTTAAAGAATATCCCTATTTATTTTGATGTAAAGCACATGGTCGCCATCGGGAAGGCAAAGAAGACCTCAGAGCCAAGCATATCCTCGGAATCGGGAGCCGAGGATGGAACTCGCCTACGAAGTCAAAGACTTAAAATTGTAACTTTGCTGGAGAACAGATGGCCGATGTCCTCGTCTTGAATACTAGTTCAGGGGCTATTGTTGGTGTCCTAGACTAGGGATACTTGTCACATCAGCCCGCCAAAGATGGGCCAGGCTGAGGACCCACCAATTACTAACAAATGGGCGATGCAGGCCCTAGTCCTCGGTGTAATCAAGATGAGAATCTTCAAAGACTTGGCGTACAATTCAAGACATGTTTAAACTATCGACATGTTTATCCCAAGATTGTAACCAACCATCTGTAAACCCTACATACTCCTAATGTCTATATAAACCATGGGATTTAGTCGGTATAGGCGTGATAAAAAAGGTTTTAGAGCTTAGAAATCTTTCATACGATCTCGAGGTAGATCAAACTACAATTTGTACCCCTCACAATCAATATAGGAAAAGCAGGATGCATGATTTTACCTCCTCGAGAGGGCCCGAACCTGGGTAAACGATGTGTCCCCACTTTCTCTTGTTATCACCTAGCTCATATCACCAAGCTTGGGACCCCCTACCCAAGATCCACTGGTTTAGCACCTACAGGGAGCAAGCAAAAATTTTGGCCCCGTTGGCGGGGAGATTTTTCGAAAACAAACAGGTTCCTTCACACATTACTTTCTTGTTACCTATCTTGCTTAGTTACTTTCAACTTTTGCTTGCTATAAAATTAAGAATACCAAAATATCTTTAGTTATTGTTTCTGTTCTTGCTATAATCACGTCTACTTCTTAGAATAATAAGTTGTGTGATTTTACTACTACCAATGATAATGATTTTGTTAGCACTCCTATTGCCCCTCCCACCACTAGTGTTGAGTCATATGGTATTAAGCCTGCTCTGTTAAGCCTTCCTATGAAAGATTAGTTGTCCAGAAATTACAACGAGGATGCTAATGATTTTGTTGAACTTTGTGATATGAAAAAATCTAAAGATGTGGACAATGATATTATTAAACTGAAATTATTTTCCTTTTCCTTAAGAGATAACATTGATTCTTGGACTAAAATGTAAGGATGCTTTTATTGGAATGTATTGTCCTCTAGGTAAAATTATTTTTTGAGAAATCAGATTATGAATTTAAATAAATTGATAAGAACATGTTGCACAATCTTGGGAAAGGATGAAAACTATGCCAAAGAATTGTCCTACTCATGAGTTAAATATTTGGATGGTAGTACAAACTTTCTATGCAAGACTAAATTTTATGTCTAGGAACCTTCCGTACTCAGCTGCAGGTGGCACCTTCAGGGGGATAACTCTTGGAGAGGCAACTAAACTTCTCAACAATATGACCGTAAACTATTCTTAGTGGCACACCGAGCGAGCTCCAACTGATAGGAATGTAAATTATGTCAAGGAAATCTCCTCGCTTAATGAAAAAGTTGATACTATTTTGTCCTTGCTTGCTACTAAACAAACTTATGTGGATTTCATTGACAAAAATATTAATAGACACCCGAAGGGATGCCTTGGAGAGGCGCCGCTTACATCTTAGGGAGAGAGAAGAAATGACACATCCTTAGACCTCTTCCAATGCACCGGAGCTTAAACGAGCACTAGTAGAAAAAGGGCCTATAGTCCCGGTTCGTAAGGGCCATTAGTCCCAGTTTTTGAACCGGGACTAAAGTGTCGGTACTAATGCCCTAAACCTTTAGTCCCGGTTCTTGCATAAACCGGGACAGATGGGCCTCCATGTGGCCGGTGCGGCGAGCCCAGGTAGGAGGCCCTTTGGTCCCGGTTGGTGGCACCAACCGGGACCAATAGGCATCCACGCGTCAGCGTTTCAGGTGCTGGGGTTTTTGTTTTTTTTTGGAAGGGGGGTTTTGGGGGTTTTGGGGGGTTAATTTAGGTGTTTCATATATTGTGTTAGCTAGCTAATTAATAGAGAGAAGTGTCCTCTCTTATCTCCGAGCTTGGTCGACGCTACGTACTATACGTATAGAGAGGACTAGACACGCTAGCTAGTAAGCAAATGAAGGAAACAGAAGATCGTCATGAACGTATGCATATAAAGAGAAGTGATATCGACCACCTCTCCTTCTCTGAGAGATTGGTCGAACACCAAGTTCTCGTATATCTATCCGACGCTATGTACTGGCTACATATATACAATATAATTATCTCTTAATTACAATATAATCTCCTAATTCCAAATGAACTCAGCGTCCACATGGTATTATCCGTCTTTAGCGATCACATGGTCAAGAAAGAATGCCGCCAATTCCTCTTGAATTCCTCGCATACGATCTGGTGGTAGGAGTTCATCCCGCATCCGAAATATCTAATTTGAAGAAGGGGGTCAATACATATATATGAATAAATGAAACTGAACACAAATGATGGTAATAAAATAAAATTGTGAATATTATTATTTACGCACTTCATATTGTTTGTCAGAGTAGCCCCGCTCACAGGTCGTGTGGTGGATGGACTCGCAAATGTAGTATCCACAGTAATCATTCCCTTGTTCCTGCCACAACCACTTTACAAGAAATAGAGGTCAATCAAACTGATAATTAGCAAGCATGCTAAATGGTATTGATGAAACTAGCGGTTGAATCACTAGGATATGCGTGGAACATGCTACTATAGTACTTACTTTCGGGTGTCTAAATTGTAGCTTCTTCGGCAGTCCTGGAGTTTTTGAGGTGATTTTTTTCCAAACCCTGCCAGCAGACAAAGAAAACAATTACTTGATATCAGGAAATGAACAAAGTTGCCCATATGGTGCGATAATGATCGATTTAACTTACTTCTCTAGCATTTCAGTCATGTCCGCATACTCCGTGGGATCTTTTCGTCTCGAGTTTAAGACGGTTACTAGTCCCTGCTCAAGCTTAATCTCTAGGAGAATATAGTGGAACCTGCACACGCATGCATAATGCATCAATTACATTACTACTATAATTACGTCGACTAATAAGGGAAACCGAATATGCAGAAGACAGTAACACTCACTTGAATTCGTAAGGGAAGAGTATTATAGCTTTGTTTTGATTTACTACAAACGATTTTAGCAGCTTGGCCTCGGTTTCTCTGGCCTAAGATTTAACCATATATGCATCTATGAGATTTGTGTTAATGAACCCAATATCACCAATTTGTCGTTTCTTTAATTCGGTGATCTTCAATCTGCATAATATAGTGAGGATAATTAAAAATACATGCAATGAAAGAGCTGACCTATATATAGAGACTTAATGACAGAAGTACTTACAGGCAGTAGCAAGTGATCATTAATTTATCGAGGGCCTTTAGATTGAAAAATGCGAAGAACTCCTCAAATGGAACATTCAATAGTTCAAGTCCAACGAGGTCATGCTCCTCTCTAACCATCAGCGACAAAATATTGCCCCCCTCAGACTCTCTGCAAGTTTTCATGTACCAATCATGGAATCTGAACATCATCGTTGGTAGAGATGTTACATATTTGACGAGAGGCTTCCCGTACATGTATTTGTGTTCGTCCACCTCCAACAAATCATAACGTACTTCGTCGGGCAGGTAATCTTCAGGATTGTTATAACCGGGCACCATCCCGCCCGGAACATTAGCAACGATATCGCTAGACACCTGGAGCGGGGGGAATGATTGGTTCGCTTGTTCACCGAGCTGGGCAACTTTTTTCCCAGCTCGTTGTTGACCACTGATAGTACTTCCCGACCGCGATGCTTCCACAAATGACTTTGTAAGAATGCGCTCATAGTTGCCTTTCGCCGGAGACTTTGGCGGTTTCTGCAGGGCAGCCAGAGTACGCTTCACTTTTACCGGATCTATCTTCTCCTCCAGAGGTGGATGTTTCTTTGCTTTCACCCCTTCAAAGAAGTTATCCACTTCGGCTTCCATGATCCGCGTGTTTTCCTCCACGGTCCTCTCGTATGGAAACTTCTCTGGAGTCTTGAGAGAAGGACCGTATTTGTATTGCCTCCCGGCTCTAGCTATGCTGCTAGACGCCGGAGCAGACGGAGCGGCTGCGGCTGTCTTTCCTTTCTTACAAGGCGGAGGCAAAGGACTACGACGCGCCGGAGCAGCCGGAGCGACGGCGGGTCTCTTGATCCACCCTTGTTGATGAGGCGGAGAAGGAGGAGGCTGGCTGCTCAGGCGCGCCGGCTCAGGCTTAGAAGGAGGTGGAGTGCCGCCACGCACCGGAGATGAAGGGTGAGTGCCCTGATCACTCGCCGGAGGAGGAGGCAGAGGAGGAGGCTCAGTGCCCTGATCACTCGCTGGAGGAGGAGGTGGATTGCCCTGACTCGCCGGAGGAGGAGGAGGAGGCGGAGGCGTCCAGTTCGTAAGGTTGATGAGCTCCTTCCGCCATAGGCATGGAGTCTTCAGAGAAGAACCGAGCCGATTCTCCCTTTCACCCGTAGGGTGGTCAAGTTCAAGGTCCTCAAATCCGTCCGTTATTTGATCCATCATCACCCTAGCATATCCTTCTGGAATTGGCTGGCCGTGGTAGGTTGAGTCAGGTTTATTAGGTATAACAGAGCCAACAGCCGCCTTGACTTTCAATGTCATCCATCGCGTCATAAGGTGGCAATGTTGAGACTCCGTGATAGCATCCACGGGGTAGCTAGCAGGAGCCGTGAAGACATGCTCCAGCTACTGAGTCTGCTCGGTGGAAGCCACGCTGCTTCTCCGCTGAGATGGCGGGGTAGCTTCAGGGGAAGATTTGGCAGGTCGTTTGCTATGATCTGCTTCTCGTTCCTCTAGCCCTTGTACCCTTTCGTGCAGCGCCTGCAGTTGGCTATGCTCCACTTTCTTCCTCCTCTCCTGGGTTTTGTAACCCCCTGCGTCCGGAAAGCCAGCCTTCCACGAAATGGAGCCTAGCGTGCCTCGTGTCTGTCCAGGGTGCTCAGGATTCCCGAGGGCCATTGTGAGCTCGTCATTCTCTCTGTCTGGAACGAACGTCCCTTGCTGCGCTTTCTCGATATACTCCTGAAGCTTTCTGACGGGTATTCGCAGTTGCTCATCCGTCCAAACGCACTTCCCTGTTACAGGGTTCAAGGTTTCGCCAACCCCGAAGAACCAAGTCCGGCAACGGTCTGGCCAGTTCAATGTCTTTGGTTCGACTCCTTTAGCAATCAGGTCGTTCTCAGCCTTGTCCCACAAAGGTCGGGCTTTCAGGTAGCCACCTGACCCCGTGCGATAGTGATGCTTCTTCTTCGCAGCATTTTGTTTGTCGCTGACATCTTCTTACTCTTTTTCGATGTCTTGTGGACCACAAATGCGGGCCATTGATCTCTGATCTTATCATACTTTCCGGTGAATTCTGGTGTCTCTTCTTTGTCGACAAACGTTTTCATCTCATTCTTCCACCTCCTGAATAGTTCTGCCATCTTCTTAAGAGCATGAGACTTGATCAATTCCTCTTTAACTGGCTTCTCTGGATCCTCCTCTGGCGGTAGGGTGAAATTTGCCTTAACCATTGTCCAAAGATCTTCTTTCTGCATATCGGAGACATAAGATGTCGGCACCTCAAGGTCTTCCTTCTTTGGCTTTAACCATTGTTGGATACTGATCGGGATCTTGTCCCTAACAAGAACCCCGCACTGAAGACGAAATGCATCCCTTGTCCGGATGGGTTCAATCGGCATGCCATCGCGCGCGATTGCTGTGATCTCAAACCTTTCATCCGAGCGCAACTTTTTCTTCGGGCCTCGTTTCTTTACCGAAGTTGAGCTCGATCCGGAGGGCTAGAGAAAAAATAAGAAAGACAAGAGTTAATTAATATGTGTACATATGAAAACAATGAATGCATCAATTAACTAGTCAGCATAGGCTTAACTAATATATATATACCTGGCCGGACTCGGTTCGGTCACCGGAGCAGTCAACATGGTTTCCTTCTTGTACCTCCATTGGGTCACCAACGCCATCATGAACATAGCCCTCTTCTTGTACCGGCATTAATGGGCCGGAGCCATCATGAACATAGCCCTCTTCTTCACCCAGTCCTTCCTGACCATCAGTGTCGTTGAGAAATGACGCAACGACATCACTTCCTTGTGCGATTATGTCCCCCAACATCGCTTCTGTTGCTTCGTCTCGGGAGTGCTCCATAGTTTCTGCAAATATTTACAACATGTCAATTATTATTCAAACATGGTACAGATGGATATATATTAGTGGCAAACATAGAACTAGCTAGCTAATCACAATAAGGAATCATGTTAGTGGTCTCGACGCTGCTTCTCTAGGGTTTGGGGTGGCCTAGACAATGCTTCAAGGGTTTGGGGTGGCCTCGGCACAACGCTTCAAGGGTTTGGGGTGGCCTCGACGACAACGCTCTTTTAACTTGGTAAATTTGGGTGGCCTTGAGAGAGTTTGTCGGGTCGGGGCGCGGCGGGAGGGGGAAGGAGACCAACATCGTTTTTTTCTCTAGAGTTTGGGTGTCCTTGAGAGTTTTGGTCGAGCGAGAGGGCCGAGGAGAGTGCTGCCGTGGTATAAGTTATCACGGTCGAGAGGGGTATATATATCGACTGCCCCTCATGTCGAAGTTATCCAGGAGGGGGTTATATCGACAACGACGTGACATACATATACATGGGAAAATAATGTTATCGGGGAGGGGGTATATCGGTACCCCCCCCCCTCGTGTTGAAGTTCTTGGGAGGGGGTATATCGATAACGACATACCCGATAAAAAATAAGAAGACAAAATAAGAAATAAAAAGAGGAGAAAAAGAAAGGAATAGAAGAGAAGCAATCAAAGAAAAAAAAGAAGAAAAAAGGAGAAGAAGAAAGGAATAGAGGAGAAAGAAGGAAAAAAATTCTTTTTTTTCTTCTTTCTCCTCTATTCCTTTCTTCTTCTCCTCTTCTTTTTCTTCTTTTTTCCTCTTCTTATTTATTTCTCCTCTTCTTCTCCTTTCTTCCTCTTCTTATTTTCCTTTTCCTCTCCTTCTTTTTTTTCTACTTCCTTATCTTCCTAGCTAGATCTATAATACTAATCTAAAAATGTAACTTTTGCATATATAAAACTTTTTCTTCTTCTTCCTTCTTCCTTCTCTTCCTTCTTTTCCTAAATATATATAACTTTTCTAAAAATGAAACTAACCTAAAATGTACTAAATCAGAGAACATATATAGATAAAACTAACCTAAAATGTACCCAAATGTACTAAAAATCTAACTTTTGTATGCACAGAGAACATACATACATATATACATTTTTATAAAAAGGCAAAAAACAAATCATCATATATATGAACAAAAAATCTAAAAAAAGGACATATAATCAGATATACACACATACATATACTCACACATATACATATAATATGAAAAAAAAACATCATATATATGCGAAAAAACAGAGGAGAGGACCGGGGGGCGGCGCCGGCCGGCCTGACCAAGGAGAGGTGCGGCATGGTCGGGGCAGGGGCAGAGGCACGGCACCGGCGTCGGTGTACAGGGTGGCGACGGCGGCGTGGTCAGGGCAGGGGCGATAGCGGCGTGGTCGGGGCAGGGGCAATGGCGTCGACGGGGCAGAGGGCGGCAACGATGTCGACGGGGTGGGTCGGGGGCGCGGCAGAGGCACGGCGAGGGCGCGCGGCGTGGTCAGGGGGCAGGGGCGACGGCGGCGTGGTCAGGGCGGGGCAACGGCGGCGTGGTCGGGGGCACGACAGAGGCACGGCGAGCTCGGGCAGCCTGGCGACGTCGTCGGAGGGATCGAAGAACTGACGAAATTTTCACGATTGCTGGCTTATATAGCAAAGGCATTGGTACCGGTTCGTGGCACCAACTGGTACCAATGCCCCCCTTTAGTCCCGGTTGGTGCCACCAACCGGGACCAAAGGTCTCTTTTCAGTAGCCCAAAGGGCGGGAAGCAGCGGCCTTTGGTCCCAGTTGGTGCCACCAACCGGGACCAAAGGCCCCTGTCTTGCCCGCGTCGGGACCAAAGTTTAGTCCCACCTCGCTAGTTGAGAGGGGCGCGCAGTGGTTTATAAGCCCCACTACCGCACCCCGCTCGAGCTCCTCTCCACCGCAGGCTTGCGGGACTACTTGCTACTGCTTTGCCTGATGGGCCTTCTCGGCCTACTGCAGGCCTGAATCCTGGCCCATGGATGGGTTTCTAGTCGTATTCAGGCCGTGGTGGCCCAGTTGGTGGCAAATTTTTTATTTTTCCCAGTTTTTTGTTTTCTTTTTTGCTTTATTTATTTTGTTTTGTTTCTACTTACAACAAAATACTTATTTATTTTATTTTGTTTTTTTTATAATTACTTATTAATTTAATTTTATGATAATTCTTTTTGCTATTAAAGTTTCTAACAAAAAATGTTCTTTATGAAAATTCTTTTTGCTTTTAATGATTTTGAACAGAAAATACTTTGATAATTTTAGTTGCATCAATTTTATATAATTTTAGTTTCAATAATACTAGAAGTTGCTTATAATGTTTTGAACAGAACATACTTTGATAATTTTAGTTTCATAAATTTTATTTATGTTATTAAAGTTTTTTTTGTTTCTACTTATCTATTTTATTAAAGTTTATATTATTTTGTTTCAAATTACTTATTTATTTTATTTTGAGCTATAAGACCATGAAATTGAAAAGCATTTGAAATGAACTCTTAAAAGGTTCCAAGTTGGCATGGTATCATCATTTCACCCACATAGCATGTGCAAGAAAGTAGAGAGGCTTACGGCAAAAACTGGATGCACTTCGTGTACAAAACAAACAATCTCCTTCGAAGTATCAGGGTTTCATACGGAAACTCGTCTGTTACAAACGGATTTCATTTCTTTTGAACTTATTTGAACCTCCTTGTTTTTCTGTGTTCAAAATGCACCATTCAAAGCCACATCATCAATTTACAACCCTTTCTGACTTCATTTGTTATTTTTCATGCATTTACTGATTATTTTGAGCTATAAGACCATGAAATTGAAAAGCATTTGAAATGAACTCTGAAAAGGTTCCAAGTTGGCATGGTATCATCATTTCACCCACATAGCATGGGGCAAAGAGAGCCTTAGCTCAGTGGTTGGGCATGCGGTTGTGCAGCCTAACAACCCGAGTTCAATTCCTAGAATTGACAGGTGATGCACAGGGGTTTTCCCCCATTTATTGAGGATCAAGTTTGGTGTGTGGTGGAACCACTCATCAAAAAATATCTTGATACTCATTTAAAAAATTCTGAGGACCATGTTTATCTTGGTACTCATATTAAAATGGCCGTATGCATTCCTAGTTGGTGCAGAGGCCGGGGAAGTGAAATTCTCCCCCATTTTTAAAGGCCCCTCGCGTCGCCCCCGCTCGGGCGACTCGGGCGGGATCTCGATCCCTAGCCACCGGGGGTCTCCTCCCCTTCCTTCCTCCCCTCCCTCCGCCGCCGCCGAAGGACGCCGCCGGCGATGGCCCGGGGCTGACGGCGGTGGCGGGGGTCCTCCCTCTTGCCTGTGTCGTGGGGGTGGTGTGGCGCCCCGTGGCATGGGTAGCGCGGTCGATCTGGCGGCGCGGCGGCTGCCTAAGGGCCGATCTGGCCTGGCGGCGCAGCGGGCCTGCCTTCCGGCGGTGGCGCGGCGGCTGCCTCGGCCAAGGGCGGCGATGGTGGGGTGCAGCAGCCGGCTCTGCCTCGGGCTGCGTGGCGGCGTTCGACAGCGGCGGCCGGGTCTGTGGCGACACACCATCTGACCTCGGATCGGCGGTGGCGGCATGGAGGGCCTAGTGGTTGGGTCGGCACCATGTGAGTTGTCCCTCCGGACAGATCTGATCTGGCCAGTGCGGCCTGCTCGTTGTGCGGCGGCTCAGATCGGCGGCGACCTGTGCACACATTACGTGATGGAGGTTCTTCGAGCGGACCCGGGTGAAAACCTTGTGCTTGGCTTGATGCCATGACCGGCGTTGGTGGCACCCTGTTGTGTCATTACCTTTCTTGAAGGCATCGCCATGGAGAAGCTCTAGACCTCTATCTGCTACCTTCGGGGGAAACCCTAGATCAGTTGATCGGATGACGGTGGCGTGTTGGTGTCGTTTCCTCCTTGGGGGCGTCATTCTTGGAGGCGTACACGGGATCGAGGGACCAGCGGGCGCCTTTTTGGTGGAGCGGTGCTTCATCCTTCACATTGATGACGGCGGATCTCGGCGGCGTGGTGCAGTGGAGACTCGGCGCCCGATGCGCGGTGATGGACTCGCGCAGGTGGAGGCAGTTGTCTGGCGTCAAGGTGGCGTCGATGACAGAGTGACCTGACAAGGTAGAAGCCTCAATATCTTCTCTGAAGACGGACATGTGGAAGATGGCGGCGACGACACATGTGAGTGCGTCAGACCAGTTTATGCCCCCGACCCGGTATGTGGCTCGGCTGGGGTTTCTGGCTTTTGATGATATGATTAGGTGAGTAGTCTGGGTATGTGGCCCAGGTAGCACCCCTACATCATTTGGATAGGAGTAGTGGCATATGTTGCCAAGATGGCGGATTCAGGCATATTGTTGTAATACTTTGTAAGGTCCTCGAGAATAATCAATAAAGTGGCCGTATGCATCTCCCAGATGCAGAGGCTGGGGGTCATCCTCCTTTTCTAAAAATAAATAATAAAAAACATAGCATGTGCAAGAAAGTAGAGAGGCTTACGGCAAAAAGTGGATGCACTTCATGTACAAAACAGACAATCTCCTTCGAAGTATCAGGGTTTCATACGAAAACTCGTCTGTTACAAAGGGTTTCTTTTGAACTTATTTGAACCCCCTTTTTTTTCTGTGTTCAAAATGCACCACTCAAAGTCACATCATCATTTTACAACCCTTTCTAACTTCATTTGTTATTTTTCATGCATTTATTGATTATTTTGAGCTATAAGACCATGAAATTGAAAAGCATTTGAAATGAACTCTGATAAGGTTCCAAGTAGACATAGTTCTCTAGAGCATTAGAACCAAAGTACATACATAGTTCTCATTGAACAACATATAGCTCTCCAGAGCATCTAATTAAACCATACATTGAAATTATGTAAAACATTTCAATGCAAAAACAAATGCGATCATAACCGCAACCAAGGTAACAACTGATCCAACTGCATAATGATACCAAGCCTCGGTATGAATGGCATATTTTCTAATCTTTTTAATCCTCAACCGCATTGCATCCATCTTGATCTTATGATCATCGACGACATCCGCAACATGCAACTCCAATATCATCTTCTCCTCCTTAATTTTTCTTACTTTTCCTTCAAGTAATTGTTTTCTTCTTCAACTAAATTTAACCTCTCGACAATAGGGTCGGTTGGAATTTCCAGTTCAACAACCTCCTAGATAAATAAAATCTATGTCACATTGGTCGACATAATTGTCATATACAATAAATAAACCAAATAGTTATGAAAAGATAGTATATACCACATCTGAATCATAGACAGGACGAGGGCCGACGGGGGCGGATACCAAAACCATCGCACTATATAATAACAAGGAATAATAAAAGTAAGAAAATTAGAGAAGTATATATCTGACGTCAGAATTTCTTTCTTTCAGAAAGAAGATAAGAACAAGAAGCTCATCACGGTGGTGCCGGCGACGAGATCGGCGCGGGCGATCGATGGCGGTGAAGACGGGCGGGGACGGGGCGTGACGGACCGCTAAATCTAGACAAATCTCGTTGAAAATGAAGCTCGGAGGTCGAGTTTCGAGAGGAGAAAGCTTAACTAGTGTGGCTCGGGCATTTCATCGAACACCTCATGTGCATAGGAGGTGAACTAGAGCACCCAAATGCCCTCCCCTCGCCGGCTTGACAAAACAGAGCACTGTGGAGTGCTCTGCCGCGGCGATGGGGTATATATAGGTAAGTTATTTGTCCCGGTTCGTGGCATGAACCGGGACTAAAGCCACCCCTTCTGTCCCGATTCAAGCCAAGAACCGGGACCAATGGTTGTGGGCCAGCAGCGAGGACCATTGGTCCCGGTTCGTGGCTCGAACCGGGACAAATGGTTGCGGGCCAGCAGCGAGGACCATTGGTCCCGGTTCGTGGCTCGAACCGGGACCAATGCCCACGAGGCCCCGGCCGGCCCCCTGGGCTCACGAACCGGATCTAATACCCCCCCATTGGTCCCGGTTCTTGAAGAACCGGGACTAATGGGCTGGCCAGGGCCGAACGGTAGCCCTGTTTTCTACTAGTGGAGGTGCTAAGCACATTAAATAGTTTAGCAACTAAGATCCCCAATGCATATGTGTTTAACTTGTTATAGCTAAGCATCCTTATTTTAATGATTTAGCAACTAAAGTGTTTCATGTATTGGTGGGCTTCTTTCATTTAAGTGTTTTTTCTAGGTTCGCGCGCTTGGCATTGTTTTTTCCTCGGGTCACTCATCTCTCTTATCTTAATTACCTTGGCACATCAGATTTTTCACCTACATGGCAGTCTTAACGCCTGTACAAGGTGGAGCACTGGGAGGGGTCTTATGGAGTCTAAGTGTCTGTTTGGGTTGTACACTTTAGTGACAGTTTGTTAATGAGTAAAAGTCACGTGCTAATTTATTTCTTACAAATACGGCCTAATCTTTTATTAGAGTATTTTATCTGATTGTGCTCAATTTTAAAAATTGATCAATGTGTGTATGTGTTGTATAGACAATATGAAATTACGAATGTTACAAAAATGATAAATACCACACTCTCCATCCAAACAAGAAATGGAATTATTCCTCTCCTTAAATTCCAAGTGATAAATACATATCGAGCCAAATACTAGAAAATGACATTGAACCTCAATATCAGTATCTTGAGATATTTGACATTTGAGCCAATCCAGTGGCAAGACCATTTTTCTCTTAAGCAATCCAGTGGCAAGACCTTTTTTTGAAGATGAAATGGCAAGACCTCGAATGTCTACGTTCAAACAGAGCAATCCACCCACTCCACCGCACACAACAGGCCAATCAGGCCCATCCACTTGCACAGCCCGCACTATGCTTCTTCTTCTATATCAAGAAATGGTACAGCGTTAAAGGCACCAGATCCCGCGGCGCAGAACTCCCCCAAACCCCGAGACCCCAACCAAAATCCACCCCCGAACTAGGTCATCCATGGCTGGCGGCGGGCAAGCAGCGGTCTCGTTCCTGACGAAGGTCGCAAAGGTGGCTGCCGGGTTGGGCTTGACGGCATCTGCCGTCTCCACGTCCCTCTACACGGTGGACGGCGGCCAACGGGCGGTCATCTTCGACCGCTTCCAGGGCGTTCTCCCGGCGGTCGTCTCGGAGGGCTCCCACTTCCTCGTCCCCTGGCTCCAGAAGCCCTTCCTCTTCGACATCCGCACGCGCCCGCACAGCTTCTCCTCCACCTCCGGAACCAAGGATCTGCAGATGGTCAGCCTCACGCTCCGCGTCCTCGCCCGCCCTGATGTGGAACGCCTTCCTGAAATCTTCACCAACCTCGGCCTCGACTATGACGACAAGGTGCTCCCCTCCATCGGCAACGAGGTGCTCAAGGCCGTCGTCGCCCAGTTCAACGCAGACCAGCTCCTCACCGACCGTCCCCACGTCTCTGCCCTCGTCCGTGAAGCCCTCGTCCGCCGCGCCGGCGAGTTCAACATCGTGCTCGATGACGTCGCCATCACCCACCTCGCCTACGGGAACGACTTCGCCCAGGCCGTTGAGAAGAAGCAGGTCGCGCAGCAGGAGGCTGAGCGCTCCAGGTTCCTCGTTGCGCGTGCAGAGCAGGAGAGGCGTGCTGCTATTGTTCGCGCGGAGGGAGAGAGTGACTCCGCACGGCTCATCTCAGATGCCACCGCTCTTGTAGGCAATGGCCTGATCGAGCTCAGGAGGATCGAGGCTGCTAAGGAGATAGCTGGGGTGATTGCGCGTTCACCCAATGTTTCCTACATCCCTTCCGGCAACAACGGCCAGATGCTGCTTGGGCTCAGCACTGCCCGGTGAATGAATTGCCACTTATCTTCCACTTATCCTTCACTTGATTACAATACTTGAATAAGTTCAGATGCTTCGACATCGGAAAGGTGTGGCTACTACCAGGTGTGCCCACTCCCATTATCTGGTCCATCGAATTGCTGAGAGATTCGTGCACCCGTCTGACTGTGAGCAGTGTTTTTCCAGCAACACTGCGGGCAGCTCAGATCATTATGCTGAAAAGTACTAGTTCATGTTCTCCTTCGACATAGTTATGATTTTAGGATTTTATCGGAGAGTGGAGACTTTTATAATTGTGCTACTCATCAATTTCCAGTTACGGAAGAGTCATTGAACAAATGTTGTATTTTGGTTGCCAACCTATGCTATATCTGTGCTTATTATTGCAGGGATATGGTCCTCTATGGTTATTGCTCAAGAGGCAACTTGGTTTTTGAATTATTGGTTTCATTTGTTGCCTTTTCTGATTAAAGTTCTAAGTTGCTTTGTTCTTGCATAAACGTGCAACGAAAATATTGCACTCGTTTTGTAAATAGGGTGAGCAAGCATGGGCTGCATTTGCCAACACTACATCTACTTGCAGTTAATCTTTTCCCCATTTTCATTTTGCTACTAGTGTAGTACTAGAACTAGCTATTTGCATGTGTGTTGCAACGGGGACATAAATATTCTAGTAGTTTAACATCACTCATATCCGATGTATACCTTACGCTCATTGTATTCTAGATTTTGATAAGATTTAATTTGATTTGAATACGGGTGGTGGAAGTCAATGAAAGTTTTCATTTAGTCGAGGTTTTCGTAAGTGATTTGGGTATGGGCAGGGAAGGCAAAGCAACTTACGATATTGTTAAGAATTGATTTTATTTGAATTGTTTGAGTTAATGAATAAGTCCGCCTATGTTTTCTCAACATAGCCGGTCCCAAGCCCGGGTAAAGGAGGAGGGTTGTGATAGGCTTGGCGAGCCAACGTAAAAACTCAGTCACTCTTATGAAGATGAAACCCAAAAGATATCCGTTGTGGTGTAACCTTCTCAGCGGCGTGCCACATCGGAACCCGGGTGTGGTGTCAAATGGGCAAGGGTCGGGCCATCAACCCCCCCCCCCCCCCCCCAAGTGGCAGTGGCACGTCGTATCTTCGTTTGGATACAGTGGCAAGTGGGCGAGGATCGAGTCGTCACATCCTTAGTGGCGTGCTACATCGGTGCCCGAGTGTAGTGGAAAATGAGCAAGGGTCTTCGCATTTGACTCGACGAGTGCGAAGGGTAAGGAAGCTAGCCGAGCCTAGGACGATCCGCTTAGGCAGCTGGAACGTAGGGTCTTTGACAAGGAAGCTTCGGGAGCTAGTTGATGCGGCGATGAGGAGAGGTGTTGATAACCTTTGTGTCCACGAAAGCAAATGGAGGGGACAGAAGGCGAAGGAGGTGGAGGGTACCGACTTCAAGATGTGGTACACGGGGACGGTTACAAACAGAAATGGGTAGGCATATATCAACAAGAGCCTCAAGTATGGGGTGGTAGACTTCAAGAGACGCGACGACCGGATTATTCTGGTCAAGCTAGTAGTTGGGGACTTTGTTCTCAATGTTATCAACGCGTATTCCCCCACAAGTAGGCGATAATGAGAACACTAAGAGGGAGTTCTAGAAAGGCCTGGATGACATGGTTAGGAGTGTACCGACTGGCGAGAGGCTCTTCATAGGAGGAGACCTCAATGGCCACGTGGGTACATCTAACACATGTTTTAAAGGGGTGCATGGGGGCTTTGATTATGGCATCAGGAATCAAGAAGGAGAAAGATGTCTTAAGCTTTGCTCTAGCATACGACATGATCATAGCTAATACCCTCTTTAAAAAGAGAGAATCACATCTGGTGACTTTTAGTAGTGGCCAACACTAGCCAGATTGATTTCATCCTCTCGAGAAGAGAAGATATGTGTGCGCGCCTAGATTGTAAGTTGATATCTGGGGGGAGTTTTGTCCCTCAGCATAAGATGGTGGTAACTGAATTCCACTTTCGGATTCGCGTCGAGCGGGATAAGCATGCCAAAGTCGCTAGAACGAAGTGATGGAAGCTCAAGGGGGCCTCTTTTTGAACGAGATGCCAGAAGAATGGAGAAGGAGTATTCCTCCTTAATGACCCTCTCTTTGAATGACTCCTTTGATGAGACCAACATGCGTTTTGTGCGGTGAATTCAGGAGTCTGAGGTCAATGAGGCTAAAAGGATGTAAAGAGGCAAGGAGATGGGCCTTGATTGTATCCCCATTGAGGTGTGGAAAGGCCTTGGGGACATAGCGATAGCATGGCTAACCAAACATTTCAACCTCATTTTTCGGGCAAAGATGCCAGAAGAATGGAGAAGGGTATATTAGTTCTAATCTTCAAGAACAAGGGAGATGTTCAGAGTTGTACTAATTACCGTGGAATTAAGCTGATGAGCCATAAAATGAAGCTATGTGAGAGAGTCATTGAGCACCGCTTAAGAAGAATGACAAGCGTGACAAAAAAATCAGTTTGGTTTCATGCCTGGGTGATTGACCATGGAAGCAATTTTCTTGGTATGAAAACTTATGGAGAGATACAGGGAGCAAAAGAGGGACTTGTATATGGTGTTCATTGACTTGAAGAAGGCTTATGATAAGATACCGTGAAATGTCATGTAGTGGGCCTTGGAGAAACACAAAGTCCCAGCAAAGTACATTGCCCTCATCAAGGACATGTACAATAATGTTGTGACAAGTGTTCAAACAAGTGATGTCGACACTGATGACTTCTTGATTAAGATAGGGCTGCATTAGGGGTCAGTTTTGAGCCCTTATATTTTCGCCTTGGTGATGGATGAGGTCACAAGGGATATCCAAGGAGATATCCCATGTGTATGCTCTTTGTAGATGATGTGGTGCTAGTAGTCGGACGGGGGTAAATAGGAAGTTAGAGTTATGGAGACAACCCTTGGAATCGAAAGGGTTTAGGCTTATTAGAACTAAAACCGAGTACATGATGTGCGGTTTCAGTACTACTAGGTGCTAGGAGGAGGAGGTTAGCCTCGATGGGCTGGTGGTGCCTCAGAAGGACACCTTTCGATATTTGGGGTCAATGTTGCAGGAGGATGGGGGATTGATGAAGATGTGAATCATCGAATCGAAGCCGGGTGTATGAAGTGGCGCCAAGCTTCTGGAGTTCTCTGTGACAGGAGAATGTCACAAAAGCTAAAAGGAAAGTTCTACAGGACGGCGGTTCAACCCGCAATGTTGTATGGCGTCGAGTGTTGGCCGACTAAAAGGCGACATGTTCAACAGTTAGTTGTGGCGGTGATGCGTATTTTCAGATGGATGTGTGGCCACACGAGGAAGGATCGAATCCGGAATGATGATATACGAGATAGAGTTGGGGTAGCACCAATTGAAGAGAAGCTTGTCCAACATCGTCTGAGATGATTTGGGCATATTCAGCGCATGTCTCCAGAAGCTCCAGTGCATAGAGGACGGCTAAAGCGTGTGGCGAATATCAAGAGAGGCAGAGGTAGACCAAATTTGACATGGGAGCAGTCCGTTAAGAGAGAGATGGGGGATTCAAGTATCACCAAAGAACTAGATATGGACAGGGGTGCGTGGAAGCTTACTATCTATATGCCAGAACCATGAGTTGGTCGCGTGATCTTATGGGTTTCACATATAGCCTACCCCAACTTGTTTGGGACTACAGACTTTGTTGTTGTTGTTGTTGTTGTTGTTGTTGTTTGAGTTAATGCATGAGCTGCTTTTAAAAAGTATTGATTTTGTTTTGATTATTTCAAATTATTATATTTACACTGGTTTCTCTTGAGATTACCAAAAACCCCAAAAGAAAAGTAAAGTGAAGTGTGAGGCATGGGAAGGAAAAAGTCAAGTTGGAGATGACGATATCAACTCCCTTTTTTGGGAAAGACCATCATGACTAGCTTTATTAATTTGAAATAATAGATACATCGCTTATGATCTTACTGACCAACACATATGTGGCTCGTTCATCCAAACTACTTGTCAGGAGGCTCGTTCATCCAAACTACAAAAATCTTATTACAATAACTAAATTTTGCTAGCACATGTTCTGCTTGATTAGACCATCTATAACAATGCTTATAGATGACCTTCCCAATTGATGTAGTTGTATCCACACGCTTCGCGAAGATTGCTGCCGCTGCATCCCCTCATCTAGTCTGACCGCTACAAAATTCAATCACTTGCATCAAGTCGGACCCTGCTTCTAGACGGTTAAATCCAAGAGAATTCACAAGTGCAAGACCATCTCTCATAGCTATAGCTTTAGTAGTAAGTACATCGACGGCAAAAGGAATAACCTTACAAGTAGCTGCAATGAAGTTATTTTTTTCATCTCCCCTTTTAATAGTAGAGATTATGTACATCAAAGGGTAGCTTGGTCGGGAGTTCTTTTATTTGAGTCTTTGTTAGTTCCATTGCGTTCCTTTTGCTTCAATTGTAAAAGGAAGCGGTATGATGACAATATTGGTACGTTCGCATTGTGCTTCTCCTCTCCACGCTCCCTAGTTTTTGTACTTCTTTTAGTCTCAACCACAAAAACAAATGTAGTCCCTTGGCACTATTCAAAAAATCTTCGGATTCAGCGATTTATGGTCCGATTTATCGTCCGATTTATCGCTACTCTTGGGGTGACCGATAAGATTATGCCTTATCTTCATCATTTATCGTTTGTGCCGATTTATCGCTATGACAAGCGATTTATCGGGAATCTACTGATAAATCGGGCCTATTCATAGCACTATGTTCGCAGAAACTATGTTTATTTGCATTTTGTGGCCTTGTTATGCTATATGTATTGTTGTACTATTTTGTTTGTCATTATACGATGATTCAAAGGCTAGGAATTAAGGTAACACTTCTGCCCAATATTGTTTTGGTGTTGAATATAGCATATTTTAGTGTTGAGAACCTAGGATTTGCAAAAAAAATGATTGACTAATAGCCGACCGGTAAGATCGATTAATCGCCCGATTTCCGATTAATCTCTAATCCTCAGCTGACCGAGACGCTAACAATAAGCGATATCCTTAACATTGTCCCTTGGTAAAGAAATATAAGAGCGTTTAGATAACGCCCCTATATTTCTTTATGGAGGGAGTACACATTAACTTGTACTCCCTCTGTTCTATATCAATGTGGCTATCCAAGGCGCAGCTCTTGTACGCGTGTGATACGTCTTTAATGTATTTATAATTTTTGATTGTTTCATACTATTATAGTATCAATCTTGGATGTTTATATGCATTTACAAGCCAAAAATTGGCTTTGGCTCATAGGTGTATATGCATCCATTGTCTAAATACACATTTTGAAAAGTTAAAAATTACGAGGAAAAATCCCGCATGTAAATCCGGAGATTATATGTGTGCACAAAGTTTTGGTGAAAAAGGACATTTTTGTGTATTTTTTTATTGTTTCAGTCATATTCTTAGCTAACTATTCACGTTTCCATGTGACTCTAAATGTGGAGTGATGTTTAATATATGTTCGATAAATCTTAGGATTCACATTGCCAAAAAAAGTCTTAGGGTTCATTTTTCGAACATCAAGGAAATGAAACGCATATACACCAGTGTTAACATCCTGATAGAAAATTTAAAAGAGAAACAAACACAAGCTAGAAAGAACTATTTTAGCACATTAACACTGGCTGGGAAATGAAACGCCGAAAATTGCAGTAATTTTTGTAAGCGGTAGTTTTAGACTTGGCACAGTTGTACGTGACTTGGCAATAATTAAAAGAAAATTGAAAAGGAGGATACACCCGAGCCTCTGCATCTGGGTGGTGCTACAACCATTTTATTAATTATTCATGAAGACCTTACAAAGTAATACATCAGTAAGCCTGAAGCTACCATCTTGGCAACACCTGCGGCTACGCCTATGCCCTTGATGAAGGGGTGCCGAATATCCGCGCCGAATACCAAACAGTTATTGCACCAAAGCATAACATCTAAAGCCGGATGCCCCAGCTCAGCCACATACTAGGACTGTGTCACACATCGGTCCGACGCACTCTCAGAAGCCGCCGCCGCCACCGTCTTCCACTGGTCCATCTCCAGAGTAGGTACTGACGCACCGACCTTGTTAGGCCTGCCATCGACGCCACCATGGGGCCAGACAGCACCATCATCCTGCATGTATCCATCCGCTCGCGCCCGTCGCCAAAACTCCGCAGCGCCATGCCGCCGAGATCCACCATCGGCCTTGAGGTAGATGGAATACCGCTCCTTCTCTAGTCCCCTCCAGCCAGCACTTGCTCCAAAACGATGACCCTAGGAGGGTGAACGACACCAAAGGCGGCGTCATCGTACGATCCGGGAGACCCAGATCTAGGGTTTCCCCCGAAGCACCCCAAGCCTGATGATGCAAACTGCAACGACGATGCCTTAACAAGGAAACGACATCGGAGACGCCGCCATCGTCTGCCATGACCGAAGTCGGCGCAATTTTCATCGGCAATTGCGCCACTAATCCGTACGCTGCCGGTGTCGCTGGTCCCTTCCACCTGAGCAAACTCCAAAGACGATACCCTCAAGAGGGACTACGATACAAAAGCTGAAAGAACATGTGGTGCCTCCATGTTTGGTTTTGGTAATTGATGATAATCTCTATGGACTAATGGTTGTCTTGAGTTATATTTGAAGGATTTGTCCATAGGCTTTTCTTGAAGTCCATGTGTTGGTTTCAAGGAGTTTATGAGATGACCAAGGTGTTATTTAAGGAATTATCCAAAGAGTGGTCATATAGAAGACATGATACAAGGTTGATTAAGACTAAGTCAAAGAGTGAATCAAGTTGATCAACACACAAAGCACACAATATGTACCGAGAGGGATCAAGTGATCCCATTATATGGTAAGCATTGTCCATTACGCTTTGTGTACTAACCCATGGTTTACGTGCGAGTTCTAGGTTAGGTATGTTTCCATGGGTTTGCGTCAAGATAATGATCTCATACAACCCATGGAGGATGATATCAAGTGGTGATCGTCATCAAGATGGCGGTGTCCAAGTTCAAGTGGAGCATCACAAAGAGATCATCCTTGAAGCTTGCCATCCATTGTGGTGTCAATGGACTTGTGAATATGTGCCGAAGATTGGCTCACCCATAGTGTAGTATGGGGCAGCAATCAACTAGTCTTCCTTGAGCCAACGCAATCAAGAAAGGTGGTCTAACTTGAGGGAGTCAAGATCGTCATCATCTAGCTCAACTGGACTATGTGCAAATCAAAGGTTTGCCCTTGATAGGTTTATGTTTTACCGGTCCCATGGTGGTAGTTGAGAGACCAGGTTATAGGATCAGTTGTCGTACTATCAAGGGGGGCTCTCGATGAGTAGCTTGATCCTATCGTTCGTAGAGAGCTCAAACCATTGCATCCTTGCATCATCTTTCTTGGTTCTTTTTTGGTATTTCTCTTGGTGAGTTGTAGAGCTTATGGTCATCTTCATGACAAGCTCGAGTTCATCGAAAACGGAGTTCACATGCATCTTCTATGATGTTTTTGATGTTGGAGGTTATGTCGGTTCTTCTCGGTTGGAGGTTTCACTCCTCTATATCTTAGGCATACCTCCCCTGCCTCTTCTTCTTCTATAACCAGCTGTTGTTTGGATGCTACTCGTTGTCATCTATCCAACAAGCTTGAGTTTGCTCAATTCGGAGCTCATTTGCAGAAGTCCTGGCAGTTCCGACTTTATTGCATCCTCTATTTTCTCTGTTGTGTTCCTGAAAGCCTCAAGCGGTAGTACTGCCCTCTCGAGCGGTAGTACCTCTTGTAAGCGGCAGTACTGCGACCCGTGCCGCGTGTAGTACCACTGCCTCTTGGGATGCAATTTTTCGTGTCGGATTTCGCGGTTGTAGAGAGGTAGTAGCAAGCGGTAGTACCTCTTATAAGCAGTACTACCTCTCTGGGCGGCACTACCTCTTCCCCAAGCAATACTACCTCTCTAGCAGAACTACAGCTTGTGTTTTTTTTGTCTCGGGATGTTCTGATCGTGCTAAGCGGTTGTACCGCTCCTCCGAGCGGTAGTGCCGCTTGTGCATGACCTGAGTGCATAATGGTTGATTCGGGGGGTGCCTATAAAAGGGGGTCTTCTTCCCCAATGAACCTTATCTTCATGGATTCTTTCTAGTTTAGGGGGGGAGAGGACACCTAGATCTATGTTTCCACCAATCACTTTCTCCTCTTTGTGAGGGGAACCCCTTGGATCTAGATCTTGAAGTTCTTGGTGTTCTCCTTCTTGTTCTTCCTCTCATTTTTCTCCATAGCTTTTGTTGCTTTGGTGGGATTTGAGAGTGAGGGACTTGGGCACTCTGTGTGCCCTTGCCATTGCATTTGGTGCATAGGTTTGAGTTCTCCATGGTGATACGTGGAAGTTACAAGTTGAGAAGTTTATTACTCTTGGGTGCTTGGTACCCTTGAGCTTGTTCCTCTTGGGTGCTTGGGCGCCCTAGACGGTCGGTGGTGCTTCAGATCTCAATCACTATGGTGTAAAGCTTCGTGCAAGCGTCGGGGTCTCCAATTAGGTTGTGGAGATCGCCACGAACAATTTGATGGGTATCGGTTACTTCCCCCAAGGGTTGCCAAAGTGTATGGGTTCAGTGACCGCCCCCAAGGATTGCCAAAGTGTATGGGTTCAGTGACCGCCCTCAAGGGTCTCTTAGTGGAATCACAACATCTTGCATTGTGTGAGGGCATGAGGAGATTATGGTGGCCCTAGTGGCTTCTTGGGGAGCATTGTGCCTCCACATCGCTCCAAACAGAGATTAGCATCCGCAAGGGTGTGAACTTTGGGATACATCGTCATCTCCGCATGCCTCGGTTATCTCTTACCCGAGCCCTTTACTTATGCATTTTACTTTGCGATAGTCATAGTGTTTCATGTTATATATCTTGCTATCACTTAGTTGTTTATCTTGCTTAGCATAAGTTGTTGGTGCACATAGGTGAGCCTAGTTGTTGTAGGTTTTGTTCTTGGCAAATTAACCGCTAGGTTTATTCCGCATTTTTTCAAGCCTAAACCATAATTATTTTAAAGCGTCTATTCACCCCCACCCCCTCCCCACTCTCTAGGCGACATCCTCGATCTTTCAAAAGCATCGTCATCGCTCGATCCCGGTGAGATCTAGGGTTTCTCCCAAAGTGGCCCACGGTGACAGGGACCCAGACCAGGGTTGAATCCCAGCATGACCAGAAGAACCCGTCGAGATCCGCCCATTTGACGGCGGGTCGCACCCACCACCGCGCCATCCGCAACCCGGTGACCACGGGTCAGTCACCGGACATCATGAACATGTCCAGCCACTAGCCATGGCCAAATCTGGCCGAGGCCTGATGACCCACAAGTTTAGGGGATCTATCGTAGTCCTTTCGATAAGTAAGAGTGTCGAACCCAACGAGGAGCAGAAGGAAATGATAAGCGGTTTTCAGTAAGGTTTTCTCTGCAAACACTGAAATTGTAGGTAATAGATAGTTTTGTGATAAGATAAATAGTAACAAGCAAAAAGTAAATAAAGTAAATAAAGTGCAGCAAGGTGGCCCAATCCTTTATGTAGCAAAGGATAAGCCTGGACAAATTCTAATAATGAAGAAGGAGCTCCCGAGGACACATTGGGAATTATCGTCAAGCTAGTTTACATCACGTTCATTAGATTCGCGTTCGGTACTTTGATAATTTGATATGTGGGTGGACCGGTACTTGGGTACTGCCCTAACTTGGACAAGCATCCCACTTATGATTAACCCCTATTGCAAGCATCCGCAACTACAAAAAGGAGTATTAAGGTAAACCTAACCACAACATTAAACATATGGGTCCATATCAACCCCTAACAAAGGAACGCATAAACTAGGGTTTAAGCTTTTGTCACTCTAGCAACCCATCATCTACTTACTACTTCTCCATCCCTTCCTCTAGGCCCAAATAATGGTGAAGTGTCATGTAGTCGACATTCACATAACACCACTAGAGGAAAAGACAACATACATCTCATCAAAATATCGAACGAATACCAAATTCACATGACTACTAATAGCAAGACTTCACCCATGTCCTCAGGAACAAACATAACTACTCACAAAGCATATTCATGTTCATAATCATAGGAGTAATAATATGCATAAAGGATCTGAACATATGATCTTCCACCAAGTAAACCAATTAGCATCAACTACAAGGAGTAATCAACACTACTAGCAACCCACATGTACCAATTTGTGGTTTGGATACAAGATTGGATACAAGAGATGAACTAGGGTTTTGAGAGGAGATGGTTCTGGTGAAGATGTTGATGGAGATTGACCCCCTCCCGATGAGAGGATTGTTGGTGATGACGTTAGTGATGATTTTCCCCTCCTGGAGGGAAGTGTCCCCGGCAGAACAGCTCCGCCAGAGCCCTAGATTGATTCCGCCAAGGTTCCGCCTCGTGGCGGCGGAGTTTCGTCCTGTAAGCTTGCCCCCGAATTTTTCCAGGGTAAAAGTGATGATATAGCAGAAGATGGACGCTGGAGGCCCACCAGGGGGCCCAGGAGATAGGGGGCCGCGCCCTATAGGGGGGCGCGCCCCCTGTCTCCTGGACGGGGTGTGTGCCCCCTGGCCTATTTCTTTCGCTCATAAATTCTTATTAAATGCAAAAAGTTGTTTCGTGGAGTTTTAGGACTTTTGGAGTTGTGTAGAATAGGTTTCCAACATTTGCTCCTTTTCCAGCCAGAATTCCAGCTGCTGGCATTCCCCCTCTTCATGGTAAACCTTGTAAAATAAGAGAGAATAGCCATAACTATTGAGATATAATGTGTAATAATAGCCCATAATGCAATAAATATTGATATAAAAGCATAATGCAAAATGGACGTATCAACTCCCCCAAGCTTAGACCTCGCTTGTCCTCAAGCGGAAGCCGGAATCGAAAAATATTTCCACATGTTTAGAGATAGAGGTGTCGATAAAAATAAAATACGGACATGAGGGCATCATGATCATTCTAATAACAGCAACATAAATAGATTTTTGTCATATGATTTCCTATGCTCAAGTAACAAGCAATTCACAATGTCAAGTATGGTTCAAAAACTTCATTGGGAACTAACAAACTATAATCTCAGTCACTGAAGCAATTGCAATTTATCGTAACATCAGAAAGAGTCAACAATAGAGCTTTTCAGCAAGTTCACATACTCAACTATCATGTAGTCTTCTATAATTGCTAACACTCACGTAATACTTGTGGTTATTGAGTTTCAGCCAGACACTGAGAAAGACAGGGGCTTATTGTGTTGCCTCCCAACGTATTCACCTTTAGGTGATGTCAACAATAATAGCCTATGCTAACTTACATCCAATTGGATATATATATCATGATCTTTCAAACACGAAGAGCTTGCCAAAGGATAAAATGAAAAAGGGAAAGGTGAGGATCACCTTGACTCAAAGATAAAGTAAAAACATAAAGTAAAAGATAGTCCCTTCGCAGAGGGAAGCAGAGGTTGTCATGCGCTTTTAGGGTTGATGCACAAAATCTTAATGCAAAAGAACGTCACTTTATATTGCCCCTTGTATGTGGACCTTTATTATGCAGTCTGTCGCTTTTATTACTTCCATAACAAGTTTGTACAAAGCTTATTTTCTCTGCACTAATAAGTCATGCATATTTAGAGAGCAATTTTTATTGCTTGCACCGATGACAACTTACTTGAAGGATCTTACTCAATCCATAGGTAGGTATGGTGGACTCTCATGGCAAAACTGGGTCTAAGGATAATTGGAAGCACAAGTAGTATCTCTACTTGGTGCAAGGAATTTTGGCTAGCATGAGGGGGAAAGGCAAGCTCGACATGTTTGGAAGGTCAATGACAATATACTTTAACTGAGATGTCGGAAAACATAAACCATTACGTTGTCTTCCTTGTCCAACGTCAACTCTTTTAGCATGTCATATTTAATGAGTGCTCCCAATTATAAAAGGTGTCCAAGATAATTTATTTATATGTGAACCCCTCTTTCCTTATCACTTCCTATTAATTGCAACGATGACCAAGACTACGTTCATCAACTCTCAACAATTTTTATGCCTCATACTTTCTATGTGTGAAGTTATCACTATCCATAAGATCAATATAAACTCTTTTATTCTTTATACTTTCTCAAGATCATAGCAACAAAGCAAAGCCCTTGACTCAACACTAATCTTTATTATAGATAGCACACGGACTCGATTACATAAAGAGATCACAAAGCAAAACTCAAAACTACTTGATATCAAAACTTCAAACCACTAGATCAAGATACTACTAAAAGTTTCGAACTAAAAAGCGGTAAAGATAGGAGTGTGATGGTGATACGATACCGGGGCACCTCCCCCAAGCTTGGCAGTTGCCAAGGAAAGTGCCCATACCCATGCAATTATTTCCTCAGAGGTGGTGGAGTAGGAGTTGTTGATGATGTAGGCTTGTCGTCCGTCTTCCAAGGCATAGGCTCTCCATCATAAAAGGATGATCGAGTCTCCGAGATCCTTAAATCTGCAGCCAAACTCATTCGCTTGAATCTATATCCATACTCACAGTTCTGGTTTTGCAGGTCATAAATCTGGGCTTGGAGGTGCTCGATTTTCTCTTGAAGCTTGACGATGGTCTCCCCAATGACTTTAGCATCTAACTTGTGGTTGGTGGTAAACTCCATGATCATCATCTGGTTGGCGTTGAGTCCACGCTCCACCATCCCTTGGCACTTGAAAACTTCTTGCTCCACGGCTTCGAGCTTTGTCTCTATGCTCCCGGTACGCCTTGGTCCCTCCACATCGCGGATGTGCAGCACCCCCTCACGCATCTCAATGGTTTGAGGATGATGCAGCACCTCCGCGAGATAGGGGTTGATAACCCTCTCGAAAAACTTGTCCTTGGGAGCGCTTGGAGATGCCATGATTGTCGGTGTCAAAACCGGCGGATCTCGGGTAGGGGGTCCCGAACTGTGCGTCTAGGCGGATGGTAACAGGAGACAAGGGACACGATGTTTTACCCAGGTTCGGGCCCTCTTGATGGAGGTAAAACCCTACGTCCTGCTTGATTAATATTGATGATATGGGTAGTACAAGAGTGGATCTACCACGAGATCAAGGAGGCTAAACCCTAGAAGCTAGCCTATGGTATGATTGTTGTAATGTATGTTGTGTCCTACGGACTAAAAGCCCTCCGGTTTATATAGGCACCGGAGAGGGCTAGGGTTACACAGAGTCGGTTACAATGGTAGGAGATCTACGTATCCGTATCGCCAAGCTTGCCTTCCACGCCAAGGAAAGTCCCATCCGGACACGGGACGGAGTCTTCAATCTTGCATCTTCATAGTCTTGGAGTCCGGCGGACGATGATAGTCCGGCTGTCCGGACACCCCCTAGTCCAGGACTCCCTCAGTAGCCCCCGAACCAGGCTTCAACGACGAGAAGTCCAGCGCGTATATAGTCTTCGGCGTTGCAAGGCGGGTTCTCCCTTCAAGTTCCATGTACCTACCGAATAGTGTCCGGCTTCCTCATAAATGATGTGCTTCTTGGCTTCTACGCCCAATAATGGCCCTCTTCCACGCGTCGCACGAATACGAAAAGCCAGGGTGTCTTTTATGTTTCACCCCCCCAGTCGTGTAAGTCATCCACCTACAAAAGAGGCAAAAATCCAGATCCAAATCACACCATCTTCCTCCCGCGAATACTCATCGGAGCGCCTTTGACCCAAAAATCCATTCCACCATGGACCGTCGGTGCGGCTCCTCTTCTCGCGCTCCCAGCCCACTGCCAGGAGATTGTAGGAGATGCTCTGTTCCACACAACGAGCTAGTGAAGCTCCAAGCGGGGGGATATCTCCCACCGGCCTTCATGGTCCCGATTCGAGCCGGGCTGGCCACCTACCAAGGTGGGAAGCAGGCAGAGGCTACCCCAAGTCCCAACAAAGGGGAGCGGGTATGCTTCGTCCCCTATCTGATAAGGGGACTCGGATTTCCGATACATCCGTTCCTCCGCGGGCTCCTGGAGTTCTACGAACTCCAGCTCCATCACCTTACACCCGCCTCTGTCCTGCATATCGCGGGTTACGTAGCTCTTTGCGAGCTGTTCCTGGGCGTCGAGCCCCATTTTGCACTGTGGAAGAGGTTGTTCTGCCTCGTACCCCGTTCTCACGAGGGATCCATATATCAAGTGGGCGGCGCCGAAGTATGGCGCATTGCCGCGACCGGATATCCATCCGGAACCCCTAAGAAGGCGTCCGAAGACTGGCCTTCGGAATGGTTTTACATAGAAGACGCTCCGCTGCCGGACCCAGTCCGGATCGGCCTCCCAGAGTTCAGTACTGCTCCCCTGAAGAAACGCCTTAGTTGGCGCCCGCGGAGCCCCCAACTGGAGGAAGACAAGAGCGTCCATTACCTGATGGGCCGAATAAGATTACTAGCCCATTCCGGGTTGACCATGATTGGAGTCATGGCAACATGCATCATACGGGGGGTACAGCCATTGCAATACAGGGGCCACCCCATGTGGGATTTCAACGGGGAAGATGATGCCACCCGCCATGGCCGCAAAGGGCCGGATTCGACCGAGGATCTGGTGCAGATCCTGTTCGGCCTGTACAAGGGGGAGCAGGAGGACTTCCTTTGGACGAACCCCTTGAATGGGTTTTCCATGAATAACCCTCGGGGCTGGGTAAGCGAACACTTTTAAGGGCTCAACCCATGCTTTCAAAGTTTAAGCTTCTTATATTATGTCTTCGGCGCAGGAACTGTGCCGGATTGTGGAGGACATGGTAAGTCCAGCTCCGCAACCTGAGGATCCAGAGAGATCCCAGGATCCGGCCTCCGAAGAGGATTTGGATATCAAGGTGGAGCTGATAGACGGGGTGTTCCACCAGCTCAGCATGGATAACGCTTTAGTCGCCATTACGGTGGACTACCCCGGATTATATCCGGCTTTCCAGGTGATTGTGACCGAGGTCCGGACACCATTATCTCTTCCTTGCCCATTTTCGACCTTCGCGAACGATGGTGTTTTACAGGAAGCTCCTTCAAGGCGGGAAGCCGAGCCTGCGGCGGCTGACCAACAAAGGCCATTCCGGACCAGCAGGCGGAAAAGGAGCGCGACACGGACTGAAATGTCGCCACAAAGGTATAGCTCGTATTTAAATATTCAGAGCAACGTTCCTAGGAAGCGTCTGAGTGCTCATGATCCTTATAGGAGAAAAAGCGCCCGCCGGACTGCGGGCGTAGAGGTTGCCGATCCGACCTATACCAGCCAGGCTCCAGCGCCCGGTCTGGAGGGGGAGGCAAGCGCAAGGCGCGGGCCGGATACTCCTCCAACGGAGGATGCCGACAGACTGTCCGCCACCAAGTCTGAGGTGGAGAGCGCCATGAACCATAGGCGTCGCCGGACAGTATTTCGTGAAGCGTGCTTCTCCCCTGAGGCGTTGAACGCCTTTAACGCGGGGGACGTGCACCTCCGTGCTGCTCAAGATGGTTTTACCAGAGCCACGAAGCAGTATGTAAAAGACATACGGGTAAGGGAATTTAATGGTTATATATGCCAGTAGCCCCCGAGACTTAAAGTAGTTATGTTAACTGATTTAAGGATCATTTGAAATGCAGGCTCTTACCGAGAAGAATACCCAGCTGTCTCAGGAGCTGCAAGAATGCAAGGCCCAACTTGAGGCCGCACTTGCTGCCGCAAGAGGAAACACAGAGGCCCCTCCTGGTAACACATTTGTTTTTTAAATATACGCGCTGTGCGGCGTGCGCGCAAGTCTAATAATGACATTGCAGGTGCTGCCAGACAAGATCCGGACAGGCAGGAACTGCTGCGCCAGCTGAAGGCCGGCGAGAGGGTGCTGAATAGAGTACAGCAGGAAAGGAACAAGCTCCAAGATGCACACGCCCAGCTTGGAGAAGAGCTAAAAGGCGTTCGGGTCGAGCTGTCCGGCTCCGTTAAGGAGAATCAGCGGCTTCGTCGCGGCATCTATAGTAAGTGCTTGAGCGAACTCTTTTGAAAAGAAGAGTTCGGCGAGGAAGTCAATTGACAGAATATGTCTTGTAGGTATACTCACGGGTCGCCCTGTGGAGGAGATGCTCGTATCAACGGGTGATCAACTTCCCGAGCTGTTGCAACTGCTCGAACGAGTTCGGCAGGCGATGAGCGGCGTCGTCCAGGCATTATGGCCAGCCTTCTCCCTACCCGAGGGCCTTGGGAAGCTTGCGGAGAAGCTCCAGGGAGTGCGGCAGCGCTTCCGTTTATGGAAGATTTCGGCCTGCCGCCAAGGTGCCAGGGAGGCTTGGGCCATGGTGAAGACGCGGTACAAGAAGGCGGATCCCAACCACATGGCCGAGGTTGGACCGGTGGGGCCCGATGGGAAGGAGATCCCTGTGAGTTTAGTATACAGCCAGGTAGAGTTGGCTGCTAAATTTTCCCAACGGGACTATAAGTTGGACAGCCTGTTAGACGGGATTGAGGAGGAATACAATCAGTAAATTTGACAATGTATTTTAAAATGACATTTGAAATGCCTTCTAGCCGGATTGTAGATCGTTTGTCTTTGCCGACCTTTTCGCTTCGACCTCGGGACCCTAGAGTCCGGAGTGTGTCTGAATACCTTTGTGGTTAAGAAACAACCGGGGTATGCATGGAGACCAGGCGTAGGGGTCATTCATGCTTTATCAGACAAGTGCCCAACTAGTTATGTTATATTACATGGTTAGTAAGAAACATCTTCCAGGGAGAATAGTTCCGTTAAGGGTTCCTTTCCCTGGGAGGCATGCCCTAAAGTGCATGTCCGGACTGCGAAAAAAGCAGAAACATCTGGGGCAGATAAATAGATAGGTAAAAAAATCATCTTTCAAGTCACCGACGGAATATTCCCTTAAGAACGCTAGCTTTTGGCTTCACCCAGTCTGAGGTACACATCCGGCTGACCCGGCAGTAACAATCGCAGAGGTGCTCCCTTTACCTCCTAGCTGAACAATCGGGAACGTAGGGGTAAGCACAGGAGCCAGGCAACCCAGCTTGGCCAAAACTTAAGTCATATCGATGCATATAATGGTGAGTAAAAGGTACATGTGGAAGCTTGACACATGTGTTAGGCGTGAAGCCCTTACAATTGAGCTTCTTGAAAAGAAGCCCCCAGGTATAATGAGTGCGGATGGCACATTGATTGTGTGCGAACAATGCGCAAGTGGGCCCTTAAGGGATTTTTATGAAAAAAGGTTAAGAGAAGAAAGAAAAACAAAGTGCAGCTGGAGTGTAATAGATTTGAACGGGGGAAGGGGACGAACTCTTAGTCCGGCGCTAGGCGTAGAATCTTCGGAGGCGGGCTGCGTTCCATGGGTTCGGCTCGAGTCGGTTGTCCGATGCATTTCGCAGACGGTACGCCCCGCTGGTCAGGACTTGGTCGATGATGAAGGGCCCCTCCCATTTGGGCTTGAGCTTGTCCTTTTTCTTGTCTGGCAGGCGTAGAACTAGTTCGCCAACGTTGTAAGTCTTGGCCCGTACTTCTCTGCTTTGATATCTTCGAGCCTGCTGCTGATAAAATGTGGAACGAGCCTTGGCGACATCGCGTTCCTCCTCCAATGCATCCAAGCTGTCCTGCCGATCCAGCTCGGCTTCTCGTTCTTCGTACATGCGCACTTGAGGTGAGTCATGAATGATGTCGCAGGGCAAAACTGCCTCTGCGCCGTATACCATAAAAAATGGTGTGAATCCGGTAGTACGGTTGGGCGTTGTCTGCAGCCCCCAGAGTATGGAGTTGAGCTCCTCTACCCAGTGCGTGTCGGATTTCGTAAGTGACCGCACTAGTCTGGGTTTAATGCCGCTCATTATTAGACCATTTGCTCGTTCCACTTGACCGTTGGTTTGAGGGTGATAGACTGAAGCGTAATCGAGCTTAATGCCCATGTTTTTGCACCATGACTTAACCTCGTCGACTGTGAAGTTCATGCCGTTGTCGGTGATGATGCTGTGGGGGACACCGTAAGGTTGTACGACCCCGAATATAAAGTCTATCACTGGTCCGGACTCTTCCATTTTGACCGGTTTGGCCTCTATCCATTTGGTGAATTTATCCACCATGACCAATAGGTACCTTTGCTTGTGGGTTCCCCCTTTGAGGGGTCCAACCATATCAAGCCCCCAGACCGCGAACGGCCAGGTAATGGGTATAGTTTTGAGGGCGGTGGGTGGCATATGGCTCTGATTAGCAAAGAGCTGACAACCGACGCATCTCTGGACTAAGTCCTGGGCATCTGCCCGGGCCGTCGGCCAATAAAATCATGTACGGAATGCCTTTCCTACAAGGGCCCGGGCTGTTGCGTGGTGTCCGCCTAGTCCGGCATGAATTTCAGCCAGGAGGTTTGGCCCTTCCTCTTCGGAGATACACCTTTGAAGGACTCCGGTTGTACTTTTCTTATAAAGTTCTCCCTCATGGACCTTGTAGGATTTCTATTGCCGGACTATGCAGCGGGCCGCATTTTGGTCTTCGGGAAGTTCCTGCCTAAGCAAGTAGGCTAGGAATGGTTCTGTCCACGGGGCGATTACTGCCATTATGTCATGGGCTGAAGGTGTTATATCATCGGCTGAATCGCCAGTAGGCGCGGTTGTTTCCGGTTTGTCATTTCCGGACTCCCCTTCCCATAGTACGGACGGCTTGAAGAGCCATTCGAGGAAGATATTTGGAGGGACAGCGTCACGTTTTGCACCGATGCGTGCCAGTACGTCGGCTGCTTGGTTATTATCTCGGGCTACGTGATGGAATTCAAGTCCTTCAAACCAAGCTGACATTTTTAGGACAGCGTTGTGATATGCTGCCATTTTCGGATCCTTGGCGTCAAAGTCTCCGTTTATTTGGGATATTGCAAGGTTTGAATCCCCGCGCACCTCTAGGCGTTTAATGCCCATGGAGATTGCCATCCGGAGACCATGTAGAAGGGCCTCGTATTCGGCTGCGTTGTTGGAGTCCGTGTACATTATTTGAAGTACGTATTGGACTGTGTCCCCGGTTGGGGACGTCAAGACGACGCCAGCCCCCAGTCCGGCCAACATTTTGGAGCCGTCGAAGTGCATAGTCCAATTGGAGTATGCGCCGTACTCTTTAGGGAGTTCGGCTTCGGTCCATTCAGCGAAAAAGTCAGCCAAAACTTGTGACTTTATAGCTTGCCGAGGTTTGTAGGTTATATCAAATGGTAGGAGCTCAATGGCCCATTTTGCAATCCTGCCCGTTGCGTCGCGGTTGTTTATAATGTCATTGAGTGGTACTTCGGAGGCCACCGTTATCGAACACTCTTGAAAGTAGTGTCGGAGCTTACGGGATGCCATGAACACCGCGTACGCTATCTTTTGATAGTGCGGGTAACGGGACTTGCAGGGGGTTAACACAGTGGATACGTAGTACACTGGTTTTTGAAGAGGGAATTTATGCCCTTCTGTCTCTCGTTCAACGACGAGTACCGCGCTTACAACTTGATGCGTTGCTGCGATGTATAACAACATAGGTTCGCCTAGGTTTGGCGCAGCTAGGACCGGATTTGTTGCCAATATAGCCTTTATTTCTTCGAGTCCGGCAGTGGCAGCATCCGTCCACTCGAAGTGTTCGGTGTGCCTAAGGAGGCGATAAAGGGGCAGTGCCTTTTCTCCCAAGCGGGAGATAAAACGGCTTAGAGCTGCCACGCTTCCGGTCAATTTTTGAATCTCTTTGAGGTCTTTTGGAATATCCAACTGTGATAGAGCTCGGATCTTGGCCGGGTTTGCTTCAATTCCTCTACCGGATACAATGAAGCCCAGCAGCTTTCCAGCTGGTACGCCGAAAACGCATTTTTCCGGATTCAGCTTGATGTCATATGCTCTGAGGTTGTCGAATGTGAGCCTCAAATCGTCTACTAGAGTTTCGACGTGTTTGGTTTTGACGACTACGTCGTCTACGTATGCCTCAACTATTTTGCCGATCTGGGTGGGATTCCGGGCATATCCGAAGGATGCCAGGTGAAAAAGTCCCAATTTTCCCGAAGGAATTCTCGCAGTGCGGCGTCTACCTCGGGGTTCAATTGTGCCCCAATGGAGGCCGTCTTTGTTGGGTCCGTTGGATGGACCTGGAATTTTACTATTTCATCTGTTGGTTTGAAGGAGGTGGACTTGGATCTTTTATCGAGTATCACATCGTCCCTGTTCACCGTAGAGCGCAGCGCGGTGAGTTCTTCTGCCGCTAGGTCTTCGGATAGTGCCTCCAGGGCTAGTGCGGCTGTCTTGTTTTCGGCGCGGAGTGCTATGTCCGAATCACTAACGAGAGTGATTATTCCGCCGGGCCCAGGCATTTTGAGCTTCATGTACTCGTAATGGGGTACGGCTTGAAAAATTGTGAATGCCTCTCGTCCTAATATAGCGTGATATCCGCTGTTGAACGGGGCCACTTGGAACGTGACTTCTTCTGATCTGTAATTGTCCGGCGAGCCGAACACCACATCGAGTGTGATTTTTCCGGTGCAGCGCGCTTCCCGGCTAGGGATTATTCCTCTGAAGGTTGTGCTGCTTCGCTCAATGCGGCTCCAGTCTATTTCCATTTTTTGAAGAGTTTCCTCGTAGATGAGGTTTAGTCCGCTGCCGCCATCCATGAGGACCTTTGTAAGTCGAAAGCCGTCCACTATGGGACTAAGCACCAGTGTGGCTGGTGCTCGGGCTGTTCGGAATTTAGGTTCGTCGCTGGCGTTGAAGGTGATGGCTGTGTCGCTCCATGGATTTGCTGTTGCTACTTGGTAGACTTCGGCGAGGCCGCGGATTGTTCGTTTTCGCATATTATTTGATGCGAAGGTCTCGAAGACTGTTGATACCGTACCGGTATTGTTGGAGTGGTTTTCCGGGGCTAGAAGCTCCTCGCCACTTTTGGCCACCTGCCGTAATATCCAACATGCTCGAAGGCTATGTGTTGGGACGGCGCCCTTTGTACTGTGAAGCTTACAGGGTCCGCTGAGCCATCCCTCCAGTACGGTTCCGTGCCCTCTATGGGGTTTTTGCTTTTTGGTTTTTGTATCTGGGGCTTTAGTATGATGCACCCTTTTGTTGCGGACTAGGGTTGTATTCGGGGCCGGATTGTCCCAAAACTGGTTTTCGGTTTTCCGGAAACTCTCCATCGCACAGTACTTTCGTACTATGGATGCCAGATCGGTGAAGCGTGTAATTTTACGACGGCCGATGGCGTTCAATATTCCCTTGTCCGTGCAATTATTGCAAAAGATTGAGATTGCGTTTTCCTCTCGGCAGTCCTTTATCCTATCCATAACCAGGAGGAAGCTGGCCCAGTAGTGATGTACTGTTTCAGCGGGCTCTTGCCGTATTAGAGAGAGATCGCATATGTCTGGGCGGGTGGGTGGAATAAAATCCGGATCCCTACCCATCTCGGGGCTTAAAGGCCGTGAAGTTTCCAAATTTGGAAGCTTGGATTGCTGGACGTTGTCCAACGAGTCTGGTCCGATGCCTGACTTTAAGTTCAGTGCTCGATCGAAGTCCGTTCCTCCGTGAAATCCGGCATGGAGGGTTCGGGAGCCCGGACATGACTAGTTTTCAATACAGGAGAAGAGTCGCTGCATAGTTCCTCTACCACTGCGACGTGGTGGGTGAGCTGGGGAGAGTTAATCTCTCTCAGATCGGTTTTTAACCCAATCTGATTGTAGTCCATAGCGACTCCCAGGGCGGCGATGCGATCCAAGAGCTCGTTGACAGACGAGAGCTCTATCGGATCCAGCCGTTCGGCGAATTCCGAGCTGACGTGGAGATTGCTTTTGACGACTTGAGAAGTCATTGTCGAAGCAGTGGCCGGACAGGCGGTTATAAGAAAACCACCTAGCCGGATAGTTTGGCCGGCGGCCAAGGCCCCTTTGGCGAAAATACCGTCCTTGAAGACGGGTGGAGGCATCCTTCCTATCAATGACGACACAAAGGAACTCTCAATGAAAGCACCAATGTCGGTGTCAAAACCGGCGGATCTCGGGTAGGGGGTCCCGAACTGTGCGTCTAGGCGGATGGTAACAGGAGAAGGGACACGATGTTTTACCCGGGTTCGGGCCCTCTTGATGGAGGTAAAACCCTACGTCCTGCTTGATTAATATTGATGATATGGGTAGTACAAGAGTGGATCTACCACGAGATCAAGGAGGCTAAACCCTAGAAGCTAGCCTATGGTATGATTGTTGTAATGTATGTTGTGTCCTACGGACTAAAAGCCCTCCGGTTTATATAGGCACCGGAGAGGGCTAGGGTTACACAAAGTTGGTTACAATGGTAGGAGATCTACGTATCTGTATCGCCAAGCTTGCCTTCCACGCCAAGGAAAGTCCCATCCGGACACGGGACGGAGTCTTCAATCTTGCATCTTCGTAGTCTTGGAGTCCGGCGGACGATGATAGTCCGGCTGTCCGGACACCCCCTAGTCCAGGACTCCCTCAATGATGCTCTAGATATGAAACGGAAACAGCTCGAAACGAAAACAGAGGATATTTGCGTGATACGGTGGTCAAAACCTTCGGGAGTATATATATAATGAATTTTTACCGACCAAAATACATAACATACAAGAAAACGGAGTCCGGGAGGCACACGAGGTGCCCACGAGACAGGGGGCACGCCCTACGGGGGGGCGCCCTCCACTCTTGTGGGGCCTCGTGTCCCTTTCGGACTACTTCTTTCTTCCTAAAATTCTTAAATAATCCAAAACTGATGAAAATTGCCATTAAAGTTATTTTGGAGTCGGTTTACTTACCGTACCACGTACCTATGTTTTTTCGGAGTCTGGAACGTTCTGGAAAGTGTCCCTTATGTATTCCTCGGGGGTTACGGTTTCAATAATATTAGTGTCAACACTGATAGGATTACCTGAAATATAATGTTTAATTCTTTGACCGTTTACCACCCTCATATTTGTGCCTTCGAACTTGTTGATTTTTATAGCACCAGAACAATAGACCTCCTCGATAACGTAGGGACCTTCCCATTTTGAGAGAAGTTTTCCTGCAAAAAATCTTAAACGAGAATTGAATAATAACACATAATCTCCTACGTTAAACTCACGCTTTTGTATCCTCTTATCATGCAAGCGTTTGACTTTTTCTTTGAAAAGCTTGGCATTCTCATATGCTTGGGTTCTCCATTCATCAAGTGAGCTAATATCAAACAACCTCTTCTCACCGGCAAGTTTGAAGTCATAATTGAGCTCTTTAATAGCCCAATATGCCTTATGTTCAAGTTCAAGAGGTAAATGACATGCTTTTCCATAAACCACCTTATAAGGAGACATACCCATAGGATTTTTGTATGCAGTTCTATAGGCCCATAATGCATCATCAAGTTTTTTGGACCAATTCTTTCTAGATCTATTCACAGTCTTTTGCAAAATTAATTTGAGCTCTCTATTGCTCAACTCTACTTGACCACTGGACTGTGGGTGATAAGGAGATGCTATTCTATGATTGACATCATACTTAGCGAGCATCTTACAGAAAGCACCATGAATAAAGGGTGAACCACCATCAGTCATAAAATATCTAGGGACTCCAAACCTCGGAAAAGTAACTTCTTTGAGCATTTTAATAGAAGTGTTATGATCAGCACTACTAGTTGGAAAAGCTTCTACCCACTTAGTAACGTAATCAACAGCAACTAAAATATGTGTATAACCATTGGAGGCAGGAAAAGGTCCCATATAATCAAAGCCCCAAACATCAAACGGTTCAATAACAAGAGAATAATTCATAGGCATTTCTTGACGTCTACTAATGTTACCTATTATTTGACATTCATCACAAGATAATACAAACTTACGAGCATCTTTGAAGAGAGTAGGCCAATAAAAACCAGATTGTAGTACCTTGTGTGCAGTTCTATCTCCAGCGTGGTGTCCTCCATAAGATTCAGAGTGACACTTACGTAGAATCTGTTCATGTTCATGCTCAGGCACACAACGTCTAATAACACCATCTACTCCTTCTTTATAAAGGTGTGGATCATCCCAAAAGTAATATCTTAAATCATAAAAGAACTTTTTCTTTTACTCGTATGTGAAACTAGGCGGTATATATTTAGCAACAATGTAATTAGCATAGTCAGCATACCAAGGATCAGTATGAGAAGCATTGACGACCGCTAATTGTTCATCAGGAAAGCTATCATTAATAGGCAGTGGGTCATCAAGAACATTCTCTAACCTAGACAAGTTGTCTGCAACGGGGTTCTCCGCTCCCTTTCTATCAATAATATGCAAGTCAAATTCTTGGTGCAAGAGAACCCATCTAATGAGTCTAGGCTTAGCATCTTTCTTTTCCATAAGATATTTAATAGCAGCATGATCAGTGTGAATAGTAACTTTGGAATCAACAATATAAGGTCTAAACTTATCACATGCAAACACAACTGCTAAGAACTCTTTTTCAGTAGTAGCATAATTTCTCTGGGCAGTATCAAGAGTCTTACTAGCATACTAACATTCAATTTCTTATCGACTCTTTGCCCTAAAACAGCACCTACAGCATAATCACTAGCACCGCACATAATTTCAAAAGGTAAATTCCAATCAGGTGGCTGAACAATAGGTGTAGTGATCAAAGCTTTCTTAAGTGTTTCAAATGCTTCTACACAATCATCATCAAAGACAAAAGGAATATCTTTTTGCAATAAATTAGTCAGAGGCCTAGAGATTTTAGAAAAGTCCTTAATGAACCTCCTATAAAAGTCGACGTGACCAAGGAAACTTCTTATACCTTTTATGTCCTTGGGACATGGCATCTTTTCAATAGCATCAACTTTGGCTTTATCAACTTTAATACTGTCGTGGTTCTAGGACTAACAGTAGAATGGGGGGTAGGTATGGAGAGGCAAGATCCTAGCTATGGAGCAGTTGTACAGACAAGGGATTTACGAGTTCAGGCCCTTCTCGGAGGAAGTAACAGCCCTACGTCTCGGAGCCCGGAGGCGGTTGACTGGATTATGTGTGTGTAAGTTACAGGGGTGCGAACCCTTTACACTGAGGAGGGGGTGGCTTATATAGTGTCTGCCAGACCCCTCCGGCCCTCAGTTATGCAGGGTTTAAAGTACATAAAGGATTGGCGTTACTGGTAACGTCCTACATAAAGTGTCATCATGACCATAAAGACTACTTAATTACAGTCCGTTTGGATACAGAGTGGCTCTTGATCTCCTGGTGGTCGAGTGAGTCTTCATGGTCGAGTGTCTTCGAGTCCGTCGAGTGGAATCCCTCTTGGTCGACTGGAACGCATCTTCTTCTAAAGATGTCCTTGGGGAGGGTGCCTTGGACAGGTCCATGACCCTACCCTAGGTACATGACTTCATCATTAGCCCCCGAATGGATCGAGGTTTGAGTGAGGAAGGAGTTGATAATCTTTCCGACCTGTTTTTGTGTTCTGAGCATGCCTCATCTTGGATCAATGACCTTTTTTAATGATGGTAACAACTTTTCTTTCAGTCGCCTTGATCCATTCTTTTCTTCTGTCGAGTGAACTTTTGAACTTGTTGAACTTCCGATCGACGGATCGTAGGAAATCCACCGTCTGACAGGTTGATCTGCTGTTAGCGGATTTTGTGGGATCCAAATTTTGGGAAGCGCGCGAAGCGGGGCGGACCGCGGTGCTCAGATGGGATAAGGCATAGACTCCTCGATTTCCGCACCGCCTTTTTCGCCACGTATCACGCGTGCGCGACTGTTTCAGGATGTGACAGGACCGCCCGGGCCTACTTGTCAGCCACTCGGAAGCGTCCTTATATAAGGCGCCGGGCGAGGGTTTTTGAACAGTGCCTCCCCATTCCCCTCTCTGCCCTCTTCACCTCCGCCCGCTGTGCCTGCTCTCGCCTCCGCCCATCCACTCCTCGCGTGCTTCGCCGGCGACAATGGTGAAGGAGAAGACGGCGGCCTTGGAGCGCGCGAAGAAGGCGACGGCAACGGGGAAAGCAAAGGGAAGAGCATCCAGTCGGGGCGGATCTTCGTCGAGGTCCCGCCTGCCGCAAGGTTGGGTCCAAGGGGATTGGATCCGCTCGACCATCACCGAGGCGGATCTCAACGACCTGGCCAATGAGGGACTGATCTCTCACGGGTCAGCAAGGCTCCCGGGGACCGAGTGGCAACCGCAGCCACAGGAGGGTGAGTGCGTTCTCCTAGCCACTCATGTAGATCGTGGATTCTCTCTGCCGTTGAGTCTTTTCTTCCGAGGGTTTCTGAACTTCTTTGGGGCGCAACTCCACCATTTCACTCCCAATTCCATTGCCTATCTTGCTGCTTTCGTGTCCATGTGCGAGAACTTCCTGGGTTGTCGACCGCACCGGGGTCTCTTTAAGCACATATTCACCTGTCGCTCACAGACGGTGAAAAAGGCGAGTCCGGATGATGAGAGGACTAAGGTTATCCAGATGTGCGGGGGTCTTGGGATTCAGATGAGGAGTAAGAGTACTTTTCCGGCCATGACCCTTCCTGAGTCGGTTAGAGGGTGGCAGTCGACCTGGTTCTACTGCCAGGACGAGTCGATGCCGGGGCAGTCGACTAGTCTACCTCCGTTCTCCATGGACCGAGTGAACAAACCCTCTTCTCTGATGGTGCTTCCTGAGGAGAAGGCTCAGGTAAAAATGTTGATGGAGTGCGTGGTCCAGCTCGTTTGAGACGGAGTGATGGGTATGGACCTTCTAGAGGTCTTCCTTCGACGGCGCATCCAACCACTTCAGTACCGAGGCCACCCAATGTGGCTATACTATGGTACCGAAGACACCACTCGGGTCCATCCGGAAGCGGTCAAAGATGCCACACTGGAGAGGTGGATGGCTGCCATCACAGGAAATAAGGACAACCCTCGAGGGGCTAGGAGGATTCCACCACTCGACCATACCTACACACCGGACATGGTATGACCACTTATTCCCGATTGCAATCTTGCTTTATTCATTCTGCTTCACTGCAAATTGGTCGATTGACCTTTGTCTTGTTTTGTTGTCTGTCAGGCCACCACTGAGTTGTACTCGATGCCCGATGGAGTGCAAGCGCCGACTGAGGAGGAGGAAGGAAGTGGGGGCGAAAGCCCAGAGGAGTGGGATTCGGATGCTGATGACGATGATGAGGATGGTGACTCTGGCGAGGAGGAAGAGGAGGAGGAGGAGGAGGAGGAAGTTGCACCCCCTCACTCGGAAAGACGCTCAAAGCTTGTCCATGATCCCGCGGCCGAGCGTGGTAAGGGGGTCGCGACCATCGCGCAGTCGACCAAGCGTCCTCGGACGACTTCTCCGGTGCCGACTGAGAAGGCTCCGAAGCAATCTCGAGTGGCGCCGTCGAAGCCGGCGAAGGTCTTGCCAAAGATGAAGATGGTGATCACCACCATCTCAGGGTAATGGTGTAACTTGAGCTTTCCCGTTTCACATGAACTTATTCTTGGTCGACTCATGAGCTAATCGACTGACTTATGGAACTGCAGTGCTGCTACTTCTGATACCTCGGCCAGGGCTGAAGATCATGAGATGGAAGATGTTGTTACTTCAAAACCTGGTATGACTCTTGTAGCTCTGTCTTCAGTCGATTGGCTTCTTGTCTCTAATTTTGATTCTTTTCTGCAGCTTCATCTAACGTCATTACTGACCTTCCTGACGACGACGACGAGGAACCACTGAGGCAGAGGAGGAACAGGAAAGCGTCTGCTGGCAAGGCGACTCAGGACGTGCCAGCACCCGAGACGTTGGTCGTGGAGGGGGACAACGTCACTCGGCCTACTGTATCCTTTGCGGTGCCGTTGACGAGTGCTCGCCCTTCGTCGGCGAGTGCTGCTTAGCCTTCACTTTTCTCGACCCACCACGTCCCGGAGGACCAAGCCAGTGCTGCTAAAGAAGCAATACGCCAGGCAGGGGTCATGATGGAGCAAGTGAAGGCAATCCGAGAAGCCAGCCAGGCAGCTTACGACGCCAGTTCAGCTCTTCAGAGTAATGTTCAGGTCAGTCGGTCACTGCCTGTTCTGTTAGGATATGATATCTGAAAACCTTTCTTTCTGAATATCTTAGTGTCTGTCATACACCCACTGGGTGCGTCGATTGAAATTCCAGATTAGTGGGGGCACGCTGAGTGCACCCACTGGGTGTAGTCCCCAAGGCTATGGTGGACTACTGGCAGTCGACCATAGTCTTTATGTCTTAAGCTTTTTCCTTACTCGATTAGGTCGAATGGATTCATAGACCGGTGGGGGCACGCTGAGTGCACCCACTGGGTGTAGTCCCCGAGACTGTGGTTGACTGCTGGCAGTCGACTACAGTCTGAAAAACACCTCCCGGTTTTTTTGTTGGTCGACTGGTCGACTCTAACTGATAAAACTAGTGGGGGCACGCTGAGTGCACCCACTGGGTGTAGTCCCCGAGACTATGGTCGAATGTTTATATTCGGCTGTAGTCTTAGAAACGCTATGATTTTTCCTTAGTCACTCGGAAGTGAGTTGTCTTTGACATCTGTCGATTGGTTCTTCGCAGAAATCCTGCGAACTTGCGGCTCGTTACACTGAGTTGGAGAACAAGCATATCCAGCTCGAGCTTGATCTGAAACTGGTCTAGGAGAACTTAACGAAGGCGAAGGAGGAAGCAAAAGGTATGTTTGGTGAGACCCTCGACGACTGTCTTTGCCTCTCGTTCGTTTCAGAATCTGATCTCACTGTAACTTTGCAGACAAGCTGAGGGATGCCCTGAAGAAGAAAGACCTTGACTTGGCCGAGATGCAGAAAACGGCTTTAGAGAAGACCAAGCTTGCAGATGAGAAGCTGGCTTCAGTCACCAAGCTTGAAGAGGAAAATACCAATCTGAAAGCTGCTCTCGATGCGGCCAACAAGGAGGTCAGTTGACTGAAGGGTGACAAGATTGCCCTGACTGACAAGGCCAGTGAGTTAGTGGGAAAGAAGAACGATCTGGAGGCTTATCTGGGAGGACTCGCCAAGAAGCTATTCCTCATGCTTGAAGGTAATCCTTTGCATCAAATAGACATCTTAACTATGATTTCTCCATCTGACTGTTGTCTTGACTCTGGGGTTGTGTTTGCAGAGTTCTGCCAGAACTTTGAAGAGGAGACTGGTCGATTGGAAATAAACCTGGATCCCATCAACTCTCCTATGAAAGATGAAGTCGCCATGAATGTGCTCCGTCTTGAATCTCGCGTTGCTGCTGTTGTCGACTATCTCGCAAGGCTGAAGGTCGCAACTTCCTGCATCGACACAACACTCTGGCCAACAGAGACGCTTCAGAACGACCTTGAGTCTCTGATGACTCGACTGAACGAGGTTCCAAGTCGAGTGCAAGAATGGAAGAAGTCTGCTGCCAGGTACGGCGCGGATGTTGCTCTATCTTTGGCCCGTGTTCACTGCAAGGAGGCTCGAGAGGACAAGCTGGCAGCCCTTAGGATGGCCAATACCAAGAAGCATGATTTCCGATCTTTCATGGAGACCTTCATCGTTGCTGCCACTCGGATTGCAGATGGAATCGACCTGGATGAGTTCTTTGCGCCTTCCAGCCCTCCGCAGGAGGGGTAAAAAACTTCTGAGCTTGATACTTTAAATTTACCTCGGTATGCCGAGTGATTTTTGTAACCGATAAACCTTAACGGGCTTAGCACCCGAGAACTTTCGGTTCCGTTAGATGTTATCCGAACTTGGATTCGACGTTGAATATGTTTGCATTTGGTTTGAGGTGTCTTTTGCAGGCTAAGGCGAAGCGCTTATTGCAATCGACTTGTTCCCCAACACACTTAGGCGAGCACTGGGCTGCAGCTAAGCCCCCGAGTGGGAGGTCTGCTCTACACTCGGTAGGATTTTCAAAAACTTAGGCGAGCACTGGGCTACATCTAAGCCCCCGAGTGGGAGGTCTGCTCTCCACTCGGTAGGATTTTCAAAAACTTAGGCGAGCACTGGGCTGCAGCTAAGCCTCCGAGTGGGAGGTCTGCTCTCCACTCAGTAGGATTTTCAAAAACTTAGGCGAGCACTGGGCTGCAACTAAGCCCCCGAGTGGGAGGTCTGCTCTCCACTCGGTAGGATTTTCAAAAACTTAGGCGAGCACTAGGCTGCAGCTAAGCCCCCGAGTGGGAGGTCTGCTCTCCACGCGGTAGGATTTTCAAAAACTTAGGCGAGCACTCGGCTGCAGCTAAGCCCCCAAGTGGGAGGTCTGCTCTCCACTCGGTAGGATTTTCAAAAACTTAGGCGAGCGCTAGGCTGCAGCTAAGCCTCCGAGTGGGAGGTCTGCTCTCCACTCGGTAGGATTTTTGTGGTGTGCCTTTGGAGAAGAGGGCATCAGTCGACCTGTGCCTCGTCCTCCTTGCAGAGAGCACATTGTACTTGTGGCGTAGCTCAGAAGAGGAGGGTAGCAGTCGACCTGCACCTCGTCTACCTTGCAGAGCACACGTTATACTTGTGGCGTAGCTCGGAAGAGGAGGGTAGCAGTCGACCTGCACCTTGTCTACCTTGCAGAGCGCACGTTGTACTTGTGGCGTGGCTCAGAAGAGGAGGGTAGCAGTCGACCTGCACCTCGTCAACCTTGCAGAGCGCACGTTATACTTGTACTTAGGCGAGCGCTATGCTGCAGCTAAGCCCCCGAGTGGGAGGCTGGCTCCCCACTCGGTAGGATTTTATTGAAACTTAGGCGAGTACTTGGACTGCAGCTAAGCCCCCAAGTGGGAGGCTGGCTCACCACTCGGTAGGATTTTATTGAAACTTAGGCGAGTACTTGGACTGCAGCTAAGCCCCCGAGTGGGAGGCTGGCTCACCACTCGGTAGGATTTTATTGAGACTTAGGCGAGTACTTGGACTGCAGCTAAGCCCCCGAGTGGGAGGCTGGCTCACCACTCGGCAGGATTTTAAAGTACTTAGGCGAAACGGATTCGCAGCTAAGCCCCCGAGTGGGAGGCTGGCTCACCACTCGGCAAGGATTTTTTTTTACAAACTTAGGCGAAACGGATTCACAGCTAAGCCACCCACTGAGGGGAAATTTTATTGAACAAATAAAAGTGACAACAATCACTGGGAAAATTATAACACTATTGTCTTGTGAAAAATGAACTACAGAAGTGCTTTTATTACATTTCTGAGCGGATACTTAAGTGTAAAAGGGGCGGAGCAGCTCCGCGTTCCAAGCTCGGGGCTCGTCGATGTTGTGCTCGACGTTGTAAAGACGGTATGCTCCATTGTGGAGAACCTTGGTGACGATGAAGGGACCTTCCCAAGAAGGAGCAAGCTTGTGTGGTTTCTGCTGGTCCACTCGGAGAACCAAATCTCCTTCCTGGAAGGCTCGACTCTTCACGTTTTTGGCGTGGAAGCGACGCAAGTCTTGTTGGTAAATGGTCGATTGGATCAGAGCCATCTCCCTTTCTTCCTCTAGAAGGTCGACTACATCCTGCCGTGCTTGTTCTGCTTCAGCTTCGGTGTAGAGCTCGACTCGAGGAGCATTGTGGAGCAGGTCACTCGGCAAGACCGCTTCAGCTCCGTAGACCAAGAAGAACGGAGTTCTCCTAGTCGACCGGTTAGGCGTGGTCCTTAACCCCCAAAGCACCGAGGGAAGTTCATCGACCCATGCTCCAGCCACATGCTTGAGATCACGCATCAGTCGGGGTTTCAACCCTTTGAGAATCAAGCCATTGGCCCGCTCTGCTTGTCCGTTTGACTGAGGATGGGCGACTGAAGCATAGTCGACTCGAGTGCCCTGAGATGTGCAGAACTCCCTGAATTCCTCCGAATCGAAGTTTGACCCGTTGTCAGTGATGATGCTGTGCGGGACTCCATATCTGAATATCAATTCTCTGATGAAGCTGACAGCAGTACCGGCATCAAGGTTCTTGATGGGTTTAGCCTCGATCCACTTGGTGAACTTGTCGACTGCTACCAGCACATGTGTGAAACCGCTTCTGCCTATTCTCAAGGGCCCAACCATATCCAACCCCCATACTGCGAAGGGCCAGACGAGTGGTATGGTCTTTAAAGCTGATGCGGGCTTGTGTGACATATTGGAGTAAAATTGACATCCCTCACACTTGTCGACTATCTCCTTTGCCATTTCATTCGCTCTTGGCAAGTAAAATCCGGCTCGGTATGCTTTGGCCATGATGGTCCGAGAGGACGCATGATGGCCACAGGTCCCCGAGTGGATGTCGTCAAGGATTATTCGACCTTCCTCTGGCATTATGCATTTCTGACCAACTCCAGTCGCGCTTTCTTTGTACAGCTGTCCCCTTATCACAGTAAAGGCTTTAGATCGGCGGACGATCTATCGAGCCTCTTCTTCGTCCTCCGGGAGCTCTTTCCTCAAGATATACGCGATATATGGTACTATCCAATCGGGAGTGATCACTAAAGCTTCCATGATCAGGTCGACCACTGCTGGAACTTCAACCTCAGTCGGATCTGTGATACTCTTGGGCTGCGGAGCTTCTTTGGTAAAAGGATCTTCTTTGACTGATGGAGTATGGATATGCTCTAAGAACACATCACTGGGAATGGCTTCTCTCTTGGAACCTATCTTCGCCAAATCATCAGCCGCTTGATTCTTCAGTCGGGGTATATGGTGGAGCTCTAACCCTTCGAATTTCTTTTCAAGCTTCCTCACTGCATTGCAGTATCCAGTCATGGCTGGGCTTCTAACGTCCCACTCCTTCATCACCTGATTTACCACCAAATCTGAGTCGCCATAAACCATAAGGCGACGGACGCCGAGTGAAATGGCCATGCGCAACCCATATAAAAGTGCTTCATATTCTGCTTCATTATTGGAGGAATCAAAGTGGATCTAGAGCACATATCAGAGCTTATCTCCTCGGGGGGAAACCAAAAATACCCCAGCACCGGAACCATTTAACATCTTAGAGCCATCAAAGAACATGGTCCAATGCTCCGAGTGAACTTGAGCCGGCTGCTGTTGTTCAATCCACTCGGTGAGGAAATCTGCTATTGCTTGGGACTTAATGGCTTTCTTTGTCTCAAACTTGATATCAAGGGGAAGGAGTTCAATCGCCCATTTTGCCACTCGACCAATTGCATCTCTGTTGTGCAGAATCTCTGAAAGTGGGGCGTCGCTGACGACTGTAATGGAATGATCAGAGAAATAATGAGCAACCTTCTTCGTGGTCATGTAGATCCCATACACAAGCTTCTGATAACGAGGATATCTTTGCTTCGATGGAGTCAAAACTTCAGAGAGATAATACACTGGGCGCTGAACTTTGAAGGCTTTCCCTTCTTCTTCCCGCTCGACCGTAAGCACTGTACTGACGACTTGTCCTGTGGCTGCAATGTAAAGCAACAGAGGCTCTTTGCTGATTGGAGCAGCAAGCACCGGTTGGGTGGAGAGCAGAGCTTTTAGCTCGGCAAACGCTGCATCAGCTTCTGGAGTCCACTCGAACTTGTCTGCCTTCTTCATCAGTCGGTAAAGAGGCAATGCCTTTTCACCGAGGCGAGAGATGAATCACTTAACGCGGCCAAGCATCCAGTGAGTTTCTGGACATCATGCACACGCACAAGGCGTTTCATTCGGAGTATGGTGCGAATTTTTTCTGGGTTAGCGTCGATTCCTCGTTCTGAAACGAGAAAACCGAGTAACTTTCCACCAGGAACTCCGAATGTGCACTTTGATGGATTAAGCTTGATATCATACTTCCGGAGATTGGCAAATGTTTCAGCAAGGTCAGTCAATAGGTCGGAACCCTTTCGTGACTTGACTACTATATCATCCATGTACGCTTCCACATTCCGACTGATTTGAGTGAGTAAACACTTTTGAATCATCCTCATGAATGTGGCTCCAGCATTCTTGAGACCGAATGGCATGGTGACATAGTAGAAGCACCCGAATGGAGTGATGAAAGCTATTTTGATCTCATCGGGTCCATACAGATGGATCTGATGGTACCCGGAATAGGCGTCTAAAAAAGACAATATCTCACATCCCGTAGTCGAGTCGACAATTTGGTCGATGCGAGGGAGAGGAAAATGATCTTTCGGGCAGGCCCGATTGATATGTTTGAAATCAATGCACATGCGAAGTGACTTGTCCTTCTTGGGGACCATGACGACATTGGCGAGCCACTTGGAGTGGTATATCTCTCGGATAAACTCTGTTGCTAGGAGTCGAGCCACCTCCTCGCCAATGGCTTTTCTCTTCTGGACGGTGGACCGTCGAAGATGTTCTTTGACAGGTTTTGCTTTTGAGTCGACTCTAAGGCGATGCTCAGCCAGTCCTCTGGGAACACCCGGCATGTCAGAAGGCTTCCATGTAAAGATGTCCCAGTTCTCACGGAGAAATTGGATGAGCGCTTCTTCCTATTTAGAGTCGAGTGTTGTGGAAATATGAGTCGGAGCTGCGCTGGGGTCGGTCGGGTGAATGTGAACGAGCTTCGTCTCACCAGACGACTGAAACGCTGATTCTGTGGCAGGCTTCTTGGCCTGCAACAAATCACTCAGATCTGCATTTTTCTTGTTTCCTCTAGCTCTACCACTGTTATCTGGGAATCGGAAATCTTTGAGCCTTTCTGAAAACACTCTTCAGGCTTCTTCCGATTGCCAGTGATAGTGATCACGCCTTTGGGGCCGGGCATCTTTAGTTTGAGGTACACGTAACATGGTCGAGCCATGAACCGTGCATAAGCTGGTCTCCCCAAAATAGCGTGGTAAGCGCTCTAAAAATCCACAACTTCAAATGTCAGCCTCTCTTTGCGGAAATGCTTCGAGTCGCCGAACACCACGTCTAGAGCTATTTGGCCGAGTGACTCAGCCTTCTTTCCAGGTATAACTCCATGAAAACTCATGTTGCTGGCGCTGAGTCTGGACATCGGAATGCCCATTCCTTTTAGCGTCTCCGCATACAATATGTTCAGCCCACTACCACCATCCATCAGTACCTTCGTTAGTCGAGTGCCTTCAACGACCGGGTCGACCACCAAAGCTTGCCTCCCAGGGGTGGCTATATGAGTCGGATGATCGGACTGGTCGAATGTAATGGGAGTTTCAGACCATCTCAGATAGCTTGGTGTCGCCGGGGCCACCATATTTACCTCACGGTTGATAACCTTCAGTCGACTTTTGCTCTCTACATCAGCAAAAATCATCAGGGTGGAATTGACGTGAGGGTATCCTCCCTCACTGTCCTCCTTGTCCTCAGCCTTGTCCAACTCCTTTTCCTTGTCCTTGGGCTGTTTTCCTTGAAACTGCTGGATCAAGAGCCGGCACTGGCGAGTGGTATATTTCGGGTAGATGAAGTTACCCTCTTCGTCTTTCTTCGTGTGGATGTGACACGGCATATCCATCACGTCATTTCCTTCCTTATCCTTCACCTTCTTGGGGTTCCAGGATCCTTTGGGCTTCCCCTTGAATTTGCCCTGAATCACGGCCAGAGCTTCTCCAGGAGCCGCGGGCTCGGCTTTCCGCTTCTGCTTCCGACTGGAATTTCCTTTTTCCGACTGACTCGGCTTGTACTTGCCACTCCGGAGTCGATCCTCTTCTTCACCATTGGCGTAGTTGGTGGCAATTTCCATCATTCGACTCAGGGTCATATCTCCGGTCCGACCAAACTTCAAACTTAACTCTCTGTTCTTGACGCCATCCTTGAAGGCGCAGACTGCCTGATGATCAGACACGTTCTCCACTGTATGATGCAAAGTGATCCATCTCTGTATGTAATCTCTCAGGGTCTCATTCAACTTCTGTACGCAGACTTGCAGCTCTGTCAATCCAGCTGGTCGCTTGCAAGTCCCCTCGAATGTCCTGACGAACACTCGGGAAAGATCTTCCCAAGTGTAAATGCGGCTAGGAGCTAACTGATTCAACCACGCCCTGGCCGAACCTTCCAACATGAGTGGTAAGTGTTTCATGGCCACCTCATCATTACCGCCGCCGATCTGTACCGCCACTCGGTAATCCTCAAGCCAGGTTTCAGGCTTGGACTCACCAGTGAACTTACTTACCCCGGTCGCCAACCTGAAGTTGGGGGGTATCACTGCAGCTCTGATGGCTCTGCTAAAACATTCTGGACCTGAAACATGGACTCGGCTGCTAGTGGGCACATCTCTGTCATGGCCACCTCGATGAGCTCTGTTCCGATCTACCAAACCTTGCACGATGATGGATCTCGCGTCAAAGCCTGGTTCCCTGGGGTCGACCGGAACTCGTCTCCCAGCACTGCGCTGGTGCCTATCATCTTGCTGCCGATGAGCGTAAGACCCACCCCTTGGGGGAGGAGTGGGCACTCGACGCCGATCGTCACGGTCGAGTCGGTCATCATATTGGTCACGTCGACCTTCGCGTCCCTCACGCCGCGAAGGCGATCTTGGGCTATGAGCCGACTGAACTGTATTCGCAGCGACGGATCGACTGTGAATCCTGTTTCTTGACTGTGACACAGCTGAATTCTGATCTCCTGCTGCTCGGAGCAAATCCCTGATCTGCATCAAGCCTCTGCCAGCCTCCGACTGAGAGGGCTGAATTGACTCTGCTATACGGGCTGCAGCTGCTAGATTCTGAATCGGGGTTCGATATACCTGAGTTGGTTGCGAAAAGAGTTGACGTCGACTGGAGTCGGGTACTCATTGCCGAGCGCGTTCGTCGAGTGCTCGCTGGAGGTTCTCCAGTCGAGTGCATTCAGCCAAGTTGGCCAAACGTGCCTCCTCCAAGGCGCGAGCCTCGGGAGTTTCTCCTGCGATGGGAGTATGCAGGGCATCCATGTTCCGGCAACGAAGATCTTCCCTCTGCAGGGAAGTGAGCGGCTCGGGCTGATATTCCTCGTGGGCCTGTGCGGGGTCGCCTCCACCGTCTATCCCGTCGGTGCGGGGGAAGCCAGGAGGGCTGCGAGGCCCGTTGACCATCAGAACCTCCACCGCCGGATCACTGTTGTCGCACTCGGATGCAGTCTCTATGGAGCAAGTCGACAGATCGAACAGGCCGTAGAGAGATTCGTCGGGCTCAATTGCCGCGACTTGGGTGGTGGCCGATTGGCGAGCCACTGCGTGTCTCACCCACCGCTGAAGCCTCGACCGACCAGAACGCTTGCGCTGGCGAGAGACAGGGAGGGAGGACGACATGGGAGTCGACCGATACGGAGTCGACGGTTGCCGCAGCAGGACGCCGCGGACACACGCCCGAAAATGCGTCGCACCGCGGACGGGGAGCGCGTCGATGTCGAGTGGAGCCTCCTGGAGCCAAGCGAAGTCATCGGCGATGAAAGTGAGCGCGCCGAGACGGATCTCGCGGCCCTCGACCAGAACTCCGCCAGAAACCATGATGAAGGCAATCGGAACAATTGCAACTTCTCCAAAAATCGCTAAGACACCTGCCCCACGGTGGGCGCCAACTGTCGTGGTTCTAGGACTGACAGTAGAATGGGGGGTAGGTATGGAGAGGCAAGATCCTAGCTATGGAGCAGTTGTACAGACAAGGGATTTACGAGTTCAGGCCCTTCTAGGAGGAAGTAACAGCCCTACGTCTCGGAGCCCGGAGGCGGTCGACTGGATTATGTGTGTGTAAGTTACAGGGTTGCGAACCCTTTACACTGAGGAGGGGGTGTCTTATATAGTGTCTGCCAGACCCCTCCGGCCCTCAGTTATGCAGGGTTTAAAGTACATAAAGGATTGGTGTTACTGGTAACGTCCTACATAAAGTGTCATCATGACCATAAAGACTACTTAACTACAGACCGTTTGGATACAGAGTGGCTCTTGATCTCCTGGTGGTCGAGTGAGTCTTCATGGTCGAGTGTCTTCGAGTCCGTCGAGTGGAATCCCTCTTGGTCGACTGGAAGGCATCTTCTTCTAAAGATGTCCTTGGGGAGGGTGCCTTGGACAGGTCCATGACCCTACCCTAGGTACATGACTTCATCAAATACCTCTCTCAGAGATCTTGTGCCCCAAGACAATGCCTTCATTAACCATAAAGTGACACTTTTCCCTATTCAGGACGAGACTAGTGTCTTCGCATCTCTGCAAAACTCGATCAAGGTTGCTCAAACAATCATCAAAAGAGGATCCATAGACGGAGAAATCATCCATGAATACCTCACAAATATTTTCACAAAAATCAGAAAATATAGCCATCATGCATCTTTGAAAGGTAGCAGGTGCATTACATAAACCAAAAGGCATACGTCTATAAGCAAAAGTACCAAAAGAGCAAGTAAAAGTAGTTTTCGATTGATCCTTCGCTGACACAGGTATTTGAGAGAAGCCAGAATAACCATCTAGAAAGCAAAAATGTGTGTGTTTGGATAGCCTTTCTAGCATTTGATCAATAAAAGGTAAAGGGTAATGATCTTTATTAGTAGCTTTATTTAACTTACGGAAATCAATTACCATCCTATAACCTGTAATAATTCTTTGCGGGATCAGTTCATCTTTATCGTTAGGAACAACGGTAATACCTCCCTTTTTAGGGACACAATGGACAGGGCTTACCCATTCACTATCAGCAACGGGATAAATAATACCTTCCTCAAGGAGCTTTAGAATCTCCTTCCTTACCACTTCCTTCATTTTGGGATTTAATCGTCTTTGAGGATCTCTAACTGGCTTGGCATCTTTCTCTACTGAAATTTTGTGCTGACATAATGTGGGACTAATGCCCTTAAGATCATCCAGAGTATATCCAATAGCAGCTTAGTGCTTCTTCAGAGTTTTCAATAATCTTTCTTCTTCTTTCTCTGAAAGGTTAGCACTAATAATAACAGGATATATTTCTTTTTCATCAAGATAAGCATACTTAAGATTATCAGGTAATGGTTTGAGTTCAAACACAGGATCACCCTTGGGTGGAGGGGGATCCCCAAGAATTTCAACGCGAAGGTTATGTTTCAGCATAGGTTCCTGTTTAAGGAACACTTCATCTATTTCTTCCCTTTCCTTCATAAACATATCATTTTCATGGTCTACCAAATATTGTTCTAACGGATCAGTTGGAGGAACAGCAATGGAAGCAAGACCAATAATCTCATCCTTACTAGGTGGTTCCCTATCACGAGGTTGTCTACGAAACTTAGCAAAATTAAACTCATGAGACATACCATCTATGCCAACTGTGACAGTATCTTTTTCACAATCAATCTTAGCACTAGCTGTATTCAAGAAGGGTCTACCAAAAATAATGGGACAAAAATCATCTTGTGGGGAACCAAGAACAAGAAAATCAGCAGGGTATTTAACCTTCCCACACAAGACTTCAACATCTCTAACAATCCCAATAGGTTTAATGCTATCCCTATTAGCAAGCTTAATAGTAACATCAATACCTTCTAATTCAACGGGTGCAATGTCGTGCATAATTTCTTTATAAAGATCATAAGGTATCGCACTAGCACTAGCACCCATATCACATAAGCCATGATAACAATGATCTCCTATTTTAACAGAAATAACAGGCATGCCTACAACAGGTCTACGTGACTTAGTATCAGGTCTAGCAATATTAGCAGTCTCACCCAAGAAAGAAATAACATGCCCATCTAAATCCTCATCCAAGAGATCTTTAACCATAGCAATACTAGGTTCAACATTAATTTGCTCAGGAGGTGTATAGGTCCTAGTATTACTCTTACGAACAACAGTCGAAGCTTTAGCATGATCTTTTATCCTAACAGGAAAAGGAGGTTTTTCAACATAAGCAGTAGGAACAATAGGATCACCATATGTAATAGTCTTTTCTTCGACTGTAATAGGTGCAACTACTTTCACTTCAACAGGAGGATTATAGGGAGATCAACATGAGTAGCAAAAGATTCACAAAAAGTAGCTACTATCTCAGAGTCAAGTCCATACTTAGAGATAAATCCACGGAAAGCATCGGTATCCATAAAAGATTTAACACAATCGAACTTAGGTGTCATACCTGACTCCTTACCATCGTCGGAACCCCAATCTTCAGAGTTGCGTTTAATTTTTCCAATAGGTCCCATTTGAAATCAATAGTCTTCAGCATATAAGAACCAGCACAGGAAGTATCGAGCAAGTTGCGATTATCGAGAGAAAGCCGAGCATAAAATTCTGAATAATCATTTACCGAGAGAGCTCATGATTGGGGCATGAATACACCATTGACTTAAGCCTCCCCCAAGCTTGAGCGATGCTTTCTCCTTCCTGAGGCCAGAAATTATATATGTAATTATGGTCACGATGAACAAGATGCATAGGATAAAACTTCTGGTGAAATTCCAACTTCAATCGCTTATAATTCCAAGATCTCGTATCATCACATAGCCTATACCATGTCATTGCATCTCCCTTCAAAGATAAAGGGAAGACCTTACTTTTGACAACATCATCAGGAATATCTGCAAGCTTAAATAATCCACAAACTTCATCCACAAAGATAAGGTGTAAATCAGGATGCAATGTTCCATCTCCTGCAAAAGGATTAGCTAACAGTTTTTCTATCATACCCGAAGGAATCTCAAAGTGAATATTTTCATAAAGTTCAGTAGGTTGAGGAGCATCTCTTTGCTCTTCTGGTTGGGGTGAAGATACCCCAAACAAGCCCCTCAAAGGATTAGTTTCCATAGTGACAAGTAACAGAAAATTTCAGCACACTATATAAATGTTTCCTTACCAAGTTCCACTCACCAAAAGCGCTACACTCCCCGGCAACGGCGCCAGAAAAGAGTCTTGATGGCCCACAAGTGTAGGGGATCTATTGTAGTCCTTTCGATAAGTAAGAGTGTCGAACCCAACGAGGAGCAGAAGGAAATGATAAGCGGTTTTCAGTAAGGTTTTCTTTGCAAACACTGAAATTGTAGGTAATAGATAGTTTTGTGATAAGATAAATAGTAATGAGCAAAAAGTAAATAAAGTAAATAAAGTGCAGCAAGATGGCCCAGTCCTTTATGTAGCAAAGGATAAGCCTGGACAAATTCTAATAATAAAGAAGGAGCTCCCGAGGACACATTGGGAATTATCGTCAAGCTAGTTTTCATCACGTTCATAAGATTCGCGTTCGGTACTTTGATAATTTGATATGTGGGTGGACCGGTACTTGGGTACTGCCCTAACTTGGACAAGCATCCCACTTATGATTAACCCCTATTGCAAGCATCCGCAACTACAAAAAGGAGTATTAAGGTAAACCTAACCACAACTTTAAACATATGGATCCATATCAACCCCTAACGAAGCAACGCATAAACTAGGGTTTAAGCTTCTGTCACTCTAGCAACCCATCATCTACTTATTACTTCCCCATGCCTTCCTCTAGGCTCAAATAATGGTGAAGTGTCATGTAGTCGACGTTCACATAACACCACTAGAGGAAAAGACAACACACGTCTCATCAAAATATCGAACGAATACCAAATTCACATGACTACTAATAGCAAGACTTCACCCATGTCCTCGGAAACAAACGTAACTACTCACAAAGCATATTCATGTTCATAATCAGAGGAGTAATAATATGCATAAAGGATCTGAACATATGATCTTCCACCAAGTAAACCAATTAGCATCAACTACAAGGAGTAATCAACACTACTAACAACCCACAGGTACCAATTTGTGGTTTGGATACAAGAGATGAACTAGGGTTTTGAGAGGAGATAGTGCTGGTGAAGATGTTGATGGAGATTGACCCCCTCCCGATGAGAGGATCGTTGGTGATGACGTTAGTGATGATTTCCCCCTCCCGGAGGGAAGTGTCCCCGACAGAACAGCTCCGCCAGAGCCCTAGATTGATTCCACCAAGGTTCCGTCTCGTGGCGGCGGAGTTTCGTCCCGTAAGCTTGCCCCCAAATTTTTTCAGGGTAAAAGTGATGATATAGTAGAAGATGGACGCCGGAGGCCCACCAGGGGTCCCAGGAGATAAGGGGTCGCGCCCTATAGGGGGGTGCGCCCCCTGTCTCCTGGACAGGGTGTGGGCCCCCTGGCCTATTTCTTTCGCTCATAAATTCTTATTAAATCCAAAAAGTTGTTTTGTGGAGTTTCAGGACTTTTGGAGTTGTGCAGAATAGGTTTCCAACGTTTGCTCCTTTTCCAGCCAGAATTCCAGCTGCCGGCATTCCCCCTCTTCATGGTAAACCTTGTAAAATAAGAGAGAATAGCCATAAGTATTGAGATGTAATGTATAACAACAGCCCATAATGCAATAAATATTGATATAAAAGCATGATGCAAAATGGACGTATCAAGGCCAGCGACCCCAACAAGCAATCCTGCGCCGCCGTAGCCCTTGCCGACATATGCTTGGATCTGATGGAGTCGTTGCCGCAGCTAGCCACCCCGCCTCCCCAACGCGCCAGCATGTCCCACAAGAAATTCCGTGCACCTGCCGTCGCACCATCACACTACCGCGCCCACAGCACGGCGGCATCGCCGCCAAGCCGCCCCGCGCGAGCGCCTCACTCCTCACCAGCACGCCGTGACCCGCGTCGCAGAGCACCAGGAGAGGAGGAGAAAATGCCCCCCCCCCCCCCCCCGCCACCAACGCCAGTCGGGCGTGGTTGCGAGGAGTAGGGGAGGTGGGTGAGAGGCCTCTAGCGGGCGGCAGCTAGGTTTTCCCCCTGGCCGCCCATGGGGGCAAACGAGGGGGGGAACACCCTTCACCCGACCCCAACGTTTGGCCTTAAAAATTGGGGAGAATTTCACTTCCCCGGCCTCTGCATCAACTAGGAATGCATATAGCCTTTTAAGTATGAGTACTAGGATTTTTAATCTCAGTTACACACCGAGCCTAGTCCTCAATGATAAATGTGTGAGTACCACAAAAGTCTGGTCCGCAATATTTAAATGTTAATCATTCATGTGTCCAACCTGAACTGAGATGACCAACACCTTGGATCAATCTGAACTGAGCTCAATATTATCTTGTATGAAATAATTGACACATGTCCAACTTCCAGTTAACCGGATATTATTACTTTGCCATGCCATGCCATGCATGCAAATCACTCCCTTTGTACCGAAATACTTGTAGCTGGAGGAAACTAGTACACAATCTGTCTCAAGTTTCCACCCCACCCATTGGCCGGTGCCGCAACACGACTTTCCATTTCCAACATCTTTAGGGCCAGAGGCAATGTCATGTTCACGCTTCTGACTTTCGATACGCTCATGGCCGTCGGAAGCAACAACAGCAACAACAGTATCTTCTATCTTGCATTCTAGGAGCAAGTACAATAGGGTGACGTAGGCGGACTATAAGACATGCCACATCAGATTTGTGCCTAGGTGGAGGAGAGAGGAGAGGAGAGAGAAGAAAAGCGAACTACAAACTTACACCCGGTTGTAGCACGAGCTCCAACACCCATTGTGAGAGAAAGTGATGGGTCATATATTAATAGTATAGCATACTAGTATGGCTAACTATTGTATGAATGAGCTATTAGGTTGGCTACAAGTGACCCGGCAACTTCGTATAGCTGGCTGTGGGCTATACTATTAACCATGCTCTAATACTATCAAGCCAGGATGCAGAGGAGATTGTTGAGAATACCAAGGACGCGCCATGATCAGGGGAGGAGGAGGAATGCATCGGTATGATTAACCCTGCAGATCACAACGTCAACCGGCAGGTAGATTGTTTAGTACCACTAGCTAAAAGGCCCGTGCGTTGCAACGGGAGAAAAAATATACCACACGCTCTTAATTTACAGAAAATGGTCTGTAATCTAAGAATTTGCAGCTACGGCCCAAATAAAGATGGTCTTAACTTATAAAAGTGCAGTTTAATATTCTACAAATGTTCTATTTCAACACGGCTTGCATGTAGATTTAATCCATGCAAAAAAACGGGCAAGTGATCATGTCATGTTCGGAATGGGGTGTTGTTACGGGCGAGTAAAAAAAATGACAAAAACAAATGATGTCACATTAGCACAGTATGGAGACATGTGCGCATCAATGGCAGTTTCAGTTTAAGAATCATCAATTTAGGGTAACCCTTAACACTTTTTCACATGCATATTTCTTTAATACATGAAGAGTTGTTAAAAAGGTTGTTAAAAAGATACATGATTTTTTAATCATAAAAGGAGATTTTTTTTGTTTGGAAAAGAATATTTTTGTATGGTCTCTTGTGGATGCAGGTACCTACGCCCCTATTTCATCACTATTTCTTGGCATACGTGTCATAGATATTGGTCTCTGTTTCATCATTATTTTTGTCTGGAAAAGAACATGTTTTTCATGCATAGATATAAATTAAAAGCGTGTGGTGCCTGCGCCCCTCTATCCCTTCTAACAGGCCCTAGCTACAAATTCTTAGATTATAGACTTTTTTGTAAATTAAAAGCATGTGGTATTTTTTTTCTCCCCTTGCAACGCACGGACCTTTTAGCTAGTAGATATAGATATAGATTGGGATTGTGCCCCAACATAAGAAATAGTTACCGGCCCCAGTTTATAGGCAAAAAGCAGGGCAGGGCAGGGCAGGGCATCGGAGCCACTCGGCGCGCTCTTTTTCTTTTTCTTTTTTTTTTAGGCGAGCTCTTGACATGAAGGAACAACCACATGGCTTCTCCTGTTGCTGCTCCCTGGCCATGGCCATGTAGGGCATTGGAACCGCCGAATATGGGAAAACTGCAGGAGTCTGGAGCCTGTGGGGAGGCTCTTCTGGTCTTGGGGAGCTCTCGTCTCTGTCGTGGACGAAATGATGTCTGCTTGCTTCGGCCTGATAAAAGCGTGTGAGGATCTGGAGCCTGTGGGGAGGTTTTGCTTCTCTTGGGTTTTGCCCCCACCACCATGACGATTTGACAAGCCAGGGGGGGAAGCCGGCCCTCAAAGCTCATCATGGCTGGCTTGCATGCATGGCAGACAGGGTTGCTCTGTCTGAGTTCTAGGTTTGAGCCGGCGTGCTTGTTCCGGCAAGTCATGCTCTGTTCGTAAAAATAAGTTATTTTAGAGGTTCTAATATAGACTACATACGAAGTAAAATGGGTGGATCCACACTCTAAAGTAGGTCTATATATATTCGTATGTAGTTCGTATTGAAATCTCTAGGAAAACTTATATTTAGCAACGGAGAGAGTAGAAAAGAAAAGGTACAATCAGCGACTCCAGTCCAGTCCAGTCCATCTTCTACCCAAGCCTGGATTATCCAAGAAAAATGCAATGACGAAACCAAACCGTAGCATCTCCACATGCAGCTTTCCTACCTTACAGTTACATGGGTGCGGTTCATTCAGTTTTAGGCGATCATGACAATCAGAAGATGTAGCACATACATCTGCAAATAATCTAGCAACCCAGACACATTCTTCAGGGGTTTTTTTTTTTGGAACAAGGACACATTCTTCAGGGTATCAGAAGATAAGACATAAGAGGCTAACAGGGCTGACTTCAGTGCGGCCTCACTTTCCTGTGTACAAAGGTCTTCTTTTCTCTGCAAATGCAGCTAGACCTTCAAGGCGATCCTGAGTGTGCAGAACTTGCTCGTAGCACTCTTCTTCGACAGCCAACGCAGAGGACAGGTCTACCTCCATCCCTTCGTTGATGGCCTTCTTGGCCATCCTTATCGCTAACGGACCCTGAAAGAAAGAACTATTATCAGAACATCTAGAATACCGCTGTACTCGTAGAATTAAATTCAAGCAAGTTTGTTATTGCAGACAGAACTGGAAACTGCATTTTCAAGGAACGCAGATGGTCACAAATTTGCAAAAAAAAGAACTGCTTCACAATCATATCAAATGAAGCACACAATATGCTCAGAAAAAGTCTGACTTTCTGATTTATCTCCCGGGCAAGTTCAAGAGCCTTTTGATAAGCCTCACCACCAGGAACACAGTAGTTCACTACTCCTGCATGCAAACATACAAGTCATGCCGATTCTTCTAAAAAGTGTTAAAAGCCTCCTTAAGTAACAAGAAGTCATAACAATAGAAAGAAAGCATAACAAGTTTGGCCTTACCCATATTTACAGCTTCTGTCGCATCAAATCTACGACCAGTGAATATCAATTCCTTTGCTCTGGATCTTCCAACAATCCTAGGAAGACGCTGTGTTCCTCCAGCTCTATATATTGTAAGAGGTGGATGTTAACAGCTGAAGCACATGATATCACTCTGGGCATTCTAGCAATTTTCAAACAATTTCAACTATGATATCCTACTTTTACGCAAAAAAAAAAACAACTACGATATGCTACTTCAAGTACAATAAGCCACATAACAGCCTGCATCTTTTAGCTATAAGGTTAAAATCACAAATGATATTTCTCACCTTATTTTTATGTATGGACTGAGGCACAAGACTACCAGAGTGAGCGAATCGCATAATAAATGAAAAGGTTTGGGCAGTGCTTCATTGTTATTCAAGATAACGTCAACAATACATTCAGGATTTACTTACAAAAGTACAGTGCCATCCTGGAAACATACCCAGGAATAATAGCAAGGCCGGTCTCTGGCAAACTAAATGTCGCATTCGCCCCTGCAACATATTCAATTGTTTGAAAGGAAGGGGAGAAACTGGATTTCATAAAAAGAAAAAATTTCAGGGGACTATAAGACGTATGAAATTTTATCACTACAGGATAAAACTAATACCACATATACGAAGATCACATGAAAGAGCCAACTCTAGCCCACCGCCAAAAGCAGCTCCTTCAACAACAGCTATTGTAGGAATGGGGAGTGCCTGTTCACACAAGCAAAACTTTGCAAGTATTATTAACATACTAGATAAAATGACATGCACAATGAGGCTTTAACAAACCATTATATAGTACTGTATAATAAGGAAGATCAGCATGCATATAACTTGAACTGTGATATGCATGGCTTTCTCTCATCACCAAATGGCATAATGGTTAACTAAATACTGGATGCAACATAACATATGATATATTAAACCGTTGCATCAAGATACAAACCTCAAAGGATGAGAATGTAGCTCTCAAGGAATTAACAAATTCCCGAACTTCACAAGGGCCCATTAACCTCCTTTCCTGTCAACATACCATATATCATGAATGATGACCAGGACAACACAAAGAGAAGGATAGATCAAGAAACTTGGCATTCACCATTTTGTATGCAACGAATCTGATAATGTTAAGTTACTGCTTTGCTAAATCTAAGCCTCACGGAATTTTCATATGTCTAAGTAAATGCCCTAAGCAGTCCGATGTCTCTGCATTGAGATTCACAGGCAGGGGTGGAGATTATCAATATTAGATCAGACAGCTAGCACCAACGACTTAGGCATACGAAAATCTAAGTTGACTCGGATGTAGATGAATCCTTTTTTGTTATATAACTGACATGAAATCATTTATGCCACAAAAATTAGCATCCAGCTTCAAAGTTCAAACGAGCTGCTTCACAAAGCAAATAGCACCAAAACAACAATTTTATTAGTTGGTATCATAGTGATAAGCAGTGTTCCAGTGATCCACCTGATTAAACACATTTGCATTTTTCTTTATAACTAGAGCTCGATCTTAACCTTATAATTTATCAATTTATTACTTACACAAGGTGCAAACCTGATGAATGTTTTGGCATTATCTCAATTGACATTCTTTGAGAAACTAGCTCATCCATATATTGTCTGAACCCAACCAGGACATGTCTTATTTCTTGAATCAGTTAGCTCTTGATTAACCTCGGAGGATGAGCCGATAATTCTATAGCATTATTCACCATTGTAGCAAACTACCAATGTGGCAATCTCACACCTATTTGCTAACCAATCTTGCCAGCTACCCTATCATTTAAATTTTGAACAGGCACTTAAACATTTTTTATTTCACTACAGACCAACCTGAAATGAAATTAAGTAGTGGACCACTACATCTTCAACTCTCTCGATTTCCTCAACAGGAATCAAAATTTATCAAACTTGCAGCATACAGGAGTGGTGGAGGTGGCACCTTGAGGTCAGCGCCCGCGCAGAAGACCTTGGGCACGGAGCTCGCTACCAGTACAACGTTGGCCGTCGAGTCGGCCTTCACCTTGTCCATGGCGCTCCGCAGCCCATTGAGCATCTCCTTCCCGATGGCGTTCCTGGCCTCCGGCCGCTCCAGCCTCAGCTCCATAATCCCTGAAGCCAACCACAGCTTGAGAACACAAATTCCAGAATCCCCAAGGAGATGCGGTGGTCAGCGACGGACCGGAGTCGGGCGCCGAGAGCTTGTGGAGGCGGACGGGCTCCGGCTGGGAGAGGATCTGAAGGGCACGGGCGAAGAGGACGCTGTGGGGAGACGAGGAGGCGCCGCTCGGCGGCGCGTGGCGGGCGGCGAGGTGGCCGGAGACGGCGAGGAGGCCCCGGAGGCTGCGCATAGTGGAGAGTCGGGCGAGAGTGGGAGACTGGTGCTGGGCGGAGGAAAGAGCAGAGGCAGAGTCAGCAACCGACGCGCTTGGATAGACATTACTCTCGTGGCAGTCAGTGGCACGCGCGTGAGGAGGCAGCCAGATGCCCCCGACTCTTCCCACGTCGCTGTCGCGTGAGACATAGAGCGACGTGACCAGCCGGAAACCACGCCGCCGCGCCGTCGGCCGGTCACCCGGAGAGCGCCCATACGCCGCCGATAAAGAGCAATTTGAGAAAATGCAATTCGGCAAAAGGCACGCAGATGCTGGGACAAGAGAAGAAAGAGAGGCCCGTCGCGTGCGTCGGCCCGCCTACATTGGCCCGGTGGCCCGGACTAGCTAAGATGAAGAACGGAACAACCAACAAGGCCCACGGTAATTTTACCATTCACCCGGTGTGGCCGGGAGTCCACACGAGGGGGGCAGCAGCCGGCACGAGGCGATCATGGCATCAACACTATTCTCTTGGTGTATCTGAAAACAACAATAACAACAACAGCAGCAAAAACTGTTCTCCTTTCTGTGCTACAATTTTTTATTTTTAAATTGCGTCAGCCTGATTTTAAACTCAAGACCTCTTAGCTCCAATACCATGTAGAACTGCACGCACTAGTCATTTCACCCAGAAGCTCAAGCTTTTGGGAAAAGATGGGTCGTGCATTTATTCGTCAACATCCTGTGTACACAACGACGCTACTCTCCGGTGTACACGGGCTCCCTCTTCTCAGCGAATGCAGCCAGGCCCTCGAGGCGATCCTGCGTGTGCAACAGCTGCTCGTAACATTCCCCTTCGACAGCCAACGCGGAGCGCATGTCTGCTACCTCCATCCCTTGGTCGATGGCCTTCTTGGCCATTCTTATCCCCAAAGGGCCCTGCCACAAAGAACCGACTTCAGAACACCTACAGAGATGGATCTTGTACTACACAGCTATGCGTGGAATGGCATAAACACAACTCTCAACTCATGATATATGCTCATACTGAATTTTGGGCTTCATATACTGAAACCGATAGCATGCTCTCGCTGATAATACTTTCTATGAATGTTCAAAACTGGAAATGGTCCTTACTTTCTTCGTTATCTCACGGGCGAGTTCAAGAGCTTTGCCGTAGGCCTCCCCTGCTGGAACGCAGTAGTTTGCCAGTCCTGGGGCACAGAGATGCATTTTAAGTGTTCTTTGAAGAACTGATGATGGTGGGAGGAAAACACGATGAGGCTAGTGTTACCCATCAAGACAGCTTCGGTTGCGTCGCATCTGCGGCCTGTGAATATCAGTTCCTTCGCTCTGGACCTTCCGATGATCCTTGGAAGACGCTGCGTGCCCCCGGCTCTGCATATTACAGCAAGCAAAGGGAGGTTATCCACTGACTCAAGAACATTATTTAAGCTAGTTTTGGAGGAAGGTTCCTATTAGTTTTGGTAAAAGAAAGCAGATATACTTACGGCAGTTAAATGCATGCAACCATTTTCATCAGAATTACAGGTGCCGGCTTTGATTCCACTAGAAAATTAATTTGGTACGCGTGCCTTGTCATTAAGATAGCAACTGATATTATTAAGGATTGTCCTGTTATTTAAATTATTCCAATATGCAGGTAAGTATGAAAAATAAAATTCAAGACCCCTTATAAGAGGCGGATTCCTAATTCCAAAGCAGGTAGGAGGCAGGACTCCTCTTTCTGAATCCTAACAAGATTCGATTAGAGTCGCGTTCCTCAGCAAAGCACGAACGATTCAAAGGAGAAAAGCATATCACTTTCAGGGCATCTTTGTAACTTTTCAACCGATTAATTGCCGAAAGCAGAGCATTGTGTGTCTGTGTTGGCCACTTGGCCACATACCCAGGAATAATAGCAAGTCCTGTCTCTGGCAGTCCAAGGGTTGCATTTTCTCCTGCGAATCAGTAGGAAGACATGCATTCAAACATTCAAAGAACTGCAGCAAGATTATGTTCCATAAGGTGAAAATGTTTAGCATATACTGAATATTAAAGGCAGCACCACATATACGCAGATCACATGACAGAGCAAGTTCTAGCCCACCACCCAAAGCAGCTCCTTCAATGACGGCAATTGTTGGAATGGAGAGTGCCTGTTCAAACAAGCTGCATGATGTAAGAACAACTTAACATATAGAACAACCAATGGCATATGATAAGAGAGATGAGTCATGCCCATACTTCGAATATAATGTACTCCCTCCAATCCATATTTATGTCGCTGGTTTAGTACAAAGTTGGTAGTTAAATGTGTAAATGTAATCATTACTTATGTTGTTGATATACAATTATATGTGGAGGCAAAAGAGCATGCTTAAGGTATGGATCCAGGTACAAACCTCAAAGTACGAGAACGTAGACCTTAAGGAATTAGCATATTCTTTAACCTGTGAAGAGCTCATGTGCCTCCTTTCCTGAGTAAAGAAATGCTCTAAGATATTATCCATGTGAAACATATGCAACAAATCTATATTGCAGAAGTACAAATTACATAATACGAGTGTTCACATGGTCCCAATATTTGTCATAGTACGGTAAAGGACAAAGTTGATGTTTAAAATTCTTTAACTGATGAGAAGAAAAAAAAACTTATGTGACACTGGCAACTCATAGCATGCTAGTTATGATAGGTCAAATAAATTGGTTGAGAAATCAATATCAACTGTCCTGCGCAACGATGATATCTCATCAACTGCTACTCAACTGATTAGGGCCATGCTGAAAATGCCTCTAATCATGCATCTGATAATTCATACCTGCTCCTCTTTAAGCCACACCGTCGACTAGCCATTGACCCCACTACCTTTATGTCCTTCCTAGCCAAATAGCAAGATTATCTTTCTTGTCTCGTACTCCCTCCGTCCGAAAATACTTGTCGCAAAGATGCATAAAAATGGATGTATCTAGAACTAAAATATGTCTAGAAACATCCATTCCTCCGACAAGTATTTCCAGACGGAGGGAGTACTTGGAAATTCTTCTAGATACCACTCGTTTCATATTCTCTCCCAGCCACGAGTCTGCTTTTGACAACCCACCTAATTTATTACTAGAGCATCTTCCATTTCTTCGTGACACAGATTTTTAATATTTATATTCAGCTTCAGCTATGCACATCACCAGTCCATTTCTCCGAAAACTTTACGCAAGAGCCGCTAGTGAATTTTATCATCCGGTGTTCTCTCATGTATCGTACTCAGACATGAACACTCGCACAATCCCCTGTGGCGTCAGTCTAAAATAACCACTGCATCACCAGGCTGAGCAAGAACAGACCTTGAGATCGGCGCCTGCGCAGAAGACTCCCGGTACGGAGCTCGCAACAAGGACAACCTTGGCCGTCGCGTCGGCCTCAATCTTGTGGATCGCGCCCCGCAGCCTTGTCATCAACTCCCAACTGATGGCGTTCTTCACCTCTGGCCGCTCCAGCGTCAGCTCCAGGATCCCTGCTCCCAAACAGGATTAGGGCCACCAGAAGTGGAGACTTTAGGTCAATTTGTCTCGGAGGGGGTGAGGGTCTTAAAGAAGACGGTGAGGTAGGGGGGAGGGGGGGTCAGATTCAGCGATCACGGACCGGTGTCGGGGGCCGAGAGTTTCTTGAGGCGCACAGGCTCCCGCTGGGCTAGGGTTTGGAGCGTGCGCACGGGGAGGGAGTGGTGACCAGGAGCGGCTGGAGCTTGGCGGGCGGCGAGGTGTCCGGAGACGGCGGCGAGGAAGCTCCGCGCGCTGCGCATTCTGGATGCGCGAGGTGGATAGTGACGGGAGCAGTTAAATGCGGTGCTGTTTGTGCTGTCAGCCCATTTGAGCTCGAGAACAGAGCAGCAATTTTTTTTTTTTTTGCGAAAAAAAACAGAGCAGCTCGGTGTGATTATTCAGGAGTATTTCTTACATATTTTACGAAATCTCGAAACTACTGCTACCCCCGTCCTACTTTACTAGTCCCTTTTATCTTGGTCATATTTTGACCATGATTTCAACTAATAAAATATAAATTGTACACAACAAAAATAATATCATTAGACGCTACATCCAAATACAAGCCCAACAATATAATTTTTGATGACATGCATACGTTTTGCTAGTCAAATAAGTGATCAAATTTTGACCACTACGAGAAGGACTAATAAATCAAGACGAAAATAATACCCCCTCCGTCTCATAATATAAGAGCGCTCTTACATTATAGGATGAAGGGGATAGTATATTCTCTTTTTAGAAATTTCATTTTATCACCCGTCGTTGCGGTGCGGAAGGAAGACCAACTACGTGTGTTAGAGCAGCCTTGTCCCTAGACACCATATCTATCTCCTTTTCTATAATCCCTGATTTTCTCGGGCTCTTGTGAAAATGATCCAGATCCTCCTCACTGATGGCACCCGCGGTGGCATCCTTCTCGCGTGGCGGGCTGATCTGGTTGCGTTATCAAACCGCTACGTTGGCACATCACGTCGCCACTGTCACGACCCTCGCGGGTTGCGACCCGTGGTGGATCACTGGCGTTTACGGCCCTCAAGACGACGCTAGCAAGCTCGAGTTCCTCGCCGAGCTGCATGTGAAGGAAATATGCCCTAGTGGCAATAACAAAGTTGTTATTTATATAGTTTCTTATATCATGATAAATATTAATTATTCAGCTAGAATTGTATTAACCGAAAACTTAGTACATGTGTGAATACATAGACAAAATATAGTGTCCCTAGTATGCCTCTACTTGACTAGCTCGTTAATCAAAGATGATTATGTTTCCTAACCATAGACATGTGTTGTCATTTGATGAACGGGATCACATCATTAGAGAATGATGTAATGGACAAGACCCATCCGTTAGCTTAGCATTATGACCGTTACAGTTTTATTGTTATTGCTTTCTTTGCTCCTCTGACTATGAGATTATGCAACTCCCGAATGTCGGAGGAACACCTTGTGTGCTATCAAACGTCACAACATAACTGTGTGATTATAAAGATGCTCTACATGTGTCTCTGAAGATTTTTGTTGGGTTGGCATAGATCGAGATTAGGATTTGTCACTCCGTGTATCAGAAAGGTATCTCTGGGTCATCTCGGTAATGCTCATCACTATAAGCCTTGCAAGCAATGTGACTAATGAGTTAGTTCCGAGATGAAGCATTACGGAACGAGTAAAGAGACTTGCCGTTAACGAGATTGAACTAGGTATGAAGATACTGATGATCGAATATCGGACAAGTAACATACCGATGACAAAAGGAACAACGTATGTTGTTGTGCGGTTTGACCACTAAAGATCTTTGTAGAATCTGTAGGAGCCAATGAGCATCCAGGTTCCGCTATTGGTTATTGATCGGAGATGTGTCTCGATCATGTCTACATAGTTCTCGAACCCATAGGGTCCGCACGCTTAACGTTCGATGACGATTTGTATTACGAGTTATATGTTTTGGTGACCGAAGTTTGTTCGGAGTCCCGGATGATATCACGGACATGACGAGGAGTCTCGAAATGGTCGAGAGGTAAATATTGATATATTGAAAGGTGGTATTCGGAGACCAGAAGGGTTCTGGAGTGTATCGGGTACAAACCGGAGTACCGGAAGGGTTACCGGAACCCCCCGGTGGAAGATGTGGGCCATATGGGCCATGGGAGGGAGGCTAACCAGCCCACAAGGGGCTGGTGCGCCCCCAAGGGAGGAGGCCGAATTGGACTACGGAAAGGGGGCGCCACCCCCTTTCCTTCTCCTACTCCATCTCCTTCCCCTTTTCCACATCCGTAAGAAGGGAAAACAGGGGGGCGAATCCTACTAGGAGTGGAGTCCTAGTAGGACTCCCCCCTCCCTTGGCGCGCCTCTGGTGGTCGGCCTCCTCCTCCCTCCTCTATATACAGGGGCAGGGGGGCACCCCAAAGACACAACATTGTTTTAGTCGTGTGCGGTGCCCCCTCCACCGTTTACTCCTCTGATAGTACCATCGTAGTGCTTAGGCGAAGCCCTACGTGGATCACATAGTCAACATCGTCACCACGCCGTCATGCTGACGAAACTCTCCCTCGACCCTCTGCTGGATCAAGATTTTGAGGGACGTCATTGAGCCGAACGTGTGCTAAACTCGGAGGTGCCGTGCGTTCGGTACTTTGGATCGGTTGTATCGTGAAGACGTTCAACTACATCAACCACGTTAACTAACGCTTCCGCTTTCGGTCTACGAGGGTACGTAGACACACTCTCCCCCTCTCGTTGTTATGCATCTCCTAGATAGATCTTGCGTGATCGTAGGAAAGTTTTTGAAATTGCATGCTAGGTTCCCTAACAGTGCTATCCGAGCCAGGTCTACGCGTAGATGATATGCACGAGTAGAACACAAAGAGTTGTGGGCGATAATAGTCATACTGCTTACCACCGACATCTTACCTTGATTCGGCGGTATTGTTGGATGAAGCGGCCCAAACAGACATTACATGACCGCATTCATGAGACTGGTTCTACTGACGTGCTTTGCACACATGTGGCTGGCGGGTGTTTGTCTCTCCAACTTTAGTTGAATCGAGTTTGACTATGGCCGGTCCTTGTTGAAGGTTAAAACAGCACAGTTGATGAAAAATCGCTGTGGTTTTGATACGTAGGTAAGAACGGTTCTTGCTAGAAGCCCGTAGCAGCCACGTAAAACTTACAACAACAAAGTAGAGGACGTCTAACTTGTTTTTGCAGGACTTGTTTGTTGGGAAACGTAGTACTTTCAAAAAAATTCCTACGCACACGCAAGATCATGGTGATGCATAGCAACGAGAGGGGAGAGTGCTGTCCACGTACCCTCGTAGACCGAAAGCAGAAGCGTTATGACAACGCAGTTGATGTAGTCGTACGTCTTCACGATCCGACCAATCCAAGCACCGAACGTACGGCACCTCCGAGTTCAGCACACGTTCAGCTCGATGACGATCTCCGGACTCCGATCCAGCAGGGTGTCGGGGATGAGTTCCGTCAGCACGATGGCGTGGTGACGATGATGATGTTCTACCGACGCAGGGCTTCGCCTAAGCACCGCAATGATATGACCGAGGTGGAATATGGTGGAGGGGGGCACCGCACACGGCTAAGGGACGATCATGATGATCAACTTATGTTGTTGTGCCTAGAGGTGCCCCCCTGCCCCCATATATAAAGGAGCAAGGGGGAGGGGGCGGCCGGCCTAGGAGGAGGCGCGCCATGGGCAGTCCTACTCCCACCGGGAGTAGGACTCCCTCCTTCCTTGTTGGAGTAGGAGAGAAGGAAAGAGGAGGAGAGGGAGAAGGAAAAGGGGGCTGCACCCCTTGTCCAATTCGGACCAGAGGGGGGGCGCAGGCCTCCTTCCTTTTGGCCTCTCTCCTCTATTCCCGTATGGCCCAATAAGGCACATATACTCCCCGGCGAATTCCCGTAACTCTCCGGTACTCCGAAAAATACCCGAATCACTCGGAACCTTTCCGAAGTCCAAATATAGTCGTCCAATATATCGATCTTTACGTCTCGACCATTTCAAGACTCCTCGTCATGTCCCCGATCTCATCCGGGACTCCGAACTCCTTCGGTACATCAAAACTCATAAACTCATAATATAACTGTCATCGAAACCTTAAGCGTGCGGACCCTACGGGTTCGAGAACTATATAGACATGACCGAGACACGTTTTCGGTCAATAACCAATAGCCGAACCTGGATGCTCATATTGGCTCCTACATATTCTACGAAGATCTTTATCGGTCAAACCGCATAACAACATACGTTGTTCCCTTTGTCATCAGTATGTTACTTGCCTGAGATTCGATCGTCAGTATCCAATACCTGGTTCAATCTCATTGCCGGCAAGTCTCTTTACTCGTTACGTAATGCATCATTCCGTAACCAACTCATTAGCTACATTGCTTGCAAGGCTTATAGTGATGTGCATTACCGAGAGGGCCCAGAGATACCTCTCCGACAATCGGAGTGACAAATACTAATCTCGAAATACGCCAACTCAACATGTACCTTCGGAGACACCCGTAGAGCTCCTTTATAATCACCCAGTTACGTTGTGACGTTTGGTAGCACACAAAGTGTTCCTCTGATAAACGGGAGTTGCATAATCTCATAGTCATAGGAACATGTATAAGTCATGAAGAAAGCAATAGCAACATACTAAACGATCAAGTGCTAAGCTAACGGAATGGGTCAAGTCAATCACATCATTCTCCTAATGATGTGATCCCGTTAATCAAATGACAACTCATGTCTATGGTTAGGAAACTTAACCATCTTTGATTAACGAGCTAGTCAAGTAGAGGCATACTAGTGACACTATGTTTGTCTATGTATTCACACATGTATTATGTTTCCGGTTAATACAATTCTAGCATGAATAATAAACATTTATCATGAAATAAGAAAATAAATAATAACTTTATTATTGCCTCTAGGGCATATTTCCTTCAGTCTCCCACTTGCACTAGAGTCAATAATCTAGTTCACATCGCCATGTGATTTAACACCAATATTCACATCTGTATGTGATTAATACCCATAGTTCACATCGTCATGTGATCAACACCCAAAGGGTTTACTAGAGTCAATAATCTAGTTCACATCGCTATGTGATTAACACCCAAAGAGTACTAAGGTATGATCATGTTTTGCTCGTGAGAGAAGTTTAGTCTCCGGATCTGTCACATTCAGAGCCGTATGTTTTTTGCAAATATTCTATGTCTACAATGCTCTGCATGGAGCTACTCTAGCTAATTGCTCCCACTTTTAATATGTATCCAGATTAAGACTTAGAGTCATCTGGATCAGTGTCAAAACTTGTATCGATGTAACAATTTACGACGAACCTTTTGTCACCTCCATAATTGAGAACCATATCCTTATTCCACTAAGGATAATTTTGACCAATGTCCAGTGATCTACTTCTAGATCACTATTGTACTCCCTTGCCAAACCAGGGCAGAGTATACAATAGGTCTGGTCCATAGCATGGCATACTTTCATAGAACCTATGACTGATGCATAGGGAATGACTTTCATTCTCTTTCTATTTTCTGCTGTGGTCGGGATTTGAGTCTTACTCAATTTCATACCTTTGCAACACAGGCAAGAACTCTTTCTTTGACTGTTCCATTTTGAACTACTTCAAAATCTTGTCAAGGTATGTACTCATTGAAAATCTTATCAAGCGTCTAGATCTATCTAAATAGATCTTGATGCTCAATATGTAAGTAGCTTTACAAAGGTCTTTCTTTGAAAAAACACCTTTCAAACACTCCTTTATGCTTTGCAAAATAATTCTACATTATTTCCGATCAACAATATGTCATTCACATATACTTATCAGAAATGTTGTAGTGCTCCCACTCACTTTCTTGTAAATACAGGCTTCACCGCAAGTCTGTACAAAACTATATGCTTTGATCAACTTATCAAAGCGTATATTCCAACTCCGAGACACTTGCACCAGTCCATAGATGGATTGCTGGAGCTTGCACATTTTGTTAGCACCTTTAGGATTGACAAAACCTTCTGGTTGCATCATATACAACTCTTCTTTAAGAAAACCATTAAGGAATGCAGTTTTGACATCCATTTGCCAGATTTCATAAAATGTGGCAATTGCTAACATGATTCGGACAGACTTAAGCATCGCTATAGTTGAGAAAATCTCATTGTAGTCAACACCTTGAACTTGTCAAAAACCTTTTTGTGACAAGTCGAGCTTTGTAGATAGTAACACTACTATCAATGTCCGTTTTCCTCTTGAAGATCCATTTATTTTCTATGGTTTGCCGATCATCGGGCAAGTCCACCAAAGTCCACACTTTGTTCTCATACATGGATCCCATTTCAGATTTCATGGCCTCTAGCCATTTTGCGGAATCTGGGCTCATCATCGCTTCCTCATAGTTCGTAGGTTTATCATGATCTAGTAACATGACTTTCAGAACAGGATTACTGTACCACTCTGGTGCGGACCGTACTCCGGAATACCTACAAGGTTCTGTAGTAACTTGATATGAAGTTTCATGATCATCATCATTAGCTTCCTCACTAATTGGTGTAGGAATCACTGGAACTGATTTCAGTGATGAACTATTTTCCAATTCGGGAGAAGGTACAGTTACCTCATCAAGTTCTACTTTCCTCCCACTCACTTCTTTCGAGAGAAACTCCTTCTCTAGAAAGGATCCATTTTTAGCAACGAATATCTTGCCTTCGGATCTGTGATAGAAGGTGTACCCAACAGTTTCCTTTGGGTATTCTATGAGGACGCACTTCTCCGTTTGGGTTTGAGCTTATCAGGATGAAACTTTTTCACATAAGCATCGCAGCCACAAACTTTAAGAAATGACAACTTGGGTTTCTTGCTAAACCACAGTTCATATGGTGTCGTCTCAACGGATTTAGATGGTGCCCTTTTAACGTGAATGTAGCTGTCTCTAATGCATAACCCCAAAACAATACTGGTAAATCAGTAAGAGACATCATAGATCGCAACATATCCAATAAAGTGCGGTTACGACGTTCGTGCACACCATAGCGTTGTAGTGTTCCAGGTGGCGTGAGCTGTGAAACTATTCCACATTGTTTTAATTGAAGACCAAACTCGTAACTCAAATATTTGTCTCCACGATCAGATCGTAGAAACTTTATTTTTCTTGTTACGATGATTTTCCACTTCACTCTGAAATTCTTTGAACTTTTCAAATGTTTCAGACTTATGTTTTATCAAGTAGATATACCCATATCTGCTCAAATCATCTGTGAAGGTCAGAAAATAACGATACATGCCACGAGCCTTAACACTCATAGGATCGCATACATCGGTATGTATTATTTCCAATAAGTCAGTAGCTCGTTCCATTGTTCCGGAGAATGGAGTTTTAGTCATCTTGCCCAAAAGGCACGGTTCGCAAGCATCAAATGATTCATAACCAAGTGATTCCGAAAATCCATCTTTATGGAGTTTCTTCATGTGCTTTACACCGATATGACCCAAACGGCAGTGCCACAAATAAGTTGCACTATCATTATTAACTTTGCATCTTTTGGCATCAATACTAAGAATATGTGTATCACTACGATTGAGATCCAACAAACTATTTTCATTGGGTGTATGACCATTTGAAGGTTTTATTCATGTAAACAGAACAACAATTATCCTCTGACTTTAAATGAATAACCACATTGCAATAAACATGATCAAATCATATTCATGCTCAACTTCAAACGCCAAATAACATTTATTTAGGTTTAACACTAATCCCGAAAGTATAGGGAGTGTGCGATGATGATCATATCAATCTTGGAACTACTTCCAACACTCATCGTCACTTCCCCTTCAACTAGTCTCTATTTATTCTGTAACTCCTGTTTCGAGTTACTAATCTTAGCAATCGAACAAGTATCAAATACTCAGGGGCTACTATAAACACTAGTAAGGCACATATCAATAACCTGTATATCAAATATACCCTTGTTCACTTTGCCATCCTTCTTATCCACCAAATATTCAGGGCATTTCCGCTTCCAGTGACCATTTCCTTTGCAGTGTAAGCACTCAGTTTCAGGCTTTGGTACAGCTTTGGGCTTCTTCACGGGAGTGACAACTTGTTTGCCATTCTACTTGAAGTTTCCCTTTCTTTCCCTTTGCCCTTTTCTTGAAACTAGTGGTCTTGTCAATCATCAACACTTGATGCTCTTTCTTGATTTCTAACTTCGTCGATTTCAACATCATGAAGAGCTCGGGAATCGTTTTCGTCATCCCTTGCATACTACAGTTCATCACGAAGTTCTAGTAACTTAGTGATGGTGACTAGAGAATTCTGTCAATCACTATCTTATCTGGAAGATTAACTCCCACTTGATTCAAGCGATTGAAGTACCTAGACAATCTGAGCACATGCTCGCTAGTTGAGCGATTCTCCTCCATCTTTTAGCTGTAGAACTTGTTGGAGACTTCATTTCTCTCAACTCGGGTATTTGCTGGAAATATTAACTTCAACTCCTGGAACATCTCATATGGTCCATGACGTTCAAAACGTCTTTGAAGTCCCGATTCTAAGCCGTTAAGCATGGTGCACTAAACTATCAAGTAGTCATCATGTTGAGCTAGCCAAACGTTCATAATGTCTGCTTTTGCTCCTGCAATAGGTCTGTCACCTAGCGGTGCATCAAGGACATAATTCTTCTGTGCAGCAATGAGCATAAACCTCAGATCACGGATCCAATCCGCATCATTGCTACTAACATCTTTCAACATAATTTTCTCTAGGAACATATCAAAATAAACTTATGAAAGAAACAACGCGAGCTATTGATCTACAACATAATTTGTAAAATACTACCAGGACTAAGTTCATGATAAATTTAAGTTCAATTAATCTTATGAACTCCCACTTAGACAGACATCTCTCTAGTCATCTAAGTGATCACGTGATCCAAATCAACTAAACCATGTCCGATCATCACGTGAGATGGAGTAGTTTTCAATGGTGAACATCACTATGTTGATCATATCTACTATATGATTCACGCTCGACCTTTCGGTCTCCATGTTCCGAGGCCATATCTGTATATGCTAGGCTCGTCAAGTTTAACCTGAGTATTCCGCGTGTGCAACTGTTTTGCACCCGTTGTATTTGAATGTAGAGCCTATCACACCCGATCATCACGTGGTGTCTCAGCACGAAGAACTTTCACAACGGTGCATACTCAGGGAGAACACTTCTTGATAATTAGTGAGAAATCATCTTAAAATGCTACCGTCAATCAAAACAGAATAGGATGTATAACAGATAAACATCATATGCAATCAAAATATGTGACATGATATGGCCATGATCATCTTGCGCCTTTGATCTCCATCTCCAAAGTACTGTCATGATCTCTATCGTCACCGACACGACACCATGATCTTCATCATCTTGATCTATATCAATGTGTCGTCACATGATCGTCTCGCCAACTATTGCTCTTGCAACTATTGCTATCGCATAGCGATAAAGTAAAGCAATTATTTGGCACTTGCATCTTATGCAACAAAGAGACAACCATAGGGCTTCTGCCAGTTGCCGATAACTTCAACAAAACATGATCATCTCATACAACAACTTATATCTCATCACATCTTGACCATATCACATCACAACATGCCCTGCAAAAACAAGTTAGACGTCCTCCACTTTGTTGTTGCAAGTTTTACGTGGCTGCTACGGGCTAAGCAAGAACCGTTCTTACCTACGCAACAAAACCACAACGATAGTTCGTCAAGTTGGTGTTGTTTTAACCTTTGCAAGGACCGGGCGTAGCCACACTAGGTTCAACTAAAGTTGGAGAAACTGACACCCGCTAGTCACCTGTGTGCAAAGCACAGCGGTAAAACCAGTCTCGCGTAAGCATACGCGTAATGTCGGTCCAGGCCGCTTCATCTCACAATACCTCTGAACTAAAGTATGACATGCTGGTAAGCAGTATGACTTGTAATGCCCACAACTAACTTGTGTTCTACTCATGCATATGACATCTACGCATAAAACCTGGCTTTGATACCACTGTTGGGAAACGTAGTAATTTCAAAAAAATTCCTACGCACACGCAAGATCATGGTGATGCATAGCAACGAGAGGGAAGAGTGTTGTCCATGTACCCTTGTAGACCGAAAGCAGAAGCGGTATGACAACGCGGTTGATGTAGTCGTACGTCTTCACGATCCGACTGATCCAAGCACCGAACGTACGACACCTCCGAGTTCAGCACACGTTCAGCTCGATGACGATCCCCGGACTCCAATCCAGCAGGGTGTCGGGGATGAGTTTCGTCAGCACGACGGCGTGGTGATGATGATGATGTTCTACCGACGCAGGGCTTCGCCTAAGCACCGCAATGATATGACCGAGGTGGAATATGGTGGAGGGGGCACCGCACACGGCTAAGGGACGATCACGATGATCAACTTAGGTTGTTGGGCCTAGAGGTGCCCCCTGCCCCCGTATATAAAGGAGCAAGGGGGAGGGGGCGGCCGGCCTAGGAGGAGGCGCGCCATGGGGAGTCCTACTCCCACTGGGAGTAGGACTCCCTCCTTCCTTGTTGGAGTAGGAGAAAAGGAAAGAGGAGGAGAGGGAGAAGGAAAAGGGGGCTGCACCCCTTGTCCAATTCGGACCAGAGGGGGGGCACAGGCCTCCTTCCTTTTGGCCTCTCTCCTCTATTCCCGTATGGCCCAATAAGGCCCATATACTTCCCGGCGAATTCCCGTAACTCTCCGGTACTCCGAAAAATACCCGAATCACTCGGAACCTTTCCGAAGTCCAAATATAGGCATCCAATATATCGATCTTTATGTCTCGACCATTTCGAGACTCCTCGTCATGTCCCCTATCTCATCCGGGACTCCGAACTCCTTCGGTACATCAAAACTCATAAACTCATAATATAACTGTCATCGAAACCTTAAGCGTGCGGACCCTACGGGTTCGAGAACTATGTAGACATGACCGAGACACGTTTCCGGTCAATAACCAATAGCGGAACCTGGATGCTCATATTGGCTCCTAATATTCTACGAAGATCTTTATCGGTCAAATTGCATAACAACATACGTTGTTCCCTTTGTCATCAGTATGTTACTTGCCCGAGATTCGATCGTCGGCATCCAATACCTGGTTCAATCTCGTTGCCGGCAAGTCTCTTTACTCGTTACGTAATGCATCATTCCGTAACCAACTCATTAGCTACATTGCTTGCAAGGCTTATAGTGATGTGCATTACCGAGAGGGCCCAGAGATACCTCTCCGACAATCGGAGTGACAAATACTAATCTCGAAATACGCCAACTCAACATGTACCTTCGGAGACACCTGTAGAGCTCCTTTATAGTCACCCAGTTACGTTGTGATGTTTGGTAGCACACAAAGTGTTCCTCCGGTAAACGGGAGTTGCATAATCTCATAGTCATAGGAACATGTATAAGTCATGAAGAAAGCAATAGCAACATACTAAACGATCAAGTGCTAAGCTAACGGAATGGGTCAAGTCAATCACATCATTCTCCTAATGATGTGATCCCGTTAATCAAATGACAACTCATGTCTATGGTTAGGAAACTTAACCATCTTTGATTAACGAGCTAGTCAAGTAGAGGCATACTAGTGACACTATGTTTGTCTATGTATTCACACATGTATTATGTTTCCGGTTAATACAATTCTAGCATGAATAATAAACATTTATCATGAAATAAGAAAATAAATAATAACTTTATTATTGCCTCTAGGGCATATTTCCTTCATTGTTGTGATGTGATATGGTCAAGACATGATGTGATATAAATTGTTGTCTGAGATGATCATGTTTTGTAACAGAGTTATTGGCAACTGGTAGGAGCCATATGGTTGTCACTTTATTGTATGAAATGCAATCGCCATGTAATTGCTTTACTTTATCACTAAGCGGTAGCGATAGTCGTAGAAGCAATAGTTGGTGAGATGACAATGATGCTACGATGGAGATCCAGGTGTCAAGCCGGTGATAATGGAGATCATGACGGTGCTTTGGAGATAGAGATCAAAGGCACAAGATGATGATGGCCATATCATGTCACATATTTTGATTGCATGTGATGTTTATCCTTTATGCATCTTATTTTGGTTAGTACGGCAGTAGCATTATAAGATGATCCCTCACTAAATTTCAAGGGATAAGTGTTCTCCATGAGTATGCACCGTTGCTACAGTTTGTCGTGCCGAGACACCACATGATGATCGGGTGTAATATGCTCTACGTTCACATACAACAGGTGCAAGCCAGTTTTGCACGTGCAGAATACTCGGGTTTAACTTGACGAGACTAGCATATGCAGATATGGCCTCGGAACACTGAGACCGAAAGGTCGAACGTGAATCATATAGTAGATATGATCAACATAGAGATGTTCACCGTTGAAAACTACTCCATCTCACGTGATGATCGGACATGGTTTAGTTGATATGGATCACATGATCATTTAGATGACTAGAGGGATGTCTATCTAAGTGGAAGTTCTTTAGTAATATGATTAATTGAACTTTAATTTATCATGAACTTAGTCCTGATAGTATTTGCAAATTATGTTGTAGATCAATAGCTCGCGTTGTAGCTTTCCTATGTTTTTATATGTTCCTAGAGAAAACTAAGTTGAAAGATGATAGTACCAATGATGCGGACTGGATCCGTGATCTGAGGTTTATCCTCATTGCTGCACAGAAGAATTATGTCCTTGATGCACCGCTAGGTGACAGACCTATTGCACGAGCAGATGCAGACGTTATGAATGTTTGGCTAGCTTAATATGATGACTACTTGATAGCTTAGTGCACCATGCTTTACGGCTTAGAACCGGGACTTCAAAAACATTTTTGAACGCCATGGAGCATATGAGATGTTCCAAGAGCTGAAATTGGTATTTCAGACTCATGCCCGTGTCGAGAGGTATGAGACCTCTAAATACTTCGCCTAAAAGATGGAGGAGAATTGCTCAGCTAGTGAGCATGTGCTCAGAATGTCTGGGTACTACAATCGCTTGAATCAAGTGGGAGTTAATCTTCCAGATAAGATAGTGATTGACAGAGTTCTCTAGTCAGCATCACCAAGTTACACTAGTATGCGTCGGTGCTATACAAACGTTTAAAACCCCTTTCCGTGATGGCATTTGGAACCATCATCTAGTGAGTGTGGGCAATTAGGGGGTCCTTCCCACACGACCCAGATACCGTCGGGGATAGGCCCTCCTAGGACACCAAATGAGCTCGTGTGCGATCGGATGACCCACGGAAACCCAATCATTTTTGTAGTATGTACAATCCCACATGGTGAATCCCAGAAAACATTTCTGTAGGTATGTTCATCCCACACGGTGAATCCCAGAAAAACATTTCCATAGGTATGTATATCACATAGTCAATCCAAGGAATATGTTTCTGTTCTTATGTACATCCCACAGAGTCAACCCAGGGAAAACGTTTTCGTTCGTATGTACATCCCACACAAGTTTATGTATAGGCTCATGTGTGATACATGTAACTATCACACACGCTCTGCCTTGGTTAACCATTTGCTTTTATCGACTACATCACACATGATTTGATGACGAAAATTGTGTGGCATTGGGCTATCCATTGCAAGCATTTTTACTGCTAGAACCGCTTGCAAAGTTTCATGACCCATTTAGCAGGTTTGTTAGTTTACAATTAATAAATTCAGTATTACGCAAATTCACATTTCATATCGAACAGTTGTTTGCCAATTTCATATCAGGCACATAAATATATTTTAACATCACAGTACAATAGCTACCTGAAAATAGCACGATACAACATATAGCTAGTTCGGCTTCATAAGAACAATATTAGAAAAATATATTCATTTCCCTAATCGAGATCATCCAGTCTCATCTTATCCACCTCTCCTTTGAGTTTAGTAAGAACCTGTTTTGCACTGGCCAACTGGGAAAGTGCCTCCTCCTTCGCCAACACCATCTTATCAAAGTCTGATTTAAAAAATTTGAGCTCATTCTCCACCTTCCTCTTTTTATCCCGCATCTTCATATATTCTTTAGCGTTGACAACACTTTCTCTAAGCCTACCTCTGTTCTCTTCCTCATACATGCTCCAGAGCTTTGCAAGGCAGATCTTCAAAGACTGTGGCCACTCTTGATCAAAACCCGCTCCAAGTAAGAACACTTCCGTTCATCCTATAATATTTAAAACTAGATCAGTAACAATTGTAGGGTAAATGGGTTTATAGCAACATAGGAAATCACCAAATACTTATTTTGAAAAACTGAAGAAACATGTTAATTATGACATATCTTCTCAAAAAGATCAATGTGCAAATGAATTAATTGCTACTGAGACAACAACCAAATTCTGAAACATCAGAAGCTATAATTAACTACAACAACGCTACAAGTTCTTACTCATTACTATAAATAACAAATTGAACATTTTATGAGGAAGGTAAATATAACTGCAACAGCATAGCGACAGTGTTTGGATGACATCAAATTGATACTAACATGTGTGTACATGCACAAATTTAGCAACATAGAACTAATAGCACTAAGGCGTCCACTATGTATGCCAAAATAGGTGTAAAGACAACCGTTGCTACATCTTGCACCGGTGCCCTGCACTGGCGAGCCTATGCAGCGGAAAAAATTAGGGACCCGAACTCCGGAGCACCTAGTTCCTCCGACGCCCAGTTCCTTCGTGGCATAAAGGTTTAGTATTTTACTGCTTGGCTACTCGAATGTGTGGACAAGTTGGCTCCACAAACTACTGAAGCGGTGCCAAATAATTTTCTAATGGCACCGCTGATGAGATGGCAACATTTTTAGACACTAGGTACAAAGTGTGACACTATCTTAGGATGCGTTTGGTTGAAGGTGTGGTATGAATGGGTTGGGACTGTGACAGTGTCTGAATCACGTCTAACAAATTATTTGTAACAACGAAAGAGGATCTAACCTTCTCTGCACATGCCAGAAACTTCCTCCAATTGTCCACAGATTCAAACACAACTAGCTTCACGCATGAAGATTGACGGTGACAACGAGCAGACAGATCTTCATCCAACCCGCTCCATTCGTTGCAACTGAAGGTTCTAGGGAACTACAAGAGGAAGAAATGAATCAAATCGACCGCCGCGTAAAAATCCTTCATTCAAAGTCATAGCCCGAGAGAGAGAAGAGAGGCATACTGCTACCTCTTGAGCACTGCGTTGGATTTCCCCGAAGAGGAGAGGATGATGCAGCAAAGTAGCGTAACTATTTCCCTCAGTTTTTGAGAACCAAGGTATCAATCCAGTAGGAGACCACGCACAAGTCCCTCGTACCTACACAAAACGATAGCAACTCGCAACCAATGCTTAGGGGTTGTCAATCCCTTCACAGTGACTTACGAGAGTGAGATCTGATAGAGATAATATTTTTGGTATTTTTGATAGATAGATGCAAAGTAAAAAGTGAAGGCAAAGTAAAAACAAAGCAAGTAAATAAAGTGATATAGATTGATATGATAAGAATAGACCCGGGGGCCATAGGTTTCACTAGTGGCTTCTCTTAGGAGCATAAGTATTCTACGGTGGGTGAACAAATTACTATTGAGCAATTGACAGAATTGAGCATAGTTATGAGTATATCTAGGCAATGATCATGTATATAGGCATCACGTCCAAAACAAGTAGATCGAAACGATTCTGCATCTACTAATATTACTCCACTCATCGACCGCTATCCAGCATGCATCTAGAGTATTAAGTAAAAACAGAGTAACGCCGTAAGCAAGATGACATGATGTAGAGGGATAAATTCATGCAGTATGATAAAAAACCCATCTTGTTATCCTCGATGGCAACAATACAATACGTGCCTTGCAACTCTTTCTGTCACTGAGTAAGGACACCGCAAGATTGAACCCAAAGCTAAGCACTTCTCCCATTGCAAGAACTACCAATCTAGTTGGCCAAACCAAAAAGGATAATTCGAAGAGACTTGCAAAGATAACTCAATCATACATAAAAGAATTCAGAGAAGAATCAAATATTTTCCATAGATAATACTGGATCATAAACCCACAATTCATCGGTCTCAACAAACACACCGCAAAAAGAAGATTACATCTAATAGATCTCCACGAGAGAGGGGGAGAACATTGTATTGAGATCCAAAAAGAGAGAAGAAGCCATCTAGCTACTAGCTATGGACCCGAAGGTCTGAAGTAAACTACTCACACTTCACCGGAGGGGCTATGGTGATGATGTAGAAGCCCTCCGTGGTGGATGCCCCCTCCGGCGGAGCTCCAGAACAGGCCCCAAGATGGGATCTCGTGGATACAGAAGGTTGCGGCGGTGGAATTAGGTTTTTGGCTCTTGTTCTGATCGTTCGGGGATACATAGGTATATATAGGAGGAAGGAGTACGTCGGTGGAGCTCTGAGGGACCCACGAGGTAGGGGGGCGCGCCCAGGGGGGCGCACTCCACCCTCGTGACCTCCTCGGGCACTGCTTGGAGTAGGGTCCAAGTCTCCTGGGTCACGTTCGGTTGGAAAATCACGATCCCGAAGGTTTCATTCCGTTTGGACTCCGTTTGATATTTTGTTTCTTCAAAATACTGAAAAAGGAAAAAAAAACAGCAATTCTGGGTTGGGCCTCCGGTTAATAGGTTAGTCCCAAAAGTAATATAAAAGTGGAAAATAAAGCCCAATGTAGTCCAAAACAGTAGATAAAGTAGCATGGAGCAATCAAAAATTATAGATATGTTGGAGACGTATCAGGCATCCCCAAGCTTAATTCCTGCTCGTCCTCGAGTAGGTAAATGATAAAAAAGATTTTTTAAAGCGGAGTGATACTTTGGCATAATTTCAATGTAAATCTTCTTAATTGTGATATGAATATTCAGATCTGAAAGATTCAAGACAAAAGTTCATATTGACACAAAAATAATAATACTTCAAGCATACTAATCAAAGCAATCATGTCTTCTCAAAATAACATGGCAAAAGAAAGTTCATCCCTACAAAATCATATAGTTAGGCCATGCTTCATTTTCGTCACACAAAGATGTTCCCAACTTCTATACCCCCGATGACAAGCCAAGCAATTGTTTAATACTTAAATAATCTCAAACTTTTTCAACCTTCACGCAATACATGAGCGTGAGCCATGGATATAGCACTATGGGTGGAATAGAATATGATGATGGGGATTGTGTGGAGAAGACAAAAAAGGAGAAAGTCTTACATTGACGAGGCTAATCAATGGGCTATGGAGATGCCCATCAATTGATGTCAACATGAGGAGTAGGGATTGCCATGCAACGGATGCACTAGAGCTATGAATGCTCAACAAAAGAAAACTAGTGGGTGTGCATCCAACTCGCTTGCTCACGAAGACCTAGGGCATTTGAGGAAGCCCATCCTAGGAATATACAAGCCAAGTTCTATAATGAAAAATTCCCACTAGTATAAAAAGACAACTTATGAGACTCACTACATGAGGAACAAGGTGCTACTTTGAAGCACAACATATGATACTCACTACATGAAGAACAAGGTGCTACTTTGAAGCACAAGTGTGGAAAAAGACATAGTAGCATTGCCCTTTTCTTTTTCTTTTTTTTGGGCCTTTCTTTTTTTCTTTTCGGCCTTTTTTTATTTGGGCAATGCTCTAATAATGATGATCATCACACTTCTATTGATTACAACATAAGGATTACAACTCGATACTTAGAACAAGATATGACTCTATATGAATGCCTCCGGCGGTGTACCGGGATGGTGCAATGAATCAAGAGCGACATGTATGGAAAATAATGCATGGTGGCTTTGCCACAAATACGATGTCAACTACAAGATCATGCAATGGCAATATGACAAAAGTAATGTATGTCATGATGATGAAGTTGCATGGAAATATATCTCGGAATGGCTATGGAAATGCCATGATAGGTAGGTATGGTGGCTGTTTTGAGGAAGATATAAGGAGGTTTATGTGTGATAGAGTATATCGTATCACGGGGTTTGGATGCACCGGCGAAGTTTGCGCCAACTCTCAAGGTGAGAAAGGGCAATGCACGGTACCGAAGAGGCTAGCAAAGGTGGAAAGGTGAGAGTGCGTATAATCCATGGACTCAACATTAGTCAAAAGAACTCATATACTTATTGCAAAAATTTAGAAGTCATCAAAAATTCAAGTACTACGCGCATGCTCCTAGGGGTATAGATTGGTAGGAAAAGACCATCGCTCGTCCCCGACCGCCACTCATAAGGATGCACAAGCCAGGTACACTTCATGTTTCAAATTTGGTACACAACTTTAACCATACGTGCATGCTACGGGACTTGCAAACTTCAACACAAGTATTTCTCAAATTCATAATCACCCAACTAGCACGACTTTGATATTATTACCTCCATATCTCAAAACAATTATCAAGCATCAAACTTATCTTAGTATTCAATTCACTCAAAAGAAAGTTTCACATATCTTGAACACCAAGTATATTAACATTAAGCAAATTACCATGCTATTAAAGAATCTCAAAATAATCTAAGTGAAGCATGAGAGATCAAATAGTTTCTTTAAAACAAATCCACCACCGTGCTCTAAAAGATCTAAGTGAAGTACTAGAGCAAAAATTATCACGCTCAAAAGGTATAAGTGAAGCACTATGAGCAAAACTATCAAGCTCAAAAGATATAAGTGAAGCACATAGAGTATTCTAACAAATTACAATTCATGTATGGCTCTCTCAAAAGATGTGTACAGCAAGGATGATTGTGGTAGACTAACAGGCAAAGACACAAATAATACAAGACGCTCCAAGTAAAACACATATCATGTTGGTGAATAAAAATATAGCTCCAAGTAAATTACCGATGGAAGTGGACGAAAGAGGGGATGCCTTCCGAGGCATCCCCAAGCTTTGACTTTTTGGTGTCCTTGGATTATCTTGGGGGTGCCATGGGCATCCCCAAGCTTAGGCTATTGCCACTCCTTGTTCCATAATCCATCAAAAGAATTCACCTAAAACTTGAAAACTTCACAACACAAAACTCAACAGAAATCTCGTGAGCTCCGTTAGAGAAAGAAAACAAAAGACTACTTCAAGGTACTGTAATGAATTCATTCTTTATTTATATTGGTGTTAAACCTACTGTATTCCAACTTCCTTATGGTTCATAGACTGAATTACTAGCCATAGATGCATTGAAATAAGCAAACAACACACAAAAAACAGAATCTGTCAAAAACAGAACAGTCTGTAGCAATCTGTAACTAACGCAAACTTCTGGAACTCTAAAAATTCTACCAAAATAGGAAGTCCTGGACAATTTGTTTATTGATCAGCAGCAAAAAGAATCAACGCAAAAGACGTTCCTGTGATTTATCATAACTAAATTCGTGCGCGCAAAGTTTCTGTTTTTCAGCAAAATCAAATCAACTATCATCGTAGGTTATCCTATAGGTCCTACTTGGCACAAACACTAATTAAAACATAAAACCACATCCAAACAGAAGGTAGATGTGTTATTTATTCCTAAACAGAAGCAAAAACAAAAAACACAAAATAAGATTGGGTTGCCTCCCAACAAGCGCTATCGTTTAACGCCCCTAGCTAGGCATAAAAGCAAGGATAGATCTAGGTATTGCCATCTTTGGTAGGCAATCCATAAGTGGCTCTCATGATAGATTCATATGGTAAATTTTTTTCTTTCTAGGGAAGTGTTCCATACCCTTCTTTAAGGGAAATTGGAATCTAATATTCCCTTCCTTCATATCAATAATTGCACCAATCGTTTTAAGGAAAGGTCTACCAAGAATAATAGGACATGAAGGATTGCAATCTATATCAAGAACGATAAAATCTACGGGCACATAATTCCTATTTGCAACAATAAGAACATCATTAATTCTTCCCATAGGTTTTTTAATAGTGGAATCCGCAAGATGCAAGTTTAGAGAGCAATCATCAAAATCACGGAAATCTAGCAAATCACATAAAGTTTTGGGAATAGTAGAGACACTAGCACCCAAATCACACAAAGCATGAAACTCAAAATCTTTAATTTTAATTTTAATAGTAGGTTCCCACTCATCATAGAGTTTTCTAGGGATAGAAACTTTCAACTCAAGTTTTTCTTCATAAGATTGCATCAAAGCATCAACAATATGTTCGGTAAAGGCCTTATTTTGACTATAATCATGAGGAGAATCTATCACGGATTGCAACAAGGAAATACAACCAATCAAAGAGCAATTTTCATAATTAAATTCCTTGAGATCCAAAATAGTGGGTTTAGCAACATCACGGTTTTTATTTATTTCAATCCCACTTTCATCAATTTCATCATCAAGATCTAGAAACTCCGAATTCTTAGAACGCCTTCTAGGTAAAGGAAGATAATCTTCAGATTCATCAAGATTCATATTGCAAAACAAAGATTTAATGGGGGACACATCAATAACTTTTAGATCTTCATCTTGATTTTCATAGGGATTGGAAGAACACGCTTTAATAAAGGCATCGTTGGAAGCACGTTCTTTCCTTGCACTCATCAATGGAAATTCTCATGGCTTTGAGAGACTCATTGATATCATGCTTAGGAGGAATAGATCTAAGCTTTAAAGAATCAATTTCAAGAGAAATTCTATCAACGTTCCTAGCCAAATCATCAACTTTAAGCAATTTCTCTTCAAGCAAAGCATTAAAATTCTTTTGTGAATTCATAAACTCTTTAACACTACTCTCAAATTCAGAGGGCATCTTATTAAAATTTCCATAAGAGTTATTGTAGGAATTTCCATAATTATTAGAAGGATTACTAGGATAAGGCCTAGGATTAAAATTCCCTCTATAAGCGTTGTTTCCAAAACTATTCCTACCAACAAAATTCACATCCATAGATTCATTATTATTCTCAATCAAAGTAGACAAAGGAATATCATTGGGATCAAGAGGAGTATTTTTAGGGGAAAACATCTTCATAAGTTCATCCATCTTTTCACTCAAAACATTGATTTCTTCTATAGCATGCACTTTCTTACTAGAAGATCTTTCGGTGTGCCATTGAGAATAATTAGCCATAATATTATCAAGCAATTTGGTAGCATCCCCTGAAGTAATTTTCATAAAAGTGCCTCCCGCGGCCGAATCTAAAAGATTTCTAGAAGCAAAATTCAATCCGGCATAAAATTTTTGTATGATCATCCATAAATTCAAACCATGAGATCGGCAATTGCGAAGCATTAGTTTCATTCTTTCCCAAGATTGGGCAACATGCTCATGATCAAGTTGTTTAAAATTCATGATATCGTTCCCAAGAGTGATAATCTTAGCGGGAGGAAAATACTTAGAGATAAAAGCATCTTTGCACTTGTTCCAAGAATTAATATTATTTTTAGGCAAAGATGAAAACCAAACTTTAGCACGATCTCTAAGTGAAAACGGAAATAACTTCGATTTGACAATATTTTTATCCGTATCTTTCTTCTTTTGCATATCACACAAATCAACAAAATTGTTTAGATGAGTAGCGGCATCTTCACTAGGAAGGTCGGCGAATTGATCTTTCATAACAAGATTCAGAAAAGCGGTATTGATTTCACAAGACTCATCATTATTAAGAGGAGCAATTGGAGTACTAAGGAAATCATTATTATTGGTATTTGAGAAATCACACAATTTGGTATTATCTTGCGCCATGGCAACAAGTAATCCAACACACAAGCAAATAGAAAGGCAAAGGGAAAAAGGCAAACGGGAAAGAGAGGAGGAGATTGGGAAAGAGAGGGCAAATAAAACAGCAAGGGTGAAGTGGGGGAGAGGAAAACGAGAGGCAAATGGCAAATAATGTAATGCGAGAGATAGGGATTCCGATGGGTACTTGGTATGGTTGACTTACTTGCGTGAGCCTCCCCGGCAACGGCGCCAGAAATTCTTCTTGCTACCTCTTGAGCATTGCATTGGATTTCCCCGAAGAGGAGAGGATGATGCAGCAAAGTAGCGTAAGTATTTCCCTCAGATTTTGAGAACCAAGGTATCAATCCAGTAGGAGACCACGCACTAGTCCCTCGTACCTACACAAAACGATAGCAACTCGCAACCAACGCTTAGGGGTTGTCAATCCCAAGAGCATAAGTATTCTACGGTGGGTGAACAAATTACTGTTGAGCAATTGACAGAATTGAGCATAGTTATGAGTAGATCTAGGCAATGATCATGTATATAGGCATCACGTCCAAAACAAGTAGATCGAAATGATTCTGCATCGACTACTATTACTCCATTCATCGACCGCTATCCAGCATGCATCTAGAGTATTAAGTAAAAACAGAGTAACTCCGTAAGCAAAATGACATGATGTAGAGGGATAAATTCATGCAATATGATAAAAAACCCATCTTGTTATCCTCGATGGCAACAATACAATACGTGCCTTGCAACTCTTTCTGTCACTGAGTAAGGACACCGCAAGATTGAACCCAAAGCTAAGCACTTCTCCCATTGCAAGAACTACCAATCTAGTTGGCCAAACCAAAAAGAATAATTCGAAGAGACTTGCAAAGATAACTCAATCATACATAAAAGAATTCAGAGAAGAATCAAATATTTTCCATAGATAATACTGGATCATAAACCCACAATTCATCGGTCTCAACAAACACACTGCAAAAAGAAGATTACATCGAATAGATCTCCACAAGAGAGGGGATAACATTGTATTGAGATCCAAAAAGAGAGAAGAAGCCATCTAGCTACTAGCTATGGACCCGAAGGTCTGAAGTAAACTACTCACAATTCATCGGAGTGGCTATGGTGATGATGTAGAAGCCCTCCATGGTGGATGCCCCCTCCGGCGGAGCTCCGGAACAGGCCCCAAGATGGGATCTCGTGGATACAGAAGGTTGCGGCGGTGGAATTAGGTTTTTGGCTCCTGCTTTGATCGTTCGGGGATACGTAGGTATATATAGGAGGAAGGAGTACGTCAGTGGAGCTCCGAGAGGCCCACGAGGTAGGGGGACGCGCCCAGGGGGGTGCCCTCCACCCTCGTGACCTCCTCGGGCACTGCTTGGAGTAGGGTCCAAGTCTCCTGGGTCACGTTCGGTTGGAAAATCACGATCCCGAAGGTTTCATTCCGTTCGGACTCCGTTTGATATTATGTTTCTTCGAAATACTGAAAAAGGCAAAAAACAACAATTCTGGGCTGGGCCTCCGGTTAATAGGTTAGTCCCAAAAGTAATATAAAAGTGGAAAATAAAGCCCAATATAGTCCAAAACAGTAGATAAAGTAGCATGGAGCAATCAAAAATTATAGATACGTTGGAGACGTATCACATACCCGGGTGGTGGAGTTGTCGTCGGAGGAGGAACCACTGGAGAGGTCTTTGAAGATGACCATGGCGACCCCGGCGGTAGGATGCGAGACGGCGAGAGCGAGGAAGCAAGCGAGGAAGCGGTTATAGCTTAGGAAGGAAGGAAGGGAAAACAGGGGAAATGTGACTTGTGGTCGGGGAGAAAAGGGGATGGGGAGGGTAGATATTTCGGCGGTAGGCCAAAAATTTCGAAACGTGGAAGGAAACTTTGCGCACGGTGCCGCCGGAAACCATTCACTTTGAACGATAGTGTGCATCGCAAACGATTCTTCTGCTTAACGCGCATGGGATGAGTTTGAAAATTGAAATTTTGGTGGAAATTCCCCCGCGTACGTCATTGCATAATTTAACATCGCTTGCTAATTTGGGCACACAAAAGAGCGTATAGCACACAGACCAGACTTACTGAATCGAGCAATTTTAGTAATTAAACAGAGACAATTCACCTAAACATTGCTCAAACAAAAGACCAGCATTAAAAAAAGCCTAAGTACGAATAATTTTAACAAATCCGTCGCTGCGCCGGCCTATGCATCACCGGTGTGACATGAGATGTCGATGACTTGTCCTGGCGACATGCCGCCATTGGTGGACTCTGCGTCCCCCCTGCTGAAGTCGGCCGTGTCCTCGTCCTCGGCGCCGCCCTCAAGGTTGTAGTACTCGTAGTAGTGGCTGCACCAGAGCTCGCGTTGGTACTCCACCGCTGATTCCTTGACAGTCAGACTCTTCTCTACCTCAACTTGGGGCACACACAACTCCTCCTCCCGGCGCTCCTCGATCTCCGCCGCCTCCTGCATCTCCAGCTCCCGCTCGACGACCTCATGAGGAAGCAGGTGCTCCATGGCCACCGCCGCCTTTTCGGACGTGGGTTGCATGATGGATTCCGAGGTGGCCTGGAATATCTTGGCATGGATGGCCTCGACCCGAGCCAGGGCGACATCGGCGGCACGGATGGTAGCTCGAGTGCTCTTGGCGTTTGTAGCCGCCGCAGCAGCAGCAGCTGCAGACGGCTGCAGCTATTGCCCTGTCGCCTGCCGCAGACACCCTCTCGGCGGAAGCGGCCGCGCTAAATGCGGATGCGGCGGCACTCTCGGCGTAGGTGTCCGCGCTCTCGACATAGGCAGCGGCGCTTCTGGGGGGACGCAGCCATCGTACGGGCCTTCACGAAGTGTCATCTTTGCAAGAAGGGGTGCGGAAATGGGGATCAGAATTTGTGAATTCGGGGGTTGCTGGCACTGGAGCAAACGAGCCGGCGAAGCTTAAGGAGGAAGACTTAAATAGACCCAGATTTTTTTCATCGCAAACGATTCCTACAAAACAATTGTGTGTGATGTTGTAGATATTTTTTATTAGCTATGAAAGACGAATTTGGAGTAAAGGCAACTGATGGTGTTTTAAATGTACAAGAAAATTTGTAGTACTAATACAACTGTCATGTCAAATTTTGGAAAATTTCAGGGGTCATTTGACCTTTTAAGACATTTAAGTGATTTTCTTGCCATTTAATGACCGTAATTTAAAATTTGAACTACATGTACATGCAGCAGCTAACCAAAACGGTTTGAAAAGTCATTTTTGTGTACTTGTGTGCGATTTAATTCCACGTGCAGTAAATTGGAAGGAATTTTCAAACATATTGGTCTAACGGCTATGACACAATTAAGCATGGAGTGCCATGGCATTTAAATTCCAAAAAAATAAAAACATGAAACCTTGCTTGAGGTAATGTCATACCACCAAGATGATTGGTACAAAAATTTACCTGTTTGACGAAAGTTTGGACACACATACCTCACAAACCGGAGCAATTCACTAGAAAGCTCGTGGTTCCGAGAGGAAACAATGCATGTTTGCTGACGAATGGCAGATAGTTTCCTCTTACGGCCTTCAAACATTTTCTACGTGTAATATGCACTGATACTAATTGTCATGTGAAAATTTGGAAAATTGCAGGGGTCATTTGACCTTTTAAAAAGATTTAAGTGATTTCCTAGCCATTTAATGGTCATACGTAATTCAAATTTGAACTAGATGTACATGCAACGGCTAACCATAACGGTTTGAAAAATCATATTTGTGTACTTGTGTGTGAGTTAATTTTTGTGCAGTAAATTAGAAGTAATTTACAAACATATTGGTCTCACGGCATGGACACATGCATGTACATGCATGGAGTGCCATGACATTGTTATTCCAAAAAATTAAAAAATAACCAGAAAAACATGAAACCTTACTTGATGTAATGTCATGCGACCAAGATAATGTGGTACAAAAATTGGCTTGCTTGACGAAAGTTTAGACACACACCCCTTACAAACCGGAGCAACTCACTAGAAGGCTCGTGGTTCTGAGAGGGAACAATACATGTTTGCTGACGAACGGCGGATAGCTTCCTCTTACGGCCTTTAAAATTTTTCTACATGTAATGTGCACTGATACTAACTGTCATGTGAAAATTTGGAAAATTTCAGGGGCCATTTGACCTTTTAAAGAGATTTAAGTGATTTCTTAGCCATTTAATGACCGTACGTAATTCAAATTTGAACTAGATGTACATGCAACGGCTAACCATAACGGTTTAAAAAACAGATTTGTGTACTTGTGTGCGAGTTAATACCATATGTAGTAAATTAAAATAAATTTTCAAACATATTAGTCTCTCGCATGGACACATGCATGTACATGCATGGAGTGCCATGGCATTGTTATTTTCAAAAAGTTGAAAAATAATCAGAAAAACATGAAACCTTGCTTGATGTAATGTCATGCCACCAAGGTGATGTGGTACAAAAATTAGCTTGTTTGACAAAAGTTTAGGCACACACCCCTCACAAACCAGAGCAACTCACTAAAAGGCTCGTGGTTCCGAGAGGGAATAATGCATGTTTGATGACGAACGGCGGATAGCTTCCTCTTACGGCCTTTAAAAATTTTCTACGTGTAATGTGCACTGATACTAACTGTCATGTGAATATTTGGAAAATTTTAGGGGTCATTTGATCTTTTAAAGAGATTTAAGTGATTTCCTAGCCATTTGATGACCGTACGTAATTCAAAGTTTAACTAGATGTACATGCAACGACTAACCATAACAGTTTGAAAAATCATATTTCTGTACTTGTGTGCGAGTTAATTCCATGTGCAGTAAATTAGAAGGAATTTTCAAACATATTGGTCTCACGGTATGGACACATGCATGTACATGCATGGACTGCCATGACATTGTTATTCCAAAAAATTAAAAAATGATCATAAAAACATGAAACCTTGCTTGATGTAATGTCATGCCACCAAGATGATGTGGTACAAAAATTGGCTTGCTTGACGAAAGTTTGGACACACACCCCTCACAAACCGGAGCAACTCGCTAGAAGGCTCGTGGTTCCGAGAGGGAACAATGCATGTTTGATGACGAACGGCAAATAGCTTGCTCTTACGGCCTTCAAAATTTTTCTACGTGTAAGGTGCACTGATACTAACTGTCATGTGAAAATTTGGAAATTTCAGGGGTCATTTGACCTTTTGAAGACATTTAAGTGATTTCCTAGCCATTTAATGACCGTAATTCAAATTTGAACTACATCTACATGCAATGGCTAACCATAAAGGTTTGAAAAATCATATTTGTGTACTTGTGTGCGAGTTCAAAAATCATCAGACGATGTAAATATATGGTGTTTAAAAAAGAAAAATCTAAAATCTGGCAAGACAACCGGCCCCACACGATTAGCACTCTATTTCGCGCCTCGAGTTTTGGAAGGTGGGTGGCGGGCTTTATTAATCAAACACAGTTCTGCAGTGAGAACCGTCAGCTATTATGTTCACACACGGATTTTGCTGCGGGAATTGTGTGTAGTTCACACTACAGTACTCGTAAATTTCGGCGACCGACGCGTGTATTGTTCCCGACGATCTAGATTCTGGCCGCCAATAAATACTACCTTGCTCACGTCGTCCCACCTGCATTCTCATCTAGATCCTCCCCTTGCTCGCCCTCTCTCTCTCTCTCTATCTCAAATCTATGCCATGGCGCCGCCGATCTTCCCACGCGCCGACGAGGAGTCGCCACCCCCCGAGGAGGCTCACTCAAAGAGCAGCGATGAGGACACCTACGCGCCGTTGGACGAGGTTGCACCGGACCCCCCAACTCTGGATTGGTTTTGGGGCCAGTATGATCTTTGTCTTTGGAAGTCGCTGCCGCCGGTTGAGAAAGCCAGGCAAGTGGCTTTCAAGAAGGAGATGGCGGAGGAGGATGCCAGGTACTAGGTGGCCTGTGAAGCCCGTGATGCCGCTTGGAAAAAGGAGGCGCCGGAGCTTTGGGGGCGGGCGCGTCGTCGTGCGGAGGAGGTGTACGAAGACGGGTACTTTGCGAGGAAGGGCACAGGTGCTAGGTGCCTTGTCGCTGCGTGGAGCTGGGCCGATAAGCTCCAACGTGCCACCGACGAGGAGCTCTGGTGGGTGCCCAACGAAATGGCAAGATTGTTCGCGTGCATCCGCCTGCAAGAGGCAGATCGGCACGTCAAGCGCTGCGAGGCGGAGGTGGCGGAGTACTGCCTCCGCTCTGGGAAGACGACGCGCACAAGGGAGATGCTGGCGAGGGGCTGCCGGAATACTGGCCCCAGGAGGGATTATTAGTTTTAGTATTGTTCATTTTCAATTTTATACATTGTACCTAGTAGTTAAGTATCATCACGTATATGTGATGATATTATATATATTCTATGATGAACTAATGAACAATTAATATTATATATATTATGAATTCCATTTTCTATCTGTTTTTTATACTAATTTGAATCTATTTGTTATCATCCACATATACAGAATGAAAAGCGTATAAACACACATTGAAAAAGAACATATAAGAACGGAAAACAGAATACACACATTGAAACGGAGCAATAAACAGAGCAATAGTATGATTGCTGTGAATACATAGCTATGCACGTCGAAACGACTCAACAAAATAAAATGCGTCCATGAGACCATGACCAGCAGCCCTTGCCTACGGTAGCTCTTGGCTCTGCCTGAACTCGTGCAGGCGTTCGTCCAAGCGGTCGACACGCTCGCGGTACATCTGGAGCACGATCTCGAGCTCCAAGTTGGCTATTTCATCGGAGATCACCACCTCGAAGACGCGACGGCCATGTTCCTCTACTGCGCCCAGGTGGACACCTGGGCCAAGGAGGTGGTCGAGCCTACTGACCAGCGCGTTGGCATTGAGCGGGCCGTGGACAAGGCGAACGGCGCGACCCATGCGAATGGCGCGGCGGGCGTCCGGTGCAAGTACGGCGCGGCCGGCCTCTGGTGCAAGTACGTCGCAGAGGGCCTATGCCCACTCCTGGCGAGGAATGGGGGTACTGACGAGACGTGTACCTAGGTGCGACGCCCTGTCGACAGCAGGCAAGCGTCGATGGATCCGCTCTTGCTGTGCGGCGCGCCGCGCCTCTCGCTCTGCGGCGCTCCAATGCTCTCGCCGTGTGGCGAGCCACAGCCTATCAACGTGGACGCGCCTAGCTTGCTCTGCGGCACACCATCAATCATGTTGTGCTGCAAGCTGCAGCCTCTCGGCGCTGACAAGCCTATCTTGATCTGCGGCGCTGAAGCGCCATGCACCAAAGGTCTGCTCAAGCCCAGCGATGACGCGCATCACGGTGTTGTCCATCGCGTTGCCGGGGAGCGACGCGGCCACAACGGGCCATGCTGCCTTATGGTTTTCCTCGTCGATGAGGTTGATGGCAGAGGCGGCGCTTTGGTGCGTTAGCATGCTTGGAAAAAGTGGATGTGCTATAGGATGCGCTTGTTGCCTCCGTGCGTCGCGCCGCACCTAGGTTTATGTGCAATATTGCTGGGTGGCGGGAAACATGTGAGGAAATGGCGGGAAACGACGGCGTGTTCATAGAATGCCATCAATTAATGGAAACTTACAATATAAAGGAACATCGAGCTAGGACAAGAAGTAGATAATGATGAGATGAACACGGACCACACTAGGGAACCCGTCGGTGATGAATTCATCAATCGCAAACGGTTGTACACTAGCAAGTGTTTGCCCACAACACACACGGTTTATTCTATCACAAAAGAGGTCGGATGGATCAACTTTATGCCACGTATACACATTGTCAAAAAGTAATGCGGTAGACCTTCTTTAACATATGTTAACAAATAAAATAAAAATAAAAAAACAAGGACCTCGAGGTTAAATTAGCTGAGGGAATGGGTCATTTTGATCATTTGGCCAATATGACCCATCCTATCAGTTAATTTAACATCAACACAACTTCCCATCCAGTCACCAATCCCATGGCTGATCCAGCCTGAGCACACTTAACTTGAGAGTTCTCTTAGATGAACTACTGGTGGAACAACTAGTCCTTGCTGATATAGCATGCCTCTTCACATCCTTATGGCGTATCCGGATGACCACCCGTGCCCCAATGGCCAATACATGTTGTGTAGACAGAGCATATCACATACGTCTTATTAGAAGCAATCGTTTGTGTTATTATCGGTCTTCTCACACATTTCTGATTATAGACCTGTTTGCCACATATCACACACATCTTGTTATATTGAACCGTTTCTGTTCTCTTGTCTCAATGCAAACAGTTCATCCGAGTGAACCGCATGTCGTATATCGCACACACCTTCATCTGCCTGGCAGTTTCTTTTGTGTTGCCTAATCACAAACAGTTCATCCTAGTGAACCGTATACTGTGTATCGCACACGCCTTCATCTGCCTGCCCGTTTCTTTTGTTCCACCTCATCGCAAATAGTTAATTGGACTGAACCGTATGCCCTGAATCGCACAGGCAACTAAAATCTGAACCGTGTTTGATGCATCCGTCATCGCAAACGTTTGGACATTTTTTACGGTTCTTTGACACCACCATTTGCGATTATTGCATCACACACAGTTTCTCGAAGGGTCTCTGATCGTAGTGTCATGCAACATTCTGCAGTAGTGTTACTAGAACTTCGTGATGAACTATAGTATGCAAGGGATGACGAAAACGATTCCCGAGCTCTTCGTGATGCTGAAAACGACGAAGGTAGAAATCAAGAAAGAGCATCAAGTGTTGATGATTGACAAGACCACTAGTTTAAAGAAAAGGGCAAAGGGAAAGAAAGGGAATTTCAAGTAGAATAGCAAGCAATTTATCACTTCCGGGAAGAAACCCAAAGTTGAACCCAGGCCTGAAACTGAGTGCTTATACTGCAAAGGGACTGGTCACTGGAAGCGGAACTGCCCCAAATATTTGATGGATAAGAAGGATGGCAAATATCTGGTTCTAGCAGCAGAGGCCCGTTGGATGTCCATCCAACGGATGTCATGCTTCTTCTTCAATCCCGGATATTCTAGCTTCACCCGCCCAAAAAATGATTCCTCCCCCTGACATCTGGGGCGCACCATTTCGGAAGCTAACCTGTGGGCCTACTAAGTTGACGCGTACCAAGGGCTTTGTCAACTTAGTCAATATAAACGATTCTAGCTGCAGTGATTGTACGATGTCCATCCAACGGTCGTCGTGCTTCTTCAACCTCTGGTCTTCTTGCTCTAGCCGCCCAAAGCAGCGCCGGTCGTGCCGTCTGCTCCTTCCTCCCGTGGCCGGCTGTGCTGCCGCGGAGGCCTCACCGCCCCCTACTACTTCCACCGCTGGCCAGGCCATCCCTCCACTCACCCACACCCCCTGTTATTAAGCGGCGATGGCAGCCACACACCGCAGCCAAACCAGTGAACCCTCGTACTCCTCTCCGCATGGGTATCCACTACCGCGTCTTCCCCGGCTCCGCGTCATCCCCTTCTTAGGCCTTGTCGTCGTCCACCGCCTTGGTGATCTCGGCGCGGCGTGGTCAATTGGTCAACGACCGACTTCCATTGAAAGAGTACTGTACGTGGAGAGGCTGACAGCTGGGTCCATGGCCGCAGCTAGGAAGTGACTCTTTATTACGCGAAAAATAATGATTCCTCCACCTGACAGCAGGGACCCACCGGATGAGCTACCATATTTCATGAAAAAAACGTTTCCCCCCTGACTGCTGGGACCTACCAACTACATCTTCGCACGCAAGGAAGTGTGTCCATATTACGGAGAAAAAAAATGATTCGCTCCCTGACTGCTGGGACCCACCAACTACATCTTCACATGCAAGGAAGTGCCTGACAGTCGGGACCCACCTGGTCGAAGCGTACGTAGCGTTGTCATTCTAGTCGCGAACGTGTACGTACATACGATCGGTCTGTCTGCAGGCTGCAATGATGAACCGTGGTCGTGTAAGGAAGGGCACGTGTCGTAGTAGAGGCGCACACGTAGCATGTACACGTATGTACAGCGGTAAGGGTGCAAGAAAGAAAATACGGTCACGTACGTACATACAGGAGGGGTCTCGAGCGCATACTCGCGCATATATGTACAGACGGCCAGGGCTTGTGTACATGGAGAGGCAACGGACGGCAGAAATAGCATCCTATTCATCGGGCAGCGAACCGGCTGGGTCGGAACGGAGAAAGATCGTCTTGTTCATCTAGAGGCAGTCGATTGGGTCGGAATACGTCGTGTTCATCGGGAGGGCTTGGACGGAACAACCGATGGAAACGAGGCCTGGCGTACCGCAGAACGGAGGAAATGTCCTTGCGTTCGACCGGCCACGGTCGAAATGAGATCCTGTTCATCGGGAGGGGTCTGGCGTACCGCAAAACAGAGGAAACGGACTTCTGTTGGACCTCCTACGGTCAAAACGGGTTCCTGTTCATCTGGAGGGGTGTGGTGTACCGCAAAATGGAGGAAACGGACTTGTGTTGGAGCGGTACGGTCGAAACGGGGGTCTGTTCATCGGGAGGGGTGTGGCGTACCGCAAAACGGGACTCCGCAGGATATTGTTCATCTCCACCGTCGACCTCCTCCAGTCTCCATGGGATACTGTTCATTGATACGTCCATTTTGCATCATGCTTTTATATCAATATTTACTGCATTATGTGCTGTTATTACACATTATATCTCAATACTTATGGCTATTCTTTCTTATTTTACAAGGTTTACCATGAAGAGGGGGGATGCTGGCAGCTGGAACTCTGGCTGGAAAAGGAGCAAATATTGGAAACCTATTCTGCACAGCTCCAAAAATCCTGAAACTCCAGGGAAGTCATTTTTGGAATTAATAAGAATTATTGAGCGAAAGAAACACTGGAGGGGGCCCACACCCTGGCCAGGAGGGTGGGGGCGTGCCCACCCCTACTGGGCGCGCCCCCTGTCTCCTGGGCCCCCTGGTGGCCCCCCAGTGTCCATCTTCCGCTATATGAAGGCTTTTACCCAGGAAAAATCAGAGGCAAGCTTACGGGACGAAACTCCACCGCAAAGAGGCGGAACCAATCTAGAGCTCCGGCAGAGCTGGTCTGTCGGGGAAACTTCCCTCTGGGAGGGGGAAATCATCACCATCATCATCACCAATGATCCTCTCATCGGGAGGGGGTCAATCTCCATCAACATCTTCACCAACACCATATCATCTCAAAACCCTAGTTCATCTCTTGTATCCAATCTTGTATCCGAACCACAAATTGGTACCTGTGGGTTGCTAGTAGTGTTGATTACTCCTTGTAGTTGATGCTAATTGGTTTACTTGGTGGAAGATCATATGTTCAGATCCTTAATGCATATTATTACTCCTCTGATTATGAACATGAATATGCTTTGTGAGTAGTTACGTTTGTTCCTGAGGACATGGGTGAAGTCTTGCTATTAGTAGTCATGTGAATTTGGTATTCGTTCGGTATTTTGATGAGATGTATGTTGTCTTTCCTCTAGTGGTGTTATGTGAACATCGACTACATGACACTTCACCATTATTTGGGCCTAGAGAAAGGCATTGGGAAGTAATAAGTAGATGATGGGTTGCTAGAGTGATAGAAGCTTAAACCCTAGTTTATGCGTTGCTTCGTAAGGGGCAGATTTGGATCCATATGTCTAATGCTGTGGTTAGGTTTACTGTCGGTGTCAAAACCGGCGGATCTCGGGTAGGGGGTCCCGAACTGTACGTCTAGGCGGATGGTAACAGGAGACAAGGGACACGATGTTTTACCCAGGTTCGGGCCCTCTTGATGGAGGTAAAACCCTACGTCCTGCTTGATTAATATTGATGATGTGTACTACAAGAGTGGATCTACCACGAGATCAAGGAGGCTAAACCCTAGAAGCTAGCCTATGGTATGATTGTTGTAATGGATGTTATGTCCTATGGACTAAAGCCCTCCGGTTTATATAGACACCGGAGAGGGCTAGGGTTACAAAGAGTCGGTTACAATGGTAGGAGATCTACATATCCGTATCGCCAAGCTTGCCTTCCACGCCAAGGAAAGTCCCATCCGGACACGGGACGGAGTCTTCAATCTTGCATCTTCGTAGTCCTTGAGTCCGGCGGACGATGATAGTCCGGCTGTCCGGACACCCCCTAGTCCAGGACTCCCTCAGTAGCCCCCGAACCAGGCTTCAATGACGATAAGTCCAGCGCGTATGTAGTCTTCGGCGTTGCAAGGCGGGTTCTCCTTTTAAGTTCCATGTACCTGCCGAACAGTGTCCGGCTTCTTTATCAATGTTGCGCTTCTTGGCTTCCACGCCCAATAATGGCCATCTTCCACGCGTCCCATGAATGCGAAAAGCCAGGGTATCTTTTATGTTTTACCCCCTGGCTGTGCAAATAATTTGCCTATAAGAGAGGCAAGAATCCAGATCCGAATGACACCATCTTCCTTCCGCGAGTACTCATCGAAGCGCCTCTGATCAAAAAATCCATTCCATCATGGACCGTCGACGCGACTCCTCCTCTCGTGCTCCCAGCTCACTGCCAGGAGACTGGCGGAGATGTTCTGTCCCCCACAACGAGCTGGTGATGCTCCAAGCAAAGGGATATCTCCCTCCGGCCTTCATGGTCCCGGTTTGAGCCGGGTTGGCTACCTACCAAGGTGGGAAGGAAGCGGAGGCTACCCCAAGTCCCAACAAAGGGGAGCGGGTATGCTTCGTCCCCTATCTGATAAGGGGACTCGGATTTCCTATACATCCGTTCCTCTGCGGGCTCCTGGAGTTCTACGGACTCCAGCTCCATCACCTTACGCCTGCCTCTATCCTGCATATCGCGGGTTACGTAGCTCTTTGCGAGCTATTTCTGGGCATCGAGCCCCATTTTGCACTGTGGAAGAGGTTGTTCTGCCTCGTACCCCGCTCTCACGAGGGGTCCATATATCAAGTGGGCGGCGCCGAAATATGGCGCATTGCCGGGACCGGATATCCATCCGGAACCCCTAAGAAGGCGTCCGAAGACTGGCCTTCGGAATGGTTTTACATAGAAGACGCCTTAGTTGGCGCCCGCGGAGCCCCCAACTGGAGGAAGACAAGAGCGTCCATTATTTGATGGGCCGGATAAGATTACTGGCCCATTCCGGGTTGACCATGATTGGAGTCATGGCAACATGTATTACGCGGGGGGTTCAGCCACTGCAATACAGGGGCCACCACATGTGGGATTTCAACGGGGAAGACGATGCCACCCGTCATGGCCGCAAAGAACCGGATTCGGCCGAGGATCTGGTGAAGATCCTGTCCGGCCTGTACGAGGGTGAGAAGGAGGACTTTCTCCAGACGAACCCGTTGAATGGGTTCTCCATGAATAACCCTCGGCGTTGGGTAAGCGAACACTTTAAGGGCCCGACCCATGCTTTCAAAGTTTAAGCTTCTTATATTATGTCTTCGACGCAGGAACTGCGTCGGATTGTGGAGGACATGATAAGTCCAGCTCCGCAACCCGAGGATCCAGAGAGATCCCAGGATCCGGCCTCCGAAGAGGATCCGGACATAAAGGTGGAGCTAATCGACGGGGTGTTCCACCAGCTCAGCATGGATAATGCTTTAGTCGCCATTATGGCTGACTACCCCGGACTGTATCCGGCTTCCCAGGTGATTGCGACGAAAAGTCCCGACACCATTATTTCTTCCTTGCTCATTTCTGACCTTCGCATACGATGGTGTTTTGCAGGAAGCGCCTTCAAGGCGGGAAGCCGAGCCCGCGGTGGCTGACCAACAAAGGCCAGTCCGGACCAGTAGGCGGAAGAGGAGCGCAGCGCGGACTGAAACGTCACCGCAAAGGTATAGCTCGCAGTTAATTATTTGGAGAAACGTTCCTAGGAAGCGTTTGAGTGCTCATGACTTTTGTAGGAGAAAAAGCGCCTGCCGGACTGCGGGTGTAGAGGTTGCCAATCCAACCTCTACCAGCCAGGCTCCAGCACTTGGTCTGGAGGGGGAGGCGAGCGCAAGGCGCGAGCCGGACACTTCTCCAACGGAGGATGCCGACAGACTGTCCGCCACCAAGTCAGAGGTGGAGAGCGCCATGAACCATAGGCGCCGCCGGACAGTATTTCGTGACGCGTGCTTCTCCCCTGAGGCGTTGAATGCCTTTAACGCGGGGGACGCGCACCTCCGTGCAGCTCAAGATGGTTTTACCAGAGCCACGGAGCAGTATGTAAAAGACATACGGGTAAGAGAATTTAATAGTTATATATGCCAGTAGCCCCCGAGACTTAAAGTAGTTATATTAACTGATTTAAGGATCATTTGAAACGCAGGATCTTACCGAGAAGAATACCCAACTGTCTCAGGAGCTGCAAGGGTGCAAGGCCCAACTTGAGGCCGCACTTGCTGCCGCAGGAGGAAACACAGAGACCCCTCCTGGTAACACATTATTTGAAAAATATAAGCGCTGTGCGGCGTGCGCGCAAGTCTAATAATGATGTTGCAGGTGCTGCCGGACAAGATCCGGACAGGCAAGAATTACTACGCCAGCTGAAGGCCGGCGAGAGGGTGCTGAATAGAGTGCAGCAAGAAAGGAACAAGCTCCAAGATGCCCACGCCCAGCTTGGAGAAGAGCTGAAAGGCGTTCGGGCCGAGCTGTCCGGCTCCGTAAAGGAGAATAAGCGGCTTCGTTGCGGCATTTATAGTAAGTGCTTGAGCGAACTCCTTTGAAAAGAAGAGTTCGGCGAGGAAGTCAATTGACAAGATATGTCTTATAGGTATACTCACAGGTCGCCCTGCGGAGGAGATGCCCGTATCAACGGGTGATCAACTTCCCGAGCTGTTGCAGCTGCTCGAACGAGTTCGGCAGGCAATGAGCGGCGTCGTCCAGGCTTTATGGCCAGCCCTCTCCCTACCCAAGGGCCTTGGGGAGCTTGCAGAGAAGCTTCAGGGAGTGCGGCAGCGCTTTCGTTTATGGAAGATTTCAGCCTGCCGCCAAGGTGCCAGGGAGGCTTGGGCCATGGTGAAGACGCGGTACAAGAAAGCGGATCCCAACCACATGGCCGAGGTCGGACCTGTGGGGCCCGATGGGAAGGAGATCCCTGTGAGTTTAGTATACGACCAAGTAGAGTTGGCCGCTAAATTTTCCCAACGGGACTGTAAATTAGACAGCCTGTTAGACGGGATTGAGGAGGAATACAGTCAGTAGATTTGACAATGTATTTTAAAATGACATGTGAAATGCCTTCTAGCCGGATTGTAGATCGTTTGTCTTTGCCGACCTTTTCGCTTCAACCTCGGGACCCTAGAGTCCGGAGTGTGTCCGAATACCTTCTCGGTTAAGAAACAACCGGGGTATGCATAGAGACCAGGCGTAGGGGTCATTAGTGCTTTATCAGACAAGTGCCCAACTAGTTATGTTATATTACATGGTTAGTAAGAAACATCTTCCAGGGAGAATAGTTCCGTTAAGGGTTCCTTTCCCTGGGAGGCATGCCCTAAATTGCATGTACGGAGTGCGAAAAAAGCAGAAAAACATCTGGGGGCAGATAAATAAGTAGGTTAAAAATCATCTTTCAAGTCACCGACCGAATATTCCCTTAAGAACGCTAGCTTTCGGCTTCACCCAGTCTGAGGTACACATCCGACTGACCCGGCAGTAACAATCGCAGAGGTGCTCCCTTTACCTCCTAGCCGAACAATCGGGAACGTAGGGGTAAGCACAGGAGCCAGGCAACCTAGCTTGGCCAAAACTTAAGTCATATCGATGCATATAATGGTGAATAAAAGGTACATGTGGAAGCTTGACACATGTGCTGGGCATGAAGCCCTTATAATTAAGCTTCTGGTAAAGAAGCCCCCAGGTATAATGAGTGCGAATCGCACATCAAGTGAATGCGAACAATGCGCAAGTAGGCCTTTAAGGGCCTTTTAGAAAAAGTGTTGAGAGAAGAAAGAGAAACAAAAGACAGCTGCAATGTAAAAGTTTGGACGGGGGAAGGGGACGAACTCTTAGTCCGGCGCTAGGCATAGAATCTTCGGAGGCGGGCTGCGTTCCATGGGTTCGGCTCGAGCCGGTTGTACGACGCATTTCGTAGGCGGTACGCTCCGCCGGTCAGGACTTGATCGATGATGAAAGGGCCCTCCCATTTGGGCTTGAGTTTGTCCTTTTTCTTGTCCTGCAGGCATAGAACTAGTTCGCCAACGTTGTAAGTCTTGGCCCGTACTTCTCTGCTTTGATATCTTCGAGCCTGCTGCTGATAGAATGCGGAACGAGCCTTGGTGACGTCGCGCTCTTCCTCCAATGCATCCAAGCGGTCCTGCCGATCCAACTCGGCTTCTCTTTCTTCGTACATGCGCACTCGAGGTGAGTCGTGAATGATGTCACAGGGCAGAACTGCCTCTGCGCCGTATACCATAAAGAATGGTGTGAATCCGGTAGTACGGTTGGGCGTTGTCCGCAGCCCCCAGAGTACGGAGTCTAGCTCCTCTACCCAGTGCATGTCAGATTTCGTAAGTGACCGCACTAGTCTGGGTTTGATGCCGCTCATTATTAGACTGTTCGCTCGTTCCACTTGACCGTTGGTTTGAGGATGATAGACTGAAGCGTAATCGAGCTTGATGCCCATATTTTTGCACCATGATTTAACCTCGTCGGCCGTGAAGTTCATGCCATTATCGGTGATGATGCTGCGGGGGACACCATAACGGTGTACTACCCCGGAGATAAAGTCTATCACTGGTCCGGACTCTGCCGTTTTTACTGGCTTGGCCTCTATCCATTTGGTGAATTTATCCACCATGACCAATAGGTACCTTTGCTTGTGGGTTCCCCCTTTAAGGGGTCCAACCATGTCAAGCCCCTAGACCGCGAACGGCCAGGTAATGGGTATAGTTTTGAGGGTGGTGGGTGGCATATGGCTCTGATTAGCAAAGAGCTGACAACCAACGCATCTTTGGACTAAGTCCTGAGCATCTGCCCGGGCCGTGAGCCAATACAATCCTGTACGGAATGCCTTTCCTACAAGGGCCCGAGGTGCTGCGTGGTGTCCGCCTAGTCCGGCATGAATTTCGGCCAGAAGGTTTCGCCCTTCCTCTTCGGAGATACACCTTTGAAGGACTCCGGTTGTGCTTTTCTTATAAAGTTCTCCCTCGTGGACCTTGTAGGCTTTAGATCGCCGGACTATGCAGTGGGCCTCATTTTGGTCTTCGGGAAGTTCCTGCCAAAGCAAGTAGGCTAGGAATTGTTCTGTCCACGGGGCGATTACTGCCATTATGTCGTGGACTGAAGGTGTTATTTCGGCTGAATCGCCAGTTATGTCAGATTGCTCTGTGTCGGTTGGTGCGGCTGCTTCCGGTTTGTTATTACCGGACTCCTCTTCCCATAGTACGGATGGCTTAAAGAGCCGTTCCAGGAAGATGTTTGGAGGGACGGCGTCACGTTTTGCGCCAATGCATGCCAATATGTCGGCTGCTTGGTTATTATCCCGGGCTACGTGATGGAATTCAAGTCCTTCAAACCGAGCTGACATTTTTAGGACAACGTTGCGATATGCTGCCATTTTCGGATCCTTGGCATCAAAGTCTCCATTTATTTGGGATATTGCAAGGTTGGAATCCCCGCGCACCTCTAGGCGTTGAATGCCCAGGGAGGTTGCCATCCGGAGGCCGTGTAAAAGGGCCTCGTATTCGGCTGCGTTGTTGGAGTCCGTGTACATTATCTGAAGTACGTATTGGACTGTGTCCCCGGTTGGGGACGTCAATACGATGCCAGCCCCCAATCCGGCCAACATTTTAGAGCCGTCGAAGTGCATAATCCAATGGGAGTATGCGCCGTACTCTTTAGGCAGTTCGGCTTCGGTCCATTCAGCGACAAAGTCAGCCAAAACTTGTGACTTTATAGCTCGCCGAGGTTTGTAAGTTATGTCGAATGGTAAGAGCTCAATGGCCCATTTTGCAATCCTGCCCGTCGCGTTGCGGTTGTTTATAATATCATTGAGGGGTACTTCGGAGGCCACTGTTATCGAACACTCTTGAAAGTAGTGTCGGAGCTTCCGGGATGCCATGAACACCGCATACACTATCTTTTGATAGTGCGGGTAACGGGACTTGCAGGGGGTTAACACAGTGGATACGTAGTACACTGGTTTTTGAAGAGGGAATTTATGCCCTTCTGTCTCTCGTTCGACGACGAGTACCGCGCTTACAACTTGATGTGTTGCCGCGATGTATAACAACATTGGTTCGCCCAGGTTGGGCGCAGCCAGGACCGGATTTGTTGTCAATATGGCTTTTATTTCTTCGAGTCCGGCAATGGCAGCATCCGTCCACTCGAAGTGTTCGGTGCGCCTAAGGAGGCGATAGAGGGGCAATGCCTTTTCTCCTAGACGGGAGATAAAGCGGCTTAGAGCTGCCACGCATCCAGTCAATTTTTGTATTTGTTTGAGGTCTTTTGGAATATCTATCTGTGACAGAGCTCGGATCTTGGCTGGGTTTGCTTTAATTCCTCTACCGGATACAATGAAGCCCAGGAGCTTTCCGGCTGGTACGCCGAAAACGCATTTTTCCGGATTCAGCTTGATGTCGTATGCTCTGAGGTTGTCGAATGTGAGCCTCAAGTCGTCTACTAGAGTTTCGATGTGTTTGGTTTTGACGACTACGTCGTCTACGTATGCCTCCACTGTTTTGCCGATCTGGGTGGCCAGACATGTTTGAATCATGCGCTGATATGTTGCGCCGGCGTTTTTAAGTCCGAAGGGCATCGTGTTGAAGCAGAATGGTCCATATGGAGTGATGAATGCCGTTGCGGCTTGGTATGCTTCCGCCATCTTGATTTGATGGTAGCCGGAGTATGCGTCGAGGAAGCACAGTGAATCGTGTCCTGGGGTAGCATCGATTATCTGGTCGATGCGGGGGAGGGGGAAGGGATCCTTTTAGCAGGCCTTGTTAAGGTCTTTAAAATCGACACATAGGCACCAGGATTTGTCCTTCTTTGGTACCATTACCAGGTTTGCTAGCCAATCCGGATGTTTGATATCTCTGATGAATCCGGCTTCCAATAGTTTGGCTAGCTCTTCTCCCATTGCCTGTCTTTTGGGTTCGGAAAATCGTCGAAGAGCCTGTTTGACTGGCTTGAATCCTTTTAGGATATTTAGGCTGTGTTCTGCCAATCTGCGTGGGATTCCGGGCATATCCGAAGGGTGCCAGGCGAAAATGTCCCAATTTTCCCGAAGGAATTCTCGCAGTGCGGCGTCTACATCAGGGTTCAATTGTGCCCCGATGGAAGCCGTCTTTGTCGGGTCTGTTGGGTGGACCTGGAATTTTATTATTTCGTCCGCTGGTTTAAAGGAGGTGGACTTGGATCTCTTATCGAGTATCACATCGTCTCTATTCACAGTAGAGTGTAGCGCGGTAAGTTCCTCTGCCGCTAGGGCTTCGGATAGTGCCTCCAGGGCTAATGCGGCTGTCTTGTTCTCGGCGCAGAGTGCTATGTCCGGATCACTAACGAGAGTGATTATTCCGCCGGGCCCAGGCATTTTGAGCTTCATGTACCCGTAATGGGGTACGGCTTGAAAAATTGTGAATGCCTCTCGTCCTAATATAGCGTGATATCCGCTGTTGAATGGGGCCACTTGGAACGTGACTTCTTCGGATCTGTAATTGTCCGGCGAGCCGAACACCACATCGAGTGTGATTTTTCCGGTGCAGCGCGCTTCCCGGCTAGGGATTATTCCTCTGAAGTTTGTCTGCTTCGCTCAATGCGGCTCCAGTCTATTTCCATTTTTTGAAGAGTTTCCTCGTAGATGAGGTTTAATTCGCTGCCGCCATCCATGAGGACCTTTGTAAGTCGAAAGCCGTCCACTATTGGACTAAGTACCAGTCCTTTATCCTGTCCATAACCAGGAGGAATCTGGCCCAGTAATGATGTACTGTTTCAGTGGGCTCTTGCCGGATTAGAGATAGATCGCATATGTCTGGGCGGGCGGGTGGAATTAAGTCCGGAACCCAACCCATCTCAAGGCTCAAAGGCCGAGAAGTTTCCAAATTTGGAAGCTTGGATTGTTGGACGTTGTCCAACGAGTCCGGTCCGATGCCTGACTTTAAGTTCAGTGCTTGATCGGAGTCCGTCCCTCCGCGGGAATCCGGCATGGAGGGTTCGGCAGCCCGGACATGACTAGTTTTCAATACAGGAGAAGAGTCGCCGCATTGTTCCTCTACCACTGCAACGTGATGGGTGACCTGGGGAGAGTTAATCTTTTTTAGATCGGTTTTAAGCCCAACCTGATTGTAGTCCGTGGCGACTCCCAGGGCGGCGATGCGATCCAAGAGCTCGTTTACGGACGAGAGCTCTATTGGATCGAGCCGCTTGGCGAATTCCGAGCTGACGTGAAGATTGCTTCTGACGACTTGAGAGGTCATTGTCGAAGCGGCGGCCGGACAGGCGGTCATAAGAAAACCACCTAGCCGGATAGTTTGGCCGGCGGCCAAGGCCCCTTTGGCGAAAATACCGTCCTTGAAGACGGGAGGAGGCATCCTTCCTATCGGTGACGGCACAGAGGAACTCTCAATGAAAGCACCAATGTCGGTGTCAAAACCGACGGATCTCGGGTAGGGGGTCCCGAACTATGCGTCTAGGCGGATGGTAACAGGAGACAAGGGACACGATGTTTTACCCAGGCTCGGGCCCTCTTGATGGAGGTAAAACCCTACGTCCTGCTTGATTAATATTGATGATGTGTATTACAAGAGTGGATCTACCACGAGATCAAGGAGGCTAAACCCTAGAAGCTAGCCTATGGTATGATTGTTGTAATGGATGTTATGTCCTATGGACTAAAGCCCTCCGGTTTATATAGACACCGGAGAGGGCTAGGGTTACAAAGAGTCGGTTACAATGGTAGGAGATATACATATCCGTATCGTCAAGCTTGCCTTCCACGCCAAGGAAAGTCCCATTCGGACACGGGACGGAGTCTTCAATCTTGCATCTTCATAGTCTTGGAGTCCGGCGGACGATGATAGTCCGGCTGTCCGGACACCCCCTAGTCCAGGACTCCCTCATTTACCTTAATACTTCTTTTGTAGTTGTGGATGCTTGCAATAGGGGTTAATCATAAGTGGGATGCTTGTCCAAGTAAGGGAAGTACCCAAGCACCGATCCACCCACATATCAAATTATCAAAGTACCGAACGTGAATCATATGAGTGTGATGAAAACTAGCTTGACGATAATTCCCATGTGTCCTCGGGAGCTCTTTTATCATTATAAGAAATTGTCCAGGCTTGTCCTTTGCTACAAAAAGGATTGGCCACCTTGCTGCACTTTATTTACTTTCATTGCTTGTTACTCGTTACAATTTATCTTATCACAAAACTATCTGTTACCTACAATTTCAGTGCTTGCAGAGAAAACCTTACTGAAAACCGCTTATCATTTTCTTCTGCTCCTTGTTGGGTTCGACACTCTTACTTATCGAAAGGACTACGATAGATCCCCTAAACTTGTGGGTCATCATTCATCCACCGTCGACCTCCTCCAGCCTCCACTGCGACTGTTCATCCAGCCTCCACCGTGCGCTCCTCCACCGGCTACTGTTCAAACACCCCTCCACGGGCTACTGTTCATCCAGCCCTCCACCGGCTACTGTTCAACCAGCCCTCCACGGGGTCGTCCTGTTCATCCAGCCCTCCATGGGGTCCTGTTCATGCACCCCCAACCGGCTCGATCGGGGCCCTGTTCATCCAGAGGCAACACCACGGGGTCCTGTTCATCCCCCCCACTGGGAACTGTTCATTCAAACCCCCCAACCACGCTCACTATTCATCAAGGGAAGGAGGCAGCAGGGTTCGATCGGCTTCAGTTAGCAGCAGTAGCGAAGGAATCACTCGGGTTCAGTTAACAACAAGGGATCGATCGCTCGGGTTCAGTAATGTAGCAAGTGCAATCGCTTGGGTTCAGTTAGAGCCCAACGCCTCTCGCACCCACGCGCGTGCGTGTATGAGAGAAACGCGCATTGCTCGGCCCCCGACCACCCACCGTAACCGGGAACTCCCTGATATTTTCCTCGCCCTCGCTTCTACCATGTTTTTTTCCATCATGCATGGCCCAAAGAATGTCATGCAGCTGCGTCTCTGGCCCGCCCAGGACGAAAAGCCCATTTTCTGTCAAGATTTTTTATCATAGAAGTATTAGCCCACCACATCTTATATGGTATTGGATTTTGTCACAATTATCATCATAGAAGTGTCATAAGTATTACAGAAAAAAATTTCTTTTGGCCCAAAATGTCATGGATGTGTCTTTTTTTGTAGTGTCTCCATTGGCCATGTGTATATGAAGAAGGAAATCTTCAATCCATACTGCTGGGTTCGTTGTCCCATCATATGATTCTATGTCGATGTGTTTAAACCCTTCTGGGAACTGGTGTTCCATAAACCTGTCTGTAAAACAGATCGGGTGGGCTGGACCTCGAAACCGAGCAGTGTCATGTCGAAGGTCGAGGGAGAGCCGTGCGAAGGTTTGATCTCGAGAGCGGTTGTTCCTGTCTAGCCAGGTGTCATAGACGCTAAGCCTGGCGGGCGCACGTCCTCTTTGAAAGTGCTAGTATCGACTAGAGGGGGGTGAATAGGCGATTTTTATGAAAGTCTTCCAAACTTAGAAGTTTCGAAGACAAACAACAGAAATGACCTAGTTGATATGCAGCGGAAGATAAACTACCACAAGCAAGCCATAGTCAAGTATGCAATGATGTGAAAGTACATGACTAATAGCAGCTAAGTAGTAAGGATCAGGATGGAAGATAGTATGAAGCCAATCAACAGTAGTAGTCAAGCAATGAAGTCAGACAGATACATAGATAGACAATGACTTCACGAAGACAAGCTTAAGTAAAGGATGGAAAGGGATAGAACCAGTCACTTGTTGAAGACACAAGATTTGTTGGACCAGTTCCAGTTGCTGTGACAACTGTACGTCTGGTTAGGGAGGCTGAGATTTAACTCAGAAGACCGTGTCTTCACCTTATTCCCCTTGAGCTAAGGACACACAGTCCTCGCCGAATCACTCTGGTAAGTCTTCAAGGTAGACTTCCAAACCTTCACAGACTTCGTTCACCGGCAATCCACAATGACTCTTGGATGCTCAGAACGCGATGCCTAACCGGCTGGACGATTCACAGTCCTCAAGTGTAATAAGTCTTCAGGTCACACAGACAGAAAGACTTCAGTGATGCCTAACACTCTTTGGCTCTGGGTGTTTGGGCTTTGTCCTCGCAAGGATTTCTCTCTCTCAAATGCTTCGAGGTGGGTTGCTCTCAAATGACAAAAGTCGTGCACAAACTCTGAGCAGCCCCCAATTTATGGTGTAGGGGGTGGGCTATTTATAGCCACAAGGCAACCCGACCTGATTTGTCCAAAATGACCCTGGGTCACTAAGGAACTGACACGTGTTCCAACGGTCAGATTTCAAACACACGCGACAACTTTACTTGGGCTACAAGCAAAGCTGACTCATCCAGCTCTGGATAAGATTTGCTCTCATTGTCTTCGCTCGAAGACATAGGATTTGGGTTGAGCATCACTTCAGTCACTCTGACTTAGTTCACTTGGACCCCACTTAACAGTACGGTGGTTCCTATGACTCAACAAAGAAGAAAAGGAAACAACGAAACCACACAGTCTTCACGCTCCATAGTCTTCACGTAATGTCTTCTCATGTCATAGTCTTCAATATGAATATCTTCTCATACCACCATTCTCTTCAATGTCTTCATACATTTTTAGGGGTCATCTCCGATAGGTAAACCGAATCAATGAGGGACACTACCTGCGTTATCCTGCAACTCTCACAAACGCATTAGTCCCTCAACCAACTTTGTCGTCAATACTCCAAAACCAACTAGGTGTGGCACTAGATGCACTTACAATCTCCCCCTTTTTGGTGATTGATGACAAACTGGTTGAAGTTTTCAACGGGGATAAAGTATGTGAAATTGTAAGGATAGGGAATTGTCTTCATAAGTAGCAAGGGCTCCCCCTGAAGATGTGCATATAAGTAATTTGCTTTTGGAATGCAAATGCACATGGCAGGTTGTACTTGTGGAGATCCTCTTCAACTTATGAAGATAATTCATCATGCATGAAATGATATAGCAAGTAGAATGACATGCATAATGAAAAATGGACGTCTGCGGAATGATCTAAGTGCGGAAGTTATCATCGCACATGCGGAATTTATCATCGCATCACAGTAAAGCAAATAAGTAGTAGACGACCATCAAGTTTAGGTGTTACAACTCAAAGAACCAAATGTTTCAAAAGCAAGAGTTGTAAGCACGAGGCAAAATATAATGCAACCGCCCATATGAACCCGCTTGAAGACTATCAACTCATACGCTTCTCCCCCTTTTGTCAGTAAGGACCAAAAAGGTTTGAAGACATAGAGCATCTACTCGTCCTCATGAGTAGGTGAAGCAGCAGGGTTGTCGTCGTTGGTTGGCGGTGCAGACGAACTTGGTGCAGTGTTGATGCATGCAGTAGTAGGAGGTGGTGAAGTAGCATCATCTTCATCTTCGATCACTCTGGCATTTACCGTTGCCGCGGAGGAAGAATATTCAGAGTCTTCAAGAGATGGAGTGCGATGTAGGACAGCAGTCCGTGGAGGAGTGGAGTCAAACTAGAATCTTTCATTGAAGCCATTGTCTTGAAGATCTGCTTCAGCACTAAGCAGCATCAAACTCTTCCATGATCGCCGGCAAGTCTCATGAGCAACAAAGGCATTCTTGGTGGCAAGGTTACGAATGCGATTGACATCCACCAAGAGGCTTTGCATCTGTCTCTTGAGCCAATAGTGATGCTTATCCTATTTCTGATGAAGTGCCACAAGGAGTTCTCGGTCATTGAGAACGCGAGAACGCTTCCGAGGCCTTTGGGCAATGGTGCTTTCAGTGGCTTCAGTAGGTGCTCGATGAGGCAGACGAGTATTTCCAGCCAATGGATAGATTCGTGTTGCTGCTTGAACACCTTCAGTGGGTTGAGTGAAGCTTTGGTGTTCGGCATTCTGAAGACAAAGAGGCCTCTTGGCAGGGTCAGAGTATATAGCTTCAACTGACATATCAACCTCTGGCAAAAAGATCAGATGATTGCGAGTAGAGGGCTGATAGTTGACATATGAGTGTCTCTTGATGAGGCGCATGACCCATGGAGCATAAAACTTCAGGCCAAATAGGTCAGATCCAGAAGCAGCAAGTTGCCTGATGAAGAATTCTTGAGTATTGAAGCTGATGCCATTGAGAATATAGAAGACCAAAGTCTTCATAGCTCCTTCAAGCTTGGCCGCTGATGAATGTCCTTTGATAGGCCATAGAGTTCGCCTGATGATATGATATATGGTGCGAGGCAGATACTCAAGGTCTTCAACAAAGAACTCTGTTGGATATTCAGCGTCAGATGGCAAAGGCTTCATCATGCTCAACATCTGGCTCATATTGGGTTCTGGCTTATGGAAGATGCTCTCCAATGCATTGCGGTGTAGCTGACAATCAGGTTCATATAGCTCTCCAGGAGTGGCTAGCCCTGTAAGCTCGATGATGTCAAGAGCTTTGGCTTCATGATGAACATTTCCGGTCATCCACTCGAGGACCCATGTCTTGATATCTCTGTAGTAGCCGCGAATGTGTAGAGTAGCATAGAATTGAAGCAATAGCTCTTCATTCCAGTGTTCTTTGTCTGTCACAAAGTTGAGCAGACCAGCATCACGAAAGCAATCAAGTGCTTCTTCTAAGCACGACAGTCCAGCAATGGCTTCAGTGGCAAGGCGCATATGATGGAAAATGCGCCCTTGATCATATAGAACGCAGGAGTGATAGCTTCTCTGCTGATAGCTCTAGAACCGATCTGATGATATCCTTGGCTTGGAGTAGGGGTTCTTGGCGCTGTCAAAGAAGGTATTGTGGCTTTTGAAGCCATTTGCATTGAAGGACCCTGGTGAGTTTGCAGTACCTGGAAACCTTGGCAGTCTTGGCTTGGGCTTCTGGACCTGAGGCCTATGCTCTACATGATAATCAAATTGAGGTCCAGAGGCAGTAGGCGGAGGTACCAGAATGGGCCATCAGACAGTGGTTAGCTGACCATGACTGTATGCTTGCTCAATTGTATGGGGCCTTGGTGGGGGAACAGGAGCAGGGTCAATAGCTGAGGCTTCAGGCTGCACAACAGGTGCTTCGGGAGCAGTTGTCTCATTAGCTTCAGGTGCAGTGGCCTCATTGGTTTCAGGCACACTGGTTGGTGCAGGCCCCACATTAGCGTTAGCCATGACTACGTCATTGGCTTCATTGGCATTGGTGGTGGCAGCTTCAACATTTTCAACCTCCTCTTGATGAACAGGAGGGTCGGGCACTGGCACGTTCACATCAGGAACAACTTCTTCAATCACTGGGGGAGTAGGGACACGTACGTCTTCTTGATTTTCCTCGGCTGATGCAGCCGGAATGTCTTCAACAGCTTGTGCTTCAGACTCGAAGACATTCACAGTTGGAGTGGGTTCAGAAAAGACTTGACGTGCAACAGGTGGACGTTGCACTTCTTCTTCTAGAACGCTCAATAGAGGGACTTGAGGCCTTTGTCCTTTGCGAAGCCTGCGAAATGCAGGCAACGCCTTAGGAGATGGAGTTGGCTGGGCCTCAAAGTCTTCATCTTCTTCTTGCACGGGAGGTGTAGCTTGTTGTTGTTGTTGGGGAGTACTGGGGGAGTCTTGTTGCTGTGGGTGATCAGCCCACGATGCATCCTGAGCAATTGGCGTCAGAGGACGACCAATGCTGATGAGTTCGCTGTTCGTAAGAACAGGCGATGATACCACATTGTGTTCAATCTGAGGAAGAACTTCATCATCTTCAACATTGTCATCATGACCAATATCTTCAGCAGCGGTGGGTTCTGCTGCTGGAATATCTTCAGCTTCATGAGCCTCTGTGGGAGTAGGCTCATGGACTATCATCCTTCTTTCTTGATGTTCTGACGCAGGACGAACCACTAAAATGGGTTCAACAACTAAGGGCTCTGTGGGAGCAGCCCTAGTCTTCTTGGTCTTGCGCTTCTTCTTGGAGGGAGCGGCATCAGAGGCTTCAGTATTCTTCCTCTTTCTGGCTTCAGCCTTGGCAGCCCTCGTCTTCTTCTGTTCTGAAGCAGTTGTGGTGACCTTTGGCTTCGAGCCAGTCATGCTGCTTGGGAAGATAATGCGAGGGGCTTCTTGGCTTGAAGGTGCAGGCTGGTCAGCAGGAAGCTTCTTCTTTTTCTTTGCAGCCATTCTGGGGTCAATGCCAGGACGGCCAAGTGACTTGCGCTTCTCAGCCTCATTGTAGGCAAGCACACACTTATCAGCCAAACCCTTCATGCGCTCTCGAGAGCCCTGAGCTTCTTCACGCTTCTTAAGAAAAGCTTCTTTAAGCTCATGCAGCATGACCTTGAAATTTCTGATGTCTTGAACACTTAGCTTGGCCACATGCTTCTTGAATTTAGCCTTTTCATAATCAATCTTGTTCTTCAGCTCAACTATGCGCTGAGCAAGAGCTAGCTCAGAAGCAATGGCGCCATTGAAGGCGACACTAAGGCCAATGGGAAGCTGCAAATCTTCAAAGCTGAGATTGGGGGTGTCGAACCACTCATCAATGAAGTTGTGGCTCATCAAATAGAGGCAAGTTGTTGAAGATTTCTGCTTCTTCCTTGCTCTTTATCAGCTGCTCAAGGGCATCATCAGCAAGATCTTCATCACTGGACAGATCAATGGGTTCTTCGCGCAGAATGGCAGCAGGAATCAAGGCTTGATCAGTATGCCTGGCAATTTGCTTTTTCTTCTCCGTTCTCTTGGAGACACGGGATTGATCTTCAGAATGCACACTGTCTTCAGGAGGTGCAGTGGCCAGTGGCTTCGCACGAGAAGTTTTTGGAGGATCTGATTTAGAAGCCTTTTGCTTCTTTTGCTTCTGCGGCTTTGGAGGAGGAGATGGGGCTTCATCGGAGTCAGCATCATTGTCAGAATGATCCACTCTAGCACCCTGGATCAAGATGTAGGTGATAAGGCCATCGAGATTGTAGAAGGGGCCAATGACATTGGGTTCAGCATCACGGGAGCCGTCAGCACGAGGAGCAGAGGGACCAGGGTTGAAGTCTAATTCCAATGATTTCTTGTTTTTCTTGGCCGAAGCCACAACGAACTTGAAGTTGCGCTTGAAGAGAGCATCGTCACGACACCAGAGTAATGAAGTGGGATCAGCGTTCTCAGGCTGAGGTCCACGGACCATGCAAGGATAGAAGCCTTGAGCAATAGCTTCAGCTCTGTTCTTGGGTTGAAGGCCTCGATAGAGAATATCACCCCAAGGTCTCTTGATAGCATTCTTCTCTGTATATTCCTTGGTTACAAACTTGTACTTGAACCATTCTTCAGCCCAATAGCGTCGAATCCATTGGATTCGTGTCTTGCACTGATGATAAGTCTCTTCAGGATCTGTCTTGTAGAGTTCTGCTAGGTCATCAGGCAGATCTTTGGATGTTCCTTCTCTGCGCTGTCTGCCACCCTTCCTTGCTGATTTTTCTACAGCCATGAACTTCAAACTGAATGGCTTCAATACGTTCAAAGGCTTCAGAGATTTATGCTTGCTGGTCAAGCAGGAACTGGCTTCAGGAGAATTGATATGATGCTGTAAGTATTCTGCAAATGAATGCAGACTATGAGAACCAAGGGATTCTCCCACGGACATGTACCTGTGACAGCATTAGAGATGCGAGGGAAGGGGAAGAGGTCATATGCATTCTCAGAAGATTTTGAAGATAAATCGGTTTGAAGACATTGACCTCATGATGCGAAGACATTCACTTATATAGGTGAGTTGGTTCCAGATTTGTACCAATTCGTGAATAAGTACAAGTGAGGAATCAAACTAGACAGGAACTCTAAGTGAATTGACTAGGCAGTATGAGATGCAGACAGATAGATCTAACATTGAAAAGGCAGAAACCACTTTCGGTAAACAGGATGAATCTTGAAGATCAAAAAGGTGGTAAAAATAGAGTTATAATTACCGCACGAAGAACTGCTAGATGGGATGAATAGGAGATCGAGCAGTTCAGCCCACCCTGCCCTAACTTGGCGACGGAGGACACCTACGGCGACGGCGGAGAGGACGATGTCCGCGGCCGGCGTGAGGACGGCGTCGGAGAAGTCGCGGCAGCTAAGCACTTCGTCGCCGGTGTCGTCGAGAGCTAGCAGTGGCGCTAGGGTTTTGACGGAGGTGGAGAGGTGGAAGAAGGATTTCTTTACCGCAGGGGACAAGTATTTATAAGTAGGTGAGCGGCACAGCGCAATTACACTGGTGCCCCTGGCGGTTCACATCTGAGGGGCACGTGGCAAGCATGCAACATACTCAGGGTTGTCCCACGTTCCCACGCCCGCCAGGCATGTCGGAGAGTTGTTCCGGCTTCTCCGGATTTCAACAATAAAGATAAGTCATTTAAAACAGATTTAATGTTTGTCTCTTTGCCTTCTGCTGAATAGGACGCAGAGAAGACATTCAACAGTTTCAATAGAATGCATATGATTTGGACAGATAGAGTTTGAGATAGAAAGCATAGAGAGGTTAGGGTCCGAGCACATTCACTTAGTTCAAAAGATCCAATCTTGAAGACATAGCTATAAGTGAATGCTGTAGAGGACAGAACACTAGTATATATATCAGAAAGCAATCAAATCATCATAGTGTAGAAAATCATGAAAATTGAAACTGAAGACAAACCAAATGCGAAGTTATTGCAATATAACGCCATGAGTGAAACACTTCAAACAGATAAATTTGGTGGTGGCATTACCCACCGTATAGGAAGTATTAGACCCAGACACGGCACACAATTATCATGGCACTCCGAAGTCAAATTCCATGTTAATGTATTCACACTCAGAGTGTAAATCTTCATTGATTGAAGATATACATTACTTTGTGTGTTGCACATCTAAGTCATCAACATGCATAAGTGTTAGGATGTGTGCCTGATCATAGGACATTAGAGGATTCCAAGATATTTAGCTCACACCGTGACTTGCAAAACCTTTTCTCATCCAAGGGCTTTGTGAAGATATCTGCAAGTTGCTCTTCAGTGTTGACGTGAATGATATCGATATCTTTCTTCATGATATGATCTCTGAGAAAGTGATGACGAATTTCAATGTGCTTTGTCTTCGAGTGCTGGACTGGATTGTTGGCTATCTTGATGGCACTTTCGTTGTCGCAGAAGAGAGGTACTTGTTTCAGGTTGATGCCATAGTCCTTGAGAGTTTGCTTCATCCATAGAAGCTGAGCACAATAGGATCCAACATCAATGTATTCAGATTCAGCAGTTGAGAGAGATACACAATTTTGCTTCTTTGAAGACCAACAGACAAGTGATCGACCAAGAAAATGACATGTGCCTGATGTAGACTTGCGATCCACTTTGTCACCAGCATAATCAGCATCCGAGAATCCAACTAAATCAAATTTTGTACACCATATCAGGATGTTTTGGATCTTCAAAGCCAGGTGGTTGAGCGACATATACTTCTTCTTCAATCTTGCCATTGAGAAATGCACTCTTCACATCCATTTGATATAGCAATATGTTGTGATGATTAGCGTAGGCTAGCAGTATGCGAATAGCTTCAAGCCTAGCAACAGGAGCAAATGTTTCATCGAAGTCAATTCCTTCAACTTGAGTATATCCTTGAGCCACAAGACATGCTTTGTTTCTGACGACTTGACCATGCTCATCTTGCTTGTTTCGATATATCCATTTTGTTCCAATAATGTTATGCTTGCGAGGGTCAGGTCGCTTGACAAGTTCCCAAACATTATTCATCTTGAACTGTTGAAGTTCTTCTTGCATGGCTTGAATCCATTCAGGTTCCATAAAAGCTTCAGCAACTTTCTTGGGTTCTGATATTGACACAAATGAAAAGTGCCCACAGAAGTTTGCTAGTTGTGTTGCTCTTGATCGAGTGAGTGGACCAGGTGCATTGATGTTGTCAATTATCTTCTCTATTTGAACTTCATTTGCAACACGAGGATGAACAGGACGAAGACTTTGCTCTTGCTGATCATTGTCATCATTGGGAGGATTGTCTTCGGTCTGAGCATTGTCTTCAGGTTGACTTGGTGCTGAGATGATAAGTTCCTCTTTAGGCTGTGCTTCAGAAGGAATGATTTCACCAGTTCCCATCAGCTTGATAGATTCACTTGGAGAAGCTTCATCTAGTGTACTTGGCAGGAGTTCTCTTTGTGAACCATTGGTTTCATCAAATTTCACATCCACAGTTTCGACGATTTTGTAGATATAGAGGTTGAAGACTCTGTAGGAGTGTGAATCCTTTCCATAGCCAAGCATGAAGCCTTCGTGAGCCTTAGGTGCAAATTTTGACTTGTGATGGGGATCCTTGATCCAGCATCTAGCTCCATTCGGGTTACATTTGGCTTCTTACCAGTAAGGAGCTCATATGATGTTTTGTTCAGAAGCTTATGGATGTAAACACGGTTGATGATATGACATGCTGTATCAATAGCTTCAGGCCAGAACTTTCTTGGTGTCTTGTATTCATCTAGCATTGTTCGAGCCATCTCAATGAGGGTTCTGTTTTTTGCGCTCAACGATGCCATTTTGCTGAGGTGTGTATGGAGCAGAGAACTCATGAGTGATTCCCATTGTATCCAGATATAGATCAAGTCCTGTGTTTTTGAATTCAGTGCCATTGTCACTTCTGATATGCTTGATCTTCACGCCATAGTTGTTCATTGCTCGATTGGCGAAGCGCCTGAAGACATCTTGTACTTCAGTCTTGTAAAGAATTATATGAACCCATGTGTATCTTGAGTAGTCATCAACAATGACGAAGCCATAGAGACAGGCAGTTGTTGTGAGGGTGGAGTAGTGAGTAGGTCCAAATAAGTCCATGTGTAAAAGCTCGAAGGGTTGAGATGTTGTCATGATTGTCTTCGAGGGGTGCTTTGCCCTTGTCATCTTTCCAGCTTCACAGGCACCACACAGATGATCCTTCTTGAACTTGACACCCTCGATGCCAATGACATGCTTCTTCTTGACGAGTGAGTGTAAGTTCCTCATGCCAGCATGTCCTAGCCTTCGATGCCAGAGCCAGCATTCTGAAGCTTTTGTGAGAAGACATACGGCAAGCTGTGGACCTGCTGAGAGATCTACCATGTATAGATCATCTTTTCGATACCCTTCAAAGACTAGAGATTTGTCAGATTCCATTAGTACAAGGCAGCGATATTTTCCAAATAGCACAATCATGTTCAAGTCACAAAGCATTGAGACAGACATTAAGTTGAAACCAAGGGATTCAACAAGCATCACTTTATCCATGTGTTGATCCTTTGAGATTGCAACTCTACCTAGACCCAATACCTTGCTTTTACCAGTGTCAGCAAATGTGATGTGACTCTTGTCGGATGGACATAAGGTTGAGTCCATGAGAAGACTTCGATCACCAGTCATATGATTAGTGCATTATCCATTCTGAAGCTTTTGGTGATGTACCCTACAGTGCAGTTAGGAGAATAGGCTTCACAAGAGTGTTGTGAAGCATAAGAATTTGACACATATAGGGATTGTCACAGCTTATATCAAAGTTAGGACATATAGTATGACTGATAAGCGATTCAGATGTGAAGTATATAGAATGTCATTTTATCATGCGTCCTAAATGTGCTTTAGGTCCCCAGCAATAGTATCGGACGCCATTGATTGCTGGCTGGAGACTGTATTCTGCAAAAGAGAGTTAGTTCTTCTTTGCCACCCACATCTTCAGGGGTGGCTTAGAAGCAATGAGTCTAAGTGCAACATCTGAGAATTTTGGCTTTGGAGCCCTAGCAAATAGCCTTGCAGGAAATGAATGATACTCATATGAATAAGCAGAAAAGTTCTTAGTCCTATGAACATAGCGGTTCGAAGATACACGCTCATATTCAGAAGTCTGAGCATGATTTCCCTGCAAAACATTGGCGTTAGGGTGACTCATGTGAGTCCTGTATCTGTATGAAGCCTTTGGGCCATATGAAGCTATAGGTCTAGGGTTTGTCTTCTTCCTTGGTGGTGTCATGACGACATTCACAGGAAGATTCTCAATGTACTACTTAGGTACCCAGATCTTCTTCATAGGTGGTCCATTCCTGCAGTTAGTACCAATGTACCTGGCAAACACTTCACCATTCTGATTCTTGAACAGCTTATAGTTTGCATCAAAGGATTCATCAATGACAATAGGATTAGCATAGGTAAAACCATATAAAGTGGATGGATCTACTGAAGGTTCCTGTGCAGCAACCCATGTGGTTTTGGGGTACTGCTCAGGCTTCCAGTACGAGCCATCAACATTCATTTTCCTCTCGAACCCAACACCCTCTTTCCTAGGGTTTCGCTTCAGAATCTGCTTTTTGAGGACATCGCAGAGTGTCTGATGTCCCTTCAAACTTTTGTACATCCCTGTTTCAAGCAATGTCTTCAACATAGCATTTTCATCAGCAATAGCAGTGGTATCCTCCACAGAGGGGTTAGTAACCACGTCAGTAGGTGAAGACAATGAAACAGTAGCAGCAGTGGAACATTCAGCAACAGATGTAGCATTATCACACTCAATGCATTTTAGACATGGTGGTTCAAATCCATCCTGAGCGGGACTGATCTGTTGAGCGCGAAGTGACTCATTCACTTTTTGAAGATCTTCATGAGCCGCTCTCAATTTCTCAAGCTCTTGTTTCCTTTGAAGATAATCATAGGAGAGCCTTTCATAAGTAGTTGAGAGCGTTTCATGACGACCTTCAAGTTCTTGGTACTTAGCATGAAGATTTTTTATGTCATCAACTAAGGACTGTGAACGTGTCATTTCCGCGTCCAACAGGTCATCGCTTTTGTCTAACAGTTTTTGAGTATGTTCCATAGCCTTTTGTTGTTCAGTTGCAATTTTAGCAAGTGTTTTGTAGCTTGGTTTGGATTCACAATCAGAGTCATCTTCACTTGATGTTTGAAAGTAAGCATCGCGTGATTTTACCTTGGCACCACGTGCCATGAAGCAATAGGTGGGAGTAGGATCGTCTTCAACATCAGCGTCAGTGTTGGTGTGGAAGTCATTATCTTCAGTGTTGAAGATGGACTTGGCAACATAGGCTGTGGCTAGAGCCAGACTTGCAACGCCAGGGTCGGACTCCTCTCCAGACTCCACCTCCGCCTCCTCAGAAGCAGACTCCTCTGAATCCATTTCCTTGCCAACAAAAGCACGAGCCTTGCCAGATGAGCTCTTCTTGTATGATGAAAATTTGGAAGAAGACTTAGAAGAAGACTTTGAGGATTTCTTCTTCTTCTTGTCATCAAAATCATATTCCTTGCTCTTCTTCTTCTTCTTCTCATTGTCCCACTGTGGACACTCAGATATGTAGTAACCAGGTTTCTTGCACTTGTGGCAGGTTCTCTTCTTGTGGTCATGGGTGGAGGCATCATCATTCCTTGAGCTGGATCGTGAAGACTTTCTGAAGCCTTTCTTCTTAGTGAACTTCTGGAACTTCTTCACAAGCATAGCAAGTTCCTTTCCAATGTCTTCAGGATCATCAGAACTGCAGTCAGATTCTTCTTCAGATGAGGAAACAACTTTTGCCTTCAAAGCACGAGTTCGGCCATAGTTTGGGCCATAGATATCTCTTTTCTCAGATAGCTGGAACTCATGTGTGTTGAGCCTCTCAAGTATATCAGACGGATCAAGTGTCTTGAAGTCAGGACGTTCTTGCATCATGAGGGCAAGGGTGTCAAAGGAGCTGTCAAGTGATCTCAGCAGTGTCTTGACGATTTCATGCTTGGTAATCTCAGTTGCACCAAGAGCTTGAAGTTCATTTGTGATGTCAGTGAGGCGATCGAATGTGAGCTGGACATTCTCGTTGTCGTTTCTCTTGAAGCGGTTGAAGAGGTTGCGAAGAACACTGATCCTTTGATCTCTCTGAGTTGAGACGCCTTCGTTGACCTTGGATAGCCAGTCCCAGACTAGCTTCGACGTTTCCAGAGCACTCACACGGCCATACTGTCCTTTGGTCAGATGACCATAGATGATGTTCTTTGCAGTAGAGTCCAGTTGAATGAACTTCTTGACATCAGTAGGAGTGACACCTTCACCAGTTTTGGGAACGCTGTTCTTGACGACATACCAAAGGTCGACATCAATGGCTTCAAGATGCATACGCATCTTATTCTTCCGGTAGGGATATTCAGTTCCATCGAACACGGGGCAAGCAGCGGAGACTTTGATTATCCCTGCAGTCGACATAGCTAAAACTCCAGGTGGTTAAACCGAATCACACAGAACAAGGGAGTACCTTGCTCTGATACCAATTAAAAGTGCTAGTATCGACTAGAGGGGGGGTGAATAGGCGATTTTTATGAAAGTCTTCAAAACTTAGAAGTTTCAAAGACAAACAACAGAAATGACCTAGTTGATATGCAGCGGAAGATAAACTACCATAAGCAAGCCATAGTCAAGTATGCAATGATGTGAAAGTACATGACTAATAGCAGCTAAGTAGTAAGGATCAGGATGGAAGATAGTATGAAGCCAATCAACAGTAGTAGTCAAGCAATGAAGTCAAACAGATACATAGATAGACAATGACTTCACGAAGACAAACTTAAGTAAAGGATGGAAAGGGATAGAACCAGTCACTTGTTGAAGACACAGGATTTGTTGGACCAGTTCCAGTTGTTGTGACAACTGTACGTCTGGTTAGGGAGGCTGAGATTTAACTCAGAAGACCGTGTCTTCACCTTATTCCCCTTGAGCTAAGGACACCCAGTCCTCGCCGAATCACTCTGGTAAGTCTTCAAGGTAGACTTCCAAACCTTCACAGACTTCGTTCACCGGCAATCCACAATGACTCTTGGATGCTCAGAACGCGACGCCTAACCGGCTGGAGGATTCACAATCCTCAAGTGTAATAAGTCTTCAGGTCACACAGACAGAAAGACTTCAGTGATGCCTAACACTCTTTGGCTCTGGGTGTTTGGGCTTTGTCCTCGCAAGGATTTCTCTCTCTCAAATGCTTCGAGGTGGGCTGCTCTCAAACGACAAAGGCCGTGCACAAACTCTGAGCAGCCCCCAATCTATGGTGTAGGGGGTGGGCTATTTATAGCCACAAGGCAACCCGACCTGATTTGTCCAAAATGACCCTGGGTCACTAAGGAATTGACACGTGTTCCAACGGTCAGATTTCAAACACACGCGGCAACTTTACTTGGGCTACAAGCAAAGCTGACTCATCCAGCTCTGGATAAGATTTGCTCTCATTGTCTTCGCTCGAAGACATAGGATTTGGGTTGAGCATCACTTCAGTCACTCTGACTTAGTTCACTTGGACCCCACTTAACAGTACGGTGGTTCCTATGACTCAACAAAGAAGAAAAGGAAACAATGAAACCACACAGTCTTCGCGCTCCATAGTCTTCACGTAATGTCTTCTCATGTCATAGTCTTCAATATGAATATCTTCTCATACCACCATTGTCTTCAATGTCTTCATACATTTTTAGGGGGCATCTCTGGTAGGTAAACCGAATCAATGAGGGACACTACCTGCGTTATCCTGCAATTCTCACAAATGCATTAGTCCCTCAACCAACTTTGTCGTCAATACTCCAAAACCAACTAGGGGTGGCACTAGATGCACTTACACTCTTGATCCGTAGGTGGACCGAGGAGGCGCCCGATTTCGTTCAATGTGACATCGAGCATCGTGAGGATCTAGGTAGTCGGCGGGGTCCTTTCCATGACGGCGTGGTGCCGTTTGGGTGTGGAAATCCTCCTGTGTTGGCCTGTCATGTCCTCCAGGGGGTTGGTCAGGTTGGTCCGCTCGTCCACGCGTCAAGAGCACATCATCGGTTAATTCTTCGTCAAACTCGGGCAACAAATGTCTACGTGGGTAAGACCTGAGTGCACTGCGGTGCCATTCCTCAAGATCCTGTTTGGCCGAGAGTATTTCGCCTCATTTGTCATTCAGGGCGTCCTCGTTGGCCTGCAGCAGCTGCTGCTTCCACTTCATACTTTGGGTAGTGGCTACGAGGCACCATTGAAAGCGCTCTTGTGCAATGGGATCCTCGGGGAGTATGTAGTCCTTGATGCCGAGGCTCTCGCCCTCTTCGAATTTCGGATGTAATTGTCATCGGCCCCTTCGAAAAGGTCATCGAGGTCCTCCTCCCCAGGAATTCCTTCAGGGCTAGCATGTCTCTCTGGGGTGTCTTGAGAGTCCTCCTCGGGGTTGCGGCATCTTCGGCCACTGCCAAACTGTTATTGGTGGTGGCATTATTGTCGTTGGTGTCCCTGGTGGTACCCCTTCTGCGTCTACGCCGACCTCTTGGAAGGGAGTTGGGAGTATTGACCATGTACATGTCATAAGTGGACGTTCCAGTCCACTTGCCGGTGTTTCGTATCGGCGAAGTGGTCTCAGAAAGGCCGTCGTCATCTTCATCCATGTTTGTGGCCTCGTCATAGTCTAACACGTCGGTTAAGTCATCGGTCATGGTGTCTAGGTGGGTGGTGGGGGTGGGGACGTAAATTTCCCGATCGTCTGTTTTACGTCTGATCTTGTCATAAACCAAGGTCTTACCGTCCGAGATTGACAAGCTCTGGATTCGGTCAAGCATCTCATTAAGGTGAGATAACTCCTCAGTGTTCATGGCCTGGTCATAGGCCGGGCTGATTCTCAGTGGCACGCTTGATGCGTTTTGGACACAATGAGGTGAGGTGGATTCTAGATCCGTTACCAAGATCGGATCTAAACCCGACGTCGTATCCAAAACCGAGCATTGATTTAAGTCGGGGCCGGATGATGTGATGGAGCTGTCCAAGGCGGGGAGGGTAAACCCTCTGCATTTCATGGCGGTGCTGGTGGGTCCGATCTGTTATCCTTAAAGGGGATCAGTTTCGGAGTAGAACCTCCGATGTCCACCAGGCCCAGATCCGACCGGGTGTCCAGCCTGATAGAACGAGCTCGCCGCGGGGGGGTCCGCGGTGTACTCCAAGCCTCCGAAGCTCACGATCTGGTCAGCAGCGTAGTTCTCGACGTCGACCAGATGGCCCGCCGAGTCGACACAAAAGATCATGTTGCCGAACATGAAAAGCTGGCCAGGGACATAAACGTCCTCGTAGCCACTACCGCAGTTGATCTGTAGATGAGCCATCGATCCTTCCGTTGATTTCGCAGGGGAACTCTCAATGGAAGCACCAATGTCGGTGTAAAAACCGGCAGACCTGGGGTAGGGGGTCCTGAGCTGTGGATCTTGGACAGATGGTAACAGAACAAGGAGACGATTTTTACCTAGGTTCGAGCCCTCTTGATGGAGGTAAAACCCTATGTCCTGCTCTTGTTTATATTAATGGAGATGTATCAAGTACAGAGTTGATCTACCTCGAGATCGTGAGATGTGTTCTAACTCTACGGCTAGGTGAATGTGATTGTGTTGAAGTCCCTTCTAAGGGCTAAATCCTTTGGCTTATATACAGCCAGGTAGGGCATCTAGGGTTACAAGTTCAATATCTAGGCGTGGAGGTGGTAGGAGAAGTCTTGAAGTACATGCCAAGTCTTTGGCAGATGTAGGTGATCACTCCTCCATCATGTGGCTTCCGGAGTCCATCTTGAGAAGAATGAGGGCCCACTGGCCCAACCCGAGGACTACGGGCCGACTAGGTTAGTACCCCCTAGTCCAGGACACCGTCAGTGACACATACTTCTACCTATGTTAGTTTCATACTTTTATCTATGTGTGATCCATTATCTATGTATGAGACATATTTCTATCCATGTTACTTTCAAACTTCCCATTTATTGCGGTCACTAATAAACATACTACAACATGAAATTAACATACATTTGGATGCTGAAATTAAGATACCACAACAGGAAATTGAGATACAACACAATGCTTCTGCATTGCCTAAGAAACACTACATGAAGTCATCATCATTGTTCTCGATAGCATGGTTCCACATAAGATCTTCATGATTGGATTCAAATGTGACATGCACTAGTTTTGCATGGCATAAAATCATCAGCCGAATCATCATCATCCTCACGCCCTCCGATGATGTAGCACTCTTGCTTCATCTACCTCTCTTAGAGCTTTCACAACCGTTCGATCTATTCTGAGCTCGTTTGAATGGCATAAAGCCATCATTGTCCTCGGTCACTTTCCCAGAGCTTGCGCTATCCCTTGTTGATGCAATATGACCCCTGGATCTGTCCTGAGCTCATTTTCTTGGCATAAAGTCATCACCGTCGTCGTTCACTTTCTTTGATTTTTGTGCCACCCTTCGATGATGCAACACTAATCTAGTGGTTTTAGAGCTCGTGCCGCCCTTGGATGATTTGCCCCACTCGAAGTAATAGATCTCCTTGTTCAGTAACTCCGCGTCCTCAAGGTACCACTGCACACTAGAAATAGTAATAAGAACAAAATTAGAACTACGACACTACCAAATAACTGAATGGAATTTGAAATGTCAAATATCTTAATGTGGTCCTCATACTGCTTCTGCAGGAACTTATTTTTGGATTGTTAGTGAGAACAAGCAACTCACGGATGCACGCCTCACAGGTTCCACGCAATCTGAAAAGTTCTTGCCTTATTTCCACTAGGTTCCTTTCCGGGAGCCCTTCTTTGGAAACACTTACCCAGGTCCATCATGTGGCTGTCACTACTGATTAATTCATCGAAAGGGACAACTCGAACCCCCCCTATTGCACATCTTCGTTTTTGCGACACCTGTCAAAAGCAAAATTAGACATCACTGGAGTAAAATGGCAGGAGGGGTACCAGACATGACTGGAGAGATGGCTAAGCATGATACAGAACACAACATGCGGGGGAGTGGTTTAATAGTATGAGTGAGGCAAGATAACAGGCGGGAAAAAATGAGCAGGAAGACAAAGGGAAGGTGTGGAGATGGCCGGAAGGAAAGGGCGAGACATGGATAGTAGTTAGGGAAAGAACAGGATGTCCAAAGCATGAATGGCAAAATCGGAAAGAAAGTTTTTGTTTGCGGTAGCCGTGAAAAGATATCTTCGTCCGCGCCAACAATGAGAAGATGTCTCGTCCGTGCCTGCAAAGAAAAATGCTAAATGCGACTTCGTTGTCTCGGTTACATGACGTCATCGGCCTCATCGGGGCTTTTCGTCTGCATAGGCGACGAAGAGTAACTCTTCGGCCCCATCGGCCACAAAGAGCACCCTTCGCCCTGGCGGCCATGGAAAAAGATCTTCGGCCATGCGGCAACGAAGAGGTGATCTTCATTCAACACGACAATGACTGGATCGCAAAAATGGTATTTTCAGAAACTAGAATATACTTTCGAGGTTTCCATCTTTTTTAGGAATTACATCAGTGTCATACTATCATCTCTTCGTTAGCAATTTTCTAGTTTAACCATAGCAGCCACCCTTTTTTTTTGTCATTCATGCTCCGATGCGATGCGCGTATTAATTTGCTGAAAATGACACTGAGTGATAGTACAGTTTTATAAAATATTTTTTGTGAGGATGGCTGATTTCTGTACCACTGAAGATTTTCTTTTCAAGACACGTGAAAAGTACTGAAAAACTACTCTAGACTGGTGGTAATAAAAGACTAAAAAGGGAGGTTCGGGGTTGTCGACCAAAGATAAGAAAAAGGCTCTAGCTTTGGTGACTTCCACTACGAGTGTTACAATCAACAACAATGAATTGTTAACCGTAAGAAGTAGTGGTATAATAATTTTACAGGGATGAGAACCATTCATAAGATATTCAGAATTGTGATTAAGCTGATGACTGATGTTAATGTTACATGGGTTGAAAAATTCTACTACCCTTTGTCGGAGGGAAAGGAATCGGTCTCTGGTTTAGAGAATGCAGGGACCAGGGAGGGAACCGGTCTCTGTCCAAAGGAAAAATGGAACGAGTAGGAGGCAGCGCAAGTGGTGAACAAAACATTGTGGTCAAAACACTCAAGCTTTCGCCTGATCAATTATGTCACGCACACATACATGATTTTCCTGTACATGCATCGAAGCGAAAATGAAACGATGGAAACGAGATATTTTCCTGCAACCGACGCCCTGCCGACTAACGAAAGAATTGTTTGTTTCTACAGTACAAAACTAATTTACTGCGCGATTTGGTCATGACGGGCTCGCGACGGCGCAGTTGCCGTACGCCATGCTCCGGCCGACGTCCGCCGGCGCGGCGGGGTCGACGCCGAGCTCCCTGGCGCGGTTCACGTACTCCTTCTTCACGTTCCCCTTCTGCAGCTGCAGCAGGCGTATCACGCTGCGCCGCGCGTCGTACCGGAACGGGTGCCCCGTCGCGGTGAACCCGTCGATGAGGTGCAGGTACGCCTCCAGGTCGTGCCGGCTCGCCGGGCCCACGTCGGGGCGCAGGCACGGCGAGTTCTTGCTGTCGATACGCAGCTCCGCGCCCACGTGCTGGTACTGCTCCTTGCTCAGCGGCAGCCGCGGCGCCACGCCGGGCACCTTCGTGACCATGTCGCCGGCGTTGACGATGCGGAGGACGTTGACCTTGCCGCTTTGCTTGAGCTTATCCACGAACGCGGCGTTGCCCACCTTCGGGCCGCCGAAGGAGACCACGGCGACCGGCGGGGCGTCAGGGACGGTGGTGGCGATCTCGTCGGCCACCAGGAGCGCCAGCGCGCCGCCGAGGCTGTGGCCGACGATCGTGATGCTCAGCTCCTCGCCCTTGTACTTCTCCATGAGGCGTCTCACCTCGTCCATGACGTCCTCCGACAGGCTCTTCACCTTTTCCCCGGCCGTCTTGTAGAGGCTCCGGAATCCGCGCGCCACCTTGGGATCCTCCGGTCCGGCTTGCTTGCCCTCGCCGCTCTCGCCGTCGAGGGGCACGAGCGAGGCGCGCAGGTTCTCGGCCCACTCGAGGCAGGTGGCTGTCCCGCGCAGCACGATGGCGATGTCGCGGCGGCCCATGCGGGCGACCTCCCGCTCGGACTCGCACACGGCGACGTAGCCGATCCAGTTGGACTGCTGCGTGAGCCACTCGGGGGTGTTGGGGCGCTTGGCCCACGGCGGCATGGAGAGCGCGGAGGTGGCGAAGAGGCTGCGCGTGGGGCGGTAGGAGCGGTCCGGGAGCATGAGGCCACGGTGCCTCGCCGCCGCGGTGGGCAGCGAGTGGAAGGCCTGGTAGGCCGCCTGCACGAAGTCGCCGTAGCGGAGGAGCTCGCGGCGGAGGTCGGAGTCGAGCGGGTCGAGGAGTCCGGCCCAGCCGCCCTCCCCGTGGAGGGCGCGCCACCGGGGGCCGATGGTGCTCCTCGGGGAGGCGCGCGGGGAGTCGGCCGAGAGGAGCTGCTGCATGTGCATGAGGCTGCGCGGCGACATGTGCTCGTCCGCGGCCATGCGCGCCCGCATCCCGGGCATGGGCACGAAGAAGGAGAGGTTGAGCGCGTTGAGCAGGCCGTGCCTGATGTTGAGCGGCTCCTGCTCGCTCTCCTGCTCCTGCTTGCTGCTGGGCGGCCCCGCCTGGCTCGGTGTCCTCGGCGGCTTCCCGAGCACGCGGTCAAGGTTGGCGATGTGCGTCCTGACGCCATCCGCGGCGGGCGAGGCCCCGGACCCGGCGGCGCGCAGCGCCTGCGAGCTCGGGTTGAGCGGCGACTGCTCGCGCCGCGGCGCCGTGCGCTGCGTAGAGGCGTGGTGTGGCGCGTGGTGAACGGGCGCGTGCACCGCCGCGGTGGCGGTTCCGGTGACGGCCGCGGCAATTGACATCGGCTTCTCCGTCAACAATAGGTTATGTATAGCAGGATCAGCTACTCGATCGCAAGCCTCCGACTCCGAGCTACTGGTAATGAAGCGAGATGACAGACACACCACGTCTGAGCGGAGCTATATAGCGGGAGGGGGAAGAGTCCAGAGTCGAGAGCCGCGCGGGTCAATTATTAATTGATGAGCGGGGAGCGCAGCGCAGTGGTTGGTCACAAGTTGCCATGCGCTTTGACGTCGCGATGCCATGGCCACCCGAGCACGCGACAAGGTCGCGGGTGCGGTGCGCTGGCCTACGCACAGAGAGAGACTCGGCTAGAGCCAGCCCACCGCGTGCCGAGCCGAGCCCCGGCGTGTGCGCGCGGGATAGTCTATTCTACGCCTCTCTGCATCTGCATGCGTGGCCAGCTTGCCAGCAGCCTCGCCGAGATGCGGTGTCGATTTGTACGTACCTGTACTAGTCTAGGCGTAGGCGTGCGTAGTTAGCCACGCGGTGCCCGGGGTTGGATTTCCGTGGCTTGACCGAGACGAAGCAGCACCATGTCGACGTCGTTGCCCGGTTCTTTTAGTATTTGTCGAGCTTCCTCTCCCTCGCATGTGGTTTCCGGTCCTGGTCCAGCGGCTTCCGCTTCACACTGACACCGGTCGTGATGACCTCCTCCTCCTCCCGGTTTGGATGCGTGCACTGTTGACCGCGGATGCTGTTAACTAGTCCGCGACAAAGCTTTGGTACGTAGTACGGGATTAAAATGGTTTTGTTAATTCGTTAGTCAAACCTACCGTGTATACATCTCTACATATTTTTTTGAGGAAACCACGACGTCCATGTCGCGTCGGCGTGTGGTGATCCGATCTCCTCCCTGCTCCGACGAGTGCCGAGGGTGGGAGTTTTTTTTTTTTTTTTTTGAAATGAAACACGGGTATTCCATTAAGACACGGCGTAATCTCCAGTTACAGCACGGGTTACATCAACAAGATAACCAGCGAACCATAAATGTCGATCGCCATAAACTAATTCTGCACCCAAAGCCGCCAGCACGTGCGCTGGCTTGTTGTACTCCCTAGGGATATGAATGATGTCGGCATGGATAAACTGAGTTTGTAGTTTAAGCTTGATCTCCCTGAACACACATCCCAACATGCCAAAGTCCTGAACATCCGAGTGAAGGGCTTGCTTAAGTGAGAGGCAATCAGTTTTGAATTGTGAGGGCGGAAGTTTTTGGTTCCACGCCCTAACACCAGAGGCTTCTTTGATTTGACTGTTCATAACTTCTTATACTACTATTCTTTTTATTTTTCGAGATGGCCTTCTTATACTATTCTTTGAGTGTGTAATACTATTATGCTGTTTGCACAACGCAAACACCACACATATAGTCGTAGTGTGCTATTTACAAAGACACCACACCTATAGTCGTGTCGTTTGTCTAAGATCTTAAATGCGTCCACCGAACGAAAGTTCTATCAAGGAGCTGTCACTAAGATATTATGTTTGACATGATACAAAAGTCTGAATTATGAGCTGACCGTGTAGACAAAAGGTGTTTTTTAGGAAAAAAAAGGTCCATTGGTACTTTATTCCAAGATGGATATAGTTACATCATAAGTACATTTCAAAAAAAAATAGTTACATCATAAGTACATGCGGTAATGATGGGAAACGTAGCATGCAATTTTAAAAATTATCCTACGCTACGCAAGATCTATCTAGGAGATACATAGCAACGAGAGGGGGAGAGTGTGTCCACGTACCCTCGTAGACCGAAAGCGGAAGCGTTTGACAACGCGGTTGATGTAGTCGAACTTCTTCTCGTTCCGACCGATCAAACACCGAACGTACGGCACCTCCGAGTTCTGCACACGTTCAGCTCGATGACGTCCCTCGAGCTCTTGATCCAGCAAAGTGTTAAGGGGGAGTTCTGTCAGCACGACGGCGTGGTGACGGTGATGATGAAGTGATCCGCGCAGGGCTTCGCCTAAGCACTACGTGAATATGACCGGAGGCGTAAACTGTGGAGGGGGGCGCCGCACACGGCTAACAATTGTTGGTCTGTGTTCTAGGCGCCCCCTCCCCAAATATATATAGGTGGGAGGGGGAGGGGGACAGCCAAGGGGCGCCTCAAGTAGGAGGAATTTCCTTCTCTCTTCCCCCCTTCCTTCCTCCTAAGGTGCGGCCCATATGGGTGGCGCAGCAGCCCCTGCTGGCTGCTGCGTTTCCCCTCTTGGCCCATTAGGCCCATATCTTTGCCGGGGGTGCCCGGAACCCCTTTCAGTGACCCGATATGTACCCGGTACTCTCTGGAACACTTCCGGTGTCCGAATACTATCGTCCTATATATTAATCTTTACCTCTCGACCATTTCGAGACTCCTCGTCACGTCTGTGATCTCATCCGGGACTCCGAACAATATTCGGTCACCAAATCACATAACTCATATAATACAAAATCGTCATCGAACGTTAAGCGTGCGGACCCTATGGGTTCAAGAACTATGTAGACATGATCAAGACGCCTCTCCGGTTAATAACCAATAGCAGAACCTAGATGCTCATATTGGGTCCCACATATTCTACGAAGATCTTTATCGGTCGTACCGTAATGACAACATACATTATTACCTTTGTCATCAGTATGTTACTTGCCTGAGATTTGATCGTCGGTATCTTCATACCTAGTTCAATCTTGTTACCGGCAACTCCCTTTACTCATTCTGTAATACATCTGTTGGAAAACGTAGCATGCAATTTCAAAAAAATTCCTACGCTCTGGCAATATCTATCTAGGAGATGCATATCAACGAGAGGGGGGAGTGTGTCTACGTACCCTCGTAGACCGAAAGCGGAAGCGTTTGACAGCGCGATTGATGTAGTCGAACTTCTTCTAGCTCCGACTGATCAAGTACCAAACGCACGGCACCTCCGAGTTTTGCACACGTTCAGCTCGGTGACGTCCCTCGCCTTCTTGATACAGCAAAACGTCGAGGTAGTAGATGAGTTCCACAGCATGACGGCATGGTGACGGTGATGGTGAAGTGATCCTCGCAGGGCTTTGCCTAAGCACTATGAAGATATGACAAGGGGTGTAAATTGTGGAGGGGGGCGCCGCACACGGCTAGGCAATTGTCTGTTGTGTGCTAGGCACCACCCTCCTCATATATATAGGTGGGAGGGAGGGAGGAGCAGCCATAGGAGGCGCCCAAGTAGAAGGAATCCTACTTGGAGTCCCTCCCAAGCCGCCCCCTGCCATATATAACCGAGGTGGAAGGGAAGAGGGGGGGGGAAGGGAAGGAAGTAGGAATCCTAATCCACACTTTCCTTGCCCTCCCCTCTTTCCTTCTCCTCCTCACAGAGCTGGCCTCTATCGGGGCGCACCAGGGCTGGTGTGTTCCCTCACTTGGCCCATAAGGCCCATATCTTTGTCGGGGGTGCCCGAAACTCCTTTCCGGTGACCCGAAAAGTAGCTGGTACTTCCAGAACACTTTCGGTGTCCGAATACCATCGTCTGATATATTAATCTTTGCCTCTCGACCATTTCGAGACTCCTCGTCATGTCCGCGATCTCATCCGGGACTCCGAACAACATTCGGTCACCAAATCATATAACTCATATAATAAAATATCGTCATCGAACGTTAAGCGTGCGGACCCTACGGGTTCGAGAACTATGTAGACATGACCGAGACACCTCTCCAGTCAATAACCAATAGCGGAACCTGGATGCCCATATTGGCTCCTACATATTCTACGAAGATCTTTATCGGTTGAACCGTTATGACAACATACGTTATTCCCTTTGTCCATGGGTCTGTTACTTGACCGAGATTCGATCGTCGGTATCCACATACCTAGTTCAATCTCATTACCGGCAAGTCTCTTTACTCGTTCTGTAATACATCATCTTTGTAACTAACTAATTATTCACTTTGCTTGCAAGGCTTCTTATGATGTGCATTACCGAGAGGCCTAGAGATATCTCTCCGATAATCGGAGTAAGAAATCATAATCTCGATCTATGCTAACCCAACAAACACCTTCGGAGATACCTGTAGAGCATGTTTATAATCACCCAGTTACGTTGTGACGTTTGATAGCACAAAAGGTATTCCTCTGCTATCCGGGAGTTGCGTAATCTCATAGTCGAAGGAATATGTATTTGGAATGAAGAAAGCAATAGCAATAAAACCGAACGATCAATATGCTAAGCTAACCGATGGGTCTTGTCCTTCACATCATTCTCCTAATGATGTGACCTGATGACCCACAAGTATAGGGGATCTATCGTAGTCCTTTCGATAAGTAAGAGTGTCGAACCCAACGAGGAGCAGAAGGAAATGATAAGCGGTTTTCAGCAAGGTATTCTCTGCAAGTACTGAAATAAGTGGTAACAGATAGTTTTGTGATAAGATAAATTGTAACTAGCAACAAGTAACAAAAGTAAATAAAGTGCAGCAAGGTGGCCCAATCCTTTTTGTAGCAAAGGACAAGCCTGGACAAACTCTTATAATAGGAAAAGCGCTCCCGAGGACACATGGGAATATCGTCAAGCTAGTTTTCATCACGCTCATATGATTCGCGTTCGGTACTTTGATAATCTGATATGTGGGTGGACCGGTGCTTGGGTACTACCCTTACTTGTACAAGCATCCCACTTATGATTAACCTCTATTGCAAGCATCCGCAACTACAACAAAAGTATTAAGGTAAACCTAACCATAGCATGAAACATATGGATCCAAATCAGCCCCTTACGAAGCAACGCATAAACTAGGGTTTAAGCTTCTGTCACTCTAGCAACCCATCATCTACTTATTACTTCCCAATGCCTTCCTCTAGGCCCAAATAATGGTGAAGTGTTATGTAGTCGACGTTCACATAACACCACTAGAGGAAAAGACAACATACATCTCATCAAAATATCGAACGAATACCAAATTCACATGACTACTAATAGCAAGACTTCTCCCTTGTCCTCAGGAACAAATGTAACTACTCACAAAGTATATTCATGTTCATAATCAGAGGGGTAATAATGTGCATATAGGATCTGAACATCTGATCTTCCACCAAATAAACCAACTAGCATCAACTACAAGGAGTAATCAACACTACTAGCAACCTACTAGCACCAATCCCGGACTTGGAGACAAGAATTGGATACAAGAGATGAACTAGGGTTTGGAGATGAGATGGTGCTGGTGAAGATGTTGATGGAGATTGCCCCCTCCCGATGAGAGGAGAGTTGGTGATGACGATGGTGATGATTTCCCCCTCTCGGAGGGAAGTGTCCCCGGCAAAACAGCTCTGCCGGAGCCCTAGATTGGTTCCGCCAAGGTTCCGCCTCGTGGCGGCAGAGTCTCGTCCCGAAAGGTTCTCTTCTATTTTTTTCTCATCGAAAGACTTCATATGGGAGAAGATGGGCGTCGGAGAGCCACCAGGGAGCCCACGAGGTAGGGGGACGCGCCCAGGGGGGCGCCCTCCACCCTCGTGAGCAGGGTGTGGGCCCCCTGGCCTTCATCTTTGGTGACGATTTTTCTTTATTTATTTTAAGGTGTTCCGTGGAGTTTCAGGACTTTTGGAGTTGCGCAGAATAGGCCTTCAATATTTGCTCCTTTTCCAGCCCAGAATTCCAGCTGCTGGCATTCTCCCCCTTATGTAAACCTTGTAAAATAAGAGAGAATAGCCATAAGTATTGTGACATAACGTGAAATAACAGCCCATAATGCAATAAATATTGACATGAAAGCATGATGCAAAATGGACGTATCATGACCCCGTTCATCAAATGGCAACACATGTCTATGGTTAGGAAACTTAACCATCTTTGATTAACAAGCTTGTCAAGTAGAGGCTTACTAGGGACATAGTGTTTTGTCTATGTATCCACACATGTATCTGAAGGAAATATGCCCTAGAGGCAATAATAAAGTTATTATTTATTTCCTTATATCATTATAAATGTTTATTATTCATGCTAGAATTGTATTAACCGGAAACATAATACATGTGTGAATATATAGACAAACAGAGTGTCACTAGTATGCCTCTACTTGACTAGCTTGTTAATCAAAGATGGTTATGTTTCCTAACCATGAACAAGGAGTTGTTATTTGATTAACAAGATCACATCATTAGTTGAATGATCTGATTGACATGACCCATTCCGTTAGCTTAGCACCCGATCGTTTAGTATGTTGCTATTGCTTCCTTCATGACTTATACATGTTCCTATGACTATGAGATTATGCAACTCCCGTTTATCGGAGGAACACTTTGTGTGCTACCAAACGTCACAACGTAACTGGGTGATTATAAAGGTGCTCTATAGGTGTCTCCAAAGGTACTTGTTGAGCTGGCGTATTTCGAGATTAGGATTTGTCACTCCGAATGTCGGAGAGGTATCTCTGGGCCCTCTCGGTAATGTACATCACTTAAGCCTTGCAAGCATTGCAACTAATGAGTTAGTTGCGAGATGATGTATTACGGAACGAGTAAAGAGACTTGCCGGTAACGAGATTGAACTAGGTATTGGATACCGACGATCGAATCTCGGGTAAGTAACATACCGATGACAAAGGGAACAACGTATGTTGTTATGCGGTCTGACCGATAAAGATCTTCGTAGAATATGTAGGAACCAATATGGGCATCCAGGTCCCGCTATTGGTTATTGACCGGAGATGTGTCTCGGTCATGTCTACATTGTTCTCGAACCGTAGGGTCCGCACGCTTAAGGTTTCGATGACAGTTTTATTATGAGTTTATGTATTTTGATGTACCGAAGGTTGTTCGGAGTCCCGGATATGATCACGGACATGACGAGGAGTCTCGAAATGGTCGAGACATAAAGATTGATATATTGGATGACTATATTCGGACACCGGAAGTGTTCCGGGAGTTTTCGGAGAAAACCGGAGTACCGGAGGGTTACCGGAACCCCCCCCCCCCGGGAAGTAATGGGCTTTGATGGGCCCTATTGGAGAAAGAGAGGGGCCGGCCAGGGCAAGTGGCGCCCCCTCCCCTTGAGTCCGAATAGGACAAGGAAGGGGGGGGGGGGCGGCGCCCCCCTTGCCTTTCCCCTCTCCCACTCCTTCCTTCCCCCTCCTTCTTGGATTAGGAAAAGGAAGGGGGAAACCTACTTGGAGTAGGTTTCCCCCTCCTTGGGCGCGCCTCCCCTTAGGCCGGCCCCCTCCTCCCTCCCTCCTTTATATATGGGGGCGCGGGGCACCCCATAGACACACAAGTTTATCATCGTGATCGTTCCTTAGCCGTGTGCGGTGCCCCCCTCCATGATATTACACATCGGTCATATTGTAGTGGTGCTTAGGCGAAGCCCTGCGACAGTTGAACATCAAGATCGTCACCACGCCGTCGTGCTGACGGAACTCCTCCCCGTATCTCTGCTGGATCGGAGTTCGGGGTGCGTCATCGAGCTGTACGTGTGTCAAGAACTCGGAGGTGCCGGAGTAACGGTGCTTGGATCGGTTGGACCGGGAATACGTACGACTACTTCCTCTACGTTGTGTCAACGCTTCCGCTTCGGTCTACGAGGGCACATAGACAACACTCTCCCCTCTCGTTGCTATGCATCACCATGATCTTGCGTGTGCGTAGGAATTTTTTTGAAATTACTATGTTCCCCAACAGTGGCATCCGAGCCTAGGTTTTATGGTTTGATGTTATATGCATGAGTAGAACACAAGTGAGTTGTGGGCGATATAAGTCATACTGCTTACCAGCATGTCATACTTTGGTTCGACGGTATTGTTGGATGAAGCGGCCCGGACCGACATTACGCGTACGCTTATGCGAGACTGGTTTTACCGCCGTGCTTTGCACACAGGTGACTAGCGGGTGTCAGTTTCTCCAACTTTAGTTGAACCGAGTGTGGCTACGCCCGGTCCTTGCGAAGGTTAAAACAGCATCAACTTGACAAACTATCGTTGTGGTTTTGATGCGTAGGTGAGATTGGTTCTTGCTTAAGCCCGTAGCAGCCACGTAAAACTTGCAACAACAAAGTAGAGGACGTCTAACTTGTTTTTGCAGGGCATGTTGTGATGTGATATGGCCAAGACGTGATGCTATATTTTATTGTATGAGATGATCATGTTTTGTAACCGAAGTTATCGGCAACTGGCAGGAGCCATATGGTTGTCGCTTTATTGTATGAAATGCAAACGCCCTGTAATTGCTTTACTTTATCACTAAGCGGTAGCGATAGTCGTAGAAGCAATAGATGGCGTAAACGACAACGATGCTACGATGGAGATCAAGGTGTCGCGTCGGTGACGATGGTGATCATGATGGTGCTTCGGAGATGGAGATCACAAGCACAAGATGATGATGGCCATATCATATCACTTATATTGATTGCATGTGATGTTTATCCTTTATGCATCTTATCTTGCTTTGATTGACGGTAGCATTTTAAGATGATCTCTCACTAAAATTATCAAGAAGTGTTCTCCCTGAGTATGCACCATTGGCAAAGTTCGTCGTGCCCAGACACCACGTGATGATCGGGTGTGATAAGCTCTACGTCCATCTACAACGGGTGCAAGCCAGTTTTGCACACGCAGAATACTCAGGTTAAACTTGACGAGCCTAGCATATGCAGATATGGCCTCGGAACACGGAGACCAAAAGGTCGAGCGTGAATCATATAGTAGATATGATCAACATAAGATGTTCACCATTGAAAACTACTCCATCTCACGTGATGATCGGTTATGGTTTAGTTGATTTGGGTCACGTGATCACTTAGATGACTAGAGAGATGTCTGTCTAAGTGGGAGTTCTTAAGTAATATGATTAATTGAACTTAAATTTATCATGAACTTAGTACCTGATAGTATCTTGCTTGTCTATGTTGATTGTAGATAGATGGCCCGTGCTGTTGTTTCGTTGAATTTTAATGCGTTCCTTGAGAAAGCTAAGTTGAAAGATGATGGTAGCAACTACGCGGACTGGGTCCGTAACTTGAGGATTATCCTCATTGCTGCACAGAAAAATTACGTCCTGGAAGCACCGCTGGGTGCCAGGCCTGCTGCTGATGCAACTGACGACGTTAAGAACGTCTGGCAGAGCAAAGCTGATGACTACTCGATAGTTCAATGTGCCATGCTTTACGGCTTAGAACCGGGACTTCAACGATGTTTTGAACGTCATGGAGCATATGAGATGTTCCAGGAGTTGAAGTTAATATTCCAGAAGAATGCCCGGATTGAGAGACACGAAGTCTCCAATAAGTTCTATAGCTGCAAGATGGAGGAGAATAGTTCTGTCAGTGAGCACATACTCAAGATGTCTGGGTATTGTAATCACTTGATTCAACTGGGAGTTACTCTTCTGGATGATAGTGTCATTGACAGAATTCTCCGATCACTTCCACCAAGCTACAAGAGCTTCGTGATGAACTATAATATGCAAGGGATGGATAAGACGATTCCCGAGCTCTTCGCAATGCTAAAGGCTGCGGAGGTAGAAATCAAGAAGGAGCATCAAGTGTTGATGGTCAACAAGACCACTAGTTTCAAGAAAAAGGGCAAAGGGAAGAAGGGGAACTTCAAGAAGAACAGCAAGCAAGTTGCTGCTCAAGAGAAGAAACCCAAGTCTGGACCTAAGCCTGAAACTGAGTGTTTCTACTGCAAGCAGACTGGTCACTGGAAGCGGAACTGCCCCAAGTATTTGGCGGATAAGAAGGATGGCAAGGTGAACAAAGGTATATGTGATATACATGTTATTGATGTGTACCTTACTAGAGCTCATAGTAGCACCTGGGTATTTGATACTGGTTCTGTTGCTAATATTTGCAACTCAAAACAGGGACTACGGATTAAGCGAACACTAGCAAAGGACGAGGTGACGATGCGCGTGGGGAATGGTTCCAAAGTCGATGTGATCGCGGTCGGCACGCTACCTCTACATCTACCTTCGGGATTAGTATTAGACGTAAATAATTGTTATTTGGTGCCAGCGTTGAGCATGAACATTATATCTGGATCTTGTATGATGCGAGACGGTTATTCATTTAAATCAGAGAATAATGGTTGTTCTATTTATATGAGTAATATCTTTTATGGTCATGCACCCTTGAAGAGTGGTCTATTTTTGATGAATCTCGATAGTAGTGATACACATATTCATAGTGTTGAAGCCAAAAGATGCAAAGTTGATAATGATAGTGCAACTTATTTGTGGCACTGTCGTTTAGGTCATATCGGTATAAAGCGCATGAAGAAACTCCATACTGATGGTCTTTTGGAACCACTTGATTATGAATCACTTGGTACTTGCGAACCGTGCCTCATGGGCAAGATGACCAAAACACCATTCTCCGGTACTATGGAGAGAGCAACAGATTTGTTAGAAATCATACATACAGATGTATGTGGTCCAATGAATGTTGAGGCTCGTGGCGGATATCGTTATTTTCTCACCTTCACAGATGATTTAAGCAGATATGGGTATATCTACTTAATGAATCATAAGTCTGAAACATTTGAAAAGTTCAAAGAATTTCAGAGTGAAGTTGAAAATCATCGTAACAAGAAAATAAAGTTTCTACGATCTGATCGTGGAGGAGAATATTTGAGTTATGAGTTTGGTCTACACTTAAAACAATGTGGAATAGTTTCACAACTCACACCACCCGGAACACCACAGCGTAATGGTGTGTCCGAACGTCGTAATCGTACTTTACTTGATATGGTGCGATCTGTGATGTCTCTTACAGATTTACCGCTATCGTTTTGGGGTTATGCTTTAGAGACGGCCACATTCACGTTAAATAGGGCACCATCAAAATCCGTTGAGACGACACCTTATGAACTATGGTTTGGCAAGAAACCAAAGTTGTCGTTTCTTAAAGTTTGGGGCTGCGATGCTTATGTGAAAAAGCTTCAACCTGATAAGCTCGAACCCAAATCGGAGAAATGTGTCTTCATAGGATACCCAAAGGAGACAGTTGGGTACACCTTCTATCACAGATCCGAAGGCAAGACATTCGTTGCTAAGAATGGATCCTTTCTAGAGAAGGAGTTTCTCTCGAAAGAAGTGAGTGGGAGGAAAGTAGAACTTGATGAGGTAACTGTACCTACTCCCTTGTTGGAAAATAATACATCACAGGAACCGGTTTCTGTGACGTCAAAACCAACTAGTGAGGAAGTTGATGATGATGATCATAGAACTTCAGATCAAGTTAATACAGAACCTCATAGGTCAAACAGAGTAAGATCCGCACCAGAGTGGTACGGTAATCCTATTCTGGAAGTCATGCTACTAGATCATGATGAACCTACGAACTATGAAGAAGCGATGGTGAGCCCAGATTCCGCAAAATGGCTTGAAGCCATGAAATCTGAGATGGGATCCATGTATGAGAACAAAGTATGGACTTTGGTTGACTTGCCCGATGGTCGGCAAGCAATTGAGAATAAATGGATCTTCAAGAAGAAGACTGACGCTGACGGTAATGTTACTGTCTACAAAGCTCGACTTGTTGCAAAAGGTTTTCGACAAGTTCAAGGAGTTGACTACGATGAGACCTTCTCACCCATAGCGATGCTTAAGTCTGTCCGAATCATGTTAGCAATTTCCGCATTTTATGATTATGAAATTTGGCAAATGGATGTAAAAACTGCATTCCTGAATGGATTTCTGGAGGAAGAGTTGTATATGATGCAACCAGAAGGTTTTATCGATCCAAAGGGAGCTAGCAAAGTGTGCAAGCTCCAGCGATCCATTTATGGACTGGTGCAAGCCTCTCGGAGTTGGAATAAACGTTTTGATAGTGTGATCAAAGCATTTGGGTTTATACAGACTTTTGGAGAAGCCTGTATTTACAAGAAAGTGAGTGGGAGCTCTGTAGCATTTCTAATATTATATGTGGATGACATATTATTGATTGGAAATGATATAGAATTTCTGGATAGCATAAAGGGATACTTGAATAAAAGTTTTTCAATGAAAGACCTCGGTGAAGCTGCTTACATATTGGGCACTAAGATCTATAGAGATAGATCAAAACGCTTAATTGGACTTTCACAAAGCACATACCTTGACAAAGTTTTGAAGAAGTTCAAAATGGATCAAGCAAAGAAAGGGTTCTTGCCTGTATTGCAAGGTGTGAAGTTGAGTAAGACTCAAAGCCCGACCACTGCAGAAGATAGAGAGAAAATGAAAAATGTTCCCTATGCTTCAGCCATAGGCTCTATCATGTATGCAATGCTGTGTACCAGACCTGATGTGTGCCTTGCTATAAGTCTAGCAGGGAGGTACCAAAGTAATCCAGGAGTGGATCACTGGATAGCGGTCAAGAACATCCTGAAGTACCTGAAAAGGACTAAGGATATGTTTCTCGTATATGGAGGTGACAAAGAGCTCATCGTAAATGGTTACGTTGATGCAAGCTTTGACACTGATCCGGACGATTCTAAATCGCAAACCGGATACGTGTTTACATTAAACGGTGGAGCTGTCAGTTGGTGCAGTTCAAAGCAAAGCGTCGTGGCGGGATCTACGTGTGAAGCGGAATACATAGCTGCTTCGGAAGCAGCCAATGAAGGAGTCTGGATGAAGGAGTTCATATCCGATCTAGGTGTCATACCTAGTGCATCGGGTCCAATGAAAATCTTTTGTGACAATACTGGAGCGATTGCATTAGCAAAGGAATCTAGATTTCACAAGAGAACCAAGCACATCAAGAGACGCTTCAATTCCATCCGGGATCTGGTCTAGGTGGGAGACATAGAGATTTGCAAGATACATACGGATCTGAATGTTGCAGACCCGTTGACTAAGCCTCTTCCACGAGCAAAACATGATCAACACCAAGACTCCATGGGTGTTAGAATCATTACTATGTAATCTAGATTATTGACTCTAGTGCAAGTGGGAGACTGAAGGAAATATGCCCTAGAGGCAATAATAAAGTTATTATTTATTTCCTTATATCATGATAAATGTTTATTATTCATGCTAGAATTGTATTAACCAGAAACATAATACATGTGTGAATATATAGACAAACAGAGTGTCACTAGTATGCCTCTACTTGACTAGCTTGTTAATCAAAGATGGTTATGTTTCCTAACCATGAACAAGGAGTTGTTATTTGATTAACAAGATCACATCATTAGTTGAATGATCTGATTGACATGACCCATTCCGTTAGCTTAGCACCCGATCGTTTAGTATGTTGCTATTGCTTCCTTCATGACTTATACATGTTCCTATGACTATGAGATTATGCAACTCCCGTTTACCGGAGGAACACTTTGTGTGCTACCAAACCTCACAACGTAACTGGGTGATTATAAAGGTGCTCTACAGGTGTCTCCAAAGGTACTTGTTGAGCTGGCGTATTTCGAGATTAGGATTTGTCACTCCGAATGTCGGAGAGGTATCTCTGGGCCCTCTCGGTAATGTACATCACTTAAGCCTTGCAAGCATTGCAACTAATGAGTTAGTTGCGAGATGATGTATTACGGAACGAGTAAAGAGACTTGCCAGTAACGAGATTGAACTAGGTATTGGATACCGACGATCGAATCTCGGGCAAGTAACATACCGATGACAAAGGGAACAACGTATGTTGTTATGCGGTTTGACCGATAAAGATCTTCGTAGAATATGTAGGAACCAATATGGGCATACAGGTCCCGCTATTGGTTATTGACCGGAGATGTGTCTCGGTCATGTCTACATTGTTCTCGAACCGTAGGGTCCGCACGCTTAAGGTTTCGATGACAGTTTTATTATGAGTTTATGTATTTTGATGTACCGAAGGTTGTTCGGAGTCCCGGATATGATAACGGACATGACGAGGAGTCTCGAAATGGTCGAGGCATAAAGATTGATATATTGGATGACTATATTCGGACACCGGAAGTGTTCCGGGAGTTTTCGGAGAAAACCGGAGTACCGGAGGGTTACCGGAACCCCCCCGGGAAGTAATGGGCCTTGATGGGCCCTATTGGAGAAAGAGAGGGGCCGGCCAGGGCAAGTGGCGCGCCCCCTCCCCTTGAGTCCGAATAGGACAAGGAAGGGGGGGGGGGGGGGGCGGCGCCCCCCTTGCCTTTCCCCTCTCCCACTCCTTCCTTCCCCCTCCTTCTTGGATTAGGAAAAGGAAGGGGGAAACCTACTTGGAGTAGGTTTCCCCCTCCTAGGGCGCGCCTCCCCTTAGGCCGGCCCCCTCCTCCCTCCCTCCTTTATATACGGGGGCGGGGGGCACCCCATAGATACACAAGTTTATCATCGTGATCGTTCCTTAGCCGTGTGCGGTGCCCCCCTCCACAATATTACACCTCTGTCATATTGTAGTGGTGCTTAGGCGAAGCCCTGCGACAGTTGAACATCAAGATCGTCACCATGCCGTCGTGCTGACGGAACTCCTCCCCGTATCTCTGCTGGATCGGAGTTCGGGGTGCGTCATCGAGCTGTACGTGTGTCAAGAACTCGAAGGTGCCGGAGTAACGGTGCTTGGATCGGTTGGACCGGGAAGATGTACGACTACTTCCTCTACGTTGTGTCAACGCTTCCGCTTCGGTCTACGAGGGTACGTAGTCAACACTCTCCCCTCTCGTTGCTATGCATCACCATGATCTTGCGTGTGCATAGGAATTATTTGAAATTACTACGTTCCCCAACAGTATCAAGTTTCTGGTTAATACAATTCTAGCATGAATAATAAACATTTATCATGATATAAGGAAATATAAAATAACAAATTTATTATTGCCTCTCGGGCATATTTCCTTCAGTCTCCCACTTGCACTAGAGTCAGTAATCTAGTTCACATCGCCATGTAATTGAACACCAATAGTTCACATCTTTATGTGATTAACACCCATAGTTCACATCGCCATGTGACCAACACCAAAAAGGGTTTACTATAGTCAATAATCTAGTTCACATCGCTATGTGATCATGTGTTGCTTGTGAGACAAGTTTAGTCAACGGGTCTGCCACATTCAAATCTGTATGTATTTTGCAAATTTCTATGTCTACAATGCTCTGCATGGAGCTACTCTAGCTAATTGCTCCCACTTTGAATACGTATCCAGATTGAGACTCATAGTCATCTGGATCGGTGTAAAAGTTTGCATCGACGTAACTCTTTATGATGAACTCTTTATCACCTCCATAACCGAGAAGTTTTCCTTAGTCCTCTAAGGATAATGTTGTCCAGTGATCTAGTCCTGGATCACTATTGTACCCCCTTGCCAAAACCATGGCAAGGTACACAACATGTTTGGTACACAGCATGGCATACTTTATAGAACCTATGGATGAGGCATAGGGAATGACTTTCATTCTGTCTTTATATTCTGCCATGGTCGGGTTTTGAGTCTTTACTCAACTTACACCTTACAATACAGGCAAGAACTCCTTCTTTGACTGATCCATTTGAACCCCTTCAAAATCTTGTCAAGGTATGTACTCATTGAAAAAAATCTTATCAAGCGTCTTGATCTATCTTTATAGATCTTGATGCCTAACATATAAGCAACTTCACCGAGGTCTTTCATTGAATTTTTTATCCAAGTGTCCTTTTATGATATCCAGAAATTCTATACCATTTCCAATCAGAAATATGTCATCCACATATAATATTAGAAATGCTACAGAGCTCCCACTCACTTTCTTATAAATACATGCTTCACCGTAAGCCTGTATAAAACCATATGCTTTGATCACCTTATCAAAGCGTATATTCCAACTCCGAGATGCTTCCACCAGTCCATAGATGGATCGCTGGAGTTTGCACACTTTGTTAGCACCTTTAGGATTGACAAAACCTTTTGGTTGCATCATATACAACTCTTCTTTAAGAAATCCATTAAGGAATGCAGTTTTGACATCCATTTGCCAGATTTCATAAAATGCAGCAATTGCTAACATGATTCGGACAAACTTAAGCATAGCTACGAGTGAGAAGATCTCATTGTAGTCAACACCTTGAACTTGTCGAAAACCTTTTTATGACAAGTTGAGCTCTGTAGATAGTGACACTACCATCAATGTACATCTTCCTCTTGAAGATCCATTTACTCTCAATGGCTTGCCGATCATTGGGCAGGTCCACCAAAGTCCACACTTTGTTCTCATACATGGATCTTTCTCAGATTTCAAGGCCTCAAGCCATCCGTCGGAATCTGGGATCATCATAGCTTCTTCTTAGTTCATAGGTTTGCCATAGTCTAATAACATGACTTTCAGGACAGGATTACGGTACCACTCTAGTGCGAAACATGCTCTGTTCGACCTACGGGGTCCAGTAGTAACTTGATCTGGAGTTTAATGATCATTATCATTAGCTTTCATTTCTAGTTGGTGTAGGCATCACGGGAACGGATTTCTCTGATGAGCTACTTACCAATTTGAGAGAAGGTACAATTATCTCATCAAGTTCTATTTTCATCCCACTCACTTCTTTCGAGAGAAACTCCTTCTCTAGAAAGGTTCCATTCTCAGCAACAAAACTCTTGCCTTTGGATCTGTGGTAGAAGGTGTACCAAATTGTTTCCTTAGGGTATCCTATGAAGATGCACTTCTCTGATTTGGGTTCGAGCCTATCAGGCTGAAGCCTTTTGACATAAGTGTCACAACCCCAAACTTTAAGAAACGACAGGTTAGGGTTCTTGCCAAACCACAGTTCATACGATGTCATCTCAACGGATTTAGACGGCTCCCTATTTAACGTGAATGCATCTGTATCTAATGCATAACCCAAAACGATAGTGGTAAATCGGTAAGAGACATCATAGATCGCACCATATCTAATAAACGGTTATGACATTCGGACACACCATTACGCTGTGGTGTTCCAGGTGGCTTGAGTTGTGAAACTGTTCCACATTGTTTAAATGAAGGACAAACGCGTAACTCAAATATTCGCCTCCGCGATCAGATCATAGAAACTTTATTTTCTTGTTATGGTGATTCTTCACTTCACTCCGAAATTCCTTGATCTTTTCAAATGTTTCAGACTTGTGTTTCATGAAGTAGATATACCCATATCTGCTCAAATCATCTGTGAAGGTCAGAAAATAACGATACCTGTCGTGTGCTTCAATACTCATTGGACCGCATACATCGGTATGTATTATTTCCAATAAGTCATTAGCACGCTCCATTGTTCCAGAGAATGGAGTTTTAGTCATGTTGCCCATGAGGCATGGTTCGCAAGTATCAAATAATTCATAATCAAGTGATTCCAAAAGTCCATATGCATGGAGTTTCTTCATGCGCTTTACACCAATATGACCAAAACGGCAGTGCCACAAGTATGTTGCACTATTATTATCAACTTTGCATCTTTTGGCATCAATATTATGAACATGTGTATTACTACGATCGAGATTCAATAAACCATTTACATTGAGTGTATGACCATAGAAGGTTTTATTCATGTAAATAGAACAACAATTATTCTCTGACTTAAATGAACAACCGTATTGCAATAAACATGATCCAATCATATTAATGCTCAAGCAGACACCAAATAACATTTATTTAGGTTCAACACTAATCCCGAAGGTAGAGGGGGCATGTGATGGTGATCTTATCAACCTTGGAATCACTTCCAACACACATCGTCACCTCGCCCTCAACTAGTCTCTGTTCATTTTTTAGCTCCTATTCCGTGTTACTAATCTTAGCAACTTAACTGGTATCAATTACCCAGAGGCTACTATGAACACTAGTAAAGTACACATCAATAGCATGTATATCAAATATACCTTTGTTCACTTTGCCATCCTTCTTATCCGCCAAGTATTTGGGGCAGCTCCGCTTCCAGTGACCATTTCCTTTGCAGTAGAAGCACTCAGTTTCAGTCTTGGGTCTAGCTTTGAGCTTCTTCATGGGAGCGGCAACTTGTTTGCTGTTCTTCTTGAAGTTCCCTTTCTGTCCCTTGCTCTTTTTCTTGAAACTAGTGGTTTTGTTAACCATCAAAACTTGATGCTCTTTCTTGATTTCTACCTTCGTCGATTTCCGCATCACGAAGAGCTTGGGAATTGTTTTCGTCATCCCTTGTATATTATAGTTCATCACAAAGTTCTAGTAGCTTGGTGATAGTGACTAGAGAACTCTGCCAATCACTATCTTATCTAGAAGATTAACTCCCACTTGATTCAAACGATTGTAGTACCCAGACATTCTGAGTACATGCTCACCGTCTGAGCTATTCGTTTCCATCTTGTAGGAAAAGTACTTGTCAGAGGTATCATACCTCTCGACACGGGCATGAGTCTGAAATACCAATTTTAGCTCTTGGAACATCTCATATGCACCGTGGCGTTCAAAATGTTTTTGAAGTCCCGGTTATAAGCTGTAAAGCATGGCGCACTAAACTATCAAGTAGTCATCATATCGATGTTGGAAAACGTTCATAACGTCTGTATCTGCTCTTGCAATTGGTTTGTCATCTAGCAGCGCATCTAGGACATAATTCTTCTATGCGACAACGAGGATAATCCTCAGATCATGGACCCAGTCTGCATCATTGCTACTATCATCTTTCATCTTAGTTTTCTCTAGGAACATATCAAAAAATAAGGGAGCTAAATCGCGAGCTATTGATCTACACCATAGATATGCAAATACTATCAGGACTAAGTTCATGATAAATTAAGTTCAATTAATCAAATTACTTAAGAACTCCCACTTAGATAGACATCCCTCAAGTCATCTAAATGATACGTGATCCAAATCAACTAAACCATGTCCGATCATCACGTGAGATGGAGTAGTCATCAATGGTGAACATCTCTATGTTGATCATATCTACTATATGATTCACGTTTGACCTTTCGGTCTCCAGTGTTCTGAGGCCATGTCTGTACATGCCAAGCTCGTCAAGTTTAACCCAAGTATTCCGCATGTGCAAAACTGTCTTGCACCCGTTGTATGTGAACATAGAGTCTATCACACGTGATACTCACGTGGTGTCTCAACATGACGAACTGTCGCAATGGTGCATACTCAGGGAGAACACTTATACCATGAAATGTTAGCAAAATAAGATGCATAAAAGATAAACATCACATGCAATCAAAATATGTGACATGATATGGCCATCATTATCTTGTGCCTTCGATCTCCATCTCCAAAGCATCGTCATGATCTCCATCGTCACCGGCTTGACACCTTGATCTCCATCGTAGCGTCGTGGTCATCTCGCCAACTATTGCTTCTACAACTATCGCTAACACATAGTGATAAAGTAAAGCAATTACATGGCGTTTGCATTTCATACAGTAAAGAGACAACCATAAGGCTCCTGTCGGTCGCTAGTGACTTTTACAAAACATGATCATCTCATACAATAATGTATATCACATCATGTCTTGACCATATCACATCACAACATGCCCTCCAAAAACAAGTTAGACGTCCTCTACTTTGTTGTTGCAAGTTTTACGTGGATGCTACCGGCTTCTAGCAAGAACCGTTATTACCTACGCATCAAGACCACAATGGTGATTGATCAAGTTTGATGTTTTAACCTTCAACAAGGACCGGCCACAGTCAAATTTGATTCAACTAAAGTTGGAGAAATAGACACCCGCCAGCCACTTTTATGCAAAACTAGTTGCATGTCTATCGGTGGAACCGGTATCATGAACGTGGTCATGTAAGGTTTGTCCGGGCCGCTTCATCCAATAATACCGCTGAATCAAAATAAGACATTGGTGGTAAGCAGTATGACGATCACCACCCACAACTCTTTGTGTTCTACTCATGCATATCATCTATGCATAGACCTGGCTCGGATGCCACTGTTGGGAAACGTAGCATGCAATTTCAGAAAATTTCCTACGCTCACGCAAGATCTATCTAGAAGATACATAGCAACGAGAGGGGGAGAGTGTGTCTACGTACCCTCATAGACCGAATGCGGAAGCGTTTGACAACGCAGTTGATGTAGTCGAACTTCTTCTAGCTCCGACCGATCAAGTACTGAACGCATGGAACCTCCATGGAGATTTTTTTATCAAATATATGATGAATATTGGAGAAAATAACTACCAGAGGGGGCCCACCAGGTGGGCACAACCCACCTAGGCGCTCCAGGGAGCCCAAGCGCGCCCTGGTGGGTTGTGCTCACCCAGGCCCACCTCCGGTGCCCATCTTCTGGTAGATAGGTCATTTTGACCTAGAAAAAATAAGAAGAATACTTTCGGGACAGAGCGCCACTGTCTCGAGGCGGAACTTGGGCAGGAGCACTTTTGCCCTCCGGCGGAGCGATACCTCCGGGGGAACTTCCCTCCCAGAGGGGGAAATCATCGTCAACATCATGACCAACAACTTTCCCATCTTTGGGAGGGCTATCTTCATCAACATCTTCAACAACACCATCTCATCTCAAACCCTAGTTCATCTCTTGTGTTCAATCTTGTTACTGGAACTATAGATTGGTGCTTGTGGGTGACTAGTAGTGTTGATTACATCTTGTAGTTAATTACTATATGGTTTATTTGGTGGAAGATTATATGTTCAGATCCAATATGCTATTTAATACCACTCTGATCTTGAGCATGATTATTATTTGTGAGTAGTTACTTTTGTTCTTGAGGTCACGGGAGAAATCATGTTGCAAGTAATCATGTGAACTTGATATGTGTTCGATATTTCGATAGTATGTATGTTGTGATTCCCTTAGTAGTGTCATGTGAACGTCGACTACATGACACTTCACAATATTTGGGCCTAAGGGAATGCATTGTGGAGTAGCAATTAGATGATGGGCTGCGGGAGTGACAGAAGCTTAAACCCCAGTTTATGCGCTATTCCGTAAGGGACCGATTGGATCCAAAAGTTTAATGCTATTGTTAGAATTTATTCTTAATACGTTTCTCGTAGTTGCGGATGCTTGCGGGAGGGTTTGTCATAAGTAGGAGGTTTGTTCAAGTAATAATAGCACCTAAGCACCGGTCCACCCACATATCAAATTAGCGAACACAAATCAAACCAACATGGTGAAAGTGACTAGATGATATTCCCGTGTACCCTCAAGAACGCTTTGCTTATCATAAGAGACCATTTTGGCATGTCCTTTGCTTCAAAAGTATTGGGCTACATTGCTGCACTTTTTCTACTATTATCGTTACTTGCTCATTACAAATTATCTTGCTATCAAACTACTCTGTTACTTACAATTTCAGCACTTGCAGACATTACCTTGCTGAAAACCACTTGTCATTTCCTTCTGCTCCTCGTTGGGTTCGACACTCTTACTTATCGAAAAGAGCTACAATTGATCCATATACTTGTGGGTCATCAAGGCTATTTTCTGGCGCCGTTGTCGGGGAGTGAAGCGCCTTTGGTAAGGAAACATTTATATAGTGTGCTGAAATTTATCGTCACTTTCTTATGGAAAACAATCCTTTGAGGGGTTTGTTCGGGGTATCTTCACCTCGTCCGGAACCACAATTAGCTACCCCTCAACCTACTGCACCTACTAAAAATATTGAATATGAAATTCCTTCTGGTATGATAGAACAACTGCTAGCTAATCCTTATACAGGAGATGGAACCAAACATCCTGATATGCACCAGATATATGTGGAACAAGTTTGTGGATTATTTAAGCTTGCAGGTTTACCCGGAGATGAAGTTATGAAGAAGGTCTTACCTTTATCTTTGAACGGAAAAGCATTGGCATGGTGTAGGCTATGCGATGATGTTGGATCCTGGAAATGGAATCGATTGAAATTGGAGTTCCACCAAAAAAATATCCTATGCATCTAGTTCATCGTGATCAGAATTACATATATAATTTTTGGCCTCGTGAAGGAGAAAGTATCGCTCTAGCTTGGGGGGGGGGGGGGGGGGCTTAAGTCAATGTTATATTCATGCCCCAATCATGAGCTCTCAAGAGAAATTTTTAATTATTATCCAGAATTTTTATGCTCGGCTTTCTCGTGATGATCAATCCATGGTTGATACTTCTTGTATTGGTTCTTTCATGAAGAAAACTATTGAATTCCGGAGGGATCTTTTGGAAAGAATTAAACGCAACTCTGAAGATTGGGAACTCGATGAAGGTAAAGACTCAGGTATTATACTTAAATATGATTGTGTTAAATCTTTTATGAATACCAATGCTTTTCAAAAGTTTAGCACTAAATATGGACTTGACTCTGAGATAGTAGCCTCCTTCTGTGAATCATTTGCTACACATGTTGATCTCCCTAAAGAGAAGTGGTTTAAATATCACCCGCCTATTAAAGAAGAAATTAAAGAACCGGTACCAATCAAAGAAGAAACCATAATTTATAATGTTGATCCAGTTGTTCCCTCTGCTTATATTGAGAAACCACCTTTCCCTGTTAGGATAAAGGAACATGCTAAAGTTTCAACTGTGGTTAACAAAAGTTATATTAGAACACCTAAACCTGATGAACAAATCAAAGTAGAACCTAGTATTGCTATGGTCAAAGATCTCTTGGAAGAAGATTTAGATTGGCATGCTATTTACTTCTGCGAAGAAGCTGCTAGAATTGCCAAACCTAATAAAAAGGATAATCATAGACTTGTTGTTGGCATGCCTGTTGTCTTAGTCAAAATAGGAGATCACTGTTATCATGGTTTATGTGACATAGGTGCTAGTGTGAGTGCTATTCCTTACACCTTACATAAAGAAATTATGAATGACATAACACCTACAGAGATAGAAGACATAGATGTTACGATTAAACTTGCTAATAGAGACACTATATCACCAATTGGGATTGTTAGAGATGTTGAAGTCTTGTAGGGGAAATAAAATACCCTACTGATTTTCTTGTTCTTGGTTCCCCACAAGATGACTTTTGTCCCATTATCTTTGGTAGACCTTTCTTGAACACCGTTAATGCTAAGATAGAGTATGAGAAACAAACTCTCGGTGTTAGTTTTGGTGATGAGTCTCATGAGTTTAATTTTTCCAAGTTTAGTAGAAAGCTTCATGAAAAAGAATTGCCTAGTAAGGATGAAATAATTGGTCTTGCTTGTATTGTTGTACCACCCACTGATCCTTTAGAACGATATTTGCTAGACCATGAAAATGATTTTCATATGCATGAAAGAAATGAAATAAATAAGATTTTATTTGAACAACGTCCTCTGCTTAAACACAATTTGCCTGTTGAAACTCTAGGAGGTCCTCCTCCACCTAAAGGTGATCCTGTGTTTGAATTAAAACAATTGCCAGATACTTTGAAGTATGCTTATCTTGATGATAAGAAGATATTTCCTGTTATTATTAGTGCTAACCTTCCAGAACATGACGAAGAAAGATTATTGAAAGTTCTAAGGAAGCATCGAGCTACTATTGGATATACTCTTGATGATTTAAAGGGCATTAGTTCCACTCTATGTTAGCACAAAATTAATATGGAACCTGATGCTAAAACTGCTGTTGATCACCAACGTTGGTTAAATCCAAAGATGAAAGAAGTGGTAAGAACCGAAATATTAAAACTTCTAGAAGCAGGTACAATCTATCCTATAGCTGGCAGTAGATGGGTAAGTCATGTTCATTGTGTCCCTAAGAAAGGAGGTACTACTGTTGTTCCTAATGATAAGAATGAACTTATTCCACAAAGAATTGTTACAGGCTATAGAATGGTAATTGATTTTAGAAAATTAAACAAAGCAACTAGAAAAGATCATTACCCTTAGCCTTTTATTGATCAAATGCTAGAAAGATTATCTAAGCACACACATTTTTTCTTCCTTGATGGATATTCTGGTTTTTCACAAATACCTGTTTCTCAACCTGATCAAGAAAAGATAACTTTTATTTGTCCCTTTGGAACTTATGCTTATAGACGTATGCCTTTTGGTTTATGTAATGCACCTGCTACCTTTCAAAGATGTATGACTGCTATATTCTCTGACTTTTGTGAAAAGATTGTTGAGGTTTTCATGGATGACTTCTCTATTTATGGGAAGTCTTTTGATGATTGTTTAAGCAATCTTGATCGAGTTTTGCAGAGATGCAAGCAAACAAATCTTGTCTTGAATTGGGAGAAGTGCTGCTTTACGGTTAATGAAGGTATTGTCTTGGGTCAAAAAATTTCTGAAAGAGGTATTGAAGTGGACCAAGCAAAGGTTGATGCAATTGAGAAAATGCCATGTCCTAAAGATATCAAAGGTATTAGTAGTTTCTTAGGTCATGTTGGTTTCCATAGGAGATTTATCAGAGGATTTTCTAAAATTTCTAGGCCTCTTACGAGTCTTTTGCAAAAGGATATTCCTTTTGTTTTTGATGATGATTGTTTAGAAGCCTTTGAAACACTCAAGAAAGCCTTAATTTCTGCACCTATTGTTCAACCACCTGATTGGAACTTGCCTTTTGAAATTATGTGTGATGCTAGTGATTACGTTGTTGGTGTTGTTTTAGGACAAAGAGTTGATAAGAAACGGAGTGTTATTCATTATTCTAGTAAAACTCTAGACAGTGCTCAAAGAAACTATGCTACTACTGAAAAAGAATTCTTAGCAGTGGTGTTTGCTTGTGATAAATTTAGACCTTATATTATTGATTCAAAAGTAATTGTTCACACCGACCATGCTGCTATTAAATATCTTATGGAAAAGAAAGATGCTAAACCTAGACTTATTCGTTGGGTCCTCTTGCTACAAGAATTTGATTTACATATCACTGATAGAAAGGAAGTTGAGAACCCCGTAGCTGATAACTTGTCTAGGCTTGAAAATGTGCCTGATGACCCACTACCTATTGATGATAGTTTTCTAGATGAGCAATTAGCTACAATAAATGTTGCTCACAATACTCCTTGGTATGCTGACTATGCTAATTACATTGTTGCTAAATATTTACCACCTAGCTTTACTTATCAACAAAAGAAAAAGTTCTTCTATGATTTAAGACACTACTTTTGGGATGACCCACATCTTTATAAAGAAGGAGTAGATGGTATTATTAGATATTGTGTACCTGAGCATGAACAGGGACAAATCCTACGGAAATGTCACTCCGAAGCTTATGGAGGGCATCATGCTGGAGATAGAACTGCTCACAAGGTATTGCAGTATGGATTTAATTGGCCTACTCTCTTCAAGGATGCCTGTAAGTTCGTCTTATCTTGTAACGAATGCCAAAGAATAGGTAATATCAGTAAGAGTCAAGAAATGCCTATGAATTATTCACTTGTTATTGAACCATTTGATGTTTGGGGATTTGATTACATGGGACCTTTTTCTTCCTCTAATGGGTATACATATTTTGGTCACTATTGATTATGTTACTAAATGGGTAGAAGCTATTCCAACCAGTAGTGCTGATCACAACACCTCTATTAAAATGCTTAAGGAAGTTATTTTCCCAAGGTTTGGAGTCCCTAGATATTTAATGATTGATGGTGGTTCACATTTTATTCATGATGCTTTCCGTCAAATGCTTGCCAAGTATGATGTTAACCATAGAATTGCATCACCTTATCATCCTCAGTCTAGTGGTCAAGTTGAACTTAGTAATAGAGAAATAAAATTAGTCTTGCAAAAGACTGTCAATAGGTCCAGGAAGAATTGGTCTAAAAAATTAGATGATGCACTTTGGGCTTATAGAACAACATATAAAAATCCTATGGGTATGTCTCCTTATAAAATGGTTTATGGAAAAGCTTGTCATTTGCCTCTTGAGTTAGAACATAAAGCATATTGGGCAATCAAAGAACTCAATTATGATTTCAAACTTGCCGGTGAAAGGAGGTTATTTGATATTTGTTCTTTAGATGAATGGAGAACCCAAGCTTATGAAAATGCAAAATTATTCAAATAAAAACTTAAAAGATGGCATGACAAAAGAATCCAAAAGCGTGAGTTTAAAGTCGGAGAATATGTTTCAGATTCTTTGCAGGAAAACCCCTCTCAAAATGGGAAGACCCCTATGTTATCGAGAAGGTTTATCGGTCTGGAGCCATCAAAATAAATAATGCCGAAGGTACTAATCCGAAGGTTGTCAATGGGTGTCTGTGTCAAAACCGGCGGATCTCGGGTAGGGGGTCCCGAACTGTGCGTCTAGGCGGATGGTAACAGGAGACAAGGGACACGATGTTTTTACCCAGGTTCGGGCCCTCTCGATGGAGGTAAAACCCTACTCCTGCTTGATTGATATTGATGATATGGGTAGTACAAGAGTGGATCTACCACGAGATCAAGGAGGCTAAACCCTAGAAGCTAGCCTATGGTATGATTATTGTTGTGTCCTATGGACTAAAACCCTCCAGTTTATATAGACATCGGAGAGGGCTAGGGTTACACAGAGTCGGTTACAATGGTAGGAGATCTACATATCCGTATCGCCAAGCTTGCCTTCCACGCCAAGGAAAGTCCCATCCGGACACGGGACGAAGTCTTCAATCTTGTATCTTCATAGTCTTGGAGTCCGGCCGATGATGATAGTTTGGCTATCCGAACACCCCCTAGTCCAGGACTCCCTCAGTAGCCCCTGAACCAGGCTTCAATGACGACGAGTCCGGCGCGCATATTGTCTTCGGCATTGCAAGGCGGGTTCCTCCTCCGAATAATTCATAGAAGATTGTGAACACCAGGATAGTGTCCGGCTCTGTAAAATAAATTCCACATACCACCGTAGAGAGAATAATATTTACACAAGTTCAATCCGCTGACGTATTCTGTGGCGTGACGTCACACCACAACCAAGCCTTTACCCGAATCGTTTTTATTATACCACCTCAGCGCGTTTAGCGAAGCGGTTTCCTTGGCACGTCTTGTCAAAGCAGAGATCGTGTTCCCCTTATTCCGGGATTCCCATCAATACGGGCGTGGGTAACCCTATTGTGCCCGTTGCCACGCCCCCTCCATCGAAGGCGAGTTCCAAATGGTCATGGGGACGGCTCTTGGTATTCTCCCTCTTTATAATGAGACCAAGGCCCATTCCTTTTCTTCAATCATCAATCGAATCCGCCCCTCGCCCCGAGTTCCCACACCCAGGGCTCTAGATTCGGGCGCTTCGGACCTTCGACAATGTCCGGCTCCGACCTACAGGGCCGGTGGATGCCCTCCTCCGTTATGGAAGAGGACGTGCTAAAGCTGAGAAACGCCAGGTACTTAACCTACGAGATTTCGCATAGGTTGCCTGCCCAAGGGCAAGTCATTCCTACTCCCGAGCCTAGCGAGAGTGTCGTGTTCGTGTCTCACCTCCGTTGGGGGTTAGGCTTCCCGATGGATCCCTTCGTGAGGGGGCTCATGTTTTACTATGGGCTGGAATTCCACGACTTGGCTCCAGAGTCCATCCTCCACATCTCATCATTTATTGTCGTATGCGAAGCCTTCCTCCGCACTACCCCTCACTTCGGTTTGTGGCTCAAAACCTCCAATGTGGAGCCGAAGATGATTGAGGGGCGTCAGGCAGAGTGCGGCGGGGCGGTTATGAGCAAGAGGGCCGATGCTCCATGGCCCGAGGGCTCTTTTCAGGAGGAGCTCGGCTTGTGGCAACAGGAGTGGTTTTATATCACTGCTCCCAGGGGCAGCAGGCAGAGGCCGCCGCCCGCCTTTCGCTCGGGCCCTCCACAACGGCTGACGTCATGGGTCAACAAAGGGCTTGACTGGGGGCCATCCAAGGATGTACCCCTATTGCAGGGCCGGATTCGAGACCTCCAAGAGAGGGAGATCAATCTGGTCGTGGTGACGCAGGTTATGTTGATTCGGCATCTTCTGCCCTGCAAACGTCGCCCCCTCCGCTTGTGGGAATTCAATCCGGAGGGACCACGAGCTCTCCAACACTTCATGGGTACGACACCCGTGGAGATGTACAAACTGTTCTTCAGATCACAAGAGATGTGTCCGGACTTGATCGAGGACGCCGGCTTAAGCTGCAATCGCCCGGATACTCAAGTAAGTAGCCCTGTGTCTGGACATATCGTCCATTTATTTATCATGGATTTGCCTTTTAACCAGCTATCCCTTGGACAGGAGTGGATAGCGCAAGCAAAACTGATACGGTGTCCGGCCCCCCTCCCTGAGACCACGCCGGATCCCGTGTTAATCAAAATGTTGGAGGTTGCGCCTTCGGAGGAGGGCGAAGGGGGGAACAGGGAAACTACCGTCTCTGCTAAGGAGGCTCTCAGCAAGGGGGGAATCAAGAATCCCTCCCTCCAGGGGGGGAAGAGGACCGCTTCCGAAGACCCGGAGGCCAAGGCCTCAAAGCGGGGAAAGAAATCTGCACCGGAAGGTCCTGTGCCGGGAGGAGTCCCGGCCGTATAGTATCCCCAAAGGAATCAGCCCTCCAGCGAGCCATAAGTAGAAAAGGGGAGTTTTGTAATAAGGGACATCCCTATTTTATTTCTAAGGATAACCGAAGTTTTTACCTTGTAGTTCGGATCTCAGCCCTTTTCAGCAGAGCTCATCCTCGGGGGACCTTCATCCGGAGATGATGGAGAGCGAAATGCCTCCATCTGCCGCCCCGTCAGGCGGGGCGTACGACCTTGAGGTGTCGTCACGGTGGGTCTCCCCGAGTCCGGCGGGGCCGGGGAGTTCGGCACCAACTGGAGTACGGCCGGTGGAGCTGTAGGATCTGCTCGAGAGGGCGTCTATATCAGAAGATCACCGCACATTAATGAGTACGGTGATTGAAAGGATCTCATCCGCCGAGAGCGGGTTGCATGAGGCCGTCAGAAGTTTACTGACGGGGTTCGAGGTACGCAAAAAATGACATACCTTTTGATAGTTTTGCACATAGAGTGCGCCCTGTATAGATAGTAGCCCCTGAGACTCGGTATGTTGTCGAAAGCGACAGCGTGCCGAGGATCATAATCTCAGTTATAAAATGTCGCCTTTCCTAGGCAGGTGGCGGGACGTTTGGTGGCCAGCCGGACTGATAGAGTTGCCGAGCTGAAGCGGCAACTCGACGTTGCGGATGCGGACATCGCGCTGGTCAATAAACGACTTGACGAGTCACAAAGTAGGTGGTTTCTCCGCGGTCACCTGGTAAGGGAGATGATGCCCACACCTTACAACATGTATGCTTGATGCAGATGGTGCCGCTGCTGTGGAGGACCTTCGGGCAGAGCTTGCTTGAGCCAAGGAGCAAGCCAGAAAAAGTGATGCGGCTGCCTCGAGGGCAGCGGAGGAGCTAAGAGCCAAAAAGGCTGCTCACTGCCGAAGCAGGGAGGAGATGGCCGGAATGGCCGTGAAACTAAAAGATTCTACCATCCGCTATGAGGTTCTTGAAAGAGAACACAAGCGGAGCAAGATGACCTGAAGAAGGCCACCGCCGAAGCCAAGGATGCCCGTTCTGCAATGCGGGCTATAAAGGAGGAACTGTGTCAGGCTGGAGACATTGCGGCTGGAAAGCCGTTTCTGCTGCGTAGGAAGTTCACGAATCCGAAGTATGCTCAGTTGGGCCAGTTGTGGGGTGCGGAGGATCCTTATCTGAATTTGGCGGCGAGTGCGGCGGATGTAGTCGTGCACTTCCGAAGCCAGAAGGATCACGAAATGGAAGAGCTTTTTGGTCTCAATTCCATAGTCCGGAGCGTCCACTTCCATTGACCGATCAGTTGGCTGAGTGGGATGAGCTGAATATATTGTCCGGATTTGCCATGACGGATGTGGTGGCTCATCTGTGGCCGGAAAGGCCCAAGCCGAAGAGTTATTTTGGCTTATTGCAGCAATTCCTTGGGGCGGTGCCGCATATCAAGGCGATGAAGCGGTCAACATGCATAGAGGGTGCACGGATGGCTCTCGCCCGTGTTAAGACATACTGGGCGGAGATGGATGCCACCGATGTTGCATCCCGGGGTTCGGACAAAAGCCGGTTACCCGCCAAGCACTATTTTGAGGAAGTCCTGCAGGGCGCTCGTTTAATAGAGTCGCAGTGCTCGAAAGATGTTATGTTCAAATGACATGTATGATTTGTGAAACCATATTTATAATGTAATGGCTTTTTATACTTGTGTGTTCAAGTATTGAAATATCTCCTGTGCGGCCGTTAATGTATATGTATGTATAACCTGAAAGATGGCAGTCTTTGGCTTCAGCCCCCACGACATTGTGCGGGGGTGTTTGCAAAAAAAGCGTGTTTTCACACTTAATCCAACGTCTTGGTCCTGTGAAGGAGGTGGTAGTGTAGCAAACTAGGCAACCGGACTATAATGCTTTATCACTTTCACTTAGCCATAGGAGCTCGATGGTGGGGCTACTATATAGCCCCTAGAGGCACCGCGCTCTCCGAACTCGGGGCGCGTGTGTGCCTGACCGGGAAGCGGTCCTTCGTCAAAGCGGAGGAATTCTAATCATTCCAGTAGTCGATCGAGTGGTTGACCAGTCTCTCGCTATATCATGACAGTCAGTTTTCGGCTTTCTCTACTGAGGTGCTCTCCCGGCCGAACCGGGGCACAATCGCAGTAGTTCTCCTGGTGTCGCGTTAGCCGATGGATCGGAACGTAAGGCAGCAAAACACACGAGCCGGGCAAACCCAAAATTTGACCAAAGACATGATTCGGAGCTGATGCATATAAGGCCTAACTCGAGACGCCGAACACTCCCTGAGGTATTCGGTCTTTATGATAATGGGCAGAACAATGCCCTAAGCCCCTAGTGTCCAGGTACGGGCGAGAACTTCTGACGCGGCCGATGCCAAAACGCCAGCCTCCTCCTCGGTTATGGTAGGAAACCGGGGGATGTGTATCAACAAGAGACAGTAAGAAAGGTTTACGCAAGGTCTTAATCTGAAAAGAATCCTTGCAACAGGTCCCTGCTGCACGTCTGCGTCTGTGTCTCCGTTGTGCTGTGTCCTGGACGGGTGTAGCACGCTGTTCATCTGTAAAAGAGAAGAACTTAGTTTGGAAAGATATCGTGCAAAAAATGTATTTAAAACAGAGTATGATTTAAAAAATGAATAAAGTTGAGCTTTATTGGCTCTCATTGTTCATGCGCGCAGCCCCTTGTAAAGGGGTATGCGGCTAGGAAGCCCCTAGTTTATTTATGCCGGACTCGCCTAACCGTGTCCGGGGTCTGAATGACCTGTTTTTTAGGGGCTTTGATTAGCAAGGCCGGATTAGTGTGTGGCTGTCAAGGCAGTCTCACGTTCTTCCGTGGTCGAGAAACACTCGAAGTTACCTTTTAATGAGATGATGCCGCGTGGACCGGGCATTTTAAGTGTAAGAGACGCGTAATGCAGTATTGCGTTAAAGCGAACGAAAGCTTCGCGTCCCAATAGTGCTTGATGGCTACTTTTAAATGGGGCGATATGGAAGATTAGCTTTTCGCGACAGAAGTTGTCGGATGAACCGAACACAACTTCTAGTAGTAAGGAGCCCGTGCAATTGGAGTAAGGGCCTGGCGTCACTCCTTTAAAGGAAGTGCTGCTATGGAGAATTTTGGTAGGGTCTATCCCCATTCTGCGGATTGTGTCCGGATATAGCAGGTTTAAATCGCTGCCGCCATCCATTAGGACTTGTGTAAATTGTAGTCCGTCGATTATGGGCTTCAATATCAGAGCAGTCCTTCCTGCATTTTGAATACTTCTGGAGTAATCCTGATGGTCGAAAGTAATTGGTTTTGACATCCAATTTCGGGACTCCGCTGGGGTGGACCGTGCGGCGCGTATTTTAGTAGGTGCCACACTATTTTTCCTTGCTATCACTTGAAGTGAGTCCACTGTTTTGACTTCTTGTGGGAAAGTCTTCTGTTTTCCGGCGCTCTGCTTGTGGGGTTCGTCATCGTCTTCGCTTGGTGTGTCGAGCCCCTTGTGTTCGGCGTTAAGTCGGCCGGACTGCTTGAAGACCCAACAATCTCTGTGGGTATGGTTTGCAGGTTTCCCGGGGGTACTGTGGATTTGACATATCCTATCCAAGATTTTGTTTAGGTTGGATAGCTCATCACTGTTGTCCTTAAGAGGCAGTGTTCTGTTATTTGGCCGAGAGCTTTTGAACCCGGCGTTGACCGCCGTGCTATTTGGGCCATTTTCCTTATTCCGGCGCTGATCTTTTCTGCGTCGTGATTTCCCATTTCCATCCCTGACCTCGGATGTACTCGGGTCGCTGGTGCTGCATCTTGCCAGCCAGCTATCTTCCCCCGCGCAAAAGCGGGTCATGAGGCTTGTTAGCGCGGCCATTGTTCTTGGTTTTTCCTGGCCGAGGTGTCTGGCGAGCCATTCGTCTCGGACATTATGTTTAAAGGCTGCCAAGGCTTCGGCGTCCGGACAGTCGACTATTTGGTTCTTTTTGGTGAGGAACCTGTTCCAGAATTTGCGTGCTGACTCTCCGGGCTGTTGAGTTATGTGACTTAAATCGTCTGCATCCGGAGGGCGGGCATAAGTCCCCTGAAAATTTGCTCGAAACGCGTCCTTGAGCTCTTCCCAACTTCCAATGGTATTTTCTCGGAGGCTTTTGAGCCAATGCCGAGCTGGCCCTTTGAGCTTGAGGGGTAGGTATTTTATGGCATGGAGATCGTCTCCTCTAGCCATATGTATGTGTAGGATGTAACCCTCAATCCAGACTCCGGGGTCTATTGTTCTGTCGTATGCCTCTATGTTTACGGGCTTGAATCCCGCTGGAAATTCATGATCCAGTACCTCATTGGTGAAACATAGTGGGTGTGCGGCGCCCCTGTATTTAGGTGTGCCGTTATCTTCGAACACTCGGCGTGTTGTGTTGCTTCCTGGAGCCTTCTTTTTTGGCCCATAGATGGACCTGACCGGGCCATCCTTTTGCGAGGATCCTTATGTGGATCGTGTGCCGGCTTGTGTGCGGCGCTTCTTGCCGCTCTTAGCCTGTCATCTGGTCGTCTATCCGGCCAGGCGGCCTCTTTGCTTTTTGACTGTGGGGGCTCTACGGCCTCCTCGTCGAATTCGGGCAACAGCTTGCGCTTCGGGTAGCTCTTTGCTTGGTGACTATTGCCGTATTTATCTGCGGTCTTGAGTACTTTGCTCCATCTCATTCTGAGTACGTCTTCCGCTGTTTTGAGCTTCTGCTTCTGCTTCTTCAAACTTCTTGCAGTGGCGACGAGCCTTTTGTGAAGGTTCTTATAAGCCGGTGGTGTGTCCGGCGTGAGATCGTGTGGACTGTTGTTTTCGCCGGGGATGGGTTGCTCGTCCAATTCATCCTGTTCAGATGGTTGCTTGGTGGCATGTTCGTCGTCCACCGGTTCACTCTACTCTACGGCTGGGTCAGTATGGGTGCTGTTGTTATCGAGGCGGGACTTTGGGCGGCGCTTGCGTCGCTGTTTTGGTTGTTTTTCGGGGGAATTATCCTTCGCCGCGTCCCGTTGTTCCTCGTTATCGCTTCCTTTTGGTGTATCCACCATGTATATGTCATGAGTTGAGGTGGCTTTCCAGTGCCCAGTAGGCGCTGGTTCTTAGTCATCTCCGGCATTGTCGTCCATATCGTCGATGTCTTTGGAGTCGAAGTCTAGCATGTCGGTTAGGTCGTCGACAGTTGCTACGAAGTGGGTGGTGGGTGGGCTTTGAATTTCTTCACCGTGCGCATCCCAACCGTCCTGACCGTGATCCGGCCAGGGCTCTCCTGATAACGAGAGATACTTTAGCGAGTTCAGGATGTCGCCAAAAGGTGAGTGTTGAAAGATGTCCGCAGCGGTGAACTCCATGATCGGCGCCCAACCAGATTCGATTGGTAGGGGCGCGAGGGGTTCGGAGTCCGGCGAGGAGTCCGGCACCTCGGAGTCACGAGCTTCACAAGGGACAAGGTCGGTATTCGGCTCCATCGCCGTAGAGGTAGCAGCCCCCGAGGCGGTGTCTAGCCACCCATCCTCGATCTGCGCAGTCGGCTCCGAATTAGGGGTCAGAGCAGACTCATGTGCGGCCTCCAGGGCACTGTCCGGTAGCAGAGCTAAATCATGCCCATCGTGTCAGTGCGGCGTGCTCGGTTGTGGCTCGAATCCATCGAAGATCAAGTCTCCGCGGGTGTCGGCCGTGAAGTTCAAACTTCCAAATCTGACCTGACAGCCAGAGGCGTAGCTTTCGATCTGCTCCAGATGGCCAAGCGAATTGGCCCGCAGTGCAAAGCCGCCGAATACGAAGATCTGTCCGGGGAGAAAAGTCTCACCCTGGACTGCGTCGTTGTTGTTGATGATTGAAGGAGCCATCGAGCCTATCGGTGACGACACAGAGGAACTGTCAATGAAAGCACCAATGTCGGTGTCAAAACCGGCGGATCTCGGGTAGGGGGTCCCGAACTGTGCGTCTAGGCGGATGGTAACAGGAGACAAGGGACACGATGTTTTTACCCAGGTTCGGGCCCTCTCGATGGAGGTAAAACCCTACTCCTGCTTGATTGATATTGATGATATGGGTAGTACAAGAGTGGATCTACCACGAGATCAAGGAGGCTAAACCCTAGAAGCTAGCCTATGGTATGATTGTTGTTGTGTCCTATGGACTAAAACCCTCCGGTTTATATAGACACCGGAGAGGGCTAGGGTTACACAGAGTCAGTTACAATGGTAGGAGATCTACATATCCGTATCGCCAAGCTTGCCTTCCACGCCAAGGAAAGTCCCATCCGGACACGGGACGAAGTCTTCAATCTTGTATCTTCATAGTCTTGGAGTCCGGCCGATGATGATAGTTCGGCTATCCGGACACCCCCTAGTCCAGGACTCCCTCAATGGGCAACGAATAAAACATTATATCTCAGGTACACCTATTAATGTCTAAAGCAATATTATCCAAACTTTGACACCGAAAGAACACATAAAAGAGTCCTTCTGGAATACTCTAGAATCGTGAAAATAAGGAGGTACGTGATACAGTAAGTAAACGGAGTCCGAAAAATCCGCAATTTTTTTTCAGTTTTGGAATATTTAGAAAATAGGAAAATAAGAAACTTCCAGGAAACGTACCCTGGTGGGCACAAGACACCAGGACGCGCCAGGCGCGCCCACCTGAGTTGTACCCATTTGGGACACTATCCGGGCTCCATTTTTCTTCCGTATGCTTGTCCCCCAAGATAAAAAATCTCTCTCTCTCTCTCTCTCTCTCTCTCTCTCTATATATATATATATATATATATATATATATATATATATATATTCCCTGAACCTGTTAACCACCGTATCACAGATAAATTTTTTGTTCTATTTTCTTGCTGTTTTCTGTCAGATCTGTTAAGCCAAGCATCATGTATTCTTCCCCCTCCAACAATGAAGAACAAGAAGCAGGGGTGTTTCAGGAGGATCTAAGGAGAGAGGAAGCTGAAGAAGTTGCTATGGAGGAAGAAGAGGAAAATCCTGTTGGGGTTCACTCTCCAGTTTCCGAGAGAGGGACATTGGCTAGCATCTCCACTCATCCGAATCCTCGTCAAGCTATGATCCTGTCAAATAATCAAGAGAGCCTCGAAGTGCAAGAAGAGACCCCACCGAGAAGGCCTTTACACAGGTTACATCGTAACAATTTTCGCAATTGGATTGATAACTATGGGTTCGAGAATACTCCTCGTAGGCACATACCGTCCAATTGGGACATATCTCGCCCTAGAGAAAACAGTGCAGGAACAAAACTTTGGGGCCCCGAAATAAACATATAATGGCTGATGTAAAGAAAAACAGTGAGCTACTTCATCAGGCCCTTCGGGAGATTCAAGGATTGAAGGATCTACTCATGGTTATATTGGAGAATAACACACCACCACCACCACCTTCTTTATCACCAAAAGAGAATTGAGTATCGGGTATGGGCACTCCCCTTGGCTTTCGCCAAGCTTGGGGGAGGTGCCCCCATATCGTATCATCCCCATTATCTTTTTTGCTTTTACTTATTTTAGTTTGATCTTTTGCTTTAGATGAATAAAAAGTTTAGTTCGATCCTTTCTTTTAGAGTTTGCTTAGTGATCTATCCTCGTAATCGTGTGCAACATTTATAATAAAGTTTATTTTGAGTTTTTGCTTTCTTTACTTTCTTGTTGCAAATAAGAAGAAAGGAAATAAACAAACGGAAAGGATATAAATAAAAAGAAAGTAAATAAATCAAGAAGATCATATACTAATCTTATGGTAGGTGATGGCACCACATAAGGAAAAGTATAAGTAGAAAGTTTTATTAGAGATTGGCAAATATAGCATTAGTCAATGATGCAACTCATGAAAGAATTAAAAAGGGAAGAGAAGATTCACATATAAATATACTATCCTAGAATTCTTTTGTGATTGTGAGCCCCATCAAAATATTATATGCCAAGATTGTTGACGTTGGACAAGGAAGACAACTTAATGATTTATGCTTGTTCATATTCACATAGAAGTCGTATTGTCATAGATCCTTTAACATGTGGTGCTTGCCCCTATCTTTGCTAGCCAAAAATTCCACACTAAGTAGAGACACTACTTGTGCATCCAAAAACCCTTAAACCCAAATCTTATTTTCAAGTGTCCACCGTACCTACCTAGGGATTGAGCAAGATCCATCAAGTAAGTTGTCATCGGTGCAAAAAGGCAATAAAAATTGCTTCTAAAAGTGTGAGATCATTTAGTGTAAGAGAATATTGAGCGTTGCACGAACTTGTGATGGTGAAGAATAAAAGTGACAAACTGCATAATAAATGTCGCTATCACAAGGGGCAATGCAATGTGACATTCTTTTGCACTAAGGGGTTGAGCATACAAACAAATAAGCGCATGGAAACCTATGCTTCCCTCTGTGAAGGGCCTATCTTTTACTTTTATGTATTTACTTTTATGCAAAGAGTCAAAGTTTTCTCTCTATTCCTTTTTATTTTTCTCCTTTGGCGAGCATCATGTGATGAGGAAAGATATAGACACATATGTCCAGTTGAATATGGGTAGCATGAGTTATTGTTGTTGACATCACCCTTGAGGTGAATACGTCGGGACGCGAGACTATAAGCCCCTATCTTCTTATGTGTCCGGTTGAAACGTTTTGCTCATGTGTATGCGGTGAGTGTTAGCAATCATAGTGGACTATATGATGGTTGAGTATGTGGACTTGCCTAAAGGCTCCGATACGTGACCCTTCCTGAAAAGATGATGAATTGTAGTTGCAAAGTTGACTGAGAACATAGTTTGTTGGTTTTTAATAGAGTTTTTTCTTTATACTTCGTTTGTGTGATGAACTGTTAGTTATTCACGGAATTATATGATAAAAGTCTTATGTTTAATATTTTTGATGTTATAATAATCTACATGATGCTTCTATGTCTGTATTTTGTTTTTATGGACACCTCTCTCTCTCTCTTTCTAAGCATGTGGACATGTTTTTCGATTTTGGTTTTCGCTTGAGGACAAGCGAGGTCTAAGCTTGGGGGAGTTGATACGTCCATTTTGCATCATGTTTACTTACTGTTATTTATGATGTTTTTAACCATAATAATGCTTTTTGGAGCAATTCTAATGCCTTTTCTCTCATAATATGCAAGGTATACACAAAGAGGGAGAATTCCGGCAGCTGGAAATCTGGACCTGGAAAAGCTACGCCAGGCCACCTATTCTACACAACTCCAAACGAGTTGAAACTTCACGGAGACTTTTTCTCAAATATATGATGAATATTGGAGAAAATAACTACCATAGGGGCCCCACAAGGTGGGCACAACCCACCTGGGCGCACCTGGGAGCCCAGGCGCGCCCTGGTGGGTTGTGCTCACCCAGGCCCACCTCTGGTGCCCATCTTCTGGTATATAGGTCATTTTGACCTAAAAAAATAAGGAGAAGACTTTCGGGACAAAGCGCCGCCGTCTCGAGCCGGAACTTGGGCAGGAGCACTTTTGCCCTCTGGCGGAGCGATTCCGCCGAGGGAACTTCCCTCCCGGAGGGGGAAATCATCATCATCATCATCACCAACAAATCTGCCATCTTGAGAAGGGCTGTCTCCATCAACATCTTAAACAGCACCATCTCATCTGAAACCCTAGTTCATCTCTTGTGTTCAGTCTTGTTACCGGAACTATAGATTGGTGCTTGTGGGTGACTAGTAGTGTTGATTACAACTTGTAGTTGATTACTATATGGTTTATTTGGTGGAAGATTATATGTTCAGATCCAATATGCTTTTTAATACCCCTCTGATCTTGATTATTTGTGAGTAGTTACTTTTGTTCTTGAGGTCACGGGAGAAATCATGTTGCAAGTAATCATGTGAACTTGATATGTGTTTGATATTTCGATAGTATGTATGTCGTGATTCCCTTAGTGATGTCATGTGAACATCGACTACATGACACTTCACCATATTTGGGCCTAAGGGAATGCATTGTGGAGTGGAAATTAGATGATGGGTTGCGAGAGTGATAGAAGCTTAAACCCCAGTTTATGCGCTATTCCGTAAGGGACCGACTGGATCCAAAAGTATAATGCTATGGTTAGAATTTATTCTTAATACTTTTCTCGTAGTTGCGGATACCTGCGGGAGGGTTAATCATAAGTAGCAGGTTTGTTCAAGTAAGAACAACACCTAAGCACCGGTCCACCCACATATCAAATTATCAAAGTAGCGAATACAAATCAAACCAACATGGTGAAAGAGACTAGATGAAATTCCCGTGTACCCTCAAGAACGCTTTGCTTATCATAAAAGACCGTTTTGGTCTGTCCTTTGCCTCAAAAGGATTGGGCTACCTTGCTGCACTTTTGCTACTATTATCGTTACTTTCTCGTTACAAATTATATTGCTATCAAACTACTCAGTTACTTACAACTTCAGCAGACATTACCTTGCTGAAAACCACTTGTCATTTCCTTCCGCTCCTTGTTGGGTTTGACACTCTTGCTTATCGAAAATAGCTACAATTGATCCCATATAATTGTGGGTCATCAATACTCTACAAAAATCTTTATCGGTTGAACCATTATGACAACATACTTTATTCCCGTTGTCCATCGGTATGTTACTTGCCCGAGATTCGATCGTCGATATCCACATACCTAGTTCAATCTCATTACGGGAAAGTCTCTTAGTTGTTCCGTAATACATCATCTTTGTAACTAACTCATTAGTCACTTTGCTTTCAAGGCTTCTTATGATATGCATTACCGAGAGGGCCCAGAGATACCTCTCCGATAATCGGAGTGACAAATCCTAATCTTGATCTATGCCAACCCAACAAACACCTTCAGAGATACCTGTAGAGCATCTTTATAATCACCTAGTTACGTTGTGATGTTTGATAGCACACAATGTATTCCTCCGGTATCCGGGAGTTGCATAATCTCATAGTCGAAGGAATATGTATTTGACATGAAGAAAGCAATAGCAATAAAATTGAACGATGAATATGCTAAGCTAACGGATGGGTCTTGTCCTGCACATAATTCTCCTAATGATGTGATCCCGTTCATCAAATGATAACACATGTCTATGGTTAGGAAACTTAACCATCTTTGATTAACGAGCCAGTCTAGTAGAGGCTTACTAGGGACACAATGTTTTTTCTATGTATCCACACATGTATCAAGTTTCGGGTTAATACAATTCTAGCATGAATAATAAAAATTTATCATGATATAAGGAAATATTAAATAACAACTTTATTATTGCCTCTAGGGCATATTTCCTTCAACATCATCCCGCAACTAACTCATTAGTCACATTGCTTGCAAGGCTTCTTATGATGTGTATTACAGAGAGGGCTCAAAGATACCTCTCCGATACTCAGAGTGACAAATCCTAATCTCGATCTATGCCAACCCAACAAACACCTTCGTTGATACCTGTAGAGCATATTTATAATCACCCAGTCACGTTGTGACGTTAGATATCACACAAGGTATTCCTCCGGTATCCGGGAGATGCATAATCTCATAGTCAAAGGTATATGTATATGACATGAAGAAAGCAATAGAAATAAAACTTAACGAACATTATGCTAAGCTAATGGATGGGTCTTGTATCACATCATTCTCCTAATGATGTCCATGCTTAGAAAACTTAACCATCTTTAATTTTTAACGAGCTAGTCTAGTAGAGGCTTACTAGAGACATGGTGTTTTGTCTATGTATCCACACATGTATCAAATTTTTGGCTAAAACAATTCTAGTATGAAAAAAAACATTTATCATGATATATAAGGAAATATAAAATAACAACTTTATTATTGCCTCTAGGGTATATTTCCTTCAGGTAAACCAAAATCAGAAGGTTCATCATGAAGGAAAGATGCCCTAGAGGCAATAATAAATTTGGTATTTATATTTCGTTATATCATGATAAATGTTTATTATTCATGCTAGAATTGTATTAACCAGAAACTTAGTACATGTGTGAATACATAGACAAAACAGAATGTCCCTAGTATGCCTCTACTTGACTAGATCGTTAATCAAAGATGGTTAAGTTTCCTGACCATAGACATGTGTTGTCATTTGATGAACGGGATCACATCATTAGGAGAATGATGTGATGGACAAGACCCATCCGTTAGCTTAGCATTATGATCATTGAGTTTTATTTCTATTGCTTTCTTCATGACTTATACATGTTCCTCTGACTATGAGATTATGCAACTCCCGAATACCGGAGGAACACCTTGTGTGCTATCAAACGTCACAACGTAACTGGGTGATTATAAAGATGCTCTACAGATGTCTGCAAAGGTGTTTGTTGGGTTGGCATAGATCGAGATTAGGATTTGTCACTCCATGTATCGGAGAGGTATCTCCGGGCCCTCTCGGTAATGCACATCACTATAAGCCTTGCAAGCAATGTGACTAATGAGTTAGTCACGGGATGATGAATTACGGAACGAGTAAAGAGACTTGCCGGTAACGAGATTGAACTAGGTATGATGATACCAACGATCGAATCTCGGGCAAGTAACATACCGATGACAAAGGGAGCGACGTGTGTTGTTATGCGGTTTGACCGATAAAGATCTTCGTAGAATATGTAGGAACCAATATGAGCATCCAGGTTCCGCTATTAGTTATTGACCGGAGATGTGTCTCGGTCATGTCTACGTAGTTCTCGAACCCGTAGGGTCCGCACGCTTAACGTTTGATGACGATTTATATTATGAGTTATGTGTTTTGATGAATCGAAGTTTGTTCGGAGTCCCGGATGAGATCACGGACACGACGAGGAGTCTTGAAATGGTTGAGAGGTAAAGATTCATATATAGGACGATGGTATTTGGACACCAGAAGTGTTCTGGGTGATGCCGGATCACCGGAAGGGGTTCCGGGCAACCCCCAGCAAAGATACGGGCTTAATGGGCCAAGTAAGGGAACACACCAGCCCATAAGGGGCTGGTGTGCCCCCTATAGGTCCAGCCACATGGGGAGAAAGGGAAAGGAGAGGAGGAAAAGGAAAGTATGAAGTAGGACTCCTACTTCCTTCCCCTCCCCCTCCTTCCTTTCCCCCTTGTCCAAATATGGTAGGGGGGCGAATTGGACTAGGGGCCCAAGTAGAATTCGTCCTACTTGGGCGCGCCCTAGTCTGCCTCCCTCCCTCTCCCTCCTTTATATACGTGGGGAGAGCACCCCTAGAACACACATCAATTGTTCCTAGCCGTGTTCGGTGCCCCCTCCACAGTTAACACCTCGGTCATATCGTCGTAGTGCTTAGGCTAAGCCCTGCGCCGATAACTTCATCATCACCGTCGCCACGCCGTCTTGCTGGCGGAACTCTCCCTCGTCCTCAACTGGATCAATATCTCGAGGGATGTCATCGAGCTGAACGTGTGCTGAACACGGAGGTGCCATACGTTCGGTACTTGGATCGGTTGGATCGTGAAGACGTTCGACTACATCAACCGCGTTACTAAACGCTTCCGCTTTCGGTCTACTAGGGTACGTGGACACACTATACCGTCTCATTGCTATGCATCTCCTAGATAGATCTTGCGTGATTGTAGGAAAGTTTTGAAATACTGTGTTCCCCAACAGTGGCATCGTCCGAGCCAGATCTATGCGTAGATGTTATATGCACGAGTAGAACACAAAGAGTTGTGGGCGATAATAGTCATACTGCTTACCAGCAACGTCTTACTTTGATTCAACGGCATTTTTGGATGAAGCGACCTAGACCGACATTACATGACCATGCTCATGAGACTGGTTCTACCGACGTGCTTCGCACACAGGTGGCTAGCGGGTGTCTGTTGAAGGAAATATGCCCTACAGACAATAATAAAGTTATTATTTATTTCCTTATATCATGATAAATGTTTATTATTCAAGCTAGAATTGTATTAACCGGAAACTTAGTACATGTGTGAATACATAGACAAACAGAGTGTTACTAGTATGCCTCTACTTGACTAGCTCGTTGATCAAAGATGGTTAAGTTTCCTAGCCATAGACATGAGTTGTCATTTGATTAACGGGATCACATCATTTGGAGAATGATGTTATTGACTTGACCCATTCCGTTAGCTTAGCAATCGATCGTTTAGTATGTTGCTATTGCTTTCTTCATGACTTATACATGTTCCTATGACTATGAGATTATGCAACTCCCGTTTATCGGAGGAACACTTTGTGTGCTACCAAACGTCACAACGTAAATGGGTGATTATAAAGGTGTTCTATAGGTGTCTACGAAGGTACTTGTTGGGTTGGCTTATTTCGAGATTAGGATTTGTCACTCCGATTTTCGGAGAGGTATCTCTGGGCCCTCTCGGTAATGCACATCACTTAAGCCTTGCAAGCATTGCAACTAATGAGTTAGTTGCGAGATGATGTATTACGGAACGAGTAAAGAGACTTCCCGGTAACGAGATTGAACTAGGTATTGAGATACCGACGATCGAATCTCGGGCAAGTAACATACCGATGACAAAGGGAACAACGTATGTTGTTATGCAGTTTGACCGATAAAGATCTTCGTAGAATATGTGGGAGCCAATACGGGCATCCAGGTCCCGCTATTGGTTATTGACCAGAGACGTGTCTTGGTCATGTCTACATAGTTCTCGAACCCGTAGGGTCCGCACGCTTAACGTTTCGTTGACGATATAGTATTATATGAGTTATGTATGTTCGTGACCGAATGTTGTTCGGAATCCCGGATGAGATCATGGACATGAAGAGGAACTCCGAAATGGTCCGGAGATAAAGTTTGATATATGGGATAATAGTGTTTGATCTCCGGAAGGGTTCCGGAATTCACCGGAAGGGGTTCCGGATGATTCCCGAAATGTTTGGGTACGAGAACACGTTATTTGGGCCAAAGGGGGAAGCCCACGAGGCTTTTGGAAAGTGCAAAAGGAAGTTTTGCAGAGAATAGAGGCTAGACGCCAGGAACCCTGGCGTCTAGGGGGTAGACGCCGGGACCCTGGCGTCTAGCCGTGGAGTCCGTGTAGGACTCTTGCCTTTCGGGCAAAACCGACTTTGAGGAGGCTTTTACTCCAAGTTTCGACCCCAGGGCTCAACATATAAATATAGGGGCAGGGCTAGCACCAAAGACACATCAAGAAACACCAAGCCGTGTGTCGGCAACCCCGACCCCTTTAGTTTATCCTCCGTCATATTTCTGTAGTGCTTAGGCGAAGCCCTGCGGAGATTTTTCTTCACCAACACCGTCATCACGCCGTTGTGCTGCCGGAACTCATCTACTACCTCGCACGTCTTGCTGGATCGAGAAGGCGAGGACGTCATCGAGCTGAACGTGTGCAGAACTCGGAGGTGCCGTGCGTTCAGTACTTGGATCGGTCAGATCGTGAAGACGTACGACTACATCAACCGCGTTGATAAACGCTTCCACTTAGTGATCTTCAAGGGTATGAAGATACACCATGATCTTGTGTGTGTGTAGGAAATTTTTGAAATTACTACATTCCCCAACAGTGGCATCCGAGCCAGGTTTTATGCGTAGGTGTTATATGCACGAGTAGAACACAAGTGAGTTGTGGGCGATACAAGTCATACTGCTTACCAGCATGTCATACTTTGGTTCGGCGGTATTGTTGGATGAAGCGGCCCGGACCGACATTACGCGTATGCTTACGCGAGACTGGTTCTACCGACGTGCTTTGCACACAGGTGGCTGGCGGGTGTCAGTTTCTCCAACTTTAGTTGAACCGAGTGTGGCTACGCCCGGTCCTCGCGAAGGTTAAAACAACACTAACTTGACGAACTATCGTTTTGGTTTTGATGCGTAGGTAAGAACGGTTCTTGCTCAGCCCGTAGCAGCCACGTAAAATTTGCAACAACAAAGTAGAGGACGTCTAACTTGTTTTTGCAGGGCATGTTGTGATGTGATATGGTCAAGACGTGATGCTATATTTTATTGTAGGAGATGATCATGTTTTGTAACCGAGTTATCGGCAACTGGCAAGAGCCATATGGTTGTCGCTTTATTGTATGAAATGCAAGTGCCCTGTAATTGCTTTACTTTATCACTAAGCGGTAGGGATAGTCGTAGAAGCAATAGGTGGCGAAACAACAACGATGCTACGATGGAGATCAAGGTGTCGTGCCGGTGACGATGGTGATCATGAAGGTGCTTCGGAGATGGAGATCACAAGCACAAGATGATGATGGCCATATCATATCACTTATATTGATTGCATGTGATGTTTATCCTTTATGCATCTTATTTTACTTTGATTGACGGTAGCATTATAAGATGATCTCTCACTAATTATCAAGAATTGTTCTCCCTGAGTATGCACCGTTGCGAAAGTTCTTCGTGCTGAGACACCACGTGATGATCGGGTGTGATAGGCTCTACGTTCAAATACAACGGGTGCAAAGCAGTTGCACACGCGGAATACTCAGGTTTAACTTGACGAGCCTAGCATATACAGATATGGCCTCGGAACACGGAGACCGAAAGGTCGAACGTGAATCATATAGTAGATATGATCAACATAGTGATGTTCACCATTGAAAACTACTCCATCTCACGTGATGATAGGACATGGTTTAGTTGATTTGGTTCACGTGATCATTTAGATGACTAGAGAGATGTCTATCTAAGTGGGAGTTCTTAAGTAATATGATTAATTGAACTTAAATTTATCATGAACTTAGTCCTGGTAGTATTTTTGCAAATTATGTTGTAGATCAATAGCTCGCGTTGTTGCTTTCATATGTTTATTTTGATATGTTCCTAGAGAAAAACTATGTTGAAAAATGTTAGTAGCAATGATGCGGATTGGATCCGTGATCTGAGGTTTATCCTCATTGCTGCGCAGAAGAATTATGTCCTTGATGCACCGCTAGGTGACAGACCTATTGCAGGAGCAGATGTAGATGTTATGAATGTTTGGCTAGATCAATATGATGACTACTTGATAGTTTAGTGCACCATGCTTAACGGCTTAGAATCGGGACTTCAAAGACGTTTTGAACATCATGGACCATATGAGATGTTCCAGGAGTTAAAGTTAATATTTCAAGCAAATACCCGAGTTGAGAGATATGAAGTCTCCAACAAGTTCTATAGCTAAAAGATGGAGGAGAATCTCTCAACTAGTGAGCATGTGCTCAGATTGTCTGGGTACTACAATCGCTTGAATCAAGTGGGAGTTAATCTTCTAGATAAGATAGTGATTGACAGAGTTATCTAGTCACCAGCACCAAGTTAGTAGAACTTTGTGATGAACTATAGTATGCAAGGGATGACGAAAACGATTCCCGAGCTCTTCGTGATGTTGAAATCTACGAAGGTAGAAATCAAGAAAGAGCATCAAGTGTTGATGGTTGACAAGATCACTAGTTTCAAGAAAAGGGCAAAGGGGAAGAAAGGGAACTTCAAGTAGAATGACAAGCAAGTTGTCACTCCTGCGAAGAAGCCCAAAGCTGAACCAAAGCCTGAAACTGAGTGCTTACACTGCAAAGGAAATGGTCACTGGAAACGGAAATACCCTTAATATTTGGTGGATAAGAAGGATGGCAAAGTGAGCAAAGGTATATTTGATATATAGATTATTTATGTGTATTTTACTAGTGTTCGTAGCAACTTCTCGGTATTTGATACTGGTTCAGTTCCTAAGAGTAGTAACTCGAAACAGGAGTTGCAGAATGAATAGAGACTAGTTAAGGGTGAAGTGACGATGTGTGTTGGAAGTGGTTCCAAGATTGATATGATCATCATCGCACGCTCCCTACACATTCGATATTAGTGTTGAACCTAAATAAGTGTTATTTAGTGTTTGCGTTGAGCATGAATATGATTTGATCATGTTTATTGCAGTACGGTTATTCATTTAAGTTAGAGAATAATTGTTGTTCTATTTACATGAATAAAACCTTCTATGGTCATACACACCAACGAAAATGGTTTGTTGGATCTCGATCGTTGTGATACACATATTCATAATATTGAAGTCAAAAGATGCAAAGTTAATAATGATAGTGCAACTTATTTGTGGCACTGCCATTTAGGTCATATTGGTGTAAAGCGCATGAAGAAACTCCATGCTAATGGGATTTTGGAATCACTTGATTATGAATCACTTGATGCTTGTGAACCATGCCTTATGGGCAAGATGACTAAAACTCCGTTCTCCGGAACAATGGAGCAAGCAACTGTCTTATTGGAAATAATACATACTGATGTATGCAGACCAATGAGTATTAAGGCTCGTGGCGGGTATCATTATTTTCTCACCTTCACAGATGATTTGAGCAGATATGGGTATATCTACTTGATGAAACATAAGTCTGAAATAGTTGAAAGGTTCAAAGAATTTCAGAGTGAAGTAGAAAATCATCATAACAAGAAAATAAAGTTTCTGCGATCTGATCGTGGAGATGAATAATTGAGTTACGAGTTTGGCCTTTAGTTAAAATAATGTGGAATAGTTTCACAAACTCATGCCACCTGGAACACCACATCGGTGTGTCCGAACTTCATAACCGCACTTTATTGGATATGGTGCGATCTATGATGTATCTTACCGATTTACCACTATCATTTTGGGATTATGCATTAGAGACAGCTGCATTCACTTTAATAGGGCACCATCAAAATCTGTTGAGACTACACCGTATGAACTATGGTTTAGCAATAAACCTAAGCTGTCGTTTCTTAGAGTTTGGAGTTGCAATGCTTATGTGAAAAAGTTTCAACCTAATAAGCTCGAACCCAAATCGGTGAAGTGTGTCTTCATAGAATACCCAAAGGAGACAGTTGGGTACACCTTCTATCACAGATCCGAAGGCAAAACATTCGTTGCTAAGAATGGATCCTTTCTAGAGAAGGAGTTTCTTTCGAAAGAAGTGAGTGGGAGGAATGTAGAACTTGATGAGGTAATTGTACCTGCTCCCTTATTGAAAAGTAGTTCATCACAGAAATATGTTCCTGTGACTCCTACACCAATTAGTGAGGAAGCTAATGATGATGATCATATAACTTCAGATCAAGTTACTATCGAACCTCGTAGGTCAACCAGAGTAAGATCCGCACCAGAGTGGTACGGTAATCCTGTTCTGGAGGTCATGTTACTTGACCATGACGAACCTACGAACTATGAAGAAGCGATGGTGAGCCTAGATTCCGCAAAATGGCTTGAGGCCATGAAATCTGAGATTAGATCCATGTATGAAAACATCGTATGGACTTTGATTGACTTGCCCAATGATCGGCGAGCCATTGAGATTGAATGGATCTTCAAGAGGAAGACAGACATTGATAGTAGTGTTACTATCTACAAAGCTAGAATTGTCACAAAAGGTTTTCGACAAGTTCAAGGTGTTGACTACGATGAGAGTTTCTCACTCGTATCTATGCTTAAGTCTACCCGAATCATGTTAACAATTGCTACATTTTATGAAATCTGGCAAATAGATAAACAAAAATGCATTCCTTAATGGATTTATTAAAGAAGAGTTGTATATGATGCAACCAGAAGGTTTTTTTCAATCCTAAAGGTGCTAACAAAATATGCAAGCCCCAGCGATCCATCTATGGACTGGTGCAAGCATCTCGGAGTTGGAATATACGCTTTGATAAGTTGATCAAAGGATATAGTTTTATACAGACTTGATGTGAAGCCTGTATTTACAAGAAAGTGGGTGGGAGCACTACAGCATTTCTGATAAGTATATGTGATCGGAAATAATGTAGAATTATTCTATAAAGCATAAAGGAGTGTTTGAAAGGAGTTTTTCAAAGAAAGACCTCGGATAAGCTGCTTACATATTGAGCATCAAGATCTATAGGGATATATCAAGACGCTTGATAAGTTTTTTCAATGAGTACATACCTTGACAAGATTTTGAAGTAGTTCAAAATGGAACAGTCAAAGAAAGAGTTCTTGCCTATGTTACAAGGTGTGAAATTGAGTAAGACTCAAAGCCCGACCACGGCAGAAGATAGAAAGAAAATGAAAGTCATTCCCTATGACTTGGCCATAGGTTCTATAAAGTATGCCATGCTGTGTACTAGAACTATTGTATACCCTACACTATGTTTAGCAAGGGAGTACACTAGTGATCTAGGAGTAGATCACTGGACAATGGTCAAAATTATCCTTAGTAGAATAAGGATATGTTTCTCGATTATGGAGGTGACAAAAGGTTCATCGTAAAGGGTTACGTCGATGCAAGTTTTGACACTGATCCAGATGACTCTAAGTCTCAACTTGGATACATATTAAAAGTGGGAGCAATTAGCTAGAGTGGCTCCATGCAGAGCATTGTTGACATAGAAATTTGCAAAATACATACGGATCTGAATGTGGCAGACCCGTTGACTAAATTTCTCTCACAACCAAAACATGATCACACCTTAGTACTCTTTGGGTGTTAATCACATAGCGATGTGAACTAGATTATTGACTCTAGTAAACCCTTTGGGTGTTGGTCACATGACGATGTGAACTATGGGTGTTAATCACATGGTGATGTGAACTATTGATGTTAAATCACATGGCGATGTGATCTAGATTATTGACTCTAGTGCAAGTGGGAGACTGAAGGAAAGATGCCCTAGAGACAATAATAAAGTTATTATTTATTTCCTTATATCATGATAAATGTTTATTATTCATTCTAGAATTGTATTAACCGAAAACTTAGTACATGTGTGAATACATAGACAAACAGAGTGTCACTAGTGTGCCTCTACTTGACTAGCTCGTTGATCAAAGATGGTTAAGTTTCCTAGCCATAGACATGAGTTGTCATTTGATTAACGGGATCACATCATTAGGAGAATGATGTGATTGACTTGACCCATTCCGTTAGCTTAGCAATCGATCGTTTAGTATGTTGCTATTGCTTTCTTCATGACTTATACATGTTCCTATGACTATGAGATTATGCAACTCCCGTTTACCGGAGGAACACTTTGTGTGCTACCAATCGTCACGACGTAACTGGGTGATTATAAAGGTGCTCTATAGGTGTCTCCGAAGGTACTTGTTGGGTTGGCGTATTTCGAGATTAGGATTTGTCACTCCGATTGTCGGAGAGGTATCTTTGGGCCCTCACGGTAATGCACATCACTTAAGCCTTGCAAGCATTGCAACTAATGAGTTAGTTGCGAGATGATGTATTACAGAACGAGTAAAGAGACTTGCCGGTAATGAGATTGAACTAGGCATTGTGATACCGACGATCGAATCTCGGGCAAGTAACATACCGATGACAAAGGGAACAACGTATGTTGTTATGCGGTTTGACCGATAAAGATCTTCGTAGAATATGTGGGAGCAAATATGAGCATCCAGGTCCCGCTATTGGTTATTGACCAGAGACGTGTCTCGGTCATGTCTACATAGTTCTCGAACCCGTAGGGTCCGCACGCTTAACATTTCATTGACGATATAGTATTATATGAGTTATGTATGTTGGTGACCGAATGTTGTTCGGAATCCCGGATGAGATCATGGACATGACGAGGAACTCCGGAATGGTCCAGAGATAAAGTTTGATAGATGGGATAATAGTGTTTGATCTCTGGAAGGGTTCCGGAATTCACCGGAAGGGGTTCCGGATGATTCCCGAAATGTTTGGGTACGAGAACACGTTATTTGGGCCAAAGGGGAAAGCCCACGAGGCTTTTGGAAAGTGCAAAAGGAAGTTTTGCGGAGACCAGAGGCTAGATGCCAGGAACCCTGGCGTCTAGGGGGTAGACGCCGGGAACCCTGGCGTCTAGCCCTGGAGTCCGTGTAGGACTCTTGCCTTTCGGGCAAAACCGACTTTGAGGAGGCTTTTACTCCAAGTTTCGACCCCCAGGGCTCAACATATAAATAGAGGGGCAGGGCTAGCACCAAAGACACATCAAGAAACACCAAGCCGTGTGCTAGCAACCCCGACCCCTCTAGTTTATCCTCCGTCATATTTCCGTAGTGCTTAGGCGAAGCCCTGCGGAGATTGTTCTTCACCAACACTGTCATCACGCTGTCGTGCTGCCGGAACTCATCTACTACCTCGCCCGTCTTGCTGGATCAAGAAGGCAAGGACGTCATCGAGCTGAACGTGTGCAGAACTCGGAGGTGCCGTGCGTTCGTTACTTGGATCGGTCGGATCATGAAGACGTACGACTACATCAGCCGCATTGATAAACGCTTCCACTTAAAAGAATAGGACGGTTCTTACTAGAAGCCCGCAGTAGCCATGTAAAACTTGCAACAACAAAGAAGAGGACGTCTAACTTGTTTTTTGCAAGGCATGTTGTGATGTGATGTGGTCAAGACGTGATGATATATAAATTGTTGTATGAGATGATCATGTTTTGTAACAATTACCGGCAACTGGTAGGAGCCATATGGTTGTCGCTTTATTGTATGAAATGCAATCGCCATGTAATTGCTTTACTTTATCACTAAGCGGTAGCGATAGTTGTAGAAGCAGTAGTTGGCGAGACGACAACGATGCTATGATGGAGATCAAGGTGTCAAGCCAATGACGATGGTGATCGTGACGGTGCTTTGGAGATGGAGATCAAAGGCACAAGATGATAATGGCCATATCGTATCACTTATTTTGATTGCATGTAATGTTTATCATTTATGCATCTTATTTTGCTTAGTACGGCGGTAGCATTATAAGATGATCTCTCACTAAATTTCAAGGTACAAGTGTTCTCCTTGAGTATGCACCGTTGCTACAGTTCGTCGTGCCGAGACACCACGTGATGATCGGGTGTGATAAGCTCTACGTTCACATACAACGGGTGCAAGCCAGTTTTGCACACGCAAAATACACGGATTAAACTTGACGAGCCTAGCATATGCAAATATGGCCTCGGAACACTAAGACCGAAAGGTCGAACGTGAATCATATAGTAGATATGATCAACATAGTGATGTTCACCATTGAAAGCTACTCCATCTCACATGATGATCGGACATGGTTTAGTTGATATGGATCACGTGATCATTTAGATGACTAGAGGGATGTCTATCTAAGTGGGAGTTCTTAACTAATATGATTAATTGAACTTAAATTTATCATGAACTTAGTCCTGATAGTATTTGCATATCTATGTTGTAGATCAATTGCTCGCGTATAGCTTCCCCGTTTTATTTATGATATGTTCCTAGAGAAAACTAAGTTGAAAGTTGATAGTAGCAATGATGCGGACTAGGTCCATGATCTAAGGATATCCTCATTGCTGCACAGAAGAATTATGTCCTTGATGCACCGCTAGGTGACAGAACTATTGCAGGAGCAAATGCAGACGTTATGAACATTTGCCAAGCTCGGTATGATGATTACTTGATAGTTTAGTGCACCATGCTTTACGGCTTAGAACCGGGACTTCAAAAATGTTTTGAAACACCATGGAGCATATGAGATGTTCCAAGAGTTGAAATTGGTATTTCAGACTCATGCCCGAGTCAAGAGGTATGAGACCTCTGACAAGTATTTTTGCCTACAAGATGGAGGAGAATAGCTCAACCAATGAGCATGTGCTCAGAATGTCTGAGTACTACAATTGCTTGAATCAAGTGGAAGTTAATCTTCCAAATAAGATAGTGATTGTCAGAGTTCTCTAGTCACTATCACTAAGTTACTTGAACTTCATGATGAACTATAATATACAAGGGATGATGAAAACGATTCCCCGAGCTCTTCGCGATGCTGAAATTGGCGAAGGTAGAAATCAACAAAAGCATCAAGTGTTGATGGTTGACAAGACCACTAGTTTCAAGTAAAAGGGAAAGAGAAAGAAAGGGAACTTTAAGAAGAATGACAAGCAAGTTGCCACTCCCATGAAGAAGCCCAAAGCTAGACCCAAGCCTGAAACTGAGTGCTTCTACTACAAAGGAAATGGTCACTGGAAGCAGAACTGCCCCAAATACTTGGCGGATAAGAAGGATGGCAAAGTGAACAAAAGTATATATGATATACATATTGATGTGTACTTTACTAGTATTCATAGTAGCCCCTGGGTATTTGATACTGGTTCAGTTGCTATGATTAGTAACTTGAAACATGAGTTATAAAATGAACAGAGACTAGTTGAGGGCAAGGTGACGATGTGTGTTGGAAGTGATTCCAAGGTTGATAAGATCACCATCGCACACTCCCTTCACCTTCGGGATTAGTGTTGAACCTAAAATAAATGTTGTTTGGTGTTTGCGTTGAGCATAATATGATTGGATCATGTTTATTGCAATACGATTATTCATTTAAGTCAAAGAATAATAGTTATTCTGTTTACATGAATAAAACCTTCTGTGGTCATACACCCAAGGTGAATGGTTTATTGAATCTCGATTGTAGTGATACACATATTTATAATATTGAAGACAAAAAATGCAAGGTTAATAATGATAGTGCAACTTATTTGTGGCACTGCTGTTTAGGTCATATTGGTGTAAAGCGCATGAAGAAACTCCGTGCTGGTGGGCTTTTGGAATCACTTGATTATGAATCACTTGATGCTTGCAAACCATGCCTCATGGGCAAGATGACTAAGACTCCGTTCTCCAGAACAATGGAGCGAGCCATTGACTTATTGGAAATAATACATACCGATGTATGCGGTCCGATGAGTATTGAGTCTCGCGGCAGGTATCGTTATTTTCTGACCTTCACAGATGATTTGAGCAGATATGGGTATATCTACTTAATGAAACACAAGTCTGAAACATTTGAAAAGTTCAAAAAATTTCAGAGTGAAGTTGGGAATCATCGTAACAAGAAAATAAAGTTTCAATGATCTGATTATGGAGGCGAATATTTGAGTTACGAGTTTGGCTTTCATTTGAAACAATGTGGAATAGTTTCGCAAATCACGCCACCTGGAACACCACAGCGTAATGGTGTGTCCGAACGTCGTAACCTACTTTATTAGATATGGTGCGATCTATGATGGCTCTTACCGATTTATCACTATCATTTTGGGGTTATGCATTAGAGATAGCTACATTCACATTAAATAGGGCACCATCTAAAAATCCGTTGAGACGACACCATATGAACTGGGGTTTAGCAAAAAAAAACCTAAGTTGTCATTTCTTAAAGTTTTGGGTTGCGATGCTTATGTGAAAAAGTTTTAGCCTGATAAGCTCAAACCCAAATCGGAAGTGCGTCTTCATAGGATACCCAAAAGAAACAGTTGGTACACCTTCTATCACAGATTCGAAGGCAAGATCTTTGTAGCTAAGAGTGGATCCTTTCTAGAGAAGGAGTTTCTCTCGAAAGTAGTGAGTGGGAGGAAAGTAGAACTTGATGAGGTAATTGTACCTTCTCTCGAATTGGAAAGTAGATCATCATTGGAATCAGTTCCAGTGATGCCTACACCAATTAGTGAGGAAGTTAATGATGATCATGAAACTTCAGATCAAGTTACTACCGAACCTCGTAGGTCAACCAGAGTATGATCCGCACCAGAGTGGTACGGTAATCCTGTTCTGGAAGTCATGTTGCTAGACCATGATGAACCTACGAACTATGAGGAAGCGATGATGAACCCAGATTCCGATAGATGGCTTGAGGCCATGAAATCTGAGATAGAATCCATGTATGAGAACAAAGTGTGGACTTTGGTGGACTTGCCCGATGATCGGCAAGCCATTGAGAATAAATGGATCTTCAAGAGGAAGACGGACGCTGATAGTAGTGTTACTATCTACAAAGCTCGACTTGTCGAAAAGGGTTGTTGACAAATTCAAGATGTTGACGACGATGAGATTTTCTCACTCGTATCGATGCTTAAAGTCTGTCCGAATCATGTTAGCAATTGCCACGTTTTATGAAATCTGACAAATGGATATCAAAACACATTCGTTAATGGATTTATAAAAGAAGAGTTATATATGATACAACCAGAAGGTTTTGTCAATCCTAAAGGTACTACAAAATGTGCAAGCTCCAGCGATCCATCTATGAACTGGTGCAAGCATCTCGGAGTTGGAATATACACTTTGATAAGTTGATTAAAGCATATAGTTTTATACAGACTTGCGGTGAAGCCTGTATTTACAAGAAAGTGAGTGGGAGCACTACAGCCTTTCTGATAAGTATATGTGAATGACATATTGTTGATCAGAAATGATGTAGAATTTTCTGGAAAGCATAAAGGAGTTTTTGAAAGGAGTTTTTCAAAGAAAGACCTCGGTGAAGCTGCTTACATATCGGGCATCAAGATCTATAGAGATAGATCAAGACGCTTGATAAGATTTTTCAATGAATACATACCTTGACAAGATTTTTGAAGTAGTTCAAAATGGAACAGTCAAAGAAGGAGTTCTTGCCTATTTCGTAAGGTGAAAAGTTGAGTAAGACTCAAAACACGACCACGGCAGAAAATAAAAAGAGAATAAAAGTCATTCCCTATGCCTCAGCCATAGGTTCTATAAAGTATGCTATGCTATGTACCAAACCTATTGTGTACCTTGCCATGAGTTTGGCAAGGGGGTACGATATTGATCCAGGAGTGGACCACTTGACAGCGGTCAAAATTATCCTTAGAAGACTAAGGAGATATTTCTCGGTTATGGAGGTGATAAAGAGTTCGTCGTAAAGAGTTACGCCGATGCAAGCTTTTACACCGATCCGGATGACTTTGAGTCTCAATCTGGATACATATTAAAAGTGGGAGAAATTAGCTAGAGTAGCTCCATGCAGAGCATTGTAGACATAGAAAATTTGCAAAATACATACGACTCTGAATGTGGCAGACCCATTGACCAAGCTTCTCTCACAAGCAAAAACATGATCACACATTAGTACTTTTTGGATGTTAATCACATAGAGATGTGAACTAGATTAATGACTCTAGTAAAACCCTTTGGGTATTAGTCACATGGCGATGTGAACTAATCACACGGTGATGTAAACTATCGGTGTTAAATCACATGGCGATGTGAACTAGATTATTGACTCTAGTGCAAGTGGGAGACTGAAGGAAATAGCCCTAGAGGCAATAATAAAGTTGTTATTTATATTTCCTTATATCATGATAAATGCTTATTATTCATGCTAGAGTTGTATTAACCGGAAACTTAGTACATGTGTGAATACATAGACAAAACAGAATGTCCCTAGTATGCCTCTACTTGACTAGCTCATTAATCAAAGATGGTTAAGTTTCCTGACCATAGACATGTATTGTCATTTGATGAACGGGGTCACATCATTAGGAGAATGATGTGATTGACAAGACCTATCTGTTAGCATTATGATCATTGAGTTTTGTTGCTATTGCTTTCTTCATGACTTATACATGTTCCTCTAACTATGAGATTATGCAACTCCCGAATACCGGAGAAACACCTTGTGTGTTATCAAACGTCACAATGTAACTGGGTGATTATAAAGATGCTCTATAGATGTCTCCAAAGGTGTTTGTTGGGTTGGCATAGATCGAGATTAGGATTTGTCACTCCGTGTATCGAAGAGGTATCTCTGGACCCTCTCGGTAATGTACATCACTATAAGCCTTGCAAGCAATGTGACTAATGAGTTAGTCACGGGATGATGCATTACGGAACGAGAAAAGAGACTTGCCGGTAACAAGATTGAACTAGGTATGATGATACCGATGATCAAATCTCAGGCAAGTAACATACCGATGACAAAGGGAACGACGTGTGTTGTTATGCGGTTTGACCGATAAAGATCTTCGTAGAATATGTAGGAACCAATATGAGCATCCAGGTTCCGCTATTAGTTATTGACCGGAGATGTGTCTCGGTCATGTCTACATAGTTCTCGAACCCGTAGGGTCCGCACGCTTAACGTTCGATGATGATTTATATTATGAGTTGTGTGTTTTGATGAACCGAAATTTGTTCGGAGTCCCGGATGAGATCACCGACATGACGAGGAGTCTTGAAATGGTCGAGAGGTAAAGATTCATATATAGGACAATGGTATTTGGACACTGGAAGTGTTCTGGGTGATGCCGGATCACCGGAAGGGGTTCCGGGCAACCCCCGGCAAAGATACGGGCTTAATGGGCCAAGTAAGGGAACACACCAGCCCACAAGGGGCTGGTGCACACCCTATAGGGCCAGCCACGTGGGGAGAAATGGAAAGGAGAGGAGGAAAAGGAAAGTATGAAGTAGGACTCCTACTTCCTTCCCCTCCCCCCTCCTTCCTTTCCCCCTTGTCCAAATATGGTAGGGGGGCAAATTGGACTAGGGGCCTAAGTAGGATTTCTCCTACTTGGGCGCGCTCTGGGCTGCCTCCCTCCCTCTCCCTCCTTTATATACGTGGGGAGGTCACCCCTGGAACACACATCAGTTGTTCCTAGCCGTGTGCGGCGCGACCCTCCACAGTTAACACCTCGGTTATATCGTCGTAGTGCTTAGGCGAAGCCCTGCGCCGGTAACTTCGTCATCACTATCGCCACGCCGTAGTGCTCAGAGAGCTCTCCCTCATCCTCAACTGGATCAAGAGCTCGAGGGACGTCATCGAGCTGAACGTGTGCTGAACACGGAGGTGCCATACGTTCAGTACTTGGATCGGTTGGATCATGAAGACGTTCGACTACATCAACCTCATTACTAAACGCTTCCGCTTTCAGTCTACTAGGGTACATGGACACACTCTCCCGTCTCATTGCTATGCATCTCCTAGATAAATCTTGCATGATCATAGGAAATTTTTTAAAATACTGCGTTCCGCAGCACATCATCCCACTTTAAACCTATAAGATGGCTGGGCGACCTTCTCCCACGAAGCTACCTCGATTTCCTTCGGTTTTGGCTGGCGGATGTTGGTCAAACAATTTTTTTGTGTTCCTTAACGTTGGACCAGTGACATGTGGGCTTAATGTCTTACGTGATTGGCTGGGTCGGCTGGTTTCGAGTGTGCGGACGGCCTCTCCACATGCGCCACTTGCGTGTCACGCGATTTTCCCGCCTTGGAGAAGTTGGCACTGTGTTTGTTGTTCACTACTCTGGCTCGGTCGATGGAGGCGCTGCAGGTGGGCCTGTCTTTCCTCTGGTCCCACCCGTCCGTCTCCCTTTGTGTCTTGTTTTTGTGTGTGTTGTGTCCCGCGTTTGGTTTGGTTCGGGTGCGGGGTCCCTCTTTTATGTGTGGCGCTTTGACTCTTCAGTTGTCCGTGCACGCGCACTGCTTAGGTGGTTGGCTTGTCCGCCCTTTCTCCAAGGCTCGTGTTGCTGACTGTGGGGCCTTTGCAGGAGGGGGTCCACTGGTTCGTGGTGCCCTTCTTGAAATGGTCCGGAGATAAAGTTTGATATATGGGATAATAGTGTTTGATCTCCGGAAGGGTTCCGGAATTCACCGGAAGGGGTTCCGGATGATTCCCGAAATGTTTGGGTACGAGAACACGTTATTTGGGCCAAAGGGGGAAGCCCACGAGGCTTTTGGAAAGTGCAAAAGGAAGTTTTGCAGAGAATAGAGGCTAGACGCCAGGAACCCTGGCGTCTAGGGGGTAGACGCCGGGACCCTGGCGTCTAGCCGTGGAGTCCGTGTAGGACTCTTGCCTTTCGGGCAAAACCGACTTTGAGGCGGCTTTTACTCCAAGTTTCGACCCCAGGGCTCAACATATAAATATAGGGGCAGGGCTAGCACCAAAGACACATCAAGAAACACCAAGCCGTGTGCCGGCAACCCCGACCCCTTTAGTTTATCCACCGTTATATTTCTGTAGTGCTTAGGCGAAGCCCTGCGGAGATTTTTCTTCACCAACACCGTCATCACGCCGTTGTGCTGCCGGAACTCATCTACTACCTCGCACGTCTTGCTGGATCGAGAAGGCGAGGACGTCATCGAGCTGAACGTGTGCAGAACTCGGAGGTGTCGTGCGTTCAGTACTTGGATCGGTCGGATCGTGAAGACGTACGACTACATCAACCGCGTTGATAAACGCTTCCACTTAGCGATCTTCAAGGGTATGAAGATACACCATGATCTTGTGTGTGTGTAGGAAATTTTTGAAATTACTACATTCCCCAACAGTGGCATCCGAGCCAGGTTTTATGCGTAGGTGTTATATGCACGAGTAGAACACAAGTGAGTTGTGGGCGATACAAGTCATACTGCTTACCAGCATGTCATACTTTGGTTCGGCGGTATTGTTGGATGAAGCGGCCCGGACCGACATTACGCGTATGCTTACGCGAGACTGGTTCTACCGACGTGCTTTGCACACAGGTGGCTGGCGGGTGTCAGTTTCTCCAACTTTAGTTGAACCGAGTGCTCGTCCACGACACCGGTGGCGCCTGGAGGAAGGCCCGAGAAGCTGTTGTTCGTGTTGTTGCCGGAGCGGGTAGTGGTGGTGGTGGCGGAGCGGGTGGTGGTATTGAGGGCGTGGATTTGATGTCCGCGGTGTAGATGCTCTTAGTCGCTCCCTTTTTTTAGCAGAGATTCATTTGCACTGGTTCCATAGCAAAACATCTTTTACACTTCATCCTCTTGTTAATAATTCCTGTTTTCCCTGCACAATCAGATATACTTTTAATCACGTAATATTCAAGATACCGGCCGATCAAATTCTATGTGTTTTCAGAATCCTACAAATCAAAGAGGCCGCTAAAATATAAATATATTTTTGTAATGGGAAATATTTTGCACCTGTATGACTCTAATCCTTCCTTTACCACGTGTTGAAAATTGGCTTACCCAGGTGATCTGATTTTCTCTATGTTTTTCGTATTGACAAGGTCGTTTTCTCGTGCTAGTGAGAGCCATTTTTCTACGAGCAAAGCACTTTTGCTCTCTCTTACTCTCTTTTTTGAAGTGTTTCTTCTTTCGCAAAGTGTGATGCCCTGTTTCAATATCTCTTTTTTTCTGTCAAGTTGGGCAACAGTTCATTAACTGGAATTACAGAGCGTTCATTTGATTTGCGAACATGGTTATAGCACATGTGGTTAGCAGCCTCAAATCTTAATTGATCCATCACCACCTGTATTTAAAGCACATAAAGCGCGCTATTTTATGTTCCGGTGAATATCAAGATGCGCAGGCTGAATGGTTCCAAATTGCCAGTGGCCAATCGGGATTGATATGTCGTTCATGGTGGACGGAGGTGACCAACCATAGCAAACAAATACAGTAAGAGATTAGTCAGATAATGGTGGACGGAGCAGAGCAGTTAGCAAATAAGATAATGATGATGCATGCTCATTTCCCTGCGTGAACAATGCCGATGTGACGCATGATCCTGATCGGATGGGAAATGGGATGGGCTGGCGAAGCGGCGAGCTCAGATAGGACTAAAGTAAGGTTGATTTGGCCATGTACGCTAACCACCCCCGCAGGGTGCTAATGAATGGCGAATCCACTCGAACAAGTTGCTTATTTACTCCTTCTCCCCCACTGACTTTGTCGTTAAATGGTGACAATTGATTCAGGTCGATACTGCCGCTTGGTTTCATCTGGCTAGAGTGCTCCAACAAGAACATGTTGGTATTTTTAAAATTTTCCTTTCTCCATATTTTGAGCTTTTTGAGTACTTGGATGGCACTACCACTGCAGACCGTACCAAAGCCGTAGTTAGTTTCTGCCAAAAAAACCGTAGTTATGGCTTCTGGCTGCCTTGTGCTTTAGAGCTATCTTTTGTTTGTGACCCTGAGGGTACAATGCAAGCCATTAGCGAGGTGCTTAGTAAAACAAATTAATTTTTTCTTAAGCCACAATGCTTGTTTCTACAAAAGAGATTTAAGAAAAAGGCTTTCGCCCCGCTATATTGATATAGCAACCGTCCGATACAATAAAGAGTCCAATGCTGGGGCAAACAGCACAAGCATGCCCAAAAGAAACAAAAGAGAAAGAAGAGAGAAAATAAAGTCAACAACATCGGATCGACGAAAAAACGCTGATAACCCAAAACCGTTGCGCCCACCGGAGATGTACCACCTCGCTCCAGGCACCTCGAACCTCCGCATACCAAGCAGCACCTTCAGGAAGGAACACGACGACGACACTGCTGCTGCCCGGACAGGTCCTAGGGTTTCCCCCGGTACTCGGAGGGGCGTGGAAAGGGGAAGATCCGACGCCCTTCAGGCGTGGGCGCCACCGCGTCGGTGCCGGCAAGTGTCAGGACCCCAACTCAGAGCCACACCAATCTAGCATGTAACACTTCATATCACTTTGCGGCCTCATGCACGGTACTCCCACGGGTGTCGCCTTACCTTGCCCGGGACCGTTTGCGCCTTTTGGCACACGTATATGATAGTGTCGCTAGCGTCCATATGACAAGGAGTCCGGGTTGACATGGCTAGTCGTGAACCCAAAGTGGCACTAACTAACAGGGACAGGCATACATGATCCAGCAACGAACGTGTCGGTCATCAGCGAGTGAATTCGGGCTGTAGCAACTGGGCTAGCAGGACTCCGGTAAACCGGGTTGTAGCAGGCTAACAGGACTCCGGTAGACACCGCGTGACATTTCCTCGTAGGGACAGACACAGGAACGAAGAAGGACACATGCCGGCCAGCCTAAGTGTTCTGGAGCAGTAGCAAGCTACCAAGGCTCAGTGGAAGCACTAGGAGACATTTCCCGGTAAGAGAGGCTACCAAGGATAATCAACTAGATAGTCAGATCTCACACGTACCAAGCATTTCAATAACATACACACAATATGCTCGATATGTGCAAATACAACATGACTCTACAACTCAAGTATTTTATTCAATAGGCTCCGAGGAGCGAGATATTACAAACATGGGTCTCTCGACCCAGCATTCAGAGCATACAAGTCAAACACAAGCGGAAGCTTAACATGTCTGAGTACAGACATCTACAAATGAAAAAGGCTTAGAAGCCTGACTATCTACCAGATCCTGCCGAGGGAACAAGATCGTTGCTAAGGTAACAAGCTAAGCGTCGAAGTCCACGCGGAACTACTAGCGAGACTGAAGTCTCTCTGCAAAAACATAAAATAGGCAATCGTGAGTACAAATGTATCCAGCAAGACTTACATCAGAACTAGCTACATATGCATCATTATCAACAAAGAGGATGGTGGGGTTTAACTGCAACAAGCCAGCTTTGACTCGGTGCCTATCCTGAACTGCGACTCCAGGTAACTCTTTTGAGGTGGCGCACTCAAGTCCACATATTCACCATATCAATACACCACTATGGATCCGCTCCCGTCTCCCTACGAGAACGCCATTCATAGCACTCACGCTTATCTTGCGTATTTTAGAGTATCCACTTTCACTTGTCTATGAACTGTATAGGCAACCCAGAGGTCCTTTACCGCGGACGCGGCTATTTTAATAGATGATGTTAACCCTACAGGGGTGTACTTCTTTACACACGCTCTCGCCACTTACCGCCATGTACACGTCATGTATCTCGGCAACCTTCAAGCGGAAGCCTGGCGAGGGTGTCGGCCACGGCCTACCTAAACACTCAAGTCTCTAGTCCAGGTTTATCACCTATTCAGGTTCCATCCGCAGGAAGTCCGGCCGAGGTTTCCACATACGGCCCCGAATGATGTGTACAGGGTTCCGCGACACCAAACGAGCGCCCGGCATACCCGGCCACATGCCTACTGCATCACAGCCCACCCCTCGGGTCAGCGCTGCGCACGACCTCCAGCATACGACAAACACCAGAAACTACTTGCAACTCCTGGACAGAGGACGAGGGTGATTAAGAAGTCGGGAGGGTCAATTAAGGATCCCAATGAGTGGTAGTAACTGTTCATGGATCACAAACACATAACTTAGTTCCTAAGGACGGCTTCAATGAGACAACCCACCATGTACTCCTACATGGCCTCTTACCGCTACCTTTACCAAATCGTGTTCACACACTTAGCTCATACACAGTAGGACATGTTTACACATCTCCGATTCATCCCCGATGAATCAGACCTGACTCAACTTTAAGCAGTAGCAGGCATGACAAATAAGCATGAAAGAGTAGGCACATCAGGGCTCAAACAACTCCTACTCATGCTAGTGGGTTTAATCTATTTACTGTGGCAATGACAGGTCATGCAGAGGAAAGGGGTTCAACTACTGCAGCAAGTAACAGATGAATCGTTTTTGTCCTAATGCAATAAAAGAGAGCAGGAGCGAGAGAGTGGGATTGTATCAGAATGAACAAGGGGGTTTTGCTTGCCTGGCACTTCTGAAGATGATATAGCTCTTCATTGGTGTCAACGAACTCATCGTCGAAACCACGTCTATCGAGAGGGGACAAATACCGGCAAACAAGGAATAACACAATCAATGCAATGCACAATATGATGCATGATCATGACATGTTAATATGCTATGATTTGAGCTAATGCAACTAGCAACAGATTAAATGGAGTTGGTTTGAATCCAAGATTCAAATTCAAACTCCATATGTGATGTTTTAAATGCCCTTCATATGATTTGTCCTAAACAGTAGCTATAAGTTTTTCTAACATGCATGAAAAGAGTACAGATGGATAGATTGGACTTTTTGATCATTTTTCATATATAATTTGTTTCATTTGGAGTTATGGTTGAATTTCTATGAATTTTAGAAGTTTTGGGCATTTTCTGGAATTCCCCGAGTCAAGTTAAATCCAGGATATGAGTTATTGCGTCAGCACTACGTCACTATGACATCAGCTGGTCAACGGGGCCGGTCCAGGTCAAACCTGACCAGTGGGGTCCACTGGTCAGTGACACAACTAACTAACAGAGTTAATTAGTGTTAGGTTAAGTACTAATCTAGATTAATTAGCACTAACTAAACCTAACTAATAACTAACAGGGGCGGGTCCACGCGTCAGTGACTAACTAATCTAACCTAGTTAATTAAAACTAACCCATGTAAATTAGCAGGGCTGGCCCCACGCGTCAGTGACCCAGGGCGGTCAAACCCTGGTCAGACGGGGTCAAACCCTGGTCAACCATGGCTAACCCCACCGGCGACTCGACGCCGGCGAGGCGAGACGCGGCGGTGGGCCACGGGATTGCGTCTTCGGCGACCAAACGATCGGCGGAGGGCATCTACGTGATGCGGACGCACGTCCACATCGAGTGGTGGTGGCGGTTGGGCCTGGGTTGGCCGGAGTTGTCGCCGGCGACGACCTTGGCGGACGCCGGAGCTCGGATGAGATCAGGCCCGTTGTTAGGGGGCATGGCGAGGCGCGTGGGAAGGTGCTATGGCCTCCTGGGAGTGTGGTGAGTGCGGTGACGTGCTCGGCTGTGAGCTAACATGGTTGTGGCCACGACGACGACGTGCGCTGGCGGTGGCAGGTGCGGGCGAGCTTGGTGCGGTTGATGCAGGGGACGACAACGAGAACGGAAAGGATGGGGAGGTAGCTGAGCTCACGGTGATCACGATGGTGCAGTTGGTGAGGTCGGAGGAGGTCAGGTGGCGACGGAGCGGCAAGGGGGATCTCCGGTGGCGTTCGGTGAAGACGAGGTCGATGGAGACGGTGTAGAGCGTGCGAGCGCTTGGGGCTCGGCCTGCTCGAAGTAGCGGACGACGGCGAAGCTCAGGGGCACAACGGGGCAGCGCGGGGACGACGGTGGCTGCGAGAACTACGGCGGCGCGGGCGCGGGAGCGTGGGCCATGGCGAGGAGAGGGTGATGGAGAGAGGCAGGGGGCGTGTGAGGTGTCCACGGGGTCGGGGCGGCGCCGCGGAGGCGTTTCGAGGCGCGGGTGAGGCAGGCGAGCAGGGAGGTGGCGTGGCGCGTCGCGTGCACGTGCGCTGTCTCCCTCCTATGCCTATTGGCAGAGGTAGGTGATGACTGGCACATGCCAGGTTGGCCGGCCCAGCCAGGTAAGTTGTCCCGAGGCCTTTCTCTCTCTCTTTCCCATTTAAGTTGTTTTTCTATTTTTCTGTAACTGTGTGGCTTTATTAAAAATAGCTATGCATTTCCAAAAATCCTGAAAATAATTAGGGGCTTTGTTTAGAATATTTCCAACAGCCCACACTTATTTCAAGAATTATTTGAGCATTTAAAATATTTTATAACATTTAGATGCCGAAATGCAATTAAGTAATGATTTAATCCAGTGACCTTATGTGTCCTAGAAAAATGTGAACCAATTTTGGCAGAGGTTCTAACCCAAGACAAAAATGATGGACATTTTAGAAGGGCATTTCAGGTTCATTGAAAATGATTTTGGTAAACCCTAGTTGTTTTAGGTGGTGCTGGGGGTTTTGTCATCCCCATTTCCAAGTTTCTGAGAGAAAGTAAACATGATGCAACACTAGATGCTAGCACTAGTGCATTGCCGGAAGCTAGGGATGTGACAGCTCACCCCCACTAAGCAAGAATCTCATCCCGAGATTCTAGCGTAGGGTAAGATGAAGGGGGAATGCAAACTAACACAATCTTCACGACCCAGGGTGCACTTCATGAGAACGTTGATTCGATCACCATCTTTGTCTCGTCGTCTTGCTTTGGGAACTTCAATGTAACATCCCAAAATTTCAATTTGGAATGTTATACATTAGATCATCATGCATATCATATTTTATTTTGCTTTCGGTTTTGATCCTAGAAAATCCTAAGCAACTCAAGGACCCACGGGGAGAGTTGGGGATTTCGTTATTTTCATATTTGAGCTTTCTCAAATTTTCAAAATAGGATCACTTGATTTTATTTATTTTATCGTTAATTATTTCTACTACCAAAAATTCAGAGAGGGAATAAAATGACTTTCCCAAAATAAAGAAATAATGAAGATTTAATAAAAAATCAAATAAGATTTACTTTGGAGTTTTTCGCTTTTTATTTGAATTTAGGAAAAATGCGCGTTTTCAAAATTGCATTTAGGCCCCAAATAAATGTTCATCTTGTCTGGCTTGATTTTAGAAGCCGGGGAAAATTTATTTCGGGAATTTTGGAGTCCGTTTAGTATTTCTTTTTATTTTTCTTCTGCGTGGAATTATTTAAAAAAAAACGCACCGCCTTACGGGCCGTACCCGAGCGGGACTCCGCTCGGGGGCGCTGTATATAAAGCGCCGGACCCCGCCGCCAGCCGCCCCAGCCCGCGCCCCGGCCCAAGTCGCCCCGCCGCCGAAACCCTAGCCCCCGCTGCCGCCGCCACCGCCAGCGTCCTCCGCCGCCGCCAGCGCCGCCGCCCGCCGTCGCCGGACCCCGCCGGAGCCCAGCCGGACTTCGCCGCCGCCGCCGCCGAGGTTCGCCGCCGCCTCGATCCGCGTGCCGCCGTTTTTTTTAAAAAACCGGGCGGTTTTATTATGGGTTTTTTTTGGTTTTTTTAGTTTCGTTTTTATTTAGTTCTCGGTTTTTTTCCGGTTTACGTTAATTAGCGGACGTTCGTCCGTTAGTTCGTTTTAACGAACGATTTCGTCAGATTCGTTTAGTTAACGAACGTTCGTTCGTTAACCCATTCGTCGTTTTTTTCTTTTTCTCGGATTTAATCCGCGATTTTTCTGATCGCGATTCCTGATCTGATTTTCGTTTTAGTATAAATTTGTGCTCGTTTATCGAAATTAGGCGATTCAAGCGCCTGGAGTTTCATCTCGAAACCCTCTTTCCTATTAATCTACTTAAATAAGTTTTTGCTTCTGTAAAATTTGACTTAGATCCAGATTAGTAAAACGAAGCTGTTTCTTTCGTCGTTTGACTTTCGTTACTTTATTTGATTTGTTTCCTTTTGCAAACTGGAGTTCTTAAGTTGAATATTCTTGTTAGACCTTTTATTCGAGTTTTACCTATGCATTAGATGAGTACTTATTGTATGCTTGTTTATTTGTCTGCGATAGAATACCCGGAGTGCGCCGCCTGTTACTTCGAGTCTCTAGGTTTCGCGGATCATCAGCAAGGCAAGTAACACTTGATCATACCTTTCTACTACCGAGTTTTTATGCATTAGATCTATCCTCCAAACAATTGCATGATTAGGATCTAATTAAATTGTGGGAAGGGAATGTAGCTGAGGTAGTACTTATTACCTGTTTTATTATCAAACCTTTGGGAGTTACTTCTACGTTTGCTTATTATGCCATGCTATGCTAGTAGACGTGGATTGGGTGAGTGTATCCATGACAGATGTGAGAATGTTAATTAATGGTTTATTTAAGGTGGCAACTTAAACACACATCTGGGTGGATTGAGGCACCTGGTTTCTATCAGGACTTGCCTGTATTTCTTCGGACCGCCACCCAGGCTCAAAGGGATCATGAGATTATTCAAACTAGAAACTTACGTGTGCAGCCACAAGCCATTATGGGCTCTGGCATAGTTGACTAAGTTGTGCGAACTCTTACGGGTAGGCTAGCAGATGTAGGGGAAAGTAGGTGTACCGGTCTACCCACATGTAAGGTGCTAGTGCTTCCGAAAGACTATGTCTCGGTCATCCGTTTCTCCTACATCATGTAGTGCGAGGAATCAAACGGAGGCGATCGAGTCTTGTGGGGAAAGTGCGCAAACCTCTACAGAGTGTATAAACTAATCATGGTTAGCCGTGTCCCCGGTTATGGACGTTTTGAGTATCTAGTACTTGATTATCATGTGAATCTCATCATTTTACTTCTAAATTAATATTGTTGGGTTTTTAATGAGTACTTTTTAATTGGGATTGAGAATGCTGTCAACCATTCTCAATGTTTAACAACCACCATGATAGTTAAATGAATTTTATTCCTTTGCAGTAGGGAAAAATTGGCTTTATGCAAAAACTGTAACCACAGAGCTTTACCACCAGCCAAATATGCATGTAGTATAGCCTATCTCCATTGTTATTCTCTATGTGTTACATTGCCAGCATATTCCATGTGCTGACCCGTTTTTGGGCTGCAACATTTCATGTTGCAGACTTTTTAGACGACGAGTAATGTGCTTTTAGGTCGTGGTTCTATACTCGGTGATACCGTTGGAGTTGATGGACTCGCTTATCTTCCAAGCCTTCCGCTGTTATCGTTTTTAGATGGCCTTAAGCCATATTTATTTCAATAAGTTCTCTTTTGAGACATTCGATGTAATAAGTGTGTGATTGCTACTCTGTTATAAATCCTCCAAGTACTGTGTGGTGTCAGCATTACTAATCCAGGGATGACACTGAGCACAGAGATTAGACTGTTTGAGGTCTGGTCGCTACAAGGTGGTATCAGAGCACACGCTGACTGTAGGACACGGCCACTAAGCTTAAGCCCTAGATCACTACTCTTTCTTCTCATTTCTGACTCCTCATCTTTTCTATTCTTTAGGATGGCAGATGCAAGGATCAAGTTCGCGCAACCAGATGAGCATTCACCTTTTGGATGTCACTTGAAGGAAGCCACTAGATACTTAAACATAGGAGTACCAAGCTTCACTGGGACTTTCAACGCCACTTTACCCGAAGAGGAGCGCTGGAGGATTCAAGTCTATATTCCAGGAAGGACGTTTGCACCAATCATGGAGCCAATAGAGTTTACCTTTGATGTACCAACATGGAGCCTAGGAAAGAGCATGGCAGCTCACATCGCCATGGGACGAATTGGAGAAGTTTACTACAATGATCTCAAGAATACTATCTACCAGATTTGTGGGCGCCGAGATGAGCATTGGGAGATGATCACCACCAGGAAGGACAGATCAATCGCAGCTTATATTCAGGAGGTAAACCAACACATCCGACGCCAGGAGAATCAGATGTGCGCAGATATGGAGGAACTATAGAAGGCTATGACCAGGACCAAGGAGCTAGAAGCAGAACTCAAGGCTACGCGTAAAGACTATATGGAAGAAATCGTCGCTCTAGTAAGACAGAATGGTGACCTTAAGGAGAAGATTGGAGTATTCATGGGAGGTTCAGCACCCAGAGGAGAAGAGGATGAACCTACATGTCCAGATAATTATATCATCATCGACGACACCGACTCGGATCCCGACGACAGCGATGATGACTATGTTGATGAAGCTGGAGCAGATATCATGGAATCTGCATCGGAGCAGTTTTTCTAGTTGACCACCATAACAGTAGTAGAATTTCCACCATTTAATTAGTTTTAATCCAAGCACTTTTGTAATGATAGTTAGACCGTTGTATGCCCTTGTTTGAATTGATTGGAATGATATTGTGTGAGTTTGTCTCATGTGCATTTGGGTAGTGTATTCTCACTGTACCTTATTCTATTCTTAACTCTTCCTTTAAACCTCAGATGCCTCCGAGACGCGACCCCGAGTTTGTTTTCCCGCCAGAAATCACCCAGTTGATTCAGCAGCAGAATACCTTGATTCAAACATTGGTACAGAACCAAGGCAACAACAACAACAACCCACCACCACCACCACCTGTCGACCATCTGGCACGTTTCTTAAGGTTGAATCCGCCGGTGTTTTCCAGTAGCACCGAGCCGATAGTAGCGGATGATTGGCTCCGTAAGATAGGGAGGGAGTTGACCACTGCAGGATGCATAGATGGAGAAAAGGTGAAGTTTGCCGCACATCAGCTTGACGGACCCGCAGCAGCATGGTGGGAGAATTTTACAGCCACTTACCCTGTAGACACTGTCACATGGAATCAGTTTCAGCAAGCATTTCGTACTGCTCATGTTTCAGCAGGAGCTATGGCCATGAAGAAGCGTGAGTTTCGCAACTTACGCCAAGGAGGACGGACAGTTGGCCAGTATGTGGATGATTTTAGTAAGCTAGCACGTTATGCCCCAGATGATGTTGCTACGGATGCAGCTAAGCAGGAGAAGTTTCTAGAAGGACTGAATGATGAGCTGAGCATGCAGTTGATGGTAGCCACTTTCAATAACTACCAGGAGTTAGTAGATCGTGCTCTTATGATTGAAGGGAAGCAGCAGCAGATTGATAATCGCAAGAGGAAGTATGCACAGGGGAAGTACAATTCTGGAGCTCAGCAGAAGCCACGCTTTACCCCAAAGTCAGGAGGACATTTTCAGCATACTCACGGAGGAGGCAGCTCGCACAATCATAATGGCACCAAGAATGGAAACGGGAATGGAGGAAGCAATGGACAAAGCCGCACCAACCCGTCAACACCATCCAAGGTAGACCTGAGCCATATCACTTGTTATAAGTGCCATAAGACGGGACATTATGCAAATGACTGCCCTGAAGCCAAAAATGGAAATGGCAATGGAAGCTCAGGAAAGAAGCCGAACCCTTTCAACAGGGGGCAAGTGAACCACGTTACCGTGGAGGAGGTTGAAGCTCAGCCAGACGCAGTAATAGGTAAGTTTTTGGTTAAGGCATTTACTTCAGTTGTTCTTTTCGATACTGGTGCATTGCATTCATACATATCAAGGGGATTTGTGAATAAGTTTAGCCTGCCCACTAAGACTCTTAAAACACCCATGCTAGTAAGTTCACCGGGAGCTGAGTTTATGGTCAGTCAAGGATGCTTTCAGGTGCCGTTGAGTATAGGAAGGCATGTTTTCCCCACGAATTTGATTATATTGGAATCCCAAGGATTGGATGTAATTCTTGGTATGGATTGGCTGTCAATGTATGGAGGAAACATTGATTGCGCTAGTAAGACAATTTTGCTTATGACACCAGAAGGGATAAGGATCAAGTATGTATGACGACATGAGCCGAGAAGAGCACATGTAAATTCCTTATCATGAGTGGTGCAGGAGGAAGTGCCAGTGGTAAGGGATTTCCCCGATGTTTTTCCAGAAGAGTTGCCAGGCATGCCACCGGATAGAGACATTGAGTTCTTAATTGAGCTACTGCCAGGCACTGGGCCTATATCCAAGAGACCGTACAGGATGCCAGCCCAAGATTTGGAGGAAATTAAGAAGCAGATTAAGAAGTTGTTGGACAAAGGTTTTATTCGCCCAAGTTCTTCGCCTTGGGGATCGCCAGTACTTCTGGTGGAGAAGAAGGATGGATCATTAAGAATGGTTGTTGATTATCGCGGATTGAATGAAGTAACAATCAAGAACAAGTACCCACTACCAATGATCAATGATCTATTTGAACGGTTGCAAGGAGTTAAGGTGTTTTCCAAGATCGATTTGCGATCGGGGTACCATCAGTTGAAGATCCGGGAGCAAGATATACCGAAGACGGCTTTTACCACCAGGTACGGGCTGTACGAGTATACCGTTATGTCATTTAGTCTGACTAACGCCCCAACTTATTTTATGAACATGATGAACAAGGTGTTTATGGAGTTTTTGGATAAGTTCGTCGTGGTGTTCATTGATGATATTTTGGTGTACTCGAAGAATGAAGAGGAACACAAGGAACATTTGCGTTTGGTACTCGAGAAGCTCAGAGAACATCAGCTATATGCCAAGTTCAACAAGTGTGAGTTTTGGTTGAAGAAAGTTGGATTTCTCAGACATGTTATATTCGGAGAAGGTATCGCAGTAGACCCCACTAAAGTTGTCACTGTGACTAACTGGGAAGCACCAACAACAGTTGGAGAGATCAGGAGTTTCCTTGGACTCGCAGGATACTACCGAAGATTCATTGAAAATTTCTCAAAGATTGCGAAGCCTATGACAGAGTTGTTGAAGAAGGATACTAAGTTCATTTGGACTGAGGAGTGTGAGGCTAGTTTCCAAGAGTTGAAGAAACATTTGGTTACCTCGCCAGTATTGATTTTGCCAGATCAGACTAAGGATTATGAAGTGTATTGTGATGCTTCACGTAGAGGACTTGGAGCAGTGCTTATGCAAGAGGGAAGAGTCGTTTCGTATGCTTCACGACAGCTTAAGCCCCATGAGTTGAATTATGCTACTCATGATTTGGAGTTAGCTGCCATGGTACATGCACTGAAAACGTGGAGACATTTTCTCATTGGAAATCATTGTGAGGTGTACACGGATCACAAGAGTTTGAAGTACATCTTCACGCAGAAGGAGTTAAATCTCAGGCAGAGGAGATGGTTGGAGCTTATTAAGGATTATGTTATGAGATTGCATTATCACCCCGGGAAGGCTAACGTTGTAGCAGAAGAGTTGAGTCGCAAGAGCCATGTTAATACTCTAATGACGGGAGAAATACCCAAGGAGTTAGCCGAGGACCTTCGAGAGCTAAGTTTGGAAATAGTTCCGAGAGGCTATGTAGCAGCATTGGAGATTCAGTCTACATTAATGGATAAAATCAGAGAAGCTCAAAAGGCAGATACGGAAGTTGCCTCCATTAAGGAACGGATGAGCGAAGGGAAGGCTAAAGGATTTCGTGAGGATGAGCACGATACCTTATGGTTTGAGGACCGTGTTTGTGTGCCCAATAACCCGGAGATCAGGAAGTTGATTCTGCAAGAGGCACATGATTCACCGTATTTGATTCACCCAGGAAATACCAAGATGTATTTGGATTTGAAGGATACTTTCTGGTGGACCGGAATGAAGAAAGATATTGCGGAGTATGTAGCAGTTTGCGATGTATGTCAGAGAGTAAAGGCAGAGCATCAGAAGCCAGCAGGATTGTTGCAACCATTGCCGATACCCGAATGGAAGTGGGATAAACTAGGCATGTATTTCATCACGGGATTGCCCAGGACTCGTTCAGGCTATGACTCGATTTGGGTTGTAGTTGATCGGTTGACGAAGGTAGCACATTTCATCCCAGTGAAGACCACTTACACCAGTGCTAAGTTGGCAAAGATATACATGACCAGGATCGTATGTTTGCATGGAGTTCCGAGGAGTATCGTATCGGATAGAAGAACCCAGTTTACCTCAAAGTTCTGGAAGCAGTTGCATGAGACTTTGGGTACGAGACTAGAATTCAGTACAGCTTTTCATCCGTAGACGGATGGACAGACCGAGAGAGTCAATCAGATTTTGGAGGATATGCTGAGAGCTTGTGCACTAGATTATGGATCTAGTTGGGACGACAATTTGCCATATGCAGAGTTCTCTTATAACAACAGTTATCAAACCAGTTTGAAGATGGCCCCTTTCGAAGCCTTGTACGGAAGGAGGTGCAGGACACCGTTGTCATGGGACGAAGTTGGAGACCGCCAGTTGTTTGGACCAGATCTGATTAAGGAGTCTGAACAGAAGGTGAAGTTGATTTGCGATAGGCTCAAGGTAGCCCAGTCCAGGCAGAAGAGCTACGCAGATTCTAAACGCAAGGAGACAGTTTATGAAGTCGGAGACAGAGTTTATCTTCTAGTATCCCCACTTTGAGGAATTAAGCGCTTTGGAGTTAAGGGAAAGTTAGCGCCGCGATTTGTAGGACCATATCGAGTTTTGGAGCGTATGGGAGAAGTGGCCTACAAGTTGGAATTGCCAGAAGGATTGTCAGGAGTTCACGATGTATTCCACATTTCACAGTTGAAGAAGTGCCACGCGGAGATGGCTGATATACCTTTGAGACACACCGTGCCATTGGAAGCAATTCAGTTGGATAACAATTTGACCTATGAGGAGAAACCAGTTAAGATCCTCGAGTTTGCCAGCCGAGTCACTCGTAGCAAGGTTATCAAGTTTTGCAAAGTTCAGTGGAGCCACCACACGGAGGAAGATTTGCTCAAGGACCACCCTCACCTATTTTCTAGCCAACCCGAATCTCGAGGGCGAGATTCATCTTAAGGGGGGTAGGTTTGTAACATCCCAAATTTTCAATTTGGAATGTTATACATTAGATCATCATGCATATCATATTTTATTTTGCTTTCGGTTTTGATCCTAGAAAATCCTAAGCAACTGAAGGACCCACGGGGAGAGTTGGGGATTTCGTTATTTTCATATTTGAGCTTTCTCAAATTTTGAAAATAGGATCACTTGATTTTATTTATTTAATCTTCAATTATTTTTACTACCAAAAATTCAGAGAGGGAATAAAATGACTTTCCCAAAATAAAGAAATAATGAAGATTTAATAAAAAAATCAAATAAGATTTATTTTGGAGTTTTTCGCTTTTTATTTGAATTTAGGAAAAATGCGCGTTTTTCAAAATTGCATTTAGGGCCCAAATAAATGTTCATCTTGTCCGGCTTGATTTTAGAAGTCGGGCAAAAGTTATTTCGGGAATTTTGGAGTCCGTTTAGTATTTCTTTTTATTTTTCTTCTGCGCGGAATTATTTAAAAAAACGCACCGCCTTACGGGCCGTACCCGAGCGGGACTCCGCTCGGGGGCGCTGTATATAAAGTGCCAGACCCCGCCGCCAGCCGCCCCAGCCCGCGCCCCGGCCCAAGTCGCCCCGCCGCCGAAACCCTAGCCCGCGCCGCCGCCCGCCCGATCCGCCGCCGCCGCCGCCAGCGTCCGCCGCCCGCCGTCGCCGGACCCTGCCGAAGCCCCGCCGGACTTCGCCGCCGCTGACGCCGAGGTTCGCCGCCGCCTCGATCCGCGTGCCGCCGTTTTTTTTAAAAACCAGGTGGTTTTATTATGTTTTTTTTTCGGGTTTTTTAGTTTCATTTTTATATAGTTCTCATTTTTTTCTTGGTTTATTTTAATTAGCGGAAGTTCGTCTGTTAGTTCGTTTTAACGAATGCTTTCGTCAGATTCGTTTAGTTAACGAGCGTTCGTTCGTTAACCCGTTTGTCGTTTTTTCTTTTTCTCGGAGTTAATCCGTGATTTTTCTGATCGCGATTCCTGATCCGATTTTCGTTTTAGTATAACTTTTCGCTCGTTTATCGGAATCAGGCGATTCAAGCGCCTGGAGTTTCATCTCGAAACCCTCTTTCCGAATAATCTACTTAAACAAGTTTTTGCTTCTGTAAAATTTGACTTAGATCCAGATTAGTAAAAGAAGCTGTTTCTTTCGCCGTTTGACTTTCGTTGCTTTGTTTGATTTGTTTCCTTTTGCAAACCGGAGTTCTTAAGTTGAATATTCTGGTTAGACCTTTTATTCGAGTTTTACCTATGCATTAGATGAGTACTTATTGTATGCTTGTTTATTTGTCTGTGATAGAATACCCGGAGTGCGCCGCCTGTTACTTCGAGTCTCTAGGTTTTGCGGATCATCAGCAAGGCAAGTAACACTTGATCATACCTTTCTACTACCCAGTTTTTATGCATTAGATCTATCCTCCAAACAATTGCATGATTAGGATCTAATTAAATTGTGGGAAGGGAATGTAGCTGAGGTAGTACCTATTGCCTGTTTTATTATCAAACCTTTGGGAGTTACTTCTGCGTTTGCTTATTATGCCATGCTATGCTAGTAGACATGGATTGGGTGAGTGTATCCATAACAGATGTGAGATTGTTAATTAATGGTTTATTTAAGGTGGCAACTTAAACACACATCTGGGTGGATTGAGGCACCTAGTTTCTATCAGGACTTGCCTGTATTTCTTCGGACCGCCACCCAGGCTCAAAGGGATCATGAGATTATTCAAACTAGAAACTTACGTGTGCAGCCACAAGTCATTGTGGGCTCTGGCATAGTTGACTAAGTTGTGCGAACTCTTACGGGTAGGCTAGCAGATGTAGGGGAAAGTAGGTGTACCGGTTTACCCACATGTAAGGTGCTAGTGCTTCCGAAAGACTATGTCTCAGTCATCCGTTTCTCAAACGTCATGTAGTGCAAGGAATCAAACGGAGGCGATCGAGTCTTGTGGGGAAAGTGCGCAAACTTCTGCAGAGTGTATAAACTAATCATGGTTAGCCGTGTCCCCGGTTATGGACGTTTTGAGTATCTAGTACTTGATTATCATGTGAATCTCATCATGTTACTTCTAAATTAATATTGTTGGGTTTTTAATGAGTACTTTTTAATTGGGATTGAGAATGCTGTCAACCATTCTCAATGTTTAACAACCACCATGATAGTTAAATGAATTTTATTCCTTTGCAGTAGGAAAAAATTGGCTTTATGCAAAAACTGTAACCATAGAGCTTTACCACCAGCCAAATATGCATGTAGTATAGCCTATCTCCATTGTTATTCTCTATGTGTTACATTGCCAGCATATTCCATGTGCTGACCCGTTTTCGAGCTGCAACATCTCATGTTGCAGACTTTTCAGACGACAAGTAAGGTGCTTTTAGGTCGTGGTTCTATACTCAGTGATGCCGTTGGAGTTGATGGACTCTCTTATCTTCCAAGCCTTCCGCTGTTATCGTTTTTAGATGGCCTTAAGCCATATTTATTTCAATAAGTTCTCTTTTGAAACATTCGATGTAATAAGTGTGTGATTGCTACTCTGTTATAAATCCTCCAAGTACTGTGTGGTGTCAGCATTACTGATCCAGGGATGACACTGAGCACAGAGATCAGACTGTTTGAGGTCTGGTCGCTACATTCAGCCAACATGGCAACAAGAGGAAAGGGAAAATTCTAGAAGGATCGATCTTCTCGAAGGTCGAACAACTCAGGATCAACTCACGGAGTGAGACATTGAAACATCTCTCGAGTTGAGACGCGAAGCACACATCCAAAGGAATGGAATGAAGCAGATGACGAGTGTTCACTAGGTAGACAACAATTTCACACTTAAGAAGGTGGTGAACAGTTGTCAGCGTAGCGAGGAGTTGAATTGCCATGATACCATAATGAAACATCTTAGAGGAGGTGGCTCGTAGAATTATCCCTTAAGTGGCAAAAAGAATTACCTTTGATTCAAAGATCATTGAAGCTCTTTATACCAGCTTAAGGCAAATCATAATCGATCATTTGAAGGAGTACGGATGAATGACATACCCAGACTAGTATGGATGATTTGGATTACCTTGTTGAAGAAACACAATGGATGATTTTGCTTATCATCGGAAATGGATGGGACCCATGGTAGAACGGCACGTTGGCGGTGCAAGCTAGGAACAAAATGCAAATGCTGGGAATGATTCTGGTAGCTAGGGAGAAACTCAACAGTAGAGAGTGATTCCACTGTTGGAATGGTTATAGCATAACCGAGGAAGCTGGGAGCAATCCCAGTTAGTGCCTATAATAACACCTAGTGCTTGTGCATGCTTTCAAGAACTTGAGCATTTCCATATTCATCAAGGTTTTACCAATATCCGTGACAAGGATCCTGCCAACACAACATACTACAATGATGAATAATGGTGGAGGATGCAGATGCAAAGGAAGATAACACGTTCTCATATTTCACCTTAGCGAGGCCACTGAAACGAAATCTGGATTATCGACCGAGAGACATTTAGCACCGCTTCTAATGTTCTCCTTGATGTGCTAGCATAATCCATTCATAGATATGGTTTGATATCTAGAACATCAAGTAAAAGGTCGGACTTCAGGAACACAAAAGTCCATAAGGGACAACTAGGGAGTAAATCCTACGAAATCCTTATGGGGAGGTGGCCAACTTCTTCAATCAAGATACTACAATTATAGGTCTTCCAGCTAGGTGTGTTGACCAATACATCCACTTTACCAGGTTACAGAGAGACCAATATTATAATTCTTGGGACACGTTCCAACCATCATACCTGCCTGAGATTCAGATCTGGTTGGTGTCAAGATATTCCAGACTCATTAAGTCTAGAAAAAAAATGAAAGTTTGCAACACAAATCGACGAGATGACGTTGCGAGATTCTCGGGAAATGGACTATGGTAGTAAGCTCCAAAATATGAGCTGGTTCTGCTACAAACATGTGAACATGTTGTCCAAGACAAGCATGACCACGTGGTAGTCTTATAATAAAATACTACGGAGTTCAGGTTGGGGAACCATCATCGAGGATAATGAAGTCCTAACATAAGTCATGATTCTTAAGAAGGAACTTCTTCTCCTTGGACAAATCAATCAGTAGCTTGGTGTGCTAGGAAACACATATAGAATGGAGGCGGCCAACCTATCAAACCATAGAGCACTTTGCACATGTGTGACTAACTTGGGATGATTCCAAGGAAGCAAAAACAATCCTTCTCGAACTCACGGCGGCAACTTACATCAAGTGGACGTGAATTAGAGGAAGTCACTCCTTTCAGCCGAGCATATGCTTCATGAACGGAACATGAAGATAATTCCTATAAAAGTTTCCAATACTAGCTTAATGTTCAACAAGATTATGGAGAAGATAAGGATGTTGTCGATGGGCTTAACAACAATTCATCCAGGTTTCCATGAAGATGGAATTCCATAATTATGTGAACAAGTGATAGCATTGGTTAGACCCAAAAGATATAATGGTGTATGCTCGAGGGATCAACCACGAGTAAGACAACATTATGAACATCGTTGGTTCTAATTTGATTTGATGATAGCCCACGCTCAAATCAAAAGACTGGATAAGACCATAGCTCCAACAATTGATCACGAGGATCAATCGATGGAAATATTATCTTTCTTCAACACACACAACACAAGGATATCCCCTTGAGAATGAACTAAGTCAGGCAACTTTTATCTCCGAACTCTCCAAGTTGTTGTTCAGCTTACCCAACTAGCTCAGGGATATGCAACACAGATTCTTGGAGAAGGGGTGGTTTATATGAAACCAACTTGATCACGAGCTCAACATAACAGTCAGGTGACGACCTGGTGATACTTCTGAGAAGATATTTGAAAAATCACGAACCACCGATATGTTACTAAGCTCGAGAACAATCTTGCTTTTCAGGGTAAGACAATATGATCAAATAAGCAAGGATTGGCACTATCCTAACTCGTTGATCAGAGAGTGCACCAGAAATAAGGACTAGGTAGCACAATCATACTTAGGGTGATGATTCAATAACCAACATGCTAAGAATGAGGTTATTGTCCTTTAACTACCAAGCAACAGAGTTGCTAGGAGTATAGATTTCACACATCATGATTCACTTGTTGGTATTCTGGTTGCAACAACATGGGGACCGAGGAAGGAATAATGAGGGCGAGAAGTATCACTGTATCAAGAGTTCGTAGGCTGGTGTGCAGTTCCCATGACATTCTTGATATAAAGATGGAAATACTCCAAGGTAGAACATAATCAAAAGCTGGATAGGCATTTTGATTTGCGGGGTACAACTTCTTTGACCCAATCCTGGATATGGATGAGGTACTGGATTTTGTTTCTCCTAGTCATTCCGGAGTAGAATGGCTTGACGGACCACAAGAATAATAGGCATCGATAAACACGATTGCACCATTACTCCTTACTATCAATTGACAGACGAGGCCAGAAGACATCTAAAGAGGGACAACCCAAAAGAACATATAATTTTATGAGTTGTGGATGCATGGACTAGCATGTCGAACGAGTTCAACATATTTCTTCCGGATAACCCATGCAGAAAGGTTGAGCTGGCAGAGTCACAATATAAAATGGAGAACTCATCGAGAGCACTCCTGTTGTGATCTTTTGGTTCAACGAGGAACTTCTGCCATAAGTAGTTCATGGTATTTGGAAGAAATAAATACCACGGATCTCAAGGACTAACACAAAGGTTACTAATAACCTAAGGGAACTAGCAACACTAACAACATGAAGTAAGTAGGGTGAGTCTTGGGTTCAAGAACCCAGGGATAGAATGCCTACTACTAAGTGGCATCACAGGATGCTTTCGGGAATAATGGCCAGAATCATCACACTGGGAACACAAAACATGGGTAGGTTACTAGGTGATACTCTAGACACCTAGGGTCATAATAATAGCTCCAACACAAATGCCAAGGCAATGAAGTACCTCAACACACTAGTTAGTGTGGTTGATCTGGCACAAAGGAACTTCAGAACGATAAGAAGGAATTTGCAAATGAATCAGACTGTAGAGAAACCTGGGATGACTCGGACAGCATAACGGCTGTAAATGCTCAAAAAGATTTGAGACATTCTGCAAAATGGTGGCATAACCACTCGAACATCATAATATCAAGGTTTCGAGATCATCTAACAACACGCGGAGATAGTAGGAACTGAACTGAGGCTTATATCCAACAATCCTATAAGTCTACGAATTAGTAACACGTGATCCTGATAGAAAGAAGAGAAAGCCTAGTTTCTTAATCCCGTAGGAAAGATAGGATGACTCAGATCAGAAGGGCATAAGGTATAAGGAGAAAAAAGAGCCTTACGTTCCATCCCACAATCAATTCCCTTATATAACTAAGGAATTTCTAGACTCAACTTTGACCAATTTGGCTTGGTAATCCTACAGGCAGTCATGCTCTAATACCAACGCTGTCAGGACCCCGACTCAGAGCCACACCGATCTAGCACATAACACTTCATATCACTTTGCGGCCTCACGCACGGTATTCCCACGGGTGTCGCCTTACCTTGCCCGGGACCGTTTGCGCCTTTTGGCACACGTATATGATAGTGTTGCTAGCATCCATATGACAAGGAGCCCGGGCTGACATGGCTAGTCGTGAACCCAAAGTGGCACTAACTAACAGGGACAGGCATACATGACCCAACAATGAACATGTCGGTCATCAGTGAGTGAATTCGGGACGTAGCAACTGGGCTAGCAGGACTCTGATAAACCTGGCTGTAGCAGGCTAACAGGACTCCGGTAGACACCGCATGACATTTCCCCGTAGGGACAGACAGGGGAACGAAGAAGGACACATGCCGGCCAGCCTAAGTGTTCCAGAGCAGTAGCAAGCTACCAAGGCTCAGTGGAAGCACTAGGAGACATTTCCTGGTAAGAGAGGCTACCAAGGATAAACAACTAGATAGTCAGATCCCACACGTACCAAGCATTTCAATAACATACACACAATATGCTCGATATGTGCAAATACAACATGGCATCACAACATGACTCTACAACTCAAGTATTTTATTCAATAGGCTCTGGGGAGCGAGATATTACAAACATGGGTCTCTCGTCCCAGCATTCAGAGCATACAAGTCAAACACAAGCGGAAGCTTAACATGTCTGAGTACAGACATCTACAAATGAAAAAGGATGAGAAGCCTGACTATCTACCAGATCCTGCCAAGGGCACAAGATCGTAGCTGAGGTAACAAGCTAAACGTCGAAGTCCACGCAGAACTACTAGCGAGACTGAAGTCTCTCTACAAAAACATAAAATAGGCAAACGCAAGTACAAATGTACCCAGCAAGACTTACATCAGAACTAGCTACATATGCATCATTATCAACAAAGGGGATGGTGGGGTTTAACTGCAGCAAGCCAGCTTTGACTCGGTGGCTATCCTGAACTACGACTGCAGGTAACTCTTTTGAGGTGGCGCACTCGAGTCCACATATTCACCATATCAATACACCACTATGGATCCGCTCCCGTCTCCCTACGAGAACGCCATCCATAGCACTCACACTTATCTTGCGCATTTTAGAGTATCCACTTTCACTTGTGTATGAACTGTATAGGCAACCCAGAGGTCCTTTACCACGGACGCGGCTACTCGAATAGATGATGTTAACCCTGCAGGGGCGTACTTCTTCACACACGCTCTCGCCACTTACCGCCATCTACACGTCATGTATCTCGGCAACCTTCAAGCGGAAGCCTGGAGAGGGTGTCGGCCACGGCCTACCTAAACACTCATGTCTCTAGTCCAGGTTTATCGCCTATTCAGGTTCCATCCACAGGGAGTCCGGCCGAGGTTTCCACATACGGCCCCGAACGATGTGTACAGGGTTCCACGACACCAAACGGGCGCCCGGCATACCCGGCCACGTGCCTACCGCATCATAGCCCACCCCTCAGGTCAGCACTGCGCACGGCCTCCAGCATACTACAAACACTAGAAACTACTTGCAACTCCTGGACAGAGGACGAGGGTGATTAAGAAGCCGAGATGGTCAATTAAGGATCCCAATGAGTGGCAGTAACTGTTCATGGATCACAAACACAGAACTCAGTTCCTAAGGACGGCTTTAATGAGACAACCCACCATGTACTCCTATATGGCCTCTCACCGCTACCTTTACCAAATCGAGTTCACACACTTAACTCACACACAGTAGGACATGTTTACACATCTCCGATTCATCCCCAATGAATCAGGCCTGACTCAACTCTAAGCAGTAGCAAGCATGACAAACAAGCATGAATGAGTAGGCACATCAGGGCTCAAACAACTCCTACTCATGCTAGTGGGTTTCATCTATTTACTGTGGCAATGACAGGTCATGCAGAGGAAAGGGGTTCAACTACCGCAGCAAGTAACAGATGAATCGTTGTTATCCTAATGCAATAAAAGAGAGCAGGAGCGAGAGAGTGGGATTGTATCGGAATGAACAAGGGGTTTTTGCTTGCCTGGCACTTCTGAAGATGATATAGCTCTTCATTGGTGTCAACGAACTCATCGTCGACACCACGTCTATCGAGAGGGGACAAATACCGGCAAAAAAGGAATAACACAATCAATGCAATGCACAATATGATGCATGATCATGACATGTTAATATGCTGTGATTTGAGCTAATGCAACTAGCAACAGATTAAATGGAGTTGGTTTGAATCCAAGATTTAAATTCAAACTCCATATGTGATGTTTTAAATGCCCTTCATATGATTTGTCCTAAACAGTAGCTAAAACTTCTTCTAACATGCATGAAAAGGGTACAAATGGATAGATTGGATTTTTCTGATCATTTTTCATCCATAATTTGTTTCATTTGGAGTTATGGTTGAATTTCTATGAATTTTAGAAGTTTTGGGCATTTTCTGGAATTTCCTAAGTTAAGTTAAATCCAGAATATGAGTTATTGCATCAGCACTGTGTCACTATGACGTCAGCTGGTCAACGGGGCCGGTCCAGGTCAAACCTGACCAGTGGGGTCCACTGGTCAGTGACATAACTAACTAACAGAGTTAGTTAGTGTTAGGTTAAGTACTAACCTAGATTAATTAGCACTAACTAAACCTAACTAATAACTAACAGGGACGGGTCCACGCGTCAGTGACTAACTAATCTAACCTAGTTAATTAAAACTAACCCAGGTTAATTAGCAGGGCTGGCCCCATGCGTTAGTGACCCAGGGCGGTCAAACCCTGGTCAGATTGGGTCAAACCCTGGTCAACCAGGGCTAACCCCACCGGCGACTCGACGTCGCCAAGGCCAGACGCGGCAGTGGGCTACGGGATTGCGTCTCAAGTGACCAAACGGTCGGTGGAGGGCATCTACGTGATGCGGACACACATCCGCATCGAGTGGTGGTGGCGGTTGGGCTTGGGGTGGACGGGGTTGTCGCCGGCGACGACCTTGGCGGATGCCGGAGCTCGGATGAGCTCGGGCCCATCATTAGGGGGCACGGCGAGGCGCGTGGGAAGGTGCTATGGCCTCCTGGGAGTGCGGTGACGTACTCGGCTTCGAGCCAACGTGGCTGTTGCCACGACGGCGACGTGCGTTGGCGGTGGCAGGTGCGGGCGAGCTCGGTGCAGTCGATGCATGGGACGGCAACGAGAATGGAAAGGATGGGGAGGTAGCTGAGCTCACGCGATCACGACGGTGCAGTCGGCGAGGTCAGAGAAGGTCGGGTGGCGACTGAAAGGGCATGTAGCCCCTAACTGTGGTTTTGGTAATTAAATGACAATCTCTATGGACTAATGTTTTCAGTGAGATATATTTGAAGGTTCTGTCCATAGATAGTGCCTCAAGGATATTGGACGGAATCAAGGAATGAAGTCCATATATATGAAGATAGTGCCTCAAGGATATTGTACGGAATCAAGGATGAAGTCCATATATATATGAAGATAGTGCCTCAAGGATATTGGATGGAAACAAGGATGAAGTCCATATATATGAAGATATATTTGCCCTATGCTTTGGTATTAAATGACAATTCCTATGGAGCATCAAGTGCATTGAATCTTATATGAAGATATGTTCCATAGTGATGCTTGAAGTGCATTGGGTTTTTTGTGAAGTCTGCCATCAAAGCATTCGAAGAAGTCCTCATGGTATCCTTCTCTGGATACCCCGTGCACATGGGCTTGTACCTTGCGCATGGGGTCGAGTGTCAACTCTCTGGATACCCCATGCTCACGGGGCCTAGGTGTTGGCTCTCGAGATCCCATATCCAGTGAGGTTTCAAGTTGGTCTTCAGGTACTTCTATTGAAGCCATCAAGATTGGTTTCCATGCCTAATCTAATTATGTTCATGATGGAGTGCATTGGAGGATCTCAAAGATTGATATATTTGGGCTTCCGAGGATCAAGGCTTGAGAGAGTAATCAAAGAGAAGAATTCAAGTTATGGTCTCAAGACAAGATCATGGTGAGCTCATGTGTTGGGTTTCGGTTGATCAAGTCTTGAAGCAAGCAACTAGAGTGACGAATTCATTATGCCTCTTAAGAGATTGTGATGGAGTTTTTAGAAGGGCAAGTGGTGACCAAGATGATATTCATAATGGAACTTGATATGGTCATGGAAGAGTCTTTGGTGATATAGTCTTGAAGCAATGAAGGGAAATGAAGAGTTCATTGTGGCTTTCAAGAAACCAAGATGGAGCTTCGAGTAAAGATGTTGGTTGACCAAGATGAAGCTTGAAGATTATATCTAAGTGGTCAACTCTCAAAGCACAAACATTGTACCACGTGAGATCAAGTGATCTAGTGGTATGGTAAGTAATTGTGAAATGTGCTTTGTTACCTAACCCATGCTATGTGTTTGGTATATCTATGTGGGTTAGGTGTTTCTCATGGGCTTGCATCAAAAGGAAAGATCTCAGGTAGCCTATGTGTGGATGACATCAAGTGGTGATGGTCATCGGGTTCGAGGAGTCCAAGTGAAAGATGAGAAGCCAGAGGTTATATGCTTTGAAGCTTGCGGTCCACATCATGATAGTGCTCATGTGAAGATGGGCTTAAGTTAATGCTTCCCTCATTGCAATATGAGGAATCAATTCGAGCATCTTCACCAAGTGGTTGTGGACAAGAAAGGGATTCCAACTTGAGACAAGCATTGGAGTCATCACCAAGCTCAAGTTGAATATGCAAGGCAAAGGTATACCTTAGCTAGGTTTTCCTAGTTTTGCCGGTCTCATGGTGCTTGGAGGGAGACCGGATTATAGGTTTGATAGCCGTACTATCAAGAGGGACTCTCGGGCAAGTAGCTTGATCATGTTGCATGTAGAGAGCTCAAACCTTTGCATTACTTGCATCATTATTTATTGTTGATCTTGGGTGGTTATCTATGTGAGGACCTTGGGCTTTTCCATAGCTTCAAAACGAGCCCAAGATCATCGAATTCGGAGTCCGTATGCCAAAGTTATCACTGTTTTAGTGGGCTGTTGCAGGCTGTTCTGGGTACCCCGTGGACACGGGGTTTTTGACCCCCGTGGGCGCGGGCCCCTGTGCACACGGGCTTGTACCGTTCGCACGGGACCCCGTGGGCACGGGGTCTAAACCCCCGTGGGGACGGGGTATCCAGGAAGTGTCCGTTGGAGCCCCAACGGCTAGTTTTGGAAGTTGGCTATAAAAGATCCCTTCCTCCCCACCGGTTTGGGGGTTGTTAATTCACATTCTAAACATCATTTTGAGCCTCTTACCACCTCTCCCAAACCCCTATCTCCCTTCTAAGTGAAGGGGGTTTGTGGATGGATCTTGGAGTCATTTGTTGATTTCCTCCATTACATCCCCTCTCTTCAATCTCCCACTTCCTTGAGTTGCATCTTGTGAGATTGAGAGAGTGAGTTGAGCATTTGTTGCTTGACCTTGCATTGCATTTGTTGCATTGGTTTGAGCTCCCCGCATCGATTTGTTTGTGTGAGAGCCCGTGAGTTTATTACTCTTGGAGGCTTCGCCTCCTAGACGGTTTGGTGATATATTGAGAAGATTGTGAAGAGGCCTATGTGGCCAAGGTTTCCCCGGAAGCTTCCTTTTGTGGTGTGCTCCGAGGAAGGGTGTTCAAGTGGCCTAGGTGGTCAAGTTCCTCCGGAAGCTTCCGTGGTTGTGGTGTGCTCCGGAGAGGTTTGTAAAGGTGTGGTGGTCGCCTTCAAGACCAACCCCGAGTGAACCGAGGCTCATCCGTTGGGGGTGACTCGAAAGGGAGAATACGGTGAGTCACTTGGTGACGCCCCAGAGCTTTGGCTTTGGCACCGCTCTAACGGAGATTAGCACTCTCACGAGTGTGAACTTCGGGATAAATCCGCGTCCCCGACTCACTTGTGGTTATCTCATACCCACACCCTTTACTTTCCGCAATTCATACTTGCCCATATTGATATATCTTGTGATAGTTGAATTGCTTTGTTGTTCCTTCATTTCCATATCTTGTGATATAGTTTGTGATTGCTAGTTTGCTTAATTGCCTATCTTGTTTAGCATAGGTTGTTGGCGCACTTAGTTGAGCCTAGCATATTTAGGATTTGTGCTTGAAAAGTATCCATTAGTTTAATTCCGCATTAGGATAAAGCCAAATCCGTAAAAGTTTTAAAACTCCTATTCACCCCCCCCTCTAGTCGTCATCTAGATCATTTCAATTGGTATCAGAGCTTTGGTCTCTCCTTGGCAGGCTTCATTGCCTAGAGAGTAAAGATGTCGACTAGTGGTATAGTGCATGATGACACTTTTTGTTTTAGTGGCACAAACTATCACTTGTGGAAAATTCGCATGCTCTGTCATTTTTGGACCTTGGGTCCAAGTTTTGTACGAATTGTTCTTGTAGGGGCTTCTCCGTGGAAGGATGACCTTTTTCCAACTAGTGAGGAAAATGATGATATGCTTTGTGGATATAGTGCTAAGAATGCCATAATTCGGTTTATATCCCTCAAAGTATTTGAGTCTATCATGACTTGTGTGACGGCTCATGATATGTGGACCAAACTTGAAGAAATATATGGTGGGTCTAATCTTGTTGATATTCATCATCTTTTGGAGGAGTTAATTGAGGAGGTCTCCACATCTTCAAATCATGAAGATCTCCATATTGCTTCTTCCTCCGTGTACTTGGACATTTCAACTTCTTCCGCCTCACCAGCATGTGGCATGTCCCAAGGTAATGACATGGTGAGTGAAAATATCATTTGTGATGATTGTGATGATGTGCTCAACATTGATGATCTTACATGTATACATGGTAGTGTTGTAGATTCTATGGACTTGAGCATATCTAGCAAAAGTGACTTACATTCTTGTGTTGATAGTCCATGCATATCATTTGGAGATTCCTTGAATACCTTTTGTGATGATATGCTTGATACTCCTTGTTTCCATGATCTATGTGCTTCTATTTCCTCTAGTTGTTGTTTGACTAACCATGTAGAGGAAACAAGAGAAAATAGTGCACACATCATTAATGAGGAAATTGCTAGAGGAGCAAAGAAGGACATCACCTTGTTGGAGAGGAAATGCTATGAGTGTCAAGAGCATGGACATGGATATCCTACTCTTGATGATAAAGAAACTCCGTCTCCAAAAGAATCATCATCAACCTTCGATGTTCACATGTGCCTCATGGCAAGAGGTAATACTGAGGTATCATCTACTCTTTGTAATGATATTGATGAGAGTAATGATGAATGCGATAGGGATATGAGTCAAGAAATATATGAAATTGGTAATTCTCTTCGTGGGGTAAATAAGAACACTTATGAGATGTTTAAAGATCTTATCACTCATTTTGGAAAGTGTAATGATTTACTTCATGAAGAGAAAGAACAAAATGAAAAACTTGATTGTAACCTTCTTGATGCTCTAGAAACTCTTAGAGACTTAGAGTCTTCTAAAGAAGAGATTGAAGTTGCTCATGATCAACTTAAAGAGGATTTTGAGCACCTTGACCTTGTCTACAAGAATGTCAAAGGAGAGCTCACCAAACTCTCTAAGTCTTATGAGGAACTTCAAGCTACTCATGTGAAGTCTCTAGTTTCTTCTAGCTCCTCTCATATTGTCAATGATGCTTGTGCTACTAACTCTACTTCTTGTGAAGCATCTATCTTGAAGGAGAATGTTGATCTAAGGGCTCAACTTGCTTAGCTAACTAGCAATTATGGAAGATTAGAAGAAAGTCATGAAAAGCTCTCAGGCTCTCATGATGACCTACTAATTTCCCATGAAAGGCTAAAGATAGCTCATGAGGCGATTTTTACTAAGGTAACATCGTGTGATCCTCATGTGGACATTAGCACTAATTCTACTCAAAATGCTTTATTGACATGTGCTAGTCCTAGTGATTCATCTAGACATATTATTGCTAATTTTTGTGATGAGTTGCTCTCCTTGCCTTGTTGCTCTAACAATGAAGCTTCTACTTCCTCTAGTACTTTTGTTGATACTCACCTTGTAGAGGAAAACAAAGAGCTCAAGGCCCAAGTCACTATTTTAAAGAAAGACTTGGAAATATGTCATGAAGGAAATACCTCTCTCAACGCTATCCTGAGTGTTCAAAAATCCCCTCATGGCAAGGGCAGACTTGGTTTCATCTCCAACAATAAGAAGTCCAAGAGAAATAAGAAGGGACAAGATCAAGTCAAGAATCCGGCCAACATTACATGCTTCAAGTGCAAGAATGTTGGACACCATGTGAGATCTTGTCCATTGAAGAAGAAGGCTTCAAATGTGAAGCATCAAGGGAAGTGTCCTCAAGTTCAATCTCAAGGTCAACCTCATGTTGAAGAAAGGCCACTACCAATGATGAACAAAGATAATGCTCCCAAAGTTGATGAAATAAAGAAGAAGAGAAGGGGGAGCACATGTCGCTATATTTGTCATGAGAAGGGACACATATCCTCATCTTGTCCCAACAGTAACATCCGTAAGCCTCCTCTCGTCAATGCTCATTATTCGCTTAGGAAGGATGTTGTTGGCAATTTTTTTGCCAAGTTTGTTGGTGCCCAAAGTGGTTTGGAAATGGAAAAGACCATTTGGGTTGCCAAGCCTATTGTGACTAACTTCTTAGGACCCAACTTGGTTGGGGACCATCAAGCTCAAACTTGATCAATAGGTGTGTGGAGGACATTGGAGATTTGGCTAGTCCATGAAGAAAAGAATATTCATCATTTATTTGTTCGAGCCAAGTCATGTGGTTTATCTTCATATTATCTATCCAATGTTCCTCCTTGCAGTAACTTGTATTTTTATTGCTTACATTGAAAGTTCTTGCCCCTTGCATGCTTAGGTTTTGCATCTAGCATGTGCATTTATATGTTGTATTTTCTAGTATGCTTGATTTGTGTTATCTAGCATGTGTAGGTTGCATTGCACATCATATAGTGGTGCTTGTTGTTTTGAGCCTTTATTGTATCTTGTTTAGATCTTGCGAGATATTAGTGGATCATCACATTATGGGGGAGTGCTATGTTTTGTCCACATCACAAACCCAAAATGTGAATATGAGAAATGCCACATAGTATTGATATTCAACCTTATCTAGTCACTATGTGGTATGCCAAGCTCATTTGAAATTCAAATTCTCAGAGCATCCACTAATTATCTCTTGTTTGTTGTTATTTGCCTTTGTTGCATGCTTCGTCGCGGTGTCCGGTGATGTTCTTCAGTGAGTTTCTGTACACCCCGTGGGCATGGGGTCTCTGACCCCCATGCGCACGGGGTACCACGAAACTTACTGGACACCCCGTGCGCACGGGGCTAACTTGGCCCGTGCGCACGGGGTCCATTGGGCAGAAATGCCCACTCGGCCAAGTACGCTATTTCTCTCTTATGCTTTGGAGTATGTTGATGATCTTGTGCATCTTCAGAATCTACCCCCGAGTGTTAATTCCAAATACCATTTGTATTCTCTTCAATTGGTATTTCCTCATGTGGTAGAACCTTATGATCATCTTCTTCTTGGCTCGTGCTTCAACTTGCCATATCTCACTGCTTGTACTATCTATTATCTACTTGAGTGAGATAAGCCTTTGAGCATGTGTGTAGTGTATATCCTTTATGCTCTTTGGTTTTGCTTAGTTCATATGTTGTACTTTGTGTGCGGTCCTGTGTGGATTCGTCACTTTGATATAATTTGGACAACTTGAATGCTTTATGTCATTATTGGAGTATTCATCTTTTAAGTGTTCTTTTGTCCAAATTATATCTCTTTGGATCTTGGTAGGCATGTGCATGCATATTTATTTATATACTTCTTCATGCCTTGCTTGCTCTCTTGATCCTCTATATAGGGTAAACTCCATAATATCATTAATGGTTAAACGTGTGCTTGAAATTCAATTTCATATCCTTTTGCACATACTTATTGTGGAGTTTGCCCTATGTATTGTGGTTGTGCTTACTACTTCGGACCCAATATGTTTGGGGACCATTTTGTACCCTAATGTGTTTTAGGTACCTTGGAGAAGCATTGAATGCTTGGCTTATTCACGAGGAAGGTGGAGACACCGTCGGAAATTATTAGGGCCAAGCTTGATTGATTCTTTGATTTGAGGGAGAAGATAAATGAAAACCCGGTTCGGTCCTTCCATGCGGAGCAATTTGTTTCAAGTGTTGTAGGTGATGAGGCTCCTTCCTGAGATACAAGTACAATGGGGGTTGGTCATATTATTCCATAAGAAAAACCCCTTGTCCATGTAGAAGAAGAAGGAGTAAGAGCCCCTCTTGTGGATCCACCACAAGGGAAGTCATCACCCCCAACATAAGAACAAGATGCTATGGGAGATCATGTACCTATCCAAGAACAAGATCAAGTCCCTCATGTTCGCTTACTAGATCAAGGGCCCCTTTAACCAATGCTCTCTCTCTCTCTCTCGGTAACAAGTACTTAATTCATGCATTTATTTAAATTAGAGTCAACATTGTGTATGTTGCATCATAGCATGATTAGTACTTGTTGAGTGAGTGCTTCTATGTTTTGCATATATGTTTGCACTCATGAGTTGTTGGATATATTTTGGACCCATGCTTAGCATGATTATCATATTGGATATCTCCATTATCCCTTGTCCAAAATATGTTCTTTGGATCCTTTGAATGTTTGATTCTATTGTCATATCTTTTTGGTGCATTCTATGGATCCTCAATATAGTGTGAATTTCTTCGTTTGTTCGTAACTGGATATGTGCATTTGATTCCACTCACAATATGAGAAATGCACAAATTAAGGAGGAACTCATACTATATTGGCCATCTAGATTTTTCTTCTATTTTGGCACTTGTTGCCAATGGGGGAGAAGTTTAGAGGGTTTAGGTGAAGTGGGTTGGTTCCTGTCATTCATGCTTATCTACTTTTGTTGTGCTTGCTCATTGCATGGATGTGTATATAGAGGAAACTCCACCAAGTTATTTCCTGTGCATATATTGTGGGGGAGTTTGCTCTATATATTGTGGTTCTACTAGCATCAAATTCTTGTGTAGTATTTCGACGCTAGTACAACTAGTTTTGATAACATCAACTATCTTTGTGATGTTTGAGGCTATCAAAACCACCTCAAGTATACAATTTATTCTCGGATAGATTGCATACTTGTCTTAAATTCATTATATAAACCCTCTTGTTGAGATTGTCATCAATTACCAAAATGGGGGAGATTGAAAGGGCATGTAGCCCCTAAGTGTGGTTTTGGTAATTAAATGACAATCTCTATGGACTAATGTTTTCAGTGAGATATATTTGAAGGTTCTGTCCATAGATAGTGCCTCAAGGATATTGGACGGAATCAAGGAATGAAGTCCATATATATGAAGATAGTGCCTCAAGGATATTGGACAGAATCAAGGATGAAGTCCATATATATATATGAAGATAGTGCCTCAAGGATATTGGATGGAATCAAGGATGAATTCCATATATATGAAGATATATTTGCCCTATGCTTTGGTATTAAATGACAATTCCTATGGAGCATCAAGTGCATTGAATCTTATATGAAGATATGTTCCATAGTGATGCTTGAAGTGCATTGGGTTGTTTTGTGAAGTCTGCCATCAAAGCATCCGAAGAAGTCCTCATGGTATCCTTCTCTGGATACCCCGTGCACATGGGCTTGTACCTTGCGCACGGGGTCGAGTGTCAACTCTCTGGATACCCCATGCTCACGGGGCCTAGGTGTTGGCTCTCGAGATCCCATATCCAGTGAGGTTTCAAGTTGGTGTTCAGGTACTTCTATTGAATCCATCAAGATTGGTTTCAATGCCTAATCTAATTATGTTCATGATGGAGTGCATTGGAGGATCTCAAAGATTGATATATTTGGGCTTCTGAGGATCAAGGCTTGAGAGAGTAATCAAAGAGAAGAATTCAAGTTATGGTCTCAAGACAAGATCATGGTGAGCTCATGTGTTGGGTTTCGGTTGATCAAGTCTTGAAGCAAGCAACTAGAGTGACGAATTCATTATGCCTCTCAAGAGATTGTGATGGAGTTTTTAGAAGGGCAAGTGGTGACCAAGATGATATTCATAGTGGAACTTGATATGGTCATGGAAGAGTCTTTGGTGATACAGTCTTGAAGCAATGAAGGGAAATGAAGTGTTCATTGTGGCTTTCAAGAAACCAAGATGGAGCTTCGAGTAAAGATGTTGGTTGACCAAGATGAAGCTTGAAGATTATATCTAAGTGGTCAACTCTCAAAGCACAAACATTGTACCACGTGAGATCAAGTGATCTAGTGGTATGGTAAGTAATTGTGAAATGTGCTTTGTTACCTAACCCATGCTATGTGTTTGGTATGTCTATGTGGGTTAGGTGTTTCTCATGGGCTTGCATCAAAAGGAAAGATCTCAGGTAGCCTATGTGTGGATGACATCAAGTGGTGATGGTCATCGGGTTCGAGGAGTCCAAGTGCAAGATGAGAAGCCGGAGGTTATATGCTTTGAAGCTTGCGGTCCACATCATGATAATGCTCATGTGAAGATGGGCTTAAGTTAATGCTTCCCTCATTGCAATATGAGGAATCAATTCGAGCATCTTCACCAAGTGGTTGTGGACAAGAAAGGGATTCTAACTTGAGACAAGCATTGGAGTCATCACTAAGATCAAGTTGAATATGCAAGGCAAAGGTATACCTTAGCTAGGTTTTCCTAGTTTTGCCGGTCTCATGGTGCTTGGAGGGAGACCGGATTATAGGTTTGATAGCCGTACTATCAAGAGGGACTCTCGGGCAAGTAGCTTGATCATGTTGCATGTAGAGAGCTCAAACCTTTGCAGTACTTGCATCATTATTTATTGTTGATCTTGGGTGGTTCTCTATGTGAGGACCTTGGGCTTTTCCATAGCTTCAAAACGAGCCCAAGATCATCGAATTCGGAGTCCGTATGCCAAAGTTATCACTGTTTTAGTGGGCTGCTGCAGGCTGTTCTGGGTACCCCGTGGACACGGGGTTTTTGACCCCCGTGGGCACGGGGCCCTGTGCACACGGGCTTGTACCGTGCGCACCCCCGTGGGCAAGGGGTGTCCAGGAAGTGTCCGTTGGAGCCCCAACGGCTAGTTTTGGAAGTTGGCTATAAAAGAGCCCTTCCTCCCCACCGGTTTCGGGGTTGTTAATTCACATTCTAAACATCATTTTGAGCCTCTTACCACCTCTCCCAAACCCCTATCTCCCTTCTAAGTGAAGGGGGATTTGTGGATGCATCTTGGAGTCATTTGTTGATTTCCTCCATTGCATCCCCTCTCTTCAATCTCCCACTTCCTTGAGTTGCATCTTGTGAGATTGAGAGAGTGAGTTGAGCATTTGTTGCTTGACCTTGCATTGCATTTGTTGCATTGGTTTGAGCTCCCCGCATTGATTTGTTCATGTGAGAGCCCGTGAGTTTATTACTCTTGGAGGCTTTGCCACCTAGACGGTTTGGTGATATATTGAGAAGATTGTGAAGAGGCCTATGTGGCCAAGGTTTCCCCGAAAGCTTCCTTTTGTGGTGTGCTCCGAGGTAGGGTGTTCAAGTGGCCTAGGTGGTCAAGTTCCTCCGGAAGCTTCCGTGGTTGTGGTGTGCTCCGGAGAGGTTTGTAAAGGTGTGGTGGTCGCCATCAAGACCAACCCCGAGTGAACCGAGGCTCATCCGTTGGGGTGACTCGAAAGGGAGAATACGGTGAGTCACTTGGTGACGCCCCGGAGCTTTGGCTTCGGCACCGCTCTAACGGAGATTAGCACTCTCACGAGTGTGAACTTCGGGATAAATCCGCGTCCCCGACTCACTTGTGGTTATCTCATACCCACACCCTTTACTTTCCGCAATTCATACTTGCCCATATTGATATATCTTGTGATACTTGAATTGCTTTGGTGTTCCTTCATTTCCATATCTTGTGATATAGTTTGTGCTTGCTAGTTTGCTTAATTGCCTATCTTGTTTAGCATAGGTTGTTGGTGCACTTAGTTGAGCCTAGCATATTTAGGATTTGTGCTTGAAAAGTATCCGTTAGTTTAGTTCCGCATTAGGATAAAGCCAAATCCGTAAAAGTTTTAAAACTCCTATTGACCCCCCCCCCCCTCTAGTCGTCATCTAGATCATTTCAGGAGCGGCGAGGGGGATCTCCGGTGTCGTTCGGTGAAGACCAGGTCGATGGAGACGGTGCAGAGCATGCGAGCGCTCAGGGCTCGGCCTGCTCCGCGTAGCGGACGACGGCGAAGCTCAGGGGCACGACGGGGCGGCGCGAGGACGACGGTGGCTGCAAGAACTACGGCGGCACGGGCGCGACAGCGTCGGCCATGGCGAGGAGAGGGTGAGGGAGAGAGGCAGGGGGCGTGTGAGGTGTCCACGGGGTCGGGGCGGTGCCGCGGAGGCGTTTCGAGGCGCGGGTGAGGCAGGCGAGCAGGGAGGTGGCGTGGTGCGTCACGCGCGCGTGCGCTGTCTCCCTCCTCTGCCTACTGGCACAGGTAGGTAATGACTGGCGCGGGCCAGGTGGGCCGGCCCAGCCAGGTAAGTTGGCCCGAGGCCTTTCTTTCTCTCTCTTTTCCATTTAAGTTGTTTTTCTATTTTTTCTGTAACTATATGGCTTTATTAAAAATAGCTATGCATTTCCAAAAATCCAAAAAATAATTAGGGGCTTTGTTTAGAATATTTCCAACAACCCACACTTATTTCTAGAATTATTTGAGCATTTAAATGCCCAAATGCAATTAAGTAATGATTTAATCCAGTGACCTTATGTGTCCTAAAAAATGTGAACCAATTTTGGCAGAGGTTCTAACCCAAGATAAAAATGATGGACATTTTAGAAGGGCATTTCAGGTTCATTGAAAATGATTTTGGTGAACCCTAGTTGTTTTAGGGGGGGTGCTCGGGGTTCTGTCATCCCCATTTCCAAGTTTCTAAGAGAAAGTAAACATGATGCAACACCAGATGCTCGCACTAGTGCATTGCCAGAAGCTAGGGATGTGACGGCCGGCCTGGATTTCTCCCATCCGCCAAACACCCACAACCCCGAACGGTCCGACGCGCTCCACCAGACAAGCCACCCACGAACGTGCTGTTGGGGAACGTAGTAATTTCAAAATTTTCCTGCGCACACGCAAGATCATGGTGATGCATAGCAACGAGAGGGGAGAGTATTGTCCACGTACCCTCGTAGACCGAAAGCAGAAGCGTTATGACAACGCGGTTGATGTAGTCGTACGTCTTCATGATCCGACCGATCCAAGTACCGAACGTACGGCAACTCCGAGTTCAGCACACGTTCAGCTCGATGACGATCCCCAGACTCCGATCCAGCAAAGTGTCGGGGATGAGTTCCGTCAGCACGACGGCGTGGTGACGATGATGATGTTCTACCGGCGCAGGGCTTCGCCTAAACTCCGCGACGATATGACCGAGGTGGAATATGGTGGAGGGGGGCACCGCACACGGCTAAGGAACGATCACGTAGATCAACTTGTGTCTCCTAGGGTGCCCCCCTGCCCCCGTATATAAAGGAGCAAGGGGGGAGGCCGGCCAGCCCTCGTGGGCGCGCCAAGGAGGAGGAGTCCTCCTCCTAGTAGGAGTAGGACTCCCTCTTTCCTACTCCTACTAGGAGGGGGAAAGGAAGGGGGAGAGGGAGAGGGAAAGAGGGGGGCGCCCCCCCTCCTAGTCCAATTCGGACCAGAGGGGGAGGGGGCGCGTGGCCCATGCTGGCTGCCCCTCTCTCTCCCCACTAAGGCCCATAAGGCCCATTACTTCTCCGGGGGGTTCTGGTAACCCTCCGGCACTCCGGTTTTCTCCGAAAACGCCCGGAACACTTCCGGTGTCCGAAAATAGTCGTCCAATATATCAATCTTTATGTCTCGATCATTTCGATACTCCTCGTCATGTCCGTGATCACATCCGGGACTCCGAACAAACTTCGGTACATCAAAACTTATAAACTCATAATAAAACTGTCATCGTAACGTTAAGCGTGCGGATCCTACGGGTTCGAGAACTATGTAGACATGACCTAGAACTATTCTCGGTCAATAACCAATAGCGGAACCTGGATGTCCATATTGGCTCCTACATATTCTACGAAGATCTTTATCGGTCAAACCGCATAACAACATACGTTGTTCCCTTTGTCATCGGTATGTTACTTGCCAGAGATTCGATCGTCGGTATCCAATACCTAGTTCAATCTCGTTACAGGCAAGTCTCTTTACTCTTTAAGTAATGCATCATTCCGTAAATAACTCATTAGCTACATTGCTTGCAAGGCTTATAGTGATGTGCATTACCGAGAGGGCCCAGAGATACCTCTCCGACTATCGGAGTGACAAAACCTAATCTCGAAATACGCCAACCCAACATGTACCTTCAGAGACACCTGTAGTACTCCTTTATAATCACCCAGTTACGTTGTGACGTTTGGTAGCACCCAAAGTGTTCCTCCGGTAAACGGGAGTTGCATAATCTCATAGTTACAGGAACATGTATAAGTCATGAAGAAAGCAATAGCAATATACTAAACGATCAAGTGCTAGGCTAACAGAATGGGTCATGTCAATCACATCATTCTCCTAATGATGTGATCCCGTTAATCAAATGACAACACATGTCTATGGTTAGGAAACATAACCATCTTTGATTAATGAGCTAGTCAAGTAGAGGCATACTAGTAACGTTATGTTGGTCTATGTATTCACACATGTATCATGTTTCCGGTTAATACAATTCTAGCATGAATAATAAACATTTATCATGATATGAGGAAATAAATAATAACTTTATTATTGCCTCTAGGGCATATTTCCTTCACGTGCGCCACCACGGTCTTGCCCTCATCACCGCCGCCTCACCGTGGTCATCGAAGCGAGACCGACGAGAACGAGAGGGAGCTGCCGGGAACAAGGAACGACAGCGAGAGCAGCCACGCCGGAGGAGAAAACCTCCACCGTTATCGGCGGTCACCGCCCGGACGCGGCAAGGGGAGCGTACCAGGCCCTCGAGGCCCGGCCAAGCCCAAAAGGGGCTCATCAAGCACCCGTCGCCGAGCTGCAGTAGACGTGCCGCCGTCTCCCCCACCCCCCGCACGAGCCGCGCCACCACCGCCCCCGCCGGAGCTGCCGCAGGCGAGACCGAGTCAGGCCCGCCCAGACCCAGATGGGGCCCAAAAGGGCCTAGATCTGGGTCGGGAGGGCGCCGCCACCATCCACCGCGCCAGCGCGCTGATACATCTCCAACGTATCTATAATTTTTGATTGTTCCATGCTATTATATTGAAGGAAATATGACCTAGAGGCATAATAAAGTTATTATTTATTTCCTTATTTAATGATAAATGTTTATTATTCATGCTAGAATTGTATTAACCGGAAACATAATACATGTGTGAATATATAGACAAACATAACGTCACTAGTATGCCTCTACTTGAATAGCTCATTAATCAAAGATGGTTATGTTTCCTAACCATAGACATGTGTTGTCATTTGATTAACGGGATCACATCATTAGTAGAATGATGTGATTGACTTGACCCATTCCGTTAGCCTAGCACTTGATCGTTTAGTATGTTGCTATTGCTTTCTTCATGACTTATACATGTTCCTGTAACTATGAGATTATGCAACTCCCGTTTACCGGAGGAACACTTTGGGTGCTACCAAATGTCACAACGTAACTGGTGATTATAAAGGAGTACTACAGGTGTCTCCAAAGGTACATGTTGGGTTGGCGTATTTCGAGATTAGGTTTTGTCACTCCGATTGTCGGAGAGGTATCTCTGGGCCCTCTCGGTAATGCACATCACTTAAGCCTTGCAAGCATTGCAACTAATGAGTTAGTTGTGAGATGATGTATTACTGAACGAGTAAAGAGACTTGCCGGTAACGAGATTGAACTAGGTATTGGATACCGACGATCGAATCTCGGGCAAGTAACATACCGATGACAAAGGGAACAACGTATGTTGTTATGCGGTTTGACCGATAAAGATCTTCATAGAATATGTGGGAGCCAATATGAGCATCCAGGTTCCGTTATTGGTTATTGACCGGAGACTTGTCTCGGTCATGTCTACATTGTTCTCGAACCCGTAGGGTCCGCACGCTTAAGATTTCGATGACAGTTATATTATGAGTTTATGAGTTTTGATGTACCGAAGGAGTTCGGAGTCCCGGATGAGATCGGGGACATGACGAGGAGTCTCGAAATGGTTGAGACGTAAAGATCGATATATTGGACGACTATATTCGGAGTTCGGAAAGGTTCCGAGTGATTCGGGTATTTTTCGGAGTACCAGAGAGTTACGGGAATTCGCCGGGAGAAGTATTGGGCCTTATTGGGCCATACGGGAAAGAGAGAGGGGCTGCCTAGGGTAGGCCGCGCCCCCCCCCCCCATGGCCTAGTCCGAATTGGACTAGGGGGAGGGGCCGCACCCCCTCCTTCCTTCCCTTCTCTCTTCCCCTTGTCTCCTACTCGTACTACTTGGAAGGACTCCTAGTTGGACTAGGAAAGGGGGAATCCTACTCCCGGTGGGAGTAGGACTCCCCTAGGGCGCGCCATAGAGAGGGCCGGCCCTCCCCTCCTCCACTCCTTTATATACGGGGGCAGGGGGCACCCCATAGACACACAAGTTGATCTACGGATCGTTCCTTAGCCGTGTGCGGTGCCCCCCTCCACCATATTCCACCTCGGTCATATCGTCGCAGAGTTTAGGCGAAGCCCCGCGCCGGTAGAACATCGTCATCGTCACCACGCCGTCGTGCTGACGGAACTCATCCCCGACGCTTTGCTGGATCGGAGCCCGGGGATCGTCATCGAGCTGAACGTGTGCTGAACTTGGAGGTGTCGTACGTTCGGTACTTGGATCGGTCGGATCGTGAAGACGTACGACTACATCAACCGCGTTGTCATAACGCTTCCGCTTACGGTCTACGAGGGTACGTGGACAATACTCTCCCCTCTCGTTGCTATGCCATCACCTTGATCTTGCGTGTGAGTAGGAAATTTTTGAAATTACTACGTTCCCCAACAGTAGCATCCGAGCCAAGTTTTATGCGTAGATGTCATATGCACGAGTAGAACACAAGTGAGTTGTGGGCGATACAAGTCATACTGCTTACCAGCATGTTATACTTTGGTTCGGCGGTATCGTGAGATGAAGCGGCCCGGACCGACATTACGCGTACGCTTACGCGAGACTGGTTTCACCGTTACGAGCACTCGTGCTTAAAGGTGACTGGCGGGTGTCTGTCTCTCTTACTTTAGCTGAATCGAGTGTGGCTACGCCCGATCCTTGCAAAGGTTAAAACAGCACTAACTTGATGAACTATCGTTGTGGTTTTGATGCGTAGGTAAGAACGGTTCTTGCTCAGCCCGTAGCAGCCACGTAAAATTTGCAACAACAAAGTAGAGGACGTCTAACTTGTTTTTGCAGGGCATGTTGTGATGTGATATGGTCAAGACGTGATGCTATATTTTATTGTATGAGATGATCATGTTTTGTAACCGAAGTTATCGGCAACTGGTAGGAGCCATATGGTTGTCACTTTATTGTATGAAATGCAAACGCCCTGTAATTGCTTTACTTTATCACTAAGCGGTAGCGATAGTCGTAGAAGCAATAGATGGCGTAACGACAACGATGCTACGATGGAGATCAAGGTGTCGCGCCGGTGACGATGGTGATCACGACGGTGCTTCAGAGATGGAGATCACAAGCACAAGATGATGATGGCCATATTATATCACTTATATTGATTGCATGTGATGTTTATACTTTATGCATCTTATCTTGCTTTGATTGACGGTAGCATTTTAAGATGAACTCTCACTAATTATCAAGAAGTGTTCTCCCTGAGTATGCACCGTTGCGAAAGTTCTTCGTGCTGAGATACCACGTGATGATCGGGTGTGATAGGCTCTACGTTCAAATACAACGGGTGCAAAACAGTTGCACACGTGGAATACTCAGGTTAAAACTTGACGAGCCTAGCATATACAGATATGGCCTCGGAACACGTAGACCGAAAGGTCGAGCGTGAATCATATAGTAGATATGATCAACATAATGATGTTCACCATTGAAAACTGCTCCATCTCACGTGATGATCGGACATGGTGTAGTTGATATGGATCACGTAATCACTTAGAGGATTAGAGAGATGTCTATCTAAGTGGGAGTTCTTAAGTAATATGATTAATTGAACTTAAATTTATCATGAACTTAGTCCTGGTAGTATTTTGCAAATTATGTTATAGATCAATAGCTCGCGTTGTTGCTTTCATATGTTTATTTTGATATGTTCCTAGAGAAAACTATATTGAAAGATGTTAGTAGCAATGATGCGGATTGGATCCGTGATCTAAGGTTTATCCTCATTGCTGCACAGAAGAATTATGTCCTTAATGCACCGCTAGGTGACAGACCTATTGCAGGAGCAGATGCAGAGGTTATGAACGTTTGGTTAGCTCAATATGATGACTACTTGATAGTTTAGTAAACCATGCTTAACGGCTTAGAATCGGGACTTCAAAGATGTTTTGAACGTCATGGACCATATGAGATGTTCCAGGAATTGAAGTTAATATTTCAAGCAAATACCCGAGTTGAGAGATATGAAGTCTCCAACAAGTTCTATAGCTAAAAGATGGAGGAGAATCGCTCAACTAGTGAGCATGTGCTCAGATTGTCTGGGTACTTCAATCACTTGAATCAAGTGGGAGTTAATCTTCCAGATAAGATAGTGATTGACAGAATTCTCTAGTCACCATCACTAAGTTACTAGAACTTCGTGATGGACTATAGTATGCAAGGGATGACGAAAACGATTCCCGAGCTCTTCGTGATGTTGAAATCGATGAAGGTAGAAATCAAGAAAGAGCATCAAGTGTTGATGATTGACAAGACCACTAGTTTCAAGAAAAGGGCAAAGGGAAAGAAAGGGAAACTTCAAGTAGAATGGCAAACAAGTTGCCACTCCCATGAAGAAGACCAAAGCTGGACCAAAGCCTGAAACTGAGTGTTTACACTACAAAGGAAATGGTCACTGGAAGCGGAAATGCCCTGAATATTTGGTGGATAAGAAGGATGGCAAAGTGAACAAGGGTATATTTGATATACAGATTATTGGTGTGTGCCTTACTAGTGTTTATAGTAGCCCCTGAGTATTTGATACTTGTTCGGTTGCTAAGATTAGTAACTCGAAATAGGAGTTACAGAATAAACAGAGACTAGTTGAAGGGGAAGTGACGATTAGTGTTGGAAGTAGTTCCAAGTTTGATATGATCATCATCACACACTCCCTATTTTTTCGAGATTAGTGTTAAACCTAAATAAATGTTATTTAGCGTTTGCATTGAGCATGAATATGATTTGATCATGTTTATTGCGATACGGTTATTCATTTGAAGTTAAAGAATAATTGTTATTCTGTTTACATGAATAAGACCTTCGATGGTTATACACCCAATGAAAATAGTTTGTTGGATCTCGATCGTAGTGGTACACATATTCATAATATTGATGCCAAAAGATGCAAAGTTAATAATGATAGTGCAACTTATTTGTAGCACTGCCGTTTGGGTCATATCGGTGTAAAGCGCATGAAGAAACTCCATGAAGATGGATTTTCGGAATCACTTGGATATGAATCATTTGATGCTTGCGAACCGTGCCTTTTTGGCAAGATGACTAAAACTCCATTCTCCGGAACAATGGAACAAGCTACTGACGTATTGGAAATAATACATACCGATGTATGCGATCCAATGAGTGTTGATGCTCGTGGCAAGTATCATTATTTTCTGACCTTCACAAGATGATTTGAGCAGATATGGGTATATCTACTTGATGAAACATAAGTCTGAAATAGTTGAAAGGTTCAAATAATTTCAGAGTGAAGTGGAAAAATCATCGTAACAAGAAAATAAAGTTTCTACGATCTGATCGCGGAGACGAATATTTGAGTTACGAGTTTGGTCTTCAATTAAAACAATGTGGAATAGTTTCACAGCTCACGCCACCTGGAACACCACAACGTTATGGTGTGTCCGAACATCGTAACCGCACTTTATTGGATATGGTGCGATCTATGATGTCTCTTACTGATTTATCACTATTGTTTTGGGGTTATGCATTAGAGACAGCTGCATTCACGTTAAAAGGGCACCATCTAAATCCGTTGAGAAGACACCATATGAACTGTGGTTTAGCAAGAAACCCAAGTTGTCATTTCTTAAAGTTTGGGGCTACGATGCTTATGTGAAAAAGTTTCATCCTGATAAGCTCAAACCCAAATCGGAGAAGTGCGTCTTCATAGAATACCCAAAGGAAACTGTTGGGTATACCTTCTATCACAGATCCGAAGGCAAGATATTCGTTGCTAAAAATGGATCCTCTCTAGAGAAGGAGTTTCTCTCGAAAGAAGTGAGTGGGAGGAAAGTAGAACTTGATGAGGTAATTTGTACCTTCTCCCGAATTGGAAAATAGTTCATCACTGAAATCAGTTCCAGTGATTCCTACACCAATTAGTGAGGAAGCTAATGATGATGATCATGAAACTTCAGATCAAGTTACTACCGAACCTCGTAGGCCAACCAGAATAAGATACACACCAGAGTGGTACGGTAATCCTGTTCTGGAAGTCATGTAACTAGACCATGATGAACCTATGAACTATGAGGAAGCGATGATGAGCCCAGATTCACAAAATGGCTTGAGGCCATGAAATCTGAGATAGGATCCGTATATGAGAACAAAGTGTGGACTTTGGTGGACTTGCTCGATGATCGGCAAGCCATAGAAAATAAATGGATCTTCAAGAGGAAGACAGACACTGATAGTAGTGTTACTATCTACAAAGCTAGACTTGTCAAAAAAGGTTTTTGACAAGTTCAAGGTGTTGACTACAATGAGATTTTCTCAACTGTAGCGATGCTTAAGTCTGTCCGAATCATGTTAGCAATTGCCACATTTTATGAACAAATGGATGTCAAAACTACATTCCTTAATGGATTTATTAAAGAAGAGTTGTATATGATACAACCAGAAGGTTTTGTCAATCCTAAAGGTGCTAACAAAGTGTGCATGCTCCAGTGATCCATCTATGGACTGGTGCAAGCATCTCGGAGTTGGAATATACGCTTTGATAAGTTGATCAAAGCATATAGTTTTATACAGACTTGCGGTGAAGCCTGTATTTACAAGAACGTGAGTGGGAGCACTACAACATTTCTGATAAGTATATGTGAATGACATATTGTTGATCGGAAATAATGTAGAATTATTCTGCAAAGCATAAAGGAGTGTTTGAAAGGAGTTTTTTCAAAGAAAGACCTCGGCAAAGCTACTTACATATTGAGCATCAAGATCTATTGAGATAGATCAAGACGCTTGATAAGTTTTTCAATAAGTACATACCTTGTCAAGATTTTGAAATAGTTCAAAATGGAAAAGTCAAAGAAAGAGTTCTTGCCTGTGTTGCAAAGGTGTGAAATTGAGTAAGACTCAAATCCCGACCACGGCAGAAAATAGAAAAGAGAATGGAAGTCATTCCCTATGCCTCAGTCATAGGTTCTATAAAGTATGCTATGCTGTGAACCAAACATATTGTCAAAGGAATACAATTTTGATCTAATAGTAGATCACTGGACAGCGGTCAAGAATATCCTTAGTGAGGACTAAGGAGATGTTTCTCGATTATGGAGGTGATAAAAGAGTTCGTTGTAAAAGTTACATCGATGCAAGCTTTTACACCAATCCAGATGACTCTAAGTCACAATCTGGATACATATTGAAAGTGGGAGCAATTAGCTAGAGTAGCTCCGTGCAGAGCATTGTGTACATAGAATATTTGCAAAATACATACGGCTCTAAATGTGGCAGACCCGTTGACTAAGCTTCTCTCACGAGCAAAACATGATCACACCTCAGTACTCTTTGGGTGTTAATCACATAGCTATGTGAACTAGATTATTGACTCTAGTAAACCTTTTGGGTGTTAGTCACATGACGATGTGAACTATGGGTGTTAATCATATACAGATATGAATATTGGTGTTAAATCACATGGCGATGTGAACTAGATTATTGACTCTAGTGCAAGTGGGAGACTGAAGGAAATATGCCCTAGAGGCAATAATAAAGTTATTATTTATCTCCTTATTTCATGATAAATGTTTATTATTCATGCTAGAATTGTATTAACCGGAAACATAATACATGTGTGAATACATAGACAAACATAACGTCACTAGTATGCCTCTACTTGACTAGCTCATTAATCAAAGATGGTTATGTTTCCTAACCATAGACATGTGTTGTCATTTGATTAACGGGATCACATCATTAGTAGAATGATGTGATTGACTTGACCCATTCCGTTAGCCTAGCACTTGATCGTTTAGTATGTTGCTATTGCTTTCTTCATGACTTATACATGTTCCTGTAACTATGAGATTATGCAACTCCCGTTTACCGGAGGAACACTTTGGGTGCTACCAAACGTCACAACGTAACTGGGTGATTATAAAGGAGTACTACAGGTGTCTCCAAAGGTACATGTTGGGTTGGCGTATTTCGAGATTAGGTTTTGTCACTCCGATTGTCGGAGAGGTATCTCTGGGCCCTCTCGGTAATGCACATCACTTAAGCCTTGCAAGCATTGCAACTAATGAGTTAGTTGTGAGATGGTGTATTACGGAACGAGTAAAGAGACTTGCCGGTAACAAGATTGAACTAGGTATTGGATACCGACGATCGAATCTCGGGCAAGTAACATACCGATGACAAAGGGAACAACGTATGTTGTTATGCGGTTTGACCGATAAATATCTTCGTAGAATATGTGGGAGCCAATATGAGCATCCAGGTTCTGCTATTGGTTATTGACCGGAGATGTGTCTCGGTTATGTCTACATTGTTCTCGAACCCGTAGGGTCCGCACGCTTAAGGTTTCGATGACAGTTATATTATGAGTTTATGGGTTTTGATGTACCGAAGGAGTTCGGAGTCCCGAATGAGATCGGGGACATGACGAGGAGTCTCGAAATGGTCGAGACGTAAAGATCGATATATTGGACCACTATATCCGGAGTTCGGAAAGGTTCCGAGTGATTCGGGTATTTTTCGGAGTACCGGAGAGTTACGGGAATTCGTCGGGAGAAGTATTGGGCCTTATTGGGCCATACGGGAAAGAGAGAGGGGCTGCCTAGGGCAGGCCGCGCGCCCCCCATGGCCTAGTCCGAATTGGACTAGGGGGAGGGGCTGCACCCCCTCCTTCCTTCCCTTCTCTCTTCCCCTTGTCTCCTACTCCTACTACTTGGAAGGACTCCTAGTTGGACTAGGAAAGGGGGAATCCTACTCCCGCTGGGAGTAGGACTCCCCTAGGGCGCGCCATAGAGAGGGCCGGCCCTCCCCTCCTCCACTCCTTTATATACGGGGGCAGGGGGCACCCCATAGACACACAAGTTGATCTACGGATCGTTCCTTAGCCGTGTGCGGTGCCCCCCTCCACCATATTCCACCTCGGTCATATCGTTGCGGAGTTTAGGCGAAGCCCTGCGCCGGTAGAACATCATCATCGTCACCACGCCGTCGTGCTGACGGAACTCATCCCCGACGCTTTGCTGGATCGGAGCCCGGGGATCGTCATCGAGCTGAACGTGTGCTGAACTCGGAGGTGCCGTACGTTCGGTACTTGGATCGGTCGGATCGTGAAGACGTACGACTACATCAACCGTGTTGTCATAACGCTTCCGCTTACGGTCTACAAGGGTACGTGGACAATACTCTCCCCTCTCGTTGCTATGCCATCACCTTGATCTTGCGTGTGCGTAGGAAATTTTTGAAATTACTACGTTCCCCAACATATATTACCCATTTTGGATGTTTATGGGCTTTACTTTACACTTTTATATCATTTTTGGGACTAACCTACTAACCGGAGGCCCAGCCCGAATTGCTGTTTTTTTTCTATTTCAGTGTTTCGAAGGAAAGGAATATCAAACGGAGTCCAAACGGAATGAAACCTTCGGGAGCGATCTTTTTGGAACAAACGTAATCCAGGATACTTGGAGTGGACGTCAATAAGCAGCCGACGCGGCCACGAGGCAGGAGGGCGCACCCTAGGGGGGTAGGCGTGCCCCCACCCTCGCGGGCCCCTCGTGGCTCCCCTGACCTACCTCCTTCGCCTATATATATATGTATATATATATATATATATATATATATATATATATATATATATCCATATACCCTGAAAACATCCAAGAGCACCACGAAAAACTATTTCCACCGCAGCAACCTTCTGTATCAGCGAGATCCCATCTTGGAGCCTTCGTCGGCGCTCCGCCGAAGGGGGAATCAACCACGGAGGGCCTCTACATCATCTCCAAGGCCTCTTTGATGAGTTGTGAGCAGTTTACCACAGACCTTCGGGTCCATAGTTATTAGTTAGATGGCTTCTTCTCTCTCTTTGATTCTCAATACAAAGTTCTCCTTGATCTTCTTGGAGATTTATTCGATGTAACTCTTTTTGCGGTGTGTTTGTCGAGATTCAATGAATTGCAGGTTTATGATCAAGTTTATCTATGAGAAATATTTGAATCTCCTCTGAATTCCTTTATGTGTGATTGGTTATCTTTGCAACTCTCTTCGAATTATTAGTTTAGTTTGGCCTACTAGATTGATCTTTCTTGCAATGGGAGAAGTGCTTAGCTTTGGGTTCAATCTTGCGGTGTCCTTTCCCAGTGACAGCAGGGGCAGCAAGGCACGCATTGTATTGTTTCCATCGATGATAAAAAGATGGGGTTTATATCATATTGCATGAGTTTATCCCTCTACATCATGTCATCTTTCTTAATGCGTTACTCTGTTCTTCATGAACTTAATACTTTAGATGCAGGCAGGAGTCGGTCGATGTGTGGAGTAATAATAGTAGATGCAGGCAGGAGTCGGTCTACTTGTCACGGATGTGATGCATATATACATGATTATGCCTAGATAATCTCATAATTATTCGCTTTTCTATCAATTGCTTGACACTAATTTGTTCACCCACCGTAATACTTATACTATCTTGAGAGAGGCCACTAGTGAAACCTATGGCTCCCGGGTCTATTTTCCATCCTATTAATCTCCCGTCAACAAGCTATTTCTGGCGCCGTTTATTTTGCATCTTTTACTTTCCAATCTATATCATAAAAATACCAAAAATATTTATCTTATCTTATTATCTCTATCAGATCTCACTTTTGCAAGTTACCGTGAAGGGATTGATAATCCCTTTATCACGTTGGTTGCGAGGTTCTTGTTTGTTTGTGTAGGTGCGTGGGACTTTTGAGGAGTCTCCTACTGGATTGATACCTTGGTTCTCGAAAACTGAGGGAAATACTTACCCTACTTTGCTGCATCACCCTTTCCTCTTTAAGGGAAAAACCAATGCATGCTCAAGAGGTAGCACGCGTCGCCAAGTGGCTGTGCCGCCGCCTCTAGGCCACCCGGAGCAGCGCTGCCAGGAGCAGCCACCGCTGCCGGAATCACCGTCGGCTGAGGAGCACCGCCGCGGGATGCCACCACCCTTGTTGTGGCACCGCGTGCGGGGAAGGGATGGCCGCTGCCGTCGCCAACACCACGCGGGCAGGGCCCTGTGGCGCAGGAGGGGAGGGGAGGGGGCCGCCGACAGCGACGGAGCAGGGCGTTTCTACAGAAGAGATGTCCAATTAAGTATCCACTCTCCACATATAACACCCATGTTTAAGGAAAAAATGGTTTGTTTTTATATGCACCCCCTCTAAGCACCTTGCATTGTACTCCGTTTCTTTTTACTTTGCATATGAGGTTTGTTGGAAGTCAAACTTTGTAAAGTGTGACCCAACTTACAATAAAGAAAGTCCAAGGCGGCAATGCTTCTGTGTGCCGGCGACATTCCAGGCGTCGATGTCCAGAAAGATGGCGTTGATCCACTCGTCCTAGGCCGGCCATGTTTCCGTGGCAACGACGGCCGTGGGTTAGGCGTGTGGTCCAAAATCAGCCGCTCCCTGCCTCTTCCCTCACGAGGTTTGAAAGGCCCACTTCCAACTGCTGCCACATGGGGTCCAAGGCATTCGAAGACGGTTTTGGAACATGTTTTGGAGAGGTGGAATGGAGGCGGAGCAGAGACATTTGGGAGGTGTTGGAAAGGACGAGAGAAGGATGCCACATCCGCCATTAAGGCTGGTTGTAATGGGAGTATCATAGCTAGTATCATGCATGCCAACTAGGCAACTTTGATGAGGTGGCATAGAATTAAATGAAGTAAGAGAGGGTTGAGTATCATATCATGATACTGTATCATAATAAATGCTACACTAATATGTGTCATGCATGGCAATAAATAAAGTCATCTATGATACTACCATATGATACTATGCATTAGGTAGGTAGTATCATACACTAGTATCATATGCATGATACTAACTTATGATACTACTCATTACAACCAGCCTAAGAGGAAACTTTAGGAGGACGTAAGCTGCCATCAAGGGTGCACGCTTCTCAATGAGAAACGCGATCATGCACACACACCTCCCAGCTGCTCACACGACACCTTCCGGCATGCTCACACGCAATTCAAGTCAGGAGTTGATGACGCATTTGTTGTTGGGTTTGAAGCAAGTTTCATACCGGCCCTCCACAACCTTCAAATATGAAGTATGCGAGCTCGCTTACGAAATGAACTCCATAAATTATGGCGACCGAGAGCCATATGACAGCTTTGTTAGAGAATGATTTTAATCAGAATCATCATATTAATGGTTATTAGGATGAGCAGGACCACACGGCAACTCTTCTCTTATAAAAAAGCAAAAAAAGCCAAAAAATAAGAGCCCAACAGTGGATGCCGAAAGATTTGGCCTTTGCTGCCTCTCCTCCGTCGATAAGAGTGAGACTGAACCTGCCGGCTGCTAGACGTCGCGTCTGTCCATTTCCTGCTGTCCTGTTGCATCATCGGGCGGATCTCTCCACGAGGAACGGCCGCGATCTTCGGATCGTGCGTCTCCGGATCACCACCTCTGCACCCAATCATCTATACTGTATATAAAATCGAGTTCCTCGTGCTCAATCCGCAGTAGTAGTGAGTTGTGACTGACGAAAAGCCGGATTTGTCCCAAAAAAGTAATCCGTCCCCAAGAGGTTTTGCCGTGTCCGCTTTACGTCCGGACTCGCTAGAGTTCTCTCGGACGCACGTGTTCCATAGGGATGAATACATGAGTGTGCACAAACGTTAGGCAAATCAGAGATATCCGGTCGACTAGACGAGACGAGAACCCCATAGGCCATAGCTGACATGTTCGTGCCCGGGCGATGATGAGCACGTAGCACTGACCGGCCGGCCGGCTCAACCACCACGTGCTGCAATCTATGGTCCTATGGAGAAGGCACTTGAGAGGGTTGGCATAACCGAGCCGAAATCGACGAGCTGGAGCACAGTTGCCGCTCAGCTCCATGAATTAAAAAGACGGGGGCGCAGCACTTATCACGTGTCAAACTTTGTCTGTCCGGTGCCGATAGGCTGTACAGCAACGGCGGTGTGGTGGCGGGGCAGGCTCGTGGTCGTGGACGTCTACCGCGCTATCATGCACGCTTGACGAACCGAGCGACCGTGAAATATGGACCAGGAAAGGCGAGATCACGTCACGTCCACGGACCACCGGATGGCGGGAGATAACGCCGTGATAGGGCCCAGCAGCTCTAGCGACCGTAAACGACGATTGGACTTGCAAGGACAATCAATAAGCAGAGCAAAAGTTAGCTTTTAAGCGCGGCGTATCAACTCCGAACCAGGCAAATGCACAACCCGCGCGTGAGCAAAGGCGCATCAATCCGCGCGCAACCCGGAGACAAGGCTACGATACGGAGTCTGGCAATACCCCGTTCGAGCTCCAGCATAAAATTGGGCGGTGGACGGATGAGTTTTGGTGGCTCAAATCATCGTTGGCTATGTTCGGTGGGAGGCTTGAGCACCATACCATACTTGAGCCTGAATTATGATTGGGCTAGCGTGAGGTTATAGAGTTTGAATGGCGACCGAAACCAGAAAGAAAAGAAACTACTCGGAGAGATCAATCAGAGGACTGAGGAAGGCCGGCTTCGGATGGAGTTACTCGGAGGACTGAGAACGGCCGAATTAACGTTTTTCCCGTGCAGTGGAGCGTGGCCGCTTGTGGCAGGCAGGCTATCGAGAGCGAGTGCACGCACCGAATTGCCCATTTCTTATACTAGATGGAAAGCGACCTGGATCGATGGCGACGGGGTAATTAAGGCGTCTGTTTTTCTTTGATCTGACACCCGTGGTCCATGTGGATCGTGTGAGCCCACCTCCGGCCCATCCTTGCTTCAGAAAGTCAGCGTACGTGTTGCAGCACTAGGTAAAAATGTACTGTGTCTCAAAAAAAAAGGTAGAAATGTACTTTGTCTTAAAAAAAGAAGGTAAAAACGTACTGCCATTTCTAAAAGAAAGGGTAAAAATGTAGCACTCGATAATATTGTTATCGTGTGAGTGTGGTCAGGATCGCATGTTCCATTGATCCCCATTTCTTTGTAGTACAAAGAGTATGCAATCAAATCCTCCAGGGTAGACCCCAGCCATCGCAGTGTCGCACTTGCACACGCAGCAAGACAGTGATATGCAATCATCCGATTGCCTTTTTGGGTGCTGAAACTCAGACCTCGGCGCCAGGCAACAGATTGTGGGATCAGCTTGCACTCGTTTTTTATATACTGTGGTTTTTTAATAGTTTTTTTTTCAATAGGGGTGCGCCCTTTGTATGTCAAAAAAAAAAGACATGGCTTTCACGAGAACAAAACCAGCTACAGAACCGAAAAAAAAAACAGTTACAGCTAACAGCTAGTGATAATTGGGCTGAATGAGACTGCCCTTCTACGTCTCGGCGAAATCACTAATTAAGAAGTACTCCTTGCGAAGACCACTCCAACTTTTCCAGGTTGCGACAAGTGGCCCGCTGCATGTGCGCCACTTGTCGTGTTTTTCCTTTTTCCATAGATTCGTTTATTCAAAACGTTTTATCTCTTAAACCGTGCGTCCAAATCTCGAACCGCTTTCGCCGCTGGATTCCTCGCGCCGAGATCTTCAAAACTAGATCTCATGTTGATAGGTTTTGACGAAATTTTTTTCACGAAGAAAACAGATGAAAAAAAACCAACAAAAAAACCGAACCGAGAACACATGTTTTTTTCCCTTTCCGAAAGAGGCACGCCCGTGCCTCTGACGAAATCACAATCGTGCCTCTCGCAGAAGCAAAACCACGCCTCTCGCGAAAGAAAAATAAAATAAAAAAACATATTTTTTTCTTTTCGAAAGAGGCACGCCCGTGCCTCTCGCGAAAGCATAACCGTGCCTCTCGCGAAAGAATAAAAAACAGAAAACGCGTTTTTTTTCTTTTCCGAAAGAGGCACGCCCGTGCCTCTCGCGAAAGGACAACCGTGCCTCTCGCGGAAGCAAAACCGTGCCTCCCGCAGAAGAAAAAAACAGAAAACGTGTTTTTTTCGTTTCCGAGGAGGCACGGCCGTGACTCTCGCGAAAGCACAATCGTGCCTCTCGCGGAAACAAAACCGTGTCTCTCGCAAAAGGAAAAAAACCAGAAAACATGGTTTTTTTTCCGTTTCCGCCTCTTGCAAAAGCACAACCGTGCCTCTCGCGAAAACAAAACTGTGACTCTCGCGAAAAAAAATGCGTTTTTTGCGTAAAAAAATTATATTTTTTCGAAAAAAAATTTGGTCGAAAAGCTAGGAAAGACCAGTGGAAAACCAAAACGTCAAAAAAACCCAGAAAAAAACCCGTTTAAGAAGCCGAAACCGCGTGCGGAAAAATAAAAAAAAAAACAAAAATCCGGAGGGAGCGTCCAGAGCGCGACACGTGGCGAATAGCTGAGAGCGCGCCAAGTGGCGCTGATCGTTGCGAGGCTCCAGAAGAAGCGCTCGTTAATTAGTTCCTCCCACGTCTTGGGCTTGGGGAATCCTATTTCGCGCGTAGGTAACCTAGCGATCGCGGGAGAGGATGACGGGAAAATCCTATACGATGCACTCTGCGTCAAAATGTCGCGGTATCGCGCACTGTTTCTTAGCGATCGAACGAGTTGGGCCAGCCCATTAAAAGCGTTCCACTGATCCCGGTTTTGGAAACCTGCTGGAAGGTTCCAGCCGGTTTTTCCTGTTTTTGGGAACCTTCTAGTAGGTTCCTGAACCGCTTTTTTTCTTTCTTTCTTTTTTTTACTGTTTGTTTATTCTTTTCTCTCTTTTTTCGTGTTCATCTTTCTTTCTTTTTTCTTTTTTGTGTCTTTGGAAAAATGTTCTTAAATTTCAAAAATAATATTTTATAATAAATTGTTCAAAATTAAAAAGATGTTTCCATTTTCATATTTCATTCAGAAATTCAAAAAAAGTGCCTCTTTTAAAAAAATGTTCCCTTTTTCAAAAAATGTTTGGAATTTTCAAAAATTGTTCAGAAATTCAAATTTTGTTCAAAATTTTACAACTTCTCAAATTTTGTTCAGTATTACGAAAATTGTCTCAAATTTATAATAATATTCGGGTTTCAAATTTTGTTTGGGAGTTTAAAAAATGTTCATGATTTTTTTAAATAATGTTCATGTTTTCAATTTTTGTTCTGGGATTTTAAAAATTGTTCGCAATTTTCAGAAGTTGTTCGTGCTTTGAATTTTGTTCTGGAGTTTCAAAAATATTAGTATTTTCAAATTTTCATTTGAGGGGGGGGGGTCGAAAATTTGTTTCCGTTTCCAGAAATTGTTTTTGTTTATTGAAATGTTTGAGTTTTACAAATATACACGATTTCAAAAAGTGTACGACTTGTGAAGCGCATGGTCTTGTGTTCGAATCCTGCTTGGCGCATTCTTTTTTGCGAGCGAGCGCTCTAGTTTCTTCGCTAGCCAGGAACGGGAGAGCCACATGGGCCGGCCAGTCGGGGAGACCCACTGCGCGTTCCCTCGACATTTTGCCGCAGTTAGCGGCAGATAGGAGCTCCCAGGATGATGTGTGCACTGGCTGGCACGTCACGCGCGGTATAGGAGGTCCGAAATCACTAGTTAAGGAGTACTCGTTGCAAAAATCACTCCCATTTTTCCAGCTTGCGCACTTGTCGCAACCTGGGAGTTCTTCCTTTTTTCGTAGATTCGTTTATTCAAAACATTTTATCTCTTAAACCATGTGTCCAAATCTTGAACCGTTTTCACCGTTGGATTCCTCGCGTCGGGATCTTCAAAACTAGATCCCATGTTGATAGATTTGACGAAAAAAATTCAAGAGAAAACCGGACGAAAACCCCGAACCGGGAGCACGGGATTTTTCGCTTTCCGAAAGAGGCACCCCGTGCCTCTCACAGAATCACAACCGTGCCTCTCACGAAAGGAAAAAAACATGTCCTTTTGTTTCCGAGGAGGCACGACCCGTGCCTCTGACGAAGGGACAACCATGCCTCTCGCGGAAGAAAAATTGTGCCTCTCGCGAAAGAAAGAAAAACGGAAAACACGTTTTTTTGTTTCCGAGAGGCACGGTGGTGCCTCTCATGAAAGCACAACCGTGCCTCTCGCGGAAGCAAAACCGTGCCTCTCTCGGAATGGAAAAAAACCAAAAAATGTGTTTTTTTCATTTCTGAGAGGCACGGCCGTGCCTCTCGCGAAAGCATAACTGTGCCTCTCTCGAAAGCAAAACCATGCCTCTTGCGGAAGGAAAAAAAATAGAAAACACGTTTTTTTCCGTTTCCGGGAGTCATGGTCGTGACTCTCGCGAAAGCAAAACCGTGGCTTTCGCGAAATAAAAAAGAAGACGCGTTTTTTCGCGCAATTTTTTTTGAAATTGTTTTTGTTCCAAAAGTTAAGGAAGACCAATGGAAAACCAAAACGACGAAAACCCCTGAAAAAACCGTTTAAATAGATCTGACAAAAACACAAAATAAAATAAACAAAAAGTGCAGCATTTTTTGGTTTTTGGAATAACATATCTGAAAATAATATGATAGAAAATAGACCCGAAGGCCGTAGATTTCATTAGTGGCTTCTCTGGAGAAAATAGCATACAGTGGGTAAACAAATTACTGTTGGGAAATTGATAGAAAAGCAAATAATTATGACGATATCCAAGGCAATGATCATGTATATAGGCATCACGTCCAAGATTAGTAGACTAACTCCTGCCTGCATCTACTACTATTGCTCCACACATCGACCGCTATCCAGCATGCATCTAGTGTATTAAGTTCATGGAGAAACGGAGTAATGCAATAAGAACGATGAAATGATGTAGACAAGATCTATTCATGTAGGAATAAACCACATCGTTTTATCCTTAATAGCAATGATACATGTGTGCCTTGCTACCCCTTCTGTGACCCCTTCTGTTAGGACACCGCAAGATTGAACTCATCACAAAGCACATCTTTCCATTGCAAGAAAAATCAATCTAGTTGGCCAAACCTAATCAAAGTTTCAGAGAAGAAATACGAGGCTATAATAATCATGCATATAAGAGATCAAAGAAAACTCAAATAATATTCATGGATAGAACTGATCATAAACTTACAATTCATGGGATCCCAACAAACACACCGCAAAAAGTCATTAAATCAAATAGATCTCCAAGAACATCGAGGAGAACATTGTATTGAGAATCAAAAAGGGAAGAAGCCATCTAGCTACTGCCTACGGACCCGTAGGTTTGTGGTGAACTACTCACACATCGTCGGAGGAGCACCAATGAGGATGATGAACCCCTCTGTGATGTTTCTCTCCGGCAAGGTGTCGGAATAGAGCTCTAGATTGGATCCCATGGTTCTGGAACTTGCGGCGATTGGAATTGTGTTTCGTTGACTCCCCTAGGGTTTCTGGAATATTTGGGGTATTTATAGAGCTGAGAGGCGGTGGAAATGACCTTGTGGGCCCCACCACCCATCAGGGCGCGCTCGGGCCTCTAGCGCGCCAGGTGGGTGGTGGTCCCCATGGGCCTCCCCTCGTGCACTTCCTTGGCTCCTAAGTTGTCTTCTGAGTAGAAAAAAAATCTCCAAAAAGTTTCCTGGCATTTGGACTTTGTTTGGTATTGATATTCTGTGAAGTAAAAAACAAGCAAAAAACAACAACTGACACTAGGCACTATGTCAATAGGTTAGTCCCAAAAAATGATATAAAGTTGCTATAAAATGAATGTAAAACATCCAAGAATGATAAATATAACAACATGGAATAATAAAAAATTATAGATACGTTGGAGACATATCAACATCCCAAAGCTTAATTGTTGCTCGTCCTCAAGTAGGTAAGTGATAAAAACAGAAATTTTTGGTGTGGAATGCTGCCTAACATGTTCATCACATATTCTTTTCTTTTGTAGCATGAACATTTGGACTTTTAGATTGTTCAAAGCAATAGTCTCCATTTGACATGAAGACTTCAATACTCAAGCATATCAATAAGCAACCATGTATTTCAAAATATGAACAGAAAAGAAAGTTATCCCTAGCCCATCATGCTCAATCATTGATCCATTCATGAAATACACTCGAATATTAGCTACAACCAATGCACAAGTATGATCATAGTCCTCCTTAGTTGGTGCTTTGTAAGAGAAGATGGAGACTCAAATAAAAATAAAAATTACAGAAAGTAAATAGATAGGCACTTCGCAGAGGGAAGCCGAGATTTGTAGAGGTGCCAGAGCTCGAAGCTTAAATTGAGAGATAAAAATATTTTGAGAGTTGTCGGTGTCAAAACCGGCGGATCTCGGGTAGGGGGTCCCGAACTGTGCGTCTAAGGCTAATGGTAATAGGAGGCGGGGGACACAATGTTTACCCAGGTTCGGGCCCTCTCTATGGAGGTAATACCCTACTTCCTGCTTGATTGATATTGATGAATATGAGAATTACAAGAGTTGATCTACGACGAGATCATAATGGCTAAACCCTAGAAGCCTAGCCTATGAGATTATGATTGTTGTTGTCTCTAAGGACTAAACCTTTCGGTTTATATAGACACCGGGGGGGGGGGGGGGGGCTAGGGTTACACAAAGTCGGTTATAGAGAAAGGAATCTACATATCCGAATCGCCAAGCTTGCCTTCCACACAAAGGAGAGTCCCATCCGGAAATGGGAAGAAGTCTTCTATCTTGTATCTTCATAGCCCAACAGTCTGGTACATGTATATAGTCTGGCTATCCGAGGACCCCTTAATCCAGGACTCCCTCGATAGCCCCTGAACCAGGCTTCAATGACGATGAGTCCGGCGCGCAAATTGTCTTCGGCATTGCAAGGCGGGTTCCTTCTCCGAATACTTCAAAGTAGATTTCGAACACAAGAATCGTCTCCGGCTCTGCAAAACAAATTCCACACACCACCGTAGAGAGTACAATACTTTTATGAGTTTAATCCGCTAACAATTTTCGTGGCACGACATTACGTCATCACCCGACCATTATTTTGAATCGTTTTCTAGCCTGCCACTCCATGTTTCGAGAGGCGGTTTTTATTGGCACGTCTTGTCAAAGCAGAGATCGTGTCCTCTTATTGCGGGATTTTCATCAACACGGGCGTGGGTAACCCAACCATTCTATTGGCATAATTCCTTGGGAATATGCATGTTTTAAGGCCGCGGAGGGGACGTTTGATATTCGTCGCCTTTATAAAGGGGCTAAGACCTGTCCTTTTCTTTCCACGCCAATCCTTTCCTCTACCTCCCATCTCAAGTTCCAACACCCAAGGGTCAATCCAGTCGCTTCGAGCTTCCAGCCATGTCCAGACCCAGCCTTCGAGGATGGTGGATGGCCTCTTCTGTCACAGAGGAGGATATCAGCTTAGGGAGGCAAGATACTTGACTGCGGAAATCCTCCACAGGCTTCCTACTCAAGGGCAGGTTATTCCTTCTCCCAGATCCAATGAGAGGGTCATGTTTATCTCTCACTTCCTCCGAGGGCTTGGGTTTGCTCTTCATCCCTTCGTTTGAGGGCTCATGTTTTATTATGGACTAGATTTCCATGATCTAGCTCCAGACTCCTTCCTCCACATCTCGGTGTTCATCATCACGTGCGAGGCCTTCCTCCGTATTTCCCCACACTTTGGCTTATGGCTTAAGACCTTGAACGTGAAACCGAAGGTAATCGACGAGAAACAAGCGGAGTGCGGAGGTGTTTCAAGCTTACCACTTCTCCCTGGCCAAAGGGCTCCTTCGCAAAATCTTCTAACCTATGGCAACAGGAGTGGTTTTACATTACCGAACCTCGTGGTAAAAAGTGGGCAGCCACACCTGCATTCTGATCTGGCCCTCCTTTACAGCTTGCATCGTGGATTAACAAGGGGATGTACTACGGATCTATTGATGAAGTGCAGACGTTGCAAAGTCGCATTCAGAGCCTTATTGAAAAGGACACCAGTCTTACCAATGTAATCCAAGTAATGCTAGTCCGCCGGATCTTACCGTGTCAGCGGCGTCCTCTCCGTATGTGGGAGTTCAATCTGGAAGGTCCATGGACCCTTAAACACTTCTCCGGCACAATGCTCAGAGGGATGTGGAAATTATTCTTCGACGAATGAAAACAGTGGCCGGATACTACAGAAGACCTCGGTCTGGACTGCAATCATCCGGATACCCCGGTAAGCACTTAACTCCCGAACACAGTTTAGTCAAATTCCTCATAACAATCTACTGATAAAACTTCACTCGGCCAGGGCTGGATAAAGAAGGCAACGGGAATTAGGTGTTCGGCCCCACTCCTCGAAGACTCTGTCGATCTGGTGTTAACAAGGATGATGGCTTCGGCACCATATCAAGTGCCGGCGGGGAAAGATAAGGAGGAGAGCGAAGATGCCCAAGGTGGCCTCCATTCTAGAGGCACACCAAGCAATTTGTCCGGGGAAATCGGAACTTCCACTTCCGAAGGTGGAAGGGAAGGGCAAGCTGACATCCCTTCTCCTCATGGGAAGAAGAGGACCGCCTCCGAAGACTTGAAGAGAGAAGATTCTAAGCAGGGGAAGGTATCCCAGTCAGGGGGTGATGTTGACATGCAGTCACTCCACAAAGATAGGCCTTCAGCCAAATCGTAAGTGAACCAGGGTGTTTTAAACATATCTCGTTCTTTCCTGGCTATGAGGGTAACATTTTAAATACATGTTTGCAGTCCGGTACGTGGCCCTCCTCAACAGTCCTCCTCTTTGGGGTATCTTCTTCCGGAGATGATGGAGAGCGAGACGCCTCCACAGGTCTCCCTGTCTGATAAGGCAGACGACGCCGAGGTGTCGTCCTGGAGGATCCTTCCCGATAAACGAGTGGCGCAAGGGGCAGTGAAAACCGGGACCGAAGGTAATACTTCGGCCGCCCAGGGTCCGGGGTGTGCGGCCCCTACAGGGAACAACAAAAGTCACGGACTATCCAATGTCCGAGGGATGACGCAACCTGTTATAGATCCGGAGGCGTCTGATACATTGATGGACATGTTGCAACATGCGTCCGTCCTAGAGGAACACCGTACCTTGATGGGTACGGTGGTTAAGAGAGTTCGGTCCGCAAAAAGCGGATTGAATGAAGCCTTTACGAGCCTACTAAGAGGTTTCGAGGTACGTAGTGTAATTTCATTTATGTTATAAGTGCAAATTGTACCTGTGTATAGATAGTAGCCCTTGAGACTCTAGTTGACATCCAAAGGGAGGCGATCAGAGGATCAAAAATATATTCCCCGGAAATGATCTGACTAATTGAAACACAGGCTGTTACATCTATGGCAACTGCTCAAGCTACAGAGGTAGCACATCTGAAGCAGAAAGTTGATGTAGCGGATGATGACATCACACTTATTAATAGGCGGCTCGATGAGGCGCAAGGTATGTCCTTGGGGCACTCAGTACATGCTAGTATTATGAAATGAGCGTGATACTGAGAATTTGTATATGCATAACTGCAGATAGTGCCGCCGCAGTTTAGACCCTTCGGGCAAAACTTGCCCGGGCCAAGGAGCAAGCCAGGATGAGTAATGCGGCTGCCAAAAAGGTAGCCGCCGAATTAAAGGCCGAGGAGACTGCTCGGCATTAGTGCGAGGAGAGAATATCTACTATGGCACTTGAGCTGAAGGATGCCACTAGCCAATGCCAAGTTCTTGAGAAAGATAACAAAGCCAAAGCGGTCGATCTTGACAAGGCCTTACAAGAGGCGAAGGAAGCCCGGTCTGAGTCTAGAGCAGCTCGGGAGGAGATTGTCGGCGTTCTGGGAACGGGGGTCCCCAGACTTGCCTGCCTGCGGCCCGCTGGTGGCTCAAAGGAGGCCCAGCACAGCCCATCTTCATCAACACAAGCTCAAGACCCTCGCGAGGGGCCAAGCCTCGCGGGGCGGACGACAAGGAGCTTCCTCAGGCATGGCCTCGTCAGGCTGGCTCATGAGGAGGCAGAGAGTTCAAGGCGGGGTACCTCGCGAGGTTCCCATGACGCAAGCCATGACGACCAAGGGCGCCAGTCGGGCGTCGGCCCGTGCAGTGTCCTCCTTTCCTCTTTGGTGCAAAGGGGGCAAGCGCAGGCGAGAGCATCAAGCAAAGGCATCCATTTCGGTGCAACAAGACCAAGACCAGCCCAACGGCAGGAAGGAAGTCATGTGGAGCCCAAGCAGGCGTCACCACCAGAGCCTTTGACAGGCGAGGACCAACTTTAGTCAGGATAAGTGTACCCGCTGTTCCCCTTCAAAATGGCCAATTGTTGGCGCCCTTCCCGCTCAAATATTTGGGAAGAGGCCCAGGGCCTTTGCCTATAAATAGGACTAGCCACCCCTAGGGTAGAGGCAATCTGGACCGGACCTAGCAATCGGGATCCTCACCAAGAAACCAGTAGATAGAGCGAGTGAACTCCTCCCAGCAGTTCGCCGCACCAGCCAAGAACAGACCCTCGTGAGGCTATTCTGCCTTGTATTGTTCATCATCAAGCCCAAGAGGCAATCCACCACACCACACACTGGAGTAGGGTATTACACCACAATGGTGGCCTGAACCAGTATAAATCTTGTGTCTCTTGTGCTGTTCAGTTTGGTAGTTTAGGTCCTAGCGATTTGGCAAGGAGCGAGCCGGTAGAGGGTTGAATCTCTGAGCGCACCCAGTGTTCGAACCTCAAGGGTCTGCTGGAACCCAAAATCCGACTGTCGGTGTCAAAACCGGCGGATCTCGGGTAGGGGGTCCCGAACTGTGCGTCTAGGCGGATGGTAACAGGAGACAAGGGACACGATGTTTTTACCCAGGTTCGGGCCCTCTCGATGGAGGTAAAACCCTACTCCTGCTTGATTGATATTGATGATATGGGTAGTACAAGAGTGGATCTACCACGAGATCAAGGAGGCTAAACCCTAGAAGCTAGCCTATGGTATGATTGTTGTAGTGGTTGTGTCCTACGGACTAAAACCCTCCGGTTTATATAGACACCGAAGAGGGCTAGGGTTACACAGAGTCGGTTACAATGGTAGGAGATCTACATATCCGTATCGCCAAGCTTGCCTTCCACGCCAAGGAAAGTCCCATTCGGACACGGGACAAAGTCTTCAATCTTGTATCTTCATAGTCTTGTAGTCTGGCTGACGATGATAGTCCGGCTGTCCGGACACCCCCTAGTCCAGGACTCCCTCAGTAGCCCCTGAACCAGGCTTCAATGACGATGAGTCCGGCGCGCATATTGTTCGGCATTGCAAGGCGGGTTCCTCCTCCGAATAATTCATAGAAGATTGTGAACACCAGGATAGTGTCCGGCTCTGCAAAATAAATTCCACACTCCACCGTAGAGAGAATAATATACACACAAGTTCAATCTGCTGATGTATTCTGTGGCATGACATCACGCCACTACCAAGCTTTACTTGAATCGTTTCTTATTATACCACCTCAGCGCGTTTAGTGAAGCGGTTTCCTTGGCACGTCTTGTCGAAGCAGAGATCGTGTTCCCCTTATTCCGGGATCCCCATCAATACGGACGTGGGTAACCCAACCGCGCCATTGATGGTGGCACTTGGGAGATAAGCGAGTTTTACCAGGCCGGTGGGGACGCGTAGTCTTCGTCCGCCTATATATAAGGGGATAAGGATCCACCTTTTTACCTACGCCTTCTTCCTCCTTTGCTTATCCATCTTCGCGCACTCGAGCTCCAGCGCCCAAGTCCGCACATCTCGTCTCGACCTTCTCCAGTCATGTCCGGAGTGGGAGGCAAGTGGCTGGCCTCCTCCGTTAAGGAGGAGCACATCGAAAAGCTGCGCGGCGCTGGATACCTTTCCAGCGACATCGCGCACCGGCTGTCCGACGAGGGGCAGCTCATCCCCACCCCCAGGCCCCATGAGAGGGTCGTATTCCTTCCCCACTTCCTCCGCGGACTGGGCTTCCCACTTCATCCCTTCGTCCGGGGGCTCATGTACTACTATGGCCTGGATTTCCACGATCTGGCGCCGAACTTCATCCTCAACATCTCGGTGTTTATCGTCGTGTGCGAGGCCTTCCTCTGCATCCGGCCTCACTTCGGCTTGTGGCTCAAGACCTTCAATGTCAAGCCGAAGGTGGTGAAGGGCGCTCAAGCGGAGTGCGGAGGCGCCATGGTGGGCAAAATGCCCAACGTCACCTGGCTCGAGGGGGCCTTCGTGGAGTCCATCAAGGGATGGAAATCGGGGTGGTTCTACATCACCGAGCCGCGTGACCCTAAATGGGCAGCGGCCCCCGAGTTCAGATCTGGTATCCCCATGCAGCTCACCTCCTGGAAAGAGAAGGGCTTGCTATGGGGCAGCTCGGAGGAGCTGACAGGACTTCAGTCCTGTCTCCAGACCTTGGTGAACAAGAAGCTTAGGCTTGTCAATGTGATCCAGGTCATGCTCGTCCGCCGAATTCTCCCCTGCCAACAGCGGGCCTTTAATTTGTGGGAGTTCGATCCGGCTCAGCACCAGACCCTCAGCGGGCTCTTCGACACAACGTACGAAGCTGCCTGGAGGGTGCTGTTCAAGGGCGGAGAAGCCCCACGTCCGCGACTGAAGATCGCGGATTCAGCACCAAGCGCCCGGCCGGCGAGGTAAGCTTTGTTATCCTCTATGGGACAGTTATTTTCTTTCATAGTTTAATTCTATGTGGGATCTAAAACTCCCAATGCCTTTGACAGGACTGGCAGAGGATGTCCGGACAGGTAGACTGTCCGGCTCCCCTTCCCGAAGACCCAGCGGACGCCCGTTTAACGGGGCTGCTAGTCCCGGCACTCTATATGGTGCCGGAGAAGAAGGCCAAGAAGAAGGCCACGGGAACTCGAAGAAGTTCCCGGCGCCAGGTGATATCGGACTCATTGTCCGATGGCTCCGAGGCGGACTCCTCCCCCGAAGACGAGGAGGAGAAAGAGGACTCTCTCCCGGAGGAGGGAGAGAGGAAGAGGAAGGCCTCCCCAACGGGGGAGGCCGAAGGGTCCAAGAGGGGAAGGACTCTTCCCCCGGACAGCTCCGCCAACGCCAACGTTGGCGACGAAGAGTGGCCCTCAAGGGCCAGGCCTCCAGCAAGATCGTAAGTATCCGAATTCCTGTATGGTTTATAATATCTCCTTTATGTCACATAGTGTCCTTCTAATGCCGCACACTACCTGTAGTCCGGCCGATGATGATCTTCCCGCTTCGTCGAGCGGGTCCTTGGCTCCGTCGGACGTGGATTCCATTCCGACCGCCTCCACCCCTCGTGCTGACGACACCAAGGTGGGATCCCAGGAGGGGACCCATCAGGAGGAGGCTCCGGAGGTGCCGCGAGGCAGCCTCCCGAACTTTGCGCCGGACTCCATGCCGGAACCCGCAATGGTTCCGGAGTCCGGCAGGCGGCCCCTTCGTAAGAAGGGCAAGACCGTGACGCCGACAGCCTCTGTCCAACCGGAGGCGCCGGACAACTTGTTGGAGGCGCTTAACGGCGCTTCCATCAAGGAAGAACACCGCACTATCATGAGTGCGGTGATTCAGAAGGTTCAGCTCGCCAAGAGCGGGCTGACCGAAGCCTGCAGTAGCCTTCTAACAGGCTTTGAGGTAAGAAGTTTAAAATATGTAATGTAATACCGCATAGACAGTAGCCCCTGATGCTCGGTTCGGTGTTCGGAAATAAAAACCGGACTGAGGATCTAAAAAAGATATACGCAGGAGTGCTAAAAATTATGTCAATATGGGTTTGCAGGCTGCGGTGCTGACCTCTGCCGCACTGACTGTGGAGGTCGGTGCTTTGAAGCGGGACCTCGAGCAGTCCGAGCAAGAGCTCGGCCTTGCCAAGAAGAAGCTCGAGGACAAAGAAGGTGAGTAACACCACTTTGAAGTTTGTACCTTACAGAAAAGGATTTTGGTTGCGATAGAAATAACAAGGATAACATGGGTACTGCAGGGGCCACGAATGAGGTGGCAGCCCTGAAGGAGGCCGTGTCCGCGGCCGAACGCAATGCGGCCGCAGAACGGGCGGAGCGAGAGAAGCAGGAGGCGCGGGTGGCGGAGGTGCGGCAAGAGCTCCAGGCTCTCATGGAAAAGCATGAGAGTTTGGAGCGCGACTCGAAGACTCGAGAGTCCGAGCTTGCCTCGGCTCTGGAAAGTGCAAAAGCCGCTAAGGCCGAGGCCCATAAGGCCCCCCAGGAGATTGAGGCGATGAAGAAAATAGCGGCGGGTAAGGCATTTTTCATGCAAAGCAAGCATGTGAATGTAAATTACCTGTTACTTACCCGAATTCGGAGCTCTCCAGGGGCGTTTGTAGATCTGCCTCGCAGCGTGTCCGATGCCACCGCATTTTACCGGGCCGAGGAGGGGAGCTCAACGGAGAAGGTCTTCTGGTCTCAGTATGCTGAGGCCGGACACCCGGTGCCCCCTAGCGACCAGCTGAAGCAGCTGGTCGAGCTCCACAAGGTAGCCGAGCAGGCCATGAAGGGCCTCATAGTCCGGCTGTGGCCTGGAGAGGCCATGCCTGGGAGCTACTTCGGCCTCGTGCGGCGGCTGGTGGATGCGTGCCCCTGGGTGGAGCTCATCAAGCGCTCCGCCTGCATTGAAGGTGCCCGTCGGGCCCTTGCCCGCGCAAAGGTGCACTGGGGCAGGCTGGATGCTGAGAGGCTTATCACGGACGCGCCGCCGGCGGGCAAGGAGTATCGTACGCCCGAAATGTACTATAAGAGTGCCCTGAAGGGTGCCCGCAAGATTGCGTATGAATGCCCCAAAGATGTAATTATTGAGTAAAATCGCAGTGTGTTATCCTTTGCGCTGAAAACTTTGTTCATATGCGCTATGCAACGCTTATTGATTTAAAATATTGCCTTATGTGCGGCCGTTTATAAGATCTGAGAAATGGAAAGTCGTCGGCTTCAGCCCCCATGCCACGAGTGCTGGGGTGTTCGGGATAAACTTGAGCACTCTTGTTCCCATTTTTGGGTCCATCTAGGGAGGCGCTCAACACAACGAACAAGGCAACCGGACTTATAATGCTTGAACACTCTCACTTAGCCATAGAATTCTATAATTTTAAATTTCGGCGAAGCCCCTAGTATTCGGAAGACCGAGTTCGGGGTGCTATCCACGCCTGGGCCGGACACAACCGGTTCCTCGCTCGAAGCGGCATAAGTCTTTAGGGACTCGAAAAGACCTCTCGAACAGCGACCAGTCTCTCGCCTTATCATGACAGTCAGTTTTAGCTTTCTCCACTGAGGCGCTCGCCCAGCTCAACCGGGGCGCAATCGCAGTGGTTCTCCCAGTGCTACCTTAGCCGACAGAACGGAACGTAAGGTACCAAAACATGGGAGCCGGGCAAACCCAACTATTGACCCAAGACATGATTCGGAGCCGATGCATATAATGCTATAAGTTCGGGGTGCCGCACTTGTGAAAGTGTTCGGACTTATCACACCATAATGCGGGGAACACAAGCCCCTGGTGTATTCGGCCGTACCAAAATGTACGGGTGCAAGATGTCATTAATGAACATATATAATAAAAAAAGGTAATGTAATTATAGGCAAAAGGTGCTGCATTGTTTATTCAGGGAATTCTGCTATGAGTGCAGAATGATACAAATAGTGCAGTAAGCAAGGGTTTGGACTAATTAAACATATCCCCCTCTAGGGGTAGGCTACGATGGTGTATTTAACAAATTTAATGCTCATAATGGAGACCACCTGAGTGTTCGTCAAAGCCTGTGTCCCTCCCTGGCTATTGTATCGTGAGTTCGGCGGATCTACTGCCGGACAGGTTCTCTGGCGAACGGAGTCCTGTGGATAAAAAGGAAAAAATAAAAAACAAAAAGAGCGACACACTTGGGAGCCCCTGGTGTGGTTAAGCCGCATTCTGGGCCTGTCGTGGTCGTGCCCCTCCCCCTATGCCCATGGTATCTCTAGAGCGTAATGATGTATGCGAAGAGCTGGTCTTGCAATCATGCAAGGGCTGGGGTTGGGGCCGCATTGCTACGCGTTCTCGGAACGTGCTAGGTGGTCTTGGTTGATGTTACTCCGGGCGCGTTTGGCCATGTCCGGTCATTTAACGGCCAGACTTGAAAATTGCCTTAAAAGGCTGCTCTGTACTTCTGCCGCGAGAGCCGCCGTGCGTTCCTCCGTTCGGAGGGAGCGTTCAGTGTTTCCGTTGACCGTGAAGACTCCACGAGGGCCTGGCATCTTGAGCTTAAGGTATGCATAATGCGGCACCGCGTTGAACTTTGCAAATGCGGTTCGTCCGAGCAGGGCGTGATAGCCACTGCGGAACGGGACTATGTCGAAGATTAATTCCTCGCTTCGGAAATTATCCGGGGATCCGAAGACCACTTCCAGTGTGACTGAGCCTGTACAATTGGCCTCAACACCTGGTATGACGCCTTTAAAAGTCGTCTTTGTAGGTTTAATCCTTGAGGGGTCTATGCCCATCTTGCGCACTGTATCCTGATAAAGCAGGTTCAGGCTGCTGCCGCCGTCCATCAGGACTCTAGTGAGGTGAAATCCATCGACGATTGGGTCTAAGACCAATGCGGCAAACCCACCATGACGGATACTGGTAGGGTGGTCCCTTCGATCGAAGGTGATCGGGCAAGAGGACCATGGATTGAACTTTGGGGTGACTGGCTCCATCGCGTATACGTCCCTAAGTGCACGCTTCCGCTCCCTCTTGGGTATATGGGTTGCGTATATCATGTTTACCGTCCGCACTTGTGGGGGAAAACCTTTCTGTCCTCTACTGTTCGGCGGCCGAGTATCTTCCTCGTCGTCGCTATGCAGCCCCTTGTCATTGTTTTCGGCAATTAACTTGCCTGCCTGCTTGAATACCCAACAATTTCTGTTGGTGTGATTGGCTGGCTTTACGGAGGTGCCATGTATCTGGCAAGAGCGGTCGAGTATTCGGTCCAAATTGGACGGACCCGGAATAGTTCTTTTGAATGGCTTCTTCCGCTGACCGGGTTTAGAGCCTCTGAATCCGGCGTTGACTGCCGTGTCCTCATTGTTATCGCTGTTAACGCGGCGTTTGTTTTTGTTTCGACGCGACCTGCCATTGTGGTCCTTAGTATCCGGACTGCCAGCATTTTTGCTGAGGTAGTTGCTGCGAGCTATCCAGCTGTCCTCTCCCGCACAGAAGCGGGTCATGAGTGATGTGAGGGCTGCCATGGATTTCGGCTTTTCCTGTCCTAGGTGCCGGGCCAGCCACTCGTCGCGGATGTTATGTTTGAAGGCTACGAGGGCCTCTGCATCCGGACAGTCGACGATTTGATTTTTCTTTGTTAAGAACCATGTCCAGAACTGTCTGGCCGATTCGTCTGGCTGCTGAATTATGTGGCTTAGGTCATCGGCGTCTGGTGATCGCACATATGTGCCCTGGAAGTTATCGAGGAATGCGGCTTCCAGGTCCTCCCAACACCCAATTGACTCTGCGGGCAAGCTGTTAAGCCAATGCTGAGCTGGTCCTTTAAGCTTGAGTGGGAGATACTTGATGGCGTGGAGATCGTCGCCGCGGGCCATATGGATATGGAGATAATCTTCGATCCAAACCGCGGGGTCTGTTGTGCCATCGTAGGATTCAATGTTTACGGGTTTAAACCCTTCAGGGATTTGATGATCCATTACTTCGTCAGTGAAGCATAGTGGGTGTGCGGCGCCTCTATATTGAGCAATATCACGACGTAGCTCCAGAGAGCGTTGTCTGCTGTGTTCGACCCGGCCGGAGTTGCTGTATCCGGCGCGACGGTAGTCGTCGTGGGTCGTGGGGCGCCCACGTGATCTGTAGATAGATCTTGATTGTCTTGCCTTGTCCTCCAATATATCCCGCAAGTCCGGCTCATTCCCTCGTGGCTTCGTACTTTTCGAGCGGTGCCGGGGTACGGTCCTGATGGAGGGCCTAGATGCCTCTCTGTCGCGTCCACGTGGTGGTTGATCTGCCGTATTGTGCGCTGGCGATGAAGGTTTGTATGCTTCCTCCTCTAGTCGGGGGAGCAACTTGCGTTTTGGGTAGCTCTTGGAGGGGCGTTCAAGTTCATACTCTTCGGCAGCGAGGACCTCGGTCCATCTGTCGGCCAGCAGGTCTTGATCAGCTTGAAGCTGTTGCTGCTTTTTCTTTAGACTATTTGCCGTGGCTATAAGCATGCGTTTAAAACGCTCTTGTTCGACGGGATCCTCTGGCACGATGAATTTGTCGTCGTTGAGGCTTGCCTCGTCTCCGGAGGGAGGCATGTAGTTTTCATCCTCCTCGTCTGCCGCTCTCTCTCGAGGGCTGGCTTCCCCGTCCTCCTGTGCTGAATCTTGCTGGAGGGGGTTGTCTTCGGCACTCTCTGGGGTGTTATTATCTCCGGTGCTGGAATCTCCATTCTTACTATGGCGGGATTTAGAGCGGCGCCGCTGACGTCGGCGCTTGGGCTGTTTCTTAGAAGAATCTGCCTCCGCTGCTTCTTCGTCGTCCCCATCCTTTGGGGTGTCCACCATGTATTTGTGGTATGACGAGGTGGTCTTCCAGTGCCCTGTAGGCGCTGGTTCTTGATCGTCTCCGGCATCGTCGTCCATACCGTCGATGTCTTCGGAGTCGTAGTCTAGCATGTCAGTTAGATCGTTGACAGTAGCTACAAAGTGGCTGGTGGGTGGGCTTTGAATTTCTTCGTTGTTCACATCCCAACCATCTTGACTGTAGTCCGGCCATGATTCTCCTGATAATGAGAGATGCTTTAGCGAATTTAGGATGTCGCCAAAGGGTGAGTGCTGAAAGATGTCCGCGGCGGTGAAGTCCATGAGCGGCGCCCAATCGGATTCGATTGGCAGGGTCGCAGGAGGTTCGGAGTCCGGCAAGGAGTCCGGCGCCTCGGAGTCACGAGCTTTATAAGGGACAAGGTCAGTATTCGGCTCCATCGCCGTATAGGTTGCAGCTCCCGAGGCGGTGTCTAGCCACCTGTCCATGATCTGCGCGGTATGCTCCGAACTATGGGTCGGAGCGGATCCGTGTGCGGCCTCCAAGGTACTGTCCGGCTGCAGAGCTAAATTGTGCCCGTCGTGACAGTGTGGCACGCTCGGCTGTGGCTTGAATCCGTCGAAGATCAAGTCTCCGCGGATGTCGGCCGTGAAGTTTAGGCTTCCAAACCCGACTTGATGACCAGGGTCGTAGCTCTCGATCTACTCCAGATGGCCAAGCGAATTGGCCCGCAGTGCAAAGCCGTCGAACACGAAGATTTGCCCAGGGAGAAAATTCTCACCCTGGACTGCGTTGTTGTTGATTGAAGAAGCCATCAAGCCTATCGGTGATGACACAGAGGAACTCTCAATGAAAGCACCAATGTCGGTGTCAAAACCGGTGGATCTCGGGTAGGGGGTCCCGAATTATGCGTCTAGGTGGATGGTAACAGGAGACAAGGGACACGATGTTTTTACCCAGGTTCGGGCCCTCTCGATGGAGGTAAAACCCTACTCCTGCTTGATTGATATTGATGATATGGGTAGTACAAGAGTGGATCTACCACGAGATCAAGGAGGCTAAACCCTAGAAGCTAGCCTATGGTATGATTGTTGTAATGGTTGTGTCCTACGGACTAAAACCCTCCAGTTTATATAGACACCGGAGAGGGCTAGGGTTACACAGAGTCAGTTACAATGGTAGGAGATCTACATATCCGTATCGCCAAGCTTGCCTTCCACGCCAAGGAAAGTCCCATCCGGACACGGGATGAAGTCTTTAATCTTGTATCTTCATAGTCTTGGAGTCCGGCTGACGATGATAGTCCAGCTGTCCGGACACCCCCTAGTCCAGGACTCCCTCACCGACATTTGGCGCGCCAGGTAGGGGTGCGCCGGAATTTGCCTTCCGTCGTCTCGTTCTTCTCCGACCACCGCATCCATGTCTGACGCTCGTCGGGCTCGCGCCGAGCGCTGAGCCGCCCTCGCTTCCCATGTCGCCCAGACGGCTCCCGTCGGTGGGCGCCCTCGTCGTTCCCCGTCACATGCCGTCAACGCCGCCACCGGCCCGGTGGGGAACGAACAGCAAGCATCGTCCCAGCATCCATCCCTGAGGCGGGACGGCCGCACTGCCACGCCCTCGCTCACCCCCGCTGGTTCTTCGTCACGCGCGCCCCGCGCGGCCATGGAGGCCCGAGCTGCGCTCATCGCGGCAAACGAGCTCCTGCGCTACCGCCCCATCGATGACGTCTACGAAGAATGGCTCGACCGAGTTGCCGAGCTCATTCGCGCCGCCGGAGGCGCCCCCGCACCATCCTTCTCGCTGCACTGCACCCCGCCCTGCGCGGGCAATGAAGCTCCTGGGGCACCTCAGCCACCTCCTCCTCAAGAAGGCGCCCTGGCCCCAAGGCGCGTGGCCCCTGGGCGGAACCCGCTCCGCTAGGCGCCAGCGCGGCAAGAGCAGAGCTGCCAAGAAGTCCCTCGCCCTCGAGAAGCTGCCCGAGCGCTCCCTGCTCCAGCACGTCAAGACCCTGCTCTGCCCCCAGCCGCGGCGCATGGGGACCCGCAGGACCAAGCTCTCCGTCGCCCAAGGCCCCCTGTGGCCACGGCGGGCTGCCGCGCCTTCACCTCCGAGCTGCGCAGCGTCGTGTGGCCTGGCAAATTCAAGCCAGACCTGCCTCCTCGCTACGACAGCACGGCTGACCCTGCAGAGTTCCTCCAACTCTACGAGTTGGGCATCAAGGCTGCCAACGGAGACGGAAAGGTCATGGCGAACTAGTTTCCCATGGCGCTCAAGGACGGAGCCCGCACCTGGCTCCTGAATCTAGCCCCAGGCACGATCTGCTCCTGGGACGAGATGCGCACTCGCTTCATCGCCAACTTCTAGGGTACTCGCGACCGGCCACCCGCCGTGAGCGACATGCGCCGTATCAAGTAGCAACCAGGGGAAACTCTGCAGAAGTACATCCAGCGCTTAAACAACACGCACCTCGAGATCCCCAGGGTGACGGAGGAGGCCATCATCTCAGCCTTCTCCAACGGTGTGCGCGACGTCAAGATGAAGGAGGAGCTGGCGATGCATGAAGACCTATGCACCTCCTTGGAGCTATTCAACTTGGCGACCAAGTGCGCCAGGGCTGAGGAGGGGCTCCTCTCCCTCCTCGAGCTGCCTGCCGCGGACCCCGAAGAGAAGAAGCCCAAGGCCAAGGACGTGAAGCGCAAGGGAGCTGGCGTACTCGCGGCCGAGCCAGACACCAAGCGGGGCAGAGATCATCCCGAATCCTCCAAGGGCAGTCGGTACTGCGTGTACCACGACCTCCACACCCACAACACCAATGAATGCCAAGAGCTCCGGGCCGTGCGTGAAGGAAGGGTCGGCAGATGTCCCGACCGCAGTGACCGGGGCTACGGCCGAGGAGGAGGAAGGAATGCAGGGCGTTGGGAAGACCACGGCCCACGCCAAGGGTGGCGCGACCAACCTCGCGAGGATCGCTGGCAGGACCCACCTCGCGAGGGAGGCTGGAGGGATCAGCCTCGCGAGGATCGCCCGCAAGGGAACGCAGGCCTCCCTCCGCTGCCGCCGTAGCCAAGGAGAAATGAAGACCGTCATCAGGACGAGGGGGCTGGGGGCTTCAAGGAACCACGCGCGATCGCCTGCATCCTGGGCGGAGCTCAAGCCCCAGCCTCTCAGCGCATCTTCAAGCAGTTCGCCCGCGAAGTGAATGCAGTCCTCCCCAAGCTCGAGGCCACGCGCCCTCTCAGGTGGTCGGCATGCGCCATCACGTTTAGCTCAGCGGATCAGCTCAAGTGCGCGGCCACAGCCGGAGTCCTCCCGATGCTTTGTTCCCCAATCATCAGCAATGTGCTAGTCACCAAGACCCTCATCGACGGTGGGGCAGGGCTCAACATCCTGTCCGTGGAAACGTTCAACAATCTTCAAGTGCCCTACAGTCAGCTTCAGCCAACCAAGCCCTTCTCCGGAGTCACCGACGGCTCCACGGTCCTGATAGGGCAGGTCCGCCTTCCTGTCACCTTTGGGGCATGCGACAACTACCGCACCGAGCTCATCGACTTCTATGTCGCCCACATTCGCCTGCCGTACAACGCCATCCTCGGGTACCCGGCGCTGGCCAAGTTCATGGCCGTAACCAACCACAGCTACAACGTCCTCAAGATGCCAGGAAGCGGCGGAGTCATCACGGTGCCCTGCGAAGAGAGAGACGCAGTGTGCTCCCTGGAGCGAGCCTTTCAGGCCGCATCGTTGGAAGACCCAGACCGCGGCAGCAGGAGGCCTCCCGAGGCCGCCCCCAAGAAGAAGAAGACATCGTTCGGCCCGGCCCCTCAGGAGGCAGGCCCCTCAGGGCCCGCGCCTGCTCAGGGGGAGCCTCCTTCCATCGCATAGGGAAGCGCGCCCGGCGCCCTCCTCAGGCAGGGCTCGGGGGCTCTCCCCTGGAGGGCCGCCGACCTCGCCAAGGTCACGAGGGAGGCGCTTGGGCACCACGTGGAGGCGTGCTTCGAAGCATGTTTCCCTCAATAAGGAGCAAGGCAAGGAGGGCCGAACCCTCAGGAGTTCATCAGTAAGGCCATTCGGGAGATACGGGAGTCAAGGGTCATGAGAGGCAGCCGCCGCCTACCCGCCGTGGCCCCCCATCCAGGCGAGGATGGTGGGCTGTGCGTCTGCATCGACATACCGGGGCTCAACTGAGCCGCGTCTCAAGAGCGCCTCTAGCCCTCATGAGTGGGACGTTGCGAGGGTCCGCCCCACAGCTACGTGCGCATGCCTTGCGGCTTGCCGAACGCGGCTGCTGCGCACCAGCGTCTCATGAGGGCCATCTTGGAGGCTCAAGAGGTCAGGCGAGCCGCAGCCCTGGCGGAGATGGAGATGGCCCGCGAGGAGCTGCCAGTGCCTCCGGAGCCTCCTGAGGCCCCTGGGCCTGGGGGCTCGTGAGGATCGGCTCCCGCAGCCCACCGGGTCTGCTACACCAACACCCCTTCGTCCCCAACATCATCAGGTGACATCTTTTAAGTTCAATCTCTAGCTGGGAGCGCCCTCAGGGCCGCATTATTCCCAGGCCGCGTGGGTCCGTCCCTGCGGCATGTATCCCTTTTATTTCATGTCTTTAGCTTACCTTATTGGGGGCGTCCCTCGGGCTGCATCATCCCCAAGCCGCTCGGGCCTGTCCCAGCGGCATGTATCCTTCTTGCATTTATCTTAGGGCTATGCTTTCGATCCACCATGCTTGTTACTTGGTGCTCTTTTTCTCCTGGGTGTCGGAATCTTGGGCGTTAAAGGGGGGGTGCCTGAGATCGCGACTCAGGGCTCCTACTGGCTCTCCGGCCCTCACCCTCTGGTCTTGTCCATGGCATCGCGACTTGGCATGCCAGCGACGGCTGAGACCAGCCCGAGAGCCGGGACCCGAGGACGTAGAGTTTCGACATCTAACCCAGCTTGCGCGTTAAAGGAGGGGTGCCTGAGCATCACGACTTAGGGCTCCTACCGGCTCTCCGGCCCTCACCCTCTGGTCTTGTCCACGGCATCGCGACCTGGCATGCCAGCGACGGCTGAGACCAGCCCGAGAGCCGGGACCCGAGGACGTAGAGTTTCGACATCTAACCCAACTTGCACGTTAAAGGGGGGGTGCCTGAGCATCGCGACTCAGGGCTCCTACCGGCTCTCCGGCCCTCACCCTCTGGTCTTGTCCATGGCATCGCAACCTGGCATGCCAGCAATGGCTGAGACCAGCCCGAGAGCCGGGACCCGAGGACGTAGAGTTTCGTCATCTAACCCAGCTTGCGCGTTAAAGGGGGGGGGGGTTCCTGAGCATCGCGACTCAGGGCTCCTACCGGCTCTCCGGCCCTCACCCTCTGGTCTTGTCCATGGCATCGCGACCTGGCATGCCAGCGACGGCAGAGACCAGCCCGAGAGCCGGGACCCGAAGATGTAGAGCACCGGCATCTGGCCAAATTTGCAGGAACGCACTCGAAGATAAGGCCCAGAGCCAGGCGCAACCCGCCTTGAGGTAGGGCCCCGTGAGTCCTGCGCTGGCTCACGGGTTCCCAGATACACCTCGTCAAGCCCTACCGTGCCAGCCACGTGTCAGGGTGGGGCTGTATACGCCCCGGGGGCTCCTCCCGGAGGGGAGCCCCCTCCCACGTACCAGTGGAAGCACCATGCTCCGCGCTGGCTGACGACACTGCCGAGGAGCGGCTATGCCCGTACGCATACGGAAGCGCTATGCTCTGCGCTGGTGATAAACAACTGAGGGTGGCCTCCGGGCCGCATCAACCTCAGGGAGCCCGGAGCTCAGTGTCTAGCCTTGTCGCAACGCCTCCCCTCGGGAGTGCTGCGGGAAGGGGCTGGGCACGGGGGCTGTGCTTGGGTCTCGCCCAGACGCACGCCACCTAGCCAGGCCCCCCAGGCCTGGTTCGTCGCACGTACCTCCCCGAGCGGAGCCAAGGTACGAAGGCTGTTTGAGCGTCAAGGGGGACTCCTGAGCATCGCGACTCAGGAGCCTAACTGGTCACGTAGCCCCTCACTCCTTAGTTCCGAAAGGCTAACGATGGTTGAGGTATGCGCGGGGCCGGGCTCTGCAGACGTAGAACGGCAGATCCACCCGCATCTCACCTTCCTACTTGTTGTTCGAGCGCCAAGGGGGACTCCTGAGCATCGCGACTCAGGAGCCTAACTTGTCACGTAGCCCCTCACTCCTTGGTCCCGTCCTGGTTTCCGGTCGGGGCCAATGGCGGCGGAGGTATGCGCGGGGCCGGGCTCTGCCGGCGTAGAACATAAGCAAGTAGGAAGGAATAATGCAAATTTCAGGGAATTCAAAAGCAAATATTACAGTCCATGCTGTTATCACGGCATCAAACATAAGTTTTAACGCCTCCCCGAGGCATGGTACTTGCGTTGGAATTAAAAGCAGGACGGGAGCCACGACGGAGTCACTTGCCGGCGGGGGAGCTGCGCAGAGCAGGTTCGCCTTGCAGAGCAGCAGGGCTAGCAGCGCTCCGCTTCGGCTTGGTACTGAAGGCCCGGAACTTCCCCAGCAGAGCCTCCGCGCGACCCTTCACGGCCTCAGTAGCGGCAGTGGCGCGCTCGTCGCTCACTGGCTCCAGCAGGCTGTCAAGGTCGATGTTGGGGTCACGAAGATAGATGTGGGTGAAGACCCGCATCAGCGCTATAGAAGACAAGACGAGTGCCTCGGCCTCAGCCGTAGGACCAAGGCCAAGGGTGACGTTTTGAAGGGCGCAAACCAGGAAGGGAAGCAGCTTGGCAGGGCCATCCTCCTCGCCGGCCAGCGGGCTCTCAAGGCCGCTGTCATAAAGTGTCTTCAGCGAAGTGCGAGCCTTCTCTTCCATATCCACGAAAGCCACACGATCCTCGGCGAGAACCCGGGCCTTGCCGTCCAGCTCAACCTTCCTTGCCTCCAGCTCTTGCTCCAGTGCGCCTAGGCGGCCACAGCGCCTCTTGAGCTTGGCCTCCAGGTCCTTGACGGCCGCCTCGCGAGCCTTCATGCTTTCCTCCTGCTCTTGGCGAAGGCGGGCCTCCTCGGCAAGCTGGTTCTGCAGGCCCTTCAGCTCGCTCTCCAGCGTCTCACAGCGACCTTGGACGCTAACTGCCTCCCCCAGGGCAGCATCGCGGGCAACCTTCGCCTCAAGGACGGCCTGCTTCTCCTCGTCGCAAGCCGTCGAGGCCTGGACCAGCGCCGCCCGTATCGAAGCATTGGAGCGAATCCAGCCAGAAGCCAGCTCCAAGCGCCCGGCCACTAGACGAGGGTCGGCACCCAGAAGATCCTACCGCAGACGGTCTAGTCCGGCAACGGCGCGATCCAGAATAGTATTCGGGGAAGCAGTAGTCGGTGGAGTAGGAGGAGAAGATGGCAGCGTGACCACAGTATCCTGAGGCGGAACCAGCTGGGCCACGACGGCAGTGGAGGCAGCGTTAAGCAAGGGCACCTCGGGAGTCGCCTGGGTCAAGGGGGCTGAGCTCGCCCCAGCAGGCTCAGCCTGGCCTCGCGAGGATGCCCGGCAGGAGAGGCCAGCGCGTCATAGTCACCTTCTTTCTCGGGCGGAGGCACTGCCACGGATGGGACCTCAGGAGCTCCCTTCGGCTTCTTTGCCGCGGGCCCTAGCCTGGCCGGAAGATACGAGAATCAAGTCTCGGCAAACAGAACAATAATCAAGACAGGAATCAAGCACTTACAGGTCGTCGCAGGTGGGCTCAAGCAGCCTCCAGCCGTACTTAAAGCCCGAGAGCTGGCTGCAAGGGTCGGCTTCAAGGGGCTCAGGAGCAGGAGGCACGCCTGCGGATCGCCTCGGGGCCGGGGCAGACCCGCGGGGGATCAGCCCAGTCCGGTCCTTCTTCGGGATCGGAGGCAGGCTCCCACCGCCCTGCTCATCCTCATCCTCGTCGTCGTCACTCTGGGGGAGGCGGAGAGTGCGAGACCTGCACCGAAGGGGAGGAGCCCTTGACTCCGCCTCTGAGTCAACCCCCTCTTCCCGTTCCCCTTCTTCCTTCTCTTCGCTGGAGTCGTCGGAGGACACGTCCACCAGGTCCTTTGGAGCCTCCGCGGGCATGGGCCCGTCCCCGTTGAAGATGGGCATGGACCCCACTACCTTCTCCCAATCCTCGCGAAGGAACAGGGGTGTAGGGGCACCCTCCAGCCTCGCCACATTGCCCCCAACCAAGCACTGGAGGACCGCAGCCAGATCCTCGTTGGCCAAGACCACGGGGCTCGGGTGAGGCCTCCACATCGGAAGCAAGTACTGACGGAGCGGAGCCAGCTAATGCTCCAGGAACTCCCTCAGCAGCGACGCACCGGTCAGCTTTGCCGCCGCCACGCTGGTCGGCCTCAGATCTGCGTCCATTTTCTCCAACACCAGCTTCGCGCGGGGATCCAGAAGCTCCACTCGGGACCAGTCGTCGGAGCTCGCGGGGTGCTCTGTGGGTAGGATCAGCCGAGGATGGATGCACCCAGCATCCACCAAGACCCACTTGCTCCTGAAGCCCTCAATCCTCTTCCCAGGGTTCGAAATGGCGATGGAGCTGCCGTACGCGACGAAGCTCACGCACGTGGAGGTGGAACCATGGGAGGTCCGGAGGGAGAAGTAGTGGCATAGCAAGGCCACCGAGGGTTTCACCCCTATGTGAGCCTCACAGTAGTAGGCGAAGATCGCCAGAAGAAGGACGGAGTTGGGATGGAGGTGCAGAGCTTGAATATTGTAGTGGCGGAGGACAGAGAAGAAGAACTCAGAAAATGGAGGCACCAGACCGGCGACGATGGCGCTCACGAAGAGCGGATAGAAGGTGCTCCCTCGGCCTTCAGGGGCGGTAGAGACGGCCTTGAACGCCTTCGTCCCGTCGATGCCCTGCGCCGCCACCATCTGGCGCACCTGGGCAAGGCTCGCCTCTGACACATTTGGCGAGTCCAAGGTAGGCGAGTACAAAACTCCAGCCGGGGCTTGGTGAGGCACCATGGCAGGCTAGGGCGCGCAGACGGAGTAGATCTGAAGAATTCGGAAGCAGGGAGGAGAGGCGCAAGAAAGGGGATCTGAGCAGCAACTGGAGGAAGTAAAGGAGGCAAGGGAGATGCCGCTCCTTTATCAACTCGCGCGGTTGCAGAGGCGCCCACGTCCAATCAACCGCCACGCGGTGCCCAAGGCCGCAGGCTGTTAGGGCCCACGATGCTTCGCACTTGCCCTTTCGCCTCTCTGCTCGGCCAAGTTCGGGCGCGCCATGGGCCCGGGGGCTACTGTCGGCGTTCTGGGAACGAGGGTCCCTAGACTTGCCTGCCTGCGGCCCGCGGCGTGGCTCAAAGGAGGCCCAGCACAGCCCATCTTCATCAACACAAGCCCAAGACCCTCGCGAGGGGCCAAGCCTCGTGGGGCAGACGACAAGGAGCTTCCTTAGGCACGGCCTCGTCAGGCTGGCTCATGAGGAGGCGGAGAGTTCAAGGCGGGGTACCTCGCGAGGTGCCCATGACGCAAGCCATGACGACCAAGGGCGCCAGTCGGGCGCTGGCCCGCGCAGTTTCCTCCTTTCCTCTTTGGTGCAAAGGGGGCAAGCGCAGGCGAGAGAATCAAGCAAAGGCATCCATTTCGGTGCAACAAGACCAAGACCAGCCCAACGGCAGGAAGGAAGTCATTGTGGAGCCCAAGCAGGCGTCACCACCAGAGCCTTTGACAGGCGAGGACCAACTTTAGTCAGGATAAGTGTACCCGCTGTTACCCTTCAAAATGGCCAATTGTTGGCGCCCTTCCCGCTCAAATATTTGGGAAGAGGCCCAGGGCCTTTGCCTATAAATAGGACTAGCCACCCCCAGGGTAGAGGCAATCTGGACCGGACCTAGCAATCCGGATCCTCACCAAGAAACCAGTAGATAGAGCGATTGAACTCCTCCTAGCAGTTCGCCGCACCAGCCAAGAACAGACCCTCGTGAGGCTGTTCTGCCTTGTATTGTTCATCATCAAGCCCAAGAGGCAATCCACCACACCACACACTGGAGTAGGGTATTACAACACAATGGTGGCCTGAACTAGTATAAATCTTGTGTCTCTTGTGCTGTTCAGTTTGGTAGTTTAGGTCCTAGCGATTCGGTGAGGAGCGAGCCGGTAGAGGGTTGAATCTCCGCGCGCACCCCAGTGTTCGAACCTCAAGGGTCTGCCGGAACCCGAAATCCGATAGAGATCCGACAAGCTGGGGAGATCACGGCTGGTAAGCCCTTTTTATTGCAAACTAAGTTTGGCGATCCGGAGTATACCCCGCTTAATCAACTGTGGAGTTCTCCATACGCCTTTTTGGACCTGCCGAAGAGTGTTGCCGATGCGAATCAGTTTTTCCACGCGCAAGGAGGACATGCGACAGAAAAGCTATTCTAGTCGCAATTTGACACGCCAAAGCGTCCACTGTTGAACGAGCAGATTGCACAGTGGGCCGAGCTCCACAAGATGTTCGGATCTGCCATGAAGGACGTCATAGCCCGGCTGTGGTCGGCTGAGCCAATTCCGAATAGTTATTTTGGTTTGGTGCGGCAACTTGTTAATGTGGTGTTGCGTATCGACGTTGTTAAGCGGTCAACGTGCATAGAAGGTGCACAGATGGCTCTTGCCCATGTCAAGACGTATTGGGCGAAGATGAAGGCCACCGCTATTGCAGCGCATAGTCCACCCGAAGGCAAGGACCCTAACATGCCAGAACATTACTTTGAAGATGTCCTTGAAGGTGCCCGCTTGATAGAGGGTCAGTGCTCGAAAGATATTATGTTCGAGTGAAGTGTACTAAAATTGTAAAAAAATGTTATGATATCTGTTAAGGCTATGTTTTTATACTTTTGCCCAAAAAGTTTTGGTGCCTCCTGTGCGGCCGTTTATATATATATATATATAATCTGAAAGTTTGCCAGTCGTCGGCTTTAGCCCCCTCACGTATAACATGGGGGTGTTCGGAAAAGCACTTGATCACTCTTGACCCAGCGTCTTGGTCCGTTAAGGAGGTGTTAGTGCGGCGAACCAGGCAATCGGACTATAGGGATTTAACACTTTCACTTAGCCATAGGAGTTTGACGGTGGGTCTACGATATAGCCGCTAGTATGTTCGCGTTTATCCAAATATGGCGCATTTACATACGTGACCAGAATAATGGTCCTTCGTTTAACACGGAGGGAATCGCGAAGATTCCGATGAGTCATCGAGTGGTTGACCAGCTCGCGCCGCATCATGACAGTCAGTTTTTGGCTTTCCCTACTGAGGTGCTCATCCGGATGAGCCAGGACACAATCGCAGTAGTTCTCCCTTTACTACCCTAGCCAATATAGCGGAACGTAAGGTAGTAAGCATAGGAGCCGGGCAACCCAACTATTGACCAAAGACATGATTCAGAGTTGATGCATATAAGGCCAAACTCGTGACGCCGAACACTCCCTACAGGTGTTCAGAATTTTCAATATATACCAGGCTAAATACAGCCCCTAGTAATAGACCCTGGTATCAAGGCACATGTGGCAATCTGATATGGGGAAAGAACGCAGTAGATGAGAGCATAAATCTCAAAACACCATATGTACCAAGATGCTTCTATAACATCCACTTTAGTACGGCGAGCCGTATATTTACAGGTAATGCCGATATCTTTCTTGGACATTTTACATGCCAGGAAAGTATAAAATAAAAAGAGATAAAAAGGTTTACACAGGGTCTTAATCTAAAAAAAAGAAACCTTAATGCGGGGCCCTGCTGCACATCTGTGCCGTTTTCTCCGTTGTGAAGTGTCCTTGAAGGGTATGGTGTGATGGCCATCTATAAAAAAGGGGAAAAACCAGGTAAAAAAATCTGGTGTGGCCGTAAGTAAAGCTGATTCGTTTTAATGAACTGTGAAAGATAACTTCTGGAGTCCGAATAGGGTCGAGCCGAACTATGTGTTGGAAATATGCCCTAGAGGAAATAATAAAGTGGTTATTATTATATTTCCTTGTTCATGATAATTGTCTATTGTTCATGCTATAATTTTATTAACTGGAAACTGTAATACATGTGTGAATACATAGACCACAACATGTCCCTAGTGAGCCTCTAGTTGACTAGCTCATTGATCAATAGATGGTTATGGTTTCCTGACCATGGACATTGGATGTCATTGATAACGGGATCACATCATTAGGAGAATGATGTGATGGACAAGACCCAATCCTAAGCATAGCACAAGATTGTGTAGTTCGTTTGCTAAAGCTTTTCTAATGTCAAGTATCATTTCCTTAGACCATGAGATTGTGTAACTCCCGGATACCGTAGGAGTGCTTTGGGTGTACCAAACGTCACAACATAACTGGGTGGCTATAAAGGTGCATTACAGGTATCTCCGAAAGTGTCTGTTGGGTTGGCACAAATCGAGACTGGGATTTGTCACTCCGTATGACGGAGAGGTATCTCTGGGCCCACTCAGTAATGCATCATCATAATGAGCTCAATGTGACTAAGTAGTTAGTCACGGGATCATGCATTACGGAATGAGTAAAGTGACTTGCCGGTAACGAGATTGAACGAGGTATTGGGATACCGACGATCAAATCTCAGGCAAGTAACATATCGATTGACAAAGGGAATTGTATACGGGATTGCTTGAATCCTTGACATCGTGGTTCATCCGATGAGATCATCATGGAACATGCGGGAGCCAACATGGGTATCCAGATCCTGCTGTTGGTTATTGGCCAGAGAGCTGTCTCGGTCATGTCTGCATGAATCCCTTACCCATAGGGTCTACACACTTAAGGTTCGATGATGCTAGGGTTATAAAGGAAGTTTGTATGTGGTTACCGAATGTTGTTCGGAGTCCCGGATGAGATCCCAGACATCACGAGGAGTTTCGGAATGGTCCGGATGTAAAGATTTATATATGGGAAGTCCAGTTTCAGTCACCGGAATAGTTTCGGGGGTTATCGGTATTGTACCGGGACCACCGAAAGGTGTCCGGAGGTCCACCAAGTGGGGCCACTGCCCCGGGGGGGTTGATGGGCTGAATATGGGAGGGAACCAACCCCTAGTGGGCTGGTGCGCCCCTCCCAAGGGCCCAAGGCGCCTAGGGTTGAAAAACCCTAGGGGAGGGGGCGCCTCCACCTTGCTTGGGGGGCAAGTCTCCCCTCCTGGCCGCCGCCCCTCCCCTCTAGATGGGATCTGAAGGGGGCCGGCCCCTCTCCCCTTCCCCTATATATATTATGGGTTTTGGGGCTGCTAAACACACGAGTTTTCCTCTCTACTGGCGCAACCCTACCCCTCTCCCTCCTCATCTCTCGCAATGCTTGGTGAAGCCTGCTGGAGTGCCACGCTCCTCCATCACCACCACGCCATTGTGCTGCTGCTGGACGGAGTCTTCCCCAACCTCTCCCTCTCTCCTTGCTGGATCAAGGCATGGGAGACGTCACCGAGCTGTACGTGTGTTGAACGTGGAGGCACCGTTGTTCGGTGCTTAGATCGGATTCGGCCGCGATCTGAATCGCTTCGTGAACAACTCCACTGACCGCGTTCTTGTAACGCTTCCGCATCGCGATCTTCAAGGGTATGAAGATGCACTCCCCTCTCTCTTGTTTCTAGTATCTCCATAGATTGATCTTGGTGATGCGTAGAAAATTTTGAATTTCTGCTACATTCCCCAACAGTGGCATCATGAGCTAGGTCTATTGCGTAGATTCTATGCATGAGTAGAACACAAGTTGTTGTGGGCGTTGATTTTGTTCAATATGCTTACCGTTACTAGTCCTATCTTGTTTCGACGGTATTGTGGGATGAAGCGGCCCAGACCGACCTTACACGTACACTTACGTGAGGCAGGTTCCACCGACTGACATGCACTTGTTGCATAAGGTGGCTAGCGGGTGCTAGTCTCTCCCACTTTAGTCGGATCAGATTCGATGAAAAGGGTCCTTATGAAGGGTAAATAGCAATTGGCATATCACGTTGTGGTTTTGGCATAGGTAAGAAACATTCTTGCTAGAAACCTATAGCAGCCACGTAAAAACTTGCAACAACAATTAGAGGACGTCTAACTTGTTTTTGCAGCATATGCCGTGTGATGTGATATGGCCAAGAAGGATGTGATGAATGAAATATATGTGATGTATGAGATTGATCATATTCTTGTAATAGGAATCACGACTTGCATGTCGATGAGTATGACAACCGGCTGGAGCCATAGGAGTTGTCTTTAATTATTGTATGACCTACGTGTCACTGAATAACGCCATGTAATTACTTTACTTCATTGCTAAACCGTTAGCCATAGTAGTAGAAGTAATAGTTGGCGAGACAACTTCATGAAGACACGATGATGGAGATCATGATGATGGAGATCATGGTGTCATGTCAGTGACAATGATGATCATGGAGCCCCGAAGATGGAGATCAAAAGGAGCAAAATGATATTGGCCATATCATGTCACTATTTGATTGCATGTGATGTTTATCATGTTTATGCATCTTATTTGCTTAGAACGATGGTAGTAAATAAGATGATCCCTCATAATAATTTCAAGAAAGTGTTCCCCCTAACTGTGCACCATTGCGAAAGTTCGTTGTTTCAAAGCACCACATGATGATCGGGTGTGATAGATTCTAACGTTCACATGCAACGGGTGTAAGCCAGATTTACACACGCGAAACACTTAGTTGACTTGACGAGCCTAGCATGTACAGACATGGCCTCGGAACACAAGAGACCGAAAGGTCGAACATGAGTCATATAGTGGATACGATCGACATGAAGATGTTCACCGATGATGACTAGTCCGTCTCACGTGATGATCGGACATGGCCTAGTTGACTCGGATCATGTATCACTTAGATGACTAGAGGGATGTCTATCTGAGTGGGAGTTCATAAGATGAACTTAATTATCCTGAACATAGTCAAAAGGTTTTCGCAAATTATGTCGCAGCTTACGCTTTAGTTCCACTGTTTTAGATATGTTCCTAGAGAAAATTTAGTTGAAAGTTGATAGTAGCAATTATGCGGACTGGGTCCGTAAACTGAGGATTGTCCTCATTGCTGCGTAGAAGGCTTATGTCCTTAATGCACCGCTCGGTGTGCTGAACCTCGAATGTCGTTTGTGGATGTTGCGAACATCTGACATACATGTTTTGATAACTACGTGATAGTTCAGTAATGTTAAACGGTTTAGAATTGAGGCACCAAAGACGATTTCGAAACGTCGCAGAACATATGAGATGTTTCGAGGGCTGAAATTGGGATTTCAGGCTCGTACCCACGTCAAGAGGTATAAGACCTCCGACGAGTTTCTTAGCCTGCACACTAAGGGATAAAAGCTCAATCGTTGAGCTTGTGCTCAGATTGTCTGAGTACAACAATCACTTGAATCGAGTGGGAGTTAATCTTCCAGATGAGATAGTGATGTTTCTCCAAAATCATTGCTACCAAGCTGCTAGAGCTTCTGATGAACTATAACATATCAGGGATAGATATGATGATCCTTGAAATATTCGCAATGTTTGACACCGCGAAAGTAGAAATCAAGAAGGAGCATCAATTGTTGATGGTTAGTGAAACCACTAGTTTCAAGAAGGGCAAGGGCAAGAAGGGATACTTCATGAAATGGCAAATCAGTTGCTGCTCTAGTGAAGAAACCCAAGGTTGAACCCAAACCCGAGACTAAGTGCTTCTGTAATGAGGGGAACAGTCACTGAAGCAGAACTACCCTAGATACTTGGTAGATGAGAAGGCTGGCAAGGTCGACAGAAGTATATTGGATATACATTATATTGATGTGTACTTTACTAGTACTCCTAGTAGCACCATGGTAATAGATACCGGTTTAGTTGCTAAGTGTTAGTAACTCGAAATAAAAGGCTACGGAATAAACGGAGACTAGCTAAAGGTGAGATGATGATATGGTTTGGAAGTGTTTCCAAGGTTGATGTGATCAAGCATCGCATACTCCCTCTACCATCGAGATTGGTGTTAAACCTCAATAATTGTTATTTGGTGTTTGCGTTGAGCATAGACATGATTGGATTATGTTTATCGCAATACGGTTATTCATTTAAGGAGAATAATGGTTACTCTGTTTATTTGAATATTACCTTCAATGGTCTTGCACCTAAAATGAATGGTTTATTGAATCTTGATCATAGTGATACACATGTTCATGCCAAAAGATATAAGATAGTAATGATATAGTGCCACCTACTTGTGGCACTGCCATTTGAGTCATATTGGTATAAAACGCATGAAGAAGTTCCATGTTGATGGATCTTTGGACTCACTCGTTTTTGAAAAGATTGAGACATGTGGACCATGTCTATTGGTATATACGCATGAAGAAACTCCATGCAGATGGACCGTTTGGACTCACTTGATTTTGAATCACTTGAGACATGCAAATCACACCACATGGGCAAGATGACTAAAAAGCCTCATTTTCAGTAAAATGGAACAAGAAAGCAACTTGTTGGAAGTAATACATTTTGATGTGTGCAGTCCAATGAGTGCTGAGGCACGCAGTGGATATCATTATGTTCTTACTTCACAGATGATTTGAGTAGATACTGAGTATATTTACTTGATGAAACACAAGTCTAAATTATTGAATGGTTCAAGTAATTTCAGAGTGAAGTTGAAGATCGTCGTGATAAGAGGATAAAATGTCTATGATATGATCATAGAGATGAATATCTGAGTTGCGAGTTTGGTACACAATTGAGAGATTGTGGAAATTGTTTCACAACTAACACCGCCTGGAACACCATAGTGTGATGGTGTGTCCGAACATCATAGATGCACCCCATTGGATATGGGGCATACCATGATGTCTCTTATCAAATTACCACTATCGTTCATGGGTTAGGCATTAGAGACAACCACATTGACTTTAAATAGGGCACCACGTAATTCCGTTGAGATGACACCGTATGAACTATGGTTTAGAGAAACCTAAGCTGTCGTTTCTTGAAAGTTTGGGGCTGCGACGCTTATGTGAAAAAAAGGTTTCATCCTGATAAGCTCAAACCCAAAGCGGATAAATACATCTTCATAGGACACCCAAAACAGTTGGGTATACCTCCTATTTCAGATCCGAAAGCAAAAGTGATTGTTTCTAGTAATGGGTCCTTTCTCGAGGAAATGTTTGTCTCGAAAGAATTGAGTGGGAAGATGGTGGAGACTTGATATGGTTATTGAACCGTCACTACAACTAGTGTGTAGCAGGGCACAGGAAGTTGTTCCTGTGGGACCTACACCAATTGAAGTGGAAGCTGATGATAGTGATCATGAAGCCTCGGATCAAGTCACTGCCGAACCTCGTAGGATGACAAGGACGCGTACTGCTTCAGAGTGGTACGACAATCCTGTCTTGGAGGTCATGTTGCTAGACAACAATGAACCTACGAGCTATGGAGAAGCGATGGTGGGCCCAGATTCCGACGAATGGCTCGAGGCCATAAAATCCGAGAGGATCCATGTATAAAAACAAAGTATAAACATTCGAAGAACTACTTGATGGTCATAAGGCTGTTAGGTACAGATGGATTTTAAAGGGAAGACAGACAATGATGGTATGTGTCACCATTAAGAAAGCTTGACTTGTCGCTAAGCTGTTTTTCGACAAGTTCAAGGAGTTGACTACGGTGAGACTTTCTCACTCGTACGATGCTAAGAGTCTGTTGGAATTGTATTAGCAGTTCCTGCATTATTTATGAAATCTTGCAGATAGGATGTCAAAACATTGTTTCCTCAATGATTTTCTTGAGGAAAGGTTGTATGTGATACAACCAGAAGGTTTTGTCAATCCTAAAAGATGCTAACAAGTATGCAAAGCTCCAGCAATCCTTCTAAGGACTGGAGTAAGCATCTCGGAGTTGGAATATATGCTTTGATGAGATGATCAAAGATTTTGGGTTTATACGAAGTTTATGAGAAACTTGTATTTCCAAAGAAGTGAGTGGGAGCACTATAGAATTTCTGATGAGTATATGTTATTGATGTATTGTTGATCAGAAATGATATAGAATTTCTAGAAAGCATATAGGGTATTTGAAAAGGTTTTTTTCAATGGAAAACCTGGATTAAGCTACTTGAACATTCAGCATCAAGATCTATAAGGATAGATCAAAAACGCTCAATAATACTTTCAAATGAATACATGCCGTGATAAGTTTTTGAAGAAGTTCAAAATAGATCAGTGAAGAAGGAGTTCTTGGCTGTGTTATAAGGTGTGAGTATTGAGTAAGACTCAAGGCATGACCTCCGCAGAAGAGAGAGAATGGCCGAAGGTCGTCCCCTATGCTTCAGACATAGGCTCTACAGTATGCTATGCTGTGTACCGCACCTGAAGTGTGCCTTGCCATGATTCAGTCAAGGGGTACAAGAATGATCCAGGAATGGATTACAAGACAGCGGTCAAACATATCCTTAGTAACTAGTGGACTAAGGAAATTTCTCGATTATGGAGGTGGTAAAAGAGTTCGTCATAAAGGGTTACGCCGATGCAAACTTTGACACTAATCTGGATGACTCTGAGTAGTAGACCGGATTCATATAGTAGAGCAGTTATTTGGAATTGTTCCAAATAGCACATGGTAGCTGCATCTAGGAGATGACATAGAGATTTGTAAAGCACACACGGATCTGAAAGATTCAGACCCGTTGACTAATAACCTCTCACACAAGCGAGATATGATCAAACCCAATGGGTGTTGGATTCATTACAATCACATAGTGATGTGAACCAGATTATTGACTCTTGTGCAAGTGGGGGACTGTTGGAAATATGCCCTAGAGGCAATAATAAAATGGTTATTATTATATTTCCTTGTTCATGATAATTGTCTATTGTTCATGCTATAATTGTATTAACTGGAAACCGTAATACATGTGTGAATACATAGACCACAACATGTCCCTAGTGAGCCTCTAGTTGACTAGCTCGTTGATCAATAGATGGTTATGGTTTCCTGACCATGGACATTGGATGTCATTGATAACGGGATCACATCATTAGGAGAATGATGTGATGGACAAGACCCAATCCTAAGCATAGCACAAGATCGTGTAGTTCGTTTTGCTAAAGCTTTTCTAATGTCAAGTATCATTTCCTTAGGCCATGAGATTGTGTAACTCCCGAATACCGTAGGAGTGCTTTGGGTGTACCAAACGTCACAACTTAACTGGGTGGCTATAAAGGTGCATTACAGGTATCTCCGAAAGTGTCTGTTGGGTTGGCACGAATCGAGACTGGGATTTGTCACTCCGTATGACGGAGAGGTATCTCTGGGCCCACTCGGTAATGCATCATCATAATGAGCTCAATGTGACTAAGTAGTTAGTCACGGGATCATGCATTATGGAACGAGTAAAGTGACTTGCCGGTAACGAGATTAAACAAGGTATTGGGATACCGACGATCAAATCTCGGGCAAGTAACATACCGATTGACAAAGGGAATTGTATACGGGATTGCTTGAATCCCTGACATCGTGGTTCATCCGATGAGATCACCGTGGAACATGTGGGAGCCAACATGGGTATCTATATCCCGCTGTTGGTTATTGGCTAGAGAGCTGTCTTGGTCATGTCTGCATAATTCCCGAACCCGTAGGGTCTACACACTTAAGGTTCGATGATGCTAGGGTTATAAAGGAAGTTTGTATGTGGTTACCGAATGTTGTTCGGAGTCCCGGATGAGATCCCAGACGTCACGAGGAGTTCCGGAATGGTCTGGAGGTAAAGATTTATATATGGGAAGTCCAGTTTCAGTCACCGGAATAGTTTTGGGGGTTACCGGGACCACTGAAAGGTGTCCGGAGGTCCACCGGGTGGGGCCACCTGCCCCGGGGGGCTTGATGGGCTGAATATGGGAGGGAACCAGCTCCTAGTGGGCTGGTGCGCCCCTCCCAAGGGCCCAAGGCGCCTAGGGTTGAAAAACCCTAGTGTTCATCTATCTACTCACTCTGTTCCAAAATAGATGACTCAATTTTATACTAACTTTAGTACAAAGTTAATACGAACTTGGGTCATCTATTTTGGAAGGGAGGGAATATGTCATTATTATGTGTTTGATGTGCCGGTTTTTTTGACATCATTTTCTCTTTTGATTTTTTCTTTCGAGAGTACGCCTAGGGGAGGGGGCGCCTCCACCTTGCTTGGGGGGCAAGTCTCCCCTCCTGGCCACCGCCCCTCCCCTCTAGATGGGATCTGGAGGGGGCCGGCCCCCTCTCGCCTTCCCCTATATATAGTGGGGGTTTTGGGGCTTCCAAACACATGAGTTTTCCTCTCTACTGGCGCAGCCCTACCCCTCTCCCTCCTCTTCTGTAGCGACCAGACCTCAACCAGTCTGATCTCTGTGCTCAGTGTCATCCCTGGATCAGTAATGCTGACACCACACAGTACTTGGAGGATTTATAACAGAGTAGCAATCACACACTTATTACATCGAATGTCTCAAAAGAGAACTTATTGAAATAAATATGGCTTAAGGCCATCTAATATGATAACAGCGAAAGGCTTGGAAGATAAGCGAGTCCATCAACTCCAACGGTATTCTCACTAGCTCCCGAATCTTCAACTGATGGTACCCTGATCGCAAATCGATCTTGGAAAACACCTTAGCTCCTTGCAACCGATCAAACAGATCATTGGTCATTGGTAGTGGGTACTTGTTCTTGATTGTTACTTCATTCAATCCGCGATAATCAACAACCATTCTTAACGATCCATCCTTCTTCTCCACTAGAAGTACTGGCGATCCCCAAGGTGAAGAACTTGGGCGAATAAAACCTTTATCCAACAACTCCTTAATCTGCTTCTTGATTTCCTCCAAATTCCGGGCTGGCATCCTGTACGGTCAACTCCCTCCCTATCTTACGGAGCCAATCATCTGCTACTATCGGCTCGGTGCTACTAGAAAACACTGGCAGATTCAACCTTAAGAAACGTGCCAGATGGTCAATAGGTGGTGGTGGTGGTGGGTTGTTGTTGTTGCCTTGGTTCTGTACCAATGTTTGAATCAAGGTATTCTGCTGCTGAATCAACTGAGTGATCTCTGGCGGGAAAACAAACTCGGGGTCGCGTCTCGGAGGCATCTGAGGGTTTAAGGGAAGAGTTAAGAATAGAATGAGGTCTAGTGAGAATACACTACCCATATGCACATGAGACAAAACACACAATATCATTCCAATCAATTCAAACAAGGGCATACAACGGTCTAACTATCGTTACAAAAGTGCTTGGACTAAAGCTAGTTAAATGGTGGAAAATTCTACTACTGTTATGGTGGTCAACTAGAAAAACTGCTCCGATGCAGATTCCATGATATCTGCTCCAGCTTCATCAACATAGTCATCATCGCTGTCGTCGGGATCCGAGTCGGTGTCGTCAATGATGATATAATTATCTGGACAGGTAGGTTCATCCTCTTCTCCTTTGGGTGCTGAACCTCCTATGAATACTCCAATCTTCTCCTTAAGGTCACCGTTCTGTCTTACTAGAGCGACAATTTCTTCCATATAGTCTTTACGCGTAGCCTTGAGTTCTGCTTCTAGCTCCTTGATCCTGGTCATAGCCTTCTGTAGCTCCTCCATATCAGCGCACATCTGGTTCTCCTGGCGTCGGATGTGTTGGTTTAACTCCTGAATATAAGCTGCGATGGATCTGTCCCTCCTGGTGGCGATCATCTCCCAATGCTCATCTCGGCGCCCACAAATCTGGTAGATAGTATTCTTGAGATTGTTGCGGTAAAGTTCTCCAATTCGTCCCATGGCGATGTGAGCTGCCATGCTCTTTCCTAGGCTCCATGTTGGTACATCAAAGGTAAACTCTATTGGCTCCGTGACTGGTGCAAACGTCCTTCCTGGAATGTAGACTTGAATCCTCCAGCGCTCCTCTTCGGGTAAAGTGGCATTGAAAGTACCGGTGAAGCTTGGTACTCCTATGTTCAAGTATCTAGCGGCTTCCTTCAAGTGACATCCAAAAGGTGAATTCTCATCGGGTTGCGCGAACTTGATCCTTGCATCCGCCATCCTAAAGAATAGAAAAGATGAGGAGTCAGAAATGAGAAGAAAGAGTAGTGATCTAGGGCTTAAGCTTAGTGGCCATGTCCTACAGTCAGCGTGTGCTCTGATACCACCTTGTAGCGACTAGACCTCAACCAGTCTGATCTCTGTGCTCAGTGTCATCCCCGGATCAGTAATGCCGACACCACACAGTACTTGGAGGATTTATAACAGAGTAGCAATCACACACTTATTACATCGAATGTCTCAAAAGAGAACTTATTGAAATAAATATGGCTTAAGGCCATCTAATACGATAACAGCGGAAGGCTTGGAAGATAAGCGAGTCCATCAACTCCAACGGCATCACTGAGTACAGAACCACGACCTAAAAGCACCTTACTCGTCGTCTGAAAAGTCTGCAACATGAAACGTTGCAGCCCGAAAACGGGTCAGCACAGGGAATATGCTGGCAATGTAACACATAAAGAATAACAATGGAGATAGGCTATACTACATGCATATTTGGCTGGTGGTAAAGCTCTATGGTTACAGTTTTTGCATAAAGCCAATTTTTCCCTACTGCAAAGGAATAAATTTATTTAACTATCATGGTGGTTGTTAAACATTGAGAATGGTTGACAGCATCCTCAATCCCAATTAAAAAGTACTCATTAAAACCCAATAATATTGATTACAGTAACATGATGAGATTCACATGATAATCAAGTACTAGATACTCAAGATGTCCATAACCGGAGACACGGCTAACCATGATTAGTTTATACACTCTGCAGAGGTTTGCGCACTTTCCCCACATGACTCGATCGCCTCCGCTTGATTTCTCGCACTACATGATGTTTGAGAAACGGATGACCGAGACATAGTCTTTCAGAAGCACTTGCACCTTACAAGAGGGGTAGACCGTACCAACCTACATCCCCTACATCTGCTAGTCCACCCCGTAAGAGTTTGCACAACTTAGTCAACTATGCTAGAGCCCATAATAGCATGTGGCTGCACACGTAAGTTTCTAGTTTGAATAATCTCATGATCCCTTTGAGCCTGGGTGGCGGTCCGAAGAAATACAGGCAAGTCCTGCTAGAAAACAGGTGCCTCAATCCACCCAGATGTGTGTTTAAGTTGCCACCTTAAATAAACCATTAGTTAACAATCTCACATCTGTCATGGAAATTCACTCACCCAATCCACGTCTACTAGCATAGCATGGCATAATAAGCAAACGTAGAAGTAACTCCCAAGGGTTTGAAAATAAAACAGGTAATAGGTACTACCTCATCTACTTCCCATACCACAATTTGATTAGATCCTAATCATGCAATGTTTGAGGATAGATCTAATGCATAAAAACTAGGTAGTAGAAAAGGTATGATCAAGTGTTACTTGCCTTGCTGATGATCCACGAAACCTAGAGACTCAAAGTAACAGGCGGCGCACTCCGGGTATTCTATCGCAGGCAAACAAACAAGCATACTATAAGTACTCATCTAATGCACAGGTAAAACTCGAACAAAAGATCTAACCAGAATGTTCAACTTAAGAACTCCGGTTTGCAAAAAGAATCAAATCAAATAAAGCAACGAAAGTCAAACGGCGAAAGAAAACAGCTTCGTTTTAGTAATCTGGATCTAAGTCAAATTTTACAGAAGCAAAAACTTGTTTAAGTAGGTTATTCGGAAAGAGGGTTTCGAGACGAAACTCCAGGCGCTTGAATCGCCTGATTCCGATAAACGAGCAAAAAGTTATACTAAAACGAAAATCGGATCAGAAATCGCGATCAGAAAATAACCGCGGAAAATCCGAGAAAAAGAAAAACGACGAACGGATTAACGAACAAACGTTCGTTAATTAAACGAATCTGACGAAAAGCACTCGCTAAAACGAACTAACGGACGAACGTCTGCTAATTAACCTAAACCGAAAAAAAACCGAAAACTAAAATAAAACGAATTAAAAAAACGAAAAAAACCGTAAAGAAAAACCGCCTGGTTTTTTTAGAAAACCGGCGGCACGCGATTCGAGGCGGCGGCAAACCTCGACGGCGGCGGCGACGAAGTCCGGCGGGGCTCCGGCGGGTCCGGCGGCGGCGGCGGCGGATCTGGCTGGCGGCCGCGGCGAATCGGGCTGGCGGCGAGGCGAGCTGGCGGGCTGGGGCACCGGGTCGGGCGCTTTATAAAGTGCCCCCCGAGCGGAGTCCCGCTCGGGCACGACCCGTTAGGTCGGTGCGCGCGATTTTTTAAAAATAATTACGCTCGGTAGAAAAATAAAAAGAAATACTAAACTGACTCCAAAAATCCCGAAATAAATTTTCCCCGGCTTCTAAAATCAAGACGGACTAGATGAACATTTATTTGGGGCCTAAATGCAATTTTGAAAAACGCGCATTTTTCCTAAATTCAAATAAAAAGCGAAAAACTCCAAAACAAATCTTATTTGATTTTTTTATTAAATCTTCATTATTTCTTTATTTTGGGAAAGTCATTTTATTCCCTCTCTAAATTTTTGGTAATAGAAATAATTGAAGATAAAATAAATAAAATCAATGATCCTATTTTCAAAATTTGAGAAAAAACCCAAATATGAAAATAACGAAATCCCCAACTCTCTCCGCGGGTCTTTGAGTTGCGTAAAATTTCTAGGATCGAGCCAACAATGCAATAAAAATATGATATGCATGATGATCTATGTATAACATTCCAAATTGAAAATTTGGGATGTTACAAACCTACCCCCTTAAGATGAATCTCGCCCTTGAGATTCGGGTTGGCTAGCCAATAGGTGAGGGTGGTCCTTGAGCAGATCTTCCTCTCGCTCCCAGGTGGCTTCCTCCTCGGTGTGGTGGCTCCACTGAACTTTGCAAAACCTGATAACCTTGCTGCGGGTAACTCTGCCAGCATAATCCAAAATCTTAACAGGTTTCTCTTCATAGATCAGATCCTCTTTTAACTGAATCGTTTCCAATGGCACCGTATCTCTCAGTGGTATATCAGCCATTTCTGCGTGACATTTCTTCAACTGTGAAACATGGAACACATCGTGAACTCCTGACAATCCCTCAGGTAATTCCAACTTGTATGCTACTTCTCCCATGCGTTCCAAAACCTTGTATGGCCCCACAAAACGTGGTGCTAACTTTCCTTTAACTCCAAATCGCTTAACTCCTCGAAGTGGAGATACTCGAAGATAAACTCTGTCTCCGACTTCGTATTCTGTCTCCTTGCGCTTCGAATCTGCATAGCTCTTCTGCCTTGACTGGGCTACCTTGAGCCTGTCGCGAATCAACTTTACTTTCTGTTCAGACTCCTTAATCAAATCTGGTCCAAACAACTGGCGGTCTCCAACCTCATCCCACAACAACGGGGTTCTACACCTCCTTTCGTACAAGGCTTCGAAAGGGGCCATCTTCAAACTGGATTGATAACTGTTGTTGTAAGAAAACTCCGCGTATGGCAAGTTGTCATCCCAACTTGATCCATAATCCAAAACACAAGCTCTAAGCATATCCTCCAAAATCTGATTGACTCTCTCGGTCTATCCATCTGTCTGCGGGTGGAAGGCTATGCTAAAGTCCAGTCTGGTTCCCAATGTTTCATGCAACTGCTTCCAGAACTTCGAGGTGAATTGGGTTCCTCTATCTGATACGATACTCCTCGGAACTCCATGCAAACATACAATCATCGTCATGTATATCTTAGCCAATTTGGCACTGCTGTAGGTAGTCTTTACTGGGATGAAATGAGCTACCTTCGTCAAACGATCGACTACAACCCAAATCGAGTCATAGCCTGAACGAGTCCTGGGCAATCCCGTGATGAAATCCATGCCTAGTTTGTCCCACTTCCATTCGGGTATAGGCAATGGCTGCAACAATACAGCTGGCTTCTGATGTTCTGCTTTCACCCTCTGACATACATCACAAACTGCTACATACTCTGCGATATCTTTCTTCATTCTGGTCCACCAGAATGTTTCCTTCAAATCCAAATACATCTTTGTATTCCCGGGGTGAATCGGATATGGTGAATCATGTGCCTCTTGCAGAATCAACTTCCTGATCTCCGGGTTATTGGGCACATAAACACGGTCCTCTAATCGTAGGGTATCGTACTCATCCTCACGAAATCCCTTAGCCTTTCCCTTGCTCATCCGTTCCTTAATAGTGGCAACTTCCGTATCTACCTTTTGAGCTTCTCTGATTTTATCCATCAACGTAGACTGAATTTCCAATGCTGCTACATAGCCTCTCGGAACTATTTCCAAACATAGCTCTCGAAGGTCCTCGGCTAACTCCTTGGGTATTTCTCCCATCATTAGAGTATTGACATGGCTCTTGCGGCTCAACGCGTCTGCTACAACGTTAGCCTTCCCGGGGTGATAATGCAATCTCATATCATAATCCTTAATAAGTTCCAACCATCTCCTCTGCCTGAGATTTAACTCCTTCTGCGTGAAGATGTACTTCAAACTCTTGTGATCCGTGTACACCTCACAATGATTTCCAATGAGAAAATGTCTCCACGTTTTCAGTGCATGCACTATGGCTGCTAACTCCAAATCATGAGTAGCATAATTCAACTCATGGGGCTTAAGCTGTCGTGAAGCATACGAAACAACTCTACCCTCCTGCATAAGCACATGCTCCAAGTCCTCGTCGTGAAGCGTCGCAATACACTTCATAATCCTTAGTCTGATCTGGCAGAATCAACACTGGTGAGGTAACCAAACGTTTCTTCAACTCTTGGAAGCTAGCCTCACACTCCTCAGTCCAAATGAACTTAGTATCCTTCTTCAACAACTCTGTCATAGGCTTCGCAATCTTCGAGAAATTTTCAATGAATCTTCGGTAGTATCCTGCGAGTCCAAGGAAACTCCTGATCTCTCCAACTGTGGTTGGTGCTTCCCAGTTTGTCACAGTGACAACTTTAGTGGGGTCTACTGCGATACCTTCTCCGGATATAACATGTCCGAGAAATCCAACTTCCTTCAACCAAAACTCACACTTGCTGAACTTGGCGTATAGCTGATGTTCCCTGAGCTTCTCGAGTACTAATCGCAAGTGCTCCTTGTGTTCCTCTTCATTCTTCGAATAAACCAAAATATCATCAATGAACACCACGACGAACTTATCCAAAAACTCCATAAACACCTTGTTCATCATGTTCATAAAATAGGCTGGGGCGTTAGTCAGACCAAATGACATAACGGTATACTCATACAGCCCGTACGCGGTGGTAAAAGCTGTCTTCGGTATATCTTGCTCCCGAATCTTCAACTGATGGTACCCTGATCGCAAATCGATCTTGGAAAACACCTTAGCTCCTTGCAACCGATCAAACAGATCATTGATCATTGGTAGTGGGTACTTGTTCTTGATTGTTACTTCATTCAATCTGCGATAATCAACAACCATTCTTAACGATCCATCCTTCTTCTCCACTAGAAGTACTGACGATCCCCAAGGCAAAGAACTTGGGCGAATAAAACCTTTATCCAACAACTCCTTAATCTGCTTCTTGATTTCCTCCAAATCCTGGGCTGGCATCCTGTACGGTCAACTCCCTCCCTATCTTACGGAGCCAATCATCTGCTACTATTGGCTCGGTGCTACTGGAAAACACCGTCGGATTCAACCTTAAGAAACGTGCCAGATGGTCAACAGGTGGTGGTGGTGGTGGGTTGTTGTTGTTGCCTTGGTTCTGTACCAATGTTTGAATCAAGGTATTCTGCTGCTGAATCAACTGAGTGATCTCTGGCGGGAAAACAAACTCGGGGTCGCGTCTCGGAGGCATCTGAGGGTTTAAGGGAAGAGTTAAGAATAGAATGAGGTCTAGTGAGAATACACTACCCATATGCACATGAGACAAAACACACAATATCATTCCAATCAATTCAAACAAGGGCATACAACGGTCTAACTATCGTTACAAAAGTGCTTGGACTAAAGCTAGTTAAATGGTGGAAAATTCTACTACTGTTATGGTGGTCAACTAGAAAAACTGCTCCGATGCAGATTCCATGATATCTGCTCCAGCTTCATCAACATAGTCATCATCGTTGTCGTCGGGATCCGAGTCGGTGTCGTCAATGATGATATAATTATCTGGACAGGTAGGTTCATCCTCTTCTCCTTTGGGTGCTGAACCTCCTATGAATACTCCAATCTTCTCCTTAAGGTCACCGTTCTGTCTTACTAGAGCGACGATTTCTTCCATATAGTCTTTACGCGTAGCCTTGAGTTCTGCTTCTAGCTCCTTGATCCTGGCCATAGCCTTCTGTAGCTCCTCCATATCAGCGCACATCTGGTTCTCCTGGCGTCGGATGTGTTAGTTTAACTCCTGAATATAAGCTGCGATGGATCTATCCCTCCTGGTGGCGATCATCTCCCAATGCTCATCTCGGCGCCCACAAATCTGGTAGATAGTATTCTTGAGATCGTTGCGGTAAACTTTGCCAATTCGTCCCATGGCGATGTGAGCTGCCATGCTCTTTCCTAGGCTCCATGTTGGTACATCAAAGGTAAATTCTATTGGCTCTGTGACTGGTACAAACGTCCTTCCTGGAATGTAGACTTGAATCCTCCAGCGCTCCTCTTCAGGTAAAGTGGCGTTGAAAGTACCGGTGAAGCTTGGTACTCCTATGTTCAAGTATTTAGCGGCTTCCTTCAAGTGACATCCAAAAGGTGAATTCTCATCGGGTTGCGCGAACTTGATCCTTGCATCCGCCATCCTAAAGAATAGAAAAGATGAGGAGTCAGAAATAAGAAGAAAGAGTAGTGATCTAGGGCTTAAGCTTAGTGGTCATGTCCTACAGTCAGCGTGTGCTCTGATAGCACCTTGTAGCGACCAGACATCAACCAGTCCAATCTCTGTGCTCAGTGTCATCCCTGGATCAGTAATGCTGACACCACACAGTACTTGGAGGATTTATAACAGAGTAGCAATCACACACTTATTACATCGAATGTCTCAAAAGAGAACTTATTGAAATAAATATGGCTTAAGGCCATCTAATACGATAACAGCGGAAGGCTTGGAAGATAAGCGAGTCCATCAACTCCAACGGCATCACTGAGTATAGAACCACGACCTAAAAGCACCTTACTCGTCGTCTGAAAAGTCTGCAACATGAAACGTTGCAGCCCGAAAACGGGTCAGCACACGGAATATGCTGGCAATGTAACACATAGAGAATAACAATGGAGATAGGCTATACTACATGCATATTTGGCTGGTGGTAAAGCTCTATGGTTACAGTTTTTGCATAAAGCCAATTTTTCCCTACTACAAAGGAATAAATTTATTTAACTATCATGGTGGTTGTTAAACATTGAGAATGGTTGACAGCATCCTCAATCCCAATTAAAAAGTACTCATTAAAACCCAACAATATTGATTATAGTAACATGATGAGATTCACATGATAATCAAGTACTAGATACTCAAGATGTCCATAACCGGAGACACGGCTAACCATGATTAGTTTATACACTCTGCAGAGGTTTGCGCACTTTCCCCACATGACTCGATCGCCTCCGCTTGATTTCTCGCACTACATGATGTTTGAGAAACGGATGACCGAGACATAGTCTTTCAGAAGCACTTGCACCTTACAAGAGGGGTAGACCGTACCAACCTACATCCCCTACATCTGCTAGTCCACCCCGTAAGAGTTTGCACAACTTAGTCAACTATGCTAGAGCCCATAATAGCATGTGGCTGCACACGTAAGTTTCTAGTTTGAATAATCTCATGATCCCTTTGAGCCTGGGTGGCGGTCCGAAGAAATATAGGCAAGTCCTGCTAGAAAACAGGTGCCTCAATCCACCCAGATGTGTGTTTAAGTTGCCACCTTAAATAAACCATTAGTTAACAATCTCACATCTGTCATGGAAATTCACTCACCCAATCCACGTCTACTAGCATACCATGGCATAATAAGCAAACGTAGAAGTAACTCTCAAGGGTTTGAAAATAAAACAGGTAATAGGTACTACCTCATCTACTTCCCATCCCACAATTTGATTAGATCCTAATCATGCAATGTTTGAGGATAGATCTAATGCATAAAAACTGGGTAGTAGAAAAGGTATGATCAAGTGTTACTTGCCTTGCTGATGATCCGCGAAACCTAGAGACTCAAAGTAACAGGCGGCGCACTCCGGGTATTCTATCGCAGACAAACAAACAAGCATACAATAAGTACTCATCTAATGCATAGGTAAAACTCGAACAAAAGATCCTACCAGAATGTTCAACTTAAGAACTCCGGTTTGCAAAAAGAATCAAATCAAATAAAGCAACGAAAGTCAAACGGCGAAAGAAAACAGCTTCGTTTTACTAATCTGGATCTAAGTCAAATTTTACAGAAGCAAACACTTGTTTAAGTAGATTATTCGGAAAGAGGGTTTCGAGATGAAACTCCAGGCGCTTGAATCGCCTGATTTCGATAAACGAGCGAAAAGTTATAATAAAACGAAAATCGGATCAGAAATCACGATCAAAAAATAACCGCGGAAAATCCGAGAAAAAGAAAAACGACGAACGGATTAACGAATGAACGTTCGTTAATTAAACGAATCTGACGAAAAGCACTCGCTAAAACGAACTAACGGACGAACGTCCGCTAATTAACCTAAACCGAAAAAAAACTGAAAACTAAAATAAAACGAATTAAATAAAACGAAAAAAACCGTAAAGAAAAACCGCCCGTTTTTTCTTAGAAAACTGGCGGCACGCGATTCGAGGCAGCGGCGAACCTCGGCGGCGGCGACGACGAAGTCCGGCGGGGCTCCGGTGGGTCCGGCGGCGGCGGGCGGCGGATCTGGCGGGCGGCGGCGGCGAATCGGGCTGGCGGCGGGGCGAGCTGGCGGGCTGGGGCGCCGGGTCGGGCGCTTTATAAAGTGCCCCCCGAGCGGAGTCCCGCTCGGGCACGGCCCGTTAGGTCGGTGCGCGCGTTTTTTTTCAAAAAATAATTACGCTCGGTGGAAAAATAAAAAGAAATGCTAAACTGACTCCAAAAATCCCGAAATAAATTTTCCCCGGCTTTTAAAATCAAGCCGGACTAGATGAACATTTATTTGGGGCCTAAATGCAATTTTGAAAAACACGCATTTTTCCTAAATTCAAATAAAAAGCGAAAAACTCCAAAACAAATCTTATTTGATTTTTTTATTAAATCTTCATTATTTCTTTATTTTGGGAAATGCATTTTATTCCCTCTCTGAATTTTTGGTAGTAGAAATAATTGAATATAAAATAAATAAAATCAATGATCCTATTTTCAAAATTTGAGAAAAAACCCAAATATGAAAATAACGAAATCCCCAACTCTCTCCGTGGGTCCTTGAGTTGCGTAAAATTTCTAGGATCGAGCCAACAATGCAATAAAAATATGATATGCATGATGATCTATGTATAACATTCCAAATTGAAAATTTGGGATGTTACATCGTCTCTCGCAGTGCTTGGCGAAGCCCTGCTGGAGTGCCATGCTCCTCCATCACCACCACGCCGTTGTGCTGCTGCTGGACGGAGTCTTCCCCAACCTCTCCCTTTCTCCTTGCTGGATCAAGGCATGGGATACGTCACCGGGCTGTACGTTTGTTGAACGCGGAGGCACCGTTGTTCGGTGCTTAGATCGAATTCGGCCGCGATCTGAATCGCTTCGTGAACGACTCCACCGACCGCGTTATTGTAACGCTTCCGCATCGTGATCTTCAAGGGTATGAAGATGCACTTCCCTCTCTCTTGTTGCTAGTATCTCCATAGATTGATCTTGGTGATGCGTAGAAAATTTTGAATTTCTGCTACGTTCCCCAACACTATGGACCCTTTCGTGCGCAGTGTGCCCCCGATGCCGCCCAAGGAATTTTGAGTGTATCTCCTTATGGGGCGGTCGATGGGGGCGTAGCTGCTAGTCGAGCTCGGGTTTATCTTAGCTATCGCACTGAGGTATGCGCCGGATACGTTTAGCTGTGTCTGCGGTCTTAACGACCGATGAGCTGCTCGGCTTTAATAGGCCGTTTTGTGCTTCGACTGCTAGAGCCGCCGTGTATTCTTTTGTACAAAGAGAACACTCTGTATTTCTGCTGACCGTAATGACGCCATGTGGTCCAGGCATTTTGAGTTTTAGATAAGCATAATGCGGGACTGCATTAAAACGGGCGAATGCCGTTCTTCCAAGTAGTGCATGATAGCCACTTCGGAACGGAGCTATGTCGAAGATTAGTTCTTCCCTTCGAAAGTTATTGGGAGAGCCAAATACAACCTCCAATGTTAAAGAGCTCGTGCAGCGGGCTTATACGCCTGATATAACTCCTTTAAAGGTCGTGCTGCTTGGCTTGATTCTTGACGGGTCTATCCCCATCTTGCGGACAGTGTCCTGATATATAAGATTGAGACTGTTGCCGCCGTCCATAAGGACTCGAGTGAGGTGGTATCCGTCGATTATTGGGTCGAGCACAAAGGCAGCCGAACCCCCGTGACTGATACTAGTCAGATGATCCCTGCGATCAAAGGTGATCGGACTGGCCAACCATGGGTTGAATTTGGGGGAGATGGGCTCGACGGCATAGACATCTCGAAGTGCGCGTTTGTGCTCCCTCTTTGGGATATGAGTGACATAGATCATGTTCATTGTTTTGATCTCCGGTGGAAATTTCTTCTGTCCCCCCGTTTTCGGCTGGCGAGGTTCATCCTCATCTTCGCTCTGAGGTCTCTTCCCCTCGTGTTCGGTGTTGAGTTTGCCGGCCTGCTTGAAGACCCAACAACTACGGTTGGTATGGTTCGCAGGTTTAGCTGGGTTGACGTGGATCTGGCAGGGCCTGTCTAGAATTTTATCCAGTCTGGATGGACCGTATTTATTGTCTTTAAATGGCTTCTTCCGTTGACCGGGTCTGGAGCCCCTGAATCCGGCGTTTACCGCTGTATTGTATGGGATTTCTTCATTGTTCTGACGTTTGTTTTTGTTGCGTCGTGGTTTTCTGTTGCCATCCCTGACCTTAGATGTGCCGGGGTCATTGGTGCTGCTACGGGCTAACCAGCAATCCTCACCCGCGTAGAAGCGGGTCATGAGTGTAGTTAGGGCTGCCATTGTCCTTGGCTTTTCCTGCCGAGGTGTCTAGCTAGCCATTCATCCCGGACACTGTGTTTGAAGGCCACTAAGGCTTCGGCGTCCGGACAATCAACGATTTGGTTCTTCTTAGTGAGAAACCAGTTCCAAAGCTTACGGGCTGATTCTCCGGGTTGTTGGATTATGTGACTTAGATCGTCTGCATCCGGGGGCCGGACATAGGTCCCTTGGAAATTGGCCCGGAAAGCGTCCTCAAGTTCTTCCCAGCTTCCGATGGAGTTTACGGGGAGGCTTTTCAGCCAGTGCCGAGCTGGTCCTTTTAGCTTGAGGGGTAAGTATTTGATGGCGTGGAGATCATCTCCACGAGCCTTGTGGATGTGAAGAATAAAGTCTTCTATCCAAACTGCAGGGTCCGTTGTTCCGTCATATGCCTTGATGTTTACGGGTTTAAACCCTTCTAGAAAATCGTGTTCCAGCACCTCATCGGTGAAGCACAAGGGGTGTGCGGCACCTCTGTATTTGGCTATGTCATGGTGTGGGTCTGATGGTTGTAATGTTCGGTATTGGTTCCGAACTGGTAAATGACCGGCATATTTGGCTTGATAATCATGGTCCCGTGTAGGACCACGTTCCCTGGATCCATAGATGGACCTGGTTTTGCCAGCCTTTTTGTCCAGGTCCTCACGTAGATCGTGTTCCTGGTCCTGAGTCGCACTCTCCCTTCCTTTACGGGGAGGGGGTGCGGGCTGGTGTGCGGCATTGCTAGCCACTCTGTCTCAATCATGAGGCGGTCGGTCCGGCTTGTCAGCCGTATTGCTTTCCAGCGGTATAGGCACAATAGCCTCGTCATCAAATTCGGGCAGCAGTTTACGTTTAGGATAGCTTTTTATTTGGCGATTATCGCAGTATTTTTCCTCAGCGTCTAGCACTTCGTTCCATCTGTCATTGAGCGTATCTTGTGCGGCTCTAAGCCGCTGCTTCTACTTCTTTAGGCTCCTTGCACTGGCGATAAGCCTTTGATGGAGGCATTCTTGTTCTAAGGGTTCTTCTGGGACGATGAATTCATCGTCGCCCAGGATGATCTCCTCTTCAGAGACAGGTTGATAATTGCTATCTTCGGCATCGCTGTGCTCAGACAACATCTCCGGACTGTGTCCGCCATCCTCTCGCACACCCTGCTCCAACGCTGGGTTTGTGGGGTCCTCGGCTTGGTTCAGATTATCATCGTCGTCCGTGACAATGTTGCTGTTTTTCCTTTTGCCGGATCGAGGTTGACGCTTCTGACGCCGACTCTTGGGAGGTTCGTCGGCACGCATGCCATTTTATCGCCGCCGGCCTCCTTCTCCTTAGGTGTGTCCACCATGTATATATCGTATGAGGATGTAGCCGTCCACCGCCCTAAGGGTGGTGGTTTTTCTGCCTGCTCCTCTCCGGCATCGTCGTCCATACCGTCGATGTCCTCGGAGCCGTAATCAAGCGTGTCGGTTAAGTCTTTGATGGTGGCAATGAAGTGGGTGGTGGGTGGTAAACGAGGTTCTTTGTCGTCCGCTTCCCATTCGAGCCGGAGATAGTTCGGCCGAGAATCCCCTGACAAGGAGATAGTTCGGCATAGAGGTGAGTGCTGGAAGATGTCCGTGGAGCTGAAATCCAAGATCGGCGCCCAATCAGGTTCGATGGACGCGGATGCACGCGGTTCGGAACCTATGGCCAGAGACGAGTCCGAGGTTCCGGTGACACAAGCCCATCTCGATGTCGGGGTCTGTGTACGGCTCGAGCGCCACTGAGTCTGCGGCTTCCGTGGCGAGGTTAAGCTTCCCGTCTTCGGACGACGCGGTCTGCTCCGGATCTAGGGCCAAAGCGGTCACATGCGCTATCTTCTGAGCACGGCCAGATGACTGATTTAGGTCATGTTCATCGTGGTGGCAGGGGACAGCCGTCATGGGATCGAATCCATCGAAGATCAAGTCTCCACAGATATCGGCCACAAAATTCAGGCTTCCAAATCTGACCTGATGGCCAGGGGCGTAGCTATCGATCTGCTCTAGATGGCCAAGTGAGTTGGCCCGTAGTGCGAAGCCGCCGAATACGAAGATCTGTCCGGGGAGGAAGATCTCCCCCTGAACTGCGTTGTTGTAGATGATTGATGGAGCCACCAAGCCTTCTAGTGATGATGCAGCGGAACTCTCAATGAAAGCACCAATGTCGGTGTCAAAACCGATGGATCTCGGGTAGGGGGTCCCGAACTGTGCGTCTAAGGCTAATGGTAACAGGAGGCGAGGGAAACAATGTTTACCCAAGTTCGGGCCCTCTCTATGGATGTAATACCCTACTTCCTGCTTGATTGATCTTGATGAATATGAGTATTACAAGAGTTGATCTACCATGAGATCATAATGGCTAAATCCTAGAAGCATAGCCTATGAGATTATGATTGTTGTTGTCTCTACGGACTAAACCCTCCGGTTTATATAGACACCGGAGGGGGCTAGGGTTACACAAAGTCGGTTACATAGAAAGGAATCTACATATCCGAATCGCCAAGCTTGCCTTCCACGCAAAGGAGAGTCCCATCTGGACACGGGAAGAAGTCTTCTATCTTGTATCTTCATAGCCCAACAATCCGGCACATGTATATAGTCCGGTTGTCCGAGGACCCCTTAATCTAGGACTCCCTCAAGAGGCATGCCTTTCCTGTCAACTAAAACGACTGAGAATTCCCAATACTTTTCATGCTAGATATATCATAGGCGGTTCCCAAACATAAGATAAAATTTATTCCTTTTTCCACCATTCTTTCACAATCCATGGCTAGCCGTATCCATGGGTGCCTTCCTTACCAACACTTTCTAAGGAATTTATTATTTGACAACATAAAGTAAATTTCTTTTTAATTTCGGGACTGGGCATCCCTATTACCGCCACACTCTCGTACAATGACAAGTGAATAAACACTCATCTTGAGAATAACACATCTAGCATGGAAAAATATTGGCCACCCCCTGCCGCTTCATGAGCGGTACGGCACACAAAAAGGAAATTCATGTTGAAAATTAGAGTTGGCACATACAAATTTACTTGGAACAACACAAAAATACCACAAATAGGTAGGTATGTGATACGTCTCCAACGTATCTATAATTTTTGATTGCTCCATGCTACTTTATCTACTGTTTTGGACTATATTGGGCTTTATTTTCCACTTTTATATTATTTTTGGGACTAACCTATTAACCGGGGGCCCAGCCCAGAATTGCTATTTTTTGCCTATTTCAGTATTTCGAAGAAACGGAATATCAAACGGAGTCCAAACGGAATGAAACCTTCGGGAACGTGATTTTCTCACCGAATGTGATCCAGGAGACTTGGACCCTACTCCAAGAAGCTTCCGAGGAGGTCACGAGGGTGGAGGGCGTGCCCCCCTGGGCGCGCCCCTACCTCGTGGGCCCCTCGGAGCTCCACCGTCGTACTCCTTCCTCCTATATATACCTACGTATCCCCAATAGACCAGAAATGGAGCCAAAAATCTAATTCCACCGCTGCAACCTTCTGTATCCACGAGATCCCATCTTGGGGCCTGTTCCGGAGCTCCGCCGGAGGGGGCATCCAACACGGAGGGCTTCTTCATCAACACCATAGCCCCTCCGATGAAGTGTGAGTAGTTTACTTCAGACCTTCGGGTCCATAGCTAGTAGCTAGATGGCTTCTTCTCTCTTTTTGGATCTCAATACAATGTTCTCCCCCTCTCTCGTGGAGATCTATTCGATGTAATCTTCTTTTTGCGGTGTGTTTGTTGAGACCGATGAATTGTGGGTTTATGATCCAACTTATCTATGAATAATATTTGAATCTTCTCTGAATTCTTTTATGTATGATTGAGTTATCTTTGCAAGTCTCTTCGAATTATCTGTTTGGTTTGGCCAACTAGATTGGCAGTTCTTGCAATGGGGGAAGTGCATGGCTTTGGGTTCAATCTTGCGGTGTCCTTACTCAGTGACAGAAAGAGTTGCAAGGCACGTATTGTATTGTTGCCATCAAGGATAACAAGATGGGGTGTTTATCATATTGCATGAATTTATTCCTCTACATCATGTCATCTTGCTTAAGGCGTTACTCTGTTTTTAACTTAATACTCTAGATGCATGCTGGATAGCGGTCGATGACTGGAGTAATAGTAGTAGATGTAGAATCGTTTTGATCTACTTGTCTCGGACGTGATGCCTATATACATGATCATACCTAGATAACCTCATAACTATGCTCAATTCTATCAATTGCTCAACAGTAATTTGTTCACCCACCGTAGAATACTTATGCTGTTGAGAGAAGCCACTAGTGAAACCTATGGCCCCCGGGTCTATTCTCATCATATCAATCTCCATCACTTTATTTACTCGCTTTGCCTTTTACTTTTTACTTTGCATCTTTATACCAAAAATACCCAAAAATATTATCTCTATCAGATCTCACTCTCCTAAGTGACCGTGAAGGGATTGACAACCCCTAAGTGTTGGTTGCGAGTTGCTATCGTTTTGTGCAGGTATGAGGGACTTGCGCGTGACCTGCTACTGGATTGATACCTTGATTCTCAAAAAGTGAGGGAAATACTTACGCTACTGTGCTGCATCATCCTCTCCTCTTCGGGGAAAACCAACGCAAGCTCGAGACGTAGCAAGAAGAATTTCTGGCGCCGTTGCCGGGGAGGCTTACGCAAAAGTCAACATACCAAGTACCCATCACAATCCCTATCTCTCGCATTACATTATTTGCCATTTGCCTCTCATTTTCCTCTCCCCCACTTCACCCTTGCCATTTTATTCGCCCTCTCTTTCCCTATCTCCTCTTCTTTTTCCTTTTGTCTTTTGTTTGCCCGTGTGTTAGTTTGCTTGCGTATCGTCATGACTAGTTCATTATCCGCTCCTATGTCTCCCCAGTTTGAAGTTCTTCACTTCAAGCAAAGGCAAGGAGAAAACTTAAAAGATGCTTGGTATAGGATGATGGAATGTTATCGTAAGTGCACCCTAGAGGTGAACTTTAGAATTCTTCTTCGTAATTTTTATGTTGGGTTAAACATGACGCATAGACAACTCTTGGATTGCATGGCCAAGGGAAATTTCATTAATATTGATCCCGGTATTGCGCATGAAATTATAGAGGAAATAGTGGGAACACCACCCCAAAAGGGAGGATCTCATCCTACCTAGGAATAAACCCAAGTGTTTGAGAAAATTTGCAAAGTAACAAAGATTTTACAAAAGTCTCTTGAGCCTCTTAAAAATATTAGCGGAAATCTTAACCGTATGAATATGTTGATTACTCTTTGCAATAAACGGTTGGATTCTTTAGATCTAAAAATTTCCGAGTATGACGGGAAGAGGGAAGAACCCCCCGGATTCGAGCATGACTCCGCTAAAAAATTGAAAACTAAAGATGGCAATTCCTAGATTTATCCTTGCTTTTATGCCTAGCTAGGGACGTTAAACGATAGCGCTTGTTGGGAGGCAACCCAATTTTATTTTGTGTTTTTTGTTTTTGGTTCTGTTTAGGAATAAATAATCCATCTACCTTCTGTTTGGATGTGGTTTTATGTTTTAATTAGTGTTTGTGCCAAGTAAGACCTATAGGATAACCTACGATGATAGTTGATTTCATTCTGCTGAAAAACAGAAACTTTGCACGCACGAATTTAGTTATGATAAATCACACAAACGTGCTTTTGCGTTGATTCTTTTTTCTGCTGATCAATAAACAAATTTTCCAGGACTTCCTATTTTGGTAGAATTTTTAGAGTTCCATAAGTTTGTGTTAGTTACAGATTACTACAGACTGTTCTGTTTTTGACAGATTCTGTTTTTCGTGTGTTGTTTGCTTATTTTGATGAATCTATGGCTAGTAAATTAGTTTATAAACCATAGAGAAGTTGGAATAAAGTAGGTTTAACACCAATATAAATAAAGAATGAGTTCATTACAGTACCTTGAAGTAGTCTTTTGTTTTCTTTCTCTAACGGATCTCACGAGATTTCTGTTGAGTTTTGTGTTGTGAAGTTTTCAAGTTTTGGGTGAATTCTTTTGATGGATTATGGAACAAGGAGTGGCAAGAGCCTAAGCTTGGGGATGCCCATGGCACCCCCAAGATAATCCAAGGACACCAAAAAGCCAAAGCTTGGGGATGCCTCGGAAGGCATCCCCTCTTTTGTCCACTTCCATCGGTAATTTACTTGGAGCTATATTTTTATTCACCAACATGATATGTGTTTTGCTTGGAGCATCTTGTATTATTTGTGTCTTTGCTTGTTAGTCTACCACAATCATCCTTGCTGTACACACCTTTTGAGAGATCCATACATGATTTGGAATTTGTTAGAATACTCTATGTGCTTCACTTATACCTTTTGAGCTTGATAGCTTTGCTCTAGTGCTTCACTTAGATCTTTTAGAGCATGGTGGTGGATTTGTTTTAAAGAAACTTGATCTCTCATGCTTCACTCAGATTATTTTGAGAGTCATTAATAGCATGCCAATTTGCTTAATGTTAATATACTTGGTATTCGAGATTTGTGAAACTTTCTTTTTTTTGAGTGAATTAAATTAAGTTTGATGCTTGATAATTGTTTTGAGTTATGGAGGTGCTAATATCAAAGTCGTGCTATTTGAATAGTTGTGAATTTGAGAAATACTTGTGTTGAAGTTAGCAAATCCCGTAGCATGCACGTATGGTTAAAGTTGTGTAATAAATTTGAAACATGAAGTGTACCTGGCTTGTGCATCCTTATGAGTGGCGGTCGGGGACGAGCGATGGTCTTTTCCTACCAATCTATCCCCCTAGGAGCATGCGCGTAGTATTTGACTTTTTGATGACTTCTAACTTTGTGCAATAGGTATATGAGTTCTTTTGACTAATGTTGAGTCCATGTATTATACGCACTCTCACCTTTCCGCCATTGCTAGCCTCTTCGGTACCGTGCATTGCCCTTTCTCACCTTGAGAGTTGGTGCAAAATTTGTCGGTGCATCCAAACCCCGTGATACGATACGCTCTATCACACATAAACCTCCTTTTATCTTCCTCAAAACAGCCACCATACCTACCTATCATGGCATTTCCATAGCCATTCCGAGATATATTGCCATGCAACTTCCACCATCATCATCGTGACATGCATTACTTTTGTCATATTGCCATTGCATGATCTTGTAGTTGACATCGTATTTGTGGCAAAGCCACCATGCATTATTTTCCATACATGTCACTCTTGATTCATTGCACCATCCCGGTACACCGCCGGAGGCATTCATATAGAGTCATATCTTGTTCTAGTTTCGAGTTGTAATCCTTATGTTGTAATCAATAGAAGTGTGATGATCATCATTATTAGAGCATTGCCCTAGTGAGTAAAAGGATGATGGAGACTATGATTCCCCCACAAGTCGGGATGAGACTCCAGACGAAAAAAAGGAAAGGCCAATAAAAAAAGGCCAATAAAAAAATGAGAGAAAAAGAGAGAAAGGGCAATGTTACTATCCTTTTACCACACTCGTGCTTCGAAATAGCACCTTGTTTTTCATGTAGTGAGTCTCATAAATTGTCTTGTTTATACTAGTGGGAATTTTTCATTATAGAACTTGGCTTGTATATTCCAATGATGGGCTTCCTCAAAATGCCCTAGGTCTTCGTGAGCAAGCGAGTTGGATGCACACCCACTAGTTTTCTTTTGTTGAGCATTCATAGCTCTAGTGCATCCGTTGCATGGCAATCCCTACTCCTCATGTTGACATCAATTGATGGGCATCTCCATAGCCCGTTGATTATCCTCATCAATATGAGACTTTCTCCTTTTTTGTCTTCTCCACACAATCCCCATCATCATAATTGCTTGGCTTGTCATCGGGGGTATAGAAGTTGTGAACATCTTTGTGTGACGAGAATGAAGCATAGCCTAACTATATGATTTTGTAGGGATGAACTTTCTTTGGCCATGTTATTTTGAGATGACATAATTGTTTGATTAGTATGCTTGAAGTATTATTATTTTTATGTCAATATGAACTTTTATCTTGAATCTTTCGGATCTGAATATTCATGCCATGATTAAGAAGATTTACATTGAAATTATGCCAAAGTATCACTCCGCATCAAAAATTCTTTTTATCATTTACCTACTCGAGGACGAGCATGAATTAAGCTTGGGGATGCTTGATACGTCTCCAACGTATCTATAATTTTTTATTGCTCCATGCTACTTTATCTACTGTTTTGGACTATATTGGGCTTTATTTTACACTTTTATATTATTTTTGGGACTAACCTATTAACCGGAGGCCCAGCCCAGAATTGTTGTTTTTTTTGCCTATTTCAGTATTTCGAAGAAACGGAATATCAAACGGAGTCCAAACGGAATGAAACCTTCGGGAATGTGATTTTCTCACCGAACGTGATCCAGGAGACTTGGACCCTACTCCAAGAAGCTTCCGAGGAGGTCACGAGGGTGGAGGGCGCGCCCCCCTTGGGCGCGCCCCCCTACCTCGCGGGCCCCTCGGAGTTCCACCGACGTACTCCTTCCTCCTATATATACCTACGTATCCCCAATAGACCAGAAACGGAGCCAAAAACCTAATTCCACCGCCGCAACCTTCTGTATCCACGAGATCCCATCTTGGGGCCTGTTCCGGAGCTCCGCCGGAGGGGGCATCCACCACGGAGGGCTTCTTCATCAATGCCATAGCCCCTCCGATGAAGTGTGAGTAGTTTACTTCAGACCTTCGGGTCCATAGCTAGTAGCTAGATGGCTTCTTCTCTCTTTTTGGATCTCAATACAATGTTATCCCCCTCTCTCGTGGAGATCTATTCGATGTAATCTTCTTTTTGCGGTGTGTTTGTTGAGACCGATGAATTGTGGGTTTATGATCCAACTTATCTATGAATAATATTTGAATCTTCTCTGAATTCTTTTATGTATGATTGAGTTATCTTTGCAAGTCTCTTCAAATTATCCATTTGGTTTGGCCAACTAGATTGGTAGTTCTTGCAATGGGGGAAGTGCATGGCTTTGGGTTCAATCTTGCGGTGTCCTTACTCAATGACAGAAAGAGTTGCAAGGCACGTATTGTATTGTTGCCATCAAGGATAACAAGATGGGGTATTTATCATATTGCATGAATTTATTCCTCTACATCATGTCATCTTGCTTAAGGCGTTACTTTGTTTTCAACTTAATACTCTAGATGCATGCTGGATAGAGGTCGATGAGTGGAGTAATAGTAGTAGATGTAGAATCGTTTCGATCTACTTGTCTCGGACGTGATGCCTATATACATGATCATACCTAGATAACCTCATAACTATGCTCAATTCTATCAATTGCTCAACAGTAATTTGTTCACCCACCGTAGAATACTTATGCTCTTGAGAGAAGCCACTAGTGAAACCTATGGCCCCCGGGTCTATTCTCATCATATCAATCTCCATCACTTTATTTACTCGCTTTGCCTTTTACTTTTTACTTTGCATCTTTATACCAAAAATACCAAAAAATATTATCTCTATCAGATCTCACTCTCGTAAGTGACCGTGAAGGGATTGACAACCCCTAAGTGTTGGTTGCGAGTTGCTATCGTTTTGTGCAGGTACGAGGGACTTGCGCGTGACCTCCTACTGGATTGATACCTTGGTTCTCAAAAACTGAGGGTAATACTTACGCTACTGTGCTACATCATCCTCTCCTCTTCGGGGAAAACCAACGCAAGATCGAGACGTAGCAGTATGGTGGACTCGTATGGCATAACTTGGTTTAAGGAATTTGGATGCACAAGTAGTATTCCCACTTAGTACAAATGGAGGCTAGCAAATAGATTGAGAAGCAACCAACCAAGAAACGAAAATTCTCATAAATGAGCATTAAGCATAACTAACACCAAATAATGCACCACAAGTAGGATGAAATTTCATTGCATAACTATTGACATTCATACTTGCATAGGTAATCACAAACCTTAACACCAATATTCTTTCTAAAGCATAATTACACACCAACATGACTCACATATTACTATCATCATATCTCAAAACTATTACAGAGAATCAAGTTTATTTTGTCCAATGATCAGTCGTGAAAGTTTTTATTATATCCCTCTTGGATATCTATCACTTTGGGACTAATTTCAAATATCACCATTGCTTATAACAAGCTCTCAAACAAATTTAAGTGAAGAACATCAGCATAAGTAAAAAAACTCATCATCTCTCAAAATAATACAAGTGAAGCGTGAGAGAATATTTCTTTAAAATATACTAACTCCCAAATTAATCTAAGTGAAGCATGAGAGTATTTCTTCAAAAATTAAAGCACCACCGTGCTAAAAAAGATATAAGAAAAGCACTAGAGCAATTCCATAACTCAAAAAGTTTAAGTGAAGCACATAAAGCAATTCTAACAAATCATAGCATCATTATGGCTTTCTCAAAAAGGTGTGTCCAGCAAAGATGATTGTGAAAAACTAAAGAGCAAATCAAGCAAAGATTCATATAATACAAGACACTCCAAGCAAAACTCATGATATGTGACGAATAAAAATATAGCTCCAAGTAAAATTACCGATGGTCGTTAGAAAAAAGAGGGGATGTCTTCCGGGGCATCCCCAAGTTTAATTAGTTGCTTGGTTCTGTTTGAATATTACCTTGGGGTGCCATGGGGCATCCCCTAGCTTAGGCTTTTGACACTCCTTATTCCTTCATCCATCGCGATCTCACCCAAAACTTGAAAACTTCAATCACACAAAACTCAACAAAATTTTTGTGAGATCCATTAGTATAAGAAAACCAATCTTTACTTTAAGTATTGTTGCAAACCCATTCATATTTTGTTATTGCATTATACCCACTGTATTCTAACTTTACCATGGCTTATACCCCCCGATACAATCCATAGATTCATTAAAATAAGCACACAATGCAACAAAAACAGAATCTATCAAAAACAGAACAATCTGTAAATACGCGAATTTTACTCACACTTATGTAACTCCAAAAATTCTAAAAAAGTAGGGCAATGTAGGAAATTGGTATATCAATCTTGTGTAAAAACTTCAGAAGTTTTCATCGCTTCTGTGGATTTTAATAATTCTGTTAGTGGACTCAAAAGTTTCTGTTTTCCAACAAGATCAAATCAACTATCACCCAACATAATCCCAAAGGCTTTACTTGACACAACACTAATTGAAACATAAAAACACAATCATAACAGTAGCATAATTGTGCAAACACCCAAGAATAGAAGCAAAAGGACAAAAATAAATTTTAGTCATTGGTTTGCCTCCCAACAAGCGCTATCTTTTTATGCCCCTAGTTAGGCATTGAGATTTCGATGATGCTCACATGAAGGATAATAATTGAAACACAAAGAGAGCATCATAAAACATGTGACAAACAAATTTAAGTCTAACATGTTTCCTATGCATAGGCAGTTTATAAGCAAATAAATTATTAAGGCAAGCAAAAACTAGCATATGCAAGGAGAAGAATAAAACATTGACAATCTCAACACAATGAGAGGTAATTTAGTAACATGAAATTTTCTACAACCATATTTCCCTCTCTCATAATAATTACATGTAGGATCATATTCAAATTCAACAATATAGTTATCACATAACATATTCTCTACATGATCCACATGTTGGGGAATGTTGCATGGGAAACAAAAAATTTCCTACGCTCACCAAGATCCAATATAGGAGATGACCATCTACGAGAGGAGAGATTGGATCTACATACCCTTGTAGATTGCTAAGCGGAAGCGTTAAGAAACGTGGTTGATGTAGTTGAACGTCTTCGTGATCCAATCACGATCCGTCCCGCGAACTCCCGATCCAAGTGCCGAACAAACGGCACCTCCCCGCTCAACACACGTACGGCTTGATGATGCCTTCACCTCCTCGATCCTGTGAGCGATGGTGAAGTAGTAGCTCGAGTCCTCCGACAGCACGACGACGTGGTGGCGGCGGCGGTGGTGGTTGAATCTCAGCAGAGCTTCGCTAAGCACTACAGAGAGGAAGAGGGATGCGAGGGAGAGGAGAGGCAGTGCCATGGCGTGGAGATGTGCTCTAGGGTGTGGTTGCCCTCTCTCTACCTCTCTATACATAGGGGAAGGGAGGAGGGGTGGCGCCCCTAGGGTTTCCCCTAGAGGGATGGCGGCCAGGGCAGATGGGATCTCCCCTAGGGTGACTTGCCCCCCAAGCCGGGAGGTGGGAAGCCTTAGGGGGGGCAACCCTCCTGGTTACATGAGATGGGGTGAGGGGGCGCTCAACCCCCTAGTGGGCTGGTTTGCCCCCTCCCCTTGGCCCATGGGGCCCCCAACACTTGTCGGGGCCCCCGAAACCCCTTTCGATGACGTTGGTCATCACCCGGTACCCCCGGAACAATTTGGGACTTCAATACCCTTCATCCAATATATCAATCTTCACCTCCGGACCATTTCGGAGTTCCTTGTCACGTCCGGGATCTCATCTGGGAGTCCGAACAACCTTCGGTAACCACCACAATGACTCAACTATACTTATACTGTTACCAAACGTTAAGTGTGTAGACCCTGCGGGTTCAAGAACTATGCATACATGACCGAGACACCTCTATGGTCAATAACCAACAGCGGGACCTGGATGCCCATATTGGTTCCTACATATTCTACGAAGATCTTATCAGTCGAACCTCGATGTCAAGGATTCAGCTAATCCCGTATGCAGTTCCCTTTGTCTATCGGTATGTTACTTACCCAAGATTCGAACGTCGGTATCTCCAGACCTAGTTAAATCTCGTTACCGACAAGTCTCTTTACTCATTCTGTAATACAAGATCTTGTGTCTAACTCATTGGTCACATTGCTTGCAGCTTATTATGATGTTGTATTATCGAGTGGGCCCTGAGATACCTCTCTGTCATACGGAGTGACAAATCCCAGTCTTGATCCATGCCAACTCAACAGACACCCTCGAAGATACCTGTAGAGCACCTTTATAGTTACCCAGTTACGTTGCAACGTTTTGTACACACAAGGCACTCCTCTGGTGTTAGTGAGTTGCATGATCTCATGGTCATAGGAACATATACTTGACATGCAGAAAAAAGATAGCAATAAACTTGATACGATCATATGCTACATTCATAGTTTGGGTCTTTTCCATCACATCATTATCCTAATGATGTGATCCCGTTATCAAATGACAACTCATGTCCATGGCTAGGAAACCATAGCCATCTTTGATCAACGAGGTAGTCCAGTAGAGGCTTACTAGGGACATGTTGTTGTCTATGTATCCACACATGTATTTGAGTTGCCGGTCAATACAATTATAGCATGGATAATAAACGATTATCATGAACAAGGAAATATAATAATAACCACTTTATTATTGCTTCTAGGGCATATTTCCAACAGTCTCCCACTTGCACTAGAGTCAATAATCTAGAAATACATGGTAATGAATCTAACACCCATAGAGTTCTAGTGTTGATCGTGCTTTGCCCGTGGAAGAGGTTTAGTCAATGGATATGCAACATACAGGTCCGTATGCACTTTGCAAATGTTTATGTCGTCCTCCTTGATGTAATCGCGGATGAAATTGAAGTGTTGCTTTATGTGTCTGGTCCTCTTGTGAAACCTTGGTTCCTTGGCTAGAGCAATGGCACTAGGGTTGTCGCAGAACAGACTCATCGGGTCCAGTGCACTGGCCACAACTCCAGACACCTTCCTTTGCTGCCTCCGAGGCAACTATGTACTCCGCTTCGCATGTAGAATCAGCTACCACGCTTTGCTTGGAACTGCACCAGCTTACCGCTCCCCCATTTAGAATATATACGTATCTGGTTTGAGACTTAGAGTCATCTGGATCAGTGTCAAAGCTTGCATCGACGTAACCCTTTACGATGAGCTCTTGATCACCTCCATAAACGAGAAACATTTCCTTAGTCCTTTTCAGGTACTTAAGGATATTCTTCGCCGCTGTCCAGTGATCCACTCCTGGATTACTTTGAAATCTTTTGGCCATACTTATGGCAAGGCTGACATCCGGTCTTGTGCACAACATCGCATACATGATAAAGCCTATGGCAAAGCCATAGGGTACTCATCTTTTCTCTATCCTCTGTAGTCGCCAGGCATTGAGTCTGACTCAACTTCACACCTTGCAAAATAGGCAAGAACCCCTTCTTGGACTGATCCATTTTGAACTTCTTCAAAATCTTATCAAGGTATGTGTTTTGTGAAAGTCCTATCAATCTTTGTGATCTATCTCTATAGATCTTGATGCCTAATATGAAAGCAGCTTCTCCTAGGTCCTTCGTTGAAAAACTCTTGTTCAAATATTCCTTCATGTTTTCCAAAAGTTCTATATTGTTACCAATCAGCAATATGTCATCCACATATAACACCAGAAACGCTATAGATCTCCCACTCACTTTATTGTAAATACAGCTTCTCCATAAACTTGTATAAACCCAAACGCTTTGATCACCTCATCAAAGCGAATATTCCAACTCTGAGATGCTTGCACCAGTCCATAAATGGATCGCTGGAGCTTGCACACTTTGTCAGCATTCTCTGGATCGACAAAACCTTTTGGTTGCATCACATACAACTCTTCCTTAAGGAAACCGTTAAGGAACACTGTTTTGAGACCCATCTGCCAGATTTCATAATCAAAAAATACAGCTATTGCCAACATGATTCTGACGGACTTAAGCATCGTTACGGGTGAGAAAATCTCATCGTAGTCAACTCCTTGAACTTGTGAAAACCCCTTTGCCACAAGTCGAGCTTTATAGACGGTGACATTACCATCCGCGTCCGTCTTCTTCTTGAAGATCCATTTATTCTGAATGGCCTTTTACCCTTCAGGTAATACTTCCAAAGTCCATACTTTGTTTTCATACATGGATCCCATCTTGGATTTCATGGCGTCTAACCATTTGTCAGAATACGGGCCCACCATCACTTCTCCATTGCTCGTAGGTTCATCGTTGCCCAATAACTTGACCTCTAAGATAGGGTTGCCGTACCACTCAGGAGTTGTGCGTACCCTTGTCGACCTACGAGGTTCGACAATAACTTGATCTGAAACTTCATGATCACTATCATTAGTTTCCTCTTCAACTGATGTAGGTGTCACAGAAACATCTTTCTGCGCTCCACTACTCACTGGTTGAAGTAGAGGTCAACAACCTCGTCAAGTTCTATCTTCCTCCCACTCAATTCTTTCAAGACAAACTCTTTCTCGAGAAAGGACCCCTTCTTAGTGACAAACTCTTTGCCTTCGGATATGAGATAGAATGTATACCCAACCGTTTCTTTTGGGTACCCTATGAAGACGCATTTGTCCGCTTTGGGTTCGAGCTTTTCCGGCTGAAGCCTTTTGACATAAGCATCGCAGCCCCAAACCTTAAGAACCAACAACTTAGGTTTCTTGCCAAACCACAGTTCATACGACATCATCTCCACGAACTTATATTGTGCCCTATTTAAAGTGAATGTAGTTGTCTCCAACGCATAACCCCAAAACGATAGTGGCAAATCGGCAAGAGACATCATAGAACGCACATATCCAGTAAGGTACAATTACGACGTCCAGACACACCATTGCGCTGTGGTGTTCCAGCTGGCATCAATTGTGAAACAATTCCACATTGTCTTACGTGATTGCCAAAGTCATAACTCAGATATTCTCCCCCTCGATCGGATCGTAGGAATTTAATCTTCTTGCTATGATGATTCTCAACTTCACTCTGAAATTGCTTGAACTTTTCAAACGTTTCAGACTTATGCTTCATCAAGTAGCTATACCCGTATCTACTCAAGTCATTAGTGAAGGTGAGAAAGTAACAATATCCATCGCGCGCATCAATGCTCATCGGACCACACACATCAGTATGTATGATTTCCATCAAGTCACTTGCCCGTTCCATTGTTCCGGAAAATGGGGTCCTAGTCATCTTGCTCATGAGGCATGGTTCGCATGTGTCAAGTATCAGAATCAAGTGACTCCAAAAGTCCACCGGCATGGAGTTTCTTCATGCGCTTTACACTAATATGACCTAACCAGCAGTGCCACAAGAAAGTGGTATTATAATTATTAACTCTACATCTTTTGGCATCAATGTTATGAACATGTGTATCATCACTATCGAGAGTTCAATAAGTATAAACCCCTTACAATGGGTGCATGACCATAAAAGATATTACCCATATAAATAGAACAACCATTATTCTCTAATTTAAATGAGTAACCGTCTCGCATTAAACAAGATCCAGATATAATGTTCATGCTCAACACAGGCACTAAATAACAATTATTCAGGTTCATCACTAATCCCGATGGTAATCGAAGAGCGAGCGCGCCAACGATGATCACATCAACCTTGGAACCATTTCCCACGCGCATTGTCACTCCGTCCTTTGCCAGCCTCTGTCTATTCCGTAGTTCCTGCTTTGAATTGCAAATGAGAGCAACCGAACCGGTATCAAATACCCAGGCGCTACAATGAGAGTTGGTAAGGTACACATCAATAACATGTATATCATATATACCTTTGTTGACGTTGGACCCTTCTTGTCGGCCAGATACTTGGGGCGGTTCCGCTTCCTGTGGCCAGTTCCCTTGCAATAGAAGCACTCAGTTTCTGGCTCTGGTCCAGCCTCGGGTTTCTTCATGGGAGGAGCAACTGTTTTGCCACCCTTCTTGAAATTTCCCTTCTTTCCCTTGCTCTTATTGAAACTAGTGGTTTTATTCACCATGAACACTTGATGCTCCTTCTGGATGTCTGACTCAGCGACTTTCAGCATTGCGAACAGCTCGGAGACTGACTTGTTCACCCCTTGCATGTTATAGTTCAACACAAAGCTCTTGTAGCTAGGTGGTAGCGATTGAAGCTGTCAGTGAAAACCTCTAGCGGGAGCTCAATTCCCAATTTAGCCAGACAGTTGTAGTACCTAGACATTCTGAGTATGTGCTCACTGACAGACCCATTCTCCTCCATCTTGCAAGCGTAGAACTTATCGGAGGTCTCATACCTCTTGATCCGGGCATTCTTCTCAAAGATAAACTTCAACTCTTGGAACATCTCATATGCTCCATGATATTCAAGACGCCTTTGAAGTCCCGGCTCTAAGCCATACAGCATGGCGCACTGAACTATTGAGTAGTCATCAACACGCGACTGCCATGCCATAGTTGCTGGAGGGGGTGGCGCACCAAGCGGTGCATCAAGGACATAAGGCTTATGGGAAGTCGTGAGGATAATCCTTAGATTACGGGCCCAGTCCACAAAGTTACTTCCATCATCTTTCAGCTTAGCTTTCTCTAGGAATGCATTGAAATTCAGGGGAGCTACTGCGTGAGCCATTGATCTACAACATAAATTTGCAAAGGCAACTTTAGATTATTGTTCATGATAATGAGTTCAATTAATCATATTACCTAAGAACTCCCACTCAAATCAACATCCCTCCAGTTGTCCGAGTGTAACCCGATTCAAATTCACCAACCCAAGCCCGATCATCACGTGAGATGAGGTGGTTTCAATGGTGAACATCTCCATGTTGATCATATCTGCTATATGAATCGTGTTCGACCTTTTGGTCTCTTGTGTTCCGAGGCCATGTATGTACATGCTAGGCTCGTCAAGTTTAACCCAAGTGTTCCGCATGTGCAACACTGGCTTGCACCCGTTGTATGTGAACGTAGAGTCTATCACACCCGATCATCATGTGGTGCTTCAAAACGACGAACTTTTGCAACGGTGCACACTTGGGGAGAACACAATTTTATCTTGAAGTTTTAGTGAGGGATCACCTTATAATGCTACCATCGTCCTAAGCAAAATAAGATGCATAAAAGGATTAACATCACATGCAAAATCATAAGTGACATGATATAGCCATCAACTTGTACTTTTGATCTCCATCTCCAAAGAACCGACATGATCTCCATCATCACCGGCATGACACCTTGCTCTCCATCATCGTGTCGCCATCGGGGTTGTCATGCCAAACATGCTTCTACCACTGTTGCTACCGCTTATCGATAAAGTAAAGCATTACATAGCGCTTAATGATTGACTCACAGGTCATGCAAAAATTGAAGACAACCCTATGGCTCCTGCCGGTTGCCGTATGCATCGACATGAAAGTCAATATAAACTATTACAAACATGATCATCTCATACATCAAATATATCTCATCATGTCTTTGGCCATATCATATCACAACATACCCTGCAAAAACAAGTTAGACGTCCTCTAATTGTTGTTGCATGTTTTACGTGGCTTCTATGGGTATCTAGTGTAACGCCCCGAGACCGATGCTCGAGAAGACTTCCATATATTCCGGGTTTCGCCGTGTGATTCATTTGTGCCTGCCCTTTTTATTTTTGCATTGCATCATGTCATCATGCCATTATCTCATAAATCTTTTGCAACTCAACTAAATAAATGGCATGGATCTTTGATCCATTTAAATCGAGGGAATTCACATGGTGATTCTCTTTAAAACATATCCTCTCGATATTTAGAGAGCTATAGTAAATATTCCATTTTTTGGAATTCACCATAACACACTTGCAAAATCCCAATGCCTTTGTTGTCTTAATTCTTGATCTCCAACTTTGCCATTTATTCTCTCATCATTTTACGGAGCTCCACCAAAAATTCTCAACATTTTTGGACACTTCTAAATCCTAGCCCTTGTTCAAACCATTTGAATTAAATTCAAATGACTTTGAATTTAATTCTTGCAATCTTGCCCACACCATTTTTCTTGGAACAAGCGCATTTTTGCGAGTCCGGGGAAATAATCCCCTTGCCCAAATTCTTGTCCACTCATTTCTTTTCTCTCCCTTTTCTTTCTTTGCTTTTTCTGTTTTTGTGAGAGATTTGAAGAGGTGAGAAAGAGAGAGATAGATGCCAGCAACAACAGCCGACCAGGCATCTGGCCTTTTTCCCTCTCTACGGTCTGGCCCAAGGCCCACCTAAACCCTTCCTAACCCTAGGCCCCGACCCTCTCCATCGATCTCCCCCTCTCGTTCCCGTGCCGCCGCCACACGCACACACATCGCACCAGGGAGAGGATCCCCACGCTCCTCCCTCCTCTCGCTCGTCTCCCTCTCCTCCTCTCGCGTTGCCCCCCACACACAAAGAGGAGCGAGATCCCCTCGCGCCCGGTCCCCAACGCCTGGAGGCCTCCTCCCGTGCCTCACCACCCCCTCGCACCGTCCAGCGACCGCCGCTGCCTCCGTCGTCCCCTGGCCAAGCTGCTGCCATGTTCCGGCGCCGCCCTCTGCCTCCTCCTCGTCGCCCCGCGCCTCCCCGAGAGCCACCTCCGCCTCGAGTAGCGCCGCCCCTCCGTCGTCCGCTTCCGGCGTCTCCGACCCTCCTCTGCATCGACCTCCCCTGCGCCAAGCCCTGCCACCGGCCTGCTACCTCGCCTCCCCAACCCGAGCTGGCCCGGATCCGGCCATCTTCGACACCTTGGGTCGCTGGCCATGGACGCCTCTGCTCCATCGTCGGACGGCTGCTTCTCCGCGCGCCTCTGTTCGTCGTTGTTGTCACCACAAGCCCGGTGATCGCTTCCTGCCGCTGACCACCACCATCGCCTCCTTGCTGCTGCCTTGCTTCTGCGTCGTTCGCAAGTCCCGCTGGAGGCCACACGCGAGCCCGCGTTGACTTCCCTTGCTCCACCACCATCAGCGCCCGGCAGCACCTTCTCTGTCCGTGACTCGTGCTGCTGCTCGCCTTGCCGCTGCCATGGCCTCCCACTTGTAGCCCCTCGCCAAGCATGCTACGTGATGCTGCCCCTTTTGTTGTTGCCAAGGCCACTGAATCCAGGGACACAAGACCGCCTTGGTGGATTCCTTTCGACAAGTACCACGACGACCGTCGAGACCGCCAAGTTCCACTACCGATGAACGTTTTGGAATCACCAAGTCAGACTACAACGCGAAGACCCGTGTACAACTACTGACACCCATGGATTTCACCAAGTACCTCTACCGACGACCTGAACATCTACGTAACGTGTACAACTACCGTCGTCGTGAACCACTACTTCCACTACCGCCGACATGTACGACTACGAAACGTGTACGACTACTTCCCCTACGACCCATGAACGACTACTTCCCTCGGCGATTTTGAACCGCCCCAAAACGCATGCTTCAAAGGTATAACCGTCGAGACGACCTTTCGAGAATGAATGTGTGTTGTATGAGATGCCCGTCTTGCACCGTGTCCGAGTTGTCTTTGCACGTTCCTCCTTGTTTGCCATGCCGTCGACCCGTGGGAACCCGGTAAACGGGATCACCCCACCATCTTTTGCATGTTTCGCACATCCGCACACTTGCTCTTTTGCATCGGTATCTCAGTGAGTTATCGGATCATCAGAATGTTGCCGTGGCACCATTTTCGCTATCGTTGCCGTGGCACCCCTTTCGTTCCGCCATTGTGACCAAATGCTTCATAACATGCTCATGTCAACGTTTTCATAAAAATTGCATAATACTTGCACATGTCATCCGCATCATGATAACAACAATTAAAATGTTTAAAATTGTTGTTGCATTAAATTGCTAAATAACATGTGGGGATTTTCCGGAATTGTTGTGAGTTGTTCCGGCCTCATTTAAACTTGCCTAGATAGGTAGTTTAATTATGTTTCACCTCTTGCCATGTTTATAACAACATTTAATATTGTTGGGTACATAACGAGAGAGAACTAAATAAGTCATGTGGTGTTTTCTTCAATATGCCACTCCGTTGCATATTGAGCTCCACTTAATTTGTAAGATAGTTTTGTGCATTTTGCCATGCCATGTTTCATTAAACCGAATATGCATCATACTTGTTTCCGCACCGTGCCATGATTATGTGTTGGTTATTTACTAGGTTGTTTGCTCTTTTCCGGTGTTGCTTCTTCGGGTTGTTTTCGATTAACGTCGCGTTTGTGAGGATCCGTTCATCTACGACCGTTTGTCTTCTTCTTGGACTCGTTCTTCTTCCTTGCGGGATCTCAGGCAAGATGATCATACCCTCGAAATCACTACTATCTTTGCTATGCTAGTTTGCTCGCTCTTTTGCTATGCCAATGCTACGATGCCTACCATTTGCTTGTCAGCCTCCCAAATTGCCATGTCAAACCTCTAACCCACCATGTCCTAGCAAACCGTTGATTGGCTATGTTACCGCTTTGCTCAGCCCCTCTTATAGCGTTGTTAGTTGCAGGTGAAGATTGAAGTTTGTTCCTTGTGGGAACATGGAGATGTTGTTCCTTGTTGGAACATGTTTACTTGTTGGGATATCACAATATATCTTATTTAATTAATGCATCTATATACTTGGTAAAGGGTGGAAGGCTCGGCCTTAGGCCTGGTGTTTTGTTCCACTCTTGCCGCCCTAGTTTCCGTCATATTGGTGTTATGTTCCCGGATTTTGCGTTCCTTACGCGGTTGGGCTATAATGGGCACCCCTTAACAGTTCGCCTTAAGTAAAGCTCCTCCAGCAATGCCCAACATTGGTTCTACCATTTGCACTAACAACCTACCACCTTCCCTTGGGTTCTGCAGACTCAAGGGTCGTCTTTATTCTAACCCCCCCCCCCCCGGGCCAGTGCTCCTCTGAGTGTTAGTCCGAACTGAGCTGCCTGCGGGGCCACCTCGGGGAAACTTGAGGGTTGGCTTTACTCGTAGCTAGTCTCATCTGAGTGTGCCCTGAGAAAGAGATATGTGCAGCTCCTATCGGGATTTGTCGGCACATTCGGGCGGTGTTGCTGGTTTAGTTTTACCCTGTCGAAATGTCTTGATGTACCGGGATACCGAGTCTGATCGGAGTGTCTCGGGTGGAGGTCTATTCCTTCATTGACCGTGAGAGCTTGTCATGGGCTAAGTTGGGACACCCCTGCAGGGTTATAAACTTTCGAGAGCTGTGCCCGCGGTTATGTGGCAGATGGGAATTTGTTAATGTCCGCTTGTAGATAACTTGACACCAGATCCGAATTAAAATACATCAACCGCGTGTGTAACCGTGATGGTCTCTTCTCGGCGGAGTCCGGGAAGTGAACACGGTGTTGGAGTTATGTTTGATGTAGGTTGCTCTAGGATCGCTTCTTGATCACTACTAGCTTCACGACCGTGCCTTGCTTCTCTTCTCGCTCTCTTTTGCGAATGTAGCCACCCCATATGCTAGTCGCTTGCTGCAGCTCCACCTCACCACTCTGTCCTACCTATAAGCTTAAATAGTCTTGATCTCGCGGGTGCGAGATTGCTGAGTCCCCGTGGCTCACAGATACTTCCAAAACCAGTTTGCAGGTGCCTATGTTACCGAGCAGGTGGCGCAACCAAGCTCAAGGAGGAGCTCGATGAAGATCTTGCCCTTTGTGTTGTTTCGTTCTAGTTGATCAGTAGTGGAGCCCAGTTGGGGTCGATTAGGGACCTTTGTCGCATTTGGGGTTCTTCTTTTATCTTGGTTCCGTAGTCGGACCTTGATTGTATCTGGATGATGTAATGCTTTATTCATGTAATTGTGTGAAGTGGCGATTGTAAGCCAACTATGTATCTCTTTCCCTTATGTATTACATGGGTTGTGTGAAGATTACCTCACTTGCGACATTGCTTTCAATGCGGTTATGCCTCTAAGTCGTGCTTCGACACGTGGGAGATATAGCCGCATCGAGGGCGTTACATCTAGCAAGAACGATTCTTACCTACGCAAAGCGACAACGGTGATATGCAAGTTGCTATTTAACCTTCTACAAGGACCACCTTTGTCAAATCCGATTCAACTAAGGTGGGAGAGACAGACACCCGCCAACCATCTTTATGCAACAAAGTCACGTGTCTGTCCATGGAACTGGTCTCATGCACGTGGACATGTAAGGTTGGTCCGATCCGCTTCCCACAATACCGCCGAATCAAGAAAATACCAAGGAAGGAATCAATCTGAATATCAACGCCAACAAACTCCTTTGTGTTCTACTCGTGATGTCATCTACGCATAGACCTAGCTCATGATGCCACTGTTGGAGAACGTTGCATGGGAAACAAAAAATTTCCTACGCTCACCAAGATCGAATCTAGGAGATGACCATCTACGAGAGGAGAGATTGGATCTACATACCCTTGTAGATCGCTAAGCGGAAGCGTTAAGAAACACGGTTGATGTAGTTGAATGTCTTCGCGATCCAATCACGACCCGTCTCGTGAACTCCCGATCCAAGTGCCGAACGGATGGCACCTCTGCGTTTAACACACGTACGGCTTGATGATGCCTTCATCTCCTCGATCCAGCGAGCGATGGTGAAGTAGTAGCTCGAGTCCTCTGACAGCACGACGGCGTGGTGGTGGTGGCGGAATCTCAACAGAGCTTCGCTAAGCACTATGAAGAGGAAGAGGGATGCGAGGGAGAGGAGAGGCAGCGCCGTGGCGTGGAGATGTGCTCTGGGGTGTGTCTGCCCTCTCTCTACCTCTCTATATATAGGGGAAGGGAGGAGGGGGTGGCAACCCTAGGGTTTCCCCTAGGGGGCGGCGACCAGGGCAGATGGGATCTCCCTTTGCTCCCCAAGCTGGTAGGTGGGAAGCCCTAGGGGGGCGCCCCTAACCCTCCTGGTTATGTGAGATGGGGTGAGGGGGGCGCTCAGCCCCTTAGTGGGCAGGTTTGCCCCTTCCCCTTGGCCCATGGCCCCCCCAACACTTGCAGAGCGCCCCCAAAACCCCTTTCGGTGACGCTGGTCATCACCCGGTACCCCCGAAACAATTCCGGACCCAATACCCTGAAGGGAAACGTAGCATGCAATTTCAAAAAAATTCCTATGATCACGCAAGATCTATCTAGGAGATGCATAACAATGTGAGGGAGAGAGTGTGTCCATGTACCCTCGTAGACCGAAAGCGGAAGCGTTAGATTAACGCGGTTGATGTTGTCGGACATCTTCATGATCCAACCGATCCAAGTACCGAATGTACGACACCTTCGTGTTCAACACACATTCAGCTCGATGACGTCCCTCAAACTCTCGATCCAGTAGAGGGTCGAGGGAGAGTTCCGTCAGCACGACGGCGTGGTGACAGTGTTGATAATGTGATCCGAGCAGGGCTTCGCCTAAGCACTACGACGCTATCACCGGAGGAGTAAACTGTGGAGGGGGGCACCGCACACGGCAAAGAGAACAATTGATGTGCCTTTGGGGTGCCCTCTGCCCACGTATATAAAGGAGGGGGGAGAGAGGCCGGCGGCCAGGAGGGGCGTGCCATGGGGGGAGTCCTACTTGGACTCCTAGTCCAAGTAGGATTCGCCCGCCCCCTTTTCCTTTCTCCACCGAAGGGAATAGGAAGGATAGGGAGAGGGAAAGGGAAGGGGGGCACGGCCCCCTCCTCCTTGTCCTATTCGGACTCCCTAGGAGGGGGGTGCGTGGCCATCCCCTGCGGGCTTCCCTCTCTCTCACTTTAGGCCCATGTTGGCCCAAAACTTCCCCGAGGGGTTCCATTAACCCCTCGGTACTCCGGAAAAATATCCGAATCACTCGGAACCATTCCGATGTCCGAATATAACCTTCCAATATATGAATATTTACCTCTCGACCATTTCGAGACTCCTCGTCATGTCCGTGATCTCATCCGGGACTCTAAACAAACTTCGGTCACCAAAACACATAACTCATAATACAAATCGTCGTCGAACGTTAAGCATGCGGACCCTACGGGTTCGAGAACTATGTAGACATGATCGAGACACATCGCTGATCAATAACCAATAGCGGAACCTGGATGGTCATATTGGTTCCTACATATTCTACGAAGATCTTTATTGGTCAAACCACATAACAACATACGTTGTTCCCTTTGTCATCAGTATGTTACTTGCCCAAGATTCGATCGTCAGTATATTCATACCTAGTTCAATCTCGTTACCGGCAAGTCTCTTTACTCGTTCCATAATGCTTCATCCCGCAACTAACTCATTAGTCACATTGCTTGCAAGGCTTATAGTGATGAGCATTACCGAGATGGCCCAGAGATACCTCTCCGATACACGGAGTGACAAATACTATTCTCGATCTATGCCAACCCAACAAAGACCTTCGGAGACACCTGTAGAGCATCTTTATAATCACCCAGTTACGTTGCGACATTTGATAGCACACAAGATGTTCCTCTGATATTCGGGATTTGCATAATCTCATAGTCAGAGGAACATGTATAAGTCATGAAGAAAGCAATAGAAATAAAACTTAATGATCAATATGCTAAGATAACGGATGGGTCTTGTCCATCACATCATTCTCTAAGGATGTGATCCCTTTCATCAAATGACAACAAATGTCTATGGTCAGGAAACATAACCATCTTTGATTAACGAGCTAGTTAAGTAGAGGCATACTAGGGACACTTTGTTTTGTCTATATATTCACACATGTACTAAGTTTTCGGTTAATACAATTCTAGCATGAATAATAAACATTTATCATGACATAAGGAAATATAAATAACAACTTTATTATTGCCTCTAGGGCATATTTCCTTCATACCCGTCATCCAATATATCAATCTTCACCTCTGGACCATTTCAGAGTTCCTCGTCATGTGTGGGGTCTCATCCGGGACTCCAAACAACCTTCAGTAACCACCATAATGACTTAAATATACTTATATCGTCACCAAACGTTAAGTGTGTAGACCCTGCGGGTTCAAGAACTATGCATACATGAACGAAACACCTCTACGGTCAATAACCAATAGCGGAACCTAGATGCCCATATTAGTTCCTACATATTGTATGAAGATCTTATCGGTCGAACCTCGATGTCAAGGATTCAGCTAATCCCGTATGCAGTCCCCTTTGTCTATCGGTATGTTAGTTGCCTAAGATTCGATCGTCGGTATCTCCATACCTAGTTCAATCTCGTTACCGGAAAGTCTCTTTACTCATTCCGTAATACAAGATCCCGTGACTAACTCATTGGTCACATTGCTTGCAAGCTTATTGTGATGTTGTATTATCGACTTACTGTGATGTTGTATTATCGAGTGGGCCCTGAGATACCTCTCTGTCATACGGAGTGACAAATCCCAGTCTTGATCCATGCCAACTCAATAGACACCCTCGAAGATACCTGTAGATCACCTTTATAGTCACGCAGTAACGTTGTGATATTTGGTACACACAAGGAACTCCTCTGGTGTCAGTGAGTTGCATGATCTCATGTTCATAGGAACATCTACTTGACATGCAGAAAAATGATAACAATAAACTTGATACGATCATATGCTACATTCATAGTTTGGGTCTTGTCCATCACATCATTCTCCTAATGATGTGATCCCATTATCAAATGACAACTCATGTCCATGGCTAGGAAACCATAGCCATCTTTGATCAACGAGGTAGTCCATTAGAGGCTTATTAGGGACAAGTTGTTGTCTATGTATCCACACATGTATTTGAGTTGCCGGTCAATACAATTATAGCATGGATAATAAACGATTATCATGAACAAGGAAATATAATAATAACCACTTTATTATTTCCTCTAGGGCTTATTTCCAATAGTATGCATGCAAAGTGGACACTCTTCCAAAATAGTGGGATTATCATCAAATCAAGTCACGACCTCTCCAAACCAACTTTTATTAAAAAATTCATAAGAGTGATCATTCTCCAAAGTAATGGGATCATTATTACCTAGAGTTGACACTCTTCCAAACCCACTTTCAATATTATCGCAAACATATTCATCATGGGGCTTAAATAAATTTTGAAGATCATAAGAAGAATCACCCCAATCATGATCATTGCAATAAGTAGTGGACATATCAAAATTAGCATCCCCAAGCTTGGGGTTTTGCATATTGTTAGCACTGTTGACATTAATAGAATTTATAGTAACACCATTGCAGTCATGCTTTTCATTCAATGAGCTATCCTGAATCACTTCATAAATTTATTCTTTTAGCACTTCATCACAATTTTCAGATTCACGAATTTCAAGCAAAACTTCATAAAGATAATCTAGTGCACTCAACTTACTAGCAATTGGTTCATCATAATTGGATCTTTTTAAAAGATTAGCAAGTAGATAAGGATCCATATCAATAGATTTTTAGCAAGCAAAGATGCAAGCAAATAGGAGGCTCATGGCACACAAGCAAAGATAGCAAATGAACAAAAAGGCAAATGGAAAAGAAGGAAAATAAAAAGGCAAATATTTTTGTGCTTTTTGCAAAAACCTTTTGGTGGGGGAGATGAAAACGAGATCTCACCACCAACGTTGCCAGAAATTCTTCCTGATTGCTTGTATCTGTGTTGGTATTTCCCCGAAGAGGAGAGGATGATGCAGCACAACAACAGTAAGTATTTCCCTCAGTTATGAAACCAAGGTTATCAATCTAGTAGGAGAACCAAGCAACACTATGTAAACGGAACCTGTACACAAATAACAAATACTTGCAACCCAACGCGTAAGCGGGTTTGTCAATCCCTCCTCGATATTAAGATAGATAAAATTGTATGAGATTGGATAAATTTATCTGAAAAACATAAAATAAAATAAATAAAGTGTAGCAAGGTATTTTTGGGTTTTTGGAATAATAGATCTGAAAACATTATGATAGAAAATAGACCCGGGGCCATAGATTTCACTAGTGGCTTCTCTCGAGAAAATAACATACAGTGGGTAAACAAATTACAGTTGGGCCATTGATAGAAGAGCAAATAACTATGACGATATCCAAGGCAATGATCATGTATATAAGCATCACGTCCAAGATTAGTAGACTGACTCCTGCCTGCATCTACTACTATTACTCCACACATTGACCGCTATCCAGCATGCATCTAGTGTATTAAGTTCATGGAGAAACGGAGTAATGCAATAAGAACGACGACATGATGTATACAAGATCTATTCATGTAGGAATAGACCCCATCTTTTTATCCTTAGTAGCAACGATACATGCATGCCTGGCTACCCCTTCTTTCACTGGGTGAGGACACCGCAAGATCGAACTCATCACAAAGCATCTCTTCCCATTGCAAGAACAATCAATCTAGTTGGCCAAACAAAACCAAAGTTTCGGAGAAAAAATATGAGGCTATTATAATCATGCATATAAGAGACCAAAGAAGACTCAAATAATATTCATGGATAGAACTGACCATAAACTCACAACTCATCAGATCCCAACAAACACACCGCAAAAATTCATTACATCAAATAGATCTCCAAGAACATCGAGGAGAACATTGTATTGAGAATTAAAAAGAGAGAAGAAGCCATCTAGCTATTGCCTAGGGACCGTAGGTTTGTGGTGAACTACTCACGCATCATCGGAGGAGCACCAATTAGGATGATGAACCCCTCCGCGATCGTGTTGCCCTTCAGGAAGGTGCCAGAATAGGGCTCTAGATTGGATCTCGTGGTTCTGGAACTTGCGACGGCTGGAATTGTGTTTCCTCGACTCCTCTAGGGTTTTTGGAATATTTGGGTATTTATAGAGCTGGGAGGCAGTGGAAAGGACCTCTGTGGGCCCCACCAGCCATCAGGGCGCGCTAGGGGTCTCTAGTGGGCCCCACGGGCCTCCCCTCATGCACTTCCTTGGCTCCCAAGTTGTCTTCTGGGTAGAAAAAAATCTCCAAAAAGTTTAGTGGCATTTGGACTTCGTTTGGTACTGATATTCTACGAAGTAAAAAACTAGCAAAAACAGCAACTGACACTGGACACTATGTCCATAGGTTAGTCCCCAAAAATGATATAAAGTTGCTATAAAATGAATATAAAACATCCAAGAATGATAATATAACAGCATGGAACAATCACAAATTATAGATACGTTGGAGACGTATCAAGGATCGCCAATGTGAACTACATCTACAACTGCAACGACACAGAGGCCCTATGGATGATTCGAATGAAAAGAGCACCATTTGCCCGACTTGTCCAAACCTTCAAGAGAAGGGGTTGCTACTAGATAGCATCCACACTAGTGTGGAAGGGCAAGTGGCCATGTTCCTTCATGTTGTTGGCAATAACCAGAGGTTCAGGTTTATACACAACATGTTCAGGAGATCAATGGAGACCATCTCAAGGTACTTCAAGCAATTGCTCTATGCTGTTGGGGAGCTCAAAGGAGAGAGGATCAAGTGACCACCGGCCGGACTCCTACCAAGATTCGCACTAGCCCAAGATGGTATCCATACTTCAAGGTGAGCAGTGATAGTATGTGCTTCATAGTTTTATATGCTTGTATTGTTCAAGGTGAGCACTAACATAATATTTATTTGCCATTCCAGGATTGCATTGTGACAATATATGGTACTCATGTCACTGCCAAAATGTCGAGGTCACAATCTGCAACATACAAGGGGTGGGGGAAGAACTACGCAAGTCAGAATATGCTTGCCGCTATTGACTTTGATTAGAAAATCACCTATGTGTTGGCTAGTTGGGAAGGGTGAGCACATGATGCTAAATATTCTCACTGACAGCATGAGTCGTCCTGGTGGCAAGTTCTACCTAGGAGTTGTTGGCTATGCATGTCGGTCAGGTATTCTTGCACCCTCCAGAAAAACTGGGTACCATCTGAACGAGTTTGTTGGTAGGAACTACCCTAGGACTCCACAGGGGCTGTTCAATCTCAGACACTCCAGCCTTAGAGTTACTGTTGAGAGGGCCTTTGGACCCCTGAAGAACACGTTTAAGATCCTAGATCAGAAGCCATTCCACACTTTTCCCACTCAGGTTAAGCTTGTTCTTGCTTGTTGCATTCTGCATAACTGGATCCTGCAATGGGGTGTTGATGAACTGGTGCCTGAGGAGGAAGATGTGACGCCTGCTGATGTTGTCAGCTCCGGCCATGGTGTGGAGGCATTCGACAACGAAGCCTGAAAGAACAAAAGGATGGAGTGGGCATATGAAATGTGGGATAACAAAGGTCAGACAAGGATCTATAGAAGGAGAATAAGAGCAGCAGCTGAAGAAGAGGAAGAAGTAGCAGCAGAAGAAGAGGAAGAACTACCAGCAGCAGCATAATAGGAAGATGTACTTGCATCTAGTTAGCATCGACGATGAACTTTACCCTATTTGGCCATATGGTTCTTAATAATCTGTACTGCCATTTGATAGTAGTTAGGATGAACCGTAATTTATTTCGTATCTAGGAATGAAATTGTTCAGACCTTGTGTATGGTAAGGTCACCACTAGTAAGAAGTGATGACAGCACCTTATGTGGGATGCAACCAAACAACGAGTCATATGTGTGCCTAATGCGCTGCAACCAACCAAACAGTGGGTCAAAATTTGTTCCCCCATATAGCTAACCTATATGCGAGCAACGAAACTACGTGTAGATGGTGATTTATAGGCTATTTTTGCTCAGTTGGGCCCATATGAGAATCACATGCAATGCAGCCAAAATTGATGCGGGCAACCGAACACGTCTTTAGTGTGCAGGATTTTAGATCTACACCAAATTTTTGGCTACGTGTTTAGTTTCCTTCTGATTTTTGCGCCAACTGTTGGCGAGCCAGCAGCGGCTAAAGCTTGCGCCAAATAATTTGCGAGCCCCCAATTTGGCCGGGCTGGCTTATAGGTGGTATCCAAACAACCCCTACATCGCTTGAGTTGGAGCGACTGCTCGCGTCAGGGCGTCGCGAATGGGCCGACCCAGGTAGGTTCTAGGTAAGATCGTCTTTATGTTGTTTTTCCTTCATTCATTTTTCAATTTTTTCTTTTATTCTTATTTTGGGAAATACGTGCTCACTCACACACACACACATAAAAAAAATCATAAATTTGAAAAATGTTCACACAATGTGAAATAAATATAGCTTATTTCAAATACAAATGTTTATAGCATATAAAAAATGTTTGTGACATATTAAAAAGTTCATTTGTTTCAAAAAAATATATTTCTATATTAAAAAATGTAAAAAAATATATTAGAAAAATATTAAACGTATATAAAATAAATGTTTCAAATGTATATGAAAATGTTGATAGCATGCAAGAAAATGTTTGTGACATTTTTAAATGTTTACCCATTTCAAGAAAATGTATGCCATATTATAAACAAATACAAATCATGTATTTGGAAAATGTTATACCAATATCAAATAAATATTTCAGATGTTTATGAAAAATGTACAACATTTGTGAAAAAGTAGACATCCAACATGTATTCAAAAGAAATATTAATCATTGTATCAAAAAATACTAATCATGTATGAAAAAAATGCTAATCATGTATAATTTTTTTTAGATGTAGAAAAAATGTAGACATAAAAAAGATTTTTTTTATTTTTTTAACATGCATATTTTTTCACATGTACATAGAAAACCGAGGAAAACAATACTAACAAACACATAGGAAACAAAAAAAGTGAATCGAAAAGGTCCTAAAACCAGTGAAAACTATAGAGAAACACACATAGAGAGAAAGAAACCCAAAGAAACCAGTTGAAAAAGAATGAGAAATTAAGAAAACTGAAGAAAATCAATGAAAATTGAAGAAGGAAACAAAGTAAACCGGTGACCGAGAAATAAAGAAAATGTAAGAATATCAATGAAACTCTAAGAAAGAAACAATGAAACCAAGGGAAAAAATAAAGCATAGAAAAACTTGTGAAAACCAAGAAAGATAAAGAAAAATGAAAGAAAATAAAAACCTATGAAAACCGAGAACAAATAACGAAAACCCATGAGAAAAAAGAAAGTGAAAGTTATCAGGAAGTAAATAGGAAAAAGTACCAAAGAAAAAGAAAAAGAAAAAAAGCCGAGATAACCAGAGCAAAACGAAGGTACAGCCGTACAACGAGTGAATCATGGTGATCGAATCCCTATGCAAATGGGCCAGGTCGCTCGCGCTTGCCTGACGCGAGAGCTCGTTCCATCTTGCTATAAGTCTTCAACTCCTGCTTTGAGACCCCCAATTCTCCGCGAAGCCTCATAATGAGGGTGCAGGAAAGATCTTATTTGCCGCGTTATGCCACAAAATATCGTTGCTTCTCATAGGCGCGAACGACTAATGTGGACCATCAACACACAGAAGACCTGGTTTTCGGAGGTTGATGGTTGGTTTTGGACCCAGTTTTCGGAGGTTCTTGGTTGGTTTTGGGAACCTTCTAGAAGGTTCCTAAACCAGTTTTGTTTTCTTTAGTACTCCCTCCGATTCAGATGAATTGTTTTTTTGACTATGCCGATTCAGATGAATTGTCGTTGAAACTAATGTATCGAGACATATTTCAGTGCTAGATACATCATTTTGAGCCACAACTAATATGCATCAGATGGAGTAGTTTTTGTCCTTTTCTTCTCCATCTTACTTGTTTTCCTTTTCTTTTCATTTTCCAGTTTCCTTTAAAAATATTGGGCAAATTCAAATATTCATTTAAATTTATAAGATTTTATGTTTTCAAACTTTGTTACTCTCTTATTATGGATCAGAGGGACTAACAATTTACTAAATACTCACATTTCAGAAAATGTTCATTTTTTTTGAAAATGTAAGTATTTTCAAACATCTATCTAATTTTCAATAAATGCCACATTTTGAAAAGTGGTTCACGAATTTTTTTCCAGAAATTTTAAAAATATTTGTGGTGTCGGAATTTGATTAGAATTTAAAAAAGTGTTCTCTTTTTAAAAAAAATATATGAAAAATTTAAAAGATGTTCACAGTTTGTAAATTTGTTCCACAATTTCGAAAAAAAATCTCATTTTTGGAAATATGTTCACAAATTCAGAAAATGATAGCAAAATCTGAATCACCTGCTTCAGTAATTACGGAATGTTACAGTAAACACGGGGTGCTACTTTGTTTAGCAATCTACGGGTTCCTACAGTGTTTGAGCGCTGCTAAGCCAGTGGGCCGGGCCAATATTAGAAGCAACGAGATTCGGGAAGGCCTCTATGCGGAGGCGGGGCGCCATATTTTAAAGGTTTAGCATTTCAAAAACTGTTCTAAATTTTCCAAAAAATAGGCACGAATTCATATTTCTTTCCGTATTTCAAGAAAACACTAAGCAATTCAAGACATATTCAAAAAAATTTATTTTTTAAATATAAAAAATGGGCATGGAATTAAAAATAATCTCGGCTTTAAAAATATATTCACAAATTGTAATTTTGTTCCCACAGGTCAATAGATGTTCATGAATTTAATTTTTTTTAACGTTCAGTAAAGAGAAACATATTGTATGTTTTCAAAAATTGTTTCAAAATTTGAATGAATTTCTCAAATATCAATTTTTCATTAAATTAAAAAATAAAAAGGAACACACTGAAAGAAAAGAACACGGCAATGGAAAAAACGGTCCATCCAACATCCAAGATTTTTCCCGAAAATCTGTGGGAAGGAAACCCCGGGATGGCCGGCCCATAGAAGCCTATTCAACCTTTTTTGGAGCAAAAACTACACTTTGACATGGGTGTGAGTTTGCACATTAATCCTCGTCTTACACGGGGAATAGGTTTTCTCGATTCCCCGCATATGTGGCGCAAGTGAACAAACAGACCACCCCCACTGTTTACTTTCGGCTGACCCAGTCTGGGATACTAGGCGCCCAGTATTTTTCATTGCCGTTTTCTCTTCTTCGTTTTTTGGTTTCCCTCTTGTTTTATTGTTTTACAAATAAAAATTTGAAAAGGTTTATGAATTACAAAAAGTGTTCACAAATTTCAAAATATTCAGGAATTTGAAAAAATGTTCGTGAATTTTAAAAAGATCATAACTTTAAAACTGTTAGTCAATTCAAAATAAAATCATGAATTAAAATTTTCTTCATGAATCTCCTAAATGTTTGTGAACTCAAAAAGAATACACGAAATCAAATATGGTTCAAAAGTTGATTTTTATGAATTCAAAATATATTGGAGTCTTTGTTCGTGTAACAAAAGACGTTTGCACATTTGAAAATGTTGTGGATTCAAAATAATATTTTGAAGTTAAAAAATGTGAATTCTATGAAATGCGCAAATATTCAATTTTTTTAATAAATGGTAGAAAGTATATTCAAGAATTTGGAAATTGATCATGAATTCAAAACATATTTTCTAGTTTTATAAATCTTTACATTCTCAAAAAAAGTGATTTTCTTTAAAATTGTTCCCGCATTTCATAAAATATTCAGAAATTTTTAAATAGAAATAGAATAGAAAAAGGAATAATCATATAGCAAAAAAACAGGACAAACATCTATAAAACCCAAAAAAGAAGAAGACAAACTATTAGCTATCGCAATACACGATAAATAGGATCTACGTGCCAAACCATGCTCTTGAATACGGTTTTCTGAGCCCTCTGTTCACCACGTAGTGCAATGTGCAGCTATTGGGATTCAAAAAGTGTTTTACATTAAAAAAATGTTCACAAAAAGTGAACGTATTTTACATTTGAAAAAACGTGTGGGGGATTCAAAAAATGTTCCAAATTTTAAAAAATTATGAATTTGAAAAAAGATAAAATATATATTGGAAATATAATATCAAAAGAAAACCATCAGAAAGAAACACAGGAGAGTTTAGAAGGTTCTGCAACCTTTTCAAAACCGGGAGAATGGCACATAAGACGCCCAAATATGGGCTAACCCCTATGATGTGCGAGCCTCTAGGGGACTGGGGGGATACACGTTTGCGGTGTATCTATGGTTTTAACCGCGGAATAGGATACTCCCTAGCTTATGCCATGAGTTTTTCCCATAGGATTATTCTACATTAATTGTGCAGAATAGTATATATTCCTTGCAAGGGCGTGTTGGGCCGGCCCAGTTTTGGCTGGGAGCATAGTTAAGCGATATTCGTTTCTTTCGGTAGAGATGGATTTTTCCGGCTGTTTTTCCTTTTTTTTCCCAACATTTTTTTGTGAATATTTTATTTTGGGTTTCATTTTCTAATTTTTCTTCATTAATTTTTTCCTTTTTATTTTCTTTAGGGTTGTCTACTGATTTTTATCTAACATTTTTTCTACTTTCTATTTTTTTCCATTGGTATTCCTTTTTAGTTTTTATATTTATGAAGATTTTCTCAAAAAAAAATATTTTTTACATCCTTGAAAATTTGAAATTCCTGACCATGTTTTGGAAATCATGATTTTCATGAAGTACGTGAGCATTTTTTAGAATCATGAACATTTTATAATACGTGAACGCATTCTAACTTTTGTTACCATGGTTTCAAAATTTTCAAATTAGGGAACACATTTTGGAAATAAACTTTTTCTAAAACAATTGTGTATGCCTTTCAAATTCTTGAGCATTTTTTAATAGTTTGTGAATATTTTCCTTTTGCAACAATACATTTTCTAAATCTATCAAAAATAGACGGTTTTTAATTAGAGCCAAGAGTTGATGACATTGAGGAAATGAATGCACTTTTTCTCGTGCATTATGAGAGTCACAAGCGAACAACGCCTAATTTTATCTCAAGAGGTGCACACACGGGACCGCACTGGCCTAACCAATTATAGCGCCAATCTGACACTATGGTGGATGGCCAGAGACGAGTGATGTTTGCTCCTAAGCTTTTCACACTTAAGAGAGAGGGAGGGGGAGGGGAAGGCAGAGAGAGAAGGGAGAGAGGACGCAAATAGATCAACCAAAACCCCTTACGATCAGTTAGAGGTGCCATATTTGCCATAATTCTTTACAACTCCGATTCTTTGGTTTGGTGGAGATGGGCTTCAACCACTCCTTTTGTGCTACCGAAGGGATCCTTGCATATCTGAATCTGCGGAGTTGGAGTATGAGCGTTTATCGCGGCTCCGTGTGAGGTATTCACAGTGTGGTGCTGAAGTAGTCTCAAATGAGGCCCAAGTCTTGTCTGTCAACGATGAGATGGCACATGAAGCTAGGTCGCAGCAAGAGTTTGGCAGTAATCTCTCCATAAGTGCTCACCTTGTTGCGATGGAGTTAAAGCTACCATGTCTGGTTGACCTAGTGGTGATGGTGGCCAATGGCGGAGCAGGGTTGCCAAAAAATTGATGTTAGGGAGGGCCTGCGAAAGGGAGGAAATCAAAAAAATATTATTGTTCATACACACAATACAACAAAAATCATGGTCATTGGGGGGGGGGGGGGTAGCCCATGTTGTCCACCCTTGCCTCCGCCACTTGGCAAAGGAGGTGGGCATAAAAAGTCGAGTTTTCTTGGTGTGGGCGAGTGTGATTGGCTTTTTGACATATGATTGTGCGACTGTTGTACTTTTTTTGAACATAGTACATCTGCAGACACTCATACATACGCACATACATTCATCGTTATGAACGCACGCACGCACACCCTACTCATATGAGCACCTTTGAGAGGCTGAGCTAGAATATCATCTTGAGATTGACGAAGTCACCATAGACGTTTTCGTAATTGATGGGAACGTCTACTCCCATTGAACGCACATCACCGGAAGACCTAAAATAAATACAAAAAAATGTGAGCACCAGTGTCAAATTTAGAACTTGAATCCTGATGGGCTAAGGTTACCACTGTCATCCTAACTATTCAACTAGAGGTAGGTCGCTTGACTATTGCAGTTGATAGGGTTGGTTGGTCGTATGTGGTGAAGTGAAGTTGTAGTTGCTAGCTTGAGAAAGAGTGATGGCGACAAATCTTGCAAGTGATCTTGGCGGCAGTCTTCTTCTAGGCACCGTGTAGGTAGCCAAATCGGTTGGTGATAATCTATGCGGTCATTCTCATGAATTGTGCTAAGAGCAACTTTAGTCAATCATTTAAAATTCTATAGACGAATAAAATTTCAATTTTACTTCTATGACTGGCATCTAACCTGTGCTGGCATGCAATTTCAAAAGAATTCCTACGCTCACGCAAGATCTATCTAGGAGATGCATAGCAACGAGAGGGAAGAGCGTGTCTACGTACCCTTGTAGACCGAAAGTGGAAGCGTTTGACAACGCGGTTGATGTAGTCGAACTTCTTCTCATTCCGACCGATCAAGCACCGAACGTATGACACCTCCAAGTTCTACACAAGTTCAGCTCGATTACGTCCCTCGAACTCCTGATCCAGCAGAGTGTCGAGGAAGTAGATGAGTTCCGCCAGCACGACGGCGTGGTGACTGTGATGGTGAAGTGATCCACGCAGGGCTTCGCCTAAGCACTACGAGAATATGACCGGAGGCGTAAACTGTGGAGGGGGCGCCGCACATGGCTAACAATAGTTGATGTGTGTTCTAGGCGCCCCTCCCCATGTATATATGTGGGAGGGGGAGGGGAGCAGCCTTGGGGCGCCCCAAGTAGGAGGAATTGGGGCCCTAGTCCAATTCGCCCCCCCCCCCCCCTTACCAGATTTTCCGGAGGGGGAAAAGGGAAGAGGGAAGGGAGGAAGGAAAGGGGGGGACCCCTCCTCCTTCTCCTATTCGGCCTCCTTCCTTGGGGGAGGGGCACCCCTTGTGGGCCGGTGTGCTCCCCTCCTATGGCCCATATGGTGCAAATTCCCCCGGAGGGTTCCGGTAACCCCCCGGTAGTCCGATAAATACCCGAAACACTTCCGGTGTCTGAATACTATCATCCTATATATAAATCTTTATCTCTCGACCATTTCGAGACTACTCGTCATGTCTGTGATCTCATCCGGGACTTCGAACACCATTCGATCACCAAATCACATAACTCATATAATACAAAACCGTTATCGAACGTTAAGCGTGCAGACCCTACGGGTTTGAGAACTATGTAGACATGACCGAGACACCTCTTCAGTCAATAACCAATAGTGGAACCTGGATGCTCATATTGGCTCCCACATATTCTACGAAGATCTTTATCGGTCGAACCATTATGACAACATACGTTATTCCCTTTGTCACGGTATGTTACTAGCCCGAGATTTGATCGTCGGTATCTTCATACGTAGTTCAATCTCGTTACCTGCAAGTTTCTTTACTCGTTTCGTAATGCATCATCCTGCAACTAACTCAGTAGACACTTTGATTGCAAGGCTTTTAATGATGTGCATTACTGAGAGGGCCCATAGATACCTCTCCGTTACTTGGAGTGACAAATCCTAATCTCGATCTATGCCAACCCAATAAACACCTTCGGAGATACATGTAGAGCATCTTTATAATCACCCAGTTATGTTGTGATGTTTGATAGCACACAAGGCAATCCTCCGGTATCCGGGAGTTGCATAATCTCATAGTCGGAGGAATATGTATTTGACATGAAGAAAGTAGTAGCAATAACACTGAACGATCATAATGCTAAGCTAACGAATGGGTCTTGTCCATCACATCATTCTACTAATGATGTGATCCCGTTCATCAAATGACAACACATGTCTATGGTTAGGAAACTTAACCATCTTTGATTAACGAGCTTGTCTAGTAGAGGCTTATTAGGGACACAATATTTTGTCTATGTATTCACACATGTATCAAGTTTCCGGTTAATACAATTCTAGCATGAATAATAAACATTTATCATGAAATAAGGAATTATAAAATAACAACTTTACTATTTCCTCTAGGGCATATTTCCTTCAGTCTCCCACTTGCATTAGAGTCAGTAATGTAGATTACATTGTAATGATTCTAACACCCATGGAGTCTTGGTGTTGATCATGTTTTGCTTGTGGAAGAGGCTTAGTCAATGGGTCTGCTACATTCAGATCCGTATGTATTTTGCAAATCTCTATGTCTCCTTCCTTGACTAGATCACGGATGAAGTTGAAGCGTCTTTTGATCTGTTTGGTCTTTTTGTGAAATCTGGATTCCTTTGCTAAGGCAATTGCTCCAATATTGTCACAAAAGATTTTCATTGGACCCGATGCACTAGGTATTACACCTAGATCGGATATGAAATCCTTCATCCAGAATCCTTCATTTGTTGCTTCCGAAGCGGCTTTGTACTCCGCTTGACACGTAGATACCGCCATGGCGCTTTGCTTCGAACTGCACCAACTGACAGCTCCACCATTCAATATAAATATGTATCTGGTTTGTGACTTAGAGTCATCCAGATCAGTGTCAAAACTACCGTCGACGTAACCATTTACAACGAGCTCTTTGTCACCTCCATAAACAAGAAACATATCCTTAGTCCTTTTCAGGTACTTCGGGATGTTCTTGACCGCTGTCAAGTGATCCACTCCTGGATTACTTTGGTACCTCCCTGCTATACTTATAGCAAGGCACACATCACGTCCGGTACACATCATAGTATACATGATAGAACCTATGGCTAAGGCATAGGGAATGACTTTCATTTTCTCTCTGTCTTCTGCAGTGGTCAGGAATTGAGTCCGACTCAATTTCACATCTTGTAACATAGGCAAGAACCCTTTCTTTGACTGATCCATTTTGAACTTCTTCAAAACTTTATCAAGGCATGTGATTTTTGAAAGTCCTATTAAGCATCTTGATCTATCCCTATAGATCTTGATGCCTAATATATAAGCAGCTTCACCGAGGTCTTTCATTGAAAAACTTTTATTCAAGTATCCTTTTATGCTATCCAGAAATTCTATATCATTTCCAATCAACAATATGTCATCCACATATAATATTAGAAATGCTACATAGCTCCCACTCACTTTCTTGTAAATACAGGCTTCTCCGAAAGTCTGTATAAAACCATATGCTTTGATCACCTCATCAAAGCATATATTCCAACTCCGAGATGCTTGCACCAGTCCATAAATGGATTGCTGGAGCTTGCACACTATGTTAGCACCTTTAGGATCGACAAAACCTTCTGGTTGCATCATATACAACTTTTCTATAAGAAATCCATTAAGGAATGCAGTTTTGACGTCCATTTGCCAAATTTCATAATAATAAAATGTGGAAATTGCTAACATGATTCGGACAGACTTAAGCATCGCTATGAGTGAGAAAGTCTCATCATAGTAAACTCCTTGAACATGTCGAAAACCTTTTGCAACAAGCCGAGCTTTATGGACAGTAACATTACCATCAGCGTCAGTCTTCTTTTTGAAGATTCATTTATTTTCTATGGGTCGCCGATCATCGGGCAAATCCACCAAAGTCCACACTTTGTTCTCATACATAGATCATATCTCAGATTTCATGGCCTCAAGCCATTTATCGGAAACTGGGCTCACCATAGCTTCTTCATAATTCATAGGTTCGTCATGGTCAAGTAACATGACTTCCAGAACAGGATTACCATACCACTCTGGTGCGGATCGTGCTCTGGTTGACCTATGAGGTTCAGTAGTAACTTGATCTGAAGTTTCATGATCATTATCATTAGCTTCCTGTCTAGTTGGTGTAGGCATCACGGGAACGGATTTCTCGGATGAGCTACTTTCCAAATTGAGAGAAGGTACAATTACCTCATCAAGTTCTACTTTCCTCCCACTCACTTCTTTTGAGAGAAACTCCTTCTCTAGAAAGGTTCCATGCTTGGCAACAAAGATCTTGCCTTCGGATCTGTGGTAGAAGGTGTACCCAATTGTTTCCTTAGGGTATCCTATGAAGGTGCACTTCTCCGGTTTGGGTTCGAGATTATCAGGCTGAAGCCTTTTGACATAAGCATTGCATCCCCAAACTTTAAGAAATGACAGCTTAGGTTTATTGCCAAACCACAATTCATACGGTGTCGTCTCAACGGATTTTGACGGTGCCCTATTTAACGTGAATACAACTGTCTCTAATGCATAACCCCAAAACGATAGTGGTAAATCGGTAAGAGACATCATAGATGGCACCATATATAATAAAGTACGGTTACACCGTTTAGACACACCATTACGCTATGGTGTTCCAGGTGGCGTGAGTTGTGAAACTATTCCACATTGTTTTAAATGAAGGCCAAACTCGTAACTCAGATATTCACCTCCTCTATCAGATCGTAGAAACTTTATTTTCTTGTTACGATGATTCTCCACTTCACTCTAAAATTCTTTGAACTATTCAAATGTTTGATACTTGTGTTTCATTAAGTAGATATACCCATATCTGCTCAAATCATCTGTGAAGGTCAGACAATAATGATACCCACCGCGAGCCTCAACACTCATCGGGCCGCATACATCGGTATGTATTATTTCCAATAAGTCATTGGCTCGCTCCATTGTTCTAGAGAATGGAGTTTTAGTCATCTTGCCCATGAGGCATGGTTCATAAGTATCAAACGATTCATAATCAAGTGATTCCAAAAGTCCATCTGCATGGAATTTCTTCGTGCGTTTTACACCAATATGACCTAAACGACAGTGCCACAAATATGTTGCACTATCATTATCAACTTTGCAACTTTTGGCATCAATATTATGAATATGTGTATCACCACAATCGAGATTCAACAAAAATAGACCACTCTTCAAGGGTGCATGACCATAAATGATATTACTCATATAAATAGAACAACCATTATTCTCTGATTTAAATGAATAACCGTCTCGCACTAAACAAGATCCAGATATAATGTTCATGCTCAACGCTGGCACCAAATAACAATTATTCAGGTCAGAAACTAATCCCGAAGGTAGATGTAGAGGTAGCGTGCCGACGGCGATCACATCTACCTTGGAACCATTCCCGACGCGCATCGTCACCTCGTCCTTAGCCAATCTTCGTTTAATCTGTAGTCCCTGTTTCGAGTTACAAATATGAGCAACCGAACCGGTATCAAATACCCAAGCACTACTACGAGCATTAGTAAGGTACACATCAATAACATGTATATCAAATATACCTTTGTTCACTTTTCCATCCTTCTTATCCGCCAACTTGTGGCAGTTCCGCTTCCAGTGACCAGTCCCTTTGCAGTAGAAGTACTTAGTTTCAAGATTGGGTCCATCTTTGGGCTTCTTCCCGGGAGTGGCAACTTGCTTGCCATTCTTCTTGAAGTTCCCCTTCTTTCCCTTGCCCTTTTTCTTGAAACTAGTGGTCTCGTTAACCATCAACACTTGATGCTCCTTCTTGATTTCTACCTCCGCAGCTTTGAGCATTGCAAAGAGCTCGGGAATAGTCTTCTCCATCCCTTGCATATTATAGTTCATCATGAAGCCTTTGTTAGCTTGGTGGCAGTGATTGGAGAACTCTGTCAATGACACAATAATCTGGAAGATTAACTCCCAGCCGAGTCAAGTAAGTATGATATCCAGACATTCTGAGTATGTGTTCACTGACAGAACTATTCTCCTCCATCTTGCAGCTATAGAACTTGTTGGAGACTTCATATCTCACAACTCAGGCATTTGCTTGAAATATTAACTTCAACTCCTGGAACATCTCATATGGTCCATGACGTTCAAAACATCTTTGAAGTCCCATTCTAAGCCGTAAAGCATGGCACACTTAACTATCGAGTAGTCATCAGATTGAGCTTGCCAGGCGTTCATAACATCAGCATATGCTCCTGCAGCGGGCCTTTCACCTAGTGATGCATCAAGGACATAATTATTCTGTGCAACAATGAGGATAATCCTCAGGTTACGGACCCAATCTGTGTAGTTGCTACCGTCATCTTTCAACTTAGCTTTCTCTAGGAACGCATTAAAATTCAAGGGAACGGTAACACGGGCCATTCATCTACAACATAGATATGCAAAAACTATCAGTACTAAGTTCATGATAAATTAAATTTAGTTAATCATATTACTTAAGAACTCCCACTTAGATTGACATCCCTCAAGTCATCTAATGATACGTGATTCAAATCAACTAAACCATGTCAGATCATCACGTGAGATGGAGTAGTCATCAATGATGAACATCTCTATGTTGATCATATCTACTATATGATTCACGTTCGACCTTTCGGTCCCCAGTGTTCAAGGCCATGTCTGTACATGCTAGGCTCGTCAAGTTTAACCTGAGTATTCTGCATGTGCAAAACTATCTTGCACCCGTTGTACGTGAATGTAGAGCCTATCACACCCGATCATCACGTGGTGTCTAAACACGAAGAACTGTTGCAACGGTGCATACTCAGGGAGAACCCTTATACCTTGAAATTTTAGTTAAGGGATCATCTTATAATGCTACCGCCGTACTAAGCAAAATAAGATGCATAAAAGATAAACATCACATGCAACCAAAATATGTGACATGATATGGCCATCATCATCTTGTGCTTTTGATCTCCATCTCCAAAGCATCGTCATGATCTCCATCTTCACCGGCTCGACACCTTGATCTCCATCGTAGCGTCGTGGTCGTCTCGCCAACTATTGCTTCTACAACTATCGCTACCGCTTAGTGATAAAGTAAAACAATCACATGGCGTTTGTATTTCATACAATAAAGTGACAACCATAAGGCTCCTGCCAGTTGCCGATAACTTTTACAAAACATGATCATCCCATACAACAACGTATATCCCATCATGTCTTGACCATATCACATCACAAGCATGCCCTGCAAAAACAAGTTAGACGTCCTCTAACTTGTTGTTGCAAGTTTTACATGGCTGCTACGAGCTTCTAGCAAGAACCGTTCTTACCTACGGCACAAAACCACAACGGTGATTTATCAAGTTTGCTGTTTTAACCTTCAACAAGGACAGGCCGCTGTCAAATTCGATTCAACTAAAGTAAGAGAAACAGACACCCGCCAGCCACCCTTTATGCAAAACTAGTTGCATGTCTGTCGGTGAACCGGTCTCATAAACGTGGTCATGTAAGGTTGGTCCGGACCGCTTCATCCAACAATACCGCCGAATCAAAATAGACATTGGTGGTAAGCAGTATGACGATCACCACCCACAACTCTTTGTGTTCTACTCGTGCATATCATCTACGCATAGAGCGGATGCCACTGTTGGGAAACGTAGCATGCAATTTCAAAAAAATTGCTACGCTCACGCAAGATCTATCTTGGAGATGCATAGCAACGAGAGGGGAGTGTGTGTCTACGTACCCTCGTAGACCGAAAGCGGAAGCGTTTGACAACGCGGTTGATGTAGTCGAACTTCTTCTCATTCTGACCGATCAAGCACCAAACATACGACACCTCCAAGTTCTGCAGACGTTCAACTCGATGACGTCCCTCGAACTCTTGATCCAGCAATGTGTCGAGGAAGTAGATGAGTTCCGCCAGCACGACGGCGTGGTGACGGTGATGGTGAAGTGATCCACGCAGGGCTTCACCTAAGAACTACGAGAATATGACTGGAGGTGTAAACTTTGGAGGGGGGCGCCGCACATGGCTAACAATAGTTGATGTGTGTTTTAGGCGCCCCTCACCATGTATATATAGGTGGGACGGGGAGGGGATCAGCCTTGGGGCGCCCCAAGTACGAGGAATCCTACTTGGGGCCCTAGTCCAATTCGCTCCCCTTACCATATTTTCTGGAGGGGGGAAAGGGAAGAGGGAAGGGAGGAAGGAAAGAGGGGGAGGGGCGTGTTGGGGAACGTAGTAATTCAAAAAAAAATCCTACGATCACGCAAGATCTGTCTAGGAGATGCATAGCAACAAGACGGGAAAGTCTGTCCACATACCCTCGTAGACTGAAAGCGGAAGCATTTAGTAACGCGGTTCATGTAGTCGAACGTCTTCACGATCGAACCGATCCAAGTACCGAACGTACGGCACCTCCGTGGTCAACACACATTCAACACGATGATGTCCCTCGAGCTCCTGATCCAGTTGAGGATGAGGGAGAGTTCCGTCAGCACGACGGCGTGGAGACGGTGTTGATGATGTTACCGACGCAGGGCTTTGACTAAGCACTACGACAATATGACCGAGGTGTTAAACTGTGGAGGGGGCACTGCACACGGCTAAGAGAAATAATTGTTATATCTTTGGGGTGCCCCCTGCCCCCGTATATAAAGGAGGGAGGGAGGAGGCCGGCGGCCAGGAGGGGTAGGCGCCATGGGGAGTCCAACTAGGATTCCTAATCCTAGTTGGAGTCCCCTTCTTTTCCAAGAGGGGGAGAGAGGGAAGGAGTAGGAGAGGGAGAAGGAGAGGGGCAGGTCAATTGAGGCTAGTAGTGCAGTAGAGATACACCCATCTGTCGACTAAAACCCTCTAGTTTATATAGGCACCGAAGAGGGTTAGGGTTACACAGAGTCGGTTACAATGGTAGGAGATCTACATATCCGTATCGCCAAGCTTGCCTTCAACGCCAAGGAAAGTCCCATCCAGACACGGGACGAAGTCTTCAATCTTGTATCTTCATAGTCCAGGAGTCCGGCCGAAGGTGATAGTTCGGCTATCCGGACACCCCCTAGTCCGGGACTCCCTCAATAGCCCCTGAACCAGGCTTCAATGACGACGAGTCCAGCACGCATATTGTCTTCGGCATTGCAAGGTGGGTTCCTCCTCCTAATACTTCATAGAAGATTTTGAACACCAGGATAGTGTCCGGCTCTGCAAAATAAGTTCCACATACCATCATAGAGAGAATAATATTTACACAAATTCAATCTGCTGACGTATTTCGTGGCGTGACATCACACCAAGGCCAAGCCTTTATTCGAATTGTTTTTACTGTCCCACCTCAGCGCGTTTAGCGAGGCAGTTTCCTTGGCACGTCTTGTCAAAGACGTGATCGTGTCCCCTTATTCCGAGATTCTCATCAATACGGGCGTGGGTAACCCAACCGCGCCATTGATTACGGCGCTTGGGAGATAAGCGAGTTTTACCAGGTTGGTGGGGACACATAGTTTCGTCCGTCCATATAAGGGGATAAGGATCCACTTTTTCACACACGCCTTCTTCCTCCTTTGCTCATCCATTTCCGTGCACTCGAGCTCCAGCGCCCAAGTCCGCACATCTCGCCTCAACCTTCCCCAGCCATGTCCGGAGGGGGAGGCAAGTGGATGGTCTCCTCCATCACGGAGGGGCACATCAAGAAGCTGCGGAAGGCTGGATACCTGTCCAACGACATCGCGCATCAGCTCCCCGACAAGGGGCAGCTCATCCCCACCCCCAGGTCCCATGAGAGGTTGGTGTTCCTTACCCACTTCCTCCGCGGACTAGGTTTTCCACTTCACCCATTTGTCCGGGGACTCATGTTCTACTACGGCCTGGACTTCCATGATCTGGCCCCGAATTTCATCCTCAACATCTCAGCGTTCATCGTCGTGTGCGAGGCCTTCCTCTGCATCCAACCCCACTTCGGCTTATGGCTGAAGACCTTCAATGTCAAGCCGAAGGTAGTGGGCGGCCGTCAAGCGGAGTGCGGAGGTGCCATGGTGGGCAGGATGCCCAACGTCTTATGGCTCGAGGGCTCCTTCGTGGAGACCATAAAGGGGTGGCAATCAGGGTGGTTCTACATCACCGAGCCGCGCGACCCTAAATGGGCAGCGGCCCCCGAATTTCGATCTGGCTTCCCTACACGGCTCACCTCTTGGAAAGAGACGGGCTTGACATGGGGTAATTTGGAAGAGCTGACCGGACTTCAATCCTGCGTCCAAATCCTGGTGAACAAGAAGCTCAAGCTTGTCAACATAGTCCAGGTCATGCTCATCCGTCAGATCCTCCCGTGCCAACAATGGGCCTTCAGCTTGTGGGAGTTTGATCCGGCACAGCACCAAACCTTGAGCAGGATCTTCAACACTACGTACGAAGATGCCTGGAAGGTGCTGTTCAAGGGCGCCGAGGCTCCCGCGTCCGCTACCGAAGATCGCGGATACAGCTCGCAGCGTCAAGCCAGCGAGGTAAGCTACTTTACCCTTTACGGGACTCTTGTTTTCCATAGTTTGACTCTATACGGAATCTAAACTCCCTTACCTTTGACAGGCCTGGCAAAAGACGTCCGGGTAGGTTAACTGTCCGACTCCCTTGCCAGAAGACCCGGCGGACGCCTGATTGACGGGGCTGCTGGTTCTGGCACCTCACATGGTGCCGAAGAAGAAGGCCAAGAAGAAGGCCACGGGAACTCGAAGGAGTTCCTGGCGTCAGGTGTTGTCGGACTCATCGTCCGATGACTCCGAGGCAGAGTCCTCCCACGGAGACGAGGAGGAGGAAAAAGAGGCCTCTCCCACAGCGGGGGGAGAGAAGAAAAGGAAGGCCGCCCCAACGAGGGAGGCTGAAGGGTCCAAGAAGGGGAGGACCCTCCCTCAGGACTACTCCACCAACGCCGACGACGGCGAAGAGGAGTGGCCACCGAGGACTAAGCCCCTGGCGACTTCGTAAGTGTTCGGATACCAGAATAACTCATGGCGTTTCGTTTGTCGTATAGAATCTCCTAACGCCAAATATAACCCTGCAGCCCGCCTAAGGACGGGCTCGACACTTCAACGAGCGGCTCCCTAGCTTCGTCGGACGTGAATAGCACTTCACTTTCGGCTGCCTCCTCTCCTAGCGCTGCGGATGACGCTGAGGTGGGGTCCCAAAAGGGGCCCAGCCAGGAGGAGGAGGTCCCGGAGGCACCGCAAGGCAACCTCCCGGACTCCGGGCACAAGGGGGATCAAACTCCGAATGGTTCTAAGTCCGGCCCTGGGCCGGACTCCGCACCGGAACCTTCGGTGGTTCCGGAGTCCGGCAGGCGGCCCCTTCGTAAGAAGGGCGAGACTGCGACACCGTGACCTCCGTCCAACCGGAGGCACCGGATAATTTGCTGGAGGCGCTTAACGGCGCCTCCATCGACGAGGAGCACCACACTGCTATGAGTGTGGTGATTCAGAAAGTGTAGTCCGCCAAGAGTGGGCTGACTGAAGCCTGCGCCAGCCTTCTAACAGGATTTGAGGTATGTATTTAAGATATGTAAAAATATTACCGTATAGATAGTAGCCCCTAATGCTCAGTTTGGTGTTCGGAAAGAAAAGCCGAACTAGGATCTAAAAAGATGTACGCAGGAGTCTAACATAAGTATGTCAATATGGGAATGCAGGCTGCGCTGCTGACCTCTGCCGCACTGACTGCGGAGGTCAATGCATTGAAGCAGAGCCTCGAGCGGTCCGAGAACGAGCTCGGCCTTGCCAAAGAGCAGCTCGAGGACAAGGAAGGTAAGTAATACCTTATGGAAGTATGTAAAAGATGTGGTTGCAAAAAATAACAGGAATAACGTGAGAATTACAGGGGCCACGAACGAGGTGGCGACCCTGAAGGAAGCAGTGTCCAAGGCCGAAAGCAATGTGGCCGCAGAGCGCACCGAGCGAGAAAAGCAGGAGGCGCGGGTAGCGGAGGTGCGGCAAGAGCTCCGGGCTCTTGTGGAAAAACACGAGAGTTTGGAGCGTGACTCAAAGACTCGAGAGTCCGAGCTGGCCTCGGCTCTTGAGAGTGCCAAAGCTGCTAAGGCTGAAGCCCAGAAAGCCCTCCAGGAAATTGAGGCGATGAAGAAGATAGCAGCGGGTAAGGCATGCAAAGCAAGCACGTGAAAGTGAATTACTTGTTACTTACCCGAATCCGGAGCTCTCCAGGAGCATCCGCAGATCTGCCCCGCAGTGTGTCCGACGCTGCCACATTCTACCGGGCCGAGGAGGGGAGCTCGATGGAGAAGGTGTTCTGGTCTCAGTATGCTGAGGCCGGACACCCGGTGCCCTTGAGCGACCAGCTGAAGCAGCTAAGGTGGCCGAACAGGCCATGAAGGGCCTCATAGTTCGGCTGTGGCCTAAGGAAGCCATGCCTGGGAGCTACTTTGGGCTGGTGAGGCGGCTGGTGGACGCCTATCCATGGGTTGAAGTCGTCAAGCACTCCGTCTGTATCGAAGGTGCCCGTAGGGCCCTTGCCCATGCTAAAGTGCACTGGGGCAAGATGGACGCTGAGAAGCTTGTGACGGACGCTCCACCGCCGGGCAGGGAGTATCGCAAGCCCGAGATGTATTATGCGGGCGTCCTAAAGGGTGCCCGCCTTATAGCGGGTGAATGCTCCAAAGATGTAATTTTTGAGTAAACTCGCATTTGTTATCCTGTACGCTTGAAAACTTGTTCATACGCGCTAAGCAACGCTTGTGAATTTAAAATATTACCTTCTGTGTGGCCGTTTATTAAATTTGAGAGATGGCGATTCATCGGCTTCTTCCCCCATGCCACGAGTGCTGGGGTGTTCGGGATAAACTTGAGCGCTCTTTTTCCCATTCTTGGGTCCTTCGAGGGAGGCGCTCAACGCAACGAACAAGGCAACCAGACTATAATGCTTGAACACTCTCACTTAGCCATAGAATTCTATAATTTTAAATTTCGGCGAAGCCCCTAGTATTCGGAAGACCGAGTTCGGGGCGCTATCCACGCCTGGGCCGGACAAAGCCGACTCCTCGCTCTAAGCGGCATAAGTCTTTAGGGACTCGAAAAACCTCTCGAACAACGACCGACTCTCGCCCTATCATGACGGTCAGTTTTAGCTTTCTCCACTGAGGTGCTTAACCCAGCTCAACCGGGGCACAATCGCAGTGGTTCTCCCAGCGCTACCTTAGCCGATATAACGGAACGTAAGGTACCAAAACATGGGAGCCGGGCAAACCCAACTATTGACCCAAGACATGATTCGGAGCCGATGCATATAATGCTATAAGTTCGGGGTGCCGCACTTGTGAAAGTGTTCGGACTTATCACACCATATTTTGGGGTACTTAAGCCCCTGGTGTATTTGGCCGCACCAAAGCGTACGGATGCAACATGTCATAAGTGAACATGTATAGATAAAAAAAGGAATGCAATAATAGGCAAAAGCTATGCATTGTTTATTCAAAAAAGCTGCGGTGAAAGCAGAACGATACAAATAGTGCGATAAGCAAGGGACGGGACTATTTGACATGTCTCCCTCCAGGAGCAAGCTGCAGGATGATATGTAAAACAAGTATACTGCTCGTTATAGAGACCACCTGGACACTCGACGTAGCTTTTCTGCTTCCCTGGCTGTTGCATCGTGTGTTCGGTGGTTCTACTGCCGGACAGGGCTTCTTGAGAAAGGAGTCCTGAAAGTAAGAGAAAAAAGAAGAATGACACAATTGGGAGCTCCTGATGCGGTTGAGCCGCATTCTGGGCCTGCCGTGGTCATGCCGCTCCCCCTATGCCCATGGTATTTCCAAAGCGTAATTATGTACGCGTAGTATTGGTTTCGCAATTTCGCGAGGGCTGGGGTTGGGGCTGCATTGCTACGCGTGCTCGGAATGTGCCAGGTGGTCTTGTTGTTGGTTACTCTGGGCGCGCTTGACGGTGTCTGGATGTTTAATAGCCGGACTCGAGAATTGCCTTAAGAGGCTGCTTTGTACTTCTGCCGCGAGGGCCGCCGTATGCTCCTCCGTTCGGAGAGAGCGTTCGGTGTTTCCATTGACCGTAATGACTCCTCGAGGGCCTGGCATCTTGAGCTTGAGGTATGCGTAGTGCGGCACCGCATTGAACTTTGCAAATGTGGTTCGTCCGAGCAGTGCATGATAGCCGCTGCGGAACAGGACTATGTCGAAGATTAATTCCTCGCTTCGGAAGTTATCCGGTGATCCGAAGACCACTTCAAGTGTAACTGAGCCTGTACAGTTGGCCTCTACACCTGGTATGACGCCTTTGAAGGTCATCTTTGTGGGTTTAATCCTTGAGGGGTCTATGCCCATCTTGCGCACTGTATCTTGATAAAGCAGGTTCAGGCTGCTGCCGCCGTCCATCAGGACTCTATTGAGGTGAAATCCGTCAACGATTGGGTCTAGAACGAATGCGGCAAATCCGCCATGGCGGATGCTAGTGGGGTGGTCCCTTCGATCAAAAGTGATCGGGTAGGAGGACCACGGATTGAACTTTGGGGCGACTGGCTCCATCGCATATACGTCCCTTAGTGCACGCTTCCGCTCCCTTTTGGGTATGTGGGTTGCGTATATCATGTTCACCATCCGCACTTGTGGGGGGAAGCCCTTCTGTCCTCTATTGTTTGGCGGCCGGGGCTCCTCCTCGTCGTTGCTATGCAGCCCCTTGTCATTGTTTTCGGTATTTAACTTGCCTGCCTACTTGAACACCCAACAATCCCTATTGGTGTGATTGGCTGGCTTTTTGGGGGTGCCGTGTATCTGGCACGAGCGATCGAGTATTCGGTCCAAATTGGACGGGCCCAGAGTATTTCTTTTGAATGGCTTTTTCCGCTGACCGGGTTTAGAGCCTCTGAATCCGGCATTGATTGTCGTATCTTCAGCATTATCGCCATTAATGCGGCGCTTATGCTTGTTGCGACGCGACCTGCCGTTGCTGTCCTTGGTATCCGAATTACCAGGGCTCTTGGTCATATTGTTACTACGAGCTAGCCAGCTGTCCTATCCCACACAAAAGCGGGTCATGAATGTTGTGAGGGCTGCCACGGATTTCGGCTTTTCCTGTCCTAGGTGCCGGGGAAGCCACTCGTCGCGGATGTTATGTTTGAAGGCTGCAAGGGCCTCTGCATCCGGACAGTCAACGATTTGATTTTTCTTGGTTAGGAACCGTGTCCAGAATTGTCTGGCCGATTCCTCTGGCTGCTGAATTATGTGGCTTAGGTCATCGGCGTCTGGTGGTCGCACATAGGTGCCCTGTAAGTCGTCGAGGAATGCGGCTTCCAGGTCTTCCCAACAACCAATTGACTCTGCTAGCAAGCTGTTAAGCCAATGCTGAGCTGGTCCTTTAAGCTTGAGTGGGAGGTATTTGATGGCGTGTAGATCATCACCGCGGGCCATGTGGATATGAAGGAGATAGTCCTCGATCCAGACCGCAGGATCTGTTGTGCCATCGTATGATTCAATGTTCACGGGTTTGAAACCCTCAGGGATTTGATGATACATCACTTCGTCTGTGAAGCATAGTGGGTGTGCGGCGCCTCTGTATTGGGCTATATCACGACGCAGCTCAAATGAGCTTTGTCCACTGTGTTCGGCCCGGCCGGAATTGCCATATCTGGCGTGATGGTTATCGTCACGTATCGTGGGGCGCCGACGTGATCCGTAGATCGATCTTGTTTGCCTTTCCTTGTCCTCCAATATATCTTGCAGGTCTGGCGCATTTTCCCGTGCCTTGGTATTTTTTTGAGCGGCGCTGGGGTGCGGCTTGAGTGGAGGGCCGAGAGGCCTCTCTGTCACGGCCACGAGGTGGCCGGTCGGCCATATTATGCGCTGGTGATGTAGGTTTAGGTGCTTCCTCCTCTAATCATGGTAGCAGCCTGCATTTTGGGTATCTCTTGGAGGGGCGTTCGAGTTCATATTCTTCGGCCGCCAGGATTTCCGTCCATCTGTCGGCTAGCAAATCTTGGTCAGCTCTAAGCTGTTGCTTCAATGAAAGCACCAATGTCGGTGTCAAAACCGGCGGATCTCGGGTAGGGAGGATGGTGTGATTTGGATCTAGATCCTCATCTCTTTTATAGGCAGCTTATTTGCGCGGCTAGGGGGATAAATGTAAAAATACCCTGGCTTTTCGCATTCGTTCAACACGTGGAAGATGGCCATTATTGGGCGTGGAAGCCGAGGAGTGCAATATTTACGAGAAGCCGGATGCTATTCAACAGGTGCACAGGATTTGGAGAAGAACCCGCCTTGCAATGCCGAAGACAATCTACGCGCCAGACTCATCGCCATTAAAGCCTGGTTCGGGGGCTACTGAGGGAGTCCCGGACTAGGGGGTGTCCGGATAGCCGAACTATCACCTTCGGCCGGACTCCTGGACTATGAAGATACAAGATTGAAGATTTCGTCCCGTGTCCGGATGGGACTTTCCTTGGCGTGGAAGGCAAGCTTGGCGATACGGATATGTAGATCTCCTACCATTGTAACCGACTCTGTGTAACCCTAACCCTCTTCGGTGCCTATATAAACCGGAGGGTTTTAGTCCGTAGGACGAACAACAATCATACCATAGGCTAGCTTCTAGGGTTTAGCCTCTCTGATCTTGTGGTAGATCTACTCTTGTACTACCCATATCATCAATATCAATCAAGCAGGAGTAGGGTTTTACCTCCATCGAGAGGGCCCGAACCTGGGTAAAAACATTGTGTCCCCTGTCTCCTGTTACCATCCGCCTAGACGCACAGTTCGGGACCCCCTTCTAGAGATCCGCCGGTTTTGACACCGACATTGGTGCTTTCATTGAGAGTTCCTCTGTGCCGTCGCCATCAGGAAGGATGCCTCATCCCGTCATTAAAGACGGCACTGTTGCTGAAGTAGCTTTGGTTATCGGCCAAACTCTCCGGCTAGGCGGTTTCCTTATGACCGCCTGTCCAGCCGCCGCGCTGACGATGACTTCTCGGGTCATCGAAAGCAATCTTCACGTTAGCTCGGAACTCGCCGAGCAGTTAGATCCGATGGAGCTCTCTTCCTTAAACGAGCTCTTGGATCGCATCGCCGCCCTGGGAGTCGCTACAGACTACCATCAGATTGGGCCTAAACCTGATCTGAGAGAGATTAACTCTCCCCAGGTTACCCACCACGTTGCTGTGGTAGAGGAACAATACGGCGACCCATCTTCTATCTTAAGGATTAGCTATGTCCGGATTCCCGATCCCTCCATGCCAGATTCTCGCGGAGGGGAGGATGTTTTTTTTTGACCTTGAAGACTGCAGGGCTTGCACCCCACAACATTTTATTAATGCAAAGAAGAAACAGAACTAGTACAAGGTTTCCTCAAGAAGAGGAATAAAACAGCAAAGGAAAGCTATACAAGAAGACTAGTCCTAATATATACAAACCTACAGAAGAGAACAAAAACAACTCCCCTCAAGGAGGAAGGAAATCAATCCATTTAAGTAAGGCCTCCTTGTGCTTCTGTTTGATTCTATGAGAAAGCAGAGTGAGATCATGAATGAATCCATATCTCCATGCTCTGAAGGAAGGCTTGATGTTCCTGAAAGCCCTGTCATTTCAAACCTTCCAAATATTCCACCAGGCGGTAAACACCACTTCGGCAAAGAAAGGTTTGTTGAACTCCTTTCTAGCATGGAAGGCAATATCCACCATGTCCTCACTGTCTTTCCAGGCAATCTGCAGATAGATCCAGACGCGAGCACTAAAGTTGCACTGGAAAAAAAGATGGTTTCTATCCTCCAAAATCCCTGTTGGGCAAAGAACACATTGTGGTCCCTCATTAATCTCCCATTGCCTTCTCTGAATCATGTCCTTTGTGTTAAGCCTGTCCATTATAACTAGCCAGGCAAACATCTTGATCGACATGGTACAGCAACTCTTCCAAATCCATCTCAAAATTGGGTTTGCTACCATTGGCTGGTAAGCAAAGTCATAAAACTTTTTTGCAGTATAAGAAGATTTCTTTCCATGCCTCTATTCCCAAAATTCATGGCAGCTGGAATCCAAATGGAAAGATCCCATTAGGGTCGAAAGCTGCTGTAATTCTTGAAAAGCTTGCTCAGTTAGGGGCAAGAAAAAGAGATCTTGCAAGCTACCAGCCAGAAAGACTTCCTTCACTGAAAGGTTTTTGTGGAGACAAAAAGAATACAATCTAGGAAATCGATCTTGAAGAGGCACATGGCTGTTCCCAATTTGCCAATAGTCAGACCAGAATAATACAGTGTCTCCACTATGAACATTAACCTCAGTAACTGCTCTAAAATTATCCATCAACTTGCAGACATCTCTCCACCAAAAAGAGCCACAAAGGGTGGTATCATGAGGAATTCGTTCAAAATAATAAGAATCCCAAATTAACTGGACCAAAGGCACATCCATTTTGTTGTAAAATTTATTCAGAAATTTCAGAAGTAGAGCTTGATTTTGCAAACCCAGATTTAATATTCCAAGTCCCCCCTTTGTTTCGGGCCTGCAAACAAGAGGCCAAGCTGCCAAAGAATGGCCCTTCTCCTGACCATATTTCCTCCATAAACATTGCCTTTGGATCCTTTCCAACTGCTTCAAAATACCTTGAGGGATTGACAGGGTACAAAGGAAGAAGATAGGCAAAGAGGAAATGACAGAATTAACTAATTGCAACCTGCTTCCCTGAGGCAAGAACCAAGAACTTGCTACTCAAGCCCTGAACCTAAAGTCAGGCAGCGGGCCAGATTCATTGGACAACATCCAAGAACCCAAGCTTCCAAGTTCGGAAACCACTTGGCCCCTGAGTCTTAAAGTGGACGGGGTTCCGAATTTAATTCCACCCGCCCACCCAAACATAAGCGATCTATCCCAAATCCGGCAAGAGTCCGCAGAAACAGTACACCATTGCTGGGCCAGATTCCTCCTGGTTATGAACAGGATAAAGGACTGCCGCGAGGAGGACGCAATTTCATTCTTCTGCAATAATTGCACGGACAAGGGAATCCTCAACGCCGTAAGTCATCGTGAAATTACACGCTTCGCTGACTTGGCGTCCATAGTACGAAAGTACTATGTGATGGAAAGCGCCTGGAAAACCGAAATCAAATTTTGGGACAATCCGGCCCTGAATACAACCCCAGTCCGAAATAAAAGGGTGCATTATCACCAGGCACCTGGGTTAAACACCAAAAATCAAAAACCCTCTATAGGGCATGGAACCGTACTGGAAGGATGGCTCAATGGACCCTGCAAAATTCATAGTACAGAAGGTGCCACTCCAACTCATAGCCTTAGAGCATGTTGGATACTACGACAGGTGGCCAAAAGTGGCGAAGAGCTTCTAACTCCAGAGCACCAGCCCAAGGATACCAGTACGGTATTAACAGTCTTCGAGACTTTCGCATCAAATAATATGCAGAAACGAACACTCCGCAGCCTTGCCGAAGTCTACCAAGTAGCAACAATAAACCCAGGGAGTGACACGGCTATTACCTTTAATGCCGGTAATGAACCTAAATTCCGAACAGCCCGAGCACCAGCCGCATTGGTCCTCAGTCCAATAGTGGACGGCTTTCGCCTTACCAAGGTACTCATGGACGGTGGTAGCGGATTGAACCTCATTTACGAGGAAACCCTCCGAAAAATGGAAATAGACTGGAGCCGCATTGAGCTAAGTAGCACAACCTTTAGAGGAATAATCCCCAGTCAGGAAGCATGCTGTACAGGAAAAATCACACTGGATGTGGTGTTCGGCACGCCGGATAATTACAGGTCCGAGGAGGTCACGTTCCAAGTGGCCCCGTTCAGCAGCGGATATCATGCTCTATTAGGGCGAGAGGCATTCACAATTTTTCAAGCTATACCCCATTACGGGTACATGAAGCTCAAAATGCCTGGGCCCAACGGAATCATCACTCTTGCTAGTGACCCGGACATAGCACTCCGCACCGAAAATAAGACAACCGCACTGGCCCTGGAGGCACTATCCGAAGCCCTAGCGGCCGAGGAACTCACTACGCTGCGCTCCACGGTGAATAGAGATGATGTGATACTCGATAAGAGATCCAAGTCCACCTCCTTTAAACCAGCGGATGAAGTAGTCAAATTCCAAGTCCATCCAACGGACCCTACAAAAATGGCCTCCATCGGGGCACAACTAAACCATGATGTAGACGCCGCACTACGAGAATTCCTACGCGAAAATTGGGACATTTTTGCCTGGCACCCTTCAGACATGCCAAGAATCCCACACCGGCTGGCCGAGCACAGCCTAAACATCCTAAAAGGATTCAAGCCGGTCAAACAGGCTCTTCGGCGTTTCCCCAAACCCAAGAGACAGGCCATGGGAGAGGAGCTCGCCAAATTATTGGAGGCCGGATTCATCAGAGATATAAAACATCCGGACTGGCTAGCTAACCTAGTGATGGTACCAAAGAAGGACAAATCCTGGCGCCTATGCGTCGACTTTAAGGACCTCAACAAGGCTTGCCCAAAGGATCCCTTCCCCCTCCCCCGCATCGATCAAATTATCGACGCTACCGCAGGACACGATTCATTGTGTTTCCTCGACGCATACTCCGGCTACCACAAAATTAAAATGGCAGAGCCCGATCAGGCCGCAACATCATTCATCACCCCATACGGCCCATTCTGCTTCAACACAATGCCCTTTGGGCTCAAGAACGCCGGCGCAACATATCAGCGCATGATTCAGACATGTCTGGCAAACCAGATCGGCAAAACAGTGGAGGCATACGTAGACGACGTGGTCGTCAAAACCAAGCACGTCAAAACTCTAGTAGACGATTTGAGGCTCACGTTTGATATTCTCCGAACATATGACATTAAGCTTAACCCGGAAAAATATGTTTTTGGCGTACCAGCCGGAAAGCTGTTGGGCTTCATTGTATCCGGTAGAGGAATTGAAGCAAACCCAGCCAAGATCCGAGCTCCGTCACAATTGGATATCCCAAAGGACCTCAAACAAATACAAAAATTGACGGGATGCATGGCGGCTTTAAGCCGCTTTATCTCCCGTTTAGGAGAAAAGGCATTACCCCTTTATCGCCTCCTCCGACGCACCGAACACTTCGAGTGGACGGATGCCGCCACGGCCGGACTCGAAGAAATAAAAGCCATATTGGCAACAAACCCGGTCCTGGCCGCGCCCAACATGGGCGAACCAATGCTATTATATATCGCGGCAACTCATCAAGTGGTGAGCGCGGTGCTCGTTGTCTAACGAGAAACGGACGGACACAAGTTCCCCCTTCAAAAACCAGTCTACTACGTGTCCACTGTCCTAACTCCATGCAAGTCACGGTACCCGCATTATCAGAAGATAGTGTACGTGGTGTTCACGGCATCCCGGAAGCTGCGACACTACTTTCAAGAGTGTTCGATAACAGTAGCCTCCGAAGTACCTCTTAATGACATTATAAACAACCGCGACGCGACGGGCCGGATTGCCAAATGGGCCATTGAGCTCCTCCCATTCGACATAATCTATAGGCCACGACGAGCTATTAAGTCGCAAGTTTTGGCCGACTTCATCGCTGAATGGACTGAAGCCAAACTCCCTAAAGAGTATGGCGCATACTCCAACTGGATCATGCACTTCGACGGCTCCAAAATGTTGGCTGGTCTAGGGGCTGGCGTCGTTCTGATGTCCCCAACTGGAGATACGGTTCAATACATACTCCAGATAATGTATACGGACTCCAACAATGCAGCCGAATACGAGGCCCTTCTACATGGCCTCCGGATGGCAGTCTCCATGGGCATTCAACGCCTAGAGGTGCGCGGGGATTCGAACCTCGCGATATCCCAAATAAATGGAGACTTCGATGCCAAGGATCCGATAATGGCAGCTTATCGCAACGCTGTCCTAAAAATGTCAGCTTGGTTTGAGGGGCTCGAATTTCACCATATAGCCCGGGATAACAACCAGGCAGCAGACGTATTGGCACGCATTGGCGCAAAGCGCGATGCCGTCCCTCCCAACATCTTCCTAGAGAGGTTGTTCAAGCCATCCGTACTATGGGAGGGGGAATCCGGAAATAATAACCCGGACCCAACCGCACTGCCCGACACCGAACATTCTGACACAATTGGCGGTTCTGCCAACGAAGTAACATCCTCAGCCCACGTAATAATGGCAGTAATTGCCCCATGGACGGAACCATTCCTAGCCTACCTAACCAAGCAGGAACTTCCCAAGGACCAAAACAAGGCCCGTTGCATAGTGCGGCGATCTAAAGCCTATAAGGTCCATGAGGGAGAGCTTTACAAGAAAAGCACAACCGGAGTCCTTCAAAGGTGTATCTCCGAAGAGGAAGGGCGGAACCTTCTGGCTGAAATTCATGCCAGACTCGGCGGGCACCACGCTGCAGCCCGGGCCCTTGTAGGCAAGGCCTTCCGTACAGGATTGTATTGGCCGACGGCCCGGGCAGATGCTCAGGACTTAGTCCAACGATGCATCGGTTGCCAGCTCTTTTCTAATCAAAGCCACATGTCACCCACAACCCTCAAAACTATACCCATAACCTGGCCCTTCGCGGTCTCGGGGCTTGACATGGTTGGACCCCTTAAAGGAGGAACCCACAAGCAAAAATACCTACTGGTCATGGTGGATAAATTCACCAAATGGATAGAGGCCAAACCTGTTAAGATAGCCAAATCCGGACCGGTGATAGACTTCATATCAGGGGTCATACACCATTACGGCGTCCCCCATAGCATCATCACTGATAACGGCACGAACTTTACGGCCGACGAGGTTAAACTCTGGTGCAAAAACATGGGCATCAAGCTCGACTATGCTTCAGTCTGTCACCCTGAAACTAACGGTCAAGTCGAGCGAGCAAATGGTCTAATCATGAGTGGCATTAAACCCAGAATAGTGCGGTCCCTCAAGGAATCTAACATGCACTGGGTAGAGGAGCTCGACTCCGTACTCTGGGGGCTGTGGACCAGTTTGAATCGCACCACTGGATTTACACCATTCTTTATGGTATACGGCGCAGAGGCAGTTCTGCCCTGTGACATAATTCATGACTCACCTCGCGTGCGCAGGTACAAAGAAAGAGAAGCCAAGCTCGATCGGCAGGATAGTCTGGATGCATTGGAGGAGGAGCGCGACATGGCAAAAGCCCGTTCCGCATTCTATCAACAGCAAGCTCGAAGATATCAAAGCAGAGAAGTACGGGCCAAAACTTACAACGTTGGTGAGTTAGTTCTACGCCTGCCGGACAAGAAAAAGGACAAACTCAAGCCCAAATGGGAAGGTCCCTTTATCATCGACCAAGTCCTGACCGGTAGAGCATACCGTCTGCGAGATGCATTGGATAACCGACTCGAGCCGAACCCATGGAACACAGCCCGTCTCCGAAGATTCTACGCCTAGCGCCGGATTCTGAGTTCGTCTCCTTCCTCCGTATATATTTTACATATTAGCTATTTTCTGTTTCTCTCCTTCTCCCCCCTTTCATATTACAGCCTTTGAAAGCTTGTTTGCGCATTGTTCACACACACTTGACGCGCTATCCGCGCTCATTATACCCGGGGGCTTCTTTAACAGAAGCTTATTTATACGGGCTTCATGCCCAACACATGTGTCACACTTCCGCCTAAACCTTTTATTCACCATTATATGCATCGATATGACTTAAGTTTTGGCCAAGCTGGGTTGCTTGGCTCCTGTGCTTACCCCTAAGTTCCCGATTGTTCGGCTAGGCGGTAAAGGGAGCACCTCTGCGATTGCAACTGCCGGGTCAGCCGGATGTGTACCTCAGACTGGGTGAAGCCGAAAGATGATTTCTTATCTATTTTATTTATCTACCCCCAGATGTATTTCTGCTTTTTTCGCAGGCTGGACATGCACTTTAGGGCATGCCTCCCAGGGAAAGGAACCCCTAACGGAACTATTCTCCCTGGAAGATGTTTCTTACTAACCACGTAATATAGCATAACTACTTGGGCACTTGTCTGATATAGCACTAATGACCCCTACGCCTGGTCTCCATGCATGCCCCGGTTCTTATATAATCGTGAGGGTATTCGGACACACTCCGGACTATTGGGTCCCAAGGTTGAAGCGAAAGGCTCCGCTATGACAAACGATCTACAATCCGGCTAGAAGGCATTTTACATGTCATCTTAAATTACATAGTCAACTTGACTGGGCATATTCCTCTTCAATGCCATCCAGCAGGCTGTCTAGTTTACAGTCCTGTTGGGAATACTTTGCGGCCAATTCTACTTGGCCATACACTAAGATCACATGGATCTCCTTCCCATCGGGCCCCGCAGGTCCGACCTCGGCCATGTGGTTTGGGTCAGCCTTTGTATACCGCGTCTTCACCATGGCCCAGGGCTCCCTGGCGCCTTGACGGCAGGCCGATATCTTCCATAAGCGGAAGCGCTGCCGCACTCCCTGAAGCCTCTCTGCAAGCTCTCCAAGGCCTTCGGGCAGGGAGACAGACGGCCACAAGGCCTGGGCGACGCCTTTCATCACCTGCCGAACTCGTTCGTGCAGTTACAAGAGCTCGGGAAGAAGGTCACTCGTAGAACCGGGCATTTCCTCGACGGGACGGCCTGTGAGCATACCTACAGACATAACTCTGTTAGTCGACTTCCTCGCCGAACTCTTTTTTCAAAGTTCGTTCAAGCACTTACTAAAAATGCCGCGTCGAAGCCGCCGATTCTCCTTAACGGAGTCAGAAAGCTGGGCACAAACATCCTTTAGTTCCTCACCTAGCCGGGTGTTGGCATCTTGGAGATTATTTTTCTCTTGCCTCACCCTTGTAAGCACATTCTCGCCGGCCTTTAACCAGCGCATGAGCTGCTGCTTGTCCGGATCTATCCCGGCGCCATCTGCAATATTATTGTCAGACTTATACACACGCCACACTTCACAAATTACTCATCTTTTGAAGCATATATTACCGGAGGGGGTCTCTTTGGCTTCACCCGCTGTGGCTAGTGCGGCCTCAAGTTGGGCTTTGCACTCCTCCAGCTCCTGGGACAGTTGGGTATTCTTTTCTGTAAGATCCTGCACAATAAATGATCCTTAAAACAGTTATTCTAACTATTTCAAGTCTCGGGGGCTACTGGCATATATAACTGTCAAATTCTCTCACCCATATGTCTTTTACATACTGCTCCGTGGCTCTGGCTAGACCATTTTGAGCGGCATGGAGGTGCGCATCTCCCGAATTGAAGGCATCCAATGCCTCTGGGGAGAAACATGTGTCACGAAGAACTGTCTGGCGACGCCTGTGATTCATGGCACTCTCCACCTCGGAATTGGTGGCAGATAACCCGTCGGCATCCTCTGTTGGAGGAGCATCCGGCGCACGCCTCGTGTTCACCTCCGCCTCTGGACTTGGCTTTGGAGCCTGGCGAGCGGAGGATTGATTGGCAACCTCTCCGGATATAGTCCGGCGAGCGCTCTTCTTCCTGAAAAAGCACGAGTGTTAGTATGCCTCCCAGGGATAAAACCTGGGAGCAAAATGACACGCCATACCGTTGCATCGGCATTTCAATCTGGACTGCACTTCTTTTCGGCCTGTTGGGCCTTGCCATCCCTTGTTGACTGGCCGTCGCAGGCTCGGCCTTCCGCCTCAAGGACTTCCCCTGCGAAACACCATTGGTATACGATGATCAAAAACACGCACGGATGGGTCACTTTCAAAGTGTTGGGACTTCGATATCAGTTACCTGCGAGGCGGGAAGTATTCCGGGGTAATCGGCCGTAATGGCGACCAAGGCATTATCGATGCTCAGTTGGTGAAATACCCCGTCGATCAGCTCCACCGATATGTCCGGATCCTCTTGGGAGGTCAGATCGAGGAACCGTTCTGGATCCTCGAGTTGTGGAGGCGGTCTATTTATATCCTTTACGGCCCGGCGCAGTTCCTGCGCCGAAATCACAAAATGAGATACTCGACTATGGGAGTATGGATCGGATAGGCAAAAATAAAATGTCCGCTTACCCAGCTTGGAGGATTGTTCATAGAAAATCCGCCCTGCGGATTGATGCGGAGAAATTCCTCCGCCTCTCCCTTGTACAATGCGGACAAGATCTTCATCAGATCGGCGACCGATCCCGGCCCCTTACGGCCGTAGCGGGTGGCATCATCCTCCCCGTTGAAATCCCACATGGGGTGGCCTCTATACTGGAGCGGCTGCACCCCCCGCATAATGCATGTGGCCATGACCCCGATCATGGTCAGTCCAGAATGAGCTAACAGCCTAATTTGGCTCATCAGGTACAGGACGTCCCTGTCATTTTCCTTCTGAGGGCTCCGTGGACGCCAGCTTAGGCGTTTCTTCAAAGGAGCGTTATTGAACTCAAGGAGGCCGATCCGAATAGGGTCCGGCAGGGGGACATCTTCTATATAAAACCATTCCGAAGGCCAGTCTTCGGACGCCTTCTTTGGGGTTCCGGATAGATACCCGGTCCCGGCAATGCGCCATAGTTCGGCTCCTCCCACTTGATATATTGACCCCTCTTGAGAACGGGGCACAAGGCAGAACAGCTTCTTCCACAACGCAAAATGAGCCTCGATGCCCAAAAACAACTCGCAAGGGGCCACGAAGCCCGCAATATGCAAAATGGAGGCAGGCGTAAGGTCGTGCAACTGGAGGCCGTAGAACTCCAGGAGCCCCCGGAGAAACGGATGAATTGGAAATACGAGCCCTCTTATCAAATAAGAGACAAGGCATACCCGCTCTCTTTTGGAGGGACTGGGGACGCTCTCCGCTTGCTTTCCGCCCTTATAGGTGGCGAGTCCGGCTCGAACCGGAACCATGAAGGCTGGGGGAAGAAATCCCTTGGTTTGGAGTGCCACTAGCTCGCTGTGCGGGACGGAGCATCTCTCCCAATCTCCAGGCTGAGGGCTGGGAGGGCGAGAGGAGGAGCCGCGTCGACTGTCCATGGTGGAATGGATTTCTGTCAGATGTGCTCTGATGAATACTCGCGAAGGGAGGATGGTGTGATTTGGATCTAGATCCTCGTCTCTTTTATAGGTAGCTTATTTGCGCAGCTAGGCGGGTAAATGTAAAAATACCCTGGCTTTTCGCATTCGTTCAACACGTGGAAGATGGCCATTATTGGGCGTGGAAGCCGAGGAGTGCAATATTTACGAGAAGCCGGATGCTATTCAATAGGTGCACAGGATTTGGAGAAGAACCCGCCTTGCAATGTCGAAGACAATCTATGCGCCGGACTCATCGCCATTGAAGCCTGGTTCGGGGGCTACTGAGGGAGTCCCGGACTAGGGGGTGTCCAGATAGCCGAACTATCACCTTCGGCCGGACTCCTGGACTATGAAGATACAAGATTGAAGACTTTGTCCCGTGTCTGGATGGGACTTTCCTTGGCGTGGAAGGAAAGCTTGGCGATACGGAAATGTAGATCTCCTACCATTGTAACCGACTCTGTGTAACCCTAACCCTCTTCGGTGCCTATATAAACCGGAGGGTTTTAGTCCGTAGGACGAACAACAATCATACCATAGGCTAGCTTCTAGGGTTTAGCCTCTCTGATCTCGTGGTAGATCTACTCTTGTACTATAGATATCATCAATATCAATCAAGCAGGAGTAGGGTTTTACCTCCATCGAGAGGGCCCAAACCTGGGTAAAAACATCGTGTCCCTTGTCTCCTGTTACCATCCGCCTAGACGCACAGTTCGGGACCCCCTACCCGAGATCCGCCAGTTTTGACACCGACAGGGGGGGGGGGCGCTGCCACCTCCTAGTACAATTTGGACTAGCCAGGGGGCGGCCACCCTGCGGCCCTCCTCTCGTTTCCACTAAAGCCCATTAAGGCCCACTACTTCCCCGGGGGGTTCCGGTAACCTCCCGGTACTCCGAAAAATGCCCGAACCTTTCCGGTATCCGAACATAGCCTTCAAATATATCAATCTTTATGTGTTGACCATTTTGAGACTCCTCGTCATGTCTGTGATCTCATCCGGGACTCCGAACAAACATCGGTCGTCAAAAACACATAACTCATAATACAAATCGTCATCGAACGTTAAGCGTGCGGACCCTACGGGTTCAAGAACTATGTAGACATGATCGAGACACATCTCCAATCAATAACCAATAGCGGAACCTGGATGCTCATATTGGCTCCTACATATTCTACGAAGATCTTTATCGGTCAAACCGCATAACAACATATGTTGTTCCCTTTGTTATCGGTATGTTACTTGCGCGAGATTCGATCGTCGGTATCATCATACCTAGTTTAATCTCGTTACCGGCAAGTCTCTTTACTCGTTCCGTAATGCTTCATCTCGCTACTAACTCATTAGTCACATTGCTTGCAAGGCTTATAGTGATGAGCATTACCAAGAGGGCCCAGAGATACCTCTCCGATACACAGAGTGACAAATTCTAATCTCGATCTATGCTAACCCAACAAACACCTTCGGAGACACCTGTAGAGCATCTTTATAATCACCCAGTTATATTGTGACGTTTGATAGCACACAGGGTGTTCCTCCGGTATTCGGGAGGTTCATAATCTCATAGTCTGAGGAACATGTATAAGTCATGAAGAAAGCAGTAGCAATGAAACTGTAATGAGCATAATGCTAAGCTAAAGGATGGGTCTTGTCCATCACATCATTCTCCTAATGATGTGATCATTAATCAAATGACAATGCATGTCTATGGTTAGGAATCTTAACCATCTTTGATTAACGAGCTAGTCAAGTAGAGGCATACTTGGGACACTATGTTTTGTCTATGTATGACACATGTACTAAGTTTCCGGTTAATACAATTCTAGCATGAATAATAAACATTTATCATGATATATGGAAATATAAATAACAACTTTATTATTGCCTCTAGGGCATATTTCCTTCAGTCTCCCACTTGCACTAGAGTCAGTAATCTAGATTACACAGTAATGATTCTAACACACATGGAGTTTTGGTGCTGATCATGTTATGCTCATGGAAGAGGCTTAGTCAACGGGTCTGCAACATTGAGATCCGTATGTATTTTGCAAATCTATATGTCTCCCTCTGACACTTGATGATGGATGGAATTGAAGCGTCTCTTGATGTGCTTGGTTCTCTTGTGAAATCTAGATTCCTTTGCCAATGCAATTGCACCAGTATTGTCACATAAGATTTTCGTTGGACCCGATGCACTTGGTATGACACCTAGGTCAGATATGAACTCCTTCATCGAGACTCCTTCATTTGCTGCTTTCGAAGCAGCTTTGTACTCCGCTTCACACGTAGATCTGAAAGTGCTAGTATCGACTAGAGGGGGGGGGGGGTGAATAGGCGATTTTTATGAAGGTCTTCTAAACTTAGAAGTTTTGAAGACAAACAATAGAAATGACCTAGTTGATATGCAGTGGAAGATAAACTACCATAAGCAAGCCATAGTCAAGTATGCAATGATGTGAAAGTATAGGACTAATAGCAGCTAAGTAGTAAGGATCAGGATGGAAGATAGTATGAAGCCAATCTACAGTAGTAGTCAAGCAATGAAGTCAAACAGATACACAGATAGGCAATGACTTCATGAAGACAAACTTAAGTAACGGATGGAAAGGAATAGAACCAGTCGCTTGTTGAAGACACAGGATTTGTTGGACCAGTTCCAGTTGCTGTGACAATTGTACGTCTGGTTAGGGAGGCTGAGATTTAACTCAGAAGACCGTGTCTTCACCTTATTTCCCTTGAGCTAAGGACACCCAGTCCTCGCCCAATCACTCTGGTAAGTCTTCAAGGTAGACTCCCAAACCTTCACAGACTTCGTTCACCGGCAATCCACAATGACTCTTGGATGCTCAGAACGCGACGCCTAACCGGCTGGAGGATTCACAGTCCTCAAGTGTAATAAGTCTTCAGGTCACACAGACAGAAAGACTTCAGTGATGCCTAACACTCTTTGGCTCTGGGTGTTTGGGCTTTGTCCTCTCAAGGATTTCTCTCTCTCAAATGCTTCGAGGTGGGTTGCTCTCAAACGACAAAAGCCGTGCACAAACTCTGAGCAGCCACCAGTTTATGGTGTAGGGGGTGGGCTATTTATAGACACAAGGCAACCCGACCTGATTTGTCCAAAATGACCCTGGGTCACTAAGGAACTGACACGTGTTCCAACGGTCAGATTTCAAACACACACGGCAACTTTACTTGGGCTACAAGCAAAGCTGACTCATCCAGCTCTGGATAAGATTGCTCTCATTGTCTTCGCTCGAAGACATAGGATTTGGGTTGAGCATCACTTCAGTCACTCTGACTTAGTTCACTTGGACCCCACTTAACAGTACGGTGGTTCCTATGACTCAACAAAGAAGAAAAGGAAACAACGAAACCACACAGTCTTCGCGCTCCATAGTCTTCACGTAATGTCTTCTCATGTCATAGTCTTCAATATGAATATCTTCTCATACCACCATTGTCTTTAATGTCTTCATACATTTTTAGGGGTCATCTCCGGTAGGTAAACCGAATCAATGAGGGACACTACCTGCGTTATCCTGCAATTCTCACAAACGCATTAGTCCCTCAACCAACTTTGTCGTCAATACTCCAAAACCAACTAGGGGTGGCACTAGATGCACTTACAATCTCCCCCTTTTTGGTGATTGATGACAAACTGGTTGAAGTTTTCAACGGGGATAAAGTATGTGAAATTGTAAGGATAGGGAATTGTCTTCATAAGTAGCAAGGGCTCCCCCTGAAGATGTGCATATAAGTAATTTGCTTTTGGAATGCAAATGCACATGGCAGGTTGTACTTGTGGACATCCTCTTCAACTTATGAAGATAATTCATCATGCATGAAATGATATAGCAAGTAGAATGACATGCATAATGAAAAATGGACGTCTGCAGAATGATCTAAGTGCGGAAGTTATCATCGCACATGCGGAATTTATCATCGCATCACAGTAAAGCAAATAAGTAGCAGACGACCATCAAGTTTAGGTGTTACAACTCAAAGAACCAAATGTTTCAAAAGCAAGAGTTGTAAGCACGAAGCAAAATATAATGCAACCGCCCATATGAACCCGCTTGAAGACTATCAACTCATACGCTTCTCCCCCTTTTGTCAGTAAGGATCAAAAAGGTTTGAAGCCATTTGCATTGAAGGACCGTGGTGAGTTTGCAGTACCTGGAAACCTTGGCAGTCTAGGCTTTGGCTTCTGGACCTGAGGCCGATGCTCAACATGATAATCAAATTGAGGTCCAGAGGCAGTAGGCGGAGGTACCAGAATGGGCCAACGGACAGTTGTTAGCTGACCATGACTGTATGCTTGCTCAATTGTATGGGGCCTTGGTGGCGGAACAGGAGCAGGGGCAACAGATGAGGCGTCAGGCTGCACAACAGGTGCTTCTGGAGCAGTTGTCTCATTAGCTTCAGGTGCAGTGGCCTCATTGGCTTCAGGCATAGTGGCCTCATTGCTTTCAGGCACAGTGGCCTCATTGGTTTCAGGCACACTGGTTGGTGCAGGCTCCACATTAGCGTCAGCCATGACTACGTCATTGGCTTCATTGGCGTTGGTGGTGGCAGCCTCAACATTGTCAACCTCCTCTTGATGAACAGGAGGGTCGGGCACTGGCACGTTCACATCAGGAACAGCTTCTTCAATCACTAGGGGAGTAGGGACACGTACGTCTTCTGATTTTCCTCGGCTGATGCAGCCGGAATGTCTTCAGCAGCTTGTGCTTTAGACACGGAGACATTCACAGTTGGAGTAGGTTCAGAAAAGACTTGACGAGCAACAGGTGAACGTTGCACTTCTCCTTCTGGAACGCTCGATAGAGGGACTTGAGGCCTTTGTCCTTTGTGAAGCCTGCGAATGCAGGCAACGCCTTAGGAGATGGAGTTGGCTGGGCCTCAAAGTCTTCTTCTTCTTCTTGCACGGGTGGTGTAGCTTGTTGTTGTTGTTGGGGAGTACTGGGGGAGTCTTGTTGCTGTGGGTGATCAGCCCATGATGCATCCTGAGCAATTGGCGTCAGAGGACGACCAATGCTGATGAGTTTGTTGTTCGTAAGAATAGGCGATGATACCACATTGTGTTCAATCTGAGGAAGAACTTCATCATCTTCAACATTGTCATCATGACCAATGTCTTCAGCAGCGGTGGGTTCAGCTGCTGGAATATCTTCAGCTTCATGAGCCTCTGTGGGAGCGGGCTCATGGACTATCATCCTTCTTTCTTGATGTTCTGACGCAGGGCGAACCACTGAAATGGGTTCAACAACTAAGAGCTCTGTGGAAGCAGCCCTAGTCTTCTTGGTCTTGCGCTTCTTCTTGGAGGGAGCGGCATCAGAGGCTTCAGTACTCTTCCTCTTTTTGGCTTTAGCCTCGGCAGCCCTCGTTTTCTTCTGTTCTGAAGCGGTTGTGGTGACCTTTGGCTTCGAGCCAGTCATGCTGCTTGGGAAGATAATGCGAGGGGCTTCTTGGCTTGAAGGTTCAGGCTGGTCAGCAGGAAGCTTCTTCTTTTTCTTTGCAGCCATCCTGGGGTCAATGCCAGGACGCCCAAGTGACCTGCGCTTCTCAGCCTCATTGTAGGCAAGCACACACTTATCAGCCAAACTCTTCACGCGCTCTCGAGAGCCCTGAGCTTCTTCACGCTTTTTCAGAAAAGCTTCTTTAAGCTCATGTAGCATGACCTTGAAGTTTCTGACGTCTTGAACACTTAGCTTGGCCACATGCTTCTTGAATTGAGCCTTCTCATAATCAATCTTGTTCTTCAGCTCAACGATGCGCTGAGCGAGAGCGAGCTCAGAAGCAATGGCGCCATTGAAGGCGACACTGAGGCTAATGGGAAGCTGTAAATCTTCAAAGCTGAGATTGGGGGTGTCGAACCACTCATCGATGAAGTTGTGGATGATTGCCACATCAAAGAGAGGCAAGTTGTTGAAGATTTCTGCTTCTTCTTTGCTCTTTATTAGTTGCTCAAGGGCATCATCAGCAAGATCTTCATCACTGGACAGATCAATGGGTTCTTCGCGCAGAATGGCGGCAGGAGTCAAGGCTTGATCAGTAGGTCTGACAAGTTGCTTCTTCTTCTCCGTTCTCTTAGAGACACGGGATTGATCTTCAGACTGCACACTGGCTTCAGGAGGTGCAGTGGCCAGTGGCTTCGCACGAGAAGTCTCCAGAGGTGCAGCTGATCTTGAAGCCTTTGGCTTCTTTTGCTTCTGCGGCTTTGGAGGAGGAGATGGGGCTTCATCAGAATCAGCATCATTATCAGAATGATCAACTCTGGCACCTTGGACCACGATGTAGGTGATGAGGCCGTCAAGGTTGGAGAAGGGGCCGATGACATTGGGTTCAGCATCACGGGAGCCGTCAGCACGGGGAGCAGAGGGACCTGGGTTGAAATCCAATCCCAATGACTTCTTGTTTTTCTTGGCCGAAGCCACGGCAAACTGGAAGTTGTGCTTGAAGAGAGAATCATCACAACACCAGAGTAATGAAGTGGGATCGGCGTTCTCTGGCTGAGGCCCACAGACCATGCAAGGATAGAAGCCTTGAGCAATAGCTTCAGTTCTGCTCTTGGGTTGAAGGCCTCGATAGAGAATATCACCCCAAGGTCTCTTGATAGCATTCTTCTCTGCATATTCCTTGGTCACAAACTTGTACTTGAACCATTCTTCAGCCCAATAGCGTCGAATCCATTGGATTCGAGTCTTTCGCTGATGATAATTCTCTTCGGGATCTGTCTTGTAGAGTTCTGCTAGGTCATCAGGCAGATCTTTGGATGTTCCTTCTCTGCGCTGTCTGCCACCCTTCCTTGCTGATTTTTCTGCAGCCATGAACTTCAAACTGAATGGCTTCAATACGTTCAAGGGCTTCAGAGACTTACGCTTCCTAGTCAAGCAGGAACTAGCTTCAGGAGAATTGATATGATGCTGTAAGTATTCTGCAAACGAATGTAGACTATGAGAACCAAGGGATTCTCCCACGGACATGTACCTGTGACAGCATTAGAGATGCGAGGGAAGGGGAAGAGGTCATATGCATTCTCAGAAGATTTTGAAGATAAATCAGTTTGAAGACATTGACCTCATGATGCGAAGACATTCACTTATATAGGTGAGTTGGTTCCAGATTTGTACCAATCCGTGAATAAGTACAAGTGAGGAATCAAACTAGACAGGAAATCTAAGTGAATTGACTAGGCAGTATGAGATGCAGACAGAATAGATCTAACATTGAATAGGCAGAAACCACTTTCAGTAAACAGGATGAATCTTGAAGATCAAAAAGGTGGTAAAAATAGAGTTATAATTACCGCATGAAGAACTGCTAGATGGGATGAATAGGAGACCGAGCAGTTCAGTCCACCGTGCCCTAACTTGGCGACGGAGGACGCCTACGGCAACGGCGGAGAGGACGATGTCCGCGCCGGCGTGAGGACAGCGTCGGAGAAGTCGCGGCAGCTAAGCGCTTCGTCGCCGGCGTCGTCGAGAGCTAGCGGTGGCACTAGGGTTTTGACGGAGGTGGAGTGGTGGAAGAAGGATTTCTTTACCGCAGGGGACAAGTATTTATAAGTAGGTGAGTGGCACAGCGCAATTACGCTGGTGCCCCTGGCGGTTCACATCTGAGGGGCACGTGGCAAGCATGCAACATACTCAGAGTTGTCCCACGTTCCCACGCCCGCCAGGCATGTCGGAGAGTTGTTCCGGCTTCTCTGGATTTCAACAGTAAAGATAAGCCATTTAAAACAGATTTAATGTTTGTCTCTTTGCCTTCTGCTGACTAGGACGCAGAGAAGACTTTCGACAGTTTCAATAGAATGCATATGATTTGGACAGATAGAGTTTGAGATAGAAAGCATAGAGAGGTTAGGGTCCGATCACATTCACTTAGTTCAAAAGATCCAATCTTGAAGATATAGCTATAAGTGAATGTTGTAGAGGACAGAGCACTAGTATTTATATATCGGAAACAATCAAATCATCATAGTGTAGAAAATCATGAAGATAAATTGAAACTGAAGACAAACCAAATGCGAAGTCATTGCAATATAATGCCATGAGTGAAACACTTCAAACAGAGAAATTTGGTGGTGGCGTTACCCACCGTATAGGAAGTATTAGACCCAGACACGACGCACAATTATCGTGGCGCTCCGAAGTCAAATTCCATGTTAATGTATTCACACTCAGAGTGTAAGTCTTCATTAATTGAAGATATACATTACTTTGTGTGTTGCACATCTAAGTCATCAACATGCATAAGTGTTAGGATGTGTGCCTGATCACAGGACATTAGAGGATTCCAAGATATTTAGCTCACATCGTAACTTGCAAAACCTTTTGTCATCCAAGGGCTTTGTGAAGATATCTACCAGTTGCTCTTCAGTGTTGACGTGAATGATGTCGATATCTTTCTTCATGACATGATCTCTGAGGAAGTGATGACGAATTTCAATGTGCTTTGTCTTTGAGTGCTGGACTGGATTGTTGGCTATCTTGATGGCACTTTCGTTGTCGCAGAAGAGAGGTACTTGTTTCAGGTTGATGCCATAGTCCTTGAGAGTTTGCTTCATCCATAGAAGCTAAGCACAGCAGGATCCAGCAGCAATGTATTCAGATTCAGCAGTTGAGAGTGATACACAGTTCTGCTTCTTTGAAGACCAACAGACAAGTGATCGACCAAGAAAATGACATGTGCTTGATGTAGACTTGCGATCCACCTTGTCACCAGCATAATCAGCATCCGAGAATCCAACCAAATCAAATTTTGAGCCCTTGGGATACCATAATCCGAGTGTTGGGGTGTAAGCCAAATATCAAAGAATTCGCTCCATAGCTAAGTGATGCAATTCCTTTGGTGCCGCTTGGAATCGAGCACACATGCAAACACTAAGCATAATATCTGGCCTAGATGCACATAGATAAAGTAAAGAACCAATCAAGGAGCGGTATACCTTTTGATTGAACTCTTTACCATTGTCGTCGGGACCAAGATGGTGTTTGGCTGGCATTGGCGTAGTGTAGCCTTTGCAGTCTTCCATTCCAAACTTCTTCAGACAGTCTTTGAGATATTTTTCTTGAGATATGAAGATGCCATTTCTTTTCTAACGAATTTGAAGACCAAGGAAGAACTTCGGCTCACCCATCATGGACATCTGATATTGCTCTTGCATCATGTACCCAAACTCATCAGTATACTTCTGGTTGGTGCAGCCGAACATTATGTCATCCACATATATTTGGCACACAAACAGTTCACCATCACATGTCTTCGTGAAGAGAGTGGGATCGAGGGATCCTGGTTTGAAGCCTTTGCTCTTCAGGAAGTCTTTGATCGTATCATACCATGCACGAGGAGCTTGTTTGAGGCCCTACAGTGCTTTGTTTAGCTTGTACACCATATCAGGATGTTTTGGATCTTCAAAGCCAGGTGGTTGAGCGACATATACTTCTTCTTCAATCTTGCCATTTAGAAATGCACTCTTTACATCCATTTGATATAGCAAGATGTTGTGATGATTAGCTTAGGCTAGCAGTATGCGAATAGCTTCAAGCCTAGCTACAGGAGCAAATGTTTCATCAAAGTCAATTCCTTCAACTTGAGTATATCCTTGAGCCACAAGACGTGCTTTGTTTCTGACGACTTGACCATGCTCATCTTGCTTGTTTCGATATATCCACTTTGTTCCAATAATGTTATGCTTGCGAGGGTCAGGTCGCTTGACAAGTTCCCAAAACATTATTCAGCTTGAACTGTTGAAGTTCTTCTTGCATGGCTTGAATCCATTCAGGTTCCATAAAAGCTTCAGCAACTTTCTTGGGTTCTGATATTGAAACAAATGAAAAGTGCCCACAGAAGTTTGCTAGCTGTGTTGCTCTTGATCGAGTGAGTGGACCAGGCGCATTGATGCTGTCAATTATCTTCTCTATTTGAACTTCATTTGCAACACGAGGATGAACAGGACGAAGACTTTGCTTTTGCTAATCATTGTCATCATTGGGAGGATTGTCTTCGGTCTGAGCATTGTCCTCAGGTTGATTTGGTGCAGAGATGATAAGTTCCTCTTCAGGCTGTGCTTCAGAGGGCATGATTTCACCAGTTCCCATCAGCTTGATAGATTCGCTTGGAGGAGCTTCATCTAGTGTACTTGGCAGAACCTCTCTCTGTGATCCATTGGTTTCATCAAATTTCACATCCACAGTTTCGACGATTTTGTAGAGATAGAGGTTGAAGACTCTGTAGGAGTGTGAATCCTTTCCATAGCCAAGCATGAAGCCTTCGTGAGCCTTAGGTGCAAATTTTGACTTGTGATGGGGATCCTTGATCCAGCACCTAGCTCCAAATACTCTGAAGTAGCTGACGTTTGGCTTCTTGCCAGTAAGGAGCTCATACGATGTTTTGTTCAGAAGCTTATGGATGTACACACGGTTGATGATGTGATAGGCTGTATCAATAGCTTCAGGCCAGAACTTTCTTGGTGTCTTGTATTCATCTAGCATTGTTCGAGCCATCTCAATGAGGGTTCTGTTTTTGCGCTCAACGATGCCATTTTGTTGAGGTGTGTATGGAGCAGAGAACTCATGAGTGATTCCCATTGAATCCAGAAACAGGTCAAGTCCTGTATTCTTGAATTCAGTGCCATTGTCACTTCTGATATGCTTGATCTTCACGCCATAATTGTTCATTGCTCGATTGGCGAAGCACCTGAAGACATCTTGCACTTCAGTCTTGTAAAGAATTATATGAACCCATGTGTATCTTGAGTAGTCATCAACAATGACGAAGCCATAGAGACAGGCAGTTGTTGTGAGAGTGGAGTAGTGAGTAGGTCCAAATAAGTCCATGTGTAACAGCTCGAAGGGTTGAGAAGTTGTCATGATTGTCTTCGAGGGGTGCTTTGCCCTTGTCATCTTTCCAGCTTCACAGGCACCACACAGATGATCCTTCTTGAACTTGACATCCTCGATGCCAATGACATGCTTCTTCTTGACGAGTGAGTGTAAGTTCCTCATGCCAGCATGTCCTAGCCTTCGATGCCAGAGCCAGCTGAATCTACCATGTATAGATCATCTTTTCGATACCCTTCAAAGACTAGAGATTTGTCAGATTCCATTAGTACAAGGCAGCGATATTTTCCAAATATCACAATCATGTTCAAGTCACAAAGCATTGAGACAGACATTAAGTTGAAACCAAGGGATTCAACAAGCATCACTTTATCCATGTGTTGATCCTTTGAGATTGCAACTCTACCTAGGCCCAATACCTTGCTTTTACCAGTGTCAGCAAATGTGATGTGACTCTTGTCGGATGGACGTAAGGTTGAGTCCATGAGAAGACTTCGATCACCAGTCATATGATTTGTGCATCCACTGTCCATAATCCATTCTGAAGCTTTTGGTGATGTACCCTACAGTGCAGTTAGGAGGATAGGCTTCACAAGAGTGTTGTGAAGCATAAGCATTTGACACATATAGGGACAGTCACATCTTATATCAAAGTTAGGACACATAGTATGACGGATAAGAGACTCAGATGTGAAGTATATAGAATGACATTTTATCATGCGTCCTTAATGTGTTTTAGGTCCCCAGCAATAGTATCGGACGCCATTGGTTGCTTGCTGGAGACCTTATTCTGCAAAAGAGAGTTAGTTCTTCTTTGCCACCCACATCTTTAGGGGTGGCTTAGAAGCAATGAGTCTAAATGTAGCATCTGAGAATTTTGGCTTTGAAGCCCTAGCAAATAGCCTTGCAGGAGATGAATGATACTCATATGAATAAGCAGAAAAGTTCATAGTCCTATGAACATAGCGGTTCAAAGATACACGCTCATATTCATAAGTCTGAGCATGATTTCCCTGCAAAACATTGGCATTAGGGTGACTCATGTGAGTCCTGTATCTGTATGAAGCCTTTGGGCCACATGAAGCTATAGGTCTGGGGTTTGTCTTCTTCCTAGGCGGTGTCATGATGACATTCACAGGAAGATTCTCAATGTACTGCTTAGGTACCCAGATCTTCTTCATAGGTGGTCCATTCCTGCAGTTAGTACCAATGTACCTGGCAAACACTTCACCATTCTGATTCTTGAACAGCTTATAGTTTGCATCAAAGGATTCATCAATGATAATAGGATTAGCACAGGTAAAGCTAGATAAAGTGGATGGATCTACTGAAGGTTCCTTTGCAGCAACCCATGTGGTTTTGGGGTACTGCTCAGGCTTCCAGTACGAGCCATCAACATTCATTTTCCTCTCGAACCCAACACCCTCTTTCCTAGGGTTTCGGTTCAGAATCTGCTTTTTGAGGACATCGCAGAGAGTCTGATGTCCCTTCAAACTTTTGTACATCCCTGTTTCAAGCAATGTCTTCAACATAGCATTTTCATCAGCAACAGCAGTGGTATCCTCCGCAGAGGGGTTAGTAACCACATCCGTAGGTGAAGACAATGAAACAGTAGCAGTAGTGGAACATTCAGCAACAGATGTAGCGTTATCACGCTCAATACATTTTAGACATGGTGGTTCAAATCCATCCTGAGCGGGACTGATCTGTTGAGCGCGAAGTGACTCATTCACTTTTTGAAGATCTTCATGAGCCTCTCTCAATTTCTCAAGCTCTTGTTTCCTTTGAAGATAATCATAGGAGAGCCTTTCATAAGTAGTTGAGAGCGTTTCATGACGACCTTCAAGTTCTTGGTACTTAGCATGAAGATTTTTTATGTCATCAACTAAGGACTGTGAACGTGTCATTTCAGCATCCAATAGGTCATCGCTTTTGTCTAACAGTTTTTGAGTATGTTCCATAGCCTTTTGTTGTTCAGTTGCAATTTTAGCAAGTGTTTTGTAGCTGGGTTTGGATTCACAATCAGAGTCATCTTCACTTGAGTTTTGAAAGTAAGCATCGCGTGATTTTACCTTGGCACCACATGCCATGAAGCAGTAGGTGGGAGTAGGATCGTCTTCGTCTTTAGCTTCAGCGTTGGTGTGAAAGTCATTGTCTTCAGTGTTGAAGATGGACTTGGCGACATAGGCTGTGGCTAGAGCCAGACTTGCAACGCCAGGGTCAGACTCCTCTCCAGACTCCACCTCCGCCTCCTCAGAAGCAGACTCCTCCTCTGAATCCATTTCCTTGCCAACAAAAGCACGAGCCTTGCCAGATGAGCTCTTCTTGTACGATGAAGACTTGGAAGAAGACTTAGACGACTTTGAGGATTTCTTCTTCTTCTTGTCATCAGAATCATATTCCTTTCTCTTCTTATTCTTCTTCTTCTCATTGTCCCACTGTGGACACTCAGATATGTAGTGACCAGGTTTCTTGCACTTGTGGCAGTTTCTCTTCTTGTGGTGATGGGTGGAAGCTTCATCATTCCTTGAGCTGGATCGTGAAGACTTTCTGAAGCCTTTCTTCTTAGTGAACCTCTGGAACTTCTTCCCAAGCATAGCGAGTTCCTTTCCAATGTCTTCAGGATCTTCAGAACTGCAGTCAGATTCTTCTTCAGATGAGGAAACAACTTTTGCCTTCAAAGCGCGAGTTCGGCCATAGTTTGGGCCATAGATATCTCTTTTCTCAGATAGCTGGAACTCATGTGTGTTGAGCCTCTCAAATATATCAGACGGATCGAGTGACTTGAAGTCAGGACGTTCTTGTATCATGAGGGCAAGGGTGTCAAAGGAGCTGTCAAGTGATCTCAGCAATGTCTTGACGATTTCATGCTTGGTAATCTCAGTTGCGCCAAGAGCTTGAAGTTCATTTGTGATGTCAGTGAGGCGATCAAACGTGAGCTGGACATTTTCATTGTCGTTTCTCTTGAAGCGGTTGAAGAGGTTGCGAAGAACACTGATTCTTTGATCTCTCTGGGTTGAGACGCCTTCGTTGACCTTGGATAGCCAGTTCCAGACTAGCTTCGACGTTTCCAGAGCACTCACACGGCCATACTGTCCTTTGGTCAGATGACCACAGATGATGTTCTTTGCAGTAGAATCCAGTTGAACGAACTTCTTGACATCAGTAGGGGTGACACCTTCACCAGTTTTGGGAATGCTGTTCTTGACGACATACCAGAGGTCGACATCAATGGCTTCAAGATGCATACACATCTTATTCTTCCAGTAGGGATATTCAGTTCCATCGAACACGGGGCACGCAGCGGAGACTTTGATTATCCAGCAGTCGACATAGCTAAACTCCAGGTGGTTAAACCGAATCACATAGAACAAGGGAGTACCTTGCTCTGATACCAATTGAAAATGCTAGTATCGACTAGAGGGGGGTGAATAGGCGATCTTTATGAAGGTCTTCTAAACTTAGAAGTTTTGAAGACAAACAACAGAAATGACCTAGTTGATATGCAGCGGAAGATAAACTACCATAAGCAAGCCATAGTCAAGTATGCAATGATGTAAAAGTACAGGACTAATAGCAGCTAAGTAGTAAGGATCAGGATGGAAGATAGTATGAAGCCAACCAACAGTAGTAGTCAAGCAATGAAGTCAAATAGATACACAGATAGGCAATGACTTCATGAAGACAAACTTAAGTAACGGATGGAAAGGAATAGAACCAGTCGCTTGTTGAAGACACAGGATTTGTTGGACAAGTTCTAGTTGCCGTGACAACTGTACGTCTGGTTACGGAGGCTGAGATTTAACTCAGAAGACCATGTCTTCACCTTATTCCCCTTGAGCTAAGGACACCCAGTCCTCGCCCAATCACTCTGGTAAGTCTTCAAGGTAGACTCCCAAACCTTCACAGACTTCGTTCACCGGCAATCCACAATGACTCTTGGATGCTCAGAATGCGACGCCTAACCGGCTGAAGGATTCACAGTCCTCAAGTGTAATAAGTCTTCAGGTCACACAGACAGAAAGACTTCAGTGATGCCTAACACTCTTTGGCTCTGGGTGTTTGGGCTTTGTCCTCGCAAGGATTTCTCTCAAACGACAAAAGCCGTGCACAAACTCTGAGCAGCCACTAGTTTATGGTGTAGGGGGTGGGCTATTTATAGCCACAAGGCAACCCGACCTGATTTGTCCAAAATGACCCTGGGTCACTAAGGAACTGACACGTGTTCCAACGGTCAGATTTCAAACACACGCGGAACTTTACTTGGGCTACAAGAAAAGCTGACTCATCTAGCTCTGGATAAGATTTGCTCTCATTGTCTTCGTTGAAGACATAGGATTTGGGTTGAGCATCACTTCAGTCACTCTGACTTAGTTCACTTGGACCCCACTTAACAGTACGATGGTTCCTATGACTCAACAAAGAAGAAAAGGAAACAACGAAACCACATAGTCTTCGCGCTCCATAGTCTTCACGTAATGTCTTCTCATGTCATAGTCTTCAATATGAATATCTTCTCATACCACCATTGTCTTCAATGTCTTCATACATTTTTAGGGGTCATCTCCGGTAGGTAAACCGAATCAATGAGGGACACTACCTGCGTTATCCTGCAATTCTCACAAACGCATTAGTCCCTCAACCAACTTTGTCGTCAATACTCCAAAACCAACTAGGGGTGGCACTAGATGCACTTACAAGATCCCGCCACGATGATCTGCTTGGAACTGCACCAACTGACAACTCTACCATTCAATAAAAGTACGTATCCGGATTGCGACTTAGAGTCATCCGGATCAGTGTCAAAGCTTGCATCAACGTAACCATTTACGACGAGCTCTTTGTCACCTCCATAAACGAGAAACATATCCTTAGTTCTTTTCATGTATTTTAGGATGTTCTTGACCGCTGTCCAGTGCTCCACTCCTGGATTACTTTGGTACCTCCCTGCTATACTTATAGCAAGGCACACATCAGGTCTGGTACACAACATTGCATACATGATAGAACCTATGGCTGAAGCATAGGGAATGACTTTCATATTCTCTATCTTTTGCAGTGGTCGGGCATTGAGTCTGACTCAACTCCACACCTTGTAACACATGCAAGAACCCTTTCTTTAACTGATCCACTTTGAACTTCTTCAAAACTATATCAGGGTATGTGCTTTGTGAAAGTCCAATTAAGCGTCTTGATCGATCTCTATAGATCTTGATGCCCAATATGTAAGCAGCTTCACTGAGGTATTTCATTGAAAAACTCTTATTCAAGTATCCTTTTATGCTATCCAGAAATTCTGTATCATTTCCAGTCAACAATATGTCATCCACATATAATATTAGAAATGCTACAGAGCTCCCACTCACTTTCTTGTAAATACAGGCTTCTCCAAAAGTCTATATAAAACCATATGCTTTGATCACACTATCAAAGCGTTTATTCCAACTCCGAGAGGCTTGCACCAGTCCATAAATGGATCGCTGGAGCTTGCACACTTTGTTAGCACCCTTTGGATCGACAAAACCTTCTGGTTGCATCATATACAACTCTTCTTCAAGAAATCCATTAAGGAATGCAGTTTTGACATCCATCTACCAAATTTCATAATCATAAAATGCGGCAATTGCTAACATGATTCGGACAGACTTAAGCATCGCTACGGGTGAGGAAGTCTCATCGTAGTCAACTCCTTGAACTTGTCGAAAACCTTTCACAACAACTCGGGAATTGTAGACAATTACATTACCGTCAGTGTCAGTCTTCTTCTTGAAGATCCATTTATTTTCTATGGCTTGCCGATCATCGGGCAAGTCCACCAAAGTCCACACTTTGTTCTCATACATGGATCCCATCTCAGATTTAATGGCTTCAAGCCATTTCGCGGAATCTGGGCTCATCATTGCTTCCTCATAGTTCATAGGTTCATCATGGTCTAGTAACATGACTTCCAGAACAGGATTACCGTACCACTCTGGTGCAGACCGTACTCTGGAAGACCTACGAGGTTCGGTAGTAACTTGATCTGAAGTTTCATGATCATCATCATTAGCTTCCTCACTAATTGGTGTAGGAATCACTAGAACTGATTTCTTTGACGAACTACTTTCCAATTCAGGAGAAGGTACAATTACCTCATCAAGTTCTACTTTCCTCCCAGTCACTTCTTTCGAGATAAACTCCTTCTCTAGAAAGGATCCATTCTTAGCAACGAATATCTTGCCTTCGGATCTGTGATAGAAGGTGTACCAAATAGTTTCCTTTGGGTATCCTATGAAGATGCATTTTTCCGGTTTGGGTTCGAGCTTATTAGGTTGAAGCTTTTTCACGTAAGCATCGAACCCCAAACTTTAAGAAATGACAACTTTGGTTTCTTGACAAACCACAGTTCATAAGGTGTCGCCTCAACGGATTTTGATGGTTCCCTATTTAAAGTGAATGCAACCGTCTCTAACATAGCCCTAAAATGATAGCAGTAAATCAGTAAGAGACATGATAAATCGCACCATATCCAATAAAGTACGGTTACGACGTTCGGACACACGGTTACGCTGTGGTGTTCCAGGTGGCGTGAGTTGCGAAATTATTGTACATTGTTTCAAATGAAGACCAAACTCGTAGCTCAAATATTCGCCTCCACGATCAGATCGTAGAAACTTTATTTTCTTGTTACGATGATTTTCCACTTCGCTCTGAAATTCTTTGAACTCTTCAAACGTTTCGGACTTATGTTTCATTAAGTAGATATACCCATATCTGCTCAAATCATCTGTGAAGGTAAGAAAATAACGATACCTGCCACGAGTCTCAACACTCATTGGGCCACATACATTAGTATGTATTGTTTCCAATAAGTCGGTAGCTCGTTCCATTGTTCTGGAGAATGGAGTTTTAGTCATCTTGCCCATGAGGCATGGTTTGCAAGCACCAAGTGATTCATAATCAAGTGATTCCAAAAGCCCATCAGCATGGAGTTTCTTCATGCGCTTTACACTGACCTAAACGGCAGTGCCACAAATAAGTTGCACTATCATTATCAACTTTGCATATTTTGGCTTCAATATTATGAACATGTCTATCTCCACAATCGAGATTCAATAAAAATAGACCACTCAACAAGGGTGCATGACCATAAAAGATATTACTCATATAAATAGAACAACCATTATTCCCTGATTTAAATGAATAACCGTCTCGCATCAAACAAGATCCAGATATAATGTTCATGCTTAACGCTGGCACCAAATAACAATTATTCAGGTCTAAAACTAATCCCGAAGGTAGATGTAGAGGTAGCGTGCCGACGGCGATCACATCGACCTTGGAACCATTTCCGACGCGCATCCTCACCTCATCCTTAGCCAATCTCCGTTTAATCCGTAGCCCCTGTTTCGAGTTGCAAATATGAGCAACAGAACCAATATCAAATACCCAGGAACTACTACAAGCATTAGTAAGGTACACATCAATAACATGTATATCAAATATACCTTTCACTTTGCCATCCTTCTTATCCGCCAAATACTTGGGGCAGGTCCGCTTCCAGTGACCAGTCCCTTTGCAGCAGAAGCAGTCAGTTTCAGGCTTAGGTCCGGACTTGGGTTTCTTCCCGAGAGTAGCAACTCGCTTGCTATTCTTCTTGAAGTTCCCCTTCTTCCCTTGTCCCTTTTTCTTGAAACTAGTGGTCTTGTTAACCATCAACACTTGATGCTCCTTCTTGATTTCTACCTCCGCAGCCTTTAGCATTGAGAAGAGCTTGGGAATCGTTTTCGTCATCCCTTGCATATTATAGTTCTTCACGTAGCCTTTATAGCTTGGTGCCAGTGATTGAAGAACTCTGTCAATGACACTATCATCAGGAAGATTAACTCCTGGCTGAGTCAAGTGGTTATGGTACCCAGACATTCTGAGTATGTGTTCACTGACAAATCTATTCTCCTCCATTTTGCAGCTATAGAACTTGTTGGAGACTTCATATCTCTCAACTCGGGCATTTGCTTGAAATATTAACTTCAACTCTTGGAACATCTCATATGCTCCATGACGTTCAAAACGTCTTTGAAGTCCCGATTCTAAGCCTTAAAGTATGGCACACTGAACTATCGAGTAGTCACCAGCTTTGCTCTGCCAGACGTTCACAACGTCCGCAGTTGCATATGCAGCAGGCCTTGCACCTAGCGGTGCTTCGAGGATGTAATTCTTCTATGCAGCAATGAGCATAACCCTCAAGTTATGGACCCAGTCTGTGTAATTGCTACCATCATCTTTCAACTTAGCTTTCTCTAGGAACGCATTAAAATTCAAGGGAACAGTAGCACGGGCCATTGATCTACAACAACATATACATGCAAAAACTATCAGGACTAAGTTCATGATAAATTAAAGTTCAATTAATCATATTACTTAAGAACTCCCACCTAGATAGACATCCCTCTAGTCATCTAAATGATCACGTGATCCAAATCAACTAAACCATGTCCGATTATCACGTGAGATGGAGTAGTTTTTAATGGTGAACATCACTATGTTGATCATATCTACTATATGATTCACGTTCGACCTTTCGGTCTTAGTGTTCCGAGGCCATATCTGCATATGCTAGGCTCGTCAAGTTTAACCTGAGTATTCTGCACGTGCAAGACTGGTTTGCACCCGTTGTATGTGAACATAGAGATTATCACACCCGATCATCACGTGGTGTCTCGGCATGACGAACTGTAGCAACGGTGCATACTCAGGGAGAACACTTATACCTTGAAATTTAGTAAGGGGTCATCTTATAATGCTATCGCCGTACTAAGCAAAATAAGATGCATAAAAGATAAACATCACATGCAATCAAAATATGTGACATGATATGGCCATCATCATCTTGTGCTCATGATCTATATCACCGAAGCATCGTCATGATCTCCATCGTCACCGGCTCGACACCTTGATCTCAATCGTAGCATCGTTGTTGTCTCGCCAACTATTGCTACTACGACTATTGCTACCGCTTAGTGATAAAGTAAAGCAATTACATGGCGATTGCATTTCATACAATAAAGCGACAAAACATGATCATCTCATACAACAATTTATATCACATCATGTCTTGACCATATCACATCACAACAAGCCCTGCAAAAACAAGTTAGACGTCCTCTACTTTGTTGTTGCAAGTTTTACGTGGCTGCTACGGGCTTCTAGCAAGAACCGTTCTTACCTACGCATCAAAACCACAACGATTTTTCATCAAGTGTGCTATTTTAACCTTCAACAAGGACCGGCCGTAGTCAAACTCGATTCAACTAAAGTTGGAGAAACAGACACCCACCAGCCACCTATGTGCAAAAGCACGTCAATAGAACCAGTCTCATGAACATGGTCATGTAATGTCGGTCCGGGCCTCTTCATCCAACAATACCACCAAATCAAAGTAAGACGTTGGTGGTAAGCAGTATGACTATTATCCCCACAACTCTTTGTGTTCTACTCATGCATAAAACATCTACGCATAGACCTGGCTCGGATACCACTGTTGGGGAACGTAGTAATTCAAAAAATTCCTATGATCACAAAAGATCTATCTAGGAGATGCATAGCAACAAGACAGGAGAGTGTGTCCACGTACCCTTGTAGACCGAAAGCGGAAGCGTTTAGTAACGCGGTTGATGTAGTCGAATGTCTTCACGATCCAACCGATCCAAGTACCGAACGTATGGCACCTCCGTGTTCAGCACACGTTCAGCACGATGATGTCCCTCAAGCTCTTGATCCAGTTGAGGACGAGGGAGAGTTCTGTCAGCATGATGGCGTGGCAATGGTGTTGATTATGTTACCGGCGCAGGGCTTCGCCTAAGCACTACGACGATATGACCGAGGTGTTAAACTGTGGAGGGGGGCACCGCACACGGCTAAGAGAAATAACTATTATATATTTGGGGTGCCCCCTGCCCCCGTATATAAAGGAGGGAGGGAGGAGGCCGACGGCTAGGAGGGGAGCGCGCCATGGGGAGTCCAACTAGGATTCCCAATCCTAGTTGGAGTCCCCTTCCTTTCCAAGAGGGGGAGAGAGGGAAGTAGGAGAGGGAGAAGGAAAGAGAGGGGGGTGCCGCCCCCTCCTAGTCCAATTCGGACCAGCTAGGGGGGAGGGGGGCACCCTGCGTCCCTCCTCTCCTTTCCACTAAAGCCCATTAAGGCCCACTACTTCCTCGGGGGGTTCCGTAACCTCCCGGTACTCCGAAAAATGCCCGAACCTTTCCGGTGTCCGAACATAGCCTTTCAATATATCAATCTTTACTTCTCAACCATTTTGAGACTCCTAGTCATGTCCGCGATCTCATCCGGGACTCCGAACAAACTTTGGTCATCAAAAACACATAGCTCATAATACAAATCGTCATCGAACGTTAAGCGTGCGGACCCTACGGGTTTGAGAACTATGTAGACATGATCGAGACACATCTCCGATCAATAACCAATAGCGGTACCTAGATGCTCATATTGGCTCCTACATATTCTATGAAGATCTTTATCGGTCAAACCGCATAACAACATACGTTGTTCTCTTTGTCATCGGTATGTTACTTGCCCGAGATTCGATCGTCGGTATCATCATACCTAGTTCAATCTCGTTACTGGCAAGTCTCTTTACTCGTTCTGCAATGCTTCATCCCGCAACTAACTAATTAGTCACATTGCTTACAAGGCTTATAGTGATGAGCATTACCGAGAGGGCCCAGAGATACCTCTCCAATACACAGAGTGAAAAATTCTAATCTCGATCTATGCTAACCCAACAAACACCTTCGGAGACACCTGTAGAGTATCTTAATCACCCATTTACGTTGTGACATTTGATATCACACAAGGTGTTCCTCCGGTATTCGGGAGTTGCATAATCTCATAGTCTGAGGAACATATATAAGTCACGAAGGAAGCAGTAGCAATGAAACTGTAATGATCATAATGCTAAGCTAATGGATGGGTCTTGTCCATCACATAATTCTCCTAATGATGTGATCCCGTTCATCAAATGACAACACATGTCTATGGTTAAGAAAATTAACCCTCTTTGATTAAGGAGCTAGTCAAGTAGAGGAAACTTAACCCTCTTTGTCTATGTATTCACACATGTACTAAGTTTCCGGTTAATATAATTCTAGCATGAATAACAAAAATTTATAATGATATAAGGAAATATAAATAACAACTTTATTATTGCCTCTAGGGCATATTTCCTTCAGGACGAACTCCCTCCTCCTTCTCCTATTCGGCCTCCTTCCTTAGGGGGGGTGCCACCCCTTGTGGGCTGGTGTGCTCCCCTCCTATGGCCCATATGGCCCATTATTCCCTCGGGGGGTCGTAACCCCCTTGGTAGTCCGGTAAATACCCGATACTACCCAGAACACTTCCGGTGTCCGAATACTATCGCTCAAACATTTAGAGACTCCTCGTCATGTCCGTGATCTCATCCGAGACTCCAAACAACATTCGGTCACCAAATCACATAACTCATATAAAACAAAATTGTCATCGAACGTTAACCGTGCGAACCCTACGGGTTCAAGAACTATGTAGACATGACTGAGACGCCTCTCTGGTCAATAACCAATAGCGGAACCTGGATGCTCATATTGGCTCCCACATATTCTACAAAGATCTTTATCAGTCGAACCGTTATGATAACCTACATTATTGCCTTTGTCATCGGTATATTACTTGCCCGAGATTTGATTGACGGTATCTTCACACCTAGTTCAATCTCGTTACCGGCAAGTCTCTTTACTCGTTCCGTAATGCATCATCCTGCAACTAACTCATTAGTCACTTTGCTTGTAAGGCTTCTAAGGAAGTGCATTACCGAGAGGGCCTAGAGATACCTCTCCGATACTCGGAGTGACAAATCTTAATCTCGATCTATGCCAACCCAACAAACACCTTCGAAGATACCTGTAGAGCATCCTTATAATCACCCAGTTACATTGTGATGTTTGATAGCACATAAGGCATTCCTCCGGTATCCGAGAGTTGCATAATCTCATAGTCGGAGGAATATGTATTTGACATGAAGAAAGCAATAGCAATAAAACTGAACGATCATAATGCTAAGCTAACGAATGGGTCTTGTCCATCACATCATTCTACTAATGATGTGATCCCATTCATCAAATGACAACACATGTCTATGGTTAGGAAACTTAACCATCTTTGATTAATGAGCTAGTCTAGTAGAGGCTTACTAGGGACACAATATTTTGTCTATGTATTCACACGTGTATGAAGTTTCCGGTTAATACAATTCTAGCACGGATAATAAACATTTATCATGAAATAAGAAAATATAAAATAACAACGTTATTGTTGCCTCTAGGGCATATTTCCTTCAACCTGTTCAGTGGTTAGGCCAGGGCCAATCTCGCGTCGCTCCCCAGGCAACTCGTGGGTGATCAGATCTTTTGCCACGCCTCTTCCCCTCACCCCCTTCCCTCCCTCACCACCACTGCAGACAGCCGTCAGCAAAGCCCGCGCGGGCGCCGGGGAAGGTAGCTGCGGGATCTCGGCGCGGTTCGATCCCATCGGCCTGCGGGTCGGAGTATCACATTGGTGGCCTGCGGATCCTTGGGCGGCGGCCCTGTCGGCAAGGTGGCAGCGTCCGGCGGCTAGCAACGTTTGCAGCTGACGCAGGCCAATGTGCTCGGCCTCGTGGGCGGCGGGTCACTGGTGGAGTCCGGCCATGGTGCGGTGTTCCGTTGCATTAGATCTGGAGGTTCCCTTTCTCCTGCTACCTCTCTCATCGTCCTGGTGGTTTGCGGTTGCTGGCTCCAGTGATGGTGAGCCTTGGTGGTGTACTTTGGGTCCAGGGGAAACCTTGGTCGGTCTGGCCGGCCCGGCGGCGGCGACGCCCATGGGTGCCGCTCTCCTTCATGAAGGCGTAGTTGATGGCCCAATCTACCCACCTCGATCCCCGGCCTGCCGAAAACCTTCAATCCTCTTCGGATTTGGCGGCTGCAATGTTGTTTGCATCGTGACCTTCCTGGAGGTGTCGTCAAGGGCACTGTGGCTTGGTTGGGAGTGCATAGGAACTACAGGTGGAGGGGATGGGACCAGTGACAACAGGTGGTGTTCGCGAAGGAGGAGCGGCGTTGCATCTGACACGTCGACAACAACGGGTCTCAGCGGCAGGGAGCAACAGGGTCTCACAATTGGGCGTGTGTTGATGGACGAGCGCAGGATGGTGGCGTTGTTTGGCGTCGTGGTGGCGTTGATGGCAGCTAGACCGTGCAAGGTTGATGTGTGAGTACAACTCTGAAGATGGAGTGGTGGCTGTTGGCGGCGGTGGCATCTGAGAGTGCGTCGGACCGGTGTGCGACCCATACCCGGCAAGTGGCTTGATTGGGGCCTTATGTCTTAGATTTTAGGTTTCCTGCGAGGTCTATTTGGTATTAGGCCCGGACTATTAGCATCCCTTTATTAACTGGATAGGACTAGTAACAGATGTTGCCTAGACGGTGGCTTCAGACTTACTGCTATATTTCTTTGTAAGGTCTTTTGTGAATAATTAATAAAGTGGCTGCATGCATCACCCAGATGCAGAGGCCGGGGGTCTTCCTCATTTTCAAAAAAGCCCAACACCTAACTGATATTCTGAACCGGTTAGAGGAGGGAAAATTTTACCACTTCGCCTATCCGACTTCTAAATTTACTCGTCATGAAGGCGGCTGAGTAAAATTCTTTTTCACTCCGAAGACGCCTCGCTCCTCACGTTGCGTCCACGCAGCTGCATCTCAGGCCCGAACTGCCGCCGCTGCACGCCATCGTGGTCTGTGATACGTCCATTTTGCATCAGGCTTTTATATTGATATTTATTGCATTATGGGCTATTATTACACGCTATATCACAATACTTATGCCTATTCTCTCTTATTTTATAATGTTTACACGAAGAGGGAAAATGACAGCAATTGGAATTCTGGACTGGAAAAGGAGCAAATATTAGAGACCTATTCGGCACAACTCCAAAAGTCCTGAAACTTCACAGAGAATATTTTTGGAAAATATAAAAAACATTGGGCGAAGAAAGCACCAGAGGGGGCCACCTGCCATCCACAAGGATGGAGGGCGCGCCCTCCGCTCTTGTGGGCCCCCTGGTAGGCCCCCGACGCCCATCTTCTGCTATATGGTGTGTTTTGACCTGAAAAAAAATCAAAAGGAAGATTTCGGGACGAAGCGTCGCCGTCTCGAGGCGGAACTTGGGCAAAACCAATCTAGGGCTCCGGCGGAGCTGTTCTGCCGGGGAAACATCCCTCCGAGAGGGGGAAATCATCGCCATCATCATCACCATCGATCCTCTCACTGAGAGGGGGTCTATCTCCATCAACATCTTCACCAGCACCATCTCCTCTCAAACCCTAGTTCATCTCTTGTATCTGATCTTTGTCTCAAGACCTCATATTGGTACCTGTGGGTTGCTAGTAGTGTTGATTACTCCTTGTAGTTGATGCTAGTTGGTTTATTCGGTGGAAGATCATATGTTCAGATCCTTAATGATAATTAATACTCCTCTAATTATGAACATGAATATGCTTTGTGAGTAGTTACGTTTGTTCCTGAGGACATGGGAGAAGTCTTGTTATAAGTAATCATGTGAATTTGGTATTCGTTCGATATTTTGGTGAGATGTATGTTGTCTTTCCTCTAGTGGTGTTATGTGAACGTCGACTACATGACACTTCACCATGATTTGGGCCTAGGGAAAGGCATTGGGAAGTAATAAGTAGATGATGGGTTGCTAGAGTGACAGAAGCTTAAACCCTAGTTTATGCGTTGCTTCATAAGGGGCTGATTTGGATCCATATGTTTCATGCTATGGTTAGTTTTACCTTCTTCTTTCATAGTTGCGGATGCTTGCGAGAGGGGTTAATCATGTGGGAGGATTGTCCAAGGAATGGCAGCACCCAAGCACCGATCCACCCACATATCAAATTATCAAAGTAACCAACGCGAAACATATGAGCATGATGAAACCTAACTTGACAATAATTCCATGACCTCGGGAGCGCTTTGCTTTATATAAGAGTGGGCCACCTTGCTGCACCTTGTTTACTTTTGTTACTTGTTACCCGTTACGAATTATCTCATCATACAACTATCTGTTACCGATAATTTCAGTGCTTGCAGAGAATACCTTACTGAAAACCGCTTGTCATTTCCTTATACTCCTCGTTGGGTTCGACATTCTTACTTATCGAAAGGACTACGATAGATCCCCTATAATTATGGGTCATCAGTCTGCCACTCGTCAAAAATCTCGCTGTTCACCTCGCTGGTGTACGGCCTGTGCTCGCCATCGTAGTAAGAGCATCTATAGCCGGACTTGGCAAAACCGGCCCCTCAAACGCCCGCGGACGCGATCTAGCGCGTCCGCGGAAAGTGACCGGTCACACCTCAAATTAGCAACTCCGCATCCGCCTCTCTAATATTCACCCTCCTAGACCCATACAAAGCATGCAAAGAAATCCTACGTACTACATTTTACATACTACCCTAGCTAGTCTTCATCGTCAGAGATGTCCATGACCACGGTGCCTGGCGCCGGTTGGACGGGCGGGTAGGAGGCCTCTGACTCATCCTCCTCCTGCTTGACCTCATCCATGTAGGCGATCATCTCCGCCTCCTCCGCGGCCTCCTGCGCCTCCGTCTCCTGCCGGCGACAACGTCTGGCCTCCACGGCTGACTCCGAGGAATCGAGGATGGCATGCTGCTCTGCCTGCAGATCCGCGTCGCCAGCATCCCCCACATCCTCCTCCTCCGTCTCATCCTCCTCCTCCTCCTCCCCCTTGTCCACCTCCTTTGGATTCACTACATCCGGAGGTAGCCCCGCGATGATATGGACTTCTAGCCTAGCCCAGGTCTGCTCAAGGAGCTCGAGTCGGCGCTCCGGTGTCAGAAAAGGCTCGCACCTCACCCGGCGGCATGGGGACATGGCTACTAGGTGGACTGGTGGAGTGGAAAGTGGCAGCGGCGACAGACAAGAGGAGGAGAGAAAATGTGGATAGATGGTAGGATTTTGGTGCCGCCGGATGAATTAAATAGCCGGGCTAGGCACGACGCGGCCCGCCGGAGCTGCACCACGTGGTGCCACCGGTCCGTCGAAGGAGACGAGCTTCGGGCCACCGGGTTTCAGGGTGTTTTCGGCTGGGACCCCTTCGCCAGTCCGATGTTGCAGGTGTGCCCGGGCGCCCCCATATCCACCCCCATATTTGGACGGGATATGTAGGGGTGCCGGTCAACCTGGGCGTTTGAGGGCCGTTTGAGGGGGCCGGTTGGGTTAAAAAATTGTGACCAGACAGTGACCGGGTGGCCCGCCGGGGCGTATGAGGCGGGTTGAGGCGCCCGGCTGTAGATGCTCTAAGAGCATCTATAGCCAGACGCCTCAAACCATCCCTCGTACGCCCCCGGACGCGCCCGATCAATGACGGGACGGGAGAGAGAAGGAAAAACGTGACCCAACCAGACCCCTCATATCATCCCTATAAGCCCGGAACGAACCCTCATATCCATCTCAAATATAGGGAGGATATGAGGGCTCGCGGACGCGCCCGTGCGCGCGCGGGCATTCCGCCACGTAGGACGCGGCCCCACCCCAGACCACCTTTTCGCTTTCTTTATTCATTCTTTTATTTCTCTGTCTTCATCTCCACCGATCACGTGCTAGTGACCGGACATATGAGATGACTAGCACATATGCCTATGCGTTGCAATAGAAAAATTTGATGTTTTGTACAAGCATAATGTCTCGTAGCACCGGATTCATTGTGAAGAACATGCTGCAATGCAGCATCCTTTTACAAATGAACATAAAAAATAGGATGCAATTTATCTGCGTCCATATTTTGTTTGTGGGCATAAGCTCCCAGTAGTTCCGTTTAACTATAATCCTTCCTTTAGTTACCATGACGTCCTCACCCATTTTAGTCCGGAATCAAATCCTTCTTTTTGTAGATTAGTAGCCCCACCACAATGAAGCATATGGATCCTTCTTTTAATTACCCTACCTTTTTACCTTAAATCCTTCCTTTAATTAGCCCCATTTATTTGAATATTCTATTTATTAATCTTAGAATTGTTCTTTTAATTATTCCATCGATTTATCAGAAGCCTTTCTTTAATTAGCCACATCCATTTAAATATCCTATTTAAGCCACACTCCTTCCTTTAGTTAGCTCACTCGCTTAATTAGCTCGCCCTAAACATGAGGGCTGCTCTCCTTTGTTTTAACCGTCTGTTGGTTGATTCCTAAGGCCGCTTCTATATTTACTGGTGGGAACCATTGTAAAAGAGCAAGGTGGGATTAGTAAAAGCGAAAGATGCATACCTTGTTGGTTATTACATCAAAGAGCCAGACAGGAGGTACCGCGTTCAATTCCCACAATGTTGACTTATTTTGACCCAATTATTTTTTCCGGTCTCTATGTATGCCCATAGAAGGCTCGTCAACATACAAGTACCTGGCCCAGATGGCTTACTGTGTGTACGAGCAAACCGAACCAAATCAAGAATACCTATCTGGATCCGAAAGGTATAGAAAAAATGAGTAGTGTGACTACGCGGACGAATAAATAGGGATTCAAAACGGACATGCCCAGTCACTGACCGGACGCGTCCGCGGGCGTTTAAGAGGCCATATTTGCCATGTCCGGCTGTAGATGCTCTAAGAGCACCGTCCTGAGCGGACCTTTGGCACCGCCAATCTTTGACCTTTTAAATAGGCATGGCCACCGTATAATCGCCGTACAGATGCGGAGAGCACCCATGAGGCATACGACATCGGCGAAAAAGGGCACAACGTGCTCTTGACAACGCTGAGCGTGCCCTCGGCGACGGGGGCGACTACCAGCGCATACTTGGCCAACGGGTTCACCAGTGTCATGTATATGGCCACCTTGGCTTTCGATGAAACTTCAGCTTCCTTCTCTGGAAATCATCGCTCGCATGCCCCCCGCGTCGCCCTCCCCGAGCGAGGCGACCGGGGCGGTTCCCCACCCCTCCCCATCCCCGCGAGTCCCCGCCCCCTTCCCCCTCGCCGCTGCCACCGGCAGGCGTGGCCGGGCGTTGCCCGCGCGGCGCCCTGCAGTCCGGTGGTGGCGGCCCTCCTTCTTCCCCCGTCGCTGGACCCCGGCTTGGGCGAGCGGTCCTGGCGGCGGAGCCCTTCGGCCGGCGGCGTTCCGGCGCAGATCTGGACGGCGGCGGTGCGGAGGCGTTGCCCCTTGGCGGCGGTGACGGCACATGGCTTGCGGCGGCCGGCGGCGCCCGGCTGGCCCAGATCTAGGCCCTACGGGCCCGATCTGGGTCGGGGCGGGCCTGCTGGGTGGCTGCAGTGGGATGTTCTTCGGTGGTTCCGGCGAGCTCCTCGCGACAGGGACGGCGGCTGCTGTGCCGCGACTGCTGCAGCACGGCGGCGAAGCTTCACGGGCCCACGCTGGGCCTGGCCGGACAGGGGGTCTGGTGTGCCTCTGCTGCTATGCCCGGTCTGCTACCGCCTAAGCCGGTGGAGATTGTTCCCTCCCTTGTGGCTGCGGTGCTGCCGGTCCTTGTCTTTGGGTGTCTCGTTTGGATCCGGCCGGCCTCGCTTCGTTGGTCGTCGTGAGACGACGGCGGTGTCCTCGTGACTGTTGGCGCATTGTTGGTGGGCGGCGGGTGTGGTGGAGCCGAAGGTTGGTCATGGGTGGTGGGCGCGAGAGGTCGGGAGAAATCCATGTCGGGTCTTGCCGGCACCAACGCGGTTACGCCTGCGGGCGCCGCCATCCTTCTTGAAGGGCGTCGGGTGACCCTCTCCCCCCTCTACCCTCCGTGTACCGGGAGAAATCCTAGGATTCGTCCGAGCAGCAGCGTCGTCATCGTCGCATTCCTTCTTGAAGGTGGTGCTTGGTACACGGCAACTCAGTGGCTTTGAAGCGTGGTGGTTATCTTCGGTGGGCACAACGATCGCGGTGTGCCGTATCTTTCGTTGATCCGGCATTGTTGGCTTTTCTTCTCTTATTTTCTCTTGTTTTTTCTTTTGGGCGTGCTTGTGCTGTTTGCCCTAGCGTGGATCGGATTGTTGTATCGGGTGGTTGCTATATCAATATAGCGGGGCGTAAGCCTATTTCGGTATATGGCCACCTTGACGGCCACGCTTGCCGACGGGAGGTTGAGGGTGATCTGGGATTTGAGCCCGTCGCCGTACATTAGGTACCCGACGATGTCCATGAAATCGTAGTCGTAGGTGAGTGTGTTCACGGTGAAGCACATGGACATCACCTATGCGGCGTGAAGCAAATGTAAAATTTCCGAGCATTGATGATTCCATATGTCATGGGAAACCTGGCCACGTCCGGTATGTTCGGTGTGCTCACTGGCCTTGCCGGTGTGGTCACCATCGTCGCGGTGCGCATAGGAGGTGTTCAACGAGATGTATGAGCCAAAAGTAAGTTTACTCCATTAAATGTAAGGATTCACTTAGGTACAATCAAAAGTTAGTAGAGTAAAATTACTTCACTAAGATTTACTCGGACGGATACTCCTTTACATTTTAGGATCGCCCTCTAATTGTTTAAGCATTTCTCTTCTTCATTTGGTCTCCATTTTCTTATTAGTAAGAGCATTCGTCCACAAGTACTGTTCTTGTGGTCAGCGTATGCAAAGTGGGGGCACAAGAGAGCCAGGAGACGATATAATGACCTAGTCAAAACATGAATAACGTTACCCCGCAACAAAAAAAACACGAATAATGTTACCCCGCAACAACAAAAAACATGAATAAGGTTCAAGAACACAGAATAAAACATGAATAAGTGTACTATGGGAATAAAACATGAATAAGGACTGCCTATTTTCCTTCTTTTTGTGGGAGACAAGTGTATCAATAATTTCTCAAACGGACCGATAAGTGTCTCTATGGGAGCTGATACAACTAGATTTAGTTGGCATTTTTTTTTTTGAGCATAGATTTAGTTGGCATTGACAAAAGGAATAAGTTCGCACCTGTCCCTCAACTAAAATAGGGCCCTCCTGAACGAGACCATGAGTGCGAAACTCCAGCTTATCGGCCTCATGAGGTGATTAGGCCAACTTTAATTTTCAACGTCTCCGTGGCTCCCGACGGGACAGGGTAAACTAACAAGCGTACGTCAGCTCGGGCGCTTGGTCTCGACGTTCATACTAGTTCATAGCCAAAACTTGGTTGACCGGCGTTGAACGAAGCAACTCGTTTCCCTGTTTTCCTCTCGTCCCTGGCGGCTGGAACCTAGCCGCCGCCAGGGGAGGCCGATCTTCCAACGCTGCTCTCCAGCGGCTCCCCTCTGCCGGCGACCTCGGTCATCGGCGGTGAGGGGGCCCGCCAGATTCACGCGTGTGGATCGTTTTTACTCTTGTAGTCTAGGTTTTTAGGTTGTTCATTGTCTTTGCTTTGGTGGCGACGATGACAACACTGAATAAAGATTCTTCGGATCCTTCCCTGACGAGGCCATCGGTCCTATGGTTGGAGATGGATTTGGAAACCAGTCTGTTCAAGCAAGGATGGCGTGGCGGCGGCGGCATCCTCGTGGTGGACCTGTGTCCTCGGGCTCCGCCGTTGCGACGACGTTTGCTCCAGCGTCGGCGCGGAGCTTGGGAGGTGGTCCAGGAGCGGATGCAGATTGTGGTCTGCATCGACGACATCTGGAAGACGGAGCATGTGCTAGGTTCGTGGTTCGTGGATGGCAGATATGGTTTCCTCCTTCGGCGTTTTAGTCGTGGTGGGGTGCTAGATCTGGAGTTCGATGGCGTGTCCGGGGTGTTGCCCCGGTCTGATTCGTTCAACGGGAAGGGCTTCACTTTTGGTGAGCCACCTTGGAGATCCGTAAAGCTGCATATCAACGATGTAGCCGCGTCGAGCTCGGGTGAGAAGGTGATTCGTCATTCTTTTCTTCGGTGGCTACTGTGGTGGTGCCGGAGGCAGGTGACGGGCGTTGGTGTCAAGCTCAGAGATGTTCTGCTATCTTTTCAGTTTTGTTATGTCGGTCTTTACGTGACTTGTACTTTGTTCTTTATGATATGAATGAGACACGTATTACCATGCAAAAGAAATAGCATCTCTAGCAGACCCGTAAAAGGACTGAACCCATATAATTTCAGCAAGTATACGGGTTCGGTCCATTTTTCTGGTCAGAATAGACGCCGTATCTTGGGCCCGGCCTGTAAAAAAATGACCGTGGCCCGACAAAAGTCCCTCTCCACCGCTATATATGCGGTTTCATTGCTCGGATACAGGTCAAACCCTATCCGCCTTCGTCGCCACGATTCCCTCCTCCTCCACCCCAATTTCTTGCCGCCGGCGAGCCTAAAAAAGGCCTAGCGACCCATGGATGTCTACGGAAGCGATGGAGATGACGCGGAGCACCGCCGCAGATCCGACGCCGCATGCAAGCGGGGGGCGCGGTGGTGGCTCAACCATGGGAGCCGGCTGCCACCGGCGTTCGAACAGAGCGAGCTCGACGAGTACGAGCGTGAGCTCGCGGTCCTCCGCCACACCTCCTTCGGCTCCTCTGCTGCGGGGAGCTCGTCCGCGGGCACCTCGAGCTCGTGGCTCACTCCGGTCAAGAGAGAGCCGAAGGAGCTCGGGCCGCTCGCCGTCAAGTCCGAGGCCGACGCGCCGCCGCGTCGAGGAGTAGTCGGCCCCGAGGACTACCTCCCCCCCCCCCCCGGGGGAGGAGGAGCACCTAGAGCGCACCATCATGGAGCGCTCGGTGAGAAAGGAGGAGGAGGCCAACGCGCGCTGCCGCCGCGAGCTCGAGTACGAGCAGATCTTCCTCGAGCAAGGTGTCGCGGCGTCGCAGGCGCACGCGTCCAAGGAGGCAGACCTGCGCGTCATGAAGGCCGAGCAGGCCAAGGTCTGGATCGACCTCGACTCCGACGAGGACTGAGCTCCTCCGGCTCCTCCACCGCGAACTCATCGATTTTGGTAGTATAGGCTCGGGTACGCTGCACGGCCCGCAGATCCCCCCTTGTAGTACAATGTAGTATAATGATGAACAATGTATGATCAATATAGTATGATGATGAACTATGTATGATCAAGGTCGTTGCAAGTTTCTCCCGTGAATGCTTTTTTAAAATTTTATTCATATACGGAGTCTGATCTGCAGCGCACAAATTCTCCCTGCAAATCAGATCTGCAGCGAACTATAAACAAGTTTTGCGGGTCGGCATTATACGGGGTCTGCTAAAGATGATCTAACCCTTCTACCTTGTCCCTGTGGCACTCACTGATGCACTTGTTCGTTTACCTGCCACACGCCCGACCGCGCCAGCCAACTCGTCTTTGTGTGGTTGGAAATTTATATAGTATTTTTAAAATTAAAGTGTTTTCTTCTGTAAAATAATATACTTTTTGAAATAGAGGAAAAACCTTTTCCTCACCCATCAATTAAAAAGAGAATTGCCTAGTAAACTAGTGAAAATTGAACAAAAACCGGGCCAAATGCCCACTCAAACATTGAAGCACCTAGAGCTCAAGATCATACCAAACCACACAACAAACGCCCACCACCTAAACGCAAAGCGACAGGAGCCCGCTCACCGTCGAAGAAGCCATCCTTCCACCACTGTCAGAAAGAAGAAGCTTTGTAAATATTTTCTGGATCCCACAAATGACGTTGCTAAGTATTTATGCATTTTTTTCATATGACGCTAATTTCTCATATGAAATTCAACATCCAGTCCCACCTTCTTCACCATTCGTTCCTGTAAGATGTGCTATCGACCTATCGTGCCGAGGCTTGTATTTCATCCATGCAAGTGACAATTCTCGTGATTGCTTTTGTTTTTGGAGAATGATTCTTGTAATTGTGTGTGCAACCCTTTGTATTTAACTTGCACACGCCAAAAACCTATGTTTTTTTTCTGTTGTCATTTCTTTTCTTTTATCGAAGAAGCTAGTAATATATACACACCATATGGTGGTTGGCCGTGGAAGGTGCTTGCAAGTGCATTCTTCTGTAATCGTTGTGTCGTGATCCAAAAAGTTGTTCCAGTGAAAATTGGTTGAAAAATGGATGCAAAATCGGAAGCCTCTTAATATGATGGAATATACATGTTTATCTTGTACAAATACGTCGTCCAACTGTTCTTATGCGTCCCTGTTCTTATGCCTACAGCCTATCTTCGTTCTGTTCCAGCCGTCCATTTGCATTCTTCACATTCTTCTTCTGTGCTCCAATTTTGTTCCACTTCAAGGTGTTAGTACTCTTCTCTTTCGCGCCATTTTCGTTCTTCTTTTCAATCCTTTCTTATTTCTCTATTCATTTTCATGATGTGTACTTTATTTCCTTTACCTGATTTGAACTCATCGGTTTGTCTAGTTTTGTTGCTTTGCAACTTCATCCAATCGTTTTCCCCATGAATAATTGCTACACTCTTTTCCGCAACTTTTTTATTTTCCTGCGATACATGATGTCATCTCTCAAATATCAATCTTTCGATTAGCCAATTCAATCCTTCTAAACCAAAACTCAATTTGTGGGAACGGTCGGATGGCTTTCTTATGATTTTTTCCTTATAAGATATCATTATGATTTTGTTCTTCCAACCACAACGATTTTTGAACCCTTTGATTTCATGTTCACTCCTACCGTTTTAGTTCTTGTTATGTCAAGTTAGGTTGTACAAAGCTTACCCATCAATTCAGTTCTCTCCCTCAGAACTTGCATCCGTTCAGTTTTCTGAAACTTACATGGACACCACCGTCTCCTTCAGTTTCTTCTCGTGCTTAAATTTGTAATATTTCATCCACACACAATCGAACAGGTCATCACCGCAAGTTAACTAACATTTATTTTCCGTTACCCAGTCCACATGCGTCTCAACTTCTATGTACCTACTCTTTTCCCCTCATCTTCTTCTTGTCTATTGTGATCTTGTAGATCTGCTTTTGTTTGCCTCGCATTGGACGTTGCTCCCACCGGTTGTCGTAAGTCAATGACCGAAGTGTCCACACCGACTACAACTACTCCCAGTGGTCGTCTGCATTACCCTCCCAACTCAACATATGCTACAAAACCTCAATGGACCTCCATCCAGTTCATGAAATGGAGGTAAATTACCACTTATCCTCTTAATCTACTCCAAATCAGGGTCGAACCTTATCCTCCACTAAATTGGTTGTTGGTACTTTTGTAGTGCCCAATCTCTTACGACCCCAGAGGCTTGTGAAGCGGTGACAACATTGTGAGGAACAGGTGTTTCTCCCTCTCTTTTCAGCAGAGTACAAAGAAAAAACGACAAGTTTCATGAAATTATTCAAATCTTGTTCATGAGATTTCTGATTTAATTGTTAGTTCATTATACATTATTTGTAAGTGTGTGGCTGAACAAGATGTATATCCAACTTATGTCCAATTCAATTCATATGAAGCATTCGATCAAGTCGCATCGACATAGTTCTTGTTGACTAAACAAGATGTTAACTGAACAAGATGTATATCCAACTTATGTCCAATTCAGCTTGCTCTTGCTCACAGTTGTAGAATATTCCTGATTAGTCTAACACACATTTCCTTTTAATATTTACTGATTTCATACAAATTTCAACCAACATTTTACTTACCGCCGCATCAGTACCTAACGATACATCAATTCTATTGTGCATACCAGTCGCATAATCACACTTCCCGCATTTCAAAACGAAGACTACATATCCTTATCTCAAATACACTCTTTAAAGACAATAATCTCACTGAGGTACAATGCACTTTCTATAAGAATATTGACTTAATATTCCTTTGTAAGAACACTTCTTTATTTGCTTTCATGTTTCTCAGGTCATCCCTTGCTTTGTAAGAAATGAATTTTTGAAAAGATTGACATGCACAAATCTGCCTTAATTCAAGTTAAAGCTTTGCTTGGGACAGAAGAATGGTTCACTTTTGTTGTGGATGTTAGCAACAAACAAGAAAAAACCCATTTCACTGGCAAGTCTTGGAAAATAATTCTTGAAACCATACCACCTCTGGGTTGATAAGGAAATGCAACTCACTTTAGATGGCGACGCTGATCATTCCATATTTATCAAGCTAGCTAATGCTCCAATTACTCATCCATGCATGTACCTTTTTACCATACTTCTATATAAATTTCCTTTTCCTTTACATCCATCTATGTATAGTATTATCATTACTTACTACTTGTATTAATTCAACATTCATTACATCTTGCCCTAAACTTGCACCTTAACTTGTAACTAACTTTTCTTATATACAAGACATAACTTATTTCAAACTGGATAACACACATAAACAAGTTGTGAAGAGGATTGACATTACAAATGGCACACAAATAGCTGGGATGGCAATGGCCATGCAGTTAAGTTTATTAAGTGTATTGAGTGGTTTCTAAATGAATATATCTTTCAATATCCCGATCATCCATATGTTCCACTCATGCACACTTCGACAAAGTCTAACATTAAGAACAAACTCTTGGTAAGATTTCTATTCAATATTATGGTTTCTACATATATAAATGTTGCTTTCTTACAGATCTTTTCCTGTAACAGAAACCGTCAAAATGTGCCATGCCTAACCTGATAGATGAAGTAGGTTTGGTCAGGATTATCATGCATCCCACTATCAAAATCACATGTATGTACACATCTTCTATGGATGATCGTTTCATCATTAAGGGGTGGCTACTAGTATTTATAGACCAAATTCAAAGTTGGAGACAAACTCATGTTCACGAAGAACCAAAAAGCCAAGGGGATATATTTTTTTCACTCGAATTGGAGCTTGAACTTACTTTTATCTTATGATTTGCCAAGTGTACCTGATCATGTTGGATCGAGCTGTTCGTAGACATATGTGTCGAGGAACGTAGCATACAATTTCAAAAAAATTCCTACGATCACGCAAGATCTATCTAGGAGATGCATAGCAACGAGAGGGGAAGAGTGTGTCCACGTACCCTCGTAGACTGAAAGCGGAAGGGTTATGTTAACGCGGTTGATGTAGTCAAACGTCTTCACGATTCAACCGATCTAGCACCGAACGTAAGACACCTCCGAGTTCAGCACATGTTCAGCTCGATGACGTCCCTCAAACTCTTGATCCAGCAAGAGGGTCGAGGGAGAGTTTTGTCAGCATGATGGCGTGATAATGGTGTTGATGATGTGATCTGCGCAGGGCTTCGCATCAGCACTACGATGATAATATCAGAGGAGTAAACGATGGAGGGGGGCACCGCACACGGCTAAGACAATGTTGTCCCTTTGGGGTGCCCCCTTGCCCCCGTATATAAAAGAGGAGAGGAGGAGGCGGCCGGCCTAGAGGGGGCGCGCCAAGGGGGGAGTCCTACTAGGACTCCCAGTCCTAGTAGGATTCCCCCTTCCTTTTCGGAGAAGGGGGAAGGGGAAAGAGGTGGAGGAGAAGAAGGAAAGGGGGGCCGCGCCCCCACCCCTAGTAAAATTCCGTTTGGGCTTGGGGGGGCCGTGCGCCTCCACCTTGCCGCCGGCCTCCTCTCTCCACTAGGGCCCATGAAGGCCCAATAGTTCCTCGGGAGGGTTCCGGTAACCTCCCGGTACTCCAAAACTTATCCGATACTTCTCGAAACCATTCCGGTGTTCAAATGTAACCTTCCAATATATCATTCTTTACCTCTCGACCATTTCAAGACTCCTCGTCATGTCCGTGATCTCATCCGGGACTCCGAACAAACTTTGGTCATCAAAACACATAACTCATACCTAGTTCAATCTCGTTACCGGAAAATCCCTTTACTCGTTCCGTAATGCATCATCCTGTAACTAACTCATTAGTAACATTGCTTGCAAGGCTTATAGTGATGAGCATTACCGAGAGGGCCTAGAGATACCTCTCCGATACACGGAGTGACAAATCCTAATCTCGATCTATGCCAACTCAACAAACACCTTCAGAGACACCTGTAGAGCATCTTTATAATCACCCAGTTAAGTTGTGACGTTTGATAGTACACAAGGTGTTCCTCCGGTATTCGGGAGTTGCATAATCTCATAGTCAGAGGAACATGTATAAGTTATGAAGAAAGCAATAGCAATAAAACTTAACGATCATTATGCTAAGCTAACGGATGGGTCTTGTCCATCACATCATTCTCTAATGATGTGATCCCGTTCATCAAATGACAACACATGTCTATGGTCAGGAAACATAACCATCTTTGATTATCGAGCTAGTCAAGTAGAGGCATACTAGGGACACTTTATTTTGTCTATGTATTCACACATGTACTAAGTTTCCGGTTAATACAATTCTAGCATGAATAATAAACATTTATCATGATATAAGGAAATATAAATAACCACTTTATTATTGCCTCTAGGGCATATTTCCTTCAATATGTCGCTGATGCAGGGATGCCAGTTTGTACTGTCCTCTATCGCTTCAGTGATGGAATTATCATAACCAATTCTATCACAACTTTACAGTTGCCCATCTTTCCTCTCCTCTAGCTTTGCCTTTCCTTTCTGGGTTGACTCGCTTTGCTTAGCAGTGTTGACGCACCTCCCTCCTCTTTACATTGCTCTACTCTAAGGCTTCCTTCCTCCATCCCTCGGTGCTGCTTCACTTTCCCCCTCTCCTCTGTGTTGTTTTACTACTACTATAGTGCCATAATCAATCAATCAATCACACATATAGATGAGATACTACATAGGAGCCCATCACCTTCACCTATGGAAGGCTACTCCACCATGTATGCTTACTAAGCAGCTAAGTAAGAAATAAAGGCAAACCAATGTGACGTCTAGCTCACGACCACTAGACAACTCTAGCATGTAATCTCTCTTCCTTGTACCAAAGCAGCTGGCGGCCAACCCCTTTCTTCCTCCCAAATATTAGCCACAAGGAAGCTGGTTTGCTAGCTAGAATGTTCGCTGAAACTCCTCCAACGCATGAACCCTCCTCCTCCTCTTCATCTTGTTGCTCGCACCGGTGACAGCTTCCTCTTCTTCCGTTTTCTGTGTTGTGCATGTTGTTGTGTGCTTGCTCTCTCGTAAGAGTGGTTGGGATCCCCCAAATGTAAGGGTAATGTAATCGAGCAGTAACTATTTCCCTCGGTTATAGAACCAAGGTTAATCAAACTAGTAGGAATCACCTAGCAAAAAAAATGAACGGCACCTACACAGAAAGCACAAAACACACGTGTCCCCGACATGGCAATAGGGTTGTCAAGCCCCTTGTCTTGCTATTTACAAGATTAAACACAAGTGACAAAGATAGTTGGTAGCAAAGTAAAATAAAAAGCAATAGGGCAATAGAGAATATATTTGGGTTCAGTAAACGAGAATAGACCGAGGGGCATAGGTTCACTAGTGGCATCTCTATCAAACAAGCAAGTGGTGTAGTGAACAACTTACACTTGAGTAGCGATTTTTTGTTTGAATAAACACGCACTTTCATAAAATCCATTCTAAATTCTTGTAATGCATGTACTCCCTCTCTTCCAGTTTACATGGCTCAATTTAAAAATCTCACCAACCAAGCTAGATGATGAGTGGTGGAATAATTTTTGCAGTTTTCATAAGTACTCATACACTCGTTTTTCTCAATGAATTGTGTTTACCAATACATTAATTGCAATGCATGCATGCATCGTCAATAAATGACCAAGTAGCTTTACCTTCATTGGTGAGTTTTATCTTTAATTTTTGAATGCAAAGATTTCATTCACCTTGAAATTTGAACATATGATGAGAAGTAATAAAAATGAGACTTTTAAAATAGAAGAACTGAAGTTTAGAGATGAGCCCTATAAACCGGAAGGGATGTAGTATATCTAAAAAGAATGTTCCTCCGACTTTCGTGATATCAAAATTTAAAATTTTGATAGCCTATAAATCTTGATGGTGTAGTTCTATTGGTAGATGACAAGCCTTATCGTATACCATTTTATATGGTTGTGATGCCCCCGATTCAATCATACACTAATCATCAAGCAAACGTGTACGATCAAGATCAGGGACTCACGGAAAGATATCACAACACAACCCTAAACACAAATAAAGGTCATAGCAGCTTCATATTACAAGCCAGGGGTCTCGAGGGCTCGAATACATAAGCTCGACCATAACCAAGTTAGCGGAAGGAACAATATTTGAGTACATACATAAGTTAAACAAGTTTCCATAAGATGGCTAGCACAAACATGGATACAGATCAAAGATATGCATGCCTCCTTCTTGGGATCCTCCTAAACTACTCATGGTCGTCGGCGGCCTGCACGTAGTAGTAAGCACCCTCGTATTAGTGGTAGTTGTCATTGGTGCCATTTGGCTCTTGGGCTCCACCAACTGGTTGCGACATCCGAGAAGAATGGAAAAGGGGGAAAAGAGGGAGCAAAGCAACTGTGAGTACTCATTCAAAGTACTCGCAAGCAAGGATCTACACCACATATGCATCAATATCAATGAAATGGGTAGTATTTGTGGACTGAACTGCAGAATGCCAGAATAAGAGGGGAGAAGCTAGTCCTATCAAGGACTACGCTTCTGGCAGCCTCCATCTTGAAGTAGTAGAAGAGAGTAGATGGTAAGTTAACAAGTATCATCGCATAGCATAATCCTACCTGATGATCCTCTCCTTGCCACCCTGTGAGAGAGCGATCACCGGGTTGTTTCTAACACTTATCTGGGTGTGTTTTATTAAGTATCTGGTTCTAGTTGTAAGAGGTCAAAATACAACTCCAAGCGTCCTGTTACTATGGACACAACTATTCAAATAGTTCAACTTCTCTACAGGGGTGCGCCACATTGCCCAACATGCTCGATCCCTCTAGCCGGGCACACTTTCCTGGGCCAGCACGTCACAACCCTACCTAGACTCAATAGAGAGGCTAGCACGCCAGTCTACATCCTAAGCGCGTAGGGGTCTTGGGCCGATGGCGTGTTGCACTCCTACACATTGCGTACGCGACCGGATCAGTCCTGGCAACCCACACTACAAGGCGGTTTCTTTACGCGGACCACCCGGGCGCGCGCCGCTCAGTTGCTGACGACTGGAAAGCTTCGGCTGATACTACGACGCTGAGTGCCCATAACTGTCCCCGCGTAGTTGGTTAGTGTGTATAGACCAAAAGACCAACCCAAATCAAATATCCAAATCTCGTTAAGCATGTTATTTTGAGACAACCACAGACAACGACCAGGGACCAGGCCCACCTCTCTCCTGGGTGGTCTCAACCTGCCATATCCCTCCACCACAAGGTATCACTCAGGGGGGCGTCGGGAACCCAGTTCCACCATTACCTAGATAGAACCACTTGTCCCTTCAGCCCCCACATTCATGAATCACTCGCGGGTACTCTACAAGCCGATCCGACTTTAGTCACAACATGTATCAAGTATTGCATGTATGTATGCATATACCCGTGATCAACACCCGACATGATCACAACCCGATAGTATAGCATGACAGACAGACAAGAATGTAGGGCCACTGATGGAAAACTAGCATCCTATACTAAGCATTTAGGATAGCAGGTAAGGTATCAATAACAGTAGCAACAAGGACATGCTATGCAGCAGTATAGGATCAAATCGATAAGTAACAACTACACTACTCTAATGCAAGTAGTAGAGGGTAAGAATAGGCGGTATCAGAATGATCAAGGGGGTTTTGCTTGCCTGGAAGCTCTGCTGAGAAGGAGCGATCGTCGTTGATGTAGTCGAACTCAGGGTCAGCGGCAGTCTCAGAGTCTACCGGAGAAGAAGAGGGGGAAGAAATAGTAAATATAAAGCACTCAGATGCAACACAGATGCATGACAAGACAGTATGCAGTGCTAGGGGTGTTCTAACGCAGTACTACATGATACATGTGAAGAGGGAAAACATTTGGGAATCTTTTCCTAGAGTTTTGTATGTTTCGGACAGATGAAACGGAGGGGATGGATCCATGTTCTCTATGCTAGAAGCACATGACAGATGAACGGATGGCATATTCAGATTCATCATATTTTTCTGAGCAACTTTCATGTATAAAGTATTTTAATCCGAGATACGGTTTATTTTATATTATTTTTCAATGTTTTAATTCATTTTTGGAATTAATAGATTTAATTTAAATCAAAACAAGTTTACTACATCAACATGACATCAACATCATGTCAACAGTCAAGTGTGTTGACTGGGTCAAACTGACGTGTGGGACCCGCCTGTCATTGACACAAGTATAATTAAACAAAACTAATTAACTAATCAGGTAATTAGTGTTAATTAAACAGAATTAATTAAGTTATTTATTTATTTTAATTATTATTTTGTCTTCTTTTGCCCCGGGGCTGGGCACCGATGTCAGTGGCGCCGCGAGGCGGTCAGCGCGCGGGTGCAAGGCGGGCTGGGCGCGTCGGGGCGCCGGCTGGAGGCGAGGGCGGGAGGTGTGAGGCGGTCAGCGGGCGGGCGCAAGGCGGTCTGGGCGCGATCTGCAGATGTGGGTGGCGTGCAGGGGGCAATGGCGCACGACGGCAGGTGGTGCGAGCGCGCGTTGGCAAGGGCATGTGAAGGCCGCGGCGTAGCGCGAGCGAGGAGGGGACACGGGCTGGCCACGGCGGAGCAGAGCAAGGTTGCAGAGAGCGAGGGGCAGGGCACGGTCGTCGGGCACCGATGCGGGAGCAGAGAGAGATGGGGGAGAGGCCCGGGGTTTCCTCACCCTCCGTTCGTGAGGAGAGGTCGGCGAGGCTCGATGGAGCTCGTTGGGGAGAAGACAAGGAGGCGATCTGGCGGCGATGTTGACGACGGGGTTGAGGCGTAGGCGAGTGGTGAGGTCGGGGACAGGATCGGGCCCTCCCAATCCAGAACGTGGCAGGAAAATGAGGGATGAGTGGGGTGGGGATCGGCTAGGGTTAGGTTGGGGGAGGGTTGCACGGGTTACATACAACTGATTTGGATGATGGTCCAATAATAAGATAGGTGTTTAGTCATTTTAGCGTATTTTAGGCGGATGTGAATTTTCATATTTTTATGTTACTTGTAAGACTTTTTGAGACCTTGTTTGAAACCTGGATCTTTAATAATATGGTTGTGTGCATCAAGAGATGCAGAGGCCGGGGAGTATCCTCTCCGGAAAAAAAAACTTCCTCTAGTTTTTGTTGTTGCTAAAACTGACCAAATAATGAGCTAGGCTAACATAAACAGATATTCTGGCTAAAAAACTTTGACGAGGTGAACTTGGCTAAATCCAAACACACCGTGGAAGTTCTTGCCCTGGCATGCTGATACACATTGCCATCAGCGCCTGCAGCATTTAAGACTGGAACAATTCAGTCGTATTTACACCATCAGAAGGCAAAGCCCGTATAAATATGGGACCTCCTCCGTTTGAGACATCCACCAAGTAGTACAGCAAGCATACCCTTGGACGAGCCGTGAAACCCACACCACGGTCGAGGCGCACGCAGCCGACCGAGCTCCAAGAATGGCAGCCACGCCGGCGTCACCACAGGTGCACATCGAGTCCGTGCAGACGGGCTTGCCGACTCGCGTCGTCGAGCCCGACAGGACGCGCGTCATAGCCGTGGCCGCGCCGCCGCTCCCGGCGACCGCGCTGCAGCGGCGCCTCCGCGCGGTCTTCTACTACCGCGGCGACGACGCGCCGCTGGAGGAAGGTATATGGGTAAAGGAATCGCTGGGCGAGGTGCTGTGCTTTTTCCCGGAGATGGCTGGCAGGCTCCGGCGGCACGCCGACGGGTCGTGGGAGGTGAAGCTGAACGACGCCGGAGTGAGGTTCCAGCAGGCGACGGTGGAGGTGACCATGGAGGATTTCCTGGCGGACAAGGAGCGGGCGCGTAAGGAAGCCGCGCTGGCGCCGTGGGTGGACGTGAGCGCGGAGGATCCTGACATGTGCTCGCTCTTCTTCATGCAGGTATATGCACGCGCACCAGCTCCGGAATTTTTCTTTAAAATTGCTATTTTTTGAACTGTTAGATCAAGTTCTAACCATTATTGTTCTAATATACGATTTACAAAAATAGACACAAGCATCTCGCTAAGTTTGCACACGTCATTTGGATTTACAAAAAAAGATTTGAACTACTGAGAAGATGAAAGGTATAACCCATTTCAATTAGAGCCACAGAAACAAGTTGGGTACAAATTACAATCCAGGTGGTTGCCAGATTTATTACAGGTTGACTGCTAACATAAACATCACAAACATAAAAGGCTCACAGCAGGAATTTCCCTTTGAGATAGTGCAACTGAAGCATCAGGAAGAAAAGAAAGATAGGTACAAGTCACTGACAGTCCGGTAACTCGTATACCCGCGTATACGTAAGAGTGCCCGAGTTTCTTTAACCTAGACCAAGAATTCCCCAACATATTCAAGAATCCTTCCCAGTTCATCGCGCACCTGATTAAACACCAGCATAGATATAGCGATATGACACTTGTATAGTCCGTGAACTCCCCCTGCCCAGACAGAAATGACACCAAGGTCGACGCGAAATGGCACCGAGCTCAGATGTGCATTTATAGCGGTGTCTGACTGGCTGTTGTGTGTTTTTTTAAAAAGGGGTATAACCCCGGCCTCTGCATTAGCATACGGTCACCTTTATTAAAAAGCAAATAGTTCAATAAAGATTATAAAGTCTTAAACAAATGAACCACAAAAAGGCTAATGAAGAGCGAAAAAGAAAAGCCACAACCGGTAGGCAAAAATAGATAGGAAAACTAATTGCCTATCCTATTACATGACCGCCATCCAGACCGGTTGAATATAGCCCGAGCTACCATCTTTCATCGGGTAGATCCAGTAACCAAACGCTCCCTGGCCTCCGTCCGAGTGAATAGCGACGACATACGGATCAACGCAGTGACTCGGAAGATAACCTATTAAAAACCAAATTGTTCCTGCAATTCCAGACTGCCCACAGTAAAGCACATACTCCTACACGAATGTATCTCGCTGTTTGTGAATCTATCCTGCCAAACTACGTCCCAAATAACGTGTTGATATTATTCGAAGAAGTAATATTAAAAGCAATGTGAACAATCCGTCATAAGACCTAACCAGTCAAATCCGCGTAAATACTCCGGCCCAACCCAACAACAAAAAATGTTCATCTCTAGCGGCCATCATCACCGTTCTGTACTACCTCGATCCTCCTTGTTGCAAATGCTTTGTCAGTTGTATGCAGTTGCACGCTTGATTCTTTTCAAGCAAGAAAATGAGGTGCGTTTTTGGTTTCGTACATACTCCCTCCGTGTCTAAATATATGACGTTTTGGTAACTACCAAAACCTTCTATATTTAGGAACAGAGGGAATATACATAGTAATGTATGTGTACCAGAGTTGTTAACTGTCTTGCTGTTTGTTGCACATGACGTCCGCTCCCTGACGTCCTCCTTTCCCTAGCCAAAACCAGATTACGCACTCATGGCGGGGCAAAATCTCCATTCCTTCCGGCATCGCCTGCATTGCATGCCGGAATCGTAGACGCAGTGACCACGCATTTATTATACGGGCCGATAAACCTCGCCGACCATGTTAAATGTGCGTACCCTACCAACAACAGTGACATCTGCCGCGGCGGGTGCCACGAGGAATGGAACTCATTCAATGGCGAAACCTAATTACAGCCTGACGTGTTGAATGCAATTCATTCAATGCAGTGCACAGCTGAGCGGAAGTGTCCGTGAGCGACACAGTGGGTCCTGTATTCCACACTCTACAGTCTACAGCTAGTCGTAATATAACTTCTGTTTAATTAATTAGGAGTATTAGACTGAAAAGAAGTGCATGCATGTATTCCGGTGGCCTGATCGACCTCCTGTCCTGTGCGCTGCAGCTGAACCGGTTCCAGGGCGGGGGATACGCCGTCGGCGTCAGCTGCACGGTGCTGCTGTCCGACCCGCTGTCGCTGGCGAGGTTCCTCCGGGCGTGGGCGCGCACGCACGCCGAGATGAGGGAGCAGAGCAAGGTCGCCCCCACGCCCATGATGCAGTACATGGCCTACTTCCAGCGCCCGGAGATCTGCTGCAAGCGCATCAGGTCCTTCCCCGTCGACTCCGTCGCCGCCGACGGCGTCCACGCCCAGACAGTGCTCTTCAGGGCCGCGGCCGGCGACCCCCGCGCGCTCGCGGCGGCCTGTATCGACCGGGCGAGCGAGGAGCTCGGGGCGGACAGGCCGTCGCGCTTCACGCTCGTCGTCGCCCCCGGAGACCCCGCCCGCGGGGCGACGACCGTCGAGACGTCGGTCACGGCGGACGGCCTGAACAAGGGCGGCGCCGGCCACGCGCTGGAAGCTGCGGAGTGGGGCGAGCTGGGGCTGGAGGAGCTGACTATCAGGGACGTCAAGCCCGTGCATGTGTCGTACAGAATCGTGGCGGCCGGAGACGAAGGGCTCGTCGTCGTCATGCCCGACGGCGATGGTTTCCTCATCACGGCCACGGTTCCAAAGTAGACACGGCAAGACAAGAAAGATTTACTGCATGCATATTTGTTCCGGGGACTCAAATAAGCCAATGTTTAGCCATCGATATCCACAAAAACTATGTTAATATCATATACAAATTGTACTCCACTTCGAACGAATTTCTCTTATCGTATTTACTCCCTCCTTCGCATAATATAAAAGTGTTTTTTACACTGCAACTGTAAAAACCGCTCTTATATTATAGGGCGGAGGAAGTAATTTTTTACAAAACAATATTTTTTTAACTAGTCAGGCGGCCCTCGCGTCATCTTAAATGTGTCGAAACAGATTGAATTACAATTTGGTGATTCTAATCCCATTTGATTGAACTATATTTGATCGCATGCATAATCTGAACGTTCCATTTCCAAAAGGAGTACCATAACTATAACAGTTTTCCTAATTCACATCTAAATATTTTCTAAGGATGTTACATCTAAACTCCCACAAATAACACAACAACAAGGAACAAAACAAAGCTGAGACAAAAAAAAGACCACAAAACATAATAGACATGAGGTTAGATGTGACATAACTATGTTACATCTAGATGTGTTATAGACAGACCCTAACTATAAACATGTGTGTCGTATGTACGTGACAATAGATTAATACATACCAAAAAATTTAGAGCACACGCTTGAGGCTGTTCTTATCTGATGTTATCTGATGTTAAAATTGGTTTATGAAGGAAAATTCAGATTATCGGTTGTTCATAATGTTAAAAAATGATTTCAAAAATCTATCATTTTCTGGATCTATTAACTAAGTATTTTGTTTTATGGGACTTCTAGCTTGATTTTCTTTTTTGGTTGACCATGTGCTTTTACTATAAAATCAATATGGTATGACATGAAAATACTTGAGCCACATATATTTATATTTTGAGACGTGGAACATAACGATTAAAACCACATATCACTATATGAATATTTGTGCCGGTGCTTGTACGCTTATATGGCAAAAGCTTAGCTCGAGAGACATATATCCTCCTAAAATCCATATGGGTTATGTGTGTGCCAATGATTGTTAACAAGCTCCTCTGATCATTCTAAAGCATGTTGTGCTTATAAGTTTGATCTTTCTAAGGCATATGACTGAGTGGATTGAGAATTTCTGGAGAAGGCTCTTGTAACGCCTCCAAAATTAATCGTGCACTAAATATCCACGCAGCATGCATGATCAAGCACTAGTATAAAAGGGGGCAATGGTCCAGGCTGGTCCAGTCCATTAGTCCCGGTTCAATCCAGAACCGGGACCAATGGGGGTATTGGACCCGGTTCTTGAGCCCCGGGGGCCGGCCGGGCCACGTGGGCCATTGGTCCCGGTTCGTCTGGACCTTTTGGTCCTGGTTGAAGGGACGAACCGGGACCAATGGGCCTCGCTCCTGGCCCACCACCATTGGTCCCGATTCATGGCACAAACCGGGACCAAAGGCAAACCTTTAGTCCCGGTTCGTGCTATCAACCGAGACCAATGGTGGTGCCTATATATACCCCCTGCTCGCGAGCAGAGCACTCCCAGTGCTCTGTTTTTCGTGGCCGGCGAGGGGAGAGCTTTGTGGTGCTCTAGCTCACCTCCTATGCACACGAGGTGTTCGATGGAATGCCCGAGCCACACTACTTAAGCTTTCTCCCCTCCAAACTCGACCGCCAAGCTCCATTTTCCTCAATATTTGTCCAGATTTAGCGGTCCGTCACGCCCCGTCCCCGTCTTCACCGTCGTCGATCACCCGCGTCGATCTCATCGCCGGCACCACCGTGGTGAGCCTCTTGTTCTTATCTTCTTTCTGAAAGGAAAAATATTCTTACTTGTATGTTTAGATAGATACTTGTATTATTTTCTTACTTTTATTATTGCATCTTATATAGTGCGATGGTTTTGGTATCCGCCCCCATCGGCCCTCGTCCTGTCTATGATTCGGATGTGGTATATATTATCTTTTCATAACTATTGGTTCATTTATTGTTTATGACAATTATGCCGACCAACGTGACATAGATTTTATTTATCTAGGAGGTTGTTGAACCGGAAATTCCAACCGACCCTATTGTCGAGAGGTTAAATTTAGTTGAAGAAGAAAACAATTTCTTGAAGGAAAAAATTAGAAAAATTGAGGAGGAGAAGATGATATTGGAGTTGCATGTTGCGGATGTCGTCGATGATCACAAGATCAAGATGGATGCAATGCGCTTGAAGATTAGAAAGATTAGAAAATATTCCATTCATACCGAGGCTTGGTATCATTATGCCGTTGGATCAGTTGTTACATTGGTTGCTATTATGATCGCATTTGTTTTCGCATTGAAATGTTTTACATAGTTTCAGTGTATGGTTTAATTAATTTAGATGCTCTGCAGAGCTTTATGTTGTTAGATGAGAACTATGTATGTACTTTGGTTTTAATGTGATGATGAACTTCTATTAATTTGGTCACTTCATTATATAATGCACGCAGATGAACTGGCAATGGATGTACGGTTCAAGACACACCTCCGAGTACATTAAGGGCGTGCATGATTTTCTCGAAGTGGCTGAGGCAAACAAGCAGAATGGTTTTATGTGTTGTCCATGCCCTATATGTGGGAATACGAAGTCTTACTCTGACCGGAAAATCCTCCACACCCACCTGCTTTACAAGGGTTTCATGCCACACTATAATGTTTGGACGAGGCACGGAGAAATAGGGGTTATGATGGAAGACGGCGAAGAAGAAGAGTACGATGACAACTATGTGCCCCCTGAATACGGTGATGCTCCTGAAGATCAAGAGGAACCAGACGATGTGCATGATGATGCTGCAACGGGCGAAGCTGCTGAAGATCAAGAGGAACCAGACGATGTGCCCGATGATGATGACCTCCGCCGGGTCATTGTCGATGCAAGGACGCAATGCGAAAGTCAAAAGGAGAAGCTGAAGTTCGATCGCATGCTAGAGGACCACAAAAAAGGGTTGTACCCCAATTGCAAAGATGGCAACACAAAGCTCGGTACCGTACTGGAATTGTTGCAGTGGAAGGCAGAGAATGATGTGCCTGACAAAAGATTTGAGAAGCTACTTAAAATATTGAAGAAGAAGCTTCCAAAGGATAACGAATTGCCCGACAGTACATACGCAGCAAAGAAGGTCGTATGCCATCTAGGATTGGAGGTGCAGAAGATACATGCATGCCCTAATGACTGCATCCTCTATCGCGGTGCGTACAAGGATTTGAACGCATGCCCAGTATGCGGTGCACTACAGTAGAAGATCAGACGAGATGACCCTAGTGATGTTGACGGCGAGCCCCCCAGGAAGAGGGTTCCTGCGAAGGTGATGTGGTATGCTCCTATAATACCACGGTTGAAATGTCTGTTCAGAAACGGAGAGCATGCCAAGTTGATGTGATGGCACAGTGAGGACCGTAAGAAAGACGGGAAGTTGAGAGAACCCGCTGACGGGTCGCAGTGGAGAAAAATCGAGAGAAAGTACTGGTATGAGTTTGCAAGTGAGCCAAGGAAGGTATGGTTTGCTTTAAGCGCGGATGGCATTAATCCTTTCGGGGAGCAGAGCAGCAATCACAGCACCTGGCCCGTGACTCTATGTATGTATAACCTTCCTCTTTGGATGTGCATGAAGCGGAAGTTCATTATGATGCCAGTTCTCATCCAAGGCCCTAAGCAACCCGGCAATGACATTGATGTGTACCTAAGGCCATTAGTTGAAGAACTTTTACAGCTGTGGAATGGAAACGGTGTACGTACGTGGGATGAGCACAAACAGGAGGAATTTAACCTAAAGGCGTTGCTGTTCGTGACCATCAACGATTGGCCCGCTCTCAGTAACCTTTTAGGACAGACAAACAAGGGATACCACGCATGCACGCATTGTTTACTTGACACCGATAGTATATACCTGGCAAGCTGCAGGAAGAATGTGTACCTGGGCCATCGTCGATTTCTTCCGACCAACCATCAATGTCGAAATAAAGGCAAGCATTTCAAAGGTGAGGCAGATCACCGGAAGAAGCCCGCCATGCGTACCGGTGATCACGTACTTGCTATGGTCAATGATTTACACGTAATCTTTGGAAAGGGTCCCGGCGGACTAGCTGTTCCGAGTGACGCTGGGGGACACGCACCCATGTGGAAGAAGAAATCTATATTTTGCGACCTACCCTACTGGAAAGACCTAGAGGTCCGCTCTTTGATCGACGTGATGGACGTGACGAAGAACCTTTGCGTGAACCTGCTAGGCTTCTTGGGCGTGTATGGGAAGACAAAAGATACAACTGAGGCACGGGAGGACCTGCAACGTTTGCACGAAAAAGACGGCATGCCTCCAAAGCAGTATGAAGGTCCTGCCAGCTATGCTCTTACCAAAGAAGAGAAGGAAATCTTCTTTGAATGCCTGCTTAGTATGAAGGTCCCGACTGGCTTCTCGTCCAATACAAAAGGAATAATAAATATGGCAGAGAAAAAGTTTCAGAACCTAAAGTCTCATGACTGCCACGTGATTATGACGCAACTGCTTCCGGTTGCATTGAGGGGGCTTCTACCGGAAAACGTCCGATTAGCCATTGTGAAGCTATGTGCATTCCTCAATGCAATCTCTCAGGAGGTGATCGATCCAGAAATCATAGCAAGGCTAAGGAGTGATGTGGTGCAATGTCTTGTCAGTCTCGAGCTGGTGTTCCCACCATCCTTCTTCAATATCATGACGCACGTCCTAGTTCTTCTAGTTGACGAGATTGTCATTCTGGGCCCCGTATTTCTACACAATATGTACCCCTTTGAGAGGTTCATGGGAGTCCTAAAGAAATATGTCCGTAACCGCGCTAGTCCAGAAGGAAGCATCTCCATGGGCCATCAAACAGAGGATGTCATCGGGTTTTGTGTTGACTTCTTTCCTTGCCTTAAGAAGATAGGTCTCCCTAAATCGCGGTATGAGGGGAGACTGCCTGGAAAAGGCACGCTTGGAAAGGACTCAATAATATGCAGGGACGGATATTCTTGGTCTAAAGCACACTACACAGTTCTACAGAACTCTACCTTGGTGACCCCGTATGTCGATGAACACAAGAACAGTCTGCGCTCCAAACACCCGGAGCAGTGCGACGACTGGATTACATGTGAACACATCAGGACTTTCAGCAGTTGGTTGGAAGCACGTATCAGAGGTGACAACACTGTTTGTGATGAGCTGTACTTGTTATCCAGGGGACCATCTTTGACTGTATTGATTTGGAAAGGATACGAGATAAATGGGAATACATTTTAAACGATTGACCAACATCAAAAGAGCACCAACCAAAACAGCGGTGTCCGCTTTGATGCAACAACCGAGAGGGGAAAGGACACATATTATGGTTACATAGTGGACATATGGGACTTGACTACGGACATGATTTTAAGGTCCCTTTGTTTAAGTGCAAATGGGTCAATCTGTCAGGAGGCGGGGTACAGGTAGACCCACAGTACGGAATGACAACAGTGGATCTGAAAAATCTTGGGTACACTAACGAACCGTTCGTCCTAGCCAATGATGTGGCACAGGTTATCTATGTGAAGGACATGTCTACCAGACCGAGAAAGAGAAAAGATAAGGAAGCGAATACATCATACGATGAGCCAAAGCGCCACATAGTTCTTTCAGGAAAAAGAGACATCGTGGGAGTGGAGGACAAGACAGACATGTCTGAAGATTATGAAAAGTTTCATGAAATTCCTCCGTTTAAAGTCAAGGCTGACCCCAGCATCCTGATAAACGATGAAGATTATCCATGGTTACGGCGCAATAAGCAAATGACACAAGCGAAGAAAAAGTGAAGACTTTCTCCCGCAACTATTATGATGATACCATGCCAACTTTGTAACTGACGAGTATGATACCATTGTCCGTTTTGTACATGCACATGCTATGTGTGGGTCAATTTATGATACCATGCCAACTTTCAACTTTTTCATAGTTCATTTGAAATGCTTTAATGTCTTATGGTTCGGCCCTCGTAATAATTAAAAATAGCAACAATAAGTATTTTGTTGTAAGTAGAAACAAAATAAAATAAATAAAGCAAGAAAGAAAACAAAAAAAGTGTTTTCAAATTTGAAAAGTAATGGCACTAAGAGAAAGTTTATAATTTTCCTAAAACTAAAAGCAAAAAGAATTAAAAAATAAAGCAAAAAACAAAAGAAAATAAATAATGCAGAAAACAAAACAAAAAAAAGAACAATAAGTATTTTGTTGTAAGTAGAAACAAAATAAAATAAATAAAGCAAGAAAGAAAACAAAAAAAAGTGTTTTCAAATTTGAAAAGTAATGGCACTAAGAGAAAGTTTATAAATTTCCTAAAACTAAAAGCAAAAAGAATTAAAAAATAAAGCAAAAAACAAAAGAAAATAAATAATGCAGAAAACAAAACAAAAAAACTGGAAAAAAATAAAAATAGCAACAATAAGTAAAGAAAACAAAAAAACAAAAAAAATGCCCCCTACTGGCCCCACGGCCTGAATACGATTTGAATCCCTAATTTGGGCCAGGATTCAGGCCCGCAGTAGGCCCAGAAGGCCCATCAGGCAAAGCAGTAGCAAGTAGGCCCGTAAGCCTGCAGTGGAGAGGAGCTCGAGAGGGGTGCGGCAGTGGGGTTTATAAACCACTGCGCGCCCCTCTCAACTAGCGAGGTGGGACTAAACTTTGGCCCCGATGCGGGCAGCACAGGGGCCTTTGGTCCCGGTTGGTGGCTCCAACCAGGACTAAAGGGGGGGGCATTGGTCCCGGTTGGTGCCACCAACCGGGACTAAAGGCCGCAGCTTCCCGCCCTTTGGGCTGCCAAAAAGAGGCCTTTGGTCCCGGTTGGTGGCACCAACCGGGACTAAAGGGGGCATTAGTCCCGGTTGGAGCCACCAACCGTGACCAATGCTCCTTGTATATAAGTAGCACTTCGCAATTTTGCAGAGTTCATCGCCACCAGTTGCCCCCCGACGACGCCGAGCACATCGACGCCGCCAGGCTGCCACGACACCGCCCGCCGCCCCCGCCGTCGCCGTCGCCGTCGCCCGCGCCCGTCGTCGTCGCCGGCCTACCCGAGCCCGCGCCGTCCTCCCCGAGCCCGCCGCGCCCGCCGTCGTCGCCGCCAGGCTGCCCGGCCCGTCGTCGTCGCCCGCCCCCGCGCGCCGCGCCCCGAGCCCCTGCCCCGTCGCCGTCGCCCGCCCCCGCGCGCCGCCACCGCTGTGAGCCGCCGCGCCGCACCGGCTCTGTTTTTTTCATTTTTATTAGTTTAGTTTTTTTGTTCATATATATATAATGTATATGTGTATGTATGTGGCTATGTGTATGTAATGTTCAAAAATTGTTCAGAGCATGTTTTTGTTCATATATGTATTTATTGTTCATATGTGTATTAATGTTTTCATATATGCAAAAGATAGATTTTTAGAAAAGTTAGGTTTTTTTTTTCTGTTCATAGATTTTTTTGGTGATATTAATTATTGTAGAATATGCAAATGTTTGTATATTCATATGAACAATGCATTAGGAAAAACCTTTGTTTTTTTTCGAAATTTTCTATTTGAACATTTTTTTAAAACAAGCAATACTAAAAGAATGAGAGGAAAAAGGAAAATAAGAAGAGGAAGAAAGGATAAAAAGAGGAGAGGAAGAAGAGGAGAAATAAATAAGAAGAGGAAAAAAGAAGAAAAAGAAGAGGAGAAGAAGAAAGGAATAGAGGAGAAAGAAGAAAAAAAATAGAATTTCTTCTTTCTCCTCTATTCCTCTTCTTTCTCCTCTATTCCTTTCTTCTTCTCCTCTTTTTTTCTTCTTCTTCTTCCTTCTTCCTTCTTTCTCTTTTGTTCCTTTTCCTTAATTATTTTCCTTTCTCGAGGGAGAAGAAGAAAAAGAAGAGGAGAAGAAGAAAGAAAGGAATAGAGGAGAAAGAAGAAACTTCAACACGAGCTAGGGGGTGGTACTGATACCCCCTCCCCGATAACTCTCGAGGACACCCAAACCCTAGAGAGAAAATGATGTTGGTCTCCTACCCCCTCCCGCCGCGCCCCTACCCGACAAATTAACTCTCTCGAGGCCACCCAAATTTATCAAGTTAAAAGAGCGTTGTCGTCCAGGCCACCCCAAACCCTTGAAGCGTTGTGTCGAGGCGACCCCAAACCCTAGAGAAGTAGCGTCGAGGCCACTAACATGATTCCTTATTGTGATTAGCTAGCTAGTTCTACGTTTGCCACTAATATATATATATATATATATATATATATATATATATATATATATATATATATATATATCCATCTGTACCATGTTTGAATAATAATTGACATGTTGTAAATATTTGCAGAAACTATGGAGCACTCCCGAGACGAAGAAACAGAAGCGATGTTGGGGGACATAATCGCAAATGGAAGTGATGATGTTGCGTCATTTCTCATCGACACCGATGGTCAGCTGGAAGGACTGGCTGAAGAAGAGGGCTATGTTTATGATGACTTCGACCCATTAATGCCGGTACAAGAGGAGGAGTATGTTCATGATGCCTCCGGTGACACAATGGAGGTACAAGAAGGAGACTGTGCTGACTCCGGTCATGATGCCTCCGGTCACCGAACCGAGTCCGGCCAGGTATATATATATTAGTTAAGCCCGTGCTGACTAGTTAATTGATGCATCCATTGTTTTGGTATATGTACACATATTAATTACTGTCGTCTTTCTTCCTTATAATTTCTAGCCCTCCGGATCGAGCACAACTTCGGTAAGGAGACGAGGCCTGAAGAAAAAGTTGAGCTCGGATGAAAAGTTTGAGATCATAGAAATCGCGCCCGACGGCGAACCGATTGAACCCATCCGGACAAGGAAGGCATTTTCTGCTTAGTGCGGGGTTCTTGTTAGGGACAAGATCCCGATCAGCATCCAGCAATGGTATAAGCCTGCTAAGGATGAAGACCATGAGGTGTCTTATGTCAATGATATGCAGAAAGAAGATCTTTGGACTGAGCTGAAGGCAAATTTCACCCTACCGCCAGAGGAGGATCCGGAGAAGCTAGTTAAAGAGCAATTAATCAGGTCTTGTGCTCTTAAGAAGATGGCAAGCCTAATAAGGAGGTGGAGGAAAGAGCTGAACCAGTTTGTCGAGAAAAAAAAGACACCAGAATTCATCGGCAAATATGAGAAGATCAAAGATCACTGGCCCGCATTTGTGGCCCACAAGACATCGGAAAAGAGTAAGAAGATGTCGGAGACAAACAAGAAAAATGCTGCGAAGAAGAAGCTTCACCATCGCACGGGGTCAGGTGGCTACCTCAAAGCCCGGCCTAAATGGTCCAAGGCCGAGCATGATCTGCTTGAAAAAGGGATCGAACCAGAGACAATGCGCTGGCCAGACCATTGCCGGACTTGGTTCTTCGGGGCTGGCGGAACCTTGGACCCTGTAACAGGGAAGTGTCGGTGGACGGACGAGCAACTGCAAACACCAGTCAAGAACCTTCGACACTATATCGATGCAGCGTAGCGAGGGACGTTCCTTCCAAACAGGGAGAAGGACGAGCTCACAATGGCCCTTGGGAATCCCGAGCACCCTGGACGGACACGAGGCACGCCAGGCTCCATTCCGTGGAAGGTTGGTTTTCCGGACGCAGGGGGTTACAAAACCCACGAGAGAAGGAAGAAACTGGAGCAGGACCAAATGCAGGCGCTGCTTGGAAGGGTAATGGGGCTAGAGGATCGAGAAGAGGAACGAGAAGCAGCAGATCGCAACAAACGACATGCCGAAGCTTCCCCTGAAGCTACCCCGCCATCTCAGCGGAGAAGCAGCGTTGCTTCCACCGAGCTGCTTCAGCCGGAGCATGTCTTGACGGCTCCTGCCAGCTATCCCGTGGATGGTATCACGGAGTCTCAAAATTGCCACATTATGGCGCGATGGATGAATTTGAAGGTCAAGGCGGCTGTTGGCCAAGTTTATCCTAGTGGACCCGGCACAACTTATCACTGCCAGCCGATTCCAGAAGGATTTGCTAAGGTGATGGTGGATGAAATAACGGAGGGATTTGAGGACCTCGCGCTTGAGCACCCTACCGGTGAAGGGGAGACTAGGTTGGGTTCTGCTCTGAAGACTCCATGCCTATGGCGGAAGGAGCTCATCAACCTTCTGAACTGGACGCCTCCGCCTCCTCCTCCTCCTCCGGCGAGTCAGGGCACTCCGCCTCCTCCATGGCCTCCTCCTCCGGCGAGTGACGATCAGGGCACGCGTGGCGGCACTCCGCCTCCTCCACCGCCTCCTCCTCCGGCGAGTGACGATCAGGGCACGCGTGGCGGCACTCCGCCTCCTTCTCCGGCGCGTGGCGGCACTCCGCCTCCTCCTTCTCCGCCTCGCCAGCAAGGGCAGAAGAGACCCTCCACCGCCCTGCTGCTCCGGCGCGTCATAGTCCTTCTCCTCCGCCTCGTAAGCAAGCACGAAAGAAGATAGACGCTGCAGCCGCTCCGTCTGCTCCGGCGTCTAGCAGCACAAGAAGAGAGAGGCAATACAGATACGGTCCACCTCTAAAGCCTCTAGAGAAGTTACCGTACAAGAGGACCAAGGAGGAAAACAATACGATCGTGCAGGCCCACGTGAAGGAGTTCTTTGAAGGGGTGAAAGCAAAGATACATCCACCTCCGGAGGAGAAGGTAGATCCAGTGAAAGCAAAGCGCACTCTCGATGCCCTGAGGAAACCACCAAATTCTCCGCCGAGAACCAACTATGAGCGTATTACTGAACAAACATATCTCCAAGCCAAGCGGTCGGGAACTACTGTCAGTGATAAAAAGTCAAAAGAACAACGAGCAAAGGGGAAAAAAATTGCCCAGCTCGGCGAACAAGCACATCAATCGTGCCCCCCGCTCAATGTGTCTAATCCTCCGGGGACGATGGCCAGTTATGGCAATCTTGAAGATTACCTGCCTGACGATGCACTTCCTGATTTCATGGAGGTGGACATATTCAGATACGAGTACGGGAAGCCTCTCGTCAAAGATGAAAAATCTCTGACAACAATGATGCGAAGATTCCATAGTTGGTACATGAAAACATGCAGAGAGTCTGAGGGGACGAACAGTTTGTATCTGAACATTAAAGAGGAGCACGACCTCGTTTCAAATGATCTGTTGTGTGTTCCATTTGAGGAGTTCTTCGAGTTCTTCAATCAAAAGGCCCTCAATAAATTAATGGTCTTTTGCTACTGCCTGTAAGTACTATTTCTGTCATTAGTCTCTATATATAGCTCGGCTCTTTCATTGCATGTATTTATAATTAATTATCCTCAATATATTATGTAGATTGAAGATCGTCGAGTGCAAAAAAAATGAAATCTATGATATTGGGTTCATTAACACAAATATCATAGATGTATTTCTGGTTGAAAAGAACGTCGAAGAGGCCGAGGACAACTTGCTACAATCGTTAATAAAAAAATCAAAACAAAGATACCATACTCTTTCCTTACAACGGCCCGTGAGTGTTACTATCGTGTGCATATTCGGTTTCCCTTATTACTCGAGCGAGGTTAATGTAATTGATGAGTTATGCATGCGTGTGCAGGTACCACTATATTCTTCTGGAGATTAAGCTTGAGCGTGGACTAGTAACCGTCTTAGACTCCAGACGGAAAGATCCCAACACCTATGCGGACATGACTGAAATGCTCAGCAAGTAAGTTCAATCGATCATTATCGCACCATATCGGCAACTTTTTGTTCATTTCCTGATATCTCAAGTAATAATAATTATTTTCTTTGTCTTGCAGGGTTTGGAAACAGTTCACCGCACAAGCTCCGGGACTGCCGAAGGAGCTGCGATATGTATACCCCAAAGTAAGTACTACTGGCTAGCTAGTTGCGCGCATCTCCCATTGATTCTATAGCTATACTTTCATCAATGCCATTTATAATGCTTCATTATCAGTTTGATTGACCTCTATTTCTCGTAAAGTGCTTGTGGCAGGAGGAAGGGAATGATTTCTGTGGATACTACGTGTGTGAGTTCATCCACAACGCGACTTTGAAAAACAAGCGGGGCTACTCTAGAAGACAATATGAAGTGCGTAAGCAATAATATTCACAATTTCATTTTATTACACCATCATTTCTGTTGAGTTTCATTCATATATATGTATTAATTAACCCCCTTCTTCAAATTAATTAGACGTCGCAGATGCGGGATGAACTCCTACCACCAGATCGCATGAATGCAATTCAAGAGGAGTTGGCGGGATTCTTTCTTGAACACGTCATCAGTAAAGCCGGAGAATACCATGTGGAAGTTGATTTCAAATGCTAGGGGTTTGTAATTAAGAGATCTTATATAGATTGTACATGTATGTAGCTAGCCAGTAAAAAACTTGTTGTTCGACCAATCTCTCGGAGAAGGAGAGGTCGATCGATCACTTCTCTCAGTATGCATGACGAACTTCTGTACTGAATGGTTCTCTCGATCACTTATGTATATATACTACGTAGCGTCGACCAAGCACGGACATAAGAGAGGACACTTCTCTCTATTAATTAGCTAGCTAACACAATATACGAAACACCTAAATTAACCCCCCAAAACCCCCAACCCCCCTCCTTTAAAAAAAACAAAAACCCCAGCCACTGGAATGCAGACGCGTGGATGCCTTTTGGTCCCGGTTGGAGCCACCAACTGGGACCAAAGGCCCCCTGACTGGGCTCGGCGCACAGGGCCACGTGGAGGCACATTGGTCCCGGTTCGTGTTTGAACCGGGACTAATGGGTTGAGGTATTAGTAACGACCCATTAGTCCCGGTTCCTGAACCGGGACTAAAGGCCCTTACGAACCGGGACTAATGGGTGGTTTTCTACTAGTGAAGATCAATGACTCATAGTATAATATCACAACACAACTCTACAACTCAAGTGGGGTTTCTCGCACAAGTGGGTTTCTTGGATGATGTTGTGTGTGTGTGCTCAGTGAGCTATTCGATGAAATTTAATGGGAAGCTCTTGAATTCTTTCTCGCCACCACGAGGGCTTCTAAGGTGATCCACTATCTATGTTTTTGTTTCTCTTTGTGGCTGATGCTCATACTGCTCTTGTCAATAAAGCAACTACGAAGAAGAGTTTGGAGGGTGTGAAGAGATGTAGACGTGCACTTGTGATATCTCATCTACTATTTGCGGATGATTCTTTATTGTTTATTCAAGCCTCTAAGTAGCAAGCTACAGTTGTCACATGTTTGATGAACACTTATGCAGCAGCTACGGGTCAACTTACTAACCTTCAAAGTGTTCCATCCTATTTTCTGAAAAATGCTCGAAGTCAATGACAACTAGGATTAAAGGTATTCTGGATATCACAAAAGAGGTTTTCGCGCCAAAATACTTGGGACTTCCTGTGCCCGAAAGAAGGATGCATAAAGGAGATTTGAAACAACTCAAGCAAGTCTTAGTAAGAGACTGGTCGACTGGAGTGGGCAATTCACGTCTTTGGGCAATAAGGAGATTTTAATTAAGTATGTTGCACACGCGATTTCCACTTATGTTATGAGAACTTTCAAATTTCCTTTTTCCATCTGGGATGATCTGACACATATGATGTGGAAGTATTGGTGGGGAATTGAAAAAGGAAAGAGGAAAATGGCTTGGCTTAGTTGGGATAAAATGCGTCTTCCAAAGTCTAAGGGTGGTATGGGCTTTAGAGGTATGCGGGGTTTTAATCAAGCCATGTAAGCTAAACAGGGTTGGCTATTAATTGAAACTCCAGATAGTTTGTGTGTTCACCTGCTTCGGGTGAAATGTTATCCTAATGGGAATCTTCTGGTCATGGTATTTTCAGGTAATTTCACGACTGTTTGGAAAGGTATTGAATATGGCCTTCAACTAGTGAAAAATGGTTTTATTTGGAGAATCAATAACGGGTCTATGGTGCATACATGGAGTGATTCTTTGATTCCAAGAGGTAATGATCTTAGACCGATTACTTCGAAAAGGAATCGTTGCTTTAATCATGTTTCAGACTTTCTGTTCAACCATGGTGGATGGAACATGGGTCGTCTGCAACAACATTTTTAGGATGTAGATGTGCAGGACATTTTGAGAACATGTACATTGAGTGGCTAGGAACATTTTTTTGCCTGGTTTTCGAAAAAGTCAGGATAGTTTACTATTAAGAGCGCTTACAAACTCGCTACTAAAGACCATGACGATTCATTTGTGGGAGGGGCTTCAATTATCTATCTAGAGGGAGATTGATCCATATGGAATTACGTGTGGGAGGTTAAAGTTCCTCTTAAAATGCATATTACAGCTTGGAAGGCCGTGTCAAATGCCCTTGCCACTGACCGAAACAAGCTTTTGTAACACCCCGAGAATCATGCTGCAGTGATCTTCCCCTAATGGTTGCCATGTCATCAGGATTACCTTGCTAATTGTCAGTTGTCTAAAAATCAAAGCCAAATTCCATTTTCAAATGCAAGTCAAATAACTAAAATTTTCAAAAAGTAAAATAAAAATGTAGGTTAGGTTGCAAGTATTCACTAATACAATTTCTTGTAAGAATCAACATTTTTAAAATATTTAAGTGCCTCTAGACTATTTAAAACTGATCCAGCAACATTTTATTGAATAAATTTGATATAAATAAATATTTGAACTACTCAAAAATATTTGAACCTTTTTGGACTAACTCAAAACCTTTCCTAGTATTTGTGTGCTAAGTTGCACATTTAACTAAATTCATTTGGTGTGAAAATATCAGGCAAAATTGTGAGAAATAAAGAAACGGGAAATGAATAAAGGAAAAGAGAAAAGGCAAAGGAATTGGTACTGTGCACACATGCCAGCTGTGGCAACAGTATGCCCCAGCCCACCTGTGGCGCCAACCCCTTCCTCCTATTCACGGGACGGAGTCGTGACGCATCCGCGGGGCCATGGCCGCGCCAGGCCAACGTGTCAGCCATCCGACGACCCCGACGCCCTACTAGGTCGTCCCCGAGCCCTGGCGAAACCCTACCCCCCCGGCACCGCCACCGCTATTCACCCCCCCCCCACACGCTCTCTCCCTCTCTGATGTCGCTCCCCCGAGCGCCACCGTCGCCACGCCTCACATCGACCGCACGCCTATGATCGTCCCCGCATCGTGAGCCTCGTCCACCCGCTCCGTCGTCGACCAATGCCTCGACTGCGACAACCAGCTCGAGCCAGGGAGCGTTGCGTCACTAGGAACAATGCCATCTTCCTTGTCGGGCCCCCATGTGCCTCCGCAATTAGCTCTCTTACCCCGTTTCCCCTTTGATCCGTCGGCGTATGGATGCCTGATACATATCCAACGTATCTATAATTTATGAAGTATTCATGCCATGTTTGCAATAATTTTATATGGTTTTGTAATGATTTTATTAGAACTAACATGGACTGACGCTGTTTTCAGCAGAACTACCGTGGTGTTGATTTTGTGCAGAACTAAAATTTGTCGGAATGTGCTGAAAATTTACGGTGTTTTTTATGGACCAAAACAGACCCCGAAGCACCAGAGCAGGGCCAGAAGAGTCCCGAGGAGGCCACAAGCCTCTAGGGCACGCCCTTGGGGGCGGCGTAAGGGCTTGTGGGCCTCGGGCACCCCCCTGACTTGTTTCCAACAGAAAAAATCTTATAAATACGGAAACCCCCGAAAAGAACCCTAGATCGAAAGTTCCATCGCCGTAAGCCACTGTAGCCACAAAAAACCAATCAGAAGCCCATTCCGGCACCTTGAAGGAGAGGGAAACCTGTTGGAAATATGCCCTAGAGGCAATAAAAATGGTTATTATTATATTTATTTGTTCATGATAATTGTCTATTATTCATGCTATAACTGTGTTATCTGGAAATCGTAATACACGTGTGAATACATAGACCACAACATGTCCCTAGTAAGCCTCTAGTTGACTAGCTCGTTAATCAACAGATAGTCATGGTTTCCTGACTATGGGCATTGAATGTCGTTGATAACGGGATCACATCATTAGGAGAATGATGTGATGGACAAGACCCAATCCTAAGCATAGCTCAAAGATCGTGTAGTTCGTTTAGCTAGAGCTTTTCCAAGTGTCAAGTATCATTTCCTTAGACCATGAGATTGTTCAACTCCCGGATACCGTCGGAGTGCTTTAGGTGTGCCAAACGTCACAACGTAACTGGTTGACTATAAAGGTGCACTACGGGTATCTCCGAAAGTGTCTGTTGGGTTGGCACGAATCGAGACTGGGATTTGTCACTCCGTATGACGGAGAGGTATCTCTGGGCCCACTCGGTAATGCATCATCATAATGAGCTCAATGTGACCAAGTGTCTGGTCACGGGATCATGCATTATGGTACGAGTAAAGTGACTTGCCGGTAACGAGACTGAACGAGGTATTGGGATACCAACGATCGAGTCTCGGGCAAGTAACGTACCGATTGACAAAGGGAATTGTATACGGGATTGATTGAATCCTCAACATCGTGGTTCATCCGATGAGATCATCGAGGAACATGTGGGAACCAACATGGGTATCCAGATCGCGTTGTTGGTTATTGACCGGAGAGGCGTCTCGGTCATGTCTGCATGTCTCCCGAACCCGTAGGGTCTACACACTTAAGGTTCGGTGACGCTAGGGTTGTAGAGATATGAATATGCAGTAACCCAAAAGTTGTTCGGAGTCCCGGATGAGATCCTGGATGTCACGAGGAGTTTCGGAATGGTCCGGAGGTGAAGAATTATATATAGGAAGTGCTGTTTCGGCCATCGGGAAAGTTTCGGGGGTCACCGGTATTGTACCGGGACCACCGGAAGGGTCCCGGGGGTCCACCGGGTGGGGCCACCTATCCCGGAGGGCCTCGTGGGCTGAAGTGGGGAGGGGACCAGCCCCTGGTGGGCTGGTGCGCCCCCCTTGGGCCCCCCCTGCGCCTAGGGTTGGGAACCCTAGGGGAGGGGGCGCCTCCACTTGCCTTGGTGGGCAAGGCTCCCCCCTTGGCCGCCGCCCCCCTAGGAGATCCCATCTCCTAGGGCCGGCGCCCCCCCTGGGGACCCTATATAAAGAGGGGGGGAGGGAGGGCAGCCGCACCCTTGCACTTGGCGCCTCCCTCCCCCCTGCTACACCTCTCCCTCCCGCAAACGCTTGGCGAAGCCCTGCTAGATCCCTGCTGCATCTACCACCACGCCGTCGTGCTGCTGGATCTTCATCAACCTCTCCTTCTCCCTTGCTGGATCAAGAAGGAGGAGACGTCACGCTGACCGTACGTGTGTTGAACGCGGAGGTGCGGTCCGTTCGGCGCTACGATCTCTGGTGATTTGGATCACGACGAGTACGACTCCCTCAACCCCGTTCTCTTGAACGCTTCCGCTCGCGATCTACAAGGGTATGTAGATGCACTCCTCTCTCTCGTTGCCGGATGAACTCCTAGATTGATCTTGGTGAACGTAGGAATTTTTTTATTTTATGCAACGTTTTGAGCAGCACGGAGCATATGAGATGTTCCAAGAGCTGAGAATGGTTTTCCAAGCTCACGCCCGGGTCGAGAGATATGAAGTCTCCGACAAGTTCTACAGTTGTAAGATGGAGGAGAATGGTTCTGTCAGTGAGCACATACTCAAAATGTCTGGGTTGCACAACTGCTTATCTCAACTGGGAGTTAATCTCCCGGATGACGCGGTGGTCGACAGAATCCTCCAGTCGCTCCCACGAAGCTACAAGAGGTTTGTGATGAACTTCAATATGCAGGGGATGGAAAAGACCATTCCTGAGGTATATTCAATGCTGAAATCAGCGGAGGTGGAGATCAAAAAGGAACATCAAGTGTTGATGGTGAATAAAACCACTAAGTTCAAGAAAGGCAAGGGTAAGAAGAACTTCAAGAAGGACGGCAAGGGAGTTGCCGCGCCCGGTAAGCCAGTTGCCGGGAAGAAGTCAAGTAATGGACCCAAGCCTGAAACTGAGTGCTTTTATTGCAAGGGAAGCGGACACTGGAAGCGGAAATGCCCCAAGTACTTAGCGCACAAGAAGGCCGACAAAACCAAAGGTATATGTGATATATACATGTAATTGATGTGTACCTTACCAGTGCTCGTAGTAGCTCCTGGGTATTTGATACCGGTGCGGTTGCTCATATTTGTAACTCAAAGCAGAAGCTGTGGAATAAGCGAAGACTGGCGAAGGACGAGGTAATGATGCGCGTTGGGAATGGTTCCAAGGTCGATGTGATCGCCGTTGGCACGCTACCTCTACATCTACCTACGGGATTAGTTTTGAACCTCAATAATTGTTATTTAGTACCAGCTTTGAGCATGAACATTGTATCAGGATCTCGTTTAATTCGAGATGGCTACTCATTTAACTCCGAGAATAATGGTTGTTCCATTTATATGAGTGATATGTTTTATGGTCACGCCTCACTGGTGAATGGTTTATTCTTAATGAATCTCGAGCGTAATGTTACACATATTCATAGTGTGAATACTAAAAGATGTAAAGTTGATAACGATAGTCCCACATACTTGTGGCACTGCCGCCTTGGTCACATTGGTGTCAAGCGCATGAAGAAGCTCCATGCTAATGGACTTTTAGAGTCTCTAGATTATGAATCGTTTGACACATGCAAGCCATGCCTCATGCGCAAGATGACCAAGACTCCGTTCTCCGAAACAATGAAGCGAGCAACCAACTTATTGGAAATCATACATACTGATGTGTGCGGTCCAGTGAGCGTTGAGGCTCGCGGAGGATATCATTATGTTCTCACTCTCACTGATGACTTGAGTAGATATGGGTATGTCTACTTGAGGAAGCACAAGCCTGAGACCTTTGAAAAGTTCAAGGAATTTCAGAATGAGGTAGAGAATCAACGTGACAGAAAGATAAAGTTCTTACGATCAGATCATGTGGAATCGTTTCACAACTCACGCCGCCTGGAATACCTCAGCGAAATGGTGTGTCCGAATGTCGTAATCGCACTCTATTGGATATGGTGCGATCTATGATGTCACTTACCGATTTACCGCTATCATTTTGGGGATACGCTCTAGAGACAGCTACATTCACTTTAAATAGGGCACCGTCTAAATCTGTTGAGACGACACCGTATGAATTATGGTTTGGGAAGAAACCTAAGCTGTCGTTTCTAAAAGTTTGGGGATGCGATGCTTATGTCAAGAAACTTCAACCTGAGAAGCTCGAACCCAAGTCGGAAAAATGCGTCTTCATAGGATACCCTAAGGAAACCATTGGGTATACTTTCTACTTAAGATCCGAGGGAAAGAGCTTTGTTGCCAAGAACGGGTCCTTTCTGGAGAAAGAGTTTCTCTCGAAAGAATTAAGTGGGAGGAAAGTGGAACTTGATGAAGTACTGCCTCTTGAACCGGTGAGTAGCGCAGCTCAGGAAGATGTTCCTGTGGTGCCTGCAACGACAAGAGAGGAGGTTAATGATGATGATCAAGATACTTCGGATCAAGCTCTTACTGAACTTCGAAGGTCCACAAGGACACGTTCCGCGCCAGAGTGGTACGGCAACCCTGTCTTAGAAATCATGTTGTTAGACAATGGTGAACCTTCGAACTATGAAGAAGCGATGGCGGGCCCAAATTCCAATAAATGGCTTGAAGCCATGCAATCCGAGATAGGATCCATGTATGAAAACAAAGTGTGGACTTTGACAGACTTGCCCGATGATCAGCGAGCAATAGAAAACAAATGGATCTTTAAGAAGAAGACGGACGCGGATGGTAATGTCACTATATATAAGGCTCGACTTGTCGCTAAAGGTTATCGACAAGTTCAAGGGATTGACTACGATGAGACATTCTCTCCCGTAGCGAAGCTGAAGTCCATCCGAATCATGTTAGCAATTGCCGCATACTATGATTATGAGATATGGCAAATGGACGTGAAAATGGCATTCCTTAACGGTCACCTTAAGGAAGAACTGTATATGATGCAGCCGGAAGGTTTTGTTGACCCTAAGAATGCTAACAAGGTATGCAAGCTCCAGCGCTCCATCTATGGGCTGGTGCAAGCATCTCAGAGTTGGAACATTCGCTTTAATGAGATGATTAAAGCGTTTGGGTTTATGCAGACTTATGGAGAAGCCTGCGTTTACAAGAAAGTGAGTGGGAGCTCTGTAGCATTTCTCATATTATATGTGGATGACATACTTTTGATGGGAAATGATATAGAACTTTTGGACAGCATAAAGGCCTACTTGAATAAGTGTTTTTTAATGAAGGACCTTGGGGAAGCTGCTTACATATTAGGCATCAAAATCTACAGAGATAGATCAAGATGCCTCATAGGTCTTTCACAAAGCACATACCTTGATAAGATATTGAAGAAGTTCAATATGGATCAGTCCAAGAAGGGGTTCTTGCCTGTGTTGCAAGGTGTGAAATTGAGCTCAGCTCAATGCCCGACCACGGCAGAAGATAGAGAAAAGATGAGTGTCATCCCCTATGCCTCAGCCATAGGGTTTATCATGTATGCCATGACCTGTACCAGACCTGATATAAACCTTGCCGTAAGTTTGGTAGGAAGGTACCAAAGTAATCCCGGCATGGAACACTGGACATCGGTCAAGAACATCCTTAAGTACCTAAAAAGGACTAAGGACATGTTTCTCGTATATGGAGGTGACGAAGAGCTCGTCATAAAGGGTTACGTCGACGCTAGCTTCGACACAGATATGGATGACTCTAAATCACAAACCGGATACGTGTATATTTTGAATGGTGGGGCAGTAAGCTGGTGCAGTTGCAAGCAGAGCGTTGTGGCGGGTTCTACATGTGAAGCAGAGTACGTGGCAGCCTCAGAGGCAGCGCATGAAGCAATATGGGTGAAGGAGTTCATCACCAACCTAGGAGTCATACCCAATGTGCCGGGGCCAATTACACTCTTCTGTGACAACACTGGAGCTATTGCACTTGCCAAGGAGCCTAGGTTTCACAAGAAGACCAGGCACATCAAGCGTCGCTTCAACTCCATCCGTGAAAATGTGCAAGATGGAGACATAGATATTTGTAAAGTACATACGGACCTAAATGTAGCAGATCCGTTGACTAAACCTCTCCCTAGAGCAAAACATGATCAACACCAAGACGCAATGGGTGTTCGGTACATCACAATGTAACAAGATTATTGACTCTAGTGTAAGTGGGAGACTGTTGGAAATATTCCCTAGAGGCAATAATAAATGGTCATTATTATATTTCTTTGTTCATGATAATTGTCTATTATTCATGCTATAACTGTGTTATCCGGAAATCGTAATACACGTGTGAATACATAGACCACAACATGTCCCTAGTAAGCCTCTAGTTGACTAGCTCGTTGATCAACAGATAGTCATGGTTTCCTGACTATGGGCATTGGATGTCGTTGATAACGGGATCACATCATTAGGAGAATGATGTGATGGACAAGACCCAATCATAAGCATAGCTCAAAGATCGTGTAGTTCGTTTAGCTAGAGATTTTCCAAGTGTCAAGTATCATTTCCTTACACCATGAGATTGTGCAACTCCTGGATACCGTAGGAGTGCTTTGGGTGTGCCAAACATCACAACGTAACTGGGTGACTATAAAGGTGCACTACGGGTATCTCCAAAAGTGTCTGTTGGGTTGGCACGAATCAAGACTGGGATTTCTCACTCCGTATGACGTAGAGGTATCTCTGGGCCCACTCGGTAATGCATCATCATAATGAGCTCAATGCGACCAAGTGTCTGGTCACGGGATCATGCATTATGGTACGAGTAAAGTGACTTGCCGGTAACGAGACTGAACGAGGTATTGGGATACCGACGATCGAGTCTCGGGCAAGTAACGTACCGATTGACAAAGGGAATTGTATACGGGATTGATTGAATCCTTGACATCATGGTTCATCCGATGAGATCATCGAGGAACATGTGGGAACCAACATGGTATCCAGATCCCGTTGTTGGTTATTGACCGGAGAGGCGTCTCGGTCATGTCTGCATATCTCCCGAACCCGTAGGGTCTACACACTTAAGGTTCAGTGACGCTAGGGTTGTAGAGATATGAATATGCAGTAACCCGAAAGTTGTTCGGAGTCCCGGATGAGATCCTGGACTTCACGAGGAGTTCCGGAATGGTCCGGAGGTGAACAATTATATATAGGAAGTGCTGTTTCGGCCATCGGGAAAGTTTCGGGGGTCACCGGTATTGTACCGGGACCACCGGAAGGGTCCCGGGGGTCCATCGGGTGGGGCCACCTATCCCGGAGGGCCCCGTGGGCTGAAGTGGGGAGGGGACCAGCCCCTGGTGGGCTGGTGCGCCCCCCTTGCCCCCCCTGTGCCTAGGGTTGGGAACCCTAGGGGAGGGGGCGCCTCCACTTGCCTTGGTGGGCAAGGCTCCCCCCTAGGAGATCCCATCTCCTAGGGCCGGCGCCCCCCCCTGGGGACCCTATATAAAGAGGGGGGGAGGGAGGGCAGCCGCACCCTTGCACTTGGCGCCTCCCTTCCCCCTGCTACACCTCTCCCTCCCGCAAACGCTTGGCGAAGCCCTGCTAGATCCCTGCTGCATCTACCACCACGCCGTCGTGCTGCTGGATCTTCATCAACCTCTCCTTCTCCCTTGCTGGATCAAGAAGGAGGAGACGTCACGCTGACCATACGTGTGTTGAACGCGGAGGTGCCGTCCGTTCGGTGCTACGATCTCCGGTGATTTGGATCACGACGAGTACGACTCCCTCAACCCCGTTCTCTTGAACGCTTCCGCTCGCGATCTACAAGGGTATGTAGAAGCACTCCTCTCTCTCGTTGCTGGATGAACTCCTAGATTGATCTTGGTGAACGTAGGAATTTTTTTATTTTATGAAACGTTCCCCAACAAAACCATCACCGGAGGCCATCTTCATCATCCTGGCGGCCACCATGACGAGGAGGGAGTAGTTTGCCCTCGGGGCTGAGGGTATGTACGGTAGCTATGTGTTTGATATCTCTCTCTCTCTCTCTCTCTATCTCTGTCCCTCTCTCTCTCTCTCTCGTGTTCTTGATTTGGCACGATGTTGATGTACCGCGAGCTTTGTTACTGTAGTTGGATTATATGTTGTTTCTCCCTCTCTATCTTCTTGTGATGAATTGAGTTTTACCCTTGAGGTTTCACTATTATCGAATTGAATATTTTTATGGATTTGAGAACACTTGTTGTATGTCTTGCGTGGGATACCCATGGTGAGAATGGGGTGTTCTATTGATTCACTTGATGTATGTTTTGGCACGCAACTTGCGGATTCCCGAGGTGACATTGGGGTAATCTATGCATAGGGGTTGATGCACGTTTTCGTCCTTGTTTCTCCGGTAGGAATCTTGGGGCACTCTTTGAGGTTCTTTCTGTTGGATTCAATATTATGAATCTGAAGTTGCTTGATGCATATTATATAATTGACCCACAGATACTTGTGGTGATGTTGGAGTATCTAGGTGACATTAGGGTTGATTGATGTGTATAATGTGGTGTTATTTTACTATAAACTCTAGGGATGTTTGTGACACTTATAGGAGGATTGATCGAAAAAAATAACTTTGAGGTGGTTTCGTACCCTACAAACAATTTCATCTTATGCCACCTACAAACAATTTCATCTTATGTTCTCTGTGATAGGAACTTTGGAGTGACTCTTTGTTGCACGTTGAGGGATTGTTATGTGATCCAAATATGTTATCATTGTTGAGAGAATTGGCACTAGTGAAAGTATGAACCCTAGGCATTGTTTTTAAGCATTACAATAACTTTTTTGCTCACTTTTGTTACTAGTTACCTTGCTGTTTTTATATTTTCAGATTACAAAAACCTATATCTACTATCCATATTACACTTGTATCACCATCTCTTCAACGGACTAGTGCACCCATACAATTTACCATTGTATTGGTGTGTTGGGGACACAAGAGACTCTTTGTTATTTGGTTACAGGGTTATTTGAGAGAGACCATCTTCATCCGACATCTCGCATGGATAGATAAACCTTAGGTCATCCACTTGAGGGAAAATTGCTACTGTCCTACAAAACTCTATGCTTGGAGGCCCAACGGGAATCTACAAAAAGAAGGTTGCGTAGTAGACATCACTGCCCCCCCACACGCTTCAGTTGCCATGGCCGACACTCGCGCACGCGCCCATGCATCTCACGCTCAGCGCGTCCCCGTGCGCCCCCTGCCCCTACGTGCCCGACGCTCCAGCCGCCCCTAGCACACATAGGCGCCCCACCGTGTCAACTCTGCTCGCCACTCGCCACTGCTCGCACTCCACTGCTGCTTCTTGCGCTGATGTGCTACTGCTACTGCTTGCTGCTGATACTGCTTCTGCTGTCGCAAATGTGTGCTGCTGGTGCCGCCGCAGCCGCCCGCGCCCACCCTTTGTCGCATTCCGGCCTCGCCTCCGGTCGGCACCCGCCCACGCAGCCTCGCTGCATGCTGCTCGCCCACGCTGCCTCGTGCACGCCGCCGCGCATGGCCTCTGAGCAAGGTCGCGCCCCTCCTGACCACGCGTGCACGCCCGCAGCCGCCTTTGGGTGCCGCTCCCCACCACTGGTTCCCACTGCTACCTGGCCGGCCAGCCGCGGCCGAGCCGGAGACCGTGTGTGTTTTCCCGCCTCTGTGAGGCCGGCCTTTGCCACTGCCAGCAGGCATGTCCTAGTCTATTTAGGGCCTAACCCCCCTGTTAGTGGTAAATGATACGTCTCCAATGTATCTATAATCTTTTATTGTTCCATGCTATTATACTAACTGTTTTGGATGTTTAATGGGATTTACTAAGAAGTTTTATATTATTTTTGGGACTAACCTATTAACCGGAGGCCCAACCCAAATTGTTGTTTTTTTTGCCTATTTCAGTGTTTCGCAGAAAAGGAATATCAAACGGAGTCCAAACGGAATGAAACCTTCGGGAGAGTAATTTTTGGAACAAACGCAATCCAGGAGACTTAGAGTGGACGTCAAGAAAGAAACGAGGCAGCCACATGGCAGGGAGGCGCGCCCCCCACCCTCGTGGCTCCCCTGACCGACTTCCTTCGCCTATATAGACTCATATACCCTGAAAACATCCAGGAGCACCATGAAACCCTATTTCCACCGCCGCAACCTTCTGCACCCGTGAGATCCCATCTTGGGGCCTTTTTCGGCGCTCCGTCGGAGGGGGAATCGATCACGGAGGGCTTCTACATCAACACCATAGCCTCTCCGATGAAGTGTGAGTAGTTTACCATAGACCTTCGGGTCCATAGTAATTAGCTAGATGGCTTCTTCTCTCTCTTTGATTCTCAATACAAAGTTCTCCTTGATCTTCTTGGAGATCAATTCGATGTAATTCTTTTTTAGGGTGTGTTTGTCGAGATCCGATGAATTGTGGGTTTATGATCAAGATTATCTATGAACAATATTTGAATCTCCTCGGAATTCTTTTATGTATGATTTGTTATCTTTGCAAGTTTCTTCGCATTATCAGTTTGGTTTGGCCTACTAGATTGATCTTTCTTGCAATGGAAGAAGTGCTTAGCTTTGGGTTCAATCTTGCGGTGTCCTTTCCTAGTGACAACAGGGGCAGCAAGGCACGTATTGTATTGTTGCCATCGAGGAATAAAAAGATGGGGTTTATGTCATATTGCTTTAGTTTATCCCTCTACATTATGTCATCTTGCCTAATGCGTTACTCTGTTCTTATGAACTTAATACTCTAGATGCATGCTGGATAGCGGTCGATGTGTGGAGTAATAGTAGTACATGCAGAATCATTTCGATCTACTTGTCGCGGACGTGATGCCTATATGCATGATCATGCCTAGATATTCTCATAACTATGCACTTTTTTATCAATTGCTCGACAGTAATTTGTTCACCCACCGTAATACTTATGCTATCTTGAGAGAAGCCACTAGTGAAACCTATGGCCCCGGGGTCTATTTTCCATCATATAAGTTTCCGATCTATTTTATTTTGCAATCTTTACTTTCCAATCTATATCATAAAAATACCAAAAATATTTATCTTATTATCTCTATAAGATCTCACTTTTGCAAGTGGCCGTGAAGGGATTGACAACCCCTTTATCGCATTGGTTGCAAGGTTCTTATTTGTTTCGGTAGGGACGAGGGATTTGCGTGTAGCCTCCTACTGCATTGATACCTTGGTTCTCAAAACTGAGGGAAATACTTACGCTAGTTTGCTACATCACCCTTTCCTCTTCAAGGGAAAACCAACGCATGCTCAAGAGGTAGCAAGAAGGATTTCTGGCACCGTTGCCAGGGAGTCTGTGCACAAGTCAAGACATACCAAGTACCCATCACAAACTCTTATCCCTCGCATTACATTATTTTCCATTTGCCTCTCATTTTCCTCTCCCCCACTTCACCTTTGCCGTTTTATTCGCCCTTGTTCTGTTCGTCTTCTAGTTAGCTTTGATGTCTTACTTGGCTCGTTTGCTCGTTTGGTTGGAATAGTTGTTTATTTATTGCTAAACAGAGAACCTAAGATCTAAGGATCCTCATCCGCTTGCTAATATTTTTAAGAGATCCAATTATGATGAACCAATTGCTAGTGAGTTTTGTGCACTAGATTATCTTTATGAAGTTTTGCTTGAAATTCGTGAATCTGAAAATTGTGATAAACAAATTTATGAAAAGATTCACGATGGCTCCTTGAATAAAAAGCATGACTGCAATGATTTTATTATAAATTATCTTGATGTTCATTGTGCTAATAATATGCAAAACCCTAAGCTTGGGGATGCTAGTTTTGCTATGTCTACTACTTGTTGCAATGATCATGATTGGGGTGATTCTTCTTATGATCTTGAAAATTTATTTAAGCCCCATGATGAATATGAGATTGATAATAGTCTTTGAAATAATATTGAAAGTGGGTTTGGAAGAGTGTCAACTTTAGATCCCACATATTTGGAGAATGTTCATTCTTATGGTATTTTTGATAAAAGTGGGTTTGGAGAGATCATGACTTTAGCTAATGATAATCCCACTATTTTGGAAGAGTGTCAACTTTGCATGCATGTGGATCGTGTTGAAAATATTTTATGTGATAGCTATTTTGTTGAATTTGTTTATGATCCCACATGTAATTATTATGAGATAGGAAAATATGATTGTAGAAATTTTCATGTTACAAAATTTCCTCTTGTTATGTTGAGATTGCTATTGTTCCTTTCTTGTTCCTTGCATATGTTAGTTTTTGTTTGCCTTGATAATTTGTTTGCTTATAAAATACCTATGCATAGGAAGTATGTTAGACTTAAGTGTGTTTGTCACATGTTTTATGATGCTCTCTTTGTACTTCAATTCTTGTCTTTCATGTGAGCATCATTGAAATCTCATTGCCTAGCTAAAAAGGCTTTAAAAAGCGCTTGTTGGGAGACAACCCAATATTTTTCCTTGCTGTTTAGTAATAAATAATTCATCTAGCCTCTGGTTAGATGTGGTTTCATGTTTTAATTAGTGTTTGTTCCAAGTAGAACCTATAGGATAACCTACGGTGATAGTTAATGTGATCTTGCTGAAAAACAGAAACTTTTGCGCGCACGAGAGTAATTTTAATAAATCACAAAAACGTGCTTTTCAGTTGATTCATTTTTCAGAAGATTAATAGACAAATTTACTAGGACTTCCTATTTTGATAGAATTTTGGGGGTTCCAGAAGTATTCTAAAGTTACAGATTACAACAGACTGTTCTCTTTTTGACAGATTCTGCTTTTCGTGTGTTGTTTGCTTATTTTGATGAATCTATGCTAGTATCGGGGGGGGGGGGGGGATGAACCATAGAGAAGTTGGAATACAGTAGGTTTAATACCAATATAAATAAAGAATGAGTTCATTACAGTACCTTAAAGTGGCGGTTTGTCTTCTTGCATTAACAGAGCTCATGATATTTTCTGTTGAGTTTTGTGTTGTGAAGTTTTTAAATTTTGGGTAAAGATTTGATGGATTATGGAATAAGGAGTGGCAAGATCCTAAGCTTGGGGATGCCCAAGGCACCCCAAGGTAAAATTCAAGAACAATCAAAAGCCTAAGCTTGGGGATTCCCCGGAAGGCATCCCCTCTTTCGTCTTCGTCCATCGGTAACTTTACTTGATGCTATATTTTTATTCACCACAAGATATGTGTTTTGCTTCGAGAGTCTTGTATGATTTGAGTCTTTGCTTTTTAGTTTACCACAATCATCCTTGCTGTAAACACATTTTGGAGAGACACACATGAATTGGAATTTATTAGAATACTCTATGTGCTTCACCTAAATCTTTTGAGCTAGATAATTTTGCACTAGTACTTCACTTATATCTTTTTAGAGCACTGCGGTGGTTTTATTTTTTAGAAATTATTGATCTCTCATGCTTCAGTTATATTATTTTGAGAGTCTTTTAGAACAGCATGGTATTTTCTTTGGTTATAAAATTAGTCCTAATACGATGGGCATCCAAGTTGGGTATAATAAAAACTATCATATAAAGTGCATTGAATACTATGATAAATTTGATGCTTGATAATTGTTTTGAGGTATAAAGGTGTTAATGTTAGAGTCATGCTAGTTGGGTAATTATGAAATTGAGAAATACTTGTGTTAAAGTTGGCAAGTCCCGTAGCATGCACGTATGATGAACGTTGTGTGACAAATTTGAAGCATGAGGTGTTCTTTGATTGCCTTCCTTATGAGTGGAGGTCGGGATCGCGTGATGGTTAACTCCTACCAACCCTTCCCCTAGGAGCATGCGTAGTAGTTCTTTGCTTCGAGGGCTAATAAACTTTTGCAATAAGTATATGAGTTCTTTATGACTAATGTGAGTCCATGGACTATACGCACTCTTACCCTTCCACAATTTGCTAGCCTCTACGGTACCGTGCATTGCCCTTTCTCACCTTGAGAGTTGGTGCAAACTTCGCCGGTGCATCCAAACCCCGTGATATGATACACTCTATCACACATAAACCTCCTTATATCTTCCTCAAAACAGCCACCATACCTAACTATTATGGCATTCCCATAGCCATTCCGAGATATATTGCCATGCAACTTTCCACCGTTCCGTTTATTATGACACGCTCCATCATTGTCATATTGCTTTTGCATGATCATGTAGTTGACATCGTATTTGTGGCAAAGCCACCTTTATAATTCTTTCATACATGTCGCTCTTGATTCATTGCATATCCTGGTACACCGCCGGAGGCATTCACATAGAGTCATATTTTGTCCTAAGTGTTGAGTTGTAATTCTTGAGTTGTAAATAAATAGAAGTGTGATGATCTTCATTATTAGAGCATTGTCCCATGTGAGGAAAGGATGATGGATGTCACGCCCAATATGTGACCCTATCCTAAAGGAACTCGAAGGTCCCACCAAGGATACAAGCACACATTGGAGACGCTTTTGCAAGGTGGATATCATTACATCGTACCATTACATAATAGTTGGGGATACATACAAAAGGCAATCAATGCCACATGAATAAAATAACATCATACTCAAGAGCAACATCTGACTACGGATGAAACACAAACAGAAACTCAAACGACATCCACCCTGCTAGCCAAGGCTGCCGACCAGGAACCTATCCCGTGAACAAAGAAGAAGAAGAAGAAGAAGAAGAACTCAAACAAGCAAGCATCGCTCTCACCCCATGATCATCGCATTACTTGTACCTGCAACTGTTGTTGTAGTAAACTGTGAGCCACGAGGTCTCAGCAATCCCATTACCATGGGTATCAAGACTAGCAAAGCTTAATGGGTAAGGAAAGGATAAGTGGTGAGGTCGTAGCAGCGACTAAGCATGATATGGTGGCTAACTTACGAATAAAAGAATAAGATGAGAAGCTACGCAAACGGTCGCAAACTAGTAATGATCAAGAAGTGATCCTGAACTACTTATGATCAAACATAACCCCACCGTGTTCTCTTCTCAACCCACTCGAAAAGAGACCATCACGGTTACACATGCGGTTGGGTATTTTAATTCGAATCTGGTGTCAAGTTCTCTACAACCGGATATTAAAAATTCCCATCTGCCACATAATCGCAGGCACGGCTTTCAAAAGTTTAAACCCTGCAGGGGTGTCCCAACTTAGCCCATGACAAGCTCACGATCCACGGAGACAATCCTCCATCGCGAGACATCCAATCAGACTCGGGGTCCCAGTGCACAAGACATTTCGAAAATGGTAAAACTAATCCAGCAAAGCCTCCTGGTGTGTCGACACCCTGATAGTAGCCACGCGTATCTAGTCTCAGGACACGTCCGGATGGGAAAGCCTATGAGTAAAACCAGATCCTCGGGTTTCCCCGTTATGGCCCCGCAGTCTGCCCGTTTGGGACCAACACCAACATCACTAGCCCCCCTGTATTATGTAGAATTACTCCTTGGGTAGCGCTAACTCCCTATGCGTCAAATTTAATATCAAGTTTTGTTATTATGTTGGGCAAATGGTAAAACCAATGTTGGGCCTTGCTGGAAGAGTTTTATTCAAAGCGAACTATCAAGAGGGGCCCATAAACCCACATCGTGTTAGGGACGCAAAATCAAGGAACATAACATCGGTATGACGGAAACTAGGGTGGCAAGAGTGAAACAAAACACCAGGCGTAAGGCCAAGCCTTCCACCCTTTACCAAGTATATAGATGCATTAATTAAATAAGAGATATTGTGATATCCCAACATAATCCTGTTCCAACATGGAGCAATCTTCAACTTCACCTGCAACTAACAACGCTATAAGAGGGGCTGAGCAAAAGTGGTAACATAGCCAAACAATGGTTTGCTAGGACGGGCGAAAAGGTTAGAGGCTAACATGGCAATTTGGGAGGCTTGATAAACAAGTGATAGGTAGCGCAGCATAGCGATAGAACGAAGCAACTAGCATAGCAATGATAGTAGTGACATCCAGGGTAACGGTCATCTTGCCTAAAATCCCGCTAGGAAGAAGGACGAGCACATGAAGAAGACGAACGGGCGAAGACGAACCAAGCGTAGTCGAACGAATCCTCACGACCACAACGAAACTGGGACTATCAAGAAGAAGCACAACTGGAAAGAAGCAAACAACACGGTAAACACACAACACATAAACATGACATGATTCTCAAACAAGTATGGTGCATGACAAAGGCTATATGATGCTACTAATGGCAAGAGATGAAGCACCCAAGAACACACATCAAAGCAAGTTTGAATGAGTCCAGAACAACATATAACAAATCCGGTAAGCCCTCATATGCAAATTTCAAAATTGGTCCAGATCTGAATAAACCTTATGTTCAAGTAGTTAATCAGCAAGTTAATATGCACCAAGATGATCTACATGAAATTCTATTCAAGTTACATATAAAGTTCATTTAGTTCGGAGCTACGGCCTAGAAGATATGAGCAAAACAAGTCAAACATGGCATTGATGCAAAATACATTCAAACATCAAGCAAACACTCTCCAAATGTGGATAAAACATGATAATATGATACTACATGCAAAATCAAGCAAGTTTCATATAGAGCATGCTCAAAACGGAGCAACGGTGCAACACATGCACTCCAAACAAGATAAAACAACAATCTGCCCAAAACAGTAAGTAGTCACTTTGCAAACATCAAAAAAATATACTACAGGAATCTTATGAGCACAAAATTGACATGCACTTCATGAACAGATAACATACTTCAAATATCCTTAAGGTCCATGTTCATAGGCATCAAGATTAAACCAATATGATAAATGCTAAAAGCAACTTTATAACACAGGAGCATATGCATGAGCAGAGTTAATATGATGGCATGTTGGAGGCATGAAACAAAGATGCTACAGCAACTATACATGGCAACCAAGGGCATGGAATCAAAGTACACATAAGAAAGAGAAAATAACATCATGGAATCATATACATATGGCTCATGGATTAGTGGGAACCAACATGACAAGATTGAATGTTTGAAACAGTTTCAGCAAGTGTAAAACAGCAACATTATCATAGCAAGTTTGCAAGCATGGAAAAGAGGTATATGATCTGTAAAATTAACAACCATGGCATGTGAATACATTGCTCATAGCATACTTCAAAACATGTAATTGGAGCATCTCCAGAAGAGGCATGGATCACTCAATAACAAGCTCACAACAAAGTTTTATGAAGTTAACAGAAATCTGGAACGTTATATAAGCATGATCATGGCAATGAGAACATATGCTACAGGACATATATGAGGCATCCAAAGGAATGGAATGATAGATCATAACATAGACAACAAAATATGTCAACTAAGAATCTCCAGAAGATAGACGGATTAATTGGTAGCATCAAGAAAACATGGCATCATGATATAGCAGTTTCAGCATTGACAATGTTAACAGCAAGTAGCGCACTTCACAAGCTTGATGCACTCACTACAGGGCATAACAAAATACATAGATTGCACCCCTATAACTATGGCATAATAAATCTCCTAAAACATGTAGACATGATGCTCAAAATAAATTCACACAAAATGATATAAAAATAACAAATAGGCAAGTTATAACAGTTTTCAGCAGTTAACAGCAACATGCACTTTTGCAACAGAGATTAAGATGTCAATATGCACCTTAACATGAATGCAAAGCAAACCATCATGAAGAGCATGAAGAGCCGAACATGAGCATATCAAGATCATCATCATAGGATCAACAGTGACAAAGTTATAGCACTCACAATATTTAGACATGATGTTAACAGACAGCATATTCCAGCAGTTTATATCACTTAGCATTTTTGCAACAAAGATTAAGGCATCAATATGAATAGGAACATGAATGTAAACTACTCTATCATCTAGAGAATCAAGAGATGAACATTTTAACATTATACATGCAAAACGGAGCAATATGCATGAAGTTATGACATGTCAAAGAGGGTGAGGGAGTCCTGGACTAAGGGGTGTCCGGATAGACGGACTATTATCATCGGCCGGACTCCAAGACTATGAAGATACAAGATTGAAGACTTCGTCCCGTGTCCAGATGGGACTCTCCTTGGCGTGGAAGGCAAGCTTGGCGATACGGATATGTAGATCTCCTACCATTGTAATCGACTCTGTGTAACCCTAGCCCTCTCCGGTGTCTATATAAACCGGAGGGTTTTAGTCCGTAGGACACAACCATTACAACAATCATACCATAGGCTAGCTTCTAGGGTTTAGCCTCCTTGATCTCGTGGTAGATCCACTCTTGTACTACCCATATCATCAATATCAATCAAGCAGGAGTAGGGTTTTACCTCCATCGAGAGGGCCCGAACCTGGGTAAAAACATCGTGTCCCTTGTCTCCTGTTACCATCCGCCTAGACGCACAGTTCGGGACCCCCTACCCGAGATCCGCCGGTTTTGACACTGACATTGGTGCTTTCATTGAGAGTTCCTCTATGTCATCACCGATAGGCTTGATGGCTTCTTCAATCAACAACAACACCGTCCAGGGTGAGACTTTTCTCCCCGGACAGATCTTCGTGTTCGGCGGCTTTGCACTGCGGGCCAATTCACTTGGCCATCTGGAGCAGATCGAAAGCTACGCCCCTGGCCATCAGGTCAGGTTTGGAAGCCTAAACTTCACGGCTGACATCCGCGGAGACTTGATCTTCGACGGATTCAAGCCACAGCCGAGCGTGCCGCACTGTCACGATGGGCATGATCTAGCTCTGCCGCCGGATAGTACCTTGGAGGCCGCACACGAGTCCGCTCTGACCCATAGTTCGGAGCCGACCGGCGCAGATCGAGGAAAGGTGGCTGGACACCGCCTCGGGGGCTGCAACTTCCACGGCGATGGAGCCGAATACCGACCTTGCCCCCTGCAAAGCTTGTGACTCCGAGGTGCCGGACTCCGTGCTGGATTCCGAACCTCCGGCGCCCCTGCCAATCGAATCCGATTGGGCGCCGATCATGGAGTTCACCGCCGCAGACATCTTTCAGCACTCACCCTTTGGCGACATCCTGAATTCGCTAAAGTATCTCTCGTTATCAGGAGAGACCTGGCCGGATTGCGGTCAGGATGGTTGGGATGCGGACGACGAAGAAATTCGAAGCCCACCCACCACCCACTTTGTAGCCACTGTCGACGATCTAACCGACATGCTAGACTACGACTCCGAAGACATCGGCGGTATGGACGACGATGCCGGAGACGATCAAGAACCAGCGCCTATCGAGCACTGGAAGCCCACCCCAACTCATGATGTATATATGGTGGACACCCCAAAAGGGAGCGATAACGAGGAACAATGGGACACGGCGAGGATAATTCCCCCAAAAAACAACCAAAACGGCGACGCAAGCGCTGCCCCAAGTCCCGCCTCGATAACAACAGCACCCATAATGACCCAGCCATAGAGCAGGGCAAATCGGTGGGCAACGAACATGTAACCAAGCAACCATCCGAGCAGGATGAATCGGATAATCAATCCATCCCCGGCGAAAACAACGGTCCAGACGATCTCACGCCGGACACACCACCGGAGCACAAGAACCTTCGAAAAAGGCTTGTCGCCACTGCAAGAAGTTTGAAGAAGGAGAAACGGAAGCTCAAAACAGCGGAAGACATACTCAGAATGAGGTGGAGCAAAGTACTCAAGACCGCGGACAAATATGGCAATAGCCACCAAACAAAGAGCTACCCGAAGCGCAAGCTGCTGCCAGAATTCGACGAGGAGGCCGTAGAGCCCCCACAATCAAAAAGCAAAGAGGCCGCCTGGCCGGATAGGCGACTAGATGACAGGCCAAGAGCGGCAAGCGGCGCCGCACATAAGCCGGCACATGACACGCATAAAGACCCTCGCAAAACGGATGGCCCGGTCAGGTCCATTTATGGGCCAAAGAAGAGGGCCCCAGGAAAGGAACACAACACGCCGAGTGTTCGAAGATAATGGCACACCTAAATACAGGGGCGCCGCACACCCACTATGTTTCACCGATGAGGTGCTGGATCATGAATTCCCAGCGGGGTTCAAGCCTGTAAACATAGAGGCATATGACGGAACAACAGACCCCGGAGTCTGGATTGAGGATTACATCTTGCACATACACATGGCTAGAGGAGATGATCTCCACGCCATAAAATATCTACCCCTCAAGCTCAAAGGGCCAGCACGGCATTGGCTCAAAAGCCTCCCAGAAAATACTATTGGAAGTTGGGAAGAGCTCAAGGACGCGTTTACAACAAATTTTCAAGGGACTTATGTCCGCCCTCCGGATGCAGACGATTTAAGTCACATAACTCAACAGCCCGGAGAGTCAGCGCGCAAATTCTGGAACAGGTTCCTTACCAAAAAGAACCAAATAGTCGACTGTCCGGACGCCGAAGCCTTAGCAGCTTTTAAACATAATGTACAAGACGAATGGCTCGCCAGACACCTCGGCCAAGAGAAGCCGAGAACAATGGCCGCGCTAACAAGCCTCATGACCCGCTTTTGCACGGGGGAAGACAGCTGGCTGGCAAGATGCAGCACCAGCGACCCGAGTACATCCGAGATCAGAGATGGAAATGGAAAATCACGGTGCAGAAAGGACCAGCGCCGAAAGAAAGAAAAAAGCCCAAAGAACACGGCGGTCAACGCCAGATTCAAAAGCTCGCGGCCGAAGAACAAAACACTGCCTCTTAAGTATAACAGTGACGAGCTATCCAACTTAAACAAAATTTTGGATCGGATATGTCAAATCCACAGTACCTCCGGAAGGCCTGCAAACCACACCCACCGAGATTGTTGGGTCTTCAAACAGTCCGGCCGACTCAACGCCGAACACAAGGGGCTCGACGCGCCAAGCGAGGATGACGACGAACCCCACCAGCAGAGCGCTGGAAAACAAAAGACTTTCCCACAAGAAGTCAAAACAGTAAACTCACTTCATGTGATAATGCAGTACAACAGTGCGGCACCCGCCAAAGTAGGTGTCGCACGGTCCACCCCAGCGGAACCTCGAGATTGGATGTCAAAACCAATTACTTTCGACCACCTGGACTATTCAAGAAGTATTCGAAACGCAGGATGGACTGCCCTGATATTGGATCCTATAATCGACGGACTACAATTTACACAAGTCCTAATGGATGGCGGCAGCGATTTAAACCTGATATATCCGGACACAATCCGCAGGAAGGGAATAGACCTTACTAAAATTCGACATAGCCACACTTCCTTTAAAGGAGTGACGCCAGGCACTTACGCCAAGTGCACTGGCTCTTTACTACTAGAAGTTGTGTTCGGGTCATCCGACAACTTCTGACGCGCAAAGCTAATCTTTCATATCGCCCCATTCAAAAGTAGCCATCAAGCAGTATTGGGACGTGAAGCTTTTGTCCGCTTTAACACAATACCACACTACGCGTCTCTTACACTTAAAATGCCCGATCCACGCGGCATCATCTCATTAAAAGGTCGCTCAAGACCCTGGACACGGATAAATAAGCTAGGGGCTCCCTAGCCACACACCCCTTTACAAGGGGCTGTGCGTATGAGCAATAAGGAGCCAATAAAAGCTCAACTTCATTCATTTATTCATGCTTTGTTTTAAATACATTTTTGACACGATTACTTTTCAAACTAAGTTCCTCTCTTTTATAGATGAACAGCGTGTTACACCCATCCAGGATACAGCACAACGGAGACACAGGCGCAGACATGCAGTAGGGACCCGTTGCAAGGATTCTTTTCAGATTAAGACCCTGCGTAAACCTTTTTTACTGTCTCTTGTTGCTATACATCCCCTGGTTTCTCATCATAACCAGAGAGGAGGCTGACGTTTTGGCATCAGCCGCGTCAGAGGACCTTGCGCGTACCTGGACACTAGGGGCTTAGGGCATTGATCTGCCCATCATCATAAAGACCTAACACCTCAGGGAGTGTTCGGTGTCTCGAGTTAGGCCTTATATGCATCAGCTCCGAATCATGTCTTTGGTCAAATGTTGGGTTTTCCCGGCTCCTGTGTTTTGCTGCCTTACGTTCCTATCATCGGCTAACGCGGCACCAGGAGAACTACTGTGATTGTGCCCCGGTTCGGCCGGGTGAGCACCTCAGTAGAGAAAGCCGAAAACTGACTGTCATGATGTAGCGAGAGACTGGTCAACCACTCGATCGACCTCCGGAATGTTTAGAATTCCTCCACTTTGACGAAGGACTGCTTCCCGGTCAGGCACACACGCGCCCCAAATACGGAGAGCGCGGTGCCCCTAGGGGCTATATCGTAGCCCCACCTTCGAACTCCTATGGCTAAGTGAAATTGATAAAGCATTATAGTCCGGTTGCCTCGTTTGCTACGCTACCACCTCCTTTACAGGACCAATACGTTGGATTAAGTGTGAAAATGCGCTATTTTGCAAACACCCCCGCACTATGTGCGTGGGGGCTGAAGCCGAAGACTGCCATCTTTCAGGTTATACACAAGTATACATTAATGGACGCACAGGAGATATTTCAATACTTGAACGCACAAGTACAAAAAGCGCTTATATTATAAACATCGTTTTACAAACCATAAAGTTCATTTGAACATGACATTTTTTGAGCACTGCGACTCTATCACACGAGCACCACGCAGAACTTCCCCAAAATAGTGCCCGGCGGGTAACCGGCTCTCGTCCGAACCCTGGGTCGCAACAGCGGTGGCATCCATCTCCGTCCAGTATGTCTTCACACGGGCGAGCACCATCCTTGCACCCTCTATGCAGGCTGACTGCTTCATCGCCTTGATATGCGGTACCGCCCCAAGGAATTGCTACAATAAGGCAAAATAACTCTTCGGCTTGGGCCTATCTGGCCAGACATGAGCCATGATATCCGTCATGTTAAGTCCGGACAGTCTATTTAGCTCAGCCCACTCGGCTAACCGATCGGTCAGCGGAAGTGAACGATCCGGACTATGGAATTGAGACCAAAAAAGCTCTTCCGTCTCGTGATCCTTCTGACTTCGGAAGTGCACAACAGCATCTGCCGCACTCGCCGCTAATTCCATATACGGATCCTCCGGACCCCACAGCTGGCCAAGCTGAGCATACTTCGGATCTGTAAACCGCCTGCGCAGTAGAAAGGGCTTGCCAGCCACAATATCTCCGGCCTGGCGCAGCTCCTCCTTTATAGCCCTCATTGCAGAACAGGCATCCTTGGCTTCGGCGATGGCCTTCCTTAGGCCTTCTTGCTCCGCTCGACGTTCTTTTTCAAGAACCTCATTGCGGTCGGTAACATCTTTCAACTTCACGGCCATTTCAGCCATCTCCTCCCTGCTTCGGCAGTGTGCAGCCCTTTCGGCTTCTAGCTCTTTGGCCGCCTTCGAGGCAGCCGCATCACTCCTTCTGGCCTGCTCCTTGGCTTGAGCAAGTTCTGCCTGAAGGCTCTCCACAGCAGCGGCACCATCTGCATTGAGCACACATGTTGTAAGGAGTGGGCTTCGGTCCCCTTACTAGGTGACCACGGAGAAAAAACCCACCTTGTGACTCGTCAAGTCGCTTATTGACCAGCGCGATGTCCGCATCCGCAACGTCGAGTTGCCACTTTAGTTCGGCAACTCCATCAGTCCGGCTGGCCACCGAACTATCCGCCACCTGCATAGGAAAGGCGAAAATCAATACCTGGGATTTTGATCCTCGGCACGCTGTCGTTCTCGACACCCTACCGAGTCTTAGGGGCTACTAGCTATACACGGCGCACTTTATGTGTAAAACTGTCAAAGGGTATGTCATTTTTACGTACCTCAAACCCCGCCAGCAAACTCATGACCGCATCACGCAACCCGCCTTCGGCGGATGAAATTCTTTCAATCACCGTACTCATCAGTGTACGGTGACCTTCTGAGATAGACGCCCTCTCAAGAAGATCCTTCAGCTCCTCCGGCCGCACACCAGTTGGTGCCGAACTATTCGGCCCTGCCGGACTCGGGGATACCCTCCGTGATGACACCTCAGGCTCGTCCGCCCTATCCGATGGTGCGGCAGATGGAGGCGTCTCGCTCTCCATCATCTCCGGACGAAGTTCCCCCGAAGACGAGCTCATCTGAGAAGGACGGAGATCCGAACTACAAGGTAAAAACCTCGGTTATCCTCAGAAGCAAACATAGGGGTGTCTCTTATTATAGAACCCCCCTTTTTTATATACTTACGGCTCGCTGGAGGGCTGATTCCTTAGGGGAGACAGTGCGGCCGGGGCCTCCCCGGACGCAGGACCCTCTGGTGAAGATCTCTTGCCCCGCTTCGAGGCCTTAGCCTCCGGGTTTTCGGAGGCGGTTCTCTTCTCCCCTTGGAAGGAGGGATTCTCGATTCCCCCTTCCTCCAAAGCCTCCTTGGTAGAGGCGGTGGTGTCCCTGTTCGCCCCTTCGCCTTCCTCTAAAGGCGCAACCTTCAGCATCCTGACCAGCACGGGATCCGGCACGGTCTCCGGGAGGGGGGCCGAACATCGTATTAGTTTCTCCTGCGCTATCCATTCCTATTCAAGAGACGATGGGTTAAAAGACAAATTCAAGAGGGCATAAACAAACGGTGTGTTCAGACGCAGGGCCATTTACCTGAGTATCCGGGCGATTGCAGCTTAGGCCGGAATCCTCGGTCAATTCCGGACACATCTCTTGTGATCCGAAGAACAATTTATACATCTCCACGGGTGTTGTACCCATGAAGTGTTGGAGAGCTCGCGGCCCCTCGGGATTGAACTCCCACAGACGGAGGGGGCGACGCTTGCAGGGCAGGAGGAAGCGAATCAGCATAACCTGCATCACTACGACCAGATTGATCTCCCTCTCCTGGAGGTCTCGAATCCGGCCCTGCAATAGGGGTACGTCCTTTGACGGCCCCCAGTTGAGCCCTTGGCTGACCCATGACACCAGCCGTGGTGGAGGGCCCGAGCGGAAGATGGGCGGCGGCTTTTGCCTGCTACCCCTGGGAGCGGTTATGTAGAACCACTCCTGCTGCCACAAGCCGAGCTCCTCCTGGAAAGAGCCCTCGGGCCATGGAGCGTCGGCCCTTCTGCTTACAACCGCCCCGCCGCACTCTGCTTGACGCCCCTCGATCATCTTCGGCTCCATGTCGAAGGTCTTAAGCCACAAGCCGAAGTGAGGGGTAATGCGGAGGAAGGCTTCGCAGACGACAATGAACGAAGAAATATGGAGGATGGACTCCGGAGCCAAGTCGTGGAATTCCAACCCATAGTAAAACATGAGCCCTCTCACAAAACGATCCATCGGGAAGCCTAAGCCCCGACGGAGGTGGGACACAAACACGACATGCTCGCCGGGCTCGAGGGTGGGAATGACTTGCCCGTTGGCGGGCAACCTATGCGAAATCTCGTAAATCAGGTACTTGGCCTCTCGTAGCTTTAGCACGTCCTCTTCTGTGACGGAGGAGGGCATCCACCGGCCCTATAGGTCGGAGCCGGACATTGTTGAAGGTCCGAAGCGCTCAAATCTGGGGCTCTGGGTGTTGGAACTAGGGGCGAGGAGTAGATTCGATTGAGGATTGAAGAAAAGAAACGAGCCTTGGTCCCATTATAAAGAGGGAGAATACCAAGAGCTGTCCCCGTGACCGTTCGGGACTCGCCTTTGATAGAGGGGGCGTGGCAACGTGCACGGTTGGGTTACCCACGTTCGTATTGATGGGAATCCCAGAATAAGGGGAACACGATCTCTGCTTCGACAAGACGTGCCAAGGAAACTGCTTTGCTAAACGCGCTGAGGTGGTATAATAAAAAATGATTCAAGTAAAGGCTTGGTGGTGGCGTGACGTCATGCCACAAAATACGTCAGCAGATTGAACTTGTGTACATATTATTCTCTCTACGGTGGAATGTGGAATTTATTTTGCAGAGCCGGACACTATCCTGGTGTTCACAATCTTCTATGAATTATTCGGAGGAGGAACCCGCCTTGCAATGCCAAACAATATGCGCGCCGGACTCATCGTTAGTGAAGCCTGGTTTAGGGGCTACTGAGGGAGTCCTGGACTAAGGGGTGTCCGGATAGCCGGACTATTATCATCGGCCGGACTCCAAGACTATGAAGATACAAGATTGAAGACTTCGTCCCGTGTCCGGATGGGACTTTCCTTGGCGTGGAAGGCAAGCTTGGCGATACGGATATGTAGATCTCCTACCATTGTAACCGACTCTGTGTAACCCTAGCCCTCTCCGGTGTCTATATAAACCGGAGGGTTTTAGTCCGTAGGACACAACCATTACAACAATCATACCATAGGCTAGCTTCTAGGGTTTAGCCTCCTTGATCTCGTTGTAGATCCACTCTTGTACTACCCATATCATCAATATCAATCAAGCAGGAGTAGGGTTTTACCTCCATCGAGAGGGCCTGAACCTGGGTAAAAACATCGTGTCCCTTGTCTCCTGTTACCATCCTCCTAGACGCACAGTTCGGGACCCCCTACCCGAGATCCGCCGGTTTTGACACCGACAGAGGGTCACATGAAGTGGATTTCCTAAGGACTTAGGGAAATTTCACCTCACGGATTTGGGATGGAGTGGTGCAGGACGAGGAGATCCGGGGACGGGGTGGCCGTTTGGTTGGATGAGTGGGTGGATCTCATCCACCCGGGGCTCCAGCGACGGAGGCCGGAGGAGGCGCCGGGCGAGGCGGGCAACGGGGGCCGACCGGCTGCGGGCCAAATCTGGCCGGAGGCGGGACGCGAGAGACCGGCGGCGAGCTAGCGCGGCGGCGGGGCAGCGTGCGGAGGGCGAGGGAGGCGCGGGGCGGCGGGCGCTAGAGGCGACGGCGCACGACGCGCGAGGCGGCGGGAGGCGCGGTGGCAGGTGGCCGGCGGCGAGGGGCGCGGGCGGCGCGCGGGAGCGAGGCGGCCCGGGTGCGGGCCGGCCTCGGGCCCCGGCGGGCCTGGCGTTGGGGCGCGGCTGGTGGTGGCGGAGGAGGCCACGTGGTGGCGGCGGATTGGATGAGGGGCGGCGCGGACACGTCCCGCCTTCGATGGAGGCATTGTCCGGCGGTGGGGAGGAGTTTGAACTAGGGTTAGGGTGGATTCATCCGAGATTTCGGGGGAGAGGACCTATTTATAGGTAGAGGGAGCAAGGAGAGTCCAAATGAGGTGCAGTTTTTGCCCACACGATCGTGATCGAACGGCGGAGAGCATGGATGGGACTTATATGGGCTAGGTGGGCTGTGTGGAGGGGTGCTGGGCTCAAATAGAAAGGGGCTTTTGGTTAACTCGGTTAACTGTTGGGGCATCAAACGACCTCCAAATGGAACGAAATTTGACAGGTTGTCTACTGGTGATATACCAAGGTCACTCGGCAAATCTCGGCCCATTCCAAGAACATTTTTATGCCACTTATAATATAATATCCAGAGGTGCCGCGGACGCTTGCGAGTGTGGAACAGACAACGGAAACAACTGGGAGAACCCGGACGGATGCAAGTTTTGAAAAACATGTTGATGAAATGCAGATGATGACATGGCAAAATGCGACACGCAAGCAAATGAGATGGCAATGATGGCGAATAACTAGAAGACACCTGGCACATCGGATTCGGGGCGTTACAACTCTCCTCCACTAACAGAAGATCTCGTCCCAAGATCTCAGGAACGAGATGGGAGAGAAAGAGGATGAGGTGGAATAAGAACGCATGAGAGAAGAAGAATAAGGTCGAGAGCACTCGGGTTGAAAGAGGAACGGTGAATATGACGAGAATCAAAAGCTCACGGAATAAGATAGACTCTGAAACCACTCCGGTTAGAATAAGGTAGAAAAGGAATAAGAACAAAAGAATTTGGGCTGCACTCCGGCTAAAAATGGAAGGAATGGAGACATGAACTACACAAGGTGGAATGGCACTTGACGAGAGCAACAACACAATGCCTCCGGAAGAACTAAAAGAGTGAAATGAAAAGAATGGATAAGAGAAGAACAACTTCCGCCGCGAATGAATTGATATGATAACAAAGGAAAAGGAATATGAAGGGACAACCTTAAGAATTCGGAAATGACTGATGAAAGAGAATGAATCACCAGGAAGAATTAGAGGAACAAATATGCGTGAGGTGATTTAGATGCAAAAGAACAAAGAGATGACGAGCTAATTAAAGAATACTTGACAGATGCACCAGGGTAAATAGAGAACGATAGCTGGAATGGTGGCCTCCGGTGAAACGAAACAGAAATCAACTCCTGAAATACTCTGGATGGGTAAGAAAAAGGATTTTCTGACAACAGAATAATTCGAGAGGATAAGAAGAAGCTGGAACCATGAATCTTCGAGAGAACGGACAAGATTTAGGAGAAACTCTTCTTCGGTCTTCAAATCACGACGGGAAACACCACCAAAATTGTTGAGACACTCCGAAAGAATAAAGAGGAAAGGTTGAACCAACAATGAAAAGAATTTTCAAGAAAACTTGGAGAAGGTATATGACTGATGGAATCCATTCTTATGTCACACTTGAAAGGAATTTGAGAATAACTCCGGGAGAATTAGAAGAGTCAGGTAAGATCCTAGGAAAAGACATGTGGGTTAGGGCCCACTGAAGAGAAAACACCGTTGGAACGGATTGTTGAATGAGAAATGATGCACTGGAACAATTAAAAGACTTGAATGAGGTGACAACCTCGAAATAATTGAATGCAAATATGAATCCACTGAGATGTCTTTGGCACTCCAGAACGATTAAATGGCTAGAGGCGAACGAGAAAGGGGAACACTTGATCCAAGGAAAAGAATATGATCAACTCGAAAAACTTGAATTAAGTCCACCGGAAAAGAAAGTGATGAAGAATGTCAAACGAGACGAAAATTCACCGGTTGGAATAATTGAGGGAAGACTGAAGAGGCTCCGCATGAATGAAATTGATGCTCGAAAGAGACTCAGACTCCGGGAAGAGAAGGGGTGGGAGGACGGGAAAAACAAAGGCAACTTGGAAGGCAGAACAACTGAGGATTGAACTTGGCAAGATGAAGAGGCTCGAGTCAACTTGACGAGAAATGCACCAGATGAAAAGAGCTGAGAACAAACAATCGGAAAATCAACTGCGTGATCCTAAGAAAAATTTGAAGGGAAGAGGAGTAAATCAAAACACCTGCGTCAAGATTCCTCACTAGAGCGACAAACGGGCTGCGCATATTGGAGACGCTTTTGCAAGGTGGATATCATTACATCGTACCATTACATAATATTTCGGGATACATACAAAAGGCATTCAATGCCACATGAATGCAATAACATCATACTCAAGAGCAACATCCGACTATGGATGAAACACAAACAGAAACTCAAACGACATCCACCCTGCTAGCCCAGGCTGCCGACCAGGAACCTATCCCCTGAACGAAGAAGAAGAAGAACTCAAAACAAGCAAGTATCGCTCTCACGTCATGATCATCGCATTACCTGTACCTGCAACTGTTGTTGTAGTAAACTGTAAGCCACGAGGACTCAGCAATCCCATTACCATGGGTATCAAAACTAGGAAAGCTTAATGGGTAAGGAAAGGATACGTGGTGGGGTTGCAGCAGCGACTAAGCATGATATGGTGGCTAACTTATGAATACAAGAATAAGATGAGAAGCTATGCAAACGGTTGCAAAATAGTAATGATAAAGAAGTGATCCTGAACTACTTACGATCAAACATAACCCCAATGTGTTCTCTTCTCAACCCACTCGAAAAGAGACCATCACGGTTACACACACGGTTGGGTATTTTAATTAGAATCTGGTGTCAAGTTCTCTACAACCGGATATTAAAAAATCCCATATGCCACATAACCGCGGGCACGGCTTTCGAAAGTTTAAACACTGCAGGGGTGTCCCAACTAAGCCCATGACAAGCTCACGATCCATGGAGACAATCCTTCATTGCGGGACATCCGATCAGACTCGGGGTCCCGGTGCACAAGACATTTTGACAATGGTAAAACTAATCCAGCAAAGCATCCCGGCGTGTCGACACCCTGATAGTAGCCGCGCATATCTAGTCTCAGGACACGTCAGGATGGGAAAGCCTATGAGTAAAACCAGATCCTCGGGTTGCCCCGTGGTGGCCCCGCAGTCTGCCCATTTGGGACCAACACCAATAGCACTAGCCCCCTGTATTATGTAGAATTACTCCTCGGGTAGCGCTAACTCCCTCTGTGTCAAATTTAATATCAAATTTACTTATTATGTTGGGCAAAGGGTAAAACCAATGTTGGGCCTTGCTGGAAGAGTTTTATTCAAAGCAAACTGTCAAGAGGGGCCCATAAACCCACACCGTGTTAGGGACGCAAAATCAAGAAACATAACACCGGTATGACGGGAACTAGGGTGGAAAGAGTGGAACAAAACACCAGGCGTAAGGTCAAGCCTTCCACCCTTTACCAAGTATATAGATGCATTAATTAAATAAGAGATATTGTGATATCCCAACATAATCATGTTCCAACATGGAGCAATCTTCAACTTCACCTGCAACTAACAATGCTATAAGAGGGGCTGAGCAAAAGTGGTAACATTGCCAAACAACGGTTTGCTTGGACGGGTGAAAAGGTTAGAGGCTGACATGGCAATTTGGGAGGCTTGATAAACAAGTGATAGGTAGCGCAGCATAGCGATAGAACAAAGCAACTAGCATAGCAATGATAGTAGTGACATCCAGGGTAACGGTCATCTTGCCCGAAATCCCTCTAGGAAGAAGAACGAGCACATGAAGAAGACAAACAGGCGAAGACGAACCAAGCGTAGTTGAACGAATCCTCACGATCGCAACGAAACAGGGACTATCAATAAGAAGCACAATCCGAAAGATGCAAACAACACGGTAAACACACAACACATAAACATGACATGATGCTCAACCAAGTATGGTGCATGACAAAGGCTATATGATGCTACTCATGGCAAGAGATGAAGCACCCAAGAACACACATCAAAGCAAGTTTGAATGAGTCCGAAACAACATATAACAAATCCGGTATGTCCTCATATGCAAATTTCGAAATTGGTCCAGATCTGAATAAACCGTATGTTCAAGTAGTTAAACAGCAAGTTAAGATGCACCAAGATTATCTACACGAAATTCTATTCAAGTTACATATAAAGTTCATTTAGTTCGGAGCTACAACCTAGAAGATATGAGCAAAACAAGTCAAACATGGCATTGATGCAAAATACATTCAAACATCAAGCAAACACTCCCCAAACATGGATAAAACATGATAATATGACACTACATGCAAAATCAAGCAAGTTTCATATAGAGCATGCTCAAAACTAAGCAATGGTGCAACACATGCACTCCAAACAAGATATAACAACAATCTGATCAAAACAGCAAGTAGGCACTTTGCAAACACCAAAACAAAACGCAACAGCAGTCTTATGAGCACAAACTTAACATGCACATCATGCACAGATAACATACTTCAAATATCCTTAAGGTTCATGTTCATAGGCATCAATATTAAACCAATATGATCAATGCAAAAAGCAACTTTATAGCACAGGAGCATATGCATGAGTAGAGTTAATATGATGGCATGTTGGAGGCATGAAACAAAGATGCTACAGCAACTATACATGGCAACCAAGGGCATGGAATCAAAGTACACATAACAAAGAGAAAATAACATTCTGGCATCATATACATATGGCTCATGGATTAGTGGGAACCAACATGACAATATTGAATGTTGAAACAATTTCAGCAAGTGTAAAACAGCAACATTATCATAGCAAGTTTGCAAGCATGGAACAGAGGTATACGATCTCCAAAATTAACAACCATGGCATGTGAACACAGTGCTCCTAGCATACTTCAAAACATGTAATTGAAGAATCTCCAGAAGAGTCATGGATCAATCAATAACAAGCTCACAACAAGGTATTATGAAGTTAAAAGAAATCTGGAACATTATAAGCATGATCATGGCAATGAAAACATATGCTACAGATCATAGATGAGGCATGCAAAGAAATGGCATGCTAGAGAATAACATAGACAACAAAACATGTGAACTAATCATCTCCATAAGATGCATGGATTAATTGGTAGCATCAAGAAAACATGGCATCATGATATAGCAGCTTCGGCATTGACACAAAGTTAACAGGAAGTAGCGCACTTCACAAGCTTGATGCACTCACTACAAGGCGTAACAAAATACATGGATTGCATCCCTGTAAAGATGGAATAATAATACTCCTAAAACATGTAGACATGATGCTCAAAATAAATTCACACAAAATGATATAAAAATAACAAATAGGCAAGTTATGACAGTTTTCAGTAGTTAACAACAACATGCACTTTTGCAACAGAGATTAAGATGTCCATATGCACCCTAACATGAATGAAAAAGCACACCAACATGAGGATCATGAAGTTCAGAACATGCGCATATCAAGATCATCATCATAGGATCAACACGGACGAAGTTATAGCACTCACAAGATGCATACATGATGTTAACAGACAGCAGATTCGAGCAGTTTATATCACTTAGCAGTTTGGCAACAAAGATTGAGTCATCAATATGAACAGGAACATGAATGCAAAGTACTCTATTATCTAGAGCATCAAGAGATGAACATTTTGACATATTATACACGCAAAACGGAGCAATATGCATGAAGTTATGGCATGTCAAAGAGGGTCACATGAAGTGGATTTCCTGGGGACTTGGGGAAATTTCACCTCGCGGATTTGTGATGGAGTGGTGCAGGACGAGGAGATCCGGAGTCGGGGCGGCCGTTTGGTTGGATGAGCGGGTGGATCTCATCCACCCAGGGCTCGGATGACGGCGGTCGGAGGAGGCGCCGGCGAGGCGGGCGACAGGATTCGGCCGGCGGCGGGCCGGATTTGGCCAGACGCGGGACGCGGGAGACTGGCGGCGAGCTAGCGCGGCGGCGGGGCGGCGTGCGGAAGGCGAGGGCGGCGCGGGGTGGCAGACGCTGGAGGCGACGGCGCATGGCGCGTGAGGCGGCGGGAGGCGCGGTGGCAGGTGGCCGGCGGCGAGGGGCGTGGGCGGCGCACGGGTGCGAGGCGGCCTAGGTGCGGCCCTGGGCGGGCCGGCCTCGGGCCCCGGCGGGGCGTGGCTGCTGGTGGCGGAGGAGGCTGTCAGTGTCAAAACCGGCGGATCTCGGGTACAGGGTCCCGATCTGTGCGTCAAGGCTGATGGTAACAGGAAGCAAGGGACACAGATGTTTACCCAGATTCGGGCCCTCTCGATGGAGGTAAAACCCTATTTCCTGCTTGATTAATATTGATGATATGGGTAGTACAAGAGTAGATCTACCATGAGATCGTAGAGGCTAAACCCTAAGAGCTAGCCTATGATGGTATGATTGTAATTGTGATCGGCCTTCTAAGGACCAACCTCTCTGGTTTATATAAGCCCCGGAGAGGGCTAGGGTTTACATGAAGTCGGTTACAAGGAAGGAAATATAATATCCGGATCGCCAAGCTTGCCTTCCACGCAAAGGAGAGTCCCATCCGGACACGGGCCGAAGTCTTGAGTCTTGTATCTTCACGCTTAAATAGTCTGGACGTTGTAGACAGTCCGGCTATCCGGATACCCCCAAATCCAGGACTCCCTCAGTAGCCCTTGAACCAGGCTTCAATGACGACGAGTCCGGCGTGTAGTATTGTCTTTGGCATTGCAAGGCGGGTTCCTCCTCCGAATTCTCCAGAGTAATCACCGAACACTTAGACCGTGTCCGGATATGCAAGATGATCTTCATATGCCACCGTAGAGAGAATGATATTTCACAAATGCAATCTGCTGACAACTTTTTCTGATGACGTGACATGTTAATACGGTCGGATCTTTATTCGATCCGTTTTCCAATAACTAGCTACAACGCATATTGCGAGGCGGTTTCTTTGACACGTCTTGTGAAAGCAGAGATCGTGTCCCCTTATCACGGGATTCTAATCAATACAGGCATGGGTAATCTCACCACGCCATTAATCGTGGCGCTTGGGACACAAGCGATTCTCAACAGGCAAGTGGGGAGGCGCACCGCTCTCGGCTCCTCTATAAAGGGATAAGATTTTCCCATTTTCACCCGTGCCTCCTTCCTCCTTTCCCCACTCTTGCCCCCTCGAGCTCCAGCGCCCAAGCCCAAATCTTCTCCGCACAGCTAAACATGTCCGGAGCAAGAGGCAAGTGGGTGGCTTCCACCGTCAAGGAGAAGCACATCGCAAATCTTCGGGCGGCCGGATACTTGGCTGCAGACATAGCGCACCGTGTACCAGACGCCGGGCAGGTCATTCCGACCCCAGGACCCCATGAGAGGGTCGTATTCATCGCCCACTTAGTCCGTGGACTGGGATTTCCACTCCATCCCTTCGTCCGCGGGATCATGTTCTACTATGGGCTAGATTTCCACGATCTAGCCCCAAATTTCGTCCTCAACATTTTGGCATTCATCGTCGTATGCGAGGCCTTCCTCCGCATCCGGCCTCACTTTGGCCTATGGCTGCAAACCTTCTGCGTGAAGCCGAAGGTTGTAAGCGGCCAACAAGCGGAGTGCGGAGGGGCCATGGTCGGTAGAATGCCTAACGTCACATGGCTCGACGGCTCCTTTGCGGAGACCGTAAAAGGATGGCAATCGGGGTGGTTCTACATCACTGAGCCACGTGGCCCCAACTGGGCAGCGGCCCCCGAGTTTCGATCCGGAGCCCCCATGCGGCTCACCTCCTGGGAGAAGAAGGGACTGTCCTGGGGCGATTCCACGGAGTTGGACGGACTCCAGACATGCATCAAAAGCATGAAGGAAAAGAACATCAAGCTTGTCAACGTGATCCAGGTCATGCTCGTTCGCCGGATCCTGCCCTGCCAGAGGCGGGCGGTCAGTCTGTGGGAGTTCGTCCCAACCGAACATCGGATGCTCCAGGAGCTCTATGACATGACGCACAAAGGCGCATGGAAGGTGTTGTTCAAGGCCTCCGAAGTACCTCCTCCAACATCCGAGGACCGTGGGCTTCACGCCGCGCGGGCTTATAGGCCGGTGAGTTCTCAGACTGACACCGGACCCAGTTCTTCCCGATATATTCATGGGAGTGCCTTAAGTAGTTGTGCATATTTGCTTCAGGATTACGTGGAGACAGCGGAGCAGGTTTACTGCCCGGCTCCGCTGCCAGAAGGCCCAGCAGATGCTCTCCTGACGGAGATGCTGGTCCCAGCGCCGTACAAGGTGCCGGAGAAGAAGGCCGAGAAGAAGGCCCCGGGGATCCGAAAGGGTCTTCGGCGTAAGGTTGTGCCGGAAGCCTCGTCCGAAGATGATGAGGCGGACTCCTCCAACGAAGGGGAGGAGGAAGAAGAAGACACCCCATCCGAAGAGGATGAGGGGCCCGGGGAAGCGGACCGGGGGGAAGGAAAAGGCCCTCGGCGCAGGGCCGTCATTCCCCTGTCGTCTAATGATGACGAGATGGATTCCTCCCGCGGAGGCGGGGGGAATCAAGAAGAGATCCTAACTCCCCCCACTGGGGGTGAGAAGAAGAGGAAGGCCGCCCCGGGAGGGGAGGCCGGGGTGTCCAAGAAGGGGAAGGGATCCCTTCCGGACTATTCCGCCACGGCCGCTCACAGCGAGGAGGGGTGGCTGCCCAGGGGGAAGCCCCCAGTGCGGTCGTAAGTGTCCGTATTCTATCATGGTTTCACTTCATAGTTTTTGTATTTATAATGCCGAGCATGTATGCAGTCCGGCCAGGGATCACCCAGAGGTATCTTCCTCCGGGTCCCTGAGCAATTCAGAGATGAATTCGCTTCCGACGGCCACTACTCCTCAACCCGCGGACGACACGGAGGTGCTGTCCCGAAGGCTCCCAGAGCGGGGGGAGGTGACTATGGAGACGCCCCGAGGCGGAGTCCCAGACGTCGAACACGCGGGGTTGAAGATCCCCACGGATCGTGTCGACGAGGGCCATGGCCAGCCGGGCTCTCAGCCGAACACAATTCCTGAACCTTTCGATGGTTCCGGACTCAGGCGGGCGTCCCCTCGTTACGGAGGGCGAGCCGTCTGTATCGAGGACTTCTGTTGTGCATGAGGCGCCAGCCTGTCTGTTGGAAGCGCTTCGCGGCGCTTCCATAGATGAAGAGCACCGTACTCTCATGAGTACGGTGATTCGAAAGGTTTTGTCCACCAAAAGCGGACTAACTGAAGCTTGCACCAGCCTCCTGACAGGCTTTGAGGTAAGTAATAAATATGTGCAAAATTACCACCCGATAGGTAGTAGCCCCTGATACTCCGTTTGGTGTTCGGAAAGAAAAACCAAACGAAGGGTCAATAATAATCCGCAAGAGTCTAACAATAAATATTTGTGTGTGTAAGCAGGCTGTGCTGCTCGCTGCTGCTACCCGTACTGCCGAGGTTGCCAAACTGAAGCAGGACCTGGAGCAGGTGCAGGGAGAGCTAACCCTCACGAGGAGGTAGCTCGAAGAGAACAGGGGTAAGTGATTCCCCTCTCTTATGTATTTGAGGATATACCAAATTGACTATTCTAACGCCAAAGCATCGTGACTGCGAAACAGGGGCCACCGCCAAAGTGGCGTCCCTGAAGAAGGTGCTATCCGAGGCCGAACAAAAGGCGTCCTCGGAGTGTAAGGAGCGTGAAAAGCAAAGTACCAGGGTAGGTGAGGTACAGCAAGAGCTCCAGGACCTCGGCAAGAAATGCGAGTCCGTGGAGCATGATCTGAAGGCGAAAGAGGCCGAGCTTGCGAAGGCCCTTGTGAGTTTGAAGGACGCCAAGGCCGAAGCCGAGAAAGCACAGCAGGAGATCCAGGAGGCCAAGAAGATAGCAGCGAGTAAGAAGTTCTTTATGCAAAGCACACATGTGGAGGAGGCGTTTCTTTTACTTACTCGAATTCGGAGCTCTCCAGGGGCGTTCGCAGATCTGCCACACAGCGTATCAGATGCTGCGGAGTTCTACCGTGCCCAGGAGATATGCTGCGGAGTTCTACCGTGCCCAGGAGATACGCTGCGGAGTTCTACCGTGCCTAGGAGGGGAACTCAACGGAGAAGTTGTTCTGGTCCCAGTATGCTGGGGCCGAACACCCAATGCCTCTGAGTGACCAACTAAAGCAGTTGGTCGAACTCCACAGGGTGGCCAAACTAGCTATGAAAGGTTTCATAGTCTGGATGTGGCCTGGTGAGCTCATGCCCAGTAGCTACTTCGGCCTGATCAAGTGGATGGTGGATGCCTGCCCGCGGCTTGAGGTGATCAAGCGATCCGTGTGCATCGAGGGTGCCCGCCGGGCCTTTGCCCGCGTCAGGGTGCATTGGGGCAAGCTAGATGCGGAGAAGCTGGTCAAGGACGGGCCGCCGGAGGGCAAGGCGCATCGCCATCCCGAGCTGTACTATGATGGCGTTATGAAGGGTGCTCGTCTCATTGCTGATGAATGTACCAAGGACACCAATTTTGGATGAATTCACTTCTGTCATGTTTGTAATTTAAGGACGAAGTTCCTTGCGCTATGTAGCGCTTTTGTTATTTAAAATATTACCTTCTGTGCGGCTATTTATAAAATTCTGAAAGTAGGCCAGTCGTCGGCTTCCTCCCCCGCTTAACTAGTACTGGGGTGTTCGTGGAAAACCCGAATACTCTTTATCCAAATGTTTGGTCCCTTAAGGAGGTGTCCAGCACAGCGAACAAGGCAATCGGACTATGCGGCTTTATAACTTTCACTTAGCCATACAAGTCTACAATTTTAAATTTCGGCGAAGCCCCTAGAATCTGGAAGACCGAATCGAGGCGCTCTACACGCCTAGCTTGGACGAAGCCAATATATCGCCTAAAGCGGAAAATCTTTAAGGATTTTAAGACCTCTCGAACAGCGACCAGCTCTTGCCACATCATGCCGGTCAGTTTTCGGCTTTCTCTACTGAGGTGCTCGTCCGGAAGAACCGGGACACAATCGCAGTAGTTCTCCCTACGCTACCTTAGCCGATATAACGGAACGTAAGGCACCAAAACAAGGGAGCCGGGCTATCCCAACTGTAGACCCAAGACATGATTCGGAGCTGATGCATATAGTGCTATAAGTTCGGGGTGCCGCACTGTTGAAAGTGTTCGGACTTTGCTTGCCATATTCGGGGCGCCTTGAGAAGCCCCTGGCAAACCGACCATACCAAGGTGTACGGATGCGATATCGAATAAAGATTTATAAGAGAAAAAATGCTCAAATAAGAATAATAAGCTGGCGCTATATATATAATCTCCCATTGACAAAAAATACATTTAGGCGTATGTTTACAATGGATGCATTAAGCAGAGATAAAAATAGAACTATTTGACATGTCCTATCCAGGGGCGGGCTGTGTACAGATAGATAAAATAGATATAATGATCGTAAATAGATTCCACATGGGTATTTCCTTCTGTGCACACCGTCTGTTGCCTCCTTGGATGTCTCTCCCGTATGAGTTCGGCAATTCGGCTCTTCTGAGGATGCTGCACTAATGCGGTGTCCTGAAACGTGAGAGGAAAAGAGTATGAAGGTATTTGGCGGTTACCCGCACTATTGAATGAGTCGTTGATGCGCCTCCGCTTATGCCCATGGTATCTTGAGTGCGTAATTGTGTACGCGTGGCGTGAATGCTGCTTTGAAGGGGCTTGGGCGGAGGCCAGACTGCTAATCACGCTCTTGGCATTCATGATGATCCTGTTGCGGGGTGCTCCAGACTCGCTTGACTGTACTCGAAGTTGTCGCCGGATTGGTTTGTCGGAGTAGGCCGCATTGTACTTCTGCCGCGAGGGCTGCCGTATGTTCTTCTGTTCGAAGGGAGCGGTCCATATTTCCGTTGACAGTGATGACCCTGCGCGGTCCTGGCATCTTGAGCTTGAGGTATGCATAATGCGGTACCGCATTGAATCTAGCAAATGCGGTTCGACCGAGCAGTGCGTGGTAGCCACTGCGGAAAGGGACGATGTCGAAGATTAGATCTCCGCTCCTGAAGTTGTCTGGGGATCCGAAGACCACTTCCAGTGTTATAGAGCCCGTACAGCGGGCCTCTACTCCAGGAATAACACCTTTAAAGGTGGTTTTAGTGGGTTTGATCCTTGAAGGGTCAATGCCCATCTTGCGCACTGTGTCCTGATAAAGCAGGTTCAGGCTGCTGCCGCCGTCCATAAGGACTCGCGTTAGGTGGAATTCGTCAATGATTGGGTCTAAGACCAATGCGGCTGAGCCGCCATGACGAATGCTGGTAGGATGTCCCTACGATTATAGGTGATCGGACAAGCTGACCATGGGTTGAATTTGGGGGCGACTGGCTCCATCGCATAGACGTCCCGTAGTGCTCGTTTCCGTTCCCGCTTGGGGATGTGAGTGGCGTAGATCATATTGACCGTTTTCACTTGGGGGGGAATTTCTTTTGTCCCCGTGTATTCGGACGCCAGGGCTCTTCGTCGTCATTGTTGTGGAGCCCCTTGTCCTTATTTTCGGCGTTTATCTTACCGGCCTGTTTGAACACCCAGCAGTCTCTGTTGGTGTGGTTGGTTGGCTTGTTCGGTTTGCCGTGATTTTGGCACGGTCGCTCCAGTATGCGGTCCAGACGGGACGGTCCCTGATTATTTCTCTTCAACGGCTTTTCCATTGTCCGGACTTAGATCCGCTGAATCCGGCGTTGACTGCCGTGTCTTCAGTGTTCTCACCGTTGTTCCATCTCTTATGTCTATTGCGCCGTGGCTTGCCATTAGCATCGCAGCCCTCCGAAGTGCCGGAATGAGGCGTGGTGCCGCTGCGAGCCAACCAGCTATCCTCACCCGCACAAAAACGGGTCATTAGGGTTGTGAGAGCTGCCATAGACTTGGGTTTTATCCTGGCCGAGGTGTCGAGCGAGCCACTCGTCACGGATATTATGCTTAAAAGCTGCCATAGACTATTTGGTTCTTTTTAGTGAGGAATCGAGTCCAGAATTTCCAGGCTGACTCTCCGGGCTATTGGGTAATGTGGCTCTGGTCATCAGCGTCTGGCGGTCGCACATATGTGCCCTGGAAGTTATTGAGGAATGCGTCTTCCAGGTTTTCCCAACTGCCAATGGAATTTGCTGGCAGGCTGTTTAACCAGTGCCGGGCTAGTCCTTTGAGCTTAAGGGGAAGATACTTGATGGTGTGTAGATCATCTCCACGGGCCATGTGAATGTGGAGAAGAAAATCTTCGATCCATACTGCGGGGTCTGTTGTGCCATCGTATGATTCGATGTTTACGGGATTGAACCCTTCTGGGAATTCATGATCCATTACTTCGTCAGTGAAGCAGAGGGGGTGTGTGGCACCTCTGTGCTGGGCTATGTGGCTACGCAACTCGAATTGGTCTAGGTTGCTGTGTTCGGCCCGGCCGGACTTGTTGATGGTGTATCCGGTGCGACGATCATCATCGCGCGTTGGGGCGCGCCCCCGTGATCCGTAGATCGATCTTGGCTATCCTGCTTTATTTTCCAAAATATCTTGCAGGTCTTGCCTATTGCCCCGAGCCGTAGTGTATCGGCGTGGGGGTGCGGGCTAGTATCCGGGCTGATATCCCATTTTATCCCGTCCACGGGGTAGCCGATCGGCCGTTTGGCGTTTGAGTCCATATTCCTCGGCTGCCAGGACTTCAGTCCATCTATCTGTGAGCAGATCTTGATCAGCTTGGAGTTGCTGCTGCTTCTTCTTCAGGCTCCTTGCAGTGGCTATAAGCCTGCCCTTGAAGCGCTCCTGCTCTACGGGATCGTCAGGCACGCCGTATTCATCGTCGCCGAGGCTAATCTCGTCTTCCAAGGGGGGCATGTAGTTGTCCTCCTCCGGTTATGCGTCCGTCACCTGTTCTTCTGGGCTGACCTGCTCATCTTCCTGTTCGGCCTGCTCGAAGGTGGGCTGGTCAGGGTCATATTCTTCTTCGGCGCCATCCGGAATATTTTCGTCTCCGGGGCCGGTATTGCTGTGGCGGGGCTTGGAGCGGCGCCGACGACGCCCATGCTTTGCTTTTCTTCCTGAGGGGTTATCCTCCGTTGCGTCATCGCCATTTGTTTCCTTCAGAGTGTCCACCATATATATATCGTATGAGGAGGTGGCCATCCACCGCCCGATGAGCGGTGGCTCCTGTAATTCTCCTACATCGTCGTCCATGCCGTCAATGTCTTCGGAGTCGAAGTCAAGCACGTCGGTTAGATCATCGATCGTGGCAATGAAGTGGGTGGTGGGTGGGCAACGAATTCCATCGTCGTCTGCTTCCCACCCAAGCCGGACATAGTTCGGCCCAGAGTCTCCTGACAAAGAGAGAGACTTCAATAAGTTCAGCATGTCGCCAAAGGGCGAGTGCTGAAAAATGCCCGTCGCGATGAACTCCATCACCGGAGCCCAATCAGGCTCGGCGGGCCCGGCCGGACTGGGACCTACAACCGGATATGAATCCGGGGGTCCGGAGTCACAGACTCTCTCAAGAGCGAGGCCTGTGTTCGGCTCCATCACCGATGAGGGTACGGCCTACGGGGCGGGATCCAGCCCTCCGTCCTTAGGCAACGCAATCTGCCCCGGATTTATGTCCGAGGCTTTTGCCAGGGTGATTTCCCGAGCAGCATACGACAGCAGGTCTAAGCCATGCTCATCGTGACTGTTCGGCGCTCCTGATGCTGGCCTGAATCCGTCGAAGATCAAGTCTCCTCGGATATCCGCCATGTAGTTCAAGTTTCCGAACCTGACTTGGTGGCCGGGGGCATAACTATCGATCTGCTCCAAGTGGCCAAGCGAATTGGCCTGCAGTGCGAAGCCGCCGAACACGAAGATCTGTACGGGGAGGAAAGTCTCGCCCTGGACAGCGTCGTTGATGATGATCGAAGGAGCCATCGAGCCTGACAGAGACGACACAGAGGAACTCTCAAAGAAAGCACCAATGTCGGTGTCAAAACCGGCGGATCTCGGGTAGGGGGTCCCGATCTGTGCGTCAAGGCTGATGGTAACAGGAAGCAAGGGACACAGATGTTTACCCAGGTTTGGGCCCTCTCGATGGAGGTAAAACCCTACTTCCTGCTTGATTAATATTGATGATATGGGTAGTACAAGAGTAGATCTACCACGACATCATAGAGGCTAAATCCTAAGAGCTAGCCTATGATGGTATGATTGTAATTGTGATCGGCCTTCTAAGGACCAACCTCTCCAGTTTATATAGGCACCGGAGAGGGCTTGGGTTTACATGAAGTCAGTTACAAGGAAGGAAATATAATATCCGGATCGCCAAGCTTGCCTTCCACGCAAAGGAGAGTCCCATCCGGACACGGGCCGAAGTCTTGAGTCTTGTATCTTCACGCTTCAATAGTCTGGACGTTGTACACAGTCCGGCTGTCCGGATACCCCCTAATCCAGGACTCCCTCGAAGGCCACGTGGCGGCGATGGATTGGGTGAAGGGCGGCGCAGACACGTCTGGCCGTCGGTAGAGGAATTGTCTGGCGGCGGGGAGGAGTTTGAACTAGGGTTAGGGTGGATTCATCCAAGATTTCTGGGGAGAGGGCCTATTTATAGGTAGAGGGAGCAAGGAGAGTCCAAATGAGGTGCGGTTTTCGCCCACACAATCGTGATCAAACGGCAGAGAGCATGGAGGGGACTTTGATGGGCTAGCTGGGCCGTGTGGAGGGGTGCTGGGCTGCAAAGAGAAAGAGGCTTTCGGTTAACTCGGTTAACCGTTGGGGGCATCAAACGACCTCCAAATGGAACGAAATTTGACAGGCTGTCTACAGGCGATATACCAAGGCCACTCGGCAAATCTCGGCCCATTCCGAGAACATTTTTATGCCACTTATAATATAATATTCGAAGGTGACGCGGACACGTGCGAGTGTGGTTGGACTCGGAACGGACAACGGAAAGAACTGGGAGAACCCGGACGGATGCAAGTTTTGAAAAGCATGTTGATGAAATGCAGATGATGACATGGCAAAATGCGACACGCAAGCAAATGAGATGGCAATGACGGCGAATAACTGGAAGACACCTGGCACATCGGATTCGGGGCATTATAATGGAGACTATGATTCCCCCACAAGTCGGGATGAGACTTCGGACTTTATGAAAAATAAAAGAGTCCAAAGAAGCCCAAATAAAAAAGAGAAAAAGAAAAAATGAGAGAAAAAGAGAGAAGGGACAATGTTACTAGCCTTTTTCCACACTTGTGCTTCAAAGTAGCACCGTGATCTTCATGATAGAGAGTCTCCTATGTTCTCACTTTCATATACTAGTGGGGATTTTTTATTATAGAACTTGGATTGTATATTCCAATGATGGGCTTCCTCAAAATGCCCTAGGTCTTCGTGAGCAAGCAAGTTGGATGCACACCCACTTTTCTTTTGATGAGCTTTCATACATTTATAGCTCTAGTGCATCCGTTGGATGGCAATCCCTACTCCTCGCATTGACATCAATTGATGGGGATCTCCATAGCCCGTTGATTAGCCGCGTCAATATGAGACTTTCTCCTTTTTTTTGTTTTCTCACACAATCCCTATCATCATACTCTACTCCACCCATAGTGCTATATCCATGGCTTACACTCATGTATTGCGTGAGGGTTGAAAAAGCTGAAGCGCGTTAAAAAGTATGAACCAATTGCTTGGCTGAAACCAGGGTTGTGCATGATGGGAGCATTTTGTGTGACGAAAATGAAGCATAGCCTCACTATATGATTTTGTAGGGATAAGCTTTCTTTGGCTATGTTATTTTGATAAGACATGATTACTTTGTTAGTATGCTTGAAGTATTACTATTTTTATGTCAATATGAACTTTTATCTTGAATCTTTTGGATCTGAACATTCATGCCACAATAAAGAAAATTACATTGAGAAATATGCTAGGTAGCATTCCACATCAAAAATTCTGTTTTTATCATTTACCTACTCGAGGTCGAGCAGGATTAAGCTTGGGGATGCTTGATACGTCTCCAATGTATCGATAATTTTTTATTGTTCCATGCTATTATATTACCTGTTTTGGATGTTTAATGGGCTTTAATAAGCACTTTTATATTATTTTTGGGACTAACCTATTAACCGGAGGCCCATCCCAAATTGCTATTTTTTTGCCTATTTCAGTGTTTAGCAGAAAAGGAATATCAAACGGAGTCCAAACGGAATGAAACCTTCAGGAGAGTTATTTTTGGAACAAACGCGATCCAGGAGACTTGGAGTGGACGTCAAGAAAGAAATGAGGCGGCCACGAGGCAGCGAGGCGCGCCCCCACCCTTGTGGGCCCCTCGTGGCTCCCCTGACCGACTTCCTTCGCCTATATATACTCATATACCCTGAAAACATCCAGGAGCACCACGAAACCCTATTTCCACCGCCGCAACCTTCTGTGCCCGTGAGATCCCATCTTGGGGCCTTTTCCAGCGCTCCGCCGGAGGGGGAATTAATCACGGAGGGCTTCTACATCAACACCATAGCCTCTCCGATGAAGTGTGAGTAGTTTACCACAGACCTTCGGGTCCATAGTGATTAGCTAGATGGCTTCTTCTCTCTCTTTGATTCTCAATACAAAGTTCTCCTTGATCTTCTTGGAGATCTATTCGATGTAATTTCTTTTTGCGGTGTGTCTGTCGAGATCCGATGAATTGTGGGTTTATGATCAAGATTATCTATGAAGAATATTTGAATCTCCTCCGAATTCTTTTATGTATGATTTGTTATCTTTGCAAGTCTCTTCGAATTATCAGTTTGGTTTGGCCTACTAGATTGATATTTCTTGTAATGGGAGAAGTGCTTAGCTAGGTTCAATCTTGCGGTGTCCTTTCCCAGTGACAGCAGGGGCAGCAAGGCACGTATTGTATTGTTGCCATCGAGGATAAAAAGATGGGGTTTATGTCATATTGCTTTAGTTTATCCCTCTAGATCATGTCATCTTGCCTAATGTGTTACTCTGTTCTTATGAACTTAATACTCTAGATGCATGCTGGATAGCGGTCGATGTGTGGAGTAATAGTAGTAGATGCAGAATCGTTTCGATCTACTTGTCGCGGACGTGATGTCTATATACATGATCATGCCTAGATATTCTCATAACTATGCACTTTTTTATCAGTTGCTCGACAGTAATTTGTTCACCTACCGTAATACTTATGCTATCTTGAGAGAAGCCACTAGTGAAACCTATGGCCCCCGGGTCTATTTTTCATCATATAAGTTTCTGATCTATTTTATTTTGCAATCTTTACTTTCCAATCTATATCATAAAAATACCAAAAATATTTATCTTATTATCTCTATCAGATCTCACTTTTGCAAGTGGTCGTGAAGGGATTGACAACCCCTTTATCGCGTTGGTTGCAAGGTTCTTATTTGTTTGTGTAGGTACGAGGGATTTGCGTGTATCCTCCTACTGGATTGATACCTTGGTTCTCAAAACTGAGGGAAATACTTACGCTACTTTGCTGCATCACCCTTCCCTCTTCAAGGGAAAACCAACGCATGCTCAAGAGGTAGCAGTAAACCACCCACCTAATCATCCCACTGCAAATGACATGTGGGCCCCCTATGTTAAGTAAATTGTTAATTTAGCTCTAAATTTGTAACCGAGTTAATGACGGACTCACCAATATTGTTCATATAGATAAGGTTTGACCGATCAACTACTGAGTGGGCAGTTTACTGACCCCACCAGTCAGCCTATGTGGGTAGCCCACAGTGGGTACAGTTAGCATTCTGTTTCTAATTCGAATTATTAATAATTCTAGAGATTTCAGAAAATACTTAAAACTTTGAAAATCATATAAAATAATCTGTAACTCCGATGAAAATAATTTATATATGAAAAATGATTAGAAAAATAAGATGAATCCGAATACGCCATCCACATACCTGCCACATGCCCCCAACACTGCAAACATGGAACCTTCCCCTCCGAATCGTCTGGTCGTTAAATGCATGGAGCCGGGAAAATATTCCCGAATATTTTCCCGCTCCATCTATAACACTTAGAACTGCATTAGGTCACCCCTAACACAACATATTGCCATGACATGCATTGTGATGAATTTTTCTGCATTGTATTTACTGTTTCTTCCCCCTCTTCTTCTTCGGTAAACCCCGAGACTATTGTTGATGCCCCTGTGATCGACTACATCAACGACGACCCTCCCTTCTGGCAGAGCTTCCAGGCAAGCAAAACCCCCTTGACCATCCAGATATCACCCATTCTTTCTCTCTTATTCTTGCATTAGATTTTTGCTACTGGTGATTGTTCTTGTAGCTCCTATTCTGATGCATATCCTATTTTTGATAACCTGCTATTGATACTTTACCTGTTGTCCTACATACTTAGAGCTAGTCTAGTATTCCATCAATGGCCCTACACCCTTGTCCGTGTTATCATGTTGTTCTATCTAGGTTGACCGAGATGATGGATCATTGTACCGAGACTAGAACACCCCTAGAGGCCCTTACAATTATATGACTTTGCCGAGCCATATCAAGTGTGATCTACCGAGGGTGATTCCTTCTTTATCACTCTCAATGTCGAGTCTGTAGTATAGCACATTTATTGTGATCTACTGAGGGTGATTCCTTGTATTTCCTCTCGCTGATGTCTATGTCATGCAGTATATCACATGTGAACCTATCGAGGGTGAATCCTCATTTTCACCTTGATGGTATGGACCTGAACCCCGACTGTTACAATGATAAAGGCGGGTCGGCCCAAAGGTACCCGTGAGAGATAATGTGGCAGAACGGTAGGGCGGGTGGAGACCGCCTAGGATAGCGGTGGGCATGGTCCCTGGTCTTGGTCCGCAAGTTACCTAGTCGGAGCAACGGCCCTAGCCATCTCTGCAAGATGCTAATAATGCACTAACGGATCTGGGTATTTGATCTGAGTTGGGCAACATGCCTTTACGCACTAACCATCATGAAGGATAATGGTATACGGGGCCCTCGGCATCGCACATTCCTTCCAAAAGAGATCCAGATCTCACAGTTCGGAGAGGCGGGCTAATTGTTGGGGTGGGTGACATGCCTGATGAAGATGTGGGTCTGGTCCTTGGCTAGTCTCGCAACATGCAAGAGTACTTAAGGTGATGGGCCCATGACCCCTTCGTACTTAGGATTTCGACCGGTGTGTTGACCTCTCCGGAGTGCCTTGGTTGGTCTACGGCATGTTGATCATACGAGGATGGGCATTACCGAAAAAAGTGTGTCCGCTCAGAGGTAATCGAGCGTGTTGGGTAATGTGGTGCACCCCTGCAGATAAGTAATCTATTTGAATAGTCATGTCCACAGTAATAGGACGTTTCTACTACAACTAGAACCGGATACTCTTGTATTACTTAACTGTTTTACTACTCCGGGATCACTTTCTCGCTGGGTAGTCATGGAAGGATCTCTAGGTGTTGTTCATATATACATGTTATAAATATTATATATAAGCTCCTCTCTTCTACTGTTGCAAAATGATGGCAGCAGATGTAGTCTTCTATAGGATGAGCTTCTCCCCTTGTTTTAGAAAATTTGAGCTTCTCCCCCTTATTCTGGCATTTCTACAGTATAGTTCAAAGGTATAGCCCCATTACTTTGATGTCGATGCATACTTAGCATAGTTCTGATGTAAGTCTCGCGAATACTTTGGATGAGTACTCATGGCTGCTATGCTACCTCTTTTCTTCTTCCCGGATATTACGATCAGATGATGGAGCCCCGGATCCAGAGGATCTCGAGCTTGGCTACTATGTGGAGTTCGACTTCGAGGAGTAGTTCGGAGGCCCCGGGCAGGAGGCCTCGCCTTTCGATCTAGTGTCATTGTCTTGCTTAGTCTTCTTAAGGCAAACTTGTCTAACTATCTAACTATATCTATACTCGGATAATATTTGCTTTGATGACTTATGTAATCAGGTCCGCATAACCCTGGTTTGTAATATAAAGATTTATGTTTATCCTTCGTGTCGTAGAGTTGTGTGATTATACCGTGACTCAGTGATCTTGATCGTGCATGTGGTGTGGATGTTTAGTGCACAATTAATTTTGGGGGTGTCATAGTTTATTAACACATTGGTACTACTAATTGTTGTCGGGTGTGTGGCCAGGAGAGGGAAGGTTCTTACCATGCCCTAGTTGCATGCCCTCAAGCACGAGTCGTGTGGCAGAGGATGCAAGAGTTATGGCCATTGCCAACTGATGATGTGCTACTAGATAATGGTAAGGAGTGGCTATTCCACGTGCTTGCGACATGTGATAATAAGGTTCACGATATGATCATTCTACTTATATGGAGAATTTCGCTACTTCGCAATGATGTTGCATTGTGTGGCAAGGAAGTGCCATCATTGATGTTACTATGGAATTTCTGGATAGTTATTATAAGTCCTTGATCTAGCCAAGAATTACAGTATGGAAGAAATAGTAAAAGGGGAGATGTTGGCACGGGAGGAGGTTATTCCTATTAGTATTAAACAAGTCGTGGCTCCTGTTTCTTGGCCACCACCTCCAGCAAATTGGGTCACGTTGTCTATTGATGGATCTTTCTCCGCTCATGATGGCAAGGCAGGTGCTGGTATGATCTTACGTCGTAATGATGGTTCTATCAGCGGAGATACATGCAACATTGCAGGGGAGGCCCTTGCTTTATAACATACTGATCGACCAGTTAGGGTACAATCTGATTCCTACTACACTATCGTTCCTCTATGGTGATAGTATGTACCGATCGGCCTATGGTCAACTAGTGGCATAAATTAAATCTTTGATGGATAAGAGGGAGTTTGTTACAAGAAAAAAATAGTATGACTCAAAATAGGGTAGCAGATTGTATGATAAATTATAGCCGTACCGAGTCATGTACTGCCGTATGGATGAACAGATGTCCTCTAAGTTGTGAGGATTTATTGCCTCTCGATTGTAACCCTGTGACTTTTGAACAAAACTCCCGTATTAATTATTCACACACACACACACAAAAAAAACCTTCTCTGATTTCACAAGTAACACACGAATTACTTTAAGATACACAAAATTGGAAAGCTAGATTACACGAACAAGCAAGAACAAGGGACTGTTGGGCGGGGAAGCCGTTGTGCCGTTTGAGCCGTGATCCATCTGGATCAGTTCACTGATCGATTGAAGCATCAGGTGTGTTGCTGCGGGCTGGGCCAAGCCCGCCACCCATGGCCCACGTCCGTCCCAGTTGTAATTCGGCAAGGCTGTTGACAACGATGGCTACCACCTCACCTCACCTCACCTAAAGCTAATCAATATCCATCGACTGCATAATCCCCTCGCGTTAGGGTTTTCTCCTCTCGGGCAACGGCGCCGCCTTCACCGTAGAGATTGACATCCCCTCTCGTTCCTCCCTGGCGCTGGCCTGCTGCGTCTTTAGGACGTGGTGACCACGCAACGGAGGTGGAGATAGGGTCCATACCACTCGTGGAACCACACCCCAAGCGAGAGGATCATGGCTGCGAACTCATCGGCATCGGGTTCGGCCTCCTCCGAACTTGAAGCGATCATGGAGGAACCTGGACTAAAGCAAGATGACTTGGAAGACGTCGTGGTTGAGGACGGAGAATTTCCACAGGAGGCGACCCGGTGGATGGAGATAGTTAGGGTTCATACCGAAAAAGCTTATAGCCAACATTGGTTTTACAGGGGCATGAGAGTGGCTTGGGATCTGGCGCAGGAAGTCAAGATCAGGCCGCTGGAGGACAACCTCTATACCCTCCAATTCCCATGCCTCAGCGACTGGGAGCGGGTAATGGAGGAAGGACCATGGAACTTCAAGGGGAAGGCGGTTGTCCTGGCGCCTTACGATGGATTCACCAAGCCGTTAACCATTGAACTCAAAAAGATCGATATCTGGCTACAGATACATGACCTACCAGATGGTTACTTCCCCAAGATCAAAGCCCTGTCATCCATGGTGGGAGAGTTCATATTCGCCGAGCCAAAGTCACAAGATTTTGAAGGTAACTTTGCCAGGGTTCTAGTGCGAATAGATGTGACGAAGCCTCTGAAAAATGTTATCTCACTGGTTGTCAAGAAGAAGGATGTGGTGGAACGGGTTATCTTTAGAATCAAGTATGAGAGGTTGCTGGATTGGTGCGTTGTATGTGGGTACTTGGGGCATCTGTATAAGGAGTGTGGCGACGGGGTTCACCCTCCAAAAGCTCTAGTCTTCAAGGACATCAAAGCAGGGTGGGTTCAAGGCCCTGGCAGAGGCCCGGGAGAGAATGAGAGCCCTAGAGGCGGCCACGGTCGCGGCCGGACAGGGCGAGGTGGAGGGAGAGTTGCAGCAGGCCGTGGTGCTACTGATAGCCAGCCTTTTGTTGACACCGACCAGATGACTGGTGATGTCATGATGGAAGACCTTGATAGAAACAGGAAGAGAACTGCCCTGGCAAACAAAACAGCACAGCCACAGCACCCCATTCAGGCAAACAAAAACCTTCTAATGCTGCCTCCGGCGATCCCTTCGAGCCCCACACCCAAGCAGGAGACAAAGAGAAACAAACTGAGTCCTTCCACTGCCGAAACAAACATGGCGAAGAGTGCAACACCTAGCTAGACCCCTGATGCACTTTTGGCGAACCCCCATGGAGGGGCTCGCCTAGCGCAGTGAGTCTCCTTTGCTGGAACTACTGCGGAATTGGCAAAGCCGCGACAGTTCGTGAGCTTGTCACTCTTGCAAGGCAGTTTGCCCCCTCAATCCTTTGTATTCTTGAAACACAATTAGAAGGTTCGAGGGTAGAACAGCTAGCGGAAGGTTTAGGTTTTAATGAAAGCTATGCAGTGAGTAGTTCTGGACGAAGCGGTGGTCTTTGTATCTTTTGGAATGATGAAATAAAAGTGGAAATAATTGGTTATTCGAGGTATCACATTGATGCTCTAGTTGACAATATGGTGGATATACAGGTCAGAATCACTTTTGTCTATGGCGAGGCCCAGGTACCCAACAGGCAAAACACATGGAATACCATGAAAAACATAGCCGAGACGCATAACATGCCATGGGCGGTTATTGGTGAATTTAATGAGGTTCTGAACCTCAGCGAACATGATGGCGTGGGAAGCCGAAGCCAAGCTCAGATTGATGGTTTTCGTGAGGCAGTCGACACTTGTGGATTGTCTGACATAGGATATACGGGCACAACCTGGACATTCGAAAAAGGTTGCTGGAGGTACCTACACAAGAGTACGGCTCGACAGATGCCTGGCTAATCCGGAATGGTTGATAGCATTTCCAGATTCTAGTTTGCACCACAAGACGCCAAACGGCTCCGACCATAGTCCAATTCTTCTCACGCTACATAACATGCATGCATGCAGGGCCGGTCCCAAGACATTTAAGTATGAGACCATGTGGGAGAGAGAGGAATATCTCTTCGGTAGCGGGCAGGTGGAGCATGCAGGATGGAGGGAGTGTGCAATCATTGCATGAAGAGCTGGGAGACTTGGCTGGTGACTTGTTGGCTTGGGATCGGCAAAGCTTTGGCTCGGTTCGGCAGCAAATATCCCAGCTTAAGGTACAGCTACAGCTCCTGCGCGCTATCCCAGGTAGATCCGGTCCCACCAGGGAGGAGACAAAAATTACTAATCTGTTGGTGGAGCTCTTTCACCGTGAGGAAATGCTTTGGCGCCAAAGAGCTCGCGTGGAATGGCTAGTTCATGGGGACAAAAACACTTATTTCTTCCATTTGAGGGCCAGCAGAAGGCGGCGCAAAAATCAAATCAAATCACTGCAAGATGATCAGGGGCAAGTAATTGAGGATCCAGCCGGGATGGAGGAGATGACAACGACGTACTACAAAAACTTGTACATGTCAGAAGGGGTGCATAACATGGAGGAAGCTCTTCGACATGTCCCAACCAAGGTAACACCTGATATGAACGTTCTGCTAAATGCTCCATATACCCATGAGGAGGTCAAGTGTGCCTTATTTCAAATGTTCCCAATCAAGGCTCCTGGTCCGGATGGATACCCGGCTCACTTTTTCCAGCATCATTGGGAGGTTTGTGGAGAAGAGGTCACAAAAGTGGTGCTCAAAATAGTTGAGGATAATGAGTCAACACCTTGCATCAATGATACAATCTTGGTCCTCATTCCCAAGGTAAAAAACCCCCACACTCCTCAAGCAGTTTAGGCCAATCAGTCTGTGCAATGTTCTCTATAAGATTGCGTCTAAGGTAATATCCAACCGCCTCAAACAAATACTTCCTGATATTATCTCACCAGAGCAGTCAGTTTTTGTCCATGGCAGATTAATCACAGATAACATCATAACAGCCTATGAGTGCTTGCATATCATGAAGAGGAATAAGGCAAAAAAACATCAGTCACGCGCCCTCAAGTTAGACATGATGAAGGCCTATGACAGAGTTGAATGGGCCTATCTCCGGGCAGTAATGTTGAAGCTGGGGTTCACTCCTAGGTGGGTGGATATTGTTATGAGCATGGTATCTTCAGTGAAATTTTCTGTCTTGTTCAATGGTAAGAAGCTTGAGCAGTTCTGCCCTTCACGTGGTATCCGACAAGGGGACCCGATATCTCCATACTTGTTCTTGTTAGCAGCAGAGGGCCTGTCGTGCCTGTTAAAATCACAAAGAGAGTCATCCAATTTAGGTGGGATCCAAGTGGCACCTACGGCGCCACCAGTTAACCACCTCCTATTCGCTGATGACAGCCTGCTGTTCTTCAAGGCAAACAGTGTGGGAGCTACCGAGGTGAACCAAGTGCTGGATATATATTGCACTGCTACAGGTCAGCGGATAAATTTTGACAAGTCATCTATATTCTTCAGTAAAGGTGTCCCCGAGGCGGTTCGCACTGATATAAAGAATATCCTGAAGTCCCCAATGAAACTCTGAATGAGAAATATTTAGGTATGCCAACAGATGTTGGATCCTCCAAAAATGGTGCATTCAAGTATTTGAAGGACAGATTGTGGAATAAGATTCAAGGCTGGGTTGAGAGGACGATGTCCTCTGCGGGCAAGGAGGTGTTGGTCAAAGTTGTGGCTCAAGCAATCCCAGTTTTTTCCATGTCATGCTTCAAATTGCCAAGGGGTCTATGTGAGCATCTAAACAAGTTGATCAGGAAGTTTTGGTGGGGAAGTAAGAATGTCCAACACAAACCACACTGGGTCTCTTGGCAGGCAATGACTCAACCACAAAGCATGGGAGGCCTGGGCTTCAAAGATTTTGAGCTTTTTAATCTAGCTATGCTAGCCCGGCAGGTTTGGCGTATGTTGTAGGACCCCACCTCCCTCGGCCCGCGTATACCGAAGAGTATCTACTTCCCAAATTCCAGCATACTAGAAGCTTCACTTGGGAGTCATCCAAGTCAGATTTGGAGAGCTCTAGTGGAGGGACGTGATATTTTAAAGTTGGGCTTAATTAAGCGTATTGGGAACGGAGAGAGCACGGATATATGGTCGGAAAACTGGCTCCCTCGCCTGGAGATGATGAGACTTTATGGATGTCTGACTAATACACCACCAGTTACAGTTTCGGAACTGACAGATCATACAAATGCAATGTGGGACAAGCCAAACATCAATGCAACTTTCCTTGCTTTTGACGCCAAGCTAATCCTCACCATACCATTGCCCACGACACCCATGCAGGACTTCTGGAGCTGGGCGCATGAGCGTTCTGGCCAGTTTACTGTGCGATCAGCATACAATATGCTAGTGGCGACGATGCAGCAATGAGAAGCCTGGTTGGATGGGGCCCCGGGATCCTCAACATCTCATGCAGATTCCAGCTCCTGGAAATCCCTTTGGAAAACGGAGGTGCCATCGAAGGTTCGTATGTTTTTGTGGAGACTTTCAAAGCAGCCGTTGCCGACTGAAGACGTGAGGGCACACTGAAAAATGTCGACGACGAACACTTGTGGATTATGCGGAGCCCCGGACTCCTTGCGCCACTCCATGCTCGAATGCACCGTCTCAAGATGCACCTGGGCGCTCGTGGATGATGAGGTGAGCAGTGCTATTATTGCTACAAGTGAGAACCGAGCCAAGAGTTGGCTCTTCAATATGATGGGGTCCCTCTCGCACGATCAATTAACTCTGGTGGCAGTGACGCTGTGGGCTGTTTGGACTTCTAGGAGGAAAGCCATACATGAAGGAATATTTCAGACCCATATGCGATCTCAGTCTTCATAACAAGGTATATGAAAGACCTTGATGTGCTCAGAAAGCCCAAGAAACACATTCGTGTGGCGACGACTGGAAATGCAGTGGCAGCGCGACCGAGGGCGCCCCCGGCAAACTATGTCAAGATACATGTAGATGCGGGCACTCGGTCGCAGAGAGGAGGCTCAGCCGTTGCAGTATGTAGAGACAACCAGGGGTTCTTTTTGGGCAAATCTGCTTTCATTATTGCTGGAGTTTGGGATGCACCAACTTTGGAAGCAATTGCGTGTCGCGAAGCCGTGGCACTGGCTGAAGATCTCAACCAACATAACTACTATAAGTGCATCTAAGGCCACCCCTAGTTGGTTTTGGAGTATTGACGACAATGTTGGTTGAGGGACTAATGCGTTTGTGAGAATTGCAGGATAACGCAGGTAGTGTCCCTCATTGATTCGGTTTACCTAGCGGAGATGACCCCTAAAAATATATGAAGACATTGAAGACAATGGTGGTATGAGAAGATATTCATATTGAAGACTATGACATGAGAAGACATTACGTGAAGACTATGGAGCACGAAGACTGTGTGGTTTCGCTGTTTCCTTTTCTTCTTTGTTCAGTCATAGGAACCACCGTACTGTTAAGTAGGGTCCAAGTGAACTAAGTCAGAGTGACTGAAGTGATGCTCAACTCAAATCCTATGTCTTCAAGCGAAGACAATGAGAGCAAATCTTATCCAGAGCTGGATGAGTCAGCTTTGCTTGTAGCCCAAGTAAAGTTGCCGCGTGTGTTTTAAATCTGACCATTGGAACACGTGTCAGTTCCTTAGTGACCCAGGGTCATTTTGGACAAATCAGGTCGGGTTGCCTAGTGGCTATAAATAGCCCACCCCCTACACCATAAATTGGTGGCTGCTTAGAGTTTGTGCACGGCTTTTGTCGTTTGAGAGCAACCCACCTCGAAGCATTTGAGAGAGAGAAATCCTTGCGAGGACAAAGCCCAAACACCCAGAGCCAAAGAGTGTTAGGCATCACTGAAGTCTTTCTGTCTGTGTGATCTGAAGACTAATTACACTTGAGGATTGTGAATCCTCCAGCCGGTTAGGCGTTGTGTTCTGAGCATCCAAGAGTCATTGTGGATTGCCGGTGAACGAAGTCTGTGAAGGTTTGGAAGTCTCCCTTGAAGACTTACCAGAGTGATTGGGCGAGGACTGGGTGTCCTTAGCTCAAGGAGAATAAGGTGAAGACACGGTCTTCTGAGTTAAATCTCAGCCTCCCTAACCAGACGTACAGTTGTCACAGCAACCGGAACTGGTCCAACAAATCCTGTGTCTTCAACAAGCGACTGGTTCTATCCCTTTCCATCCTTTACTTAAGTTTGTCTTCATGAAGTCATTGCCTATCTGTGTATCTGTTTGACTTCATTGCTTGACTACTACTGTTGGTTGGCTTCATACTATCTTCCATCCTGATCCTTACTACCTAGCTGCTATTAGTCCTGTACTTTCACATCATTGCATACTTGACTATGGCTTGCTTAGGGTAGTTTATCTTCCGCTTCATATCGATTAGGTCATTTCTGTTGTTTGTCTTCGAAACTTCTAAGTTTTGAAGACTTTCATAAAAATCGGCTATTCACCCCCCCCCCTCTAGTCGATACTAGCACTTTCAATTGGTATCAGAGCAAGGTACTCCCTTGTTCTGTGTGATTCGGTTTAACCACCTGGAGTTTCAGCTATGTCGAATGCAGGGATAATCAAGGTCTCCGCTGCTTGCCCCGTGTTCGATGGAACTGAATATCCCTACTGGAAGAATAAGATGCGTATGCATCTTGAAGCCATCGATGTCGACCTCTGGTATGTCGTCAACAATGGCGTTCCCAAAACTGGTGAAGGTGTTACCCCCACTGATGTCAAGAAGTTAATTCAACTGGACTCTACTGCAAAGAACATCATCTGTGGTCATCTGACCAAAGGATAGTATGGCCGTGTGAGTGCTCTGGAAACGTCGAAGCTAGTATGGGACTGGCTATCCAAGGTCAACGAAGGCGTCTCAACCCAGAGAGATCAAAGAATCAGTGTTCTTCGCAACCTCTTCAACTGCTTCAAGAGACACGACAATGAAAATGTCCAGCTCACGTTTGATCGCCTCACTGACATCACAAATGAACTTCAAGCTCTTGGCGCAACTGAGATTCCAAGCATGAAATCGTCACGACATTGCTGAGATCACTTGACAGCTCCTTTGACACCCTTGCCCTCATGATACAAGAACGTCCTGATTTCAAGTCACTCGATCCATCTGATATACTTGAGAGGCTCAACACACATGAGTTCCAGCTATCCGAGAAAAGAGATATCTATGGCCTAAACTATGGCCGAACTCGCGCTTTGAAGGCAAAAGTTGTTTCCTCATCTGAAGAAGAATCTGACTGCAGTTCTGAAGATCCTGAAGACATTGAAAAGAAACTTGCTATGCTTGTGAAGAAGTTCCAGAAGTTAACTAAGAAGAAAGGCTTCAGAAAGTCTTGATGATCCAGCTCAAGGAATGATGAAGCTTCCACCCATGACCACAAGAAGAGAACCTGCCACAAGTGCAAGAAACCTGGTCACTACATATCTGAGTGTCCGCGGTGGGACAATGAGAAGAAGAAGAAGAGCAAGGAATATGATTCTGATGACAAGAAGAAGAAGAAATCCTCAAAGTCTTCTAAGTCTTCTTCCAAGTCTTCATCGTACAAGAAGAGCTCATCTGGCAAGGCTCGTGCTTTTGTTGGCAAGGAAATGGATTCAGAGGAGGAGTCTACTTCTGATGAGGCGGAGGTGGAGTCTGGAGAGGAGTCTGACCCTGGCGTTTCAAGTCTGGCTCTAGCCACAGCCTATGTCGCCAAGTCCATCTTCAACACTGAAGATAATGACTTCCACACCAACGCTGAAGCGAATGACGAAGACGATCCTACTCCCACCTACTGCTTTACGGCATGTGGTGCCAAGACATTGCTTGAAACAGGGATGTACAAAAGTTTGAAGGGACATCAGACTCTCTATGATGTCCTCAAAAGGCAGATTCTAAACCGAAACCCTAGGAAAGAGGGTGTTGGGTTCGACAGGAAAATGAATGTTGATGGCTCGTATTGGAAGCTTGAGCAGTACCCCAAAACCACATGGGTTGCTGCAAAGGAACCTTCAGTAGATCCATCCACTTTATCTAGCTTTACCTGTGCTAATCCTATTATCATTAATGAATCCTTTGATGCAAACTATAAGCTGTTCAAGAATCAGAATGGTGAAGTGTTTGTCAGGTACATTGGTACTAACTGTAGGAATGGACCACCTATGAAGAAGATCTGGGTACCTAAGCAGTACATTGAGAACATTCCTGTGAATGTCATCATGACACCACCAAGGAAGAAGACAAACCCCAGACCTATAGCTTCATGTGGCCCAAAGGCTTCATACAGATACATGACTCACCTGAGTCACCCTAACGCCAATGTTTTGCAGGGAAATCATGCTCAGACTTATGAATATGAGTGTGTATCTTCAAACTGCTATGTTCATAGGACTAAGACATTTTCTGCTTATTCATATGAGTATCATTCATCTCCTACAAGGCTATTTTCTAGGGCTTCAAAGCCAAAATTCTCAGATGCTGCACTTAGACTCATTGCTTCTAAGCCACCACTGAAGATGTGGGTGGCAAAGAAGAACTAACTCTCTTTTGCAGAATACGGTCTCCAGCCAGCAATCAATGGCGTCCGATACTATTGCTGGGGACCTAAAACACATTCAGGACGCACGATAAAATGTCATTCTATATACTTCACATCTGAATCTCTTATCAGTCATACTATATGTCCTAACTTTGATATAAGCTGTGACTGTTCCTATATGTGTCAAATGCCTATGCTTCACAACACTCTTGTGAAGCCTATCCTCCTAACTGCACTGTAGGGTACATCACCAAAAGCTTCGGAATGGATTATGGACAGTGGATGCACAAATCATATGACTGGTGATCGAAGTCTTCTCATGGACTCAACCTTACGTCCATCCGACAAGAGTCACATCACATTTGCTGACACTGGTAAAAGCAAGGTATTGGGCCTAGGTAGAGTTGTAATCTCAAAGGATCAACACATGGATAAAGTGATGCTTGTTGAATCCCTTGGTTTCAACTTAATGTCTGTCTCAATGCTTTGTGACTTGAACATGATTGTGATATTTGGAAAATATCATTGCCTTGTACTTATGGAATTTGACAAATCTCTAGTCTTTGAAGGGTATCGAAAAGATGATCTATACATGGTAGATTTCTCAGCAGGTCCACAGCTTGCCGTATGTCTTCTAGCAAAAGCTTGAGAATGCTGGCTCTGGCATCGAAGGCTAGGACATGCTGGCATGAGGAACTTACACTCACTCATCAACAAGAAGCATGTCATTGGCATCGAGGATGTCAAGTTCAAGAAGGATCATCTGTGTGGTGCCTGTGAAGCTGGAAAGATGACAAGGGCAAAGCACCCATCGAAGACAATCATGACAACATCTCAACCCTTCGAGCTGTTACACATGGACTTATTTGGACCTACTCACTACTCCACCCTCACAACAACTGCCTGTCTCTATGGCTTTATCATTGTTGATGACTACTCAAGATACACATGGGTTCATATAATTCTTTACAAGACTGAAGTGCAAGATATCTTCAGGCGCTTCGCCAATCGAGCAATGAACAATTATGGCGTGAAGATCAAGCACATCAGAAGTGACAATGGCACTGAATTCAAGAACACTGGACTTGATCTGTATCTGGATACAATGGGAATCACTCATGAGTTCTCTTCTCCATACACACCTCAGCAAAATGGCATCATTGAGCGCAAAAACAGAACCCTCATTGGGATGGCTCGAAGAATGCTAGATGAATACAAGACACCAAGAAAGTTCTGGCCTGAAGCTATTGATACAGCATGTCACATCATCAACCGTGTGTACATCCATAAGCTTCTAAACAAAACATCGTATGAGCTCCTTACTGGCAAGAAGCCAAACATCAGTTACTTCAGAGTATTTGGAGCTAGATGTTGGATCAAGGATCCCCATCACAAGTCAAAATTTGCACCTAAGGCTCACGAAGGCTTCATGCTTGGCTATGGAAAGGACTCACACTCCTACAGAGTCTTCAACCTCTATCTCTACAAAATCGTCGAAATTGTGGATGTGAAATTTGATGAAACCAATGGTTCACAGAGAGAGATTCTGCCAAGTACACTAGATGAAGCTCCTCCAAGCGAATCGATCAAGCTGATGGGAACTGGTGAAATCATGCCTTCTGATGCACAGCCTGAAGAGGAACTTATCATCTCAGCACCAAATCAATCTGAAGACAATGCTCAGACCAAAGACAATCCTCCTAATGATGACAATGATCAGCGAGAGCAAAGTCTTCGTCATGTTCATCCTCGTGTTGCAAATGAAGTTCAAATAGAGAAGATAATTGACAGCATCAATGCGCCTGGTCCACTCACTCGATCAAGAGCAACACAGCTAGCAAACTTCTCTGGGCACTTTTCATTTGTGTCAATATCAGAACCCAAGAAAGTTGCTGAAGCCTTTATGGAACCTGAATGGATTCAAGCCATGCAAGAAGAACTTCAACAGTTCAAGCTGAATAATGTTTGGGAACTTGTCAAGCGACCTGACCCTCGCAAGCATAACATTATTGGAACAAAGTGGATATATCGAAACAAGCAAGATGAGCATGGTCAAGTCGTCAGAAACAAAGCATGTCTTGTGGCTCAAGGATATACTCAAGTTGAAGGAATTGACTTCGATGAAACATTTGCTCCTGTTGCTAGGCTTGAAGCAATTCACATACTACTAGCCTACGCTAATCATCACAACATCTTGCTATATCAAATGGATGTAAACAGTGCATTTCTCAATGGCAAGATTGAAGAAGAAGTATATGTCGCACAACCACCTGGCTTTGAAGATCCAAAACATCCTGATATGGTGTACAAGCTAAACAAAGCACTGTATGGCCTCAAACAAGCTCCTCGTGCATGGTATGATACAATCAAAGACTTCCCGAAGAGCAAAGGCTTCAAACCTGGATCCCTCGATCCTACACTCTTCACGAAGACATATGATGGCGAACTGTTTGTGTGCCAAATATATGTGGATGACATAATCTTCGGCTGTACCAACCAGAAGTATAGTGATGAGTTTGGGTACATGATGCAAGAGCAATATCAGATGTCCATGATGGGTGAGCTGAAGTTCTTCCTTGGTCTTCAAATTCGTCAGCAAAGAAATGGCATCTTCATATCTCAAGAAAAATACCTCAAAGATTGTCTGAAGAAGTTTGGAATGGAAGACTGCAAAGGCTACATGACGCCAATGCCAGCCAAACACCATCTTGGTCCCAACGACAATGGTAAGGAGTTCGATCAAAAGGCATACCGCTCCATGATTGGTTCTTTACTTTATCTATGTGCATCTAGGCCAGATATTATGCTTAGTGTTTGCATGTGTGCTCGATTCCAAGCGGCACCAAAGAAATCGCATCACTTAGCTGTGAAGCGAATTCTTTGATATTTGGCTTACACCCCAACACTCGGATTATGGTATCCCAAGGGCTCAAAATTTGATTTGGTTGGATTCTCGGATGCTGATTATGCTGGTGACAAGGTGGATCGCAAGTCTACATCAGGCACATGTCATTTTCTTGGTCGATCACTTGTTTGTTGGTCTTCAAAGAAGCAGAACTGTGTATCACTCTCAACTGCTAAATCTGAATACATTGCTGCTGGATCCTGTTGTGCTCAGCTTCTATGGATGAAGCAAACTCTCAAGGACTATGGCATCAACCTGAAACAAGTACCTCTCTTCTACGACAACGAAAGTGCCATCAAGATAGCCAACAATCCAGTCCAGCACTCGAAGACAAAGCACATTGAAATTCGTCATCACTTTCTTAGAGATCATGTCATGAAGAAAGATATTGATATCATTCACGTCAACACTGAAGAGCAACTGGCAGATATCTTCACAAAGCCCTTGGATGAGAAAAGGTTTTGCAAGTTACGGTGTGAGCTAAATATCTTGGAATCCTCTAATGTCCTGTGATCAGGCACACATCCTAACACTTATGCATGTTGATGACTTAGATGTGCAACACACAAAGTAATGTATATCTTCAGTCAATGAAGATTTACACTCTGAGTGTGAATACATTAACATGGAATTCGACTTCGGAGTGCCACGATAATTGTGCGCCGTGTCTGGGTCTAATACTTCCTATACGGTGGGTAATGCCACCACCAAATTTCTCTGTTTGAAGTGTTTCACTCATGGCGTTATATTGCAATGACTTCGCATTAGGTTTGTCTTCAATTTCAATTTATCTTCATGATTTTCTACACTATGATGATTTGATTGCCTTCTAATATATATACTAGTGTTCTATCCTCTACAGCATTCACTTATAGCTATGTCTTCAAGATTGGATCTTTTGAACTAAGTGAATGTGATTGGACCCTAACCTCTCTATGCTTCCTATCACAAACTCTATCTGTCCAAATCATATCCGTTCTATTGAAACTGTCGAATGTCTTCTCTGCGTCCTAGTCAGCAGAAGGCAAAGAGACAAACATTAAATCTGTTTTAAATGACTTATCTTTATTGTTGAAATCCGGAGAAGCCGGAACAACTCTCTGACATGCCTGGCGGGCGTGGGAACGTGGGACAACTCTGAGTATGTGGCATGCTTGCCACGTGCCCCTTAGATGTGAACCGCCAGGGGCACCAGCGTAATTGCGTTGTGTCACTCACCTACTTATAAATACTTGCCCCCTGCGGTAAGGAAATCCTTCTTCCACCTCTCCACCTCCGTCAAAACCCTAGCGCCACCGCTAGCTCTCGACGATGTCGGCGACGAAGCGCTTAGCTGCCGCGACTTCTCCGACGCCGTCCTCACTCCGGCCGCGGACATCGTCCTCTCCGCCGTTGCTGTAGGTGTCCTCCGTCGCCAAGTTAGGGCACGATGGGCTGAACTGCTTGGTCTCCTATTCATCCCATCTAGCAGTTATTCGTGCGGTAATTATAACTCTATTTTTACCACCTTTTTGATCTTCAAGATTCATCCTGTTTACCAAAAGTGGTTTCTGCCTATTCAATGTTAGATCTATTCTGTCTGCATCTCATACTGCCTAGTCAATTCACTTAGATTTCCTGTCTAGTTTGATTCCTCACTTGTACTTATTCACGGATTGGTACAAATCTGGAACCAACTCACCTATATAAGTGAATGTCTTCGCATCATGAGGTCAATGTCTTCAAACTGATTTATCTTCAAAATCTTCTGAGAATGCATATGACCTCTTCCCCTTCCCTCGCATCTCTAATGATGTCATAGGTACATGTCCGTGGGAGAATCCCTTGGTTCTCATAGTCTGCATTCGTTTGCAGAATACTTACAGCATCATATCAATTCTCCTGAAGACAGTTCCTGCTTGACCAGCAAGTGTAAGTCTCTGAAGCCTTTGAACGTATTGAAGCCATTCAGTTTGAAGTTCATGGCTGCAGAAAAATCAGCAAGGAAGGGTGGCAGACAGCGCAGAGAAGGAACATCCAAAGATCTGCCTAATGACCTAGTAGAACTCTACAAGACAGATCCCGAAGAGAATTATCATCAGAGAAAGACACGAATCCAACGGATTCGACACTATTGGGCTGAAGAATGGTTCAAATACAAGTTTGTGATGAAGGAATATGCAGAGAAGAATGCCATCAAGAGACCTTGGGGTGATATCCTCTATCGAGGCCTTCAACCCAAGAACAGAGCTGAAGCCATTGTTCAAGGCTTCTATCCTTGCATGGTCCGTGGACCACAGCCTGAGAACGCCGATCCCACTTCACTACTCTGGTGTCGTGACGATTCTCTCTTCAAGAGCAACTTCCAGTTTGTTGTGGCTTCGGCCAAGAAAAACAAGAAGTCACTGGGATTGGACTTCAACCCAGGTCCCTCTACTCCCCGTGCTGACGGCTCCCGTGATGCTGAACCCAATGTCATCGGCCCCTTCTCCAACCTTGACGGACTCATCACCTAAATCTCTGTCCAGGGTGCCAGAGTGGATCATTCTGACAATGATGCTGACTCCGATGAAGCCCCAGCTCCTCCTCCAAAGCCGCAGAAGCAAAAGAAGCCAAAGGCTTCAAGATCAGCTGCACCTCCGAAGACTTCTCGTGCGAAGCCACTGGCCACTGCACCTCCTGAAGCCAGTGTGCAGTCTGAAGATCAATCTCGTGTCTCCAAGAGAACGGAGAAGAAAAAGCAACTTGTCAGACCAACTGATCAAGCCTTGACTCATGCCGCCATTCTGCGCGAAGAACCCATTGATCTGTCAAGTGATGAAGATCTTGCTGATGATGCCCTTGAGCAACTGATAAAGAGCAAGGAAGAAGCAGAAATCTTCAACAACTTGCCTCCCTTTGATGTGGCAATCATCCACAACTTCATTGATGAGTGGTTTGACACCCCCAATCTCAGCTTTGAAGATTTGCAGCTTCCTATTGGCCTCAATGTCGCCTTCAATGGCGCCATTGCTTCTGAGATAGCTCTCGCTCAGCGTATCGTTGAGCTGAAGAACAAGATTGATTATGAGAAGGCTCAATTCAAGAAGCATGTGGCCAAGCTAAGTGTTCAAGACGTCAGAAACTTCAAGGTCATGCTACATGAGCTTAAAGAAGCTTTTCTGAAAAAGCGTGAAAAAGCTCAGGGCTCTCGAGAGCACATGAAGAGTTTGGCTGATAAGTGTGTGCTTGCCTACAATGAGGCTGAGAAGCGCAAGTCACTTGGCCGTCCTGGCATTGACCCCAGGATGGATGCAAAGAAAAAGATGAAGCTTCCTGCTGACCAGCCTGAACCTTCAAGCCAAGAAGCCCCTCGCATTATCTTCCCAAGTAGCATGACTGGCTCGAAGCCAAAGGTCACCACAACCGCTTCAGAACAGAAGAAGACGAGGGCTGCCGAGGCTAAAGCCAGAAAGAGGAAGAATACTGAAGCCTCAGATGCCACTCCCTGCAAGAAGAAGCGCAAGACCAAGAAGACTAGGGCTGCTCCCACAGAGCCCTTAGTCGTTGAACCCATTTCAGTGGTTCGCCCTGCGTCAGAACATCAAGAAAGAAGAATGATAGTCCATGAGCCTGCTCCCATAGAGGCTCATGAAGCTGAAGATATTCCAGCAGCTGAACCCACCGCTGCTGAAGACATTGGTCAAGACGACAATGTTGAAGATGATGAAGTTCTTCCTCAGATTGAACACAATATGGTATCATCGCCTGTTCTTACGAACAACAAACTCATCAGCATTCGTCGTCCTCTGACGCCAATTGCTCAGGATGCATCGTGGGCTGATCACCCACAGCAACAAGACTCCCCCAGTACTCCCCAACAACAACAACAAGCTACACCCCCCGTGCAAGAAGAAGATGAAGACTTTGAGGCCCAGCCAACTCCATCTCCTAAGGCGTTGCCAGCATTTCGCAGGCTTCGCAAAGGACAAAGGCCTCAAGTCCCTCTGTCGAGCGTTCCAGAAGGAGAAGTGCAACGTTCACCTGTTGCTCATCAAGTATTTTCTAAACCTACTCCAACTGTGAATGTCTCCGAGTCTGAAGCACAAGCTGCTGAAGACATTCCGGCTGCATCAGCCGAGGAAAATCAAGAAGAAGTACGTGTCCCTACTACCCCAGTGATTGAAGAAGTTGTTCCTGATTTGAACGTGCCTGTGCCCGACTCTCCTGTTCATCAAGAGGAGGTTAACAATGTTGAGGCTGCCACCACCAACGCCAATGAAGTCAATGACGTAGTCATGGCTGACGCTAATGTGGAGCCTGCACCAACCAGTGTGCCTGAAGCCAATGTGGCCACTGAACCTGAAACCAATGAGGCCACTGCACCTGAAGCTAATGAGACAACTGCTCCTGAAGCACCTGTTGTGCAGCCTGACGCCTCAGCTGTTGCCCCTGCTCCTGTTCCGCCACCAAGGCCCCATACAATTGAGCAAGCATACAGTCATGGTCAGCTAACCACTGTCCGATGGCCCATTCTGGTACCTCCGCCTACTGCCTCTGGACCTCAATTTGATTATCATGTTGAGCATAGGCCTCAGGTCCAGAAGCCAAAGCCTAGGCTGCCAAGGTTTCCAGGTACTACAAACTCACCAGGGTCCTTCAATGCCAATGGCTTCAAAAGCCACAAAACCTTCTTTGACAGCGCCAAGAACCCCTACTCCAAGCCAAGGATATCATCAGATCGGTTCTGGAGCTATCAGCAGAGAAGCTATTACTCCTGCGTTCTATATGATCAAGGGCGCATTTTCCCTCATATGCGCCTTGACACTGAAGCCATTGCTGGACTATCGTGCTTAGAAGAAGCACTTGATTGCTTTCGTGATGCTGGTCTGCTATCAAACCAAGAACACTGGAATGAAGAGCTATTGCTTCAATTCTATGCTACTCTACACATTCGCGGCTACTACAGAGATATCAAGACATGGGTTCTCGAGTGGATTACTAGAAATGTTCATCATGAAGCCAAAACTATGGATATCATCGAGCTTACAGTGCTAGCCATTCCTGGAGAGTTATATGAACCTGATTGTCAGCTACACCACAATGCATTGGAGAGCATCTTCCATAAGCCCGAACCCAATATGAGCCAGATGTTGAGCATGATGAAGCCATTGCCATCTGACGCTGAATATCCAACAGAGTTCTTTGTTGAAGACCTTGAGTAACTGCCTCGCACAATATATCATATCATCAGGCGAACTCTATGGCCTATCAAAGGACATTCATCAGCGGCCAAGCTTGAAGGAGCTATGAAGACCTTGGTCTTCTATATTCTCAATGGCATCAGCTTCAATACTGTAAGTGCATCTAGTGCCACCCCTAGTTGGTTTTGGAGTATTGACGACAAAGTTGGTTGAGGGACTAATGCGTTTGTGAGAATTGCAGGATAACGCAGGTAGTGTCCCTCATTGATTCGGTTTACCTACCGGAGATGACCCCTAAAAATGTATGAAGACATTGAAGACAATGGTGGTAAGAGAAGATATTCATATTGAAGACTATGACATGAGAAGACATTGCGTGAAGATTTTGGAGCGCGAAGACTGTGTGGTTTCGTTGTTTCCTTTTCTTCTTTGTTGAGTCATAGGAACCACCTACTGTTAAGTGGGGTCCAAGTGAACTAAGTCAGAGTGACTGATGTGATGCTCAACTCAAATCCTATGTCTTCGAGCGAAGACAGTGAGAGCAAATCTTATCCAGAGCTGGATGAGTCAGCTTTGCTTGTAGCCCAAGTAAAGTTGCCACGTGTGTTTGAAATCTGACCCTTGGAACACGTGTCAGTTCCTTAGTGACCCAGGGTCATTTTGGACAAATCAGGTCGGGTTGCCTAGTGGCTATAAATAGCCCACCCCCTACACCATAAATTGGTGGCTACTCAGAGTTTGTGCACGGCTTTTGTCGTTTGGGAGCAACCCACCTCGAAGCATTTGAGAGAGAGAAAAATCCTTGCGAGGACAAAGCCCAAACACCCAGAGCCAAAGAGTGTTATGCATCATTGAAGTCTTTCTGTCTGTGTGACCTGAAGACTTATTACACTTGAGGACTGTGAATCCTCCAGCCGGTTAGGCGTCGTGTTCTGAGCATCCAAGAGTCATTGTGGATTGCCGGTGAACGAAGTCTGTGAAGGTTTGGAAGTCTCCCTTGAAGACTTACCAGAGTGATTGGGCGAGGACTGGGTGTCCTTAGCTCAAGGGGAATAAGGTGAAGACACGGTCTTTTGAGTTAAATCTCAGCCTCCCTAACCAGACGTACAGTTGTCAAAGCAACTGGAACTGGTCCAACAAATCATGTGTCTTCAACAAGCAACTGGTTCTATCCCTTCCCAAATTTACTTTAGTTTGTCTTCGTGAAGTCATTGCCTATCTGTTTATCTGTTTGACTTCATTGCTTGATTACTACAGTTGATTGGCTTCATACTATCTTCCATCTTGATCCTTACTACCTAGCTGCTATCAGTCCTGTACTCTCACATCATTTCATACTTGACTATGGCTTGCTCAGGATAGTTTATCTTCCGCTGCATAACTATCAGGTCATTTCTGTTGTTTGTCTTCGGAACTTCCAAGTTTTGAAGACTTTCATAAAAATCGCCTATTCACCCCCCCCCCCCCCTCTAGTCGATAGTAGCACTTTCAAATACTCAAGAATTCTTCATCAGGCAACTTGCTGCTTCTGGATCTGACCTATTTGGTCTGAAGTTTTATGCTCCATGGGTCATGCGCCTCATCAAGAGACACTCATGTGTCAACTATCAGCCCTCTACTCGCAATCATATGATCTTTTTGCCAGAGGTTGATATGTCAGTTGAAGCTATATACTCTGACCCTGCCAAGAAGCCTCTTTGTCTTCAGAATGCCGAGCACCAAAGCTTCACTCAACCCATTGAAGGTGTTCAAGCAGCAACACGAATCTATCCATTGGCTGGAAATACTCGTCTGCCTCATCGAGCACCTACTGAAGCCACTGAAAGCACCATTGCACAAAGGCCTCGGAAGCGTTCTCGTGTTCTCAATGACAGAGAACATCTTGTGGCCCTTCATCAAAAACAGGATAAGCATCACTTTTGGCTCAAGAGACAGATGCAAAGCCTCTTGGTGGATGTCAATCGCATTCACAACCTTGCCACCAAGAATGCCTTTGTTGCTCATGAAACCTGCCAGCGATCATGGAAGAGCTTGACCCTGCTTAGTGCTGAAGCAGATCTTCAAGACGTTGGCTTCAATGAACGATTCCAGTTTGACTCCACTCCTCCACTGACTGTTGTCCTACGTCGCATTCCATCTCTTGAAGACTCTGAATATTCTTCCTCCGCGGCAACGGTAAATGCCAGAGTGATCGATGATGAAGATGATGCTACTTCACCACCTCCTACTACTGCGCGCATCGACACTGCACCAAGTTCATCTGCACCGCCAACCAACAACGACAAGCCTGCTGCTTCACCTACTCATGAGGACGAGTAGATGCTCTATGTCTTCGAACCTTTTTGGTCCTTACTGACAAAAGGGGGAGAAGCGTATGAGTTGATAGTCTTCAAGCGGGTTCATATGGGCGGTTGCATTATATTTTGCTTCGTGCTTACAACTCTTGCTTTTGAAACATTTGGTTCTTTGAGTTGTAACACCTAAACTTGATGGTCGTCTGCTACTTATTTGCTTAACTATGATGCGATGATAAATTCCGCATGTGCGATGATAACTTCCGCACTTAGATCATTTTGCAGACGTCCATTTTTCATTATGCATGTCATTCTACTTGCTATATCATTTCATTCATAATGAATTATCTTCATAAGTTGAAGTGGATCTCCACAAGTACAACCTGCCGTGTGCATTTGCATTCCAAAAGCAAATTACTTATATGCACATCTTCAGGGGGAGCCCTTGCTACTTATGAAGACCATTCCCTATCCTTACAATTTCACATATTTTATCCCCGTTGAAAACTTCAACCAGTTTGTCATCAATCACCAAAAAGGGGGAGATTGTAAGTGCATCTAGTGCCACCCCTAGTTGGTTTTGGAGTATTGACGACAAAGTTGGTTGAGGGACTAATGCGTTTGTGAGAATTGCAGGATAACGCGGGTAGTGTCCCTCATTGATTCGGTTTACCTACCGGAGATGACCCCTAAAAATATATGAAGACATTGAAGACAATGGTGGTATGAGAAGATATTCATATTGAAGACTATGACATGAGAAGACATTACGTGAAGACTATGGAGCACGAAGACTGAGTGGTTTTGCTGTTTCCTTTTCTTCTTTGTTGAGTCATAGGAACCACCGTACTGTTAAGTGGGGTCCAAGTGAACTAAGTCAGAGTGATTGAAGTGATGCTCAACTCAAATCCTATGTCTTCGAGCGAAGACAATGAGAGCAAATCTTATCCAGAGCTGGATGAGTCAGCTTTGCTTGTAGCCCAAATAAAGTTGCCGCGTGTGTTTGAAATCTGACCGTTGGAACACGTGTCAGTTCCTTAGTGACCCAGGGTCATTTTGGACAAATCAGGTCGAGTTGCCTAGTGGCTATAAATAGCCCACCCCCTACACCATAAATTGGTGGCTGCTCAGAGTTTGTGCACCGCTTTTGTCGTTTGAGAGCAACCCACCTCGAAGCATTTGAGAGAGAGAAATCCTTGCGAGGACAAAGCCCGAACACCCAGAGCCAAAGAGTGTTAGGCATCACTGAAGTCTTTCTGTCTGTGTGACCTGAAGACTTATTACACTTGAGGACTGTGAATCCTCCAGCCGGTTAGGCGTCGCGTTCTGAGCATCCAAGAGTCATTGTGGATTGCCGGTGAACGAAGTCTGTGAAAGTTTGGAAGTCTCCCTTGAAGACTTACCAGAGTGATTGGGCGAGGACTGGGTGTCCTTAGCTCAAGGGGAATAAGGTGAAGACACGGTCTTCTGAGTTAAATCTCGGCCTCCCTAACCAGACGTACAGTTGTCACAGCAACTGGAACTGGTCCAACAAATCATGTGTCTTCAACAAGCGACTGGTTCTATCCCTTTCCATCCTTTACTTAAGTTTGTCTTCATGAAGTCATTGCCTATCTATGTATCTGTTTGACTTCATTGCTTGACTACTACTGTATTGGCTTCATATTATCTTCCATCCTGATCCTTACTACCTAGCTACTATTAGTCATGTACTTTCACATCATTGCATACTTGACTATGGCTTCCTTAGGGTAGTTTATCTTTCGCTGCATATCGATTAGGTCATTTCTGTTGTTTGTCTTCGAAATTTCTAAGTTTTGAAGACTTTCATAAAAATCGCCTATTCACCCCCCCCCCCCCCCCCTCTAGTCGATACTAGCACTTTCAACTACATCGTGGCATCCGATTGCAAGCAGGTGGTTGAAGATCTAGCTAAGGGAAGTCAAGGAGAATATGGTGCTGTAATAAGAGAGATTAGACATAGAGCATCTTCCACTAATAGATTTACTTTTGAAAGACGTGAGGCTAATGTTGAAGCCCACAAGTTAGCTAAATTTGTCTTGTCATTACTTCCAGAGCGTCATGTGTGGCTTGGCCAGCCACATGACCAAACTTGTATCCCACTCTCTGTGGACTTTGAGTAATAAAAGGCTTTTACCCCTGAAAAAAAACCTAAAGCAAATCAATCATCGGAGGACGTGCACATGGATGAATTAGAGTAATTGGTTTGTTCAACGGTTCAACCAACATTTGCCACCTAGCTGTCTTCTCCTTGTACTTTCTTTGACCTCTTTCGGCTACTGAAGGAGCTTTCTTTCCAAATTATGCACATTTCCTACAAATGGTCTATTTGTTATGTCATCTGTTTTGCATTCCTTGATGTTCTGTTATCAAATTATTACACGTGTTTTTCAGTTTAGACAGTTCTATTAAAAATGATGGTACTAGTAGCAAAGAAAATTTACACTGCTAATTTGTAGTTGCTGATATTTACGCATTAATTATTTAACTTGTACCAATCTGTAACATAAAATTAGCTGGTCAATATGAGTGGTGAAACCAAAAAAGTGGCTGTAACTACTGATGAATATTGCTTTCTTTAGCGCTAACGTATTTGATGTGATAGTGTGATCAACTAAACCCCATCGATATCTGTGTGGCCCGCTTGGCACTAGTGATTTGTTCAAGGAATCGGGGTCGGGGGACGGTAGAGTTGTTGACGAACACAACTAACCCAACTGCACCCGAACAAACCAAACCGAATCGCGTTAGCCAGTATACTGACTGCACCGCTTCGCTGAGCCTATATAGCCAGTAACCGCGGGTCCATCACCTGTCATCCTTGTACTCGCATTCCACAGCAAAGTCTCCAAGAATTCAAAGCCTCCAAGACCTTAACTTGCTATCATGGCTGGGCGTGGACTTTTAGCTGCAGGTTTGGTCCTCCTCGCCGCCGTCGCCCCGGCCTACGCCGCGGACTACACCGTCGGCGACTCGTCGGGCTGGGCTAGCGGCGTGGACTACAGTACCTGGGCAAGCGACAAAACCTTCACCGTCGGTGACACACTCGGTACGTGGTGCAGTACTAGGATCATCGCTAGTATCAACGGTGCTCTTGGTGATACTGGACGACCTCAAGTAGAGCACAGTGCTACCAGCTTGGCAAAGTGGTTCGTGTGCTCTACGTGCCAGCGCACACATATTGTGTAGGCCGACCTGATTGGTTTCCATGTGTGCGTGCAGTGTTCCAGTACGGCGCGTCGCACAACGTGGCGGAGGTGGGGTCGTCGGACTACAGCGCCTGCTCCGCCACCAACTCCATCCAGTCGTTCAGCGACCAGGACACCAAGATCACGCTCACCAAGCCCGGCACGCGCTACTTCATCTGCGGCGTCAGCGGCCACTGCTCCGGCGGCATGAAGCTCGCCGTCAAGGTCGCCCCCGCGGCCACCACCACGCCCACCCCGTCCACCTCGCCAGACGCGCCTTTGGCGACACCCTCCACGCCTTCGGAGACGCCCTCCACGTCCACGACACCGGCCGGGGCGACAACGGCGCCTTCCTCCTCCAAATCAGCGGACAGCGTCGGCGGGGCCAGCGGCGTCGAGGCCCGCTCCGTGATGGGCTCTCTGGTTGGGGCCGCGGGCCTTGTCGGCCTCGCCCTGATGGGCTAGGCAAGAGGCAGTGCTTTGTTTCCGTTCTCCGAATTGTTCAGTTCACGTTTTCTTCTTCCTTCCCGAGTTGCACACTGCGTGCCTCCCCGTGGCTCCTCTTTATCTGGGGCCTTTTCATTTGTGCTCTATTCTGTTGTGTGGTAGATCCTCCCATTCGACGGGACTCGTGCTTGTACGATCACTTTGAAATATAGACTCTCCATGTTGGTGCTGTGACGTGTCTCGCCAAATCGTGTTATCTTTTTTTTAAGATAGGCCAAATCGAGTTATCATTTTTTTGCATGGTAATACATGTCTCATTCATATCATAAACAACAAAGTACAAGTCATGTAAAAACCGATATGACAAAACTGAAAAGATAACAGAACATCTCTGAGCTTGACACTAACGCCCGTCACCTGCCTCCGGCACCACCACAGCAACCACCGAAGAAAAGAATGACGGATCACCTCCTCACCCGAGCTCGACGCGGCTCCATCGCTGATATGCAGCTTTGCGGACCTCCAAGGTGGCTCACCAAAAGTGAAGCCATTGCCGTTGAACGAATCAGACCGGGGCAACACCCCGAACACGCCATCGAACTCCAGATCTGGCACCCCACCACGACTAAGACGCTGAAGGAGGAAACCATACCTGCCATCCACGAACCACGAACCCAGCACACGTTCCGTCTTTCAGATGTCGTCGATGCAGACCACAATCTGCAACCGCTCCTGGACTACCTCCCAAGCTCCACGCCAATGCTGGAGCAAACGTCGTCACAACGACGGAGCCCGAGGATACAGGTCCACCACGAGGATACCGCCGCCGCCACGCCATCCTTGCTTGAACAGACTGATTTTCAGATCCATCCCCAACCATAGGACCGATGGCCTCGTCAGAAAAGGATCTGAAGAATATTTATTCAGCATCGTCATCGTCGCCGCCGAAGCAAAGGCGATGAACAAGCTAAAAACCTAGACTACGAATGAGTAAAAACGATTCACACGCGTGGATGCGGCGACCCCCCTCACCACCGACGACCGAGGTCGCCGGCGGAGGGGAGCCGCCGGAGAACGGCGTTGGAAGATCTGCCTCTGGCAGCGGCTAGGGTTGCAGCCGCCAGGTACGAGAAGAAAACAGATCAGGTACACGCTCTCCACCCCTGCCCAAATCGAGTTATCAGGTGTGGTACGCGTGCATGCTGGCGTGGGGATCCGACACTCCACGTGATTAACTAGCCAGTGCGAGTAATGTACACGTGTATTAAACATGAAAGTTTAGATAATCAGTAAACTTACAAGTGTGGAGTCATATTTTTTTTGTGTGGAGTCATATGTGTGCATAATGTAGATGTGGGTTTAATTCTCGTAGTTCACCCCCTTGAAAATCTGATTATAGGTGTATTTGAAAACTGCATAGTACTCCCTTCGTTCACAAATATAACATGCTTTGGATTTTAATATGGACCATATACTTTCCCTCCTATTAATATATGATACGCACACTCGTGCGTATTCGAGAAAAAATATAGACCATATACGAACTGAAGTGAGTGAATAAACACCTCAAAATGTGTCTATATACATTAAATTCGAAAAAAGTTGGAACATCTTATATTTATGAACTTAGGTAGTATAATAGTGCACGAAACAAATATATCCAGTCCAGTGGTCTAGGCATCTCGCATTTTAGTTTTGAGTGGCTAGTATTGCATTATTAAAGACAAATAAAATTCATGAATGTGTTGCGGCCTTGAAAAAAAATCATAAAGTAAAAGTGAATGGCAATCTTTTAGAAAAATACTATAAAGAAAGTTAATTATGGAAGAGTCCAAAACAAATGAGAAGTGCATATATAATGTGAAGTTTGTGCATATTGTGCATTATAAATCATAAGACAAAAAATGGTAATTCATTCAGAAGAAAAAAATTAGACATAGAAAATATGGAAGATTCTAGAACAAATGAGAAGCGATTGTGTTTTGATTATGTGCCTATTGTGGTTTGTAAGCCATGACATATAAAACAATGGTAAGTATTTAGAAGAAAAATGATTGGATAATTAAAATATGGAAGATTCTATAACGAAAGAGAAGTGATTGTGTTTTGAGGTTTATGCATTGTGCTCACTCAACCATAAATTTTTCGAGGCACTACTTCTGTAGAATCTCGAGGAGTGGAAATAATATGCAACAGCCAATAGTGCTCGGGGTTGCCACTTCTGTACCTTGGAGTTGCCTTTATCCAATAGCAATATTTCCAATAGTAATATTCAATGTTATTCACTATATGGTATAGATAGAGGTGAAATAAGATCGGACTCGAATAGATAACGCTCATGTTATATCATATTCTACGTAGATTCAAATACTGGATTATGCTGGATTCGGACATGGTACATTAACAGAACGAACTTGGATGAAAAATGGTGGTATGCCACATTCATATACAAGGAATGTATATATGCTTTAAACTAAAATTATACATAAAGAACAAGCACATATTAATAATTATATAGTTTAAGCACACATAAAGCACTAAAACATACTAAAATAAGCCAAATAAATCACTAACAAGCATATGTCTTGTGTCGTAAGGGCATCTCCAATGCTAATCCGCAAATGGACACGCATTTTTATGTTTGAACGTGGTCCGCGGGCATGATGTGGGAGAGAGCCATCCAACATTTTTCATAAATTAATCCTTATTTGTCCGGTTGGAAGGAGAGAGAGGAGGGGAACCATGCATATGCATGTACGGGGAGAGAAAAGAGAGGAGGACCACGTGGTGGCTTTTTGTTGGTAAAGTAGATGTCTGGACACCGGTATAGCTCCCCATGTTTGTCTCGGATTTGTCGGAAACAGACATCTGTACCACTTCACGAACCAATAGGTCTCCATTGGATGACAAAAGTTGACACAAACGGTCTGAACACCACAATCAGGACATATACCAGAGCTTTGAGGGTCTCTTTTGGAGATGCCCTAAGAAAGATGATATTCATGTATTGCTAGTTAATACTTTAAAATTTACTCATAAATTGGTATCCATATTTAAAAGGTCGGATTATCCTACGGTGACATATATTAATAATACCATACCTTATCAATCAGACTCGGATTCAGGTCAGATTATGTTCGGATACCAAGTCCTACAAAAACATATTCAAAACCAATTTTCGTCTAGAATTATCCTGACCATTTTCACTCTTAGGTAAGTAGATTAGAAGTGTAGGCGTGCTTGTTGTGTCGCCTATGTTGTAGTGGTATCATTCCTCAATTTTGAAGTTCATTTCTTTTTTAGGAGTGCTTTGTGTGCATCATGTAATAAGCTACCAACTTCACAAGCAAAGGGCAACCACCTGCTAGATATGCCATTCTCTAAAAAAAAGACATGTCTTGCCCGTCAACGTGTATGTTATGTACTTCAGGGAGCTCAGTCTCTATTGTACATGGAACCCATCTGGAAAAGGGTCTGAGGTCCACAACATGAACTATAATTCAAATCTATGGTAGGTAGTCATGTACAATTTGAGGACATGATCAATTTCTAGGTACGATGTGCGCTTCTGAAATTTGATACAATACATGTTCCCCCTCTTCGATTAGCTTCCGACTCTTGGCTAACAGCCTCTTTGGAATGACATCCTGAATGCCATCACCCTACACCGAAACTAGGGAACCTTATCGGACAAAAGACATAACGAAAGACCGAATACCCATTGGCATCAAACGTTAAATAAAGTAATAAATTCACCAAAGAGAAAAGAGAGCTAAGTTGCCCACATAAAACTATCGTGCATTCTATATAGGAAGATGCATGCACGAATTAGCCATAGGTAGTAATAATAAAGAAATTAGCACAAACCAACCCACCTTCTACCAAAGTCAAGTGCATGCATAAGAGATCTCCATTCCCTATATCGTGTCGATGCTCCCAGAGACGACGGACTCTTGCGCAGATGGATTCGTCAGTCCCGAGATCCGTCATTTTGGGCCCAACAACAAATTCTCCATTATCTCCAACACGTTACGAATACAAACTACATATAGAATCCCATGCGTGAAATCAGGAACCCATAAGTAAAGGACTACATTCATATGGAATTTGCTACGTTAAACACAAACAACCATTTAGGATGGTCGCATTTTTTCTTGAAATGAGGGAAAACCTTGGTCTCTGCATTGAGTGATACACACAAGCATCTATGACTGGTTGCACTAAACCATAGGAAAAAGAACGTCGACCACCTCCCACCCCCCAAAAAGAAAGAAAAAGGCCAATGCCCAACAAGTTTGTAGACTGGTCGCCGACCACATCAACAAAATAGGACTAATTATACAACCACACGGGAAATGATGAGCGGGAAAAGCACACGCACCACGGCAGCACAAGGGGCGAAGCTGACAAAAGGGCGAACAGACGGCTAGAACAACGTCATTGACGACGCTCGTCAAACCACAAGAAGAAAGTTGGGTCATAACCACCACCCTAGAGAAACTGTACCACTAACCATTCCACCCCCCCCCCCCCCTAGTGCACATAGAAAATCTTGGACATGCAACATGCGGCAAGCCAGTTTGGACCGACGGAAGACCGTCCTTCCTCTCGCTAGCCATCGTGACAAACAGACCGATCTCCTCCTCACTAGTGGGCCCTGCCTCATGAGTGGAACCCGGAGCGCTCCTAACTATGTTTCCCAAGAATATAATGTAAAAGGGACTTGTGCACCCAAAGAAGCAGAATGATGGGAACACACGACTTGATTGACAACAGGTGGACTGAGGTGTGCGAGACGAGTCAACCAGTAGACCTGAGCGAAAAAGATGCTGGACACCACGAAATTGTCGACAATCGACTCCAAGAGCTCCAATCCAAGAACCATAATAGATTTACATGCCGCCCAACAATCTCAATGATAAGAGACCAACCCTTCCACCATCGATAACCCCGGCGCACACCACCCAACCTCTTACCACCCAGAAGTATGACCTAGTTAGAACCGCGCACCAAATATAAAATTGAAGAGCTTAATCAAAATTTGGAAGCATATTGAATGTCAAAATACACATCGAGAGCGTGTGGCGCGTTGTGCCCCTAGCAATCCGGAATCTCATGTGCTGGTATGTCTATGTGTGATACCACGACCATGAGAGGAGAAGGCAAATCAAATTTTTTTAATTATCGAAGAAGAAAGCAAATCCATTTTTTAATAGAAAGTAAATTCCTAAAAACGAGTGAAGGCCACACTAACTATATCCGAGTCTAAATGGACCAATCTTTAACTCTAGATAGGGAGGGATAGTGCGCTATTCTCACGATACATTTGGGGCCACGAATCTTAAGTCGCGTCTATTTAAAAACATCATCAGCTTCACGCTAAAATTACTTTTTTTTGAGACAATCACGCGAAGCCTTTATTAACTTGTGCCAATGTTCAAAGGTACAAATGTAAGATTACCCGGGTTGCCTAACCACACATGGCGGCCAACCCCTAACTTAAGGCTATGCTTCGCTAGATTGTGAGTCTCGACATTCGAGCTCCTAAACTCATGCACCAAAATACAAGAGGTAAACGATGAACTGTGGTCTATGATTTCATGCAATATGGCCCCATATATAGCTGGCGTTTTACTCTTGATGTCATTCACCACAACTTTGCAATCCGATGCAACGTGAACCCTGCGAAGGTTGAGGTCATCAGCAAGCGCCAAGGCCTCCCTGATCGCCATTGCTTCCAGTGTCGATGGGTCTTTGATCCCCCTCGTTACAATAGCCGAAGCACCTTGGAAGGAGCCCGCTTGGTCGCGACATATTGCAGCAGCCGCTCCCCACCCCTGGTTTGCTCTAACCGCTGCATCTACATTGATCTTGGCATGTTGATCTTGGGGTGCTATCCAGCTCCGTGGTCTTGCTGGTGGCTGTGTTACTGGACTACTCCCCACACCGGCGATAACTTGTAAGTCTGCTATATAGGATTGTATGAATTGATCAGTACCTTGAGGACTTTGAAACACCCCCTCATAGATCACCTTGCGACGGGCCTTCCATGTCGCCCAGAGTGTCACCACCAGCCTGAGAAACTGCTCCTGTGATAGGCTATCATGCATCTCCATGAGCCAATTTTTTGCATTTTGGTTCATATTCAAGCTTACCTTCTGTACCACTTCCTCTTCTGATAGCGCCCAAATACATCGTGACATAGTGCATTCTAGTAGAGCATGCCTCCATGAGTCCTCCCTTCCACACAAGGAGCAAAGGTGTGTATCCGACATGTGCCGGTGGTGTAGGAGGTCCGCCGTTGGCATGGAATGCCTCGCCAGCCGCCAAAGAAAAACCCTGAGCTTCGAAGGGACCCTAATGTTCCACAGTACTGCCCAATCCTCGCGATTTGAGTTCAGTGTTGATCCCCCAGGGTTGTGTTCTAGCCAGTTTCCTCGGTCCTCCTTTTTGGACATGATCATCTTGTAAGCAGAGCTCACTGAAAATCTGCCGTTCCTCTCGGCTGACCAGGCCCAAAAATCTTCAACAGCCCTAGTGCATATAGGGATGGATAGAATAGAATCGGCATCAAAGGGTACAAAGGTAGTACGAATGAGATCCTCCTTCCATGATGTTGTGGTCGTATCTATAAGATCAGATACATAGCTCGGAGGGTTGGGCGTAAGCGATGTTATCGGTCTCAAAGGTCCAGCCCGCTGTAACCAATTATCTCTCCAAATATCTGTCGTTTGGCCATTGCCAATACGCCTCACAATGCCTTGCTTTAATATGTCCCGTCCATCTAGAACAGCCCTCCAAATTTGTGATGGATGGTTGCCTACTTCTGCCTCAAGGAAATCTGTGTTTGGAAAATATGCAGCTTTTAAAATTCTTGCACTGAGAGAATTCGGCTCAATCAACAATCTCCAAGCTTGTCGTGCCAGCAAAGCAAGATTAAAGATCTCCATGTCCCTAAAACCCATACCACCAAGATATTTAGGTTTTGTCATGACATCCCACGCTACCCAAGCTGGCTTCCTTTTCCCTTGCTTATTCCCCCACCAAAACTGACGTATGATGGAAGCAATGTTTTCACATAGCCCTCTTGGTAATCGAAAGCACGCCATTGAGTAAACTGGGATAGCTTGCGCCACTGATTTGATGAGCACTTCTTTTCCTCCCACTGAAAGGAGTTTTTCCATCCACCCTCTCACCTTGTCCCAAATTCTGTCCCTCAAGTATTTGAAGGTACCCATTTTAGATTGACCAACCTCCGTAGGCATCCCCAAGTACCTTTCACTCAATGACTCGTTTGTCACATTCAAAATCTGCTTAACCTCATCCTTCACTGTTTGTGGGCATTTTTTACTAAAAATATTGAAGATTTGTCATTGTTGATCCTCTGACCTGAAGCATTACAATATATCTCCAATAATTCCGAGATCCTGGCAGCCCCCTCCGCACTTGATTTGAAAAGCAACAGGCTATCGTCAGCAAAAAGGAGGTGGTTAACAGCCGGAGCTGTCGGAGCCACCTTGATCCCTTCCAAAATAGACGACTGAGAACTTGATCTTAAAAGGCACGAAAGGCCCTCTGCTGCAATCAAGAAAAGGTACGGGGAGATTGGGTCCCCCTGTCGAATGCCTCTGGTAGGATTAAAATGTTCAAGCTTTTCACCATTAAAAAGAACTGAGAAAGAAACAGATTGAACCATGTCCATCACTATGTCAATCCAGGCGTGTGCAAACCCCAATTTCTCCATCATAGCTCGAAGATATGGCCACTCGAGTCTATCATAGGCTTTCATCATGTCTAACTTCAACACACAAAAACCGTTAGATTTAGCTTTGCTTCTTTTCATAAAGTGTAGGCACTCATACGCACAAATGATATTATCTGTGATCAATCTACCGGGGACAAACGCTGATTGTTCCTGAGATATGATATCTGGGAGGATGACTTTGAGCCTATTTGCAACTACTTTTGAAGCAAGTTTATATATTACATTGCACAGGCTTATAGGCCGAAACTGGGAGAGTATTGTCGGATTTAGTACCTTCGGGATAAGGACCAGTACCGTGTCATTGACGCATGCAGCACTTTCCTCTCCTCGGATGATTCTTAGGACTGCCCTCGTAACTTCATCCCCACATATGTCCCAATGCCGTTGATAAAAATGGGCTGGGAATCCGTCCGGCCCCGGTGCCTTCGTCGGAAACATTTGAAAAAGGGTTGTTTTAACTTCTTCATTTGTGTATGGTGCAAGAAGATGAGCATTCATATGATCCGTGACCTTTACCGGGACACTTGCTAAAACAGCCTCTACTCCAGATACCCCTTCTGTTGTGTATAGGTTCTTGTAAAAATCCGTCACCATAGCCTTGAGCTCGCCCTGGTTCTCTGTCATCACACCCATCGATGTTAATAAGGCCTTGATCATGTTCCTCTTCCTTCTCTCACTAGCCCGTAAGTGGAAGAAACGGGTGTTTCTGTCTCCTGCCGAGAGCCACTCCAACCTCGAGCGTTGCCTCCACATTATTTCTTCCCTGTGATATAGCTCAATCAATTTTTCATTGATCTTCAGCTCAATACGCGTTGGTGCTGTTCTGGTTGGATCACTGCGGAGTCGGTCTAACTCCATCTTCAGACTTTTGATCTCCTTCCGGACTGAACCAAATGTGTTCTTGTTCCAGGAGCCTAACTATGCCGACATTCGATTCAATTTTGCTTTCAAATCTACCATGAACTCCACCGGATCGCCTGTCCAGCTTGACATTATTGTGCCACTCCATTCCTCGTGTGTTTCCCACATTACCTCGTACTTAAAGCCCTTTCTATGTTTCGGTGCCCTCCCTTGAAATTCCAACAAAATGGGACAGTGGTCCGAAGTAGCAGCTGCTAAGTGTTTTACATGTGCGTTTGGAAATCTCTCACTCCATTCTGCAGTTGCCAAAGATCTATCAAGTCGGACACGGGTATAGCTTCCCCCTGTAACTTTCTTCTCAAAAGTCCAAAAGTGTCCTTGGTAGCCTATATCCATCAACATGCACACGTCAACTGTATCTCGAAAACCCTGGATTTGGGCATTGCTCCTTTCTCCTATACCCTGTTGTTCATCCGGACGTAACACTTCGTTAAAATCCCCTATGCACACCCATGGGAGATCGCTTAGACTACTAATTCCCTTCAAAACATTCCAGGTTTGGTACCTCAAATGAGTCTGTGCCTCTCCATAAACCAGTGTCATCCTCCACGGATCGCTGCCCGGTTCCTCAACCGAGCAATCTATATGATAAACAAAATAACCAAGAACCTCAATTTTTATTGGATTATTCCAGAACAGCCCTAGTCCTCCGCTTCTACCTTGACTACTTACAGCATATCCGTTGTCATAACCAATACTTCCAGCAAGATTTTCTACCCTTGATCTATCAATCTGAGTTTCAACAATACAAAAGAGGGTAGGGGCAAAATTATTCGCGATTTCGCGAAGTTCTCTAACTGTCGCCGCTTTGCCCGCGCCGCGACAGTTCCAACTGAGGATACTCATTGTGCCCGGCGGCGCTCCTCGAGGGAGCCTGCCGATGATGCAGTCGTGGTCTTCTCCTTCATGTTTTCCTCCCTGATCTTCAGGGACCCCTCAATATCGTCAGCTTGTTCCTTTCCTCCCTTCTTCGATCGCTTGCATTCTTTTCTAGGGGACACATACACCGGCGGTCGTGGAGGCACTCCATGCGGTTCCACTGTGACCAGCGCAAGAGAGTCACTAGCTGCTACCACCTCTGCTGTTGGGCCTGTGGCATTCTCAACCGACGGGCGTTTATTTGAAAGTTGGGCTCCATGGTTAACTCCCACGGCTTCTGACGGATTAACAGCTCCTTCCACCTCCTGTTTAGCCTCTCCCGACTTGTTATTCTCTTCTGTCTGCGTTGGTTGCCTTGCATTAAAACGCCAGCTTTGGTTTGGATTGTAGGGCTCTCTCCCCCTTCCTCGGCCACCTGCCCATTGTCCTCCTCGACCCCTCTGTCCTCCAAAACCTCCCCGGCTGGACGTATTAAACCGGAAGTTGTCAGCTAGCACAAAATCCCCCCATTCAAACTTTGTTTCATCATGCTCTCCATCTCCGCACTCCTCATGCCAGTGCCCAAACTCACCACAATTATAGCAAAAAATTGGAAGCTTTTCATACTTGATCTGATATTTGACTCTCTCCTCTCCTTTCTTGGCTGTAACAAAACGTTTAATTTTGGAGTTGATGTCAATCTTCACCTTGACCCTCACAAACTCCCCAAAGAATCCAGCAGGAAGTTTCAGTTGAATCTCTTCCACCTCCCCGATCCTGGAAGCCAAACCCTTAACTGCCGGTTCTATGAGGAACCTGTCTGGCAGTCGATGAATCTGCGCCCACACGGCTAGCCTATCCAGTTTGATGCCATCGGGGTTCTTAAAACCATCGTACTCCTGCATGATTACCGCCTGATCTCTAAACAGCCACGGTCCCTCGGCCATGGCCTTGTTCCAATCGCCCAAACAGCCAAACTGTGCCGTGAACAGATTTCCCTTGATCTTCCTCCAGTCCACTTTTTTCGCTGGATTCCAGGCCGCCCTCATGTCATTGTACAGAGCATTAGGGCTGAAAGACTTAGGTCTGTGGACTCGAACGATGGCGAGCCACTTCGCCGGCTCCATCATGTCCGGCAGCTCTTCCTCCCAGACGAAGTCATCTTCTTCCTCCTCCTGCAGCGTAAGCCTTGCCAGCAGATCCTCCGCCGACTCCTTCTCCTGTCTCCTCTGCGATCCCGAAGCCTCCGACATCCTTGGAGATTCAATCTACACGCCTTCCTGCTCGATCAGAAAAAAAACCCCTAGACCGATGCCGGGTAGGATCACCTGGATCCCCCTTGATCAGCCCAAATCCAGGTGTGTTCGGATGATGAGCGAGGCGGAGATAGAATTCCGGCGGCCGCACCGGAAGATGTCGAAACCCTAGGGTTTTTCGCCCTAGGGGAGGAGTCTTGAAAACAATACTTATTCCACGCTAAAATTACTAAATCAATCCCTGGCAGACCTGGCAAGATGGGCCGGCATGCGCCCGACATGGCCTAAACGGGCCAGGCACGGCACGACCCAACAAGGCACGCCTAATACGCGGGCCATGTCGGGCCAACACTCGGGCCGCGCTCCTTGGCCTAGGCACGATGCAACAAGGAAACGGTCCGGCCCACTGGCACATTTAGCCACCAACCTGCAAGATTTCGGGTTGTTTTGGGTCCAATCTCGCCTGTTTTAGGGGCTAATATAAAAAAATCTCAAAAAAGTAAACGGGCCGTGCCGTGCCGACACTCGTGCCTAGCCTCGTGACCCAAACATGGCAGGCCACGTGCTGGCACGACCCAATTATAAACATGTTTGGTCAGGCCCATCACGGGCCGGGCACACAAGCTATCGGGCCAGCACTCCAGGACCGGCCCATTTTGCGACCTTTGATTTCTGGAATCCTCAACTGTAGCTACATTAACTTTGCAAGTATATATTTGCATAGGCATTTCAATTACGAGCCCCGCTCCGAGTGAGTGCGTGCACACCAAGATGAAGTGGCTGGCGCACAGGTCTCACCTCACGTGATGTAAGGTCACCGGTAAAACCTGGCTCGCAGTCACGTTGGCTGTGCTCTAGCTAGATGTGTTTAACTACCAATTCACTTAGCTCCGGAGTCTTCATTCGCCCAGTTGAAGCTACCGTGTTCGCCAGTTTGATACTTTGATTGGTGTATCTTCATTCCACTATTCCAGTTCCACAGTACTCCACAATACCATAGCAAGGGCGACGAGACCTCTGAAAGGCGGGCGTCCACTATTCCGATGCAGGTTTGTGTCACGACAGAAGACTACGGTTGTGTTCCTGTAGACTCGTTGGTGGAATCTAAGATGACTGCATTTTCTTTTTTCTTTTGTTGGAAAAGGATGACTGCATTTTGTGGTAGTGTTGTTTGCTTTCCATCCTCACTGACCAGTACTACAAAGCAGCTGTTTCTTCAAAGATAGATATAATCAAAAATAAAGACGCGATACATGTATCACTGGCCCGCAGGCCGCAGTATTATTGATTGCGGCCTAGACGATGGGCATGCGTGGCCATGGGCCATGGCCCTTCCATCCACACTATCCCTGTTCCCTCTTTATGTGCAAAACCAGAGCCAGGCACAAAACGCCTTTCCACGATGATGAAAATGACATATTACCGCAAATCAGCTGGCGTCACTTTCCGTTGCTTTCCGTCGCTCGTTCTAAGAAGAAAATAACCATGTTAATCAGCCGGGGAGTTTACCTTTTGTCGCATCGAACCCGGAGAACTACCACCGACGGTAAGAAATGAGGTGGTACCGATGGACTAATGGCGCCAGGCAGATGATAAGTGATAACTGAGCAGTCCCGGTGCACGCCTTGCGTGATGCCTACTCGATGATCTGTCTGAGCTCTGCCATCTCACGCATGGCGTGTCTCCTAAGCGACGCTACTCAATAGAGAGACAGCGAGATCCATGGCGTGGCAGTACAACAAATACGTGTGCGTCCATATCGCTTTTGCTGGTGCAACGGGGTCCATCAATGGACGATCATTCACCGATCCGCCACCCTTTCCTCCATTTTCATTTCGTTTTCAGCCGCACTCTCGACTCGATCACAAATCATTGGCGATGATAACCCCTCCCGACCCCGCGCCCGGCACCTACCTACCGTTGCCTCCGAGCCTTGGCGTCCGGTACATGCCATGCGATGCGATGCATGTCGATGCTATCGGTACGAGTTCTTTGATTGGGGTTGGTGCGGGCAGATCACGTCCATGCTCCATCCGCGTCGACAAGTCATCCATCTTTCCCTTCTCTTTTTCTTTTTGCTACTGAAACTCGTAGTACGTACCAGATCCAGCTATATGGCCTTCAATGCAATAAATGTACATGTGTGGATCACGGACATCGCTTGGGATGCATCAAGAAGAATCGATCTCGAGACTTTTACCGTGTGTAGCATTGTTTACCTGCCCGATCTGTTTCTCATGTGCTGCGGTGCAACACCATTTTCGTTCACCGATCTACCAGTGTAGAGTAGTGAAACTTTCGGCAGCGGGTGGGTCTGCTTCTGCCTGCTTAAACGGAGAAAAGAAAAAGGCCCAACCAACGAGGCATTGTCTCCTCTCTTTTTCAGAAAGTGTTCCCATCACCTCAAATAAAACTCTCCTTTCTGTCAGCTTTTGTGTGCCTGACGCCTGTGCACCAAATTGCCTTTCCCTCGCTTTTTCGTACGCACCGTCTCTGGTCAGGTGCATGCCAAGATCCCACGCGCGATCTAAAGCGCCCGTGCTTTTCACTGCTGCACGTGGATAGTAATAGACGATTACACGTACCGGTCGTGAATTTCAAACGCGTGCCGACCTCCGAGCCACGGCATTTCACCGCTCGTTTATATTAATGAGCGGCACAGTACACACCGATCGATCGGATGATGAGCGGCACTTGAGCGGACGGAAATGATAATGGGGTACACTGAAAATATACACAAAATCCTCTCTATATAACCAAAATGGAGCAGTAACTCACGTACAGTACAGAGCAGAACATGCACTAAACTTAACCAACCACCACCCGCCGATCATCAGAAGGAAAACGAGACGGGACGGGACGGACAACCAATGCATCATCGTAGTACATCATCAAGAATCGATCGACCATAGTAGTACCACCGGTAAAAATTAAATAACGACACGAAAGAAGAAAAAAGCAGCAGCGACGCGCGGGAAGGAGGACACAGCATGCACCGGCCGACTGCTCAGAGGAAGACGGCGAGGCCCGCGCTCGCCAAGGCCACCAGCGCCGCGACGCCGGCCGCGCGCGCGCTGGAGGCGCTGCTGTCCGTCACCGGCGTGCCTGCGGGCGCCAGCGTGGGAGACGAAGTCGGTGAGCTTGTCGGGGAGGTCGTCTTGGGGCTGGTCGGAGACATCGACGGCGTCGCGGTGGGCGATGTCGTCGGTGCGACGGTCGGGGAAGTCGTGGGCGTCATCGCCGGCGGGGTCGCCATCGGAGGAGGTGTGGCGGGTGGTGGCGACATGGGCGGTGATGGCGGCGGGGTGGCGGGCGCTGGAGGCGGGGTGGCCGGGGGCGACGGCGGCGGCGTGGTGGGAGCGGGCGGAGGCTGCGTCGGGGGAGCCGGGGGCGGGGTGGTGGGCGCAGGGGGCGGGGTGGCCGGCGGGGTGGTGGGAGCCGGAGGAGGAGTGGCAGGAGCCTGCGGCGCCGGAGGGGGCGTGGCCGGGGCCTGTGGCGCCTGAGGAGGCGTGGTGGGTGCCGGAGGAGCGTTGGGAGCTGGAGGCGGGTTGCCGGCCGGGGGCGCGGTGGGAGCTGGAGGCGGGTTGCCGGCCGGAGGCGCGTTGGGAGCAGGAGGCGGGTTGCCGGCAGGCGGAGCGTTGGGCGTTGGCGGCGGCTGCATCGGTGGCTGCTGCGCGGCGCAGGAGACGATGAGGACCGCGAGGACCAGCGGGAGGAGCGCCATTTTGATCTGGTGCTTCTTGATCGGCGCTGAGCAGTGGGAGGAAGCGAGAGTGGAGTAGTGATGCTTATATAGCGTGGTCAGCGATGGTGGATCTCAGTGAGTGATCACAGCGAGAGGAGCTAGTAGCTAGCTAACCTCCAGCTCACTGGCCGCACAGCCCACCGATCACGGTGGCATGGCGGAGTAGGCCAGGGGATGTAGTATCTACTTCGTAGTTCGTACACGAATGGATGGGGCGATCGGTACAAATGTTGTAGAGTGCAACTTCATAGGCAAGGCGGTTTTTTCCTTCTCCTCTCGCAAGGTGAGAGCATCTACAGCATGGCGCCGTAAACCGCCTCAAACGCCCGGCCGGATATGGGGCGTCCGGACACACTCGTCATGTCGGACCTACAGTCCGACCCCACCGTAAATTGCACAAATCCACCCTCAGAAACGTCGTATCCATTTGCTTTCTCCTCTCTTCTTCCTCCTCCGTGTCGTCCGTCTCGCAGCCTCCGCCACTGCGCGCGCTCCGCAGCCGTTCCTAGCCTCTGTGTCATCAGCTTTGGCAGAGCAGACCTCTCTCCATCCTTGCCGCGGGGGACGTCGTCGCCGGCCCGGACGCCACCACGGTACATCTGACAACTCTCTCGCTCCGTCTTGCGCTTGAAGTGATCGACCCGTTATCTGACTGGTTTTTTTGTGTGATTATATTAGGGGAAACGATGGATTCCGATGCTTCATCGGACGAGGAATATGGACCGACGGAGCTTGATCAAATGATTCAAGATGAGTTCTTTGATTCCTCGGATTCAGACGAAGAAGTTGACATGATCTCATGAGCATGCAAGAGGAAATGGACCGGCAAGTGAAGCATATTCTCAACTTTAAGGGCTCAATCAAAGGGAGAAGAGTGATTGAGGGAGTCCTGGACTAGGGGGTGTTCGGACAGCCGGACTATCAATGTCCGCCGGACTCCAAGACTACGAAGATACAAGATTGAAGACTCCGGCTCGTGTCCGGAAGGTACTTTACTTGGCGTGGAAGGCAAGCTTGGCGATACGGATACGTAGATCTCCTACTATTGTAACCGACTCTGTGTAACCCTAGCCCTCTCCGGTATCTATATAAACCGGAGGGCTTTAGTCCGTAGGACAACATACATTACAACAATCATACCATAGGCCAGCTTCTAGGGTTTAGCCTCCTTGATCTCATGGTAGATCTACTCTTGTACTACCCATATCATCAATATCAATCAAGCAGGAGTAGGGTTTTACCTCCATCGAGAGGGCCCGAACCTGGGTAAAAAACATCGTGTCCCTTGTCTCCTGTTACCATCCGCCTAGACGCACAGTTCGGGACCCCCTACCCGAGATCCGCCGGTTTTGACACCGACATTGGTGCTTTCATTGAGAGTTCCTCCGTGTCGTCACCAATAGGCTTGATGGCATCTTCAACCTGCAACGCTGTCCTGGGTGAGACTTTCCTCCCCGGACAGATCTTCGTATTCGGCGGCTTCGCACTGCGGGCCAATTCACTTGGCCATCTGGAGCAGATCGAAAGCTACGCCCCTGGCCGTCAGGTCAGATTTGGAAGCTTAAACTTCACGGCCGATGTCCGAGGAGATTTGATCCTCGATGGACTCGAGCCACAGCCAAGCGCGCCGCACTGTGACGATGGGCATGATCTAGCTCTGCCGCCGAACAGTGCTTTGGTGGCCGCACACGAATCCGCTCCGGCCATTAGCCCGGAGCCGATCGCCCAGATCGAGGGCTGGTGGATAGACGCCGCCTCGGGGGCTTCAACATCCACGGCGATGGAGCCGAACACCAATCTTGTCCCTTGCGAAACTCGTGATTCCGAGGCGCCGGACTCCTCGCCGGACTCCGAACCTCCCGCGCCCCTACCAATCGATCCAGATTGGGCGCCGGTTATGGAATTCACCGCCGTGGACATTTTTCAATGCTCGCCTTTCGGCGATATCTTAAATTCACTAAAGCATCTCTCGTTATCAGGAGTGTCCTGGCCGGATTATGGCCAGGATGGTTGGGATGCGGACGACGAAGAAATTCAGAGCCCACCCACCACCCACTTTGTAGCCACTGTCGACGATTTAACCGACATGCTAGACTACGACTCCGAAGACATCGACGCTATGGAAGACGATGCCGGAGACGAACAGGAACCAGCACCCATAGGGCACTGAAAGGCCACCTCGTCATATGACGTATACATGGTGGATACCCCAAAAGATGGGGATGGCGAAGGAACAGCGGAGGCAGATTCCTTAAAGAAACAGCCCAAGCGCCGGCGTCAGCGGCGCCGCTCTAAATCTCGCCACAGCAAAAACGGAGATTCCGGCACAGGAGATAATAACACTCCAGAGAGTGCCGAAGACAATCCCCTCCCGCAAGACTCAGCGCAGGAGGATGCAGAAGCAAGCCCTCATGAGGGGGCGGCAGACGAAGAGGTTGAGGATCATGATTATATGCCTCCCTCCGAAGACGAAGCAAGCCTCAACAATGACGAATTCGTCGTACCCGAGGATCCCGTCGAACAAGAGCGCTTCAAGCGCAGGCTTATCGCCACAGCAAACAGCCTAAAGAAAAAGCAGCAGCAGCTTCAAGCTGATCAGGACCTGCTGGCCGATCGATGGACCGAGGTCCTTGCGGCCGAAGAGTATAAACTCGAACGTCCCTCCAAAAGTTACCCAAAACGCAAGATGCTCCCCCGATTAGAGGAGGAAGCATACATACATTCATCACCAGCGCACGATATGGCTGACCGACCACCCCGTGGTCGTGACAGAGAGGCATCCAGGCCCCCAGCCAAGACCATACCCCGGCACCGCTCCAAAAGTACGAAGCCAAGAGGGAACGCGCCAGACTTGCGAGACATATTGGAGGACAAAGCAAGGCAATCCAGATCCATCTATGGATCACGTGGGCGCCCTACGACCCACGACGAATACCGTCGTGCCGGATACAATAACCCCGGCCGGGCCGAACACAGCAGACAGCGCTCTCTCGAGCTGCATCGCGATATTGCTCAATACAGGGGCGTCGCACACCCGTTATGCTTCACTGACGAAGTAATGGATCATCAGATCCCCGAAGGGTTTAAACCCGTAAACATCGAATCTTACGATGGCACAACAGACCCCGCGGTGTGGATCGAAGACTATCTTCTCCACATCCATATGGCCCGCGGCGACGATCTCCACGCCATAAAATACCTCCACCTCAAGCTTAGAGGACCGGCTCAGCACTGGCTTAACAGCTTGCCCGCAGAGTCAATTGGGTGTTGGAAGGACCTGGAGGCCGCATTCCTTGATAACTTCCAAGGCACATATGTGCGACCACCAGACGCCGATGACCTCAGCCACATCATTCAGCAGCCAGACGAATCGGCCAGGCAATTCTGGACACGGTTCTTGACAAAGAAAAATCAAATCGTCGATTGTCCGGACGCAGAGGCCCTTGCAGCCTTCAAACATAATATCCGGGACAAATGGCTAGCCCGGCACCTCGGGCAGGAAAAGCCGAAATCCATGGCAGCCCTCACATCATTAATGACCCGCTTTTGTGCGGGAGAGGACAGCTGGCTAGCCCGCAGCAACAATCTCCGTAAAAATTCTGGCAGTCCGGATACTAAGGACAACAACGGCAGGTCACGTCGAAATAAAAACAAGCGCCGAATTAACGGTGATGATAAGGAGGATACGGCAGTCAATGCCGGATTCCGAGGCTCTAAACCCGGTCAACGGAAGAAGCCATTTAAAAGAACCATTCCGGGTCCGTCCAATTTGGACCGAATACTCGACCGCTCATGCCAGATACATGGCACCCCTGAAAAGCCAGCTAACCACACCAATAGAGATTGCTGAGTATTCAAGCAGGCCGGCAAGTTAATTGCCGAAAACAACGACAAGGGGCTAAATAGCGACGACGAGGAAGAGACCCGGCCGCCAAACAACAGAGGACAGAAGGGTTTTCCCCCACAAGTACAGACGGTGAATATGATATACGCGACCCATATACCCAAGAGGGAGAGGAAACGCGCACTAAGGGACGTCTATGCGATGGAGCCAGTCGCCCCAAAGTTCAACCCATGGTCCTCTTGTCCGATCACTTTCGATCGAAGAGACCATCCGACTAGCATACGCCATGGCGGATTCGCCGCATTGGTCTTAGACCCAATCGTCGATGGGTTTCACCTCACGAGAGTCCTGATGGATGGCGGCAGTAGCCTGAACCTGCTTTATCAGGATACAGTGCGCAAAATGGGCATAGACCCATCAAGGATTAAACCTACAAAGACAACCTTTAAAGGTGTCATACCAGGAGTGGAAGCCAACTGTACAGGCTCAGTCACACTGCAAGTGGTCTTCGGATCCCCGGATAATTTCCGGAGCGAAGAGTTAGTCTTCGACATAGTCCCGTTTCGCAGCGGCTATCACGCTCTGCTCGGACGAACCGCGTTTGCCAAATTCAACGCGGTTCCGCACTATGCATACCTAAAGCTCAAGATGCCAGGCCCTCGTGGAGTCATCACGGTCAATGGAAATACGGAACGCTCCCCCCGAACGGAGGAACACACAGCAGCTCTCGCGGCAGAAGTACAGAGCAGCCTTTTAAGGCAATTCTCGAACCCGGCCGTTAAATGGCCGGATACAGCAAAGCGCGCCCGGAGCAATATCAACCAAGACCACCTGGCGCGATCAGAGCACGCGTAGCAATGCGGCCCCAACCCTCGCCCGCGTATGATCGCAAGAATAACACTCCGCGTACATCATTACGCTTTGGAGATACCATGGGCACAGGGGAGGGGGCACGATCACAACGGACCCAGAGTGCGGTTCGACCACACCAGGGGCTCGCAAATGTGCCTCTTTTTTATTATTATTATTTTTCTTATTTTTTGTACACATGACTCTGTCAACCAGAAGCCCTGTCCGGCGGTGAACCTGCCGAACTCATGATGCAATAGTCAGGGACTAAAGAAGGCCGCGTCGAACACTCAGGTGGTCTCAATTACGAGCATTAAATTCGATTATATACACCAAATCCGCAGCTCATCCCTGGAGGGGGACATGTTTATTTAGTCCAAATCCCTTGCTTACCGCACTATTTGTATCAGTCCGCTCTACTAGCAGACTCTTTCCTTCATTAATAATGCAGCACCTTTATGATCGCAATTGCATTACATTTTATATATATGTTCATTATATGACATTCTGGCACCCGTATATTTTTGGTACGGCATAATACACCAGGGGCTTATGTTCCCCACTTTATGCTGTGATAAAGTCCGAACACTTTCACAAGTGCGGCACCCCGAACTTATAGCATTATATGAATCGGCTCCGAATCATGTCTTGGGTCAATAGTTGGGTTTGCCCGGCTCCCATGTTTGGCTCCTTACGTTTTCGTTCCGTCGGCTAAGGTAGCACTGGGAGAACCACTGCGATTGCGCCCCGGTTGAGCCGGGTTAACGCCTCAGTGGAGAAAGCTAAAACTGACCGGCATGATAAGGCGAGAGACTGGTCGCTGTTCGAGAGGTTTTTTCGGGTCCTTAAAGACTCACGCCGCTTCGAGCGAAGTTCCGGATTATGTTCGATGAAGGCGTGGATAGCGCCCCGGATTCGGTCTTCCAAATACCAGGGGCTTCGCCGAAATTTAAAATTATAGAATTCTATGGCTAAGTGAGAGTGTTCAAGCATTATAAGTCCGGTTGCCTTGTTCGTCGTGTTGAGCGCCTCCCTAGATGGACCCAAATATGGGAACAAGAGTGCTCAAGTTTATCACCGAACACCCCAGCACTTGCGGCTTGGGGGCTGAAGCCAACGACTTGCCATCTCTCAGATTTTATAAACGGCCGCACAGAAGGTAATATTTTAAATTAAACAAGCGTTGCTCATGGCGCATATGAACGAAGTTTTCAGCGCACAGGATAAATACACAGCGAGTTCACTCAAAGATTACATTTCGGGAGCACTCATCTGCAATATTGCAGGCTCCCTTCAAGACAACATTATAATACTTCTCCGGCATGCGATACTCCTTGCCCGGTGGCGGTGGGTCCGTGAGAAGCTTCTCCGCATCCAATTTGCCCCATTGCACCTTTATGCGGGCAAGGGCCCGACGAGCACCTTCGATACAGGCGGAGTGCTTGACTACATCCAGCCTAGGGCATGCATCCACCAGCCGCCGCACGAGGCCAAAGTAGCTACCAGGCATGGCCTGTCCAGGCCACATCCGGACTATGAGGACCTTCATGGCCTCCTCAGCTACTTTGTGGAGTTCGATCAGCTGCTTCAGCTGGTCGCTTGGGGGCACTGGATGGCCGGCCTCAGTATACTGAGACCAGAAGACCTTCTCCGTCGAGCTCCCCTCCTCGCCACGATAGAATGCGGCGGCATCAGCCGCACTACGCGGCAGATCTACAAATGCCCCTGGAGAGCGCCGAATTCGGGTAAGTGTCCGGTAGTTCACATTAACATGCCTGCTTTGCATGAAAAACGCCTTACCCGCCGCTATCTTCTTTATGTCCTCAACCTCCTGAAGGGCCTTCTAGGCCTCGGCCTTGGAGGACTTGGCACTTTCGAGAGCCGAGGCAAGCTCGGACTCTCGAGTCTTGGAGTCACGCTCCAAACTCTCATGTTTTTCCATGAGAACCTGGAGCTCTTGCCGAACTTCCGCCACCCGCACCTCTTGCTTTTCTCGCTCAGCCCGTTCCGTGGCCGCATTGTGTTCGGCCGCGGACACAGCATCCTTCAGGGTTGCCACCTCGTTAGTGGCCCCTGCAATGCACATATTATCCTTGTTAATTTTATTCGCAACCAAAATCCTTTTCTGTAAGGTACTTATTCAAAGAAGTGTTACTCACGTTCTTTTTCCTCGAGCTGCTTCTTTGCATGGCCGAGCTCTTGCTCGGACCGCTCGAGATTCTTTTTCAGCACGTCCACCTCCGCCGTTAGTGCGGCAGAGGTCAGCAGTGCAGCCTGCAAACTCATATTGACATATTTTAGGCAACCCTGCGTATATCTTGTTATAGATCCTTAATCCGGCTTTTCTTTCCAAACACCGAACCAAGCATCAAGGGCTACTGTCTATGCGGTATTATATTACATAATTTTAACTTCTTACCTCAAAGCCTGTTAAAAGGCTACTGCAGGCTTCGGTCAGCCCGCTTTTCGCGAGCTGAACCTTCTCAATCACCGCACTCATGATGGTGCGATGTTCTTCCTCGATGGAAGCGCCTTTAAGCGCTTCCAGCAGGTTATCCGGCGCCTCCGGTTGGACGGAGGCCGCCGGCGTCACGGTCCTGCCCTTCTTTCGAAGGGGCCGCTTGCCGGACTCTGGAACCACTGCGAGTTCCGATGTGGAGTCCGGCACGAAGTCCGGGGGGCTGCCTGACGGCGCCTCCGGAGCCTCCTCCTGATGGGTCCCTCTTTGGGATCCCACCTCGGCGTCCTCGTTGGTGCGTGGGGTGGAGGCAGTCGGGATGGAATTCACATCCGATGAGGCCAATGACCCGCTCGATGAGTCGGGAAGATCATCATTGGCCGGACTACGGGCAGAATGCGGCATTAGAAGGATACTTCGCGACATAAAAGAAATTACACATCAAGGATCTGGATACTTACGATCTTGCCAGACGCCTGGCCCTTGGAGGCCACTCATCCTCACCAACGCTGATGTTGGCGGAACTGTCCGGGGGGATAGTTCTCCCCCTCTTGGACCCTTCGGCCCCCCCGATGGGGGAAGCCTTCCTTTTCTTCTCTCCCTCCTCCGGAAGAGAGTACTCCTCCTCGTCTTCGGGAGAGGAGTCCTCGTCGTCGTCAGACGCCTGATTGCGGGAACTCTTTTGAGTCCCCGCGGCCACCTTCTTGGCCTTCTTCTCCGGCACCACGTGCGGTGCCGGAACCAGCAGCCTTGTTAAACGGGCGTTCGCTGGGTCTTCTGGCATGGGAGCCGGGCTGATGAGCAGCTTGGCCTTCTCCATCCATTCCTGTCAAAGGAAGAGGCTAAATGAAGCCTCACTAGAGTCAATCTAATTATCACAAGTGTCCCGTAATGGGGTTGAATCACTTACCTCGTCAGTTGGATTCTGCGAGCTGAATCCGCGGTCTTTGGTCGCGGACGTAGGGGCTTCGGCGCCCTTGAACAGCACCCTCCAGGCGTCTTCGTATGTTGTATCGAAGAGCCCATTTAGCGCCTGGTGATGTTCCAGATTGAACTCCCACAAATTAAATGCCTGTTCTTGGCATGGGAGGATCCGCCGGATGAGCATGACTTGGACCACGTCGACGATCCTGAGCTTATTGCTCACCATCTTCTTGATACATGCTCGGAGTCCCGTCACCTCCACCGGATTCCCCCACTGCAAGCCCTTCTCTTTCCAGGAGGTGAGCTGCGTAGGGATGCCTGATCTAAACTCGGGGGCCGCCGCCCATGTGGATTTGCGCGGCTCGGTGATGTAGAACCACCGCGATTGCCACCCCTTGACGGAGTCCACGAAGGTCCCTTCTAGCCAAGGGACGTTGGGTAATTTGCCCAACATAGTGCCTTCGCATTCCGCTTGCGTACCCTTCACAACCTTCGGCTTGACGTTAAAGGTCTTGAGCCACAGGCCGAAGTGGGGCCGGATGCAGAGAAAGGCCTCGCACACGACGATAAACGCCGAGATGTTGAGGATAAAGTTCGGCGCCAGATCGTGGAAATCCAGGCCGTAGTAAAACATGAGCCCCCGGACAAATGGATGGAGCGGAAAGCCCAGTCCGTGGAGGAAGTGGGGAAGGAAGACGACCCTCTCATGAGGCCCGGGGGTAGGGATGAGCTGCCCCTCGTCGGGCAGCCGATGCGTGATATCGCCGGAAAGGTATCCGGTGCTGCGCAGTTTGGTGATGTCCTCCTCCTTGACGGTGGAGGCTAACCATTTGCCTCCCGCTCCAGTCATATTCGGAGAAGGTCGAGGTGAGATGCGCGAGTTCGGGCGTTGGAGCTTGAATTCGCGGGGATTGATAAGCAAAGGAGGAAGAAGGCGTAGGTGAGAAGGTGAATCCTTATCCCTTATATATAGGCGGACAAAGCTATGTGTCCCCCACCGGCCTGGTAAAACTCACTTATCTCCCAAGCGTCACCGTTGATGGCGCGGTTGGGTTACCCACGCACGTATTGATGAGAATCCCGGAATAAGGGGAACACGATCTCTGCTTCGATAAGACGTGCCGAGGAAACCGCTTTGCTAATGCTAAGGTGGTATAATGATTCAAACAAAGGCCTGGTGGCGGTGTGATGTCACGCCGCATAATACGTCAGCAGATTGAACTAAGTGTACATTTTATTCTCTCTACGGTGGAATGTGGAATTTATTTTGCAGAGCCGGACACTATACTGGTGTTCATTATCTTCTCTGGATTATTCAAGGGAGGAACCCACCTTGCAATGCCGAACATTATGCACGCCGGACTTATCGTCATTGAAGACTGGTTCAGGGGCTACTGAGGGAGTCCTGGACTAGGGGGTGTTCGGACAGCCGGACTATCAATGTCCGCCGGACTCCAAGACTACGAAGATACAAGATTGAAGACTCCGGCTCGTGTCCGGAAGGTACTTTACTTGGCGTGGAAGGCAAGCTTGGCGATACGGATACGTAGATCTCCTACTATTGTAACCGACTCTGTGTAACCCTAGCCCTCTCCGGTATCTATATAAACCGGAGGGCTTTAGTCCGTAGGACAACATACATTACAACAATCATACCATAGGCCAGCTTCTAGGGTTTAGCCTCCTTGATCTCGTGGTAGATCTACTCTTGTACTACCCATATCATCAATATCAATCAAGCAGGAGTAGGGTTTTACCTCCATCGAGAGGGCCCGAACCTGGGTAAAAAACATCGTGTCCCTTGTCTCCTGTTACCATCCGCCTAGACGCACAGTTCGGGACCCCCTACCCGAGATCCGCCGGTTTTGACACCGACAGTGATCAATTGGGATAGGGTGTCCAGAGCTCGGCTACTTCAGAGGCCAAAGGGACTACTTTGCTCTAAAGCCTACTTTCTCGGAGGATCCATGGTTTCGCCGTCATTTTCGGATGCGGAAATCATTGTTTTTGCACATTGTGGAGGCACACGATGACTACTTCAAGCTCAGAAAGGATTGCTATAGTCAACTCTTTTTCTCTACCAAGCAGAAGTGCACAGCTACTCTGAAGGATGCTTGCACTTGGTACTACTGCAGATGACGTTGGTGAGATGGCCAGGATGGGGGAGAGCACATGCTTAAGAGTACTGTCAAGTTTACCCGCGCCGTCATGGTGGTGTTTGGACTTGAGTATCTCAGAGAACCAAATGTGTAGGACATGGAGAAGTTCTTGGCTATTGGAGAGGATAGGGATTTACAGGAATGCTCGGATCAATTGATTGCATGCATTGGCAATGGAAGAACCGCCCAAAAGGTTTGCGGGGAATGTATCAAGGTCACACCAAAGAGGCCACCACCATACTAAAAGTGGTGGCATAACATGACTTATGGACTTGACGTGCCTTCTTTGGAATGCCGGGTTCTTACAACGACATCAACGCACTTCAACGATCTCCGATGTTTAGGAGGCTTTGCAATGGGGGATCACCGCCGTGCAACTACACTGTCAACGACCGAGACTACAACATGGGATACTATCTTGCCCATGGTATACTAAGTGGGCGGCGTTTGTGAAGACCATAGCCGAACTGCATGGCAATAAACATAGCCACTTTTTAACAATGCAGGAAGTGGCTAGGAAGGATATGGAGAGGGCATTTTGTGTGCTTCAAGCTCGTTGGGGAATTGTTCATGGGGTTGTAATGATGTGAGAATCAGAAACTTTGTGACAGCTCGTGACATGTTGTGTTATTTTGCACAATATGATTGTCGAGAACGAGGGTGATGGTATAGCCCAAACCAATGATTTTGAAGCACCCGGAGAACAAGTTGAAATCCCGGAAGATCAAGATGCAACTCAACTTATGAACTTTCTGCAGATGCATCAGAATCTTCGAGATCGCCAGGTGCACGCACAACTACTCAATGATCTTGTGGAGTATATGTGGACACACAATGGAAACCAAAGAGCTGATGTTTGAGTTGTGCAATTAAAATAAAATTTATGTAAACACTATTTATGTTTGGTACCAACATTTGTTATTTACGTGTGACAATGGCTTGTATGATCGACGTGCATGAATTTGCATGGATTTGAGAGTCCGAATTTGAGAATGTAGATGCTGGAAGCGAAATATGAGGGCCCGTTCGGATGCGTCTACGAGCGTGCCCGGGCGTGTCCGCGGACATATGGGGGGCCGGATTTGCCAAGTCTGATTGTAGATGCTCTGACTGTTGGGGAACGTAGTAATTTCAAAAAATTTCCTACACACACGCAAGATCATGGTGATGCATAGCAACGAGAGGGGAGAGTGTTGTCCACGTACCCTCGTAGACCGTAAGCGGAAGCGTTATGACAACGCGGTTGATGTAGTCGTACGTCTTCACGATCCGACCGATCCAAGTACCGAACGTACGGCACCTCCGAGTTCAGCACACGTTTAGCTCGATGACGATCTCCGGACTCCGATCCAGCAAAGTGTCGAAGATGAGTTCCGTCAGCACGATGGCGTGGTGACGATGATGATGTTCTACCGACGCAGGGCTTCGCCTAAGCACTGCAAGGATATGACCAAGGTGAAATAAGGTGGAGGGGGGCACCGCACACGGCTAAGGAACGATCACGAAGATCAACTTGTGTGTCATGGGGTGCCTCCTGCCCACGTATATAAAGGAGCAAGGGGAGGAGGGCCGGCCAAGGAGGAGGCGGCGCACCCAAGGGGGGGAGTAGGACTACTCCTTTCCTAGTAGGAGTAGGAGAGAAGGAAGGGGAAGAGAGATGGGAAGGAAGGTGGGGGTGCGGCCCCTCCCCCTAGTCCAATTCGGACTAGGCCTTGGGGGGGGGGGCGCAGCCTGCCCTAGGCAGCCCCTCTCTCTTTCCCGTATGGCCCAATAAGGCCCAATACTTCTCCCCGGCGAATTCCCGTAACTCTTCGGTACTCCGATAAATACCCGAATCACTCGAAACCTTTCCGAAGTCTGAATATAGTCGTACAATATATCGATCTTTACGTCTCGACCATTTCGAGACTCCTTGTCATGTCCCCGATCTCATCCGGGACACTAAACTCCTTCGGTACATCAAAACTCATAAACTCATAATATAACTGTCATCAAAACCTTAAGCGTGCGGACCCTACGGGTTCGAGAACTATGTAGACATGACCGAGACACGTCTCCGGTCAATAACCAATAGCGGAACTTGGATGCTCATATTGGCTCCCACATATTCTATGAAGATCTTTATCGGTCAAACCGCATAACAACATACGTTGTTCCCTTTGTCATCGGTATGTTACTTGCCCGAGATTCGATCGTCGGTATCTCAATACCTAGTTCAATCTCGTTACCGGCAAGTCTCTTTACTCGTTATGTAATGCATCATTCCGTAACTTACTCATTAGTTACATTGCTTGCAGGGCTTATAGTGATGTGCATTACCGAGAGGGCCAGAGATACCTCTCCGACAATCGGAGTGACAAATCCTAATCTCGAAATACGCCAACTCAACATGTACCTTCGGAGACACCTGTAGAGCTCCTTTATAATCACCCAGTTATGTTGTGACGTTTGGTAGCACACAAAGTGTTCCTCCGGTAAACGGGAGTTGCATAATCTCATAGTCATAGGAACATGTATAAGTCATGAAGAAAGCAATAGCAACATACTAAACGATCAAGTGTTAAGCTAACGGAATGGGTCAAGTCAATCACATCATTCCCCTAATGATGTGATCCCGTTAATCAAATGACAACTCATGTCTATGGTTAGGAAACTTAACCATCTTTGATTAACGAGCTAGTCAAGTAGAGGCATACTAGTGACACTATGTTTGTCTATGTATTCACACATGTATTATGTTTCCAGTTAATATAATTCTAGCATGAATAATAAACATTTATCATGAAATAAGGAAATAAATAATAACTTTATTATTGCCTCTAGGGCATATTTCCTTCAGTCTCCCACTTGCACTAGAGTCAATAATCTAGTTCACATCGCCATGTGATTTAACATCAATATTCATATCTGTATATGATTAACACCCATAGTTCACATCGTCATGTGACCAACACCCAAAGGGTTTACTAGAATCAATAATCTAGTTCACATCGCTATGTGATTAACACCCAAAGAGTACAAAGGTGTGATCATGTTTTGCTCGTGAGAGATGCTTAGTCAACGGGTCTGTCATATTCAGAGCCGTATGTATTTTGCAAATATTCTATGTCTACAATGCTCTGCACGGAGCTACTCTAGTTAATTGCTCCCACTTTCAATATGTATCCAGATTGAGACTTAGAGTCATCTGGATCGGTGTAAAAGCTTGCACTGATGTAACTCTTTATGATGGGCTCTTTTATCACTTCCATAATCGAGAAATATTTCCTTAGTCCTCACTAAGGATATTCTTGACCAATGTCCAGTGATCTACTCCTAGATCACTATTGTACTCCCTTGCCAAAATCAGAGCAAGGTATACAATAGGTCTGGTACATAGCATAGCATACTTTGTAGAACCTATGACTGAGGCATAGGGAGTGACTTTCATTCTCTTTTCTATTTTCTGCCGTGGTCGGGATTTGAGTCTTACTCAATTTCACACCTTTGCAACACAGGTAAGAACTCTTTCTTTGACTGTTCCATTTTGAACTACTTCAAAATCTTGTCAAGGTATGTACTCATTAAAAATCTTATCAAGCGTCTTGATCTATCTCAATAGATCTTGATGCTCAATATGTAAGTAGCTTTACCGAGGTCTTTCTTTGAAAAAACTCCTTTCAAACACTCCTTTATGCTTAGCAGAATAATTCTACATTATTTCTGATCAACAATATGTCATTCACATATACTTATCAGAAATGTTGTAGTGCTCCCACTCACTTTCTTGTAAATACAGGCTTCACCGTAAGTCTGTACAAAACTATATGCTTTGATCAACTTATCAAAGCGTATATTCCAACTCTGAGATGCTTGCACCAGTCCATAGATGGATCGCTAGAGCTTGCACATTTTGTTAGCACCTTTAGGATTGACAAAACCTTCTGGTTGCATCATATACAACTCTTCTTTAAGAAAACCATTAAGGAATGCAGTTTTGACATCCATTTGCCAGAATTCATAAAATGTGGCAATTGCTAACATGATTCGGACAGACTTAAGCATCGCTACAGTTGAGAAAATCTCATTGTAGTCAACACCTTGAACTTGTCAAAAACCTTTTGCGACAAGTCGAGCTTTGTAGATAGTAACACTACTATCAACGTCCGTCTTCTTCTTGAAGATCCATTTATTTTCTATGGTTTGCCAATCATCGAGCAAGTCCACCAAAGTCCACACTTTGTTCTCATACATGGATCCTATCTCAGATTTCATGGCCTCCAGCCATTTTGCGGAATCTGGGTTCATCATCGCTTCCTCATAGTTCGTAGGTTCATCATGGTCTAGTAACATGACTTCCAGAACAGGATTACCGTACCACTCTGGTGCGGACTGTACTTTGGAAAACCTACGAGGTTTTGTAGTAACTTGATCTGAAGTTTCATGATCATCATCATTAGCTTCCTCACTAATTGGTGTAGAAATCACTGGAACTGATTTCTGTGATGAACTACTTTCCAATTCGGGAGAAGGTACAATTACCTTATCAAGCTCTACTTTCCTCCCACTCACTTCTTTCGAGAGAAACTCCTTCTCTAGAAAGGATCCATTTTTTACCAACGAATATCTTGCCTTCGGATCTGTGATAGAAGGTGTACCCAACAGTTTCCTTTGGGTATTCTATGAAGATGCACTTCTCCAATTTGGGTTTGAGCTTATCAGGATGAAACTTTTTCACATAAGCATCGCAGCCCCAAACTTTAAGAAACGACAACTTGGGTTTCTTGCTAAACCACAGTTCATATGGTGTCGTCTCAACGGATTTAGATGGTGCCCTTTTAACGTGAATGCAGCTGTCTCTAATGCATAACCCCAAAACGATAGTGGTAAATTAGTAAGAGACATCATAGATCGCACCATATCCAATAAAGTGCGGTTACGACGCTCGGACACACCATAACGTTGTGGTGTTCCAGGTGGCGTGAGCTGTGAAACTATTCCACATTGTTTTAATTAAAGACCAAACTCGTAACTCAAATATTCGTCTCCGCGATCAGATTGCAGAAACTTTATTTTCTTGTTACGATGATTTTTCCACTTCACTCTGAAATTCTTTGAACCTTTCAACTATTTCAGACTTATGTTTCATCAAGTAGATATACCCATATCTGCTCAAATCATCTTGTGAAGGTCAGAAAATAACGATACTTGCCACGAGCATCAACACTCATTGGATCGCATACATCAGTATGTATTATTTCCAATAAGTCAGTAGCTTGTTCCATTGTTCCGGAGAACGAAGTTTTAGTCATCTTGCCCAAAAGGCACGGTTCGCAAGCATCAAATCATTCATAACCAAGTGATTCCGAAAATCCATCTTTATGGAGTTTCTTCATGCGCTTTACACCGATATGACCCAAACGGCAGTGCCACAAATAAGTTGCACTATCATTATTAACTTTGCATCTTTTGGCATCAATATTATGAATATGTGTATCACTACGATCGAGATCCAACAAACTATTTTTATTGGTGTATAACCATCGAAGGTCTTATTCATGTAAACAGAATAAAAATTATTCTTTAACTTCAAATGAATAACCGTATCGCAATAAACATGATCAAATCATATTCATGCTCAATGCAAACGCTAAATAACATTTATTTAGTTTTAACACTAATCTCGAAAATATAGGGAGTGTGTGATGATGATCAATCTTGGAACTACTTCCAACACTCATCGTCACTTCCCCTTCAACTAGTCTCTGTTTATTCTGTATCTCATGTTTCGAGTTACTAATCTTAGCAACCGAACAAGTATCAAATACTCAGGGGCTACTATAAACACTAGTAAGGCACACATCAATAACCTGTATATCAAATATACCCTTGTTCACTTTGCCATCCTTCTTATCCACCAAATATTCAGGGCATTTCCGCTTCCAGTGACCATTTTCTTTGCAGTGTAAGCACTCAGTTTCAGGCTTTGGTCCAGCTTTGGTCTTTTTCACGGGAGTGACAACTTTCTTGTCTTCGCACTTGAAGTTCCCTTTCTTTTCCTTTGCCCTTCTCTTGAAACTAGCGGTCTTGTCAATCAAACACTTGATGCTCTTTCTTGATTTCTACCTTCGTCGATTTCAACATCACGAAGAGCTCAGGAATCGTTTTTGTCATCCCTTGCATACTATAGTTCATCACGAAGTTCTAATAACTTTGTGGTGGTGACTAGAGAATTCTGTCAATCACTATCTTATCTGGAAGATTAACTTCCACTTGATTCAAGCGATTGAAGTACCCAGACAATCTGAGCACATGCTCACTAGTTGAGCGATTCTCCTCCATCTTTTAGCTACAGAACTTGTTGGAGACTTCATATCTCTCAACTCGGGTATTGGCTTGAAATATTAACTTCAATACCTGGAACATCTTATATGGTCCATGACTTTCAAAACGTCTTTGAAGTCCCGATTCTAAGCTGTTAAGCATGGTGCACTAAACTATCAAGTAGTCATCATATTGAGCTAGCCAGACGTTCATAACATATGCATCTGCTCCTGCAATAGGTCTGTCACCTAGCGGTGCATTAAGGACATAATTCTTCTATGCAGCAATGAGGATAAACCTCAGATCACGGATCCAATCCGCATCATTGCCACTAACATTTTTCAACACAATTTTCTCTAGGAACATATCAAAATAAACATACGAAAGCAACAACGCGAGCTATTGATTTACAACATAATTTGCAAAACACTACCAGGACTAAGTTCATGATAAATTTAAGTTCAATTAATCATATTACTTAAGAACTCCCACTTAGACAGACATCTCTCTAGTCATCTAAGTGATCACGTGATCCAAATCAACTAAACCATGTCCGATCATCACGTGAGATGGAGTAGTTTCAATGGTGAACATCACTATGTTGATCATATCTACTATATGATTCACGTTCGACCTTTCGGTCTCCGTGTTCCGAGGCCATATCTGTTATATGCTAGGCTCGTCAAGTTTAACCTGAGTATTCCGCGTGTGCAACTGTTTTGCACCCATTGTATTTGAACGTAGAGCCTATCACACCCGATCATCACGTGGTGTCTCAGCACGAAGAACTTTCGCAATGGTGCATACTCAGGGAGAACACTTCTTGATAATTAGTGAGAGATCATCTTATAATGCTACCGTCAAACAAAACAGAATAAGATGTATAACAGATAAACATCATATGTAATCAAAATATGTGACATGATATGACCATGATCATCTTGCGCCTTTGATCTCCATCTCCAAAGTACTGTCATGATCTCTATCGTTACCGGCACGACACCATGATCTTTATCATCTTGATCTTTATCAATGTGTCGTCACATGGTCGTCTCGCCAACTATTGCTCTTGCAATTATTGCTATCGCATAGCGATAAAGTAAAGCAATTATTTGGCACTTGCATCTTATGCAACAAAGAGACAACCATAGGGCTTCTACCAGTTGCCGATAACTTCAAAAAAACATGATCATCTCATACAACAACTTATATCTCATCACGTCTTGACCATATCACATCACAACATGCCCTGCAAAAACAAGTTAGACGTCCTCTACTTTGTTGTTGCAAGTTTTACGTGGATGCTACGGGCTGAGCAAGAACCGTTCTTACCTATGCATCAAAACCACAATGATAGTTCGTCAAGTTCGTGCTGTTTTAACCTTCACAAGGATTGGGCGTAGCCACACTCGGTTCAACTAAAGTTGGAGAAACTGACACCCGCTAGTCACCTGTGTGCAAAGCACGACGGTAAAACCAGTCTCGCGAAAGCGTACGCGTAATGTCAGTCCGGGCCGCTTCATCCAACAATACCGCTGAACCAAAGTATGACATGCTGGTAAGCAGTATGACTTGTATCGCCCACAACTCACTTGTGTTCTACTCGTGCATATGACATCTACGCATAAAACCAGGCTCGGATGCCACTGTTGGGGAACTTAGTAATTTCAAAAAAATTCCTACGCACACGCAAGATCATGGTGATGCATAGCAACGAGAGGGGAGAGTGTTGTCCACGTACCCTCATAGACCGTAAGCGGAAGCGATATGACAACACGATTGATGTAGTCGTACGTCTTCACGATCCGACCGATCCAAGTACCGAACGTATGGCACCTCCGAGTTCAGCACACGTTCAGCTCGATGACGATCTCCGGACTCCGATCCAGCAAAGTATCGGAGATGAGTTCCGTCAGCATGACGGCATGGTGACGATGATGATGTTCTACCGACGCAGGGCTTCGCCTAAGCACCGCAACAATATGATCGAGGTGGAATATGGTGGAGGGGGGCACCGCACAAGGCTAAGGAACGATCACGAAGATCAACTTGTGTGTCATGGGGTGCCCCCCTGCCCCTGTATATAAAGGAGCAAGGGGAGGAGGGCCGGCCAAGGAGGAGGCGGCGCGCCCAAGGGGGGAGTCCTACTCCCACCGGGAGTAGGACTACTCCTTTCCTAGTAGGAGTAGGAGAGAAGGAAGGGGAAGAGAGAAGGGAAGGAAGGAGGGGGTGCGGCCCCTCCCCCTAGTCCAATTCGGACTAGGCCTTGGGGGGCGCACAACCTTCCCTAGGCAGCCCCTCTCTCTTTCCCGTATGGCCCAATAAGGCCCAATACTTCTCCCCGGCGAATTCCCGTAACTCTCCGGTACTCCGATAAATACCCGAATCACTCGGAACCTTTCCGAAGTCTGAATATAGTCGTCCAATATATCGATCTTTACAACTCGACCATTTTGAGACTCCTCGTCATGTCCCCGATCTCATCCGGCACTCCGAACTCCTTCGGTACATCAAAACGCATAAACTCATAATATAACTGTCATCAAAACCTTAAGCGTGCGGACCCTACGGGTTCGAGAACTATGTAGACATGACCGAGACACGTCTTCGGTCAATAACCAATAGCGGAACCTGGATGCTCATATTGGCTCCCACATATTCTACGAAGATCTTTATCGGTCAAACCGCATAACAACATACGTTGTTCCCTTTGTCATCGGTATGTTACTTGCCCGAGATTCGATCGTCGGTATCTCAATACCTAGTTCAATCTCGTTACCGGCAAGTCTCTTTACTCGTTATGTAATGCATCATTCCGTAACTAACTCATTAGTTACATTGCTTGCAAGGCTTATAGTGATGTGCATTACCGAGAGGGCCCAGAGATACCTCTCCGACAATCGGAGTGACAAATCCTAATCTCGAAATACGCCAACTCAACATGTACCTTCGGAGACACCTGTAGAGCTCCTTTATAATCACCCAATTACGTTGTGACGTTTGGTAGCACACAAAGTGTTCCTCCGGTAAACGGGAGTTGCATAATCTCATAGTCATAGGAACATGTATAAGTCATGAAGAAAGCAATAGCAACATAGTAAACGATCAAGTGCTAAGATAACGGAATGGGTCAAGTCAATCACATCATTCTCCTAATGATGTGATCCCCTTAATCAAATGATAACTCATGTCTATGGTTAGGAAACTTAACCATCTTTGATTAACGAGCTAGTCAAGTAGAGGCATACTAGTGATACTATGTTTGTCTATGTATTCACACATGTATTATGTTTCCGGTTAATACAATTCTAGCATGAATAATAAACATTTATCATGAAATAAGGAAATAAATAATAACTTTATTATTGCCTCTAGGGCATATTTCCTTCACTGACTAGAGAACCCCTCCCCCTCTATCACCTTCGGCGAGCCCATTGATTCACCTCCCCTCCGCCTGCCGCTTCGGCGCCGGTGGTGGGGAGAGGATTCTTGGTGTTTCCACTGTGGCTAGTAGATAGGTAGTGCTTTAGTCATCGCATGGGCGATGTTTGGATGGATGGCGACGCTTCTTCTTTGAGCCAGTCTTCCGAGTTCTGATCCTCCTCAAGTTCGTCCATTGGGACGAATTAGGCGGAGCTCTAGCTTAGATTTCTGCCAGCTCTTCGGGGCAACAAGGTGAGGGTTTTTTGCCGTGTGTACGCAACACACGATATTTGATGTCAGGTTCTTCAGATGTATTCAAGGATTCAACGGCGACGATTGCGGCTCCAAAGTGCTAGTCCTTAAGAGCACGTGCACGAAGACTTTCCGTTGTCATTGATAAGGTCAGGCCAGCTCCTGTATGAGGGCGGCGACATCGGCGCCTCGGCGGCTAGTTCTGACGACAGCAATTGTCGTTCGACGGTCCATGGACCTCGATGTAATTTTTATTATGTTTGATTCCGCTGAATCTATATAATAGATCTGACCTTTTCGCAAAAAAATGCATGGCGGCTTTGGTCTATAGGTGTATACACACTATGGAAAAAAAAGTAATTAACTAAAAAATCAAAAAATATTTTTGAAAAAAACTTTACTTTCCATTGTACTTGTGAATAAAAATCCACAAAAGAAAACCCCCTTTGACTTCTTTTCAAAAAAGATAATTTTTTTGTCAAAATAGTGTGAATAGTGACCTATAATAGTAGTAAATAAAAAAATTGCCCTCAAGACAACGCTAGTTTGTTATTTGTGAAAATGTATATACTAATGTAGAAAAAGGTTAAGTTTATTCTTAAAAACTTTGGACTATTTTGAATTTTATTTGTAATTATTATATTTTTCTTTCTCCATATACTCCCTCCATTCCTAAATACTTGTCTTTCTAGATATTTCAACAAGTGACTACATACGGAGCAAAATGAATGGATCTACACTTTAAAATATGTCTATATACATCCGTATGTAATAATCATTTGAAATCTCTAAAAAGACAAATATTTAGGAACGGAGGGAGTAGGATGTAGCTACAACCAAAAACCAAGTGTTATTTCCCATGGCGGCTTGTCCTTGCATCGGTTGGTTGCAGATGCCAGCTAGGTCGCCTTTTCGGCCATGGGAGGCTGATGAGGCGTGAGTTGTCCAACTAACTAACTGCAGTGTGTGAGACAAGTTTTAACAGAACCAACTAGTATGTAATAATTCAACTTACTACATGTACATGTATCAACTCTGTGTACTGAACATTGACTAACTATCAGTTTATATATAGCTTGTGCAAACATGGCCTTACACTGAAACAAATCAAGGGAATCTCTAGGGAATACTTAAAAGCTACTCAGCTATCAGCTAGCATATCCCAAAAAAGTTCAGTGTATTACATTTAGTTATTTTTTCCCTTAGATTTTTTTTCATTCTCCCGGCCACCTAGGACGGGCACGTCTGAGTAAAAATGAGGGACAAATAGTGCCACCCACGGCCACTGCAGTCGTCGGCCACCCCTCGGGCCCACCCCGCCTCCCTTCCGCGCCATCTCCGACAAGATTATGGTGAACTTTTTTCTTCACTTTCTCGTCTTTCTAGTCATCTTCGGCCACGATGGCGCTTCTCCTCGGCATCCCCGGCCCAGCGGCGCTTCTTCTCGTCGTTCCCGGCCACGAGCAAAGTTGTGCCAAGCGGCAGAGGAGTAACTTTTTTTTTATAATGAGAGCTCTCCCTCTGATGTTAGTTATCAGAAACCATAATGTCTTCTACAAACTATTAGGAAAAGAAAATAAAAGACAACAATGCAAGATAATGCCTCTAACTGCCTAAACTACAAGCTAAAGATATAAACCAGAACCACATGGCTTCGAACTATCTTCAATAGGCACTAGAGGGACAATGGCAACATTAGAGACACTAGTGGTTGGGACCCGCCATTGCGGGCCGCTTGAGAGGAAACTGTGCACACCTCATCTTTATCTTGAAATTAAAGAAAAACATTCTAACATGGACATCACATCCATCTCAAAAATAAAAAAGAAAAATGCTAGAAAAACTTTTCTCAAAAAGAAAAAGAAAAGTCTCACTACCATTTAAAATAACTCTAAAAAATCTAAAACTTTCTCATCATGACCAACCAGCATGCCACGCATGGCGTAGCTGGTTGACCACCATTCTACCGCGCCTTAATGGGTTTAATTACTTATTGCATGAGTTCAATTGCAGTAGATTACTAAGCTTTTACTTTTTTTGACATAAGGAGACAAACAAGGTCAAAAGTATTGCAGTAGATCCCTGGCCCCCGCGTCGCTCCGCCCAAGGCGACTCAGGGGGCGACCTAGCCCGCGCCGCCTACGTTTCCTCCTACACACTCCCTTCCCGCGCCGCCGCTGGAGGATGCCGGCGAGCAAAGGCCCCGTGGCTGACAGCGGCGGCGGGGGTTTTCTGCACGACGTCTCCGTGATCTGGGGTGGCAGATCGCGTTTCGTCACGCCCCTCTGCTCCCTTGGTGCTGATCCCTGCCTCGCGCGCGTCGGCGTTTATGGACCGACCGGGTCGGCTTCCTGGCGGCGGCGCTGCGGGACGAGGGTTGATCTGGGGCTTCTTTCCATATCCGGTCGATGCGGACTCGGGGTCGAGGTGGGGTCAGTCGGGCGGGCGTGCTCGCTTCATCTACCGTGGATCTAGGGCGCGGACACGGTGGATCTCCGCACGGGTGTCCCGATGATGTGCTATTGGTGGCTGTGTTTGGCCTAGCATCGGGCGCAACTACTTGTTGGGGAACGTAGTAATTTCAAAAAATTTCCTACGCACACGCAAGATCATGATGATGCATAACAACGAGAGGGGAGAGTGTGTCCACGTACCCTCGTAGACCGAAAGCGGAAGCGTTAGCACAACGCGGTTGATGTAGTCGTACGTCTTCACGATCCGACCGATCAAGTACCGAACGTACGACACCTCCGAGTTCAGCACACGTTCAGCTCGATGATGTCCCTCGAACTCCGATCCAACCGAGCTTTCAGGGAGAGTTCCGTCAGCACGACGGTGTGGTCAAGATGATGATGTTCTACCGACGCAGGGCTTCGCCTAAGCACCGCTACGATATTATCGAGGTGGATTATGTTGGAGGGGGGCACCGCACATGGCTAAGAGATCCAAGGGATCAATTGTTGTTCTGTCTAGAGGTGCCCCCTGCCCCCGTATATAAAGAAGCAAGGGGGGAGGGGGCGGCCGGCCAGGAGGAGGCGCACCAGGAGGACTCCTAGTCCCACCGGGAATATGACTCCCTCCCTTCCTTGTTGGATTAGGAGAAGGGGGAAAGAGGATGGAGAGAGAGGAAGGAAAGGGGGGGCGCCGCCCCCCTCTCATTGTCCTATTTGGAATAGGGGAAGGGGAGTGCGGCCCTTCCCTGGCCGCCTCTCCTCTTCTCCACTAAGGCCCACTATGGCCCATTAAGCCCCCGGGGAGTTCCGGTAACCCCTCGGTACTCCGGTAAAATCCCGATTTCACCCGGAACACTTCCGATATCCAAATATAGGCTTCCAATATATCAATCTTCATGTCTCGACCATTTCGAGACTCCTCGTCATGTCTGTGATCACATCCGGGACTCCGAAAAACCTTCGGTACATCAAAAACCATAAACTCATAATATAGCCGTCATTGAAACTTTAAGCGTGCGGACCCTACGGGTTCGAGAACTATGTAGACATGACCAAGACACGTCTCCAGTCAATAACCAATAGCAGAACCTGGATGCTCATATTGGCTCCTACATATTCTACGAAGATCTTTATCGGTCAAACCGCATAACAACATACGTTATTCCCTTTGTCATCGGTATGTTACTTGCCCGAGATTCGATCGTCGGTATCTCAATACCTAGTTCAATCTCGTTACCGGCAGGTAGAAGCCGAGAAACATAGTATTTATGGTGAAGCTGGACACTGTTCGGCAGGTACATGGAACTTGAAGGGAGAACCCGCCTTGCAACGCCGAAGACTATATACGCGCTGGACTTATCGTCATTGAAGCCTGGTTCGGGGGCTACTGAGGGAGTCCTAGACTAGGGGGTGTCCGGACAGCCGGACTATCATCGTCCGCCGGACTCCAAGACTACGAAGATACAAGATTGAAGACTCCGTCCCGTGTCCGGATGGGACTTTCCTTGGCGTGGAAGGCAAGCTTGGCGATACGGATATGTAGATCTCCTACCATTGTAACCGACTCTGTGTAACCCTAGCCTCCTCCGATGTCTATATAAACCGGAGGGCTTTAGTCCGTAGGACACACCATACATTACAACAATCATACCATAGGCTAGCTTCTAGGGTTTAGCCTCCTTGATCTCGTGGTAGATCCACTCTTGTACTACCCATATCATCAATATTAATCAAGCAGGACGTAGGGTTTTACCTCCATCGAGAGGGCCCGAACCTGGGTAAAACATCGTGTCCCTCGTCTCCTGTTACCATCCGCCTAGACGCACAGTTCGGGACCCCCTACCCGAGATCCGCCGGTTTTGACACCGACATTGGTGCTTTGATTGAGAGTTCCTCTGTGTCGTCACCGATAGGAAGGATGCCTCCACCCGCCTTCAAAGACGGTGTTTTCGCCGAAGGGGCCTTGGCCGCCGGCCAAACTATCCGGCTAGGCGGTTTTCTTATGACCGCCTGTCCGGTCGCCGCTTCGACAATGATTTCTCAAGTCGTTAGAAGCAATCTTCGCGTCAGCCCGAAAGCTGCCGAACAGTTGGATCCAATAGAGCTCTCGTCTGTTAACGAGCTCTTGGATCACATCGCCGCCCTGGGAGTCGCTACGGACTATAACCAGATTGGGCTTAAACCGATCTGAGAGAGATTAACTCTCCCTAGGCCACCCACCACGTCGCAGTGGTAGAGGAGCAATACGGCAACTCTTCGCCTGTATTGAAAACCATTCATGTCCGGATTCCCGAACCCTCCACACCGGATTTCCGTGGAGGGACGGACTTCGATCGAGCATTGAACTTAAAATCATGCGTCGCTCCGGACTCGCTGGATTGTGTCCGGCAAACCAAGCTTCCAAATTCGGAAACCCCTTGGACTTTGAGCCCCAAGATGGGCAGGGATCCGGACTTCGGTCCACCCACCCGCCCAGACATATGCGATCTATCTCTAATACGGCAAGAGCCCGCTGAAACAGTACACCACTACTGGGCCAGATTCCTCCTGGTTATGGACAGGATAAAGGACTGCCAAGAGGAAAACGCAATCTCAATCTTCTGCAATAATTGCACGGACAAGGGAATATTGAACGCCATCGATCGTCGCAAAATTACGCGCTTCACCGATCTGGCATCCATTACGAAAGTACTGTGCGATGGAAAGTTTCCGGAAAACCGAAAATCAATTTTGGGATAATTCGGCCCCAAACCCAGTCCGCAGCAAAAGGGCGCCTTACACTCAGGTCCCAACTCATAGCCTTCGAGCATGTTGGATATTACGGCAGGTGGCCAAAAGTGGCGAGGAGCTTCTAGCCCCGCAAAACAACTCCAACAATACCGGTACGGTATCAAAGGTCTTCGAGATTTTCGCGTCAAACAATATGCGAAAGCGAACAATCCGCGGACTCGCCGAAGTCTACCAAATAGCGACAGCAAATCCATGGAGTGACACAGCTATCACCTTCGGTGCCAGCGACGAACCTAAATTCCGAACAGCCAGAGCACCAGCCGCACTGGTGCTTAGTCCCATAGTGGACGACTTTCGACTGACAAAAGTCCTCATGGATGGCGGCAGCGGATTAAACCTCATCTATGAGGAAACTCTGCGGAAAATGGAAATCGATTGGAGCCGTATTGAGCGAAGCAGCACAACCTTCAGAGGAATAATCCCTAGCCGGGAGGCACGCTGCACCGGACAAATCACACTTGATGTGGTGTTCGGCTCGCCGGACAATTATAGATCCGAAGAAGTCACGTTCCAAGTGGCCCCATTCAACAGCGGATATCACGCTATATTAGGATGAGAGGCATTCACAATTTTTCAAGCAGTACCTCATTACGGGTACATGAAGCTCAAAATGCCTGGGCCCAGCGGAATAATCACCCTCGCTAGTGATCCGGACATAGCACTCCGCGCAGAAAATAAAACAGCTGCACTAGCCCTAGAGGAACTATCCGAAGCCTTAGCAGCAGAGGAACTCACCGCGCTGCGCTCTACGGTGAACAGGGACGATGTGATACTCGATAAAAGATCCAAGTCCACCTCCTTCAAACCAGCAGATGAAATAATAAAATTCCAGGTCCATCCAACGGACCCAACAAAGACGGCCTCCATTGGGGCACAATTGAACCCCGAAGTAGACGCCGCACTGCGTGAATTCCTTCGGGAAAATTGGGACATCTTCGCCTGGCATCCTTCGGATATGCCCGGAATCCCACGCAGGTTGGCAGAACACAACCTAAACATCCTAAAAGGATTTAAGCCAGTCAAACAGGCTCTTCGACGATTTTCCGAACCCAAAAGACAGGCAATGGGAGAAGAACTAGCCAAACTATTGGAAGCCGGATTCATTAGAGATATCAAACATCCGGACTGGCTAGCAAATCTGGTGTTGGTACCAAAGAAGGATAAATCCTGGCACCTCTGTGTCGATTTTAAAGACCTCAATAAGGCTTGCCCAAAGGACCCCTTCCCTCTCCCCCACATCGACCAAAGTATCGATGCTACCGCAGGGCACGATTCGTTGTGCTTCCTGGACGCATACTCTGGCTATCATCAAATCAAGATGGCGGAAGTAGACCAAGCCGCAACGGCATTCATCACTCCATACGGACCATTCTGCTTCAACACGATGCCCTTCAGACTTAAAAATGCCGGCGCAACATATCAGCGCATGATTCAAACATGTCTGGCCACCCAGATCGGCAAACAGTCGAGGCATACGTAGACGACGTAGTCGTCAAAACAAAACACGTTGAAACTCTAGTAGACAATTTGAGGCTCACATTCGACAACCTCAGAGCATATGACATCAAGCTGAATCCGGAAAAATGCGTTTTCGGCGTACCAGCCGGAAAGCTGCTGGGCTTCATTGTATCCGGTAGAGGAATTGAAGAAAACCCGGCTAAAATCCGAGCTCTGTCACAGTTGGATATTCCAAAAGACCTCAAGCAAATACAAAAATTAATAGGATGCGTGGCAGCCTTAAGCCGCTTTATCTCCCGTCTAGGAGAAAAGGCGTTGCCCCTCTATCGCCTCCTCAGGCGCACCGAACACTTTGAGTGGACGGATGCTGCCACTGCCGGACTCGAAGAAATAAAGGCCATATTGGCAACAAATCCAGTCCTGGCTGCGCCCACTCTGGGCGAACCAATGTTGTTATACATCGCAGCAACGCATCAAGTTGTAAGCGCAGTCCTCGTCGTCGAACGAGCGACAGAAGGGCATAAATTCCCTCTTCAAAAACCAGTGTATTATGTATCCACTGTGTTAACCCCCTGCAAATCCCGTTACCCGCACTATCAGAAAGATAGCATATGTGGTGTTCATGGCATCCCGGAAGCTCCGACACTACTTTCAGGAGTGTTCGATAACAGTGGCCTCTGAAGTACCACTCAATGACATTATAAATAACCGCGACGCAACGGGCAGGATTGCAAAATGGGCCATTGAGCTCTTACCATTCGATATAACTTACAAACCTCGGCGAGCTATAAAGTCACAAGTTTTGGCTGACTTCGTCGCCGAATGGACCGAAGCCGAACTCCCTAAAGAGTACGGCGCATACTCCAATTGGGTTATGCATTTCGACGGCTCTAAAATGTTGGCCGGACTGGGGGCTGGCGTCGTATTGACGTCCCCAACCGGGGATACAGTCCAGTACGTACTTCAAATAATGTACACGGACTCCAACAACGCAGCCGAATACGAGGCCCTATTACATGGTCTCCGGATGGCAGTCTCCATGGGTATTCAACGCCTAGAGGTGCGCGGGGACTCAAACCTTGCAATATCCCAAATAAATGGAGACTTTGACGCCAAGGATCCAAAAATGGCAGCATATCGCAACGCCGTTCTAAAAATGTCAGCTCAGTTTGAAGGACTCGAATTCCATCACATAGCCCGAGATAATAACCAAGCGGCCGACGTACTGGCACGCATCGGTGCGAAACGTGATGCTGTCCCTCCAAATATCTTCCTGGAACGGCTCTTCAAGCCATCCGTACTATGGGAAGAGGAGCCCGGAAGTGACAAACCGGAAAAAACCGAGCCAATCGGCGATTCAGCCAATGACATAACACCGTCAGCCCACGACATAATGGCAGTAATCGCCCCGTGGACAGAACCATTCCTAGCCTACTTGCTTAGGCAGGAACTCCCCGAAGACCAAAACGAGGCCCGCTGCATAGTCCGGCGATCGAAAGCCTACAAGGTCCATGCGGGAGAACTTTATAAGAAAAGCACAACCGGAGTCCTTCAAAGGTGTATCTCCGAAGAGGAAGGGCGAAACCTCCTGGCTGAAATTCATGCCGGACTAGGCGGACACCACGCAGCAGCCCGGGCCCTTGTAGGAAAGGCATTCCGTACAGGATTTTATTGGCCGACGGCCCGGGCAGATGCCCAGGACTTAGTCCAGAGATGCGTTGGTTGTCAGCTCTTTGCTAATCAGAGCCATATGCCGCCTACCGCCCTCAAAACTATACCCATTACCTGGACGTTCGTGGTCTGGGGGCTTGATATGGTTGGACCCCTTAAAGGGGGAACCCACAAGCAAAGGTACCTATTAGTCATGGTGGATAAATTCAACAAATGGATAGAGGCCAAGCCGGTTAAAACGGCAGAGTCCGGACCAGTGATAGACTTTATATCCGGGGTAGTACACCGTTACGGAGTCCCCCACAGCATCATCACCGATAACGGCACGAACTTCATAGCCGACGAGGTTAAGTCATGGTGCAAGAATATGGGCATCAAGCTCGACTACGCTTCAGTCTATCACCCTCAAACCAACGGTCAAGTGGAACGAGCAAATGGTCTAATAATGAGCGGCATTAAGCCCAGACTAGTGCGGTCACTTACTAAATCGGACACGCACTGGGTCGAGGAGCTCGACTCCGTACTCTAGGGGCTGTGGACAACGCCTAACCGTACTACCGGATTCACACCATTTTTTATGGTATACGGCGCAGAGGCAGTCCTGCCCTGCGACATTATTCATGACTCACCTCGAGTGCGCATGTACGAGGAAAGAGAGGCCGAGCTGGATCGGCAGGAAAGCCTGGACACATTGGAGGAAGAACGCGACGTCGCCAAAGCTCGTTCCGCATTCTATCAGCAGCAGGCTCGAAGATATCAAAGCAGAGAAGTACGGGCCAAGACTTACAAAGTTGGCGAACTAGTTCTACGCCTACCGAACAAGAAAAAGGACAAGCTCAAGCCCAAATGGGAGGGCCCCTTCATTATCGATCAAGTCCTGACTGGCGGAGCATACCGTCTACGAAATGCGTCGGATAACCGACTCGAGCCGAACCCATGGAACGCAGCCCGCCTCCGAAGATTCTATGCCTAGCGCCGGAGTAAGAGTTCGTCCCCTCCCTCCGTCCAAATTTTTATACCTTGGCTGCCTTTCGTTTCTCTTTTCATAACCTTTTTATTAATAAGCCCCTAAGGGCTTACTTTTGCATTTTTTCGCATACACTTGATGTGCCATCCGCACTCATTATACCTGGGGGCTTCTTTTACAGAAGCTCAATTATAAGGGTTTCATGCCCAGCACATGTGTCAAGCTTCCACATGTACCTTTTACTCACCATTATATGCATCGATATGACTTAAGTTTTGGCCAAGCTGGGTTGTCTGGCTCCTGTGCTTACCCCTACGTTCCCGATTGTTCGGCTAGGAGGTAAAGGGAGCACCTCTGCGATTGTTACTGCCGGGTCAGCCGGATGTGTACCTCAGACTGGGTGAAGCCGAAAGCTAGCATTCTTAAGGGAATATTCGGTCGGTGACTTAAAAGATGACTTTTTACTTATTTATCTATCTGCCCCCAGATGTTTTACTGCTTTCTTTGCAGTCCGGACATGCACTTCAGGGCATGCCTCCCAGCGAAAGGAACCATTAACGGAACTATTCTCCCTGGAAGATGTTTCTTACTAACCATGTAATATAACATAACTAGTTGGGCACTTGTCTGATAAAGCACTAATGACCCCTACGCCTGGTCTCCATGCATACCACGGTTGTTTCTTAACCAAAAAGGTATTCGGACACACTCCGGACTCTAGGGTCCCGAGGTTGAAGCGAAAAGGTCGGCAAAGACAAACGATCTACAATCCGGCTAGAAGGCATTTCACATGTCACTTAAAAGGAAAACATACATTGTCAAATTTATTGATTGTATTCCTCCTCAATCCCGTCTAACAGGCTGTCTAACTTACAGTCCCGTTGGGAAAACATAGCAGCCAACTCTACTTGGCTGTATACTAAACTCACAGGGATCTCCTTCCCATCGGGCCCCACCGGTCCAACTTCGGCCATATGGTTGGGATCCGCCTTCTTATACCGCGTCTTCACCATGGCCCAAGCCTCCCTGGCACCTTGACGGCAAGCCGAAATCTTCCACAAACGGAAGCGCTGCCGCACTCCCTGAAGCTTCTCCGCAAGCTCCCCAAGGCCCTCGGGTAGGGAGAGGGCTGGCCATAAAGCCCGGACGACGCCGGTCATTGCCTGCCGAACTCGTTCGAGCAGTTGCAACAATTCGGGAAGCTGATCACCCGTTCATATGGGCATCTCCTCTGCAGGACGACCTGTGAGTATACCTACAAGACATATCATGTCAAAATACTTCCTCGCCGAACTCTTCTTTTCAAAGGAGTCCGCTCAAGCACTTACTATAAATGTCGCGACGAAGCCGCTGATTCTCCTTAACGGAGCCGGACAGCTTGGCTCGAGCGCCTTTTAGCTCTTCTCCGAGCTTGGCATTGGCATCCTGGAGCTTGTTCCTTTCTTGCTGAACCCTATTCAGCACACTCTCGCCGGCCTTTAGCTGGCGCAGCAATGCTTGCCTATCCGGATCTTGTCCGGCGGCACCTGCAAGGTCATTATTAGACTCGCGCGCACGCCGCACAGCGCTTATATTTATTAGTAAAAATGTGTTACCAGGAGGGGTCTCTACGTCTCCTCCTGCGGCAGCAAGTGCGGCCTCAAGTTGGGCCTTGCAATCTTGCAGCTCCCGAGACAGCTGGGCATTCTTCTCGGTAAGAGCCTGCGTTCTCAAATGATCCTTAAATCAGTTAACATAACTACTTTAAGTCTCGGGGGCTACTGGTACATACAACCATTAAAATTCCCTTACCCGTATGTCTTTCACATACTGCTCCGTGGCTCTGGTAAAACCATCTTGAGCGGCACGGAGATGCGTGTCCCCTGCGTTAAAGGCATCCAATGCCTCAGGGGAAAAGCACGCCTCACGAAATACTGTCCGGCGGCGCCTATGGTTCATGGCGCTCTCCACCTCAGACTTGGTGGCGGACAGTCTGTCGGTGTCCTCCGTTGGAGAAGGATCCGGCCCGCGTCTTGCGCTTGCCTTCCCCTCCAGGCTGGGCGCTGGAGCCTGGCCGGTGTAGGTTGGATCAGCAACTTCTGCGCCCGCAGTCCGGCGAGCGCTTTTTCTCCTGCAAAGATCATGAGCACTCAGGCGTTTCCTAGGAGCGTCACTCTGAAAATTCAAATACGAGCTATACCTTTGCGGCGACGTTTCCGTCCACACCGCGCTCCTTTTCCGCCTGCTGGTCCGAACTGACCTCTGTTGGTCAGCCGCCGCGGGCTCGGCTTCTTGCCATAAAGGCGCTTCCTGCAAAATACCATCGTTCGCGAAGGTTAGAAATGGGCAGGGAAGAGATAATGGTGTCCGGACTTCGGTCACGGTCACCTGGGAAGCCGGACACAGTCCGGGGTAATCCGCCGTAATGGCAACCAAAGCATTGTCTATGCTGAGCTGGTGAAACACCCCGTCGATCAGCTCCACCTTGATGTCCGGATCCTCTTCGGAGGCCGGATCTAGGGATCTTTCTGGATCCTCGGGTTGCGGAGCAGGACTTACCATGTCCTCCACAGTCCGGCGTAGATCCTGCGCCGAAGACATAACGTAAGAAGCCTAAACTTCGAAAGCATGGGTTGAGCCCTTAAAGGTGTTCGCTTACCCATTCTCTAGGGTTGATCATGGAAAACCCATTCAAAGGGTTCGTTCGAAGGAAGTCCTCCTTCTCCCCCTTGTACAGGCTGGACAGGATCTCCACCAGATCCTCGGTCGAATCCGGTCCTTTGCGGCCATGACGGGTGGCATCGTCTTCCCCATTGAAATCCCACATGGGGTGGCCTCTGTATTGCAATGGCTGTACCCCCCGCATGATGCATGTCGCCATGACTCCGATCATGGTCAAGCCAGAATGGGCCATTAATCTTATTCGGCCCATCAAGTAATGGATGCTCTTGTCTTCCTCCAATCAGGGGCTCCGTGGGTGCCAGCTGAGGCGTTTCTTCAAAGGAGCAGCACTAAACTCCGGGAGGCCGATCCGGACTGGGTCCGGCAGCGGAGCGTCTCCTATATAAAACCACTCTGAAGGCCAGTCTTCGGATGCCTTCATGGGAGTACCGGATGGGTATCCGGTCCCGGCAATGCGCCATATTTCGGCGCCGCCCACTTGATATATGGACCCCTCGTGAGAACGGGGTACGAGGTAGAACAGCCTCTTCCACAATGCAAAATGGGGCTCAATGCCCAAGAATAGCTCACAAAGAGCTACGTAGCCCGCGATATGCAGGACAGAGGCGGGCGTGAGGTGGTGGAGCTGGAGTCCGTAGAACTCCAGGAGCCCGCGGAGGAACGGATGTATTGGGAATCCGAGTCCCCTTACCAGATAGGGGATGAAGCATACTCGCTCCCCCTTATTTGGGCTTGGGGTAGCCTCCGCTTGCCTCCCCCCTCGATAAGTAACCAGTCCGGCCCAGACTGGGACCATGAAGGCCGGAGGGAGAAATCCCCCCGTTTGGAGCTTCACTAGCTCGTTGTGCGAAACAGAGCACCTCCTCCAATTCCCCGGCGGTGGGCTGGGAGTGCGTGAAGAAGAGCCGCGTCGACGGTCCATGATGGAATGGATTTTTAGGTCAAAGGCGCTCCGATGAAGTATTCGCGGGAGGAGGATGGTGTGGTTTGGATCTGGATTTTTGCTTCTTTTATAGGCGGATGACTCGCACGACTCGGGGGTGAAACGTAAAGGACGCCCTGGCTTTTCGCATTCGTGCGACGCGTGGAAAAATACCATTATTGGGCGTAGAAGCCGAGAAACATAGTATTTATGGTGAAGCTGGACACTGTTCGGCAGGTACATGGAACTTGAAGGGAGAACCCGCCTTGCAACGCCGAAGACTATATACGCACTGGACTTATCGTCATTGAAGCCTGGTTCGGGGGCTACTGAGGGAGTCCTAGACTAGGGGGTGTCCGGACAGCCGGACTATCATCGTCCACCGGACTCCAAGACTACGAAGATACAAGATTGAAGACTCCGTCCCGTGTCCGGATTGGACTTTCCTTGGCGTGGAAGGCAAGCTTGGCGATACGGATATGTAGATCTCCTACCATTGTAACCGACTCTGTGTAACCCTAGCCTCCTCCGGTGTCTATATAAACTGGAGGGCTTTAGTCCGTAGGACACACCATACATTACAACAATCATACCATAGGCTAGCTTCTAGGGTTTAGCCTCCTTGATCTCGTGGTAGATCCACTCTTGTACTACCCATATCATCAATATTAATCAAGCAGGACGTAGGGTTTTACCTCCATCGAGAGGGCCCGAACCTGGGTAAAACATCGTGTCCCTCGTCTCCTGTTACCATCCGCCTAGACGCACAGTTCGGGACCCCCTACCCGAGATCCGCCAGTTTTGACACCGACAGGGCTAGGGTTATGTCTGCATGGGGTTATGTCTGCATGATCCTAAGCATGAGGTTATTGAACCGTCTCTTCAACTAGTGTGTGGCAGGGCACAGGAAGTTGTTCCTGTGGCACCTACACCAATTGAAGTGGAAGCTCATGATATTGATCATGAAACTTCGGATCAAGTCACTACCAAACCTCGTGGGATGACAAGGATGCGTACTACTTCAGAGTGGTACGTAATCCTATCTTGGAAGTCATGTTGCTAGACAACAATGAACCTACGAGCTATGGAGAAACGATGGTGGGCCGGGATTCCGATAAATGGCTCGAGGCCATAAAACCCGAGAGAGGATCCATGTATGAAAACAAAGTGTAGAATTTGGCAGAACAGCTCGATGGTCGTAAGGCTGTTGAGTGCAGATGGATTTTAAAAGGAAGACGGACAATGATGGTAAGTATCACCATTAAGAAAGCTCGACTTGTCATTAAGATGTTTTCCGACAAGTTCAAGGAGTTGACTGCGATGAGACTTTCTCACTCGTAGCGATGCTAAGAGTCTGTTGGAATTATATTAGCGATTACTGCATTATTTATGAAATCTTGCAGATACGATGTCAAAACATTGTTTCCTCGATGATTTTCTTGAGGAAAGGTTGTATGTGATACAACCGGAAGGTTTTGTCAATCCTGAAAGATGCTAATAAGTATGCAAAGCTCTAGCAATCCTTCTAAGGACTGGAGTAAGCATCTCGGAGTTGGAATGTATGCTTTGATGATGATCAAAGATTTTGGGTTTATACAAAGTTTATGAGAAACTTGTATTTCCAAAGAAGTGAGTGGGAGCACTATAGAATTTCTGATAAGTATATGTTGTTGACATATTGTTGATCAGAATGATGTAGAATTTCTGGAAAGCATATAGGGTTATTTGGAAAATGTTTTTCAATGGAAAGCCTGGATTAAGCTACTTGAACATTGAGCATCAAAATCTATAAGGATAGATCAAAACGCTTAATGGTACTTTCAAATGAGCACATACCTTGACATGATCTTGAAGGTGTTCAAGATGGATCAGTCAAAGAAGGAGTTCTTGCCTGAGTTGTAAGGTATGAAGTTAAGACTTAAAAGCTCGACCACGGCAGAATAGAGAGAAAGGACGATGGTCGTCTCCTATGCTTAAGACGTAGGCTCTACAGTATGCTATGCTGTGTACCGCACCTGAAGTGTGCCTTGCCATGAGTCAGTCAAGGGTTACAAGAGTGATCCAAGAATGGATCACAGGACAGCGGTCAAAGTTATCCTTAGTAACTAGTGGACTAAGGAATTTTCTCGATTATGGAGGTGGTAAAAGAGTTCGTCGTAAAGGGTTACGTTGATGCAAGCTTAACACCTATCCGGATAGCTCTGAGTAGAGATACCGGATACGTATGATGGAGCAACAATTTAGAATAGCTCCAAGTGGAACAGTTATTTGGAATAGCTCCAAATAGAGCGTGGTAGCTGCATCTAGGAGATGACATAGAGATTAGTAAAGCACACACGGATCTGAAAGGTTCAGACCCGTTGACTATAACCTCTCTCACAAGCATAACATGATCAAACCCAGAACTCATCGAGTGTTAATCACATGGTAAATGTGAACTAGATTATTGACTCTAGTAAACTCTTTGGGTGTTAGTCACATGGGGATGTGACCTTGAGTGTTAATCACATATCGATGTGAACTAGATTATTGACTCTAGTGCAAGTGGGAGACTGTTGGAAATATGCCCTAGAGGCAATAATAAAAGTATTATTATATTTCCTTGTTCATGATAATTGTCTTTTATTCATGCTATAACTGTATTATCCAGAAATCGTAATACACGTGTGAATACATAGACCACAATATGTCCCTAGTGAGCCTCTAGTTGACTAGCTCGTTGTGATCAACAGATAGTCATGGTTTCCTGGCTATGGACATTGGATGTCATTGATAACGGGATCACATCATTAGGAGAATGATGTGATGGACAAGACCCAATCCTGAGCATAGCATAGAGATCGTGTAGTTCGTATGCTAAAGCTTTTCTAATGTCAAGTATCTTTTCCTTAGACCATGAGATTGTGCAACTCCCGGATACCGTAGGAGTGCTTTGGGTGTACCAAACGTCACAACATAACTGGGTGGCTATAAAGGTGCATTACAGGTATCTCCGAAAGTGTCTGTTGGGTTGGCACGAATCAAGACTGGGATTTGTCACTCCGTGTAAGCGGAGAGGTATCTCTGGGTCCAGTCGGTAGGACATCATCATATGCGCAATGTGACCAAGGAGTTGATCACGGGATGATGTGTTACGGAATGAGTAAAGAGACTTGCCGGTAACGAGATTGAACAAGGTACAAGGATACCGACGATCGAATCTCGGGCAAGTATAATACCGCTAGACAAAGGGAATTGTATACGGGATTGATTAAGTCCTTGACATCGTGGTTCATCCGATGAGATCATCGTGGAACATGTGGGAGCCATCATGGGTATCCAGATCCCGCTGTTGGTTATTGACCGGAGAACGTCTCGGTCATGTCTGCATGTCTCCCGAAACCGTAGGGTCTACACACTTAAGGTTCGATGACGCTAGGGTTATAAACGAAGTTTGTATGTGGTTACCGAATGTTGTTCGGAGTCCCGGATGAGATCCCGGACATCATGAGGAGTTCCGGAATGGTCCGGAGGTAAAGATTTATATACGGGAAGTCCTGTTTTGGACACCGGAAAAGTTTCGGGGTTTATCGGTAACGTAGGGTCCCGGGGGTCCACCAAGTGGGGCCACCGGCCCCGGAGGCTTGCATGGGCCTAGAGTGGAAAGGGACCAGCCAAGAGTGGGCTGGTGCGCCTCCCACCCTTGCCCAAGGCGCAGCTAGGAGGGGAGAGGGGAAACCCTAGGCTTAGATGGGCCTAAGGCCCACCCTAGGGGGCGCCCCCTCTCTCCCCCTCTTGGCCGCCTCCCCAAAACCCATCTAGGGCTGGCCGCACCCCTTGGGAGGGGGAAACCCTAGAGGGGGGGCGCAGCCCCCTCTCCCCCTATATATATTGAGGCATTGGGCTGCCCAGAACACACGAGAATCTCTCCCTTCTCCTCTTGGCGCAGCCCTACCTCTCTCCCTTCTCCTCATATCTCGCGGTGCTTGGCGAAGCCCTGCTGGACTACGACGCTCCTCCATCACCACCACGCCATTGTGCTGCTGCTGGATGGAGTCTTCCTCAACCTCTCCCTCTATCCTTGCTGGATCAAGGCGTGGGAGACGTCACCGGGCTGTACGTGTGTTGAACGCGGAGGTGCCGTCCGTTCGGCACTAGGATCTCCGGTGATTTGGATCACGACGAGTACGACTCCATCAACCCCGTTCACTTGAATGCTTCCGCTTAGCGATCTACAAGGGTATGTAGATGCACTCTCCTTTCCCTCGTTGCTGGTTTCTCATAGATAGATCTTGGTGACACGTAGGAAAATTTTGAATTTCTGCTACGTTCCCCAACAGTGGCATCATGAGCTAGGTCTATTGCGTAGATTCTTTGCACGAGTAGAACACAAAGTAGTTGTGGGCGTAGATTTTGTTCAATATGCTTACCGTTACTAGTCCAATCTTGTTTCGACGATATTGTGGGATGAAGCGGCCCGGACCGACCTTACACGTACTCTTACGTGAGACAGGTTCCACCGATTGACATGCACTTGGTGCATAAGGTGGCTAGCGGGTGCCAGTCTCTCCCACTTTAGTCGGAACGGATTTGATGAAAAGGGTCCTTATGAAGGGTAAATAGCAATTGACATATCACGTTGTGGTTTTGCGTAGGTAAGAAACGTTCTTGCTAGAAACCCATAGCAGCCACGTAAAACATGCAAACAACAATTAGAGGACGTCTAACTTGTTTTTGCAGGGTATGCTATGTGATGTGATATGGCCAAGAAGAATGTGATGAACGATATGTGATGTATGAGATTGATCATGTTCTTGTAATAGGATTCACGACTTGCATGTCGATGAGTATGACAACCGGCAGGAGCCATAGGAGTTGTCTTAAATTTATTGTATGACCTGCGTGTCATTGAACAATGCCATGTAATTACTTTACTTTATTGCTAACCGGTAGCCATAGTAGTAGAAGTAATAAGTTGGCGAGACGACTTCATGGAGACACGATGATGGAGATCATGATGATGGAGATCATGGTGTCATGCCGGTGACGATGATGATCATGGAGCCCCGAAGATGGAGATCAAAAGGAGCAAAATGATATTGGCCATATCATGTCACTATTTGATTGCATGTGATGTTTATCATGTTTATGCATCTTGTTTACTTAGGACGACGGTAGTAAATAAGGTGACCCCTTACAAAAATTTCAAGAAGTGTTCTCCCCTAACTGTGCACCGTTGCTACAGTTCGTCGTTTCTAAGCACCACGTGATGATCGGGTGTGATGGATCCTTACGTTCACATACAACGGGTGTAAGACAGATTTACACAGCGAAAACACTTAGGGTTAACTTGACGAGCCTAGCATGTACAGACATGGCCTCGGAACACGGAGACCGAAAGGTCGAGCATGAGTCGTATAGTAGATACGATCAACATGAAGATGTTCACCGATGATGACTAGTCCGTCTCACGTGATGATCGGACACGGCCTAGTTGACTCGGATCATGTAATCACTTAGATGACCAGAGGGATGTCTATCTGAGTGGGAGTTCATAAGATGAACTTAATTGTCCTGAACATAGTCAAAAGATCTTTGCAAATTATGTCGTAAGCTCACGTTTTAGTTCCACTGTTTAGATATGTTCCTAGAGAAAATATAGTTGAAAGTTGACAGTAGCGATTATGCGGACAGTAGAAAGCTTATGTCCTTAATGCACCGCTCAATGTACTGAACCCCAAACATCGTTTGTGGATGTTGCGAACATCAGACATACACGTTTTGATAACTACGTGATAGTTCAGTTAAACGGTTTAGAGTTGAGGCACCAAAGACTTTTTCGAAACGTCGCGGAACATATGAGATGTTTCGAGGGCTGAAATTGGGATTTCAGGCTCATGCCCACGTCAAGAGGTATAAGACCTCCGACGATTTTCTTAACCTACAGACTAAGGGAGAAAAGCTCAATTTTTGAGCTTGTGCTCAGATTGTCTGAGTGCAACAATCACTTGAATCGAGTGGGAGTTGATCTTCCATATGGATAGTGATGTTTCTCCAAAGTCAGTGCCACCAAGCTGCTAGAGCTTCATGATGAACTATGATATATCAGGGACATATATGATGATCCTTGAGATATTCGCGATGTTTGACACCGCGAAAGTAGAAATCAAGAAGGAGCATCAATTGTTGATGGTTGGTGAAACCACTAGTTTCAAGAAGGGCAAGGGCAAGAAGGGATACTTCATGAAACGACAAATCAGCTGCTGCTCTACTGAAGAAACCCAAGGTTGAACCCAAACCCGAGACTAAGTGCTTCTGTAATAAGGGGAACAGCCACTAGAGCAGAATTACCCTAGATACTTGGTAGATGAGAAGGCTGGCAAGGTCAATAGAAGTATATTGGATATACATTATGTTAATGTGTACTTTACTAGTATTCCTAGTAGCACCAGGGTATTAGATACCGGTTTGGTTGCTAAGTGTTAGTAACTCGAAATAAAAGCTACGAAATAAATGGAGACTAGCTAAAGGTGAGCTGACGATATGTGTTGAAAGTTTTTCCAAGCTTGATGTGATCAAGCATCGCACGCTCCCTCTACCAATGAGATTGGTGTTAAACCTAAATAATTGTTATTTGGTGTTTGCGTTGAGCATAGACATGATTGGATTATGTCTATCGCAATACGGTTATTCATTTAAGGAGAATAATGGTTACTCTGTTCATTTGAATAATACCTTCAATGGTCTTGCACCTGAAACGAATGGTTTATTGAATCTCGATCGTAGTGTTACACATTTTCATGCCAAAAGATATAAGATAGTAATGATAGTACCACCTACTTGTGGCACTGCCACGTAAGTCATATTGGTGTATATGCATGAAGAAACTCCATGCAAATGGATCGTTTGGACTCACTTGATTTTGAATCACTTGAGATATGCAAATCACACCACATGGGCAAGATGACTGAAAAGCCTCGTTTTCAGTAAGATGGAACAAGATAGCAACTTATTGGAAGTAACACATCTTGATGTGTGCAGTCCAATGAGTGCTGAGGCATGCAGTGAATATCGTTATGTTCTTACTTCACAAATGATTCGAGTAGATGTTGAGAATATTTACTTGATGAAACACAAGTCTGAATTATTGAATGGTTCAAGTAATTTCAGTGTGAGGTAGAAGATCATTGTGACAAGAGGATAAAATGTCTATGATATGATCATAGAGATGAATATCTAAGTCACGAGTTTTGGCACACAATTAAGACATTGTGCAAATTGTTTTGCAATTAATACCGCCTGGAACACCATAGTGTGATGGTGTGTCCGAACATCATAGTTGCACCCTATTGGATATGGTGCGTACCATGATGTCTCTTATCGAATTACCACTATTGTTCATGGGTTAGGCATTAGAGACGACCACATTCACTTTATATAGGGCACCACAAAACTCCGTTGAGACGACACCGTATGAATTATGGTTTAGAGAAACCTAAGTTGTCGTTTCTTAAAGGTTTGGGGCTGCGACGCTTATGTGAAAAAGTTTCAGGTTGATAAGCTTGAACCCAAAACGGATAAAATGCATCTTCATAGGACACCCAAAACAGTTGGGTATACCTCCTAATTCAGATCCGAAAGCAATATGGATTGTTTCTTGAATCGGGTCCTTTCTCGAGGAAAGATTTCTCTCGAAAGAGTTGAGTGGGAGGATGGTGGAGACTTGATGAGGTTATTGAACCGTCTCTTCAACTAGTGTGTGGCAGGGCACAGGAAGTTGTTCCTGTGGCACCTACACCAATTGAAGTGGAAGCTCATGATATTGATCATGAAACTTCGGATCAAGTCACTACCAAACCTCGTGGGATGACAAGGATGCGTACTACTTCAGAGTTGTACGTAATCCTATCTTGGAAGTCATGTTGCTAGACAACAATGAACCTACGAGCTATGGAGAAATGATGGTGGGCCGGGATTCCGATAAATGGCTCGAGGTCATAAAACCCGAGAGAGGATCCATGTATGAAAACAAAGTGTAGAATTTGGCAGAACAGCTCGATGGTCGTAAGGCTGTTGAGTGCAGATGGATTTTAAAAGGAAGACGGACAATGATGGTAAGTATCACCATTAAGAAAGCTCGACTTGTCGTTAAGATGTTTTCCGACAAGTTCAAGGAGTTGACTGCGATGAGACTTTCTCACTCGTAGCGATGCTAAGAGTCTGTTGGAATTATATTAGCGATTACTGCATTATTTATGAAATCTTGCAGATAGGATGTCAAAACATTGTTTCCTCGATGATTTTCTTGAGGAAAGGTTGTATGTGATACAACCGGAAGGTTTTGTCAATCCTGAAAGATGCTAATAAGTATGCAAAGCTCTAGCAATCCTTCTAAGGACTGGAGTAAGCATCTCGGAGTTGGAATGTATGCTTTGATGATGATCAAAGATTTTGGGTTTATACAAAGTTTATGAGAAACTTGTATTTCCAAAGAAGTGAGTGGGAGCACTATAGAATTTCTGATAAGTATATGTTGTTGACATATTGTTGATCAGAATGATGTAGAATTTCTGGAAAGCATATAGGGTTATTTGGAAAATGTTTTTCAATGGAAAGCCTGGATTAAGCTACTTAAACATTGAGCATCAAAATCTATAAGGATAGATCAAAACGCTTAATGGTACTTTCAAATGAGCACATACCTTGACATGATCTTGAAGGTGTTCAAGATGGATCAGTCAAAGAAGGAGTTCTTGCCTGAGTTGTAAGGTATGAAGTTAAGACTTAAAAGCTCGACCACGGCAGAATAGAGAGAAAGGACGATGGTCGTCTCCTATGCTTAAGACGTAGGCTCTACAGTATGCTATGCTGTGTACCGCACCTGAAGTGTGCCTTGCCATGAGTCAGTCAAGGGTTACAAGAGTGATCCAAGAATGGATCACAGGACAGCGGTCAAAGTTATCCTTAGTAACTAGTGGACTAAGGAATTTTCTCGATTATGGAGGTGGTAAAAGAGTTCGTCGTAAAGGGTTACGTCGATGCAAGCTTAACACCTATCCGGATAGCTCTGAGTAGAGATACCGGATACGTATGATGGAGCAACAATTTAGAATAGCTCCAAGTGGAACAGTTATTTGGAATAGCTCCAAATAGAGCGTGGTAGCTGCATCTAGGAGATGACATAGAGATTAGTAAAGCACACACGGATCTGAAAGGTTCAGACCCGTTGACTATAACCTCTCTCACAAGCATAACATGATCAAACCCAGAACTCATCGAGTGTTAATCACATGGTAAATGTGAACTAGATTATTGACTCTAGTAAACTCTTTGGGTGTTAGTCACATGGGGATGTGACCTTGAGTGTTAATCACATATCGATGTGAACTAGATTATTGACTCTAGTGCAAGTGGGAGACTGTTGGAAATATGCCCTAGAGGCAATAATAAAAGTATTATTATATTTCCTTGTTCATGATAATTGTCTTTTATTCATGCTATAACTGTATTATCCAGAAATCGTAATACACGTGTGAATACATAGACCACAATATGTCCCTAGTGAGCCTCTAGTTGACTAGCTCGTTGTGATCAACAGATAGTCATGGTTTCCTGGCTATGGACATTGGATGTCATTGATAACGGGATCACATCATTAGGAGAATGATGTGATGGACAAGACCCAATCCTGAGCATAGCATAGAGATCGTGTAGTTCGTATGCTAAAGCTTTTCTAATGTCAAGTATCTTTTCCTTTGACCATGAGATTGTGCAACTCCCGGATACCGTAGGAGTGCTTTGGGTGTACCAAACGTCACAACATAACTGGGTGGCTATAAAGGTGCATTACAGGTATCTCCGAAAGTGTCTGTTGGGTTGGCACGAATCGAGACTGGGATTTGTCACTCCGTGTAAGCGGAGAGGTATCTCTGGGCCCACTCGGTAGGACATCATCATATGCGCAATGTGACCAAGGAGTTGATCACGGGATGATGTGTTACGGAATGAGTAAAGAGACTTGCCGGTAACGAGATTGAACAAGGTATAAGGATACCGACGATCGAATCTCGGGCAAGTATAATACCGCTAGACAAAGGGAATTGTATACGGGATTGATTAAGTCCTTGACATCGTGGTTCATCCGATGAGATCATCGTGGAACATGTGGGAGCCATCATGGGTATCCAGATCCCGCTGTTGGTTATTGACCGGAGAACGTCTCGGTCATGTCTGCATGTCTCCCGAAACCGTAGGGTCTACACACTTAAGGTTCGATGACGCTAGGGTTATAAACGAAGTTTGTATGTGGTTACCGAATGTTGTTCGGAGTCCCGGATGAGATCCCAGAATCACGAGGAGTTCCGGAATGGTCCGGAGGTAAAGATTTATATATGGGAAGTCCTGTTTTGGACACCGGAAAAGTTTCGGGGTTTATCAGTAACGTAGGGTCCCGGGGGTCCACCAAGTGGGGCCACCGGCCCCGGAGGCTTGCATGGGCCTAGAGTGGAAAGGGACCAGCCAAGAGTGGGCTGGTGCGCCTCCCACCCTTGCCCAAGGCGCAGCTAGGATGGGAGAGGGGAAACCCTAGGCTTAGATGGGCCTAAGGCCCACCCTAGGGGGCGCCCCCTCTCTCCCCCTCTTGGCCGCCTCCCCAAAACCCATCTAGGGCTGGCCGCACCCCTTGGGAGGGGGAAACCCTAGAGGGGGGGGGGGGCGCAGCCCCCTCTCCCCCTATATATATTGAGGCATTGGGCTGCCCAGAACACACGAGAATCTCTCCCTTCTCCTCTTGGCGCAGCCCTACCTCTCTCCCTTCTCCTCATATCTCGCGGTGCTTGGCGAAGCCCTGCTGGACTACCACGCTCCTCCATCACCACCACGCCGTTGTGCTGTTGCTGGATGGAGTCTTCCTCAACCTCTCCCTCTATCCTTGCTGGATCAAGGCATGGGAGACGTCACCGGGCTGTACGTGTGTTGAACGCGGAGGTGCCGTCCGTTCGGCACTAGGATCTCCGGTGATTTGGATCACGACGAGTACGACTCCATCAACCCCGTTCACTTGAACGCTTCTGCTTAGCGATCTACAAGGGTATGTAGATGCACTCTCCTTCCCCTCGTTGCTGGTTTCTCCATAGATAGATCTTGGTGACACGTAGGGAAATTTTGAATTTCTGCTACGTTCCCCAACAAATAACTGCAAACAAAACTCCCCTTGGGACCCGTTGAATGTTGGAGGCACTCGTTGTTTCGAGCAAGCCATGGATTGATGCTTGTGGAGGAAGGGGAGTATAAACTTTACCATTCTATTTGGGAACCGCCTATAATCTTTTTAGCATGGGAGATATCGTCGTCTTTTAGTTGTTATGTTGACAGTGAAAGTATGCCGCTCAAAATATAATTTATCTCTATTTCAAAACCGATCTCTGGCACCTCTACAAATCCCTGCTTCCCTCTGCGAAGGGCCTATCTATTTACTTTTATGTCGAGTCATCACCCTTCTTATTAAAAAGCACCCACTGGAGAGCACACTGTCGTTTGCATTCATTATTATTGGTTTATATTGGGTATGACTTGAATGGATCTCTTTTACCATGAATTACAATGTTTAGTCAGTTCTTGATCTTTAAAGGTGCTTTGCGTTTATGTTTTGAGGTCTCAGAAAGGGCTAGCGAGATACCATTTTGTTATATCATATTATGATTATTTTGAGAAAGTGTTGTCATCCGAGTTTTATTATTATGGCTCGCTAGCTGATTATGCTATTGATATGAGTAATTGTGAAACCTACGTCTTATTGTGAGTATGGTTAGTTCATAATAATTGCTGAAACTTGAATGCTGGCTTTTCATGTTTACAACAACAAGAGCAAACAGAGTTTGTAAAAGTTTTTCTTTTTCTCTTTCAGTTTGTCAACTGAATTGCTTGAGGACAAGCAAGGTTTAAGCTTGGGGGAGTTGATACGTCTCCATCGTATGTACTTTTCCAAACACTTTTGCCCTTGTTTTGGACTCTAACTTGTATGATTTGAATGGAACTAACCCGGACTGACGCTGTTTTCAGCAGAATTGCCATGGTGCTGTTTTATGTGCAGAAAATAAAAGTTCTCGGAATGTCCTGAAACTCCACGGAACACCTTAGAAAAAACAATAAAAAAATCCTCGCAAAAGATGAAGACCAGGGGGCCCACACCTTGTCCACGAGGGTGGGGGGCGCCCCCCTGGGCGCGCCCCCCTACCTCGTGGGCCCCCTGGTGGCCCTCCGACGCCAACTCCAACTCCATATATTGGCTTTCGGGGAGAAAAAATCGGAGAGAAGAAATCATTGCATTTTACGATATGGAGCTGCCACCAAGTCCTAATCTCCCTCGGGAGGGCTGATCTGGAGTCCGTTCGGGGCTCCGGAGAGGGGGATTCGTCGTCGTCGCCATCATCAACCATCCTCCATCACCAATTTCATGATGCTCACCACCGTGTGTGAGTAATTGCATCGTAGGCTTGCTGGACGGTGATGGGTTGGATGAGATTTATCATGTAATCGAGTTAGTTTTGTTAGGGTTTGATCCCTAGTATCCATTATGTTCTGAGATTGATGTTGCTATGACTTTGCTATGCTTAATGCTTGTCACTAGGGCCCGAGTGCCATGATTTCATATCTAAACCTATTATGTTTTCATGAATATATGTGTGTTCTTGATCCTATCTTGCAAGTCTATAGTCACCTACTATGTGTTATGATCCGGCAACCCCGAAGTGACAATAATCGGGACCACTCCCGGTGATGACCATAGTTTGAGGAGTTCATGTATTCACTATGTGCTAATGCTTTGTTCCGGTTCTCTATTAAAAGGAGGCCTTAATATCCCTTAGTTTCCAATAGGACCCCGCTGCCACGGGAGGGTAGGACAAAAGATGTCATGCAAGTTCTTTTCCATAAGCACGTATGACTATATACGGAATACATGCCTACATTACATTGATGAACTGGAGCTAGTTCTGTGTCACCCTATGTTATGACTGTTACATGACTAACCACATCTGGCATAATTATCCATCGCTAATCCGGTGCCTATGAGTTTTCCATATACTGGTTCTCGCTTATTTACTTTTCCGTTGCTACTGTTACAATCACTACAAAATACCAAAAACATTACTTTTGCTGTCTTTACTTTTGTTACCGTTACCACCACTATCATATTACTTTGCTACTAAACACTTTGCTGCAGATACTAAGTTTCAGGTGTGGTTGAATTAACAACTCAGCTGCTAATACTTGAGAATATTCTTTGGCTCCCCTTGTGTCGAATCAACAAATTTGGGTTGAATACTCTACCCTCAAAAACTGTTGCGATCCCCTATACTTGTGGGTTATCAGGACTGTACTTTGGAAGACCTACGAGGTTCTGTAGTAACTTACTCTGAAGTTTCATGATCATCATCACTAGCTTCCTCACTAATTGGTGTAGGAATCACTGTAACTGATTTCTGTGATGAACTACTTTCCAATTCGGGAGAAGGTACAATTACCTTATCAAGTTCTACTTTCCTCCCACTCACTTCTTTCGAGAGAAACTCCTTCTCTAGAAAGAATCCTTCTTAGCAACGAATAACTTGCCTTCGGATCTGTGATAGAAGGTGTACCCAATAGTTTCCTTTGGGTATTCTATGAAGACACACTTCTCCGATTTGGGTTCGAGCTTATCAGGCTGAAACTATTTCACATAAGCATCGCAACTCCAAACTTTAAGAAATGACAGCTTAGGTTTATTGCTAAACCATAGTTCATACGGTGTAGTATCAACGGATTTAGATGGTGCCCTATTTTAACGTGAATGTAGCTATCTCTAATGCATAACCCCAAAACGATATTGGTAAATCGGTAAGAGATATCATTGATCGCACCATATCAAATAAAGTGCGGTTATGACGTTCGGACACACCGTTATGCTGTGGTGTTCCAGGTGGTATGAGTTTGTGAAACTATTCCACATTATTTTAACTAAAGGCCAAACTCGTAACTCAAATATTCATCTTCATGATCAAATTGTAGAAACTTTATTTTCTTGTTACGATGATTTTCCACTTCATTCTGAAATTTTGAACCTTTCAACTGTTTCAGACTTATGTTTCATGAAGTAGATATACTATATATGCTCAAATCATCTGTGAAGGTCAGAAAATAAGGATACCCGCCACGAGCATCAACACTCATTGGACCGCATACATCGGTATGTATTATTTCCAACAAGCCAGTAGCTCGTTCCATTGTTCCGGAGAATGGAGTTTTAGTCATCTTGCCCAAAAGGCACGGTTCACAAGCATCAAATGATTCATAACCAAGTGAATCTGAAAGTCCATCTTTATGGAGTTTCTTCATGCGCTTTACACCGATATGACCCAAACGGTAGTGCCACAAATAAGTTGCACTATCATTATCAACTTTGCATCTTTTGGCATCAATATTATGAATATGTGTATCACTATGATCGAGATCCAACAAACTATTATCATTGGGTGTATGACCATCGAAGGTTTTATTCATGTAAACAGAACAACAATTATTCTCTGACTTTAAATGAATAACCGCATTGCAATAAACATGATCAAATCATATTCATGCTCAACGCAAATGCCAAATAACATTTATTTAGGTTTAACACTAATCTCGAAAATATAGGGAGTGTGCGATGATGATCATATCAATCTTGGAACCACTTCCAACACACATCATCACTTCACCCTCAACTAGTCTCTGTTTATTCTGTAATTCCTGTTTCGAGTTACTAATCTTAGCAACAGAACAAGTATCAAATACCCAGGGGTTACTATAAACACTAGTAAGGTACACATCAATAACCTGTATATCAAATATACCCTTGTTCACTTTGCCATCCTTCTTATCTACCAAATATTCAGGGCATTTCCACTTCCAGTGACCATTTCCTTTGCAGTAGAAGCACTCAGTTTCAGCCTTTGGTCCAGCTTTGGGCTTCTTCGCGGGAGTGACAACTTACTTGCCATTCTACTTGAAGTTCCCTTTCTTTCCCTTTACCCTTTTCTTGAAACTAGTGGCCTTATCAATCATCAACACTTGATGCTCTTTCTTGATTTCTACCTTCATCGATTTCAACATCACGAAGAGCTCGGGAATCGTTTTTGTCATCCCTTGCATACTATAGTTCATCACGAAGTTCTAGTAACTTGGTGATGGTGACTAGAGAACTCTGTCAATCACTATCTTATCTGGAAGATTAACTCCCACTTGATTCAAGCGATTGTAGTACCCAGATAATCTGAGCACATGCTCACTAGTTGAGCGATTCTCCTCCATCTTTTAGCTATAGAACTTGTTGGAGACTTCATATCTCTCAACTCGGGTATTTGCTTGAAATATTAACTTCAACTCCTGGAACATCTCATATGGTCCATGACATTCAAAACGTCTTTGAAGTCCCGATTCTAAGCCGTTAAGCATGGTGCACTAAACTATCAAGTAGTCATCATATTGAGCTTGCTAAACGTTCATAATGTCTGCATCTGCTCCTTTAATAGGTCCGTCACCTAGCGGTGCATCAAGGACATAATTCTTTTGTGCAGCAATGAGGATAAACCTCAGATCACAGATCTAATCCACAACATTGCTACTAATATCTTTCAACATAGTTTTTCTCTAGGAACATATCTAAAATAAACATAGGGAAGCAACAACGTGAGCTACTGATCTACAACATAATTTGCAAAATACTATCAGGACTAAGTTCATGATAAATTAAAGTTCAATTAATCATATTACTTAAGAACTCCCACTTTGATAGACATCCCTCTAATCATCTAAGTGATCACGTGATCCAAATCAACTAAACCATGTCTGATCATCACGTGAGATGGAGTAGTTTTCAAAGGTGTGAACATCACTATGTTGATCATATCTACTATATGATTCAAGATCGACCTTTCGGTCTCAGTGTTCCGAGGCCATATATGTATATGCTAGGCTCGTCAAGTTGAGTATTCCGCGTGTGCAACTGTTTTGCACCCGTTGTATTTGAACGTGGAGCCTATCACACCCGATCATCATGTGGTGTCTCAGCACGAGGAACTTTCGCAACGGTGCATACTCAGGGAGAACACTTATACCTTGAAATTTAGTGAGAGATCATCTTATAATTCTACCGTCAATCAAAGCAAAATAAGATGCATAAAGGATAAACATCACATGCAATCAATATAAGTGATATGATATGGCCATCATCATCTTGTGCTTGTGATCTCCATCTCCGAAGCACCGTCGTGATCACCATCGTCACCGGCGCGACACCTTGAGCTCCATCATAGAATCCTTGTCGTTTCATCACCTATTGCTTCTACGACTATCGCTACCGCTTAGTGATAAAGTAAAGCAATTACAGGGTGTTTGCATTGCATACAATAAAGCGACAACCATATGGCTCCTGCTAGTTGCCGATAACTCGGTTACAAAACATGATCATCTCATACAATAAAATATAGCATCACATCTTGACCATATCACATCACAACATGCCCTGCAAAAACAAGTTAGACGTCCTCTACTTTGTTGTTGCAAGTTTTACGTGGCTGCTTCGGGCTGAGCAAGAACCGTTCTTACCTACGCATCAAAACCACATAGATAGTTCATCAAGTTAGTGCTATTTTAACCTTCTCAAGGACGGGGCGTAGCCACACTCGATTCAACTAAAGTTGGAGAAACTGACACCCGCCAGCCACCTATGTGCAAAGCACGTTGGTAGAACCAATCTCGCGTAAGCATACGCGTAATGTCGGTCCGGGCCGCTTCATCCAACAATACTGCCGAACCAAAGTATGACATGCTGGTAAGAAGTATGACTTGTATCGCCCACAACTCACTTGTGTTCTACTCGTGCATATAACATCTACACATAAAACCAGGCTCTAATGCCACTGTTAGGGAATGTAGTAATTTCAAAAAAATTCCTACGCACACGCAAGATCATGGTGGTGCATAGCACCGAGAGGGGAGAGTGTGTCCACGTACCCTCGTAGAAAGAAAGCGGAAGCGTTAGCACAACGCGGTTGATGTAGTCGTATGTCTTCACGATCCGACCGATCAAGTACCGAACATACGACACCTCTGAGTTCAGCACACGTTCAGCTCGATGACGTCCCTCAAACTCCGATCCAGCCGAGCTTTGAGGGAGAGTTCCGTCAGCACGACGGCGTGGTCACGATGATGATGTTCTACCGACGCAGGGCTTCGCCTAAGCACCGCTACGATATTATCGAGGTGGATTATGGTGGAGGGGGGCACCGCACACGGCTAAGAGATCCAAGGGATCAATTGTTGTTCTTTCTAGAGGTGCCCCCTGCCCCCGTATATAAAGGAGCAAGGGGGGAGGGGGCGGCCGTCCAAGAGGAGGCGCGCCAGGAGGAGTCCTACTCCCACCAGGAGTAGGCCAGGAGAGAGGAAGGAAAGGGGGGGCTGCCCCCCTCTCCTTGTCCTATTCGGACTAGGGGAGAGGGGCGTGCAGCCCTGCCCTGGCCGCCTCTCCTATTCTCCACTAAGGCCCATATGGCCCATTAAGCCCTCGGGGGGTTCCGGTAAGCCCTCGGTACTCCGGTAAAATCTCGATTTCACCCGGAACACTTCTGATATCCAAATATAGGCTTCCAATATATCAATCTTCATGTCTCGACCGTTTCAAGACTCCTCGTCATGTCCGTGATCACATCCGGGACTCCGAACAACCTTCGGTACATCAAAAACCATAAACTCATAATATAACCGTCATTGAAACTTTAAGCGTGCGGACCCTACGGGTTCGAGAACTATGTAGACATGACCGAGACACGTCTCTGGTCAATAACCAATAGCGGAACCTGGATGCTCATATTGGCTCCTACATATTCTATGAAGATCTTTATCGGTCAAACCGCATAACAACATACGTTGTTCCCTTTGTCATCGGTATGTTACTTGCCCGAGATTCGATCGTCGGTATCTCAATACCTAGTTCAATCTCGTTACCGACAAGTCTCTTTACTCGTTACGTCATGCATCATCTCGTAACTAACTCATTAGCTACATTGCTTGCAAGGCTTATAGTGATGTGCATTACCGAGAGGGCCCAGAGATACTTCTCTGACAATTGGAGTGACAAATCCTAATCTTGAAATATGCCAACTCAACATGTACCTTCGGAGACACCTGTAGAGCTCCTTTATAATCACCCAGTTACGTTGTGATGTTTGGTAGCACACAAAGTGTTCCTCTAGTAAACGGGAGTTGCATAATCTCATAGTCATAGGAACATGTATAAGTCATTACGAAAGCAATAGCAACATACTAAACGATCAAGTGCTAAGCTAACAGAATGGGTCAAGTCAATCACATCATTCTCCTAATGATGTGATCCCGTTAATCAAATGACAACTCATGTCTATGGCTAGGAAACTTAACCATCTTTGATTCAACGAGCTAGTCAAGTAGAGGCATACTAGTGACACTTTGTTGTCTATGTATTCACACATGTACTAAGTTTCCGATTAATACAATTCTAGCATGAATAATAAACATTTATCATGAAATAAGGAAATAAATAATAACTTTATTATTGCCTCTAGGGCATATTTCCTTCACTACTGATGGTTGGGGAGTCCGACGGCCCTTCTCGGCTTGGAGGCGGGACTTCGCGGTGGTGGTCATCTCCTCTGTCGGAGGTGATCGGCCTATGGCTGGGTGGTCGGATCTTCAGATCCATCATCTAGTCACGGCAGCGAGTCGGGGAGACATGGTTGCCGGTGAAAACCGAGCCGATGGCGGGCGATGACGGCGTTCTACGTCGTTACCTTGATGAAGGCATCGTCGTGTAACTACTGTCGACCCACTCGTACTGTTCTGGGGGAAACACTAGGATCTGGTCTTGCAGATCAGACAATGGCGGCACTGAAGTGGCGTTTTTCTCTTGGGAGTATTGTTTATGGAGCAGCGCCTAAAGACAGAGGCAAGAGGTGGAGCGGCTTCGTCTTGCATGGAGCTTCGGCGGTGATGTCAATTCATGCCTAGTCGACAGGTGCTACGCTTTGTCATGCGTGGTCGGCAGGTGCTACACACGACAGATCTTCCAGAGACTTCAAGCTGTGTCGGCTAGTGGTACTTGGCGGCATGGTGCTGAGGTGTACGGCGGCGATCGTGACGTGCTCAGTAGTTCACGCGCAGGGTGGTGGTTCCATTGGGCGCCGTGGTGGCGTTGACAACAGCTAGAACAGGCAAGGATGAAGCGTCGGTACAATTTTGAAGATGGAGTAGTGGCAGTTGGCGGCAGCGGCCTTTGAGAGTGCGCGTACCGGTGTGTGCCCCATACCCGACAAGTGACTTGGTTGGGGCCTCATGTCTTTGATGTTAGGGTTGTCTGCGAGGTCTGTGGTATTAGGCCCAGACTATCAGTATTCCTTCATCAGTTGGATAGGAGTAGTGACAGTTGTCGCATAGTCGGTGGCTTCATACTTATTGTTGTATCTCCTTCTAACGTCTTTTGTGAATAATTAATAAAATGGCTGCATGCATCTCTTAGATACAGAGGCCGGGGTGATCCTTCTTCTCTAAAAAAAATCTCCCAAAACCTGTCCTCATTATATCATGTGCACCCTAGCTCGCCACCCTTGGACAACACAGAAAACATCACTTGCTGCCTAGCACTTTTACCACCAACTTCGGCCCTTTTTGATTCTTTTTTTTGCAAAACAATCCAGTCATTTATCCATCTAGCAATCATATTGACCAGGACACATGGGTAAGTAATCTTGGCATTTTAAAATATGATACTACTCCCTCTGTTATGAATATATGACATTTAAGCATCACAAATTGAACTGCTTAAGCGTCATATATTTCGTAAAGGAGGGATTATTTCTTAATTTCCAAATAGTCCAGAAAACAACATCCACACCAGTAAACATTAGGTGTTTGTCATCGACAATAAATTTGCTAGGCCAAATGTTCAGCAGAGCATCAGAGCTACGGGAATTAATATCAAGCAAATTAAGAAATAACATTTCAAAATGTTCGACAACATTCTAGCAAGGGATTAGTTCATGAAAAGATGATCAGTAGACTCATCTAAGCCACAAAAGGGGCAGGCCCTATTGCCAGTCCACCCCGTCGTAAGCAAATTGTCCTTGGTTAGGATACTATTACAAGCCACATAAAAATCTTAATTCTAGGGGGATTTTTGTTTTTGACATAAATCTATGTGAAAGTTAATCCCATTTTCAATCTATTTCGTGTAATAGGATTTGACAGAATATATACCATTTTTAGTTAGGGTCCAATTAATAGTGTCTCTCTCATCAGTCAAATAATACTATCACGCACCTCTTGAATATGGTTCCACAATTCCAAAGACTCTCCAATCAGAGTTTTTTATAAATGAATTTGATGAAGCCCTTTCCGATATACCTCAGCTATTGAAAGATTTTATCAAAGCATATGTTATAGAGTCTAGGAATGTTGTGCCGGAGGTTTTTGTCTCCTTACCACCAATCTTTCTACATCCTGGCTTCCATTCCCCACAGTGAATTTACAAACGGGGAAGAACTGGTTTTTTCTTGGGGAACGTTGCATGGAAAATAAAAAAAGTCTACGCACACGCAAGATCTATCCATGAAGAAGCATAGCTACGAGAGGGGGACAACATCTACATACCCTTGTAGATCGCTAAGCGGAAGTGTTTACCAACGCGGTTGATGTAGTCGTACACCTTCACGATCTGTTTCGATCAAGCACTGAACGCACGGCACCTCCATGTTCAGCACACGTTCAGCTCGATGATGTTCTCGCCTTCTTGATCCAGCAAGAGGGGCGAAGTAGTAGATGAGTTCCGGCAGCACGATGGCGTGGTGACGGTGGTGGTGAAACTATTTCCTTAGGCTTCGGCAAGCACAACGGATTTAGAGTTGAAGATGGACTAGAGGGAGAGGGGATGCCAACACACGGCTTGGTGAATCGTGGTGTGTTCTAGGGGCTAGCCCTGCTCCTTTATTTATATGTTGAGCCAGTGGTCGTTACTTGGAGAAGAGCCACCACAAAGTTGGTTTAGAACGCAAGGAAGAGTCCTTCTAGGATTCCAGCACCAGACGCCATGGTCCTCGGTGTCTGGCCCAGACGCCATGGTCCTCGGCATCTGGCCCAGGGCCAAACGACAGGGTCCCTGGCATCTGGTCCCTGACCTCCGCAAAACTTCCTTTTGCATTGACCTAAAACCCCGTGGGCCTTACCCCTTGGCCCAAGCATACCATCCTATATATCAATCTTTACCTCCGGACCATTCCGGAGTTCCTCGTCATGTACGTGATCTCACCCGGGAATCCGAACAACATCCGGTCACCAACATACATAACTCATATAATACTATATCATCAACGAATATTAAGCGTGCGGAACCTATGGGTTCGGGAATGATGTAGACATGACCGAGACGCTTCTCGGGTCAATAACTAATAGCGGGACCTAGATGCCCATATTGGTTCCTACATATTCTACGAAGATCTTTATCGGTCAAACCTTTATGACAGCATACTAGTTCCCTTTGTCCGTCGGTATGTTACTTGACTGAGATTCGATCGTCGGTATCTCCATACCTAGTTCAATATCATTACCGGCAAGTCTCTTTACTCGTTCTGTAATACATCATCTTGTAACTAACTCCTTAGTCACTTTGCTTACAAGCTTCTTGTTATGTTGCATTACCGAGAGGGCCCAGTGATACCTTCGTCATACGGAATGAAAAATCCAAATCTCGATCCATGCCAACTCAACCGACACCTTCAGAGATACCTGTAGAGCATCTTTATGATCACCCAACTATGAAGTGACGTTTTATACACACAAGGCATCCTTCGGAGTCCGGGAATTGCAAGATCTCATGGTCGAAGGAACATGTATTTGACATTAAGAAAGCAGTAGCAATAAACTGAATGATCATATGCTATGCAAATGGATGGGTCTTGTCCATCACATCATTCTCCTAATGATGTGATCCCATTATCAAGTGACAACTCATGTCTATGGTCAGGAAACCTTAATCATCTTTTGATCAACGAGCTAGTCTAGTAGAGGCTTACTAGGGACTTAGTATTTGTTTATATATTCACAAATGTATTTAAGTTTCCGATCAATACAAATATAGCATGAATAATAAACTTTTATCATGATTAAGGAAATATAATAATAAAAACTTTATTATTGCCTCTATAGCATATTTCCAATAGTCTCCCACTTGCAATAGAGTCAATAATCTAGATTACATAGTAATGAACCTAACACCTATGGAGTCTTGGTGTTGATTCATGTTTTTCCTGCGGAAGAGGTTTAGTCACCGGGTTTGCCACATTCAGGTCGGTATGTGCTTTTCAAATTTCTATGTCTCCATCCTTGACATAATCACAAATGGAGTTGAAGCGTCGCTTGATGTGTTTGGTTTTCTTGTGAAACCTGGGCTCCTTGGTTATGGCAATTGCTCTAGTGTTGTCACAAAAGATTGTCATTGGACCCGATGCACTGGGTATTACACCCAGATCAGATATGAACTCCTTCATCCAGACTCCTTCATGCGCTGCTTCCGAAGTAGCTATGTACTCAGCTTCACGTGTAGATCCTGCCACGACGCTTTGCTTAGAACTGCACCAACTGGCAGCTCCACCATTCAATATAAATACGTATCTAGTTTGCGACTTAGAGTCATCAGGATCTATGTCAAAGCTAGCATCAACATAACCCTTTACATCTAGCTCTTCGTCAGCTCCATAAACGAGAAACATATCCTTGGTCCTTTTCAGGTACTTCAGGATATTCTTGACCACTGTCCAGTGATCACTCCTGGATTACTTTGGTACCTCCCTGCCAAACTTATGGCAAGGCACACATCAGATCTGGTACACAGCTTGGCATACATTATAGAACCTATGGTTGAGGCATAGGAAATGTCTTTCATTCTCTCTCTATCTTCTCCCGTGGTAGGACTTTGAGTCTGACTCAATTTCACACCTTGCAACACAGGCAAGAACCCTTTCTTATAGAACCTATGGTTGAGGCATAGGGAATGACTTTCATTCTCCCTCTATCTTCTCCCTTGGTCAGACTTTGAGTCTGACTCAATTTCACACCTTGCAACACAGGCAAGAACCCTTTCTTTGACTGGTCCATTTTGAACTTCTTCAGAACTTTTTCAATTTATGTGATTTGTGAAAGTCTTATTAAGCGTCTCGATCTATCCCTATAGATCTTGATGCCCAATATGTAAGCAGCGTCACCGAGGTCTTTCATTAAAAAATTCTTATTCAAATATCCTTTTATGCTATCCAGAAATTCTATATCATTACCAATCAGCAATATGTCATCCACATATAATATCAGAAATGCTAGAGTTCCCACTCACTTTCCTGTAAATACAGGCTTCACCATAAGTCTATATAAAACCAAATGCTTTGATCACCTCATCAAAGCGTATATTCCAACTCCGAGATGCTTGCACCAGTCCATAGATGGAAAGTTGGAGCTTGCACACTTTGTTAGCATCCTTAGGATCGACAAAACCTTATGGTTGCATCATATACAACTCTTCTTTAAGAAACCCGTTAAGGAATTCAGTTTTGACGTCCATTTGCCAGATTTCATAATCATAAAATGCGGCAATTGCAAACATGATTCTGACAGATTTAAGCATCGCTATGGGTGAGAAAGTCTCATCGTAGTCAACCCCTTGAACTTCTCAAAAATCTTTTGCGACAAGTCAAGCTTTGTAGATAATGATATTGCCATCAACGTCTGTCTTCCTCTTGAAGATTCGTTTATTTGCAATGGCTTGCCGATCATCGGGCAAGTCCACAAAAGTCCACACTTTGTTCTCATAGATGGATCCTATCTCAGATTTCATGACCTCAAGCCATTTGTCGGAATCTGGGCTCATCATAGCTTCTTCATAGTTCGTAGGTTTGCTGTTGTCTAACAACATGACTTCCAGGATAGGACTACCATACCACTCTGGTGCGGTATGTGTTCTGGTCGACCTACAGGGACTCTATCACGTCCATAAGCATATGGTTGTTTTGAAAAGTCAAACCTCAGAAAAGTTTGACCAGGTATATGTGGAGAAAAACATTTACATCTAGAACGATCATTAGATTCATCACAACATGTACTTACTTCATACTATCATTTATCTTTGGTATTGTAGATATAAGTAATTTCTTTATAAACTTGGTCAAAGTTTCAAAAGTTTGACTTCAAAAAAATGTTGGAACTACGATGTTCAGTAGTAACTTGATCTGAAGTTTCATGATCATCATTTGCTTCCTCTCTTGTTGGTGTAGGCATCATGGGAATGATTTTCTATGATGTGCTACTTTCCAATTCAAGAGAAGGTACAATTACCTCATCAAGTTCTACTTTCCTCCCACTCACTTCTTTTGAGAGAAACTCCTTCTCTGGAAATGACCCATTCTTAGCAACAAAGAACTTGCCTTCGGATCTTTGGTAGAAGGTATACCCAATAGTTTCTTTAGGGTATCCTATGATGACGCACTTCTCCACTTTGGGTTCAAGCTTATCAGGCTGAAGCCTTCTGACATAAGCGTCACATCCCCAAACTTTAAGAAACAACAACTTAGGTTCTTTGCCAAACCATATTTCATATGGTGCATCTCAACGGATTTAGACAATGCCCTATTTAACGTGAATGCAGCTGTCTCTAATGCATAACCCCAAAATGATAGCGGCAAATCGGTAAGATACATCATAGAACACATCATCTCTAATAAAGTATGGTTACGACGTTCGGACACACCATTACACTGTGGTGTTCCAGCTGGCGTGATTTGTGAAACAATTCAATATTGTCTAAAATGAAGGCCAAACTCGAAACTCAAATATTCACCTCCGCGATCAGATTGTAGAACCTTTATTTTCTTGTTACGATGATTGTCCACTTCACTATGAAATTCTTTGAACTTTTCAAATGTTTCAGACTTGTGTTTCATCAAGTAGATATACCCATACCTACTCAAATCATCTGTGAAGGTTAGAAAATAACGATACCCGCCGCGTGCTTCAACACTCATCGGACCGCATACATTGGTATGTATTATTTCCTATAAGTCACTAGCTCGCTCCATTGTTCCGGAGAATGGAGTTTTAGTCATCTTACCCATGAGGCATGGTTCGCAAGTATCAAATGATTCATAATCAAGTGATTCACAAAGTCCATCCGCATGGAGTTTCTTCATGTGCTTTACACCAGTATGACCTAAACAGCAGTGCCACAAATATTATTCTACTTGACCACTATCATTATCAACTTTGCATCTTTTGACATCAATATTATGAATATGTGTATCACTACGATCGAGATTCAACAAGAATAGACCATTCACTAAGGGTGCATGACCATAAAAGATGTTACTCATATAAATAGAACAACCATTATTCTCTGAATTAAATGAATAACCATCTCGCAATAAACAAGATACAGATATAATGTTCATGCTCAACGCTGGCACCAAATAACAAATTTTGAGGTCCAAAACTAATCCCGAAGGTAGATATAGAGGTAGCGTGCCGAAGGCGATCACATCAACCTTGGAACCATTTCCGACGCGCATCATCACCTCGTCCTTAGCCAATCTTCGTTTATTATGCAGCTCCTATTTCGACTTACAAATATGAGAAACTGAACCAGTATCAAATATCCAAGCGCTACTACGAGAATTATTAAGGAACACATCAATAACATGTATATCAAATATACCTTTGTTCACTTTGCCATCCTTCTTATCTGCCAAGTACTTGGGGCAGTTCCGCTTCCAGTGACCATTTCCTGGGCAGTAGAAGCACTCAGTTTCAGGCTTGGGTCCAGCTTTGGGCTTCTTCACGGGAGCGTCAACTTGCTTGCCGGTCTTCTTGAAGTTCCCTTTCTTCCCCTTGACCTTTTTCTTAAAACTGGTGGTCCTGTTAACCATCAACACTTGATGCTCTTTCTTGATTTCTACCTCCGTTGATTTTAGCATCGAAGAGCTCAGGAATCTCTTTCGTCATCCCTTGCATATTATAGTTCATCACGAAGCCTTTGTAGCTTGGTGGCAGTGACTGAAGAACTCTATCAATAACACTCTCAACTGGAAGATCAATTCCCAGCTGAGTCAAGTGGTTGTGGTACCCAGAAATTCTTAGTATGTGTTCACTGGCAGAACTGTTCTCCTCCATCTTACAGCTAAAGAACTTGTTGGAGACTTCATATCTATCAACTCGGGCATTGGCTTGAAATATCAACTTCAGCTCTTAGAACATCTCATATGCTCCGTGGCGTTCAAAACACTTATGAAGCCCCAGTTCCAAGCCGTAAACCATGGTACACTAAACTATTGAGTAGTGATCAGGTCGCGCCTGCCAGACGTTCACAACGTCTACATCAGCTCCTGCAGCAGGTCTGGCACCTACCGGTGCATCAAGGACATAATTCTTCTGTGCAGCAATGAGGATAATCCTCAAGTTACGGACCTAGTCTGTGCAGTTTCTAGCATCATTCAACTTAGCTTTCTCTAGGAACGCATTAAAATTCAAGGGAACGATAGCACGGACCATTGATCTACAACATAGATTTGCAAAAACTATTAGGACTAAGTTCATGATAAATTTTAGTTCAACTAATCAAATTATTACTGAACTCCCACTTAAATCAGCATCCCTCAAGTTGTCTAAGTGATACATGATCCAAATCAACTAACCCATATCCGATCATCACGTGAGATGGGGTAGTCTTCAATGGTGAACATCTCCATGTTGATCATATCTACTATATGCGTTCAACCTTTCGGTCTCCAGTGTTCTGAGACCATGTCTGTACATGCTAGGCTCGTCAAGTTTAACCCAAGTATTCTGCATGTGCAAAACTGGCTTGCACCCGTTGTATGTGAACGTAGAGTCTATCACACCCGATCATCATGAGGTGCTTCTAAACGACGAACTTTAGCAACGGTGCATACTCGGGGTGAACACTTTTATCTTGAAATTAAGTGAAGGGATCATCTTATAATGTTACCATCGTTCTAATTAAAATAAGATGCATAAAGGATAAACATCACATGCAATCAAAATATGTGACATGATATGGCCATCAATCTTGTGCTTTTGATCTCCATCTCGAAAGCAACGACATGATTCCATTGTCACCGGTGCGATACCTTGATCTCCATCATTGTGTCGGGGTCGTCTTGCCAACTATTGCTTCTACAACTATTGCTAACGTATAGCGATAAAGTAAAGCAATTACATGACGCTTAGTGATTGACACGCAAGTCATACAATAATTAAAGACAACCCTAAGGCTCCTCCCTGTTGTCGTACTCATGGACATGCAATTCGTTAACTTACTACAAAACATGATCATCTCATACATCAACATATATCAAATCACGTCTTGACCATATCACATCACAACATATCCTGCAAAAACAAGTTAGACGTCCTCTACTTTGTTGTTGCAAGTTTTACGTGGCTGCTACGGGCAACTAGCAAGAACCGTTCTTACCTACACAAAACCACAATGGTGATTATCAAGTTGCCTTTTAACCTTCTGCAAGTACAACCGTAGTCAAATTAGATTGAACTAAAGTGGGAGAAATAGGCACCCGTCAGCCACCTTTATGCAAAACAAGTTGCATGTTATTCGGTGGAACCGGTCTCATGTACGTGGACATGTAAGGTTGGTCCGAGCTGCTTCATCCCACAATATTGCCAAAAGACATAGCTGGTAAGCAATATGAACATCACCGCCCACAACTCCTTTGTGTTCTACTCGTGCATATCATCTACGCATAGACCTGGCTCATGATGCCACTGTTGGGGAACGTTGCATGGAAAACAATTTTTTTCTACGCACACGCAAGATCTATCCATGGAGATGCATAGCTACGAGAGGGGAAGAGCATCTACATACCCTTGTAGATCGCTAAGAGGAAGCATTTATCAACGCGGTTGATGTAGTCGTACATCTTCACAATCTGTACCGATCAAGCACTGAACGTACGACACCTCCGTGTTCAGCACACGTTCATCTCGATGACGTCCTCGCCTTCTTGATCCAATAAGAGGAGCGAAGTAGTAGATGAGTTCCGGCAGCACGACGATGTGGTGACGGTGTCGGTGAAACTATTTCCGCGGGGCTTCACCAAGCACAACGGATTTAGAGTGGAGGATGAACTAGAGGGAGAGGGGACGCGGGACACGGTTTGGTGAATTGTGATCTGTTCTAGGGCCTACCCTTGCTCCTCTATTTATAAGTTGAGCGCTGATGCCTACTATGCAACTTTATTCTTGTAGACACGTGTTGGGCCTCCAAGCGCAGAGTTTTGTTGGACAGTAGAAATTTTCCCTGAAGTGGATGACCTAAAGTTTATCAATCTATGGGAGGTGTAGGATGAAGATGGTCTGTCTCAAACAACCCTGCAACCAAATATTAAAAAGCCTCTTGTGTACCTAACACACCCAATATAATGGTAAGTTGTATAGGTGCACTAGTTTGGCGAAGAGATGGTAAAACAAGTGTAGTATGGATAGTAGATATTGGTTTTTGTAGTAAGAACAATAAAAAACAGCAAGGTAGCAATTGATAAAATGGAGCACAAACGGTATTGCAATGCTTGAAAATGAGGCCTAGGGTCTGTACTTTCGCTAGTGCAATCTCTCAACAATGGTAATATAATAGGATCATATAGCCATCCCTCAATGTGCGATGAAGAATCACTCCAAAGTTCCTATCTAGAGGAGAACATAAAAAAATGTTTCTGGGTACGAAACCACCTCAAAGCTATTCTTTCCGATCGATCTATCCAAGAGTTCGTACTAAAATAACACCAAAGCAAATTCAGATTCATAATACTCAATCCAACACAAAGAACCTCAAGAAGTGCCCCAAGATTTCTACCGGAGAAACAAAGACAAGAACATGCATCAACCCCTATGCATAGGTTACCCCAATGTCACCTCGGGAATCCATGAGTTGAGTGCCAAAACATATATCAAGTGAATCAATACGATACCCCATTGTCACCACGGGTATTCATAGCAAGACATACATCAAGTGTTCTCAAATCCATAAAAGCATTCAGTCCGATAAAACGAAATCTCAAAGGAAAAACTCAATTCATCACAAGATAGAGAGGGGAAAACACCATATGATCCGACTATATTAACAAAGCCCGTGATACATCAAGATCATGACATCTCAAGAACACGAGAGAGAAAGATTAAACACATAGATACTAGTACAAACCCTCAGCCCCGAGGGTGGACTACTCCCTCCTCATCATGGTGGCCACCGGGATGATGAAGATAGCCCGGTGATGATTCCCCCTCAGGCGGAGTGCCGGAGAAGGGCTCTAGATTGGATTTTGTGGTTCTAGAACTGGCGGCAGCTGGAACAAAATTTTGTCGACGCCCCTAGGGTTTTTGGAATATTTGGGCATTTATAGAGCGAAGATGCGGTGCGGGAGGCCACCGAGGTGGGCACAACCCACCTGGGCATGCCTGGGCCCCCAGGCACGCCCTGGTGGGTTGTGCCCCCCCTCGGGGCACCCTAGGTGCTTCTCTGGCCCACTGGATGTCTTCTGGTCCAAAACAAATCTCCAAAAAGTTTTGCTACATTTGGACTCCGTTTGATATTGATTTTTTGCGATGTAAAAAACAAGCAAAAAAACAGCAACTGGCACTGGGCACTATGTCAATAGGTTAGTCCCAAAAAATGATATAAAGTTGCTATAAAATGATTGTAGAACATCCAAGAATGATAAAACAGTATGGAACAATAAAAAATTATAAATACGTTGGAGACGTATCAAGCGCAGGGGTCGTTACTTGGAGAAAGAGCCTCCCTAAAGTCGGTTTGGAACACAAGGAAGAGTCCTTCTCGGATTCCTGCACTAGACGCCATGGTCCTTTGTGTCTGGCCCAGACGCCATGGTCCTCGGCGTCTCGCCCAAGGCCAGATGCCAGGGTCCCTGGCGTCTTGTCCCTGAGCTCCACAAAACTTCCTTTTGCATGGACCTAAAGCCCTGTGGGCCTTACCCCTTGGCACAACTGTATCATCCTATATATCAATCTTTACCTCCGTACCATTCCGGAGCTCCTCGTCGTGTCCGTGGTCCCATCTGGGACTCTGAACAACATTCAGTCACCAACATACAAAACTCATATAATACTATATCGTCAACGGGCGTTAAGCGTGCGGACTCTACGGGTTCGAGAATAATGTAGACATGACCGAGACGTCTCTCCGGTCAATAACTAATAGCGAGACCTGGATGTCCATATTGGTTCCTACATATTCTACGTAGATCTTTATTGGTCAAATCTTTATGACAACATACGTAGTTCCCTTTGTCCGTCGATATGTTACTTGCCCGAGATTCGATCGTCGGTATCTCCATACCTAGTTCGATCTCATTACTGGCAAGTCTCTTTACTCGTTCCGTAATACATCATCTTGTAACTACCTCCTTAGTCACTTTGCTCACAAGCTTCTTGTGATGCTGTATTACCGAGAGATAGCTTTTTGTCATACGGAATGACAAATCCCAATCTCGATCCATGCCAACTCAACAGACACCTTCGGAGATACCTGTAGAGCATCTTTATGATCACCTAGTTACAAAGTGACATTTGATACACACAAGGCATTCCTCTGGAGTCCGGGAGTTGCATGATCTCATGGTCGAAGGAACATGTATTTGGCATTAAGAAAGCAGTAGCAATAAACTGAATGATCATATCATATGCTAACGGATGGGTCTTGTCCATCACATCATTTTCCTAATGATGTGATCCGGTTATCAAGTGACAACTCATGTATATGGTCAGGAAACCTTAACCATCTTTTGATCAACGAGTAGTCTAGTAGAGGCTTACTAGGGACTTAGTATTTGTTTATATATTCACACTTGTATTTATGTTTCCGATCAATACAATTATAGCATGAATAATAAACCTTTATCTTGATTAAGAAAATATAATAACAACAACTTTATTATTGCCTCTAGGGCATATTTCCAACATTTTTGACTTTCAGCAAGCTCTGCCAAACTTGTGAATCGCCTTGTCTAGGTTTTACTCCTGCCAGACTTTGATTTCTTTGATATTTCTTAGTTAAAAGCCATTCCGAGTTATAAATTTTCCACCACCATTTGCAAAGTAAAGATTGATTCATCACAACAAGATTCTGGAGTCCTAAGCAGCCCAAGTCTTTAGGTCTACAAACTTCAGACCATTTAACAAGATGATATTTCATCTTCTTATCTTCTTCTTGTCAGAGTAATGTGGCTCTGAAGAATTCCATTCTATTATTCACACCCACTGGCATTCCATAAAAGGACATCATGAAATTTGGGATCCCAGTAAGAAATGACTGAATCATAGTCAATGTACTGTCACCAGGTAAGAGTCTCCCTTGCCAAGTACTACATTTTTTTCTCCATCTTATCCTCGATGGTTTCCGATGTTTATTTTGAATTCTTTTTTTTCATCTATAGGCATGCTTAAATATTTCAAAGGGGGGCCATCCCACGAGGCAAGTAAAAATATTTGCAAAATATGCTTCTTAATCTTTTGCTCCTCCAAACAAAAATTACTCACTCTCATGGAAATTTATTTCAAGACGAGACATCTGCTTAAAAATGCATAGTATGAATTTAAGGTTACGAGAACTCTCAAAATCATCTTGTAGCATAAAAATTGTATCATCAACAAATTGTAGCGTATTAACACCATTTTTAGTATATTTAGACAGAACCCGTTTAATTATGCCAGTTTCTTTTGCATTGTTCATAGGAATTGCCACTGCATCAGTGGCAAGGTTAAAATGTAAAAGGAGATAAAGCATCTGCTTGTCTTAATCCTTTATGAGTGGGAACATAAGGTCCTACATGGTCATTAACTTTGATACCTACATTTCCCCCTCTAATAGTTTGCGTCACCCAAAAAATCCATTGGTCAGGAAAACATTTAAGTTTGGACATTTGCATAATAAAAGACCATTTAATTTAGCATAAGACTGTCTGGATTGGGGAAATAACCTCCTCGGCGAGTCCATTCAGCGAAGGTGCAACTATGGAGGAAAAACTCATTTCCATGAAGAAAACATACCAAGAAAAGTGACCGGTGGCCGCAATCGCCGATTTCGAAGAATCGTTGCATTCCAAACCACGTCATCGCACCACTAGGAGAAGGATGAGGAAACGAAGCCCTTCAAACAAAGAAACATCAAAATCGTGGCCCGTGGAGGTCGAATTTCACCAACATTCTCGACTCCTTCGTCACACATGTACATTCCGCTCGGTGAGCCTCTATCAAATTACTATTGTGGATCATCTATCCTAGGCTCTAAATAGCTCATGAACATCATCTAGGGCCGAGCAAATGCCGTTGGCCGTGTGAAAGTTAGAAGGAAGAAAGAAGAAAACGATGAAGAGAGTCTTCCATGTGGGTGAAATTGATTTGAGGGGTTAGGTTTGAGGGATGTGCCAGGTGAAGAAAATTTAATCCCCTAAAAGGTAGTAGGTTTTCAGAGAATGAGGATAAGACGAAGGTTTTATATTTTGAGGGATGTGCTAGAGATGACCTAAATCCACTGGAAAAAATGACTAATAGGAATTTTCATCAGCTAGCCATCTCACACAGAAAAATCTTGTAAGACAAAGCCTTGAAATGGAACTGATCCCATGTGATAGTTGTCTAAGGTTGATGCAGAGACAACAAAGACAATGTTACCCGTCTGCTAATAATTAAAGAAGGAAAAGACGCTACTAACTAAAGGTAATGGTAAAGCAACCAACTTTCCTACTAGTTTATTTTTCAAAAGGTAAGGATTTTGACAAACTTACGCATGATCTGCATGGCATCCGCACCATTCGTACATATTGATTATGTCTCTTGCATAAATCATATCATATCATTTCAATCCTTTCCTCGGCTAATGGGTTGTGAAGCTGGCATCAAGAATTCAAGCAAGCTAGGTACTCGCAGCTAGTAGCCCCCAGTTGGCATCGCACCAGTAACGATCATGAATGATTAAGGTTGCAGCGATTGGAGTAAACTAATAAGAAGCATCGGTTGGCAATGGCATACAGCCAGGGTGTGGTGATTTGAACCGCCAACAAGAATCGTCCTAACTCTTAACAGCAACGCGAAAACGGAGAGAACAGAGGAACTGATGTAGGCATCCTTTGGTGCTTGCAGATGCAGCCTATCTCTTGGACCGATCACCAAGAGTAGACAGACAAGCGATCTTATGCTCCGTGGTGAAGCAACTTCAGGCAGCAGACCAGCCACTGAACTCTCAGCACTTGGACACGTCGACCCGTTGCCACTGGCCATGCACCCACCATGCCATTCTGGAGCGTCCGGGTTGCCCATGCAGCTCTGCAAACACCATACGGCGCTGTTAGGTAACCAGACATGGCATGATCTTCAGTTCAGGAGTCAGAAACAAGAGGCCAGACGTCGTCCGTGGCACTGTGAGATCGTCTCATCTCCACTGGAGTGGTTGCTGAGCCGCAACATCACGGCGATGCGGCGATGCCAGAACGCAGGCAGGCACGTAGTTTTCACAAGATCTGATGTATCCTCCTACCAACCAGGAGGCGAGCAACAGCAACAGCCGCCGCTGTTCACCGCAATTACGGCCGACAGGGACTCGCAAGCAATGCGATTGGATCGACGACGAAGAGCCGATGCTGGTCCATGCTACCAACAGGCGTGGGTCTCCCCCTCCTCAATGAGGCCGCTTCATCTTTCCCTGCGCTAGGGCCTTCTACCGGCTCACGCTGGCTGTTCATTCACGGTCCGCCGCTCCAGTACGTACAATCATTAATAATGAGCCACCGCGGGGGCGGGGTTGATCGGGAAATCCAGGCAGTCCCGGGACGGCAGAAATACGAAATCAATTCCCCTCCCTTTGATCCTGACACCAACGTGGGGTGAGTGATGACAGGTTTTGGAGGGTGGGGTGAGGTGCATTGCAAGTGAAGCAAAAGCCCACCGTCCCGTCCGTCGCCTTTTCCCCTCCCAACCACCGCGGTGACCATCGTTTCTTCCACAGCGAATTCACGGTGGTAATCAATTGATTGAGTGAGTTGTTTCGTTCCAGATCGCCGGCAAATAGCCGGCTTGGCGCTGCACCTGCTACAGTTGTTAAGTGCGGTGTAGTCGTGTGGTAGATTGTAGAAGGTGAGGTGCATGCTTTGCTGCAATGTGAAGGTAAAACCGAAAAAAAAGTTTTCGTTGAAAACGGTGCCATTCCCGTGCTGTTAATTGGAGTTCACTGGTCGAAAAAGCATGAGCACCAGCTACTCACCTATTACTGATTAAGTTTTGTTGAACTGGCTTATAGAATGCCAAGTCTGGTCGGGATGAGGTAATCAGATGTGCTCCACCATATCATAGAAAACTATACAATTCTAGTACAAGATGATGGATTCTTAGGATTAGCGAGTGCGTAAAATGATGTGTAGGTGCCCCGACACATCCACAATTCTTCTCGAAAACGGATCATGCTCTACGACGATCAGCAACGCCCTGTGCTGTTGACAATTTCATCTAATGTCCCAATCAACCCACACTCTTTGCCACTGAAATAGCACCACTGTCCACTGAATATATGTAAGTGCCATAAATCTGATCAATGAAAAGATACGCATTCTTTGCGTATTCGCGAAAAAGAGTGCCATAAATCTGTCTAGAGAACTTCTATGGAACTTTTTTTTTTTGAAACAAGAACTTCTATGGAACATTGATTTGATGGTAGTAACATATACTCCCCCCGTAAAGAAATATAAAAGTGTTTAGATCACTAGGAAGTACATATCACTGAATACCTTGGAGATGACATTTATATACAGCGTCATCGAGAGATCGGCATAGTTTGCTGCAAGATTATGCGATCTGTGCTACTACGCTAACGACGACCGCGCGGCCAGCTGGGTCATGATTTGTGAATGCTCGGCTGGCAGCATAACGGACGGCTGCGGGTAAGAGCATCTCCAACCAGACTTGCCCAATAGTAGGATCCCCTATATATTTTTTATATTTTTTAGAAAAACCTTTTGGTCTATTCATCATCTGGCAAGGCAGTGCAAAGAACAGTAGAAATAAAAATTACATCTAGATCCGTAGATGACCTAGCAACGACTACAAGCACTAGAGAGAAAACCTCCATCACCAGAGCCGTGAAAACCTTGTTATAATAGACAGTGTGAAAGTTGTACTGCTAAGGCCCAATAGGACCAGACCTCCAGAATAGCAACCGCCGTTGATGAAGAGAAGTATAGATCGAAAGGATTCAAGCTGAAGACACATGAACACAAACGAACAAAGACCGGATTCAAGTGAATCCACGAAGACAAACGCTGACCGAATCCCACGAGATCCGTCGGAGACAAACCTCCACACGTCCTTTGATGATGCCAGACACATCACCAAAACAGAGGCTAGGCGGAAAGAACCTTAATCCAATTTCAGAGAGCCGCCCCCGTCTTATCTTTCTGAATAGGACACAAACTCTAAACGAACACGAAAAAGCACCTAAAAGCGACGAGATTTACCACGCCTCCATGGCCTAAGGCCACAGAAGACGAAGCTGATGTGCGGGAGGTGTGGATCCCTAATCGCCCTCATGCGGGCGCACGAGGCGACGGAGCAAGACACGTACGTGTTTTGGCTCTCGTTCTCTATGCACTAGAGTCATAGGATCCCCATATGTGTGTGGACACATTCAGATGCATTCATAAATAGGAGTCGGCTACCCTTTATTTGCTTGCTCGTGCTGCCATGACACCTTTTTTTTGCGGGATCCATACTTTACCAACCCTCGAAACCATACAAAGGACTCGAGGATGGCGCGGTTTTCCACATAGAAGTCGGGGGGGGGGGGGGGGCATAGAGCTTGGCGAGGACGACAACGTCCGCGCGCTGGGTGTCGAGCTGCTCCTCCGCCGCAAGGTGCGTTGCCTCCATGCCGAGACATAATTTCTCCCTTGCCTCCTCCATTGAGTGGTGAGGGATGACATCGTCGCCGCCCATGATGTTTGCCTTCTCCAACTCGAAGGCAACAGGGTTAACTTTGGAAACGCCTCTTCCGAGCGTGTGGCTTCACCCTCCTCGTCCGAGGTGAGAAGAAGGCTAACCACAACGCGGGCCACGAGTCTGGCCTCCATGACGCGGACCACCGCCATGATCCGGGGAGTAGCGCTCTGGCTTAAAATAATTGAACCATGGCAGATGGCGAACATCGAGATTGAACACGGACATGACGGGGTCGGGGACGTGGTCTGACGACGCGAACGGGAGAGAGGAAGGGAGAAAAATTGAGGGTGACTAGCGTTCGGGTCGTCGCCTGGCTTAAATAGCCGGGTTTGACCATCGGGTGGCATGCCGGAGAGGTGCCATAAATGTGAGCAGCAAATCAATGAGATCTGGGACGAACAACTGGGTTTTGTCGTGGGTCCATCGGTCAGTCTAGTGTGGTAGACTCGTTGGAACGTGTCCGGGCGGTCTCAAATCTGACCCATTTATGGGCTTAGTTTGAGGGGTGTGTCAGACAACCCATACGTTGGGGCTCGGTATGAGAGTATCGTTGGGTGGCGTTTATTTGGTTTGGGCCGTGTGCGGGTCGTTCACCCATAGATCGCCGACCCAGATAAATGCAAGAATAGCCATTTCTCAACGTTTTGGGAAGGGCCTTGGTTGGGTCTCTTGAAGAGAGCCCCTACCACCCGGGACCTTTCCTTCGTATGGGGCAGTGCAGACGTAATTCTTATTTCCCGTGTAGGCCGACACTTGTCTACCAAATGCGTACCCCCAAGGTACTGCATCCTGCATGCCCGGCCCAATGCTCATGGATTTTCTCTTTTTTTTCTACAATTTTCTTTTGATTTTTCCATTTTTAAATTTGTAATTTTAAAAAATCTAATTTCTTTTTAATTCATGAACACTTTTAAAAAATTTAAACACATTTTGAATTCAAGAATTTTTAAAAATCCACGAACACCTTTTAAAGTATACGAACATTTCCTCATGCCAGAATTTATTTAAAATTCAGAAATATTTTTAAAATTAATGCACATTTTTCAAATTCGTGAACATTTTCCAAAAAACTTGTGAATATGTTTTGAAATTCAAAAACATTTAAAATTTCCCAAGTAATTTATAAAATTAGTAAGTATTTTTTAATAAAAAATGTAGAAATGAAAAACCCCTCTGATAAAAGCTGACCTAGCATTACGAGGATTGCATATGCGACGACTCACAGGAGCACTGCATGGGTTGTGGGATGCATGTCTGGACGACTGCCAATGCCCTACACGCATAATGACGAAATCACTAGTTAAGGGGAACCACTTGTAAACGTCACTCCTCCTTTGGTGGTCACAAGTGGTGCACTGCATGTGCAACACTTGTCACAACTTTGGAGTTTTGTGCTTTTTTTCATAGATTCATCTTTTAAAATGTTTATCTCTCGAAACATGCGTTCAAATCATGAACCATTTTTCACTGTTATGTTTCACATGTCAAGATATTTAAAAGTAGATCCCAAGTATTAGCTTTAAAAAACTTTTCTCAAAAAAGAAACATAACTGGAGAAAAAAGTTGGGAAAAAATGAAAACCCCAAAAAACTGGAAACAAAAAAAAATAAAAATCCAAAAATAAACAGAAACAAAAAAAACTGGAAACAGGAACTACAACTGTACTTCACATGGAAGCCCATTTCAGGCTTCACTTTTTTTTTGCGAAGCAAAGTTTGTGCTTCACATGGAAGCACAACTGTGCTTTTAACATTTGGGAAGCACAAGTTATGTTTCACGTTGTGCACAAATGTGCTTTCACACGGTATGCTTCCCGAGGGAAAGAACACATATAAAAACCTGAAGAAACAAAAAAAAATCAAGAGAAACCTAGGAAAGAGTAAGATAAAAAGCGTGTACCAAAAAAAAGTGCTTCCACATGATATGCACAATGCGTGGCACATAGCGGCGGCTTGGCGCACCAGCTGCAGTTGCGTCCCAAGGTTCTATTGCTCCCTCCTCGCAAGGGCCCCTTTGTTAGTTGCTCCGTCATAATAGGAGCACCCAGCGGGCGACCAAAATGTGCACCAGACGCGTTTTGGGTTAGCCCATTGCAGTGGTTTTCTCTTTCGTTTCAGATACCTTCTTTGTTGTCTCAAAAATAGTTACCTTTTTCTGTTTTTCATTTTGGGTTTTCCAATCTTTATTATTTCAACAAAATTCATTTTTTTGTTATTTTTAGAAAATCACAAATAGAAAAATCCATGAACTTTAAAAATATTTGGGATTTATAGATGTCCTCAAATTCTTTCTTGAATATCAAAAAATATTCCCAAATTTAGAAATGTTCGTGAATTTTAAAAAGGTTCATCAATTTAATTTCTCTCGTATTTCAAAACTTTTCCCAAAATTCAACTTTCTTCATTAATTACATTTAATTTAATAAAATCACAAATCTAAAAATATATCCAGTTTTAAAAATTTGTACATTAAAAAAGGTTTTAGAATTTTAAAAAAATTATTAACAAAAAAAGTTCTCTAATTTCGAAAATGTTCAGAAATATGAAAAATATTTTCGAGTTTAATAAATGTTCCTGAAATGTCACTAATTTTAATGAGTACCAGATTAAAAATGTTAAAAAAATTTGAAAATGAATATGAAAAGGAAAAAGACCGGGAGTAACCTGGCATAAGAGATCATAGAATATTCCGATGCCAGGAAAATCGTTTGAATAGATACAGAAAATGATGAATTGGGCCAACCGATGTAGCGATTTAATGTGATCGGAATGTATGGTCGTTTTTTTTTTTAACACGGGGTGTATGGCCGTTAGTCGTTACGCAACAGCCACACACGCAATAAGATTCTCAGACGGTCCAGTCAATGTTTTTGTCTGTGTACGTACCGAGTGCCCAAGTGCTCCTTCTCTTGTTTTTTTTTTTTTTTTTTGCGAAAATCCTTCTCTAGGTTTTCAAGTGATTTGTTTTGGATTCCCTATACGATTCGTCGTTGTTTTTGTTTTTTGAAAGAAGAAATGAATATTTTTAAGGTGAACATCTTATTTATAATTAGATGACTATATTTTAAAGTGTGGGAATGTTTCTTAAAATTGCATGCTGTTTTAATTTATATTTAGAAATGTGTTAACATTTTTTAAAATTGCATAAAAATTTAAAAATGTTCACAATGCATTTTCAAAAGATATCCATACTATATTTTGGAAAAAAGTCTTGTACACAAAAGAACTTTTACGGTTACATATGAAATAAGAAAATTTAAAATTGGGACAAAATACAAATCCAAGAAGTAAAAGGAACATGCAAACCAAACACACAAAACAGCTATATGCGTTAACATGTGTAAACCATACAAATTATATCTGTAGGTATGTTGACAGGTCGTCCCGAAGAGGAGATGCCTGGATCTGCAGGCGATCTTCTGCAGGAGCTCTCACAACTGCAGGAACAAGTTCGGCAGGTGATGCAGGGCATTGCCAGGCCTTGTGGCCATCTGCCTCCCTGCCAGGAGGCATGGGGGAGCTCGTAGAGATGCTCAAGGGAGCGCGGCGGCGCTTCCGATTATGGAAGATTTCGGCCTGCCGACAAGGTGCCGGGGAAGCCTGGGCCATGGTGAAGACGCGATACACCAAGGCTGACCCGAACCACATGGCCGAGGTCGGACCTGTAGGGTTAGATGGGAAAGAGATCCCTGTAAGTCTGGTATATGACCAGGTAGCATTAGCCGCTAAGTATTCTCAACAGGATTGTAGGCTAGACAGCCTGTTGGATGGTATAGAAGAAGAATTTAGTCAGTCTAAGTGACTTTGTACTTCGAAGGACATGTTTTGTCCCTAGCCGGATTGTACATCATTTGTCTTGGCGGACCTTTTCGCTTCAACCTCCGGACCCGACAGTCCGGAGTGTATCAGAATACCCTCTCAGTTATGTAAAAACCGGGGCACGCTTTGGAAACCAGGCGTAGGGGTCATAAGTGCTTGAACTGACAAGTACCCAACTAGCTATGTTATATTACATGGATAGTAAGAAACATCTTCCAGGGAGAATAGTTTCGTTAAGGGTTCCTTTCCCTGGGTACGCATGCATTAATGTGCATGTCCGAACTGCGAAAAGCGACGCAGGATATAAACATCTGGGGGCATGTATTGCAATAAGTGAGAAATATCTTTTGTTCACCGACCGAATATTCCCTTAAGAACGCTAGTTTTCGGCTTCACCCAGTTTGAGGTACACATCCGGCAGACCTGGGAGTAACAATCGCAGAGGTGCTCCCCTTATGTCCTAGCCGAATTAACGGGAACGTAGGGCATAAACACAAGAGCCAGGCAACCCAGCTTGGCCAAAACTTAAGTCATATCGATGCATATAATGGTAAAAAAAGGTACATATGGAGGAATGACGCATATGTGGTGGGAATAGAGCCCAGAAGATAATTATATTAAGCTTCTGTATAAGAAGCCCCCATGTATTTTGAGCGCGTATAGCGCAGCAGGAGTGTGCAGTCGAAGCATACTTGAAGCTTTTAAGGCTATATAAAAAAGAAAAAGAGAGAGGATATAACTTAAAAAAGAAAGGCGGAGGTAAGGAGACGAACACAGAGTTCAGCGCTAGGCGTAGATTCTTCGGAGTCTGGCCGCGTTCCATGGGTTCGGGTCGAATCGATTATCTGATGCATCACGCAGACGATACGCTCCCCCGGTGAGAACTTTATCAATGATGAAGGGACCCTCCCACTTGGGCTTGAGCTTGTCCTTTTTCTTCTTTGGTAGGCATAGAACGAGTTCGCCAACGTTATAAGTTTTGGCCCGTACTTCTCTGCTTTGATACCTTCGAGCCTGCTGCTAATAGAATGCGAAACGGGCCTTTGCGACGTCACGCTCCTCCTCCAGGGCATCTAAACTGTCCTGCCGATCCAGCTCGGCTTCTCTCTCTTCGTACATGCGCACTCGAGGTGAGTCATGAATGATATCGCAGGGTAGCACTGCCTCTGCGCCGTACACCATAAAAAATGGTGTGTATCCAGTGATGCGATTTGGCGTGGTCCGCAACCCCCATAGTACGGAGTCGAGCTCTTCGACCCAGTGCGTATCTGATTCCTTCAAGGATCGCACTAGTCTGTGTTTAATGCCACTCATAATAAGACCATTTGCTCGTTCAACTTTACCGTTTGTTCGGGGGTGATAGACGGAGGCATAGTCGAGCTTAATGCCCATCTTGTCGCACCAAGTTTTCACCTCGTCGGCTGTGAAGTTTGAGCCGTTATCGGTGATGATGCTGTGTGGGACACCGTAATGGTGTACAACCCCGGATATGAAGTCTATCACTGGTACGGACTCGGCCGTTTTAACTGGTTTGGCTTCTATCCATTTGGTGAATTTATCCACCATGACTAACAAGTATTTCTTCTTATGGCTTCCTCCTTTAAGGGGTCCAACCATATCGAGCCCCCAGACCGCAAAGGGCCAAGTTATGGGGATTGTTTGGAGAGCGGTAGGTGGCATATGGCTTTGATTTGCAAAAAGCTGGCAACCAACACAATGTTGGACAAGGTCCTATGCGTCTGCCCGGGCTGTCGGCCAGTAGAAACCTGTACGGAAGGCCTTGCTTACGAGTGCCCGAGCTGCGGTGTGGTGGCCGCCGAGTCCGGCATGAATTTCTACCAAGAGCTGCCGCCCTTCCTCTTCGGAGATGCACCTTTGGAGCACTCCGATCGCGCATTTTGGTCCTTGTAGGCTTGTAGGCTTTAGAGCTACGCACAATGCAACATGCCGCATTTTGGTCCTCAGGGAGTTCTTGCCTATTTAAGTAGGCTAAGAAGGGTTCAGTCCACGGGGCAATGATAGTCACGTGGGCCGAAGGTGTTATTTCGGTGGCGGAGCCTCCGATTATGTCAGAGTGTTCGGGATCTGGGGTTGTGTTCGGATCGTGACTGGTATTACCGGTCTCCCCTTCCTACACCACGGATGGCTTGAACAACCTTTCCAAGAAGATATTAGGTGGGACGGAGTCGTGCTTGGCGCTGATGCGGGCAAGGATATCCGCTGCTTGATTATTTTCCCGGACCACATGGTGGAATTCGAGCCCCTCGAACCGAGCTGACATTTTGAGGACGACATTGCGATAAGCCACCATTTTTGGGTCCTTGGCATCGAAGTATGTGTTTATTTGAGATATTGTGTGGTTCGAATCCCCACGCACTTCTAGGCGTTGAATGCCCATGGAGACTGCCATCCGAAGGCCGTGCAACAGAGCCTCATATTTGGCTGCATTGTTGGAGTTTGTGTATAGTATTTGGAGTACGTATTGGACTATATCTCCGGTGGGGGATGTCAGGACAATGCCTGCCCCCAGACCAGCCAGCATCTTAGAGCCGTCGAAGTGCATGATCCAATTGGAGTACGCGCCGTATTCTTTAGGGAGTTCGGCTTCTGTCCATTTGGCGATGAAGTCAGCCAGTACTTGTGACTTAATGGCTCGCCGTGGTTTATACGTTAGGTCAAACGGGAGGAGCTCGATAGCCCATTTGGAAATCCGGCCCGTGGCATCACGGTTGTTTATTATATCGTTAAGGGGTACTTCAGAGGCCACCATGATTGAACACTCTTGAAAGTAGTGTCGTAGTTTCCAGGATGCCATGAAGACTGCGTATGCTATCTTTTGATAATGTGGGTACCGTGACTTGCATGGAGTGAGGACAGTGGATACGGAGTATACCGTCTTTTGGAGAGGGAACTTATGTCCGTCTGTCTCTCGTTCGACGACGAGCATTGTGCTTACAACCTGGTGTGTTGCAGCTATATATAACAATACAGGTTCGCCGATATTTGGCGCGACCAGGATTGGATTGGTGGCCAAGAGGGCCTTTATTTCTTCCAGTCCGGCCATAGCCGCATCCGTCAACTCGAAGTGTTCGGTGCATCGAAGAAGGCGATAAAGAGGTAGTGCCTTTTCTCCTAATCAGGAGATGAAGCGGCTTAAGGCAGCCACACATCCAGTTAATTTCTGGATTTGTTTGAGGTCTGTTGGGGTAGCCAACTATGACAGAGCTCGGATTTTAGCCGAATTTGCTTCAATTCCTCTATTGGAAACGATGAAGCCCAAAAGCTTTCCGGCAGGTACGTCGAAAATGCATTTTTCCGCATTGAGCTTGATGTCATATGTTCGTAGATTGTCGAACATGAGCCTCAAGTCTTTTATTAAAGATTCGACGTGTTTGGTTTTAATGACCACATCATCTACGTATGCCTCCACCATTTTGCCGATTTGTGTTTCCAGGCATGTCTGAATCATGCGTTGATTGGTTGCACCGGCGTTTTTGAGCCCGAAAGGCATGGTGTTAAAGCAGAAGGGGCCATATGGAGTGATGAATGCCGTTGCGGCTTGATCGGACTCCGCCATCTTGATTTGATGGTATCCGGAGTATGCATCGAGGAAGCACAATGAGTCGTTTCCAGCAGTAGCGTCGATGATTTGATCGATGCGGGGGAGTGGGATGGGATCCTTAGGGCAGGCCTTATTGAGGTCCTTGAAATCAACACATAGGCGCCAGGATTTGTCCTTCTTTGGTACCATCACCAGGTTTGCTAGCCAGTCCGGATGTTTTATTTCTCTGATGAATCCGGCCTCGAGTAACTTGGCTAGCTCTTCTCCCATGGCTTGTCGCTTAGGTTCTGAAAAGCACCAATGAGTCTGCTTGACCGGCTTGTATCCCTTCAGTATGTTTAGGCTATGCTCGACCAGTCTGCGTGGGATACCTGGCATGTCTGAAGGATGCCAGGCGAAGATGTCCCAATTTTTGCGCAAGAATTCTCGAAGTGCGGCATCTATTGTGGGGCTCAGCTGTGCCCCGATGGATGCTGTTTTTGTAGGGTCCGTTGGGTGGACCTAGAATTTGACTATTTCATCCGCTAGTTTGAAGGAGGTGGACTTGGGTCGTTTGTCGAGTATCACGTCGTCCCTGTCCACCGTGGAGCACAGCGCAGTCAGTTCTTCTGCCGCGAGGGCTTCGGATAATGCCTCAAGGGCTAGAGCGGCGGTTTTATTTTCGGCGTGGAGTGCTATGTCCGGATCACTAGCTAGGGTGATTATTCTATTGGGCCTGGGCATCTTGAGCTTCATGTACCTGTAATGGGGTATAGCTTGGAAGCTCGTGAATGCATCCCGCCCTAAAAGGGCGTGGTATACGCTACTGAACGGGGCCACTTGGAAAGTGATTTCTTCAGACCTATAATTCTCCGGTGTGCCGAATACCACATCTAGTGTGATTTTTCCCACGCATCGTGCCTCCCGACTAGGGATGATACCTCTGAAGGTCGTGCTGCTTTGCTCAATGCGGCTCTTGTCTATTTCCATTTTGTTAAGAGTTTCCTCGTAGATGAGGTTTAAACCGCTGCCACTGTCCATGAGCACTTTAGTAAGCCAGAAGCCGTCCACAATTGGACTAAGGACCAAAGCGGCCGGTGCTCGGACTGTTCGGAATTGAGGTTCGTCACTAGCATTGAAGGTTATGGCCGTGTCGTTCCATGGATTTATTGCTGCAACATGGCAGACTTCAGCGAGGCTGCGGAGTGCTCTCTTACGCCTATTATTTGAGGCGAAAGTCTCGAAGACTGTCAGTACTGTATTGTTATTTTCAGCGGGATGGTGCTTTGCGGTATTATTGATGAGGAGATCCTCGCCGCTCTTGGCCACCTGCCGGAGTATCCAACCTCAGGCTGTGTGTTGGTATGGTATCCGGTGTATTGTGAATTTTGCATGGCCCATTGAGCCATCCCTCCAATACGGTTCCACCCCCTGTGGTGGGTTTTGCTTTCTTTGTAATTGGATTGGGTGACTTGTGAGAGTGCACCCTTTTTGTTCGGACGAGGGGTTTAGTGACAGCCGGAGGATCCCAGAAATTTGTTTGGGTTTTCCGCCCAAGGATCCCAAAATTTTGTTTGGGTTTTCCACGCGCTTTCCATCGCACAATACTTTTGTACTATGGCCGCCAAGTCAGAAAAGTGTGCTATGTCACAGCGACTTATGGCGTTGCGAATTCCCTTGTCCGTGCAATTTTTGCAAAAGAATGAGATTGCGTCTTTCTCACGACAGTCCTTAACCTTGCTCATTACAAGGAGGAATCTGGCCCAGAAGTGATGTACTGTCTCTTGGGGCTCTTGTCTAATGTGGGAAAAATCACTTGTGTCTGGGTGGGTGGGTAGATTTAAGTCCAAACCCTAACCCGATCTAAGACCCAGGGGCAGAGGAGCTTCTGAGCTTGACGGCTCGGACTCTCGGATGCTTCCCAATTTTCCTGGCCCACCATCCGATTCTAGGTTCGGAGCCTGGGCCATGTCCTCCCGAAGATGGGTATTCGGCTCGGAGAGCTCGGGAATCCGGACATAGTTCATCCTCAAAATAGAGGAAGAATCGCTGCATTGTTCCTCCACCACCGCTATCTGATGGGTAACCGGTGGAGAGTTAATCTCCCTTTGGTCGGGTTTAAGCCCGATCCGATCATAGTCCGTAGCGACTCCTAGGGCGGCAATGCGATCCAAGAGCTTGTTCAGGGAGGAGAGCTCCATTGGATCCACCTGCTCGGTGAATTCCGAGCTGACGTGGAGGCGGTTCTTGATGACCTGAGAAGTCATCGTCGGTGCGGCAGCCGAACGGGCGGTCATGATGAAGCCGCCCGGCCGGAGAGTCTGGCCTACAGCCTACAGCCGGAGAGTCTGGCCTACAACAAGGCAAGCCATCAAGCCTTATCGCGACGGCACAGTGGAACTCTCAATGAAAGCACCAATGTCGGTGTCAAAACCGGCGGATCTCGGGTAGGGGGTCTCAAACTGTGCGTCTAAGGCTAATGGTAACAGGAGGTGGGGGACACGATGTTTACCCAGGTTCGGGCCCTCTCGATGGAGGTAATACCCTACTTCCTGCTTGATTGATCTTGATGAGATGAGTATTACAAGAGTTGATCTACCACGAGATCGTATAGGCTAAACCCTAGAAGCTAGCCTATGATTATGATTGTTGTTGTCCTACGGACTAAACCCTCCGGTTTATATAGATATCGGAGGGGGCTAGGGTTACACAGAGTCGGTTACATAGAAGGAGATCTACATATCTGAATTGCCAGGCTTTCCTTCCACGCAAAGGAGAGTCCCATCCGGACACGGGACGAAGTCTTTAATCTTGTATCTTCATAGTCCAATAGTCCGGCCAAAGTATATAGTTCGGCTGTCCGAGGACCCCCTAATCTTGGACTCCCTCACCCGGCCACCGTCTCACCAGGCGTTTTATGTCACGCCACAGCCCTACGGGCCCCTCTTCTACGGCCAGCAGCGGCAGGCAGGCGGGCTGCCGCTGCTGCCCCTGACGGCTCCGCCCCAGCAGCATGCTCTCCCACTGGCGCTGTGGGACCCGGCTCTTCTGGCGGCTCTTCACACCGCCCCTCACCGGCGGCGGTGACTGGTATATGGACACTGGAGCTACCACTCATATGGCCTCTCATCTCGTAACCTCCACACCTCCTATCCCGTCCACACTTCCGCTCGCATCACCTTCGGTGACGGTTCCTCCCTTCCCATTACTCACATAGGACATACATCTTTTCCGTCTAATTCTACTCAAGTTTCACTATCTAACGTCTTAGTTTCTCCTGAGCTTATTAAAAATCTTGTTTCTGTTCGTTCTCTTACACGTGAAAATCCTGTTACCGTTGAATTTGATGAGTTTGGTTTTTCTACTAAGGACGCTCATACACGGATGGTACTCCACCGATGTGACAGCCCCGGCGAGCTCTACCCGGTTCACTCCGCCACCTCCACCACCTCCGCTGCCCATGTCGCTCTCGCCACCGGAGTGGATCTTTGGCACGCTCGCTTGGGTCATCCCAACCCCGCCACCCTTCATCATATAGGTCGGAGTTTTTCTTTCACATATAATAAGAACGAGGATCACTCGTGTCATGCATGTCGCCTCGGCAAACATGCTCGTCTCCCATTTAGGGCATCTTCTCATGTTGCATCGTACCCATTTGAGTTAATTCATAGTGATGTTTGGACCTCTCCTGTTGCAAGTAATACGGGCTATATTTATTATCTTGTCATACTTGATGATTTTTCGCACTATGTGTGGACCTTCCAATTGCGTCGCAAGTCGGATGTCATACCCACTCTCGCCGCTTTCTACTCTTATGTTCTCACGTAGTTTAGTCGTCCCATTCTCGCATTCCAGACAGATAACGGGAAGGAGTTCGAAAACCTAGTTGTTCGTACTCTCCTCACCACACATGGCACGAATTTTCGTCTCACTTGCCCGTACACTTCGCAGCAGAATGGTCGCGCTGAGCGTGTCCTTCGCACTCTTAACCACTATGTTCGAACTCTTCTCTTTCACGCCAATGTGCCTCCGTGTTTTTGTCCTGACGATCTCTCCACCGCATCACTCCTCATTAACATCCATCCATGTCGCACTCGTGGGAACTCTGCACCTTATCACCTCCTCTTTGGTGCACCGCCCTCTTATGATGAGCTTCGTATCTTCGGTTGTCTCTGCTACCCTAGCATCGCTGCCACTATGCCTCATAAGCTTGCACCCCGCTCTGTCGCCTGCATCTTTCTCGGCTACCCACCTAACACTAAGGGCTACTGCTGCTATGATCCCATCTCACATCGTGTTTTCACCTCCCGACATGTTTACTTTGATGAGAAGGTATTCCCGTTTCAGTAGCAGGTACCCCTCGTCGCCCCATCGCCGCCGGCCACCAGCGACCCTTCGGTGACCCCGTCAGGTGGACGGCCCCGCTTGGCTCTCGGACCGCCTCCGGGCTTTGGCGGTCCATGCGCCATGGGACGGGCTGTGCCTCGCGCCCCCACGTCTGCGCCCGCCTCTTCGGCCTCCTCGGCCATCCCCGTCACCTCGGCCGGTGCCTCCAGCTCAGGCCCCGCGGGCTCGGGCGCCGAGTGCTCGGCCGCTGCCTTCTTCTCGGTAGCGTCGCTAGCAGTCTCGCCGGCAACCTCGTCGGCCGCCTTGCTGGCTGTCACATCGGGGGCCTCGCCGGCTGCTTCGCCGGCCGTCTCGCCGCCCTCCTCACCGGACATCCCGACGCTCCCGTCTGGCCCCGTCACATGGGCCCGAGCTAGAGTTCACTGTCCGAGTCTGCGGTACTGTTGTGATGAGTACCTCCTCGCCGCCTCCACTGCAAAGCCGTCCCCTATTCCTGCATCCGCTTGCGCAGACCTTCGTGATCCTCATTGGCTTGCCGCGATGGAGGAAGAGTTTGACGCCCTCCAGCAGAACCGCACTGGACACTGGTTCCCCGGTCTCCTCGCGCCAATGTTATCAGTGGCAAGTGGGTCTTTCTCCACAAGACCCGCTCGGATGGTACACTTGAGCGCTACAAAGGCTCGCTGGGTGGTTCGTGGTTTTCAAGAGCGCACTGGAGTTGACTTCACTGAGATGTTTGCACCAGTTGTCAAACCGGGCACGATCCACACCATCCTCCAGCTTGCGGTGTCCCGAGGCTGGCCAGTTCATCAGATGGATGTCTCCAATGCCTTCCTCCATGGCCATCTTGAGGAGCATGTTTATTGTGAGCAGCCCACCAGTTTCTTCAACGCCTCTCTTCCTGGGCATGTGTGTTTGCTGTCCCGGTCTCTCTACAGGCTCAAGCAAGCACCTCACGCCTGGTACCAGCGGATCGCTGCGTTTCTTCAGACACTGGGCTTCAGCGTCACTCGCTCGGATGCCTCACTGTTTGTCTATCGCCACGGTGATACGACTGCATATTTGCTCCTCTACATCGACGGCATCATCCTGACGGCCTCCTCCGCAGCTCTGCTTCAGCAGATTACTCTCCGGCTGCGTGACGAGTTCGCCATCAGGACTTGGGTGCTCTACATTATTTCCTTGGCATTGAGGTCCTTCGGCGACCGGACGACTTCTTTCTTCATTAGCAGAAGTACTTGCACAAGCTCTTGAGCATGCTGGCATGCTCAACTGTCACCCTATTGATACTCCTGTTGACACAAAGGCCAAGGTTTTTGCTCTTGAGGGCTCGCCAGCATCGGATGCTCCCTTTTACTGGTCCATTGTCGGTGCTCTTCCGTATCTCACTCTCAGCCAATCGGATCTCCAGTATGCTGCTCAGCAGGTGTGTCACCACATGCACGCCCCTCGTGACTCCCATTGGACCCTCGTGAAGCGGATCCTCCGTTATATTCACGGCACGATGGCTCTTGGGCTCACCCTCACGGTGTCCGCTTCTCTAGAGATGGTGGCCTACTCCGACGCAGACTGGGCTGTCTGCCCCGACACCTGTCGGTCCACCTCTAGCTACTTCATTTACCTCGGTCCTTCACTCGTCTCGTGGTCGTCCAAGCGACAACCTACGGTTTCGCGCTCCAGCACGGAGGCTGAGTACCGAGCTATGGATAACGCTGTTGCCGACTACACCTGGCTATGATGGTTACTTCAGGAGCTGCATCATGATGTCTCCCAGGCTACGGTTGTCTACTGTGACAATGTCTCTACGGTGTACCTCTCCTCCAACCCCGTTCATCATCGCTGGACTAAGAACATTGAGATGGACATTCACTTTGTGCGCGAGCAGGTGGCTCTTGGACGCATTCGGGTCCTCCATGTTCTGACTGCACAATAGTTCACTGATGTGATGACGAAGGGACTACCGACTTCCACCTTCAAGGAGTTATGTTCCAGTCTCTGCGTCACTGGCGCCGCTTCGACCGCGGGGGGGGGGGGGGGGGGGGGAAGGGTGTTGAGTATATTGTCTATTGGGCCCACCTCCTGTTTCCTCTGTATAGTCGAGGTTGTGGCCCCCTCTGTACTCATATATACATGCCTGGTGCACCGATCAATGCATTGCGATTGCACAGCCCAAACTTCTCCTTCTACACTAACGACGCCTGTACCTCAGCATGGATCATGATTTCTGAATGTTGTGGTTTTTTAGGCCTCCTTTGTACTCAAGGATAAGAAAGCAACCCATTGGTTTATAGGAATAGAGATATAACTATTTGTATTTTAAATAAAGAAAAGATTAGTCCAGGCCTAGTGAAAATAAATCCTATTGTATAAATGAAATGACATCCCTTTTCGTATAAAATTTGGAATACGTGTAATCTCACTTCATGGTTTCCTATCTCTCTATAATATTCCTATGTCATGAACCAATGGAGGTATAGGATCTACCCGCCTCGATAAACAACAAAACACTTTTTGATTGACATTTTTAGGAGGGCCTTGGCGAGGTCTCTTACATGTGGCTTGTACTAGGAGCTCCGAAATCCATAGTCGAGGGGTATTCTTTACAAAGATTTCTCTTCCACTTTCCTCATGGTGTCATGTGCGCCACTTGTCGCTGTCAAAGAGCTTTGGTGGGTCCTTCATTAAAAGAATGTGAGATGGTTGTACATTTTTTTCGTGAGATTCAATTTTCAGATCAACATATCTCGTGAATCATGCATTCACATCACGAACTATTTTCACTGTTGCGCTCATCGTGTTGATGTCTTCAAAATCAAATCAATGTTAATTGATGTTGACAAACTTCTATTAATGGAACTTGTGCTCCCTACCATAGTTTGTGCTTCTCCACATATTAAACTTTTGCTCCCAATGGTAGTTCATATGTATTCCCCATGTATAGTGCACATTTGCACTTCCTATGTAGTGCGCTTTGGACGTGTTTGGTTGCCTGCATATAGGCCAACCAGACCCGCACGGGAAGATTGTGGCCCGTTTGGTTGCCTGCGTTCACTGTTGGGCCTGCATAGCACGAAACTCAAAGCACCTCTGGTCTTGTCTCGCTAGGAATGCTGGAATCAGCAGTTTCTCCAGAGCCAGGCACGTGCGATGCACGTGGGTGGCAGGGCCTGCATGCGAGGAGCCACGCTCGAGAAGTCGCGTTGCTTCCCGAAGCGTCCGCAGTTATTACCCTCACCGCCCCCTCTCCCCTCTCCTTTCTCTCCACTCACACCAACAACGACGGCGGCGGTGGCATTCAGCAGATCGAAGAACAGCAAGGCGACCACCGGCCCCTTCACAGGCATCTGCATCATCACCTCCCACACTTTGGCAATGGCGATAAGAACTTTTTTCACCTCCTCACGTACCCATTCGCATTTGATCCATGTTTAGGTTCAATCCGCGTTAGGGGAATGGGGAATCAAGGTAAATAGCTATAGGAGTGATCATAACATCATCACGAGTTCATAGTACCGATGGATTTGAGGTTCCCGATCCAGATTGAGTACAAGGGTAATGGGGAATGGGGGTAAATCTTAAACAGTAGTTCTAGATCTTAGCCTCAGCAACCCTAGAGGCGGTTGGAGCGGTGGGTGCCCTTGCCCTTGTTCTTCTCCTCGAGCTGAACCATCATCTCTTCTTCCTCGCCAGAGTCCAGCTCAATTGGCATGCCTTGGTGTCCTGGCTCTAGCACCCTTACAACCATCGCCACCGCAACTTCTTCTTCCACCTCCATCGTCACCGCTTCTTGTTCCTCCTCCACCGCCCCCACAGTCCTTGTTGTGAAGTACGTTGTAGCACAATGGTCATGAGGACGCATGTACTCTCTATACTTTTGCCCACCTTGCCCTTTGTCGAGCGACGCCAAACTCAGCATCTTCAACTCCTCCGGCGTTGCCTTCTTCACCATAGTGTCCAACTCTTTCTGCATGTCTGCCATGCTGCTGAAGTTCGAGCAGACTTCCATGGTGTTCTCGAATTTGGTGCGGTCACCGAGCGAGCACACAAGGAACATCCAATACCCCAACAGAAGGGGTTGGGGATGGGGTTGGAGCTGCTGCTGGAATTCATGGCGATGGATAGGAGGAACAGTGAGAGACAGAGAGATAACTGAGTGAGATGGCGGGTAAGTAGTGACCATGAGGATGATCAAATAAAGGGGTTATGGATGATAGGTTTTAAAGGCGATTAACCTGGGAACTTTGAGCTATTCATAATGTGTGCTCTTCGTAATGCAGATCGACATGGAGAATAAGCGCAAGGTGGTGGTGCCGCCCATGGAGGTTGTGCCGACCATGCCTGAGGAGGTGGCCACAAATGACGACGTGGTGCCGGAGGAGCTGTAGGATTGAAAGTAGGTCTAGAGGGGGGATTCGACTACTTGACAAAATAAAAATCTAGCTTTTCCCGATTTTAAGTCTTGGCAAATTTTAGCAACTTAGCACAAGTCAAACAGTCAACCTACACATGCAATTCTAAGAGTGTAGTAGCGGAAAGTAAAACATTGCATATGAAGGTAAAGGGAAGGGTTTGGAGAAGGCAAACACAATGTAGACACGAAATTTTTTGGCGTGGTTCCGATAGGTGGTGCTACTGTACATCCACGTTGATGGAGACTTCAACCCACGAAGGGTAACAGTTGTGCAAGTCCACGGAGGGCTCCGCCCATGAAGGGTCCACGAAGAAGCAACCTTGCCTATCAAACCATGGCCATCGCCCACGAAGGACTTGCCTCACTTGGGTAGATCTTCACGAAGTAGGCGATCTCCTTGCCCTTACAAACTCTTTTGGTTCAACTCCACAATCTTGACGGAGGCTCCCAAGTAACACCTAACCAATCTAGGAGACACCACTATCCAAAAGGTAATAGATGGTGTGTTGATGATGAACTCCTTGCTCTTGTGCTTCAAATGATAGTCTCCCCAACACTCAACTCTCTCTCACAGATTTGGCTATGGTAGAAAGATGATTTGACTTGAAAGCAACTTGGGGAAGGCTAGAGATCAAGATTCTTGTGGTTGGATTGGAATGTCTTGGTCTCAACACATGAGTAGGTGGTTCTCTCTCAGAAAATGAGTAGTGGAAGTGTAGGCACGTTCTGATGGCTCTCTCACAAATGGAGAAGGGGGTGGAGGGGTATATATAGCCTCCACAAAAAATCCAACTGTTACACACTTTTTACCCAACTCAGTCAACCCGAATAGAAGAACTCGGTGAGACCAATTTAGTTCAAAATGTGAACGTTAGGAATCTTGGTGGGACAGATGAGATCAACTTGGTGGGACCGATGAGATCAACTCGGTGGGACCGATGTGCTAGGACTAGGGTAAAACCTCATCTCGATGAGACCGATCGCATGAACTCGGTGAGACCGATTTCAGCAATAAGCAAACAGAGACTTGGTCAAGCAAACTCGTGTTGGGGAACGTTGCAGAAAATTAAAATTTTTCCTACGGTTTCACCAAGATCCATCTATGAGTTCATCTAAGCAACGAGTCAAGGGGTGAGTTTGCATCTACATACCACTTGTAGATCGCGTGCGGAAGCTTGCAAGGGGATGGTGATGATGGAGTCGTACTCGACGTGATTCGGATCACCGATGACCAAGTACTGAACGGACAGCACCTCCACGTTCAACACACGTACGGGACGGGAGACGTCTCCTCCTTCTTGATCCAGCAAGGGGGGAGGAGAGGTTGAGGAAGATCACTCCAATGGCAGCACGACGGCGTGGTGCAATTGGTGTAGTAGTACTCCGACAGGGCTTCGCCAAGCACACGCGGAGGAGGAGAGATGTTGGGGAGGGGAGGGGCTGCGCCTTGGCTTGTGTTGATCTCCCATGCGCCTCCCCACTATATATAGGGGTGGAGGGGCTGGTTTCTTGCCCTCCAAGTCCATTGGGGCGTTGGCCAAGGTGGGAGGAAAGAAATCCCATCATTTCCTTCCCCACCGATTGTTATCCCCCCTTTTTAGGGATCTTGATCTTATCCCTTCGGGATATGATCTTATTCCTTCTAAGGGGGGATCTTGGTGCGCCTTGACCAGGGGTGTGGGGCCTTTCCCCCACTACTCACGTTCATGTGGGTCCCCCCATGCAGGTGGGCCCCACTCCGGAACCTTCTAGAACCTTCCCGGTACAATACCGAAAAATCCCGAACATTTTCCGGTGGCCGAAATAGGACTTCCCATATATAAATCTTTACCTCCGGACCATTCCGGAACTCCTCGTGACGTCCGGGATCTCATCCGGGACTCCGAACAACATTCGGTAGTCACATACTAGTCTTCCTAATAACCCTAGCGTCACCGAACCTTAAGTGTGTAGACCCTACGGGTTCGGGAGACATGCAGACATGACCGAGACGCTCTCAGGTCAATAACCAACAGCGGGATCTGGATACCCATGTTGGCTCCCACATGCTCCTCGATGTTGTCATCGGATGAACCACGATGTCGAGGATTCGATCAAACCCTGTATACAATTCCCTTTGTCAATCGATACGTTACTTGCCCGAGACTCGATCGTCGGTATCCCAATACCTTGTTCAGTCTCGTTACCGGCAAGTCACTTTACTCGTACCGTAATGCATGATCCCGTGGCCAACACTTTGGTCACCTTGAGCTCATTATGATGATGCATTACCGAGTGGGCCCAGAGATACCTCTCCGTCATACGGAGTGACAAATCCCAGTCTCGATCCGTGTCAACCCAACAGCTACTTTCGGAGATACCTGTAATGCACCTTTATAGTCACCCAGTTACGTTGTGACGTTTGATACACCCAAGGCACTCCTACGGTATCCGGGAGTTACACGATCTCATGGTCTAAGGAAGAGATACTTGACATTGGCAAAGCTCTAGCAAACGAACTAAACGACCTTTGTGCTATGCTTAGGATTGGGTCTTGTCCATCACATCATTCTCCTAATGATGTGATCCCGTTATCAACGACATCCAATGTCCATAGCCAGGAAATCATGACTATCTGTTGATCACAACGAGCTAGTCAACTAGAGGCTCACTAGGGACATATTGAGGTCTATGTATTCACACGTGTATTACGATTTCCGGATAATACAGTTATAGCATGAATAAAAGACAATTATCATGAACAATGAAATATAATAATACTTTTATTATTGCCTGCAGGGCATATTTCCAACAGTCTCCCACTTGCACTAGAGTCACCAATCTAGTTACATTGTGATGAATCGAACACCCATAGAGTTCTGGTGTTGATCATGTTTAGCTCGCGAGAGAGGTTTAGTCAACGGATCTGCGACATTCAGATCCGTATGTACTTTGCAAATTTCTATGTCTCCATCTTGAACATTTTCACGGATGGAGTTGAAACGACGCTTGATGTGCCTGGTCTTCTTGTGAAACCTGGGCTCCTTGGCAAGGGCAATAGCTCCAGTGTTGTCACAGAAGAGTTTGATTGGCCCCGACGCATTGGGTATGACTCCTAGGTCGGTGATGAACTCCTTCACCCAAATCGCCTCATGCGCTGCCTCCAAGGCTGCCATGTACTCCGCTTCACACGTAGATCCCGCCACAACGCTCTGCTTGCAGCTGCACCAGCTTACTGCTCCACCATTCAACATATACACGTATCCGGTTTGTGACTTAGAGTCATCCGGATCTGAGTCGAAGCTAGCGTCGACATAACCCTTTACGACAAGCTCTTCGTCTCCTCCATAAACGAGAAACATGTCCTTTGTCCTTTTCAGGTACTTCAGGATATTCTTGACCGCTGTCCAGTGTTCCTTGCCGGGATTACTTTGGTATCTAGCTACCAAACTCACGGCAAGGTTTACATCAGGTCTGGTACACAGCATGGCATACATAATAGATCCTATGGCTGAGGCATAGGGGATGGTACTCATCTCTTCTATATCTTTTGCCGTGGTCGGTGACTGAGCCGAGCTCAATCTCACACCTTGTAACATAGGCAAGAACCCTTTCTTGGACTGATCCATTTTGAACCTTTTCAAAATCTTATCAAGGTATGTGCTTTGTGAAAGACCTATGAGGCGTCTCGATCTATCTCTATAGATCTTGATGCCTAATATATAAGCAGCTTCTCCAAGGTCCTTCATTGAAAAACATTTGTTCAAGTAGGCCTTAATGCTGTCCAGAAATTCTATATTATTTCCCATCAAGAGTATGTCATCTACATATAATATGAGAAATGCTACAGAGCTCCCACTCACTTTCTTGTAAACGCAGGCTTCTCCATAAGTCTGCATAAACCCAAACGCTTTGATCATCTCATCAAAGCGAATATTCCAACTCCGAGATGCTTGCACCAGCCCATAAATGGATCGCTGGAGCTTGCATACTTTGTTAGCGTTCTTAGGATCGACAAAACCTTCCGGCTGCATCATATACAGTTCTTCCTTAAGATGCCCGTTAAGGAATGCCGTTTTGACGTCCATCTGCCATATCTCATAATCATAGTATGCGGCAATTGCTAACATGATTCAGACGGACTTTAGCTTCACTACGGGAGAGAATGTCTCGTCGTAGTCAATCCCTTGAACCTGTCGATAACCCTTAGCGACAAGTCGAGCTTTATAGATGGTAACATTTCCATCCGCGTCCGTCTTCTTCTTAAAGATCCATTTGTTTTCTATCGCTCGCCGATCATTGGGCAAGTCTGTCAAAGTCCATACTTTGTTTTCATACATGGATTCTATCTCGGATTTCATGGCTTCAAGCCATTTGTTGGAATCTGGGCCCGCCATCGCTTCTTCATAGTTCGAAGGTTCACCGTTGTCCAACAACATGATTTCCAGGACAGGGTTGCCGTACCACTCTGGTGCGGAACGTGTCCTTGTGGACCTACGAAGTTCAGTAGCAACTTGATCCGAAGTACCTTGATCATCATCATTGGTTTCCTCTTCAGTTGGTGTGGGCATCACAGGAATATTATCCTGAGCTGCACCACTTTCCCGTTCGAGAGGTAGTACTTCATCGAGTTCTACTTTCCTCCCACTTTCTTCTTTCGAGAGAAACTCTTTTTCCAGAAAGCATCCGTTCTTGGCAACAAAGATCTTGCCCTCGGATCTTAAGTAGAAGGTATACCCGACAGTTTCCTTAGGGTATCCTATGAAGATGCATTTTTCCGACTTGGGTTCGAGCTTTTCAGGTTGAAGTTTCTTGACATAAGCAACACATCCCCAAACTTTTAGAAACGACAGCTTAGGTTTCTTCCCAAACCATAATTCATACGGTGCCGTCTCAACGGATTTAGACGGTGCCCTATTTAAAGTGAATGTAGCTGTCTCTAGAGCGTATCCCCAAAATGATAGCGGTAAATCGGTAAGAGACATCATAGACCGCACCATATCCAATAGAGTGGGATTACGACGTTCGGACACACCGTTTCGCTGAGGTGTTCCAGGCGGCGTGAGTTGTGAAACGATTCCACATTTCTTTAAGTGTGTACCAAATTCGTGACTTAAGTATTCTCCTCCACGATCTGATCGTAGGAACTTTATCTTTCGGTCACGTTGATTCTCTACCTCATTCTGAAATTCTTTGAACTTTTCAAAGGTCTCAGACTTGTGTTTCATTAAGTAGACATACCCATATCTACTCAAGTCATCAGTGAGAGTGAGAACATAACGATATCCTCCGCGAGCCTCAACGCTCATTGGACCGCACACATCGGTATGTATGATTTCCAACAAGTTGGTTGCTCGCTCCATTGTTCCGGAGAACGGAGTCTTGGTCATTTTGCCCATGAGGCATGGTTCGCATGTGTCAAATGATTCATAATCAAGAGACTTCAAAAGTCCATCAGCATGGAGCTTCTTCATGCGTTTGACACCAATGTGACCAAGGCGGTAGTGCCACAAGTATGTGGGACTATCGTTATCAACTTTACATCTTTTGGTATCCACACTATGAACATGTGTAATAATACGCTCGAGATTCATTAAGAATAAACCATTGACCATTGGAGCATGACCATAAAACATATCTCTCATATAAATCGAACAACCATTATTCTCAGACTTAAATGAGTAGCCATCTCGTATTAAACGAGATCCAGATACAATGTTCATGCTCAAACTTGGTACTAAATAACAATTATTAAGGTTCAAAACTAATCCCGTAGGTAAATGTAGAGGTAGCGTGCCGACGGCGATCACATCGACTCTGGAACCATTCCCGACGCGCATCGTCACCTCGTCCTTCGCCAGTCTCCGTTTATTCCGCAGATCCTGCTGTGAGTTACAAATATGAGCAACGGCACCGGTATCAAATACCCAGGAGTTACTACGAGTACTGGTAAGGTACACATCAATTACATGTATATCAAATATACCTTTGGTGTTGCCAGCCTTCTTATCCGCTAAGTATTTGGGGCAGTTCCGCTTCCAGTGACCCTTCCCCTTGCAATAAAAGCACTCAGTCTCAGGCTTGGGTCCATTCTTTGACTTCTTCCCGGTAACTGGCTTACCAGGCGCGGCAACCTCCTTGCCGTCCTTCTTGAAGTTCTTCTTACTCTTGCCCTTCTTGAACTTAGTGGTCTTATTGACCATCAACACTTGATGTTCTTTCTTGATTTCAGCCTCTGCTGACTTCAGCATCGAGAACACTTCAGGAATGGTCTTTTCCATCCCCTGCATGTTGTAGTTCATCACAAAGCTCTTGTAGCTTGGTGGGAGCGACTGGAGGATTCTGTCAATGACCGCCTCATCGGGGAGGTTAATATTCAGCTGGGTCATACGGTTGTGCAACCCAGACATCTTGAGAATATGCTCACTGACAGAACTATTTTCCTCCATCTTACAACTGTAGAACTTGTCGGAGACATCATATCTCTCGACCCGGGCATGAGCTTGAAAAACTAGTTTCAGCTCTTCGAACATCTCATATGCTCCGTGATGCTCAAAACGCTTTTGGAGCCCCGGTTCTAAGCTGTAAAGCATGCCGCACTGAACGAGGGAGTAATCATCAGCACGAGTTTGCCAAGCATTCATAATGTCTTGGTTCTCTGGGACGGGAGCGTCACCTAGCGGTCCTTCTAGGACATATTGTTTCCTGGCAGCTATGAGGATGATCCTCAGGTTCCGGACCCAGTCCGTATAGTTGCTGCCGTCATCTTTCAGCTTGGTTTTCTCTAGGAACGCGTTGAAGTTCATGTTGACATGAGCGTTGGCCATATGATCTACAAGACATATTTGCAAAGGTTTTAGACTAAGTTCATGATAATTAAGTTCTAATCATATTATGAACTCCCACTCAGATTAGACATCCCTCTGGTCATCTAAGTGTTACACGATCCGAGTCGACTAGCCCGTGTCCGATCATCACGTGAGACGGACTAGTCATCGTCGGTGAACATTTTCATGTTGATCATATCTTCCATACGACTCGTGTTCGACCTTTCGGTCTCCGTGTTCCGAGGCCATGTCTGCACATGCTAGGCTCGTCAAGTTAACCCTAAGTGTTTTCGCTGTGTAAAACTGTCTTACACCCGTTGTATGTGAACGTAAGAATCCATCACACCCGATCATCACGTGGTGCTTAGAAGCGACGAACTGTAGCAACGGTGCACAGTTAGGGGAGAACACTTCTTGATATTTTGTAAGGGATCATCTTATTTACTACCGTCGTCCTAAGTAAACAAGATGCATAAACATAATAAACATCACATGCAATTATATAGTTGTGACATGATATGGCCAATATCATATAGCTCCATTGATCTCCATCTTCGGGGCTCCATGATCATCTTGTCACCGGCTTGACACCATGATCTCCATCATCATGATCTCCATCATCGTGTCTTCATGAAGTTGTCACGCCAACGACTACTTCTACTTCTATAGCTAACGCGTTTAGCAATAAAGTAAAGTAAGTTACATGGCGTTCTTCAATGACACGCAGGTCATACGAAAATAAAGACAACTCCTATGGCTCCTGCCGGTTGTCATACTCATCGACATGCAAGTCGTGAATCCTATTACAAGAACATGATCTCATACATCACACTTCATCATTCATCACAACTTCTGGCCATATCACATCACATGATCAATCACTGCAAAAACAAGTTAGACGTCCTCTAATTGTTGTTGCATCTTTTACGTGGCTGCAATTGGGTTCTAGCAAGAACGTTTTCTTACCTACGAATAACCACAACGTGATTTTGTCAACTTCTATTTACCCTTCATAAGGGCCCTTTTCATTGAATCCGCTCCAACTAAAGTGGGAGAGACAGACACCCACCAGCCACCTTATGCAACTAGTGCATGTCAGTCGGTGGAACCTGTCTCACGTAAGGGTATGTGTAAGGTTGGTCCGGGCCGCTTCATCCCACAATTCCGTTGAAGCAAGAAAAGACTAGTAGAGGCAAGTAAGTTGACAAGATCCACGCCCACAACAAAATTGTGTTCTACTCGTGCAAAGAGAACTACGCATAGACCTAGCTCATGATGCCACTGTTGGGGAACGTTGCAGAAAATTAAAATTTTTCCTACGGTTTCACCAAGATCCATCTATGAGTTCATCTAAGCAACGAGTCAAGGGGTGAGTTTGCATCTACATACCACTTGTAGATCGCGTGCGGAAGCTTGCAAGGGGATGGTGATGATGGAGTCGTACTCGACGTGATTCGGATCACCGATGACCAAGTACTGAACGGACAGCACCTCCGCGTTCAACACACGTACGGGACGGGAGACGTCTCCTCCTTCTTGATCCAGCAAGGGGGGAGGAGAGGTTGAGGAAGATCACTCCAATGGCAGCACGACGGCGTGGTGCAATTGGTGTAGTAGTACTCCGACAGGGCTTCGCCAAGCACACGCGGAGGAGGAGAGATGTTGGGGAGGGGAGGGGCTGCGCCTTGGCTTGTGTTGATCTCCCATGCGCCTCCCCACTATATATAGGGGTGGAGGGGCTGGTTTCTTGCCCTCCAAGTCCATTGGGGCGTTGGCCAAGGTGGGAGGAAAGAAATCCCATCATTTCCTTCCCCACCGATTGTTATCCCCCCTTTTTAGGGATCTTGATCTTATCCCTTCGGGATATGATCTTATTCCTTCTAAGGGGGGATCTTGGTGCGCCTTGACCAGGGGTGTGGGGCCTTTCCCCCACTACTCACGTTCATGTGGGTCCCCCCATGCAGGTGGGCCCCACTCCGGAACCTTCTAGAACCTTCCCGGTACAATACCGAAAAATCCCGAACATTTTCCGGTGGCCGAAATAGGACTTCCCATATATAAATCTTTACCTCCGGACCATTCCGGAACTCCTAGTGACGTCCGGGATCTCATCCGGGACTCCGAACAACATTCGGTAGTCACATACTAGTCTTCCTAATAACCCTAGCGTCACCGAACCTTAAGTGTGTAGACCCTACGGGTTCGGGAGACATGCAGACATGACCGAGACGCTCTCAGGTCAATAACCAACAGCGTGATCTGGATACCCATGTTGGCTCCCACATGCTCCTCGATGTTGTCATCGGATGAACCACGATGTCGAGGATTCGATCAAACCCTGTATACAATTCCCTTTGTCAATCGGTACGTTACTTGCCCGAGACTCGATCGTCGGTATCCCAATACCTTGTTCAGTCTCGTTACCGGCAAGTCACTTTACTCGTACCGTAATGCATGATCCCGTGGCCAACACTTTGGTCACCTTGAGCTCATTATGATGATGCATTACCGAGTGGGCCCAGAGATACCTCTCCGTCATACGGAGTGACAAATCCCAGTCTCGATCCGTGTCAACCCAACAGCTACTTTCGGAGATACCTGTAATGCACCTTTATAGTCACCCAGTTACGTTGTGACGTTTGATACACCCAAGGCACTCCTACGGTATCCGGGAGTTACACGATCTCATGGTCTAAGGAAGAGATACTTGACATTGGCAAAGCTCTAGCAAACGAACTAAACGACCTTTGTGCTATGCTTAGGATTGGGTCTTGTCCATCACATCATTCTCCTAATGATGTGATCCCGTTATCAACGACATCCAATGTCCATAGCCAGGAAATCATGACTATCTGTTGATCACAACGAGCTAGTCAACTAGAGGCTCACTAGGGACATATTGAGGTCTATGTATTCACACGTGTATTACGATTTCCGGATAATACAGTTATAGCATGAATAAAAGACAATTATCATGAACAATGAAATATAATAATACTTTTATTATTGCCTCTAGGGCATATTTCCAACAACTCGATGGGACCGATCGCTCATTTCTATGAGACAAAAGATGTTACGAAAAGGAAACAAAGAGTTTGCAATGCGAACTCAGTGGGACCGATCGCTCATTTCAGTTAGACCAAAATGTTACGAAGGGAAACGGAGAGTTTGCAAAGCCATCTCGGTGAGACCAAGAGCCATATCGGTGAGACCGAATTGATTAGGGTTTCTGTCTATGGCTATGTCAAATGAACTCGGTGGCGCCGGATAGATAAAATCGGTTGGGACGAGTTTGACTTTAGGTTTTGGATATATGTGGAAATGAGAAAGTGGCTAAGGGTTTTGGAGCAATATCACTAAGCACTTTGAGCAAGTATACCATTAAGAAACATCTCATCCCCTTTTAATAGTACTGGCTTTCCTATGGACTCAATGTGATCTTGGATCGCTAAAACTAAAATGAAGAGTCTTGAGCCTTTGCCAATCTTTATCCTTAGCATTTTGTGGGGTCCACATTTCTAGTCCATGCCATGCCAATCATTGAACTTTCTGAAATACTTAACTTGAATGGATATTAGTTCAATGAGCTATATGTTGTTATGAATTACCAAAACCACCCGGGGATTAGTTGCACTTTCAATCTCCCCCTTTTGGTAATTGATGACAACATATAGATCAAAGCTTTGACAAAAGATAATATAAAAGAAATGCATTGTCTCTCCTGAAGGGGTCTTCTGGCTGGTTGCTCCGGTGTGCGTAGATGTCGTGAAGAGGAGTCCGTCTACAAAAGCTTCAGCTGATGTCTGTGGAGCTGGAGGAGTTGAAACTTGAGGAATCACTGAGGCAGTTGCTGCAGGTGCTGACAATGTAGTCCTGGTATCACTGGCAACTGGCACAACTGAAGACCTTTGTGCCCTTGGCACTTGCTGAAATGCATCTGTGGTTGGTCTGTCACTCCTTTCTTCAAGCTCTTCCTGGAGTCTCTCCACAGTTGATTGGATATAGATCATGAATTTTTGTCTCAATGATCCTCTCAAGACTCTCTTGATTCTAAGTCATGGAGGCAAATCCTTTCTAAATCCTCACGATAGCCTCAAGCAGATAACTGAGTTGATCCTGCTTGGTTTTGAGCATCACCTGTGAAGCATCTGGAGCACTAGCTGATTTTGCTGCTTTTGCAGCCTTTGCTTTCTCTCTCTTCTCCTGGGCTTCTTCACATGTTGGATGAGATGCATCCACAACAACCTCATTGTCCTCAAATTCTGGCCTCAGGGAAGATGCTCTTTGTCAAGAAGATATGTCCCTGTCCCCACCTTGGAGTTGATAAGCATCTGAATGTGAGGGGCATATCCACAAGATCTCTTCTGATTAGCTACAGTTCTCTTTACTGTTTCAACAATGAGATTCATCACCTTGAACTTTTGTGGCACATCAAACAAGTGAAGCAAGTTTATGAAGTGGCCACGGATCATCCTATGATCTCCTGACTTGGGCAACAAAGTGTGCCTGAAGATGGTGTTGATGGTGGTCAAGCCAGAGAGAAGATAGTAGATAGATCCAAATTTCTGAGTCTCCAAAGCCTTATCAGGAATCTCCTTGTACATGTTTGCCATGGAGTTGTGGTCTTTCCTGGGCTTGTCATACACATCTATATCATTCTCATCTTCAGCAGGGGCTTTGATCAACTTGGCCCACTCAGCAATTGTAGACTGATACCTGGTTCCTTCAGTCATCAAGACTATCTTGCCATCCGGATAGAAATGAGCAGTGGAGTAGAATTGCATAATCATCTCATCATTCCACTTTGTCAATTTCTGTCCAACAAATTTGTCAACCTCATTCATCCTGAAGCTCTCATGCACTCTAGGTAAGTAATCTTCATTGTCATCAATGTAAGTCCAATCCACCCATCTCATGTCACACACAATGAGTTTCTTGTCCAGCAACACTGTTTCATAGAAGTCTTGCTGTTCCTTGGTGTGTAAATGAAAGTCAACAACAATCCTTCTCCTGACAGCATAGGGATCATACTGTCCACAATCTCAGACCTGCATCTTTCCTGTCCTTCATATTCTCAACATTGGGATGATCATCACTGTGATCAGGAATCTTTGGCTTCATTTTTCTGAGCACTTGATGTTCTTTTGGCACCGGGGCCTTGTTCTTTTCAGCAGCAGGAATGTTCTAGGTGGATCTCTTGGGTGCATATGGTTTTGAAGCTTGAGCAGCTGGCTTGGGGGCTGTCTTGGGCTTAGATGAAGCAGCCCTAGACTTAATGGCATCCCACATGAGCTTCTGGGTCTTTGCAGGAGGTGTGAAAGTGCAACTAATCCCCGGGTTGTTTTGGTAATTCATAACAACGTATAGCTCAATGAACTAATATCCTTTCAAGATCAATGTTTCAGAAAGTTCAATGGTTGGTATGGCATGGACCAGAGGTGTGGACCCCTCAAAATTCTAAGGACACATATTGGCAAAATCTTAATACTCTACATTTTGATTTTAATGATCCAAGATCACATTGAGTCCATAGGAAAAGCCAATACTATTAAAAGGGGATGAGGTGTTGCTTAATGGCTTGCTTGCTCAAAATGCTTAGTGATATGCTCAAAAAACCCTCAACCACTTTCTCATTTCCACATATGTCCTAAACAAAAAGTCAAACTCGGCCCCACCGATTTGATCTATCTGGCGCCACCGAGTTCACATGACATAGCCATATCCACAAACCCTAATCAGTTCGGTCTTACCGATAGGGATCTCAGTCTCACCGAGATGGGATTGCAAACTCTCTATTTCCCTTTATAACATTTCGGTCTAACCGAGATGAGTGATCGGTCCCACCGAGTTCGCAGTGCAAACTCTTTGTTTCCTTTTCGTAACATTTCGGTCTAACCGAGATGAGCGATCGGTCCCACTGAGTTTGCCTGACCAAGTCTCTGTTTGCTTATTATTGAAATCGGTCTCACCGAGTTCATGTGACCGGTTTCATCGAGATGTGGTTTTGCCCTAACCCTAGCGCATCGGTGTCATCGAGTTGATGTTGTTGGGCCCACCGAAAATTCTAACGTTCACATTTTGAACCAAGTCGGTCTCACCGAGTTTCACTATTCGGTCCCACCGAGTTTGGCAAATTGTGCATAACGGTTAGATTTTGTGTGGAGGCTATATATACCCCTCCACCCCCTTCTCCATCAGAGAGAGAGAGCCATCAGAACATGCCGACACTTTCACTACTCATTTTCTGAGAGAGAACCACCTACTCATGTGTTGAGACCAAGACATTCCAATCCAACCACAAGAATCTTGATCTCTAGCCTTCCCCAAGTTGCTTTCCACTCAAATCATCTTTCCACCATAGCCAAATCTGTAAGAGAGAGAGTTGAGTGTTGTGGAGACTATCATTTGAAGCACAAGAGCAAGGAGTTCATTATCAACACACCATCTATTAACTTTTGGAGAGTGGTGTCTCCTAGATTGGTTAGGTGTCACTTGGGAGCCTTCGTCAAGATTGTGGAGTTGAACCAAGGAGTTTGTAAGGTCAAGGAGATCGCCTACTTCATGAAGATCTACCCAAGTGAGGTAACTCCTTCATGGGCGGTGGCCATGGTGGGATAGACAAGGTTGGTTCTTCATGGACCCTTCATGGGTGGAGCCCTCCGTGGACTCGCGCAACCGTTACCCTTCGTGGGTTGAAGTCTCCATCAACGTGTATGTACGATATCACCACCTATCGGGACCACGCCAAAAATCTTTGTGTCAACATTGCATTTGCTCCCTCCAAACTCCTCCCCTTTACCTTCATAATAAATGATTTACATTCCGTTGCTATACTCTTAGAATTGCATGTGTAGGTTGTTTGCTTGACTAGTGCTAAGTTGCTAAAATCTGCCAAGACTTAAAATTGGGAAAAGGCTAGATTTTTATTTGGTCAGGTAGTCTAATCACCCCCCTCTAGACATACTTTCGATCCTACAAGTGGTATTAGAGCTTTGGTCTTCATTTGCCTTGATTTCCATAGCTTTGGTGATCATAGCCTTGGTTTCACAACCTAGGAGAGTATGACGTCTAGTGAGGGAAATTACCACCGTATAGGTCCTTACTTTGATGGCACTAATTTTGCTAGTTGGAAGCATAAGATAAAACTGCATATTCTTGGACATAACCCCACCATTTGGGCTATTGTGTGCATTGGTTTTCAAGGTAAATTCTTTGATGGGATAGAACCAAATCATGAAGCAACTACGGAAGAATTGAAGATCCTGCAATACAACGCTCAAGCTTGCGATATCCTCTTCAATGGATTGTGCCCTGAAGAATTCAACGAAATCAGCCGTCTTGAGAATGCAAACGAAATTTGGGATACTTTGATTGATATGCACGAAGGTACCGAGATCGTCAAGGAATCCAAGTTGGATGTGCTTGAAAGTCAACTTGACAAGTTCAAAATGAAGGATGGTGAAGGTGTCGCTGAAATGTACTCTAGGCTTGCTCTCATCACAAATGAGATTGCCGGCTTGGGAAGTGAAGAGAAGACTGATAGATTCATCATCAAGAAGATTCTCAGAGCCTTGGATGGAAAATATGATACTGTGTGCATATTGATCCGAATGATGCCCAATTACAAATATCTCAAGCCAACGGAAGTCATTGGAAGGATTGTTGCTCATGAGCTGTCACTCAAGGATAAAGAAGAGCTTCACAACAAGTCTAGTGGTGCTTACAAAGCCTCATGTGATGCTCCTGCAACATCGAGTGAAAAACAAGTCTTCAATGAGGAATTTAGCTTAACGATGAAGAACTTCAACAAATTCTACAAAAGTAGAAGCAAATAGAGAAGCTCCAAGTCAAGATCCTACCATAACAAAAGATCTTCTAGTCGTGAGCGAAATTGCTACAATTGTGGAAGACCCAGACACTACTCCAATGAGTGTACGACTCCCTACAAAATAAGAGAAGACTCACCTAAAAGAAGAAGCAGAAGAGAAGAATCACCTCCAAGAGAGAGAAGGAGTAGAGATGATCGTTATGAACGAAGAACCTCTCGTAGAAGCAAGGATTCGGAAAGGAAGGACACGTCATCAAAGAGCTACACAAAATGAATACGTCAAGCTCATGTTGGTTAATGGGTATTCGATTCTGACTCTGAACACCACTTTGAGAGAAGTTATCACTCCGACTCCGAATGTACTCAAGATGAAGGTGTTGCCGTACTTGCACTTGTGTCAACCAACTCCTACGACATATTTGACTCACCAAATGAAGGAAGTGGAAGATGCTTCATGGCTAAAGGCCCCAAGGTATCACACCCCGAGTATATTGATTTCAATAGTGATGAAGATGATTTGCTAGGTGATGATGAGTTACTTGTTGACAATGCTAGTGATTAAAACTATGATGAAACTGTTATTAATCATGCTAATCAAGATGAAACGAATGACAATGATAATAAGGATATTGTGTCTAACTAAAGAACTAAACACTCTTAAGTTATCTCATGAAACTACTTTAGAAGATCATAGAGAACTTTTAAAAACTCATGAGAAGCTACGCCTCGAGAAGCTCAACCTAGAGCAAGAACATGGGTTCTTAAAAGCTATCAATGATGATCTTCGGAAGAAAAGTTCTTCTTACATTGCCAAGCATTTACTCTTGTCTACTTACATGCCACAAGTAAAATATAGCAACAAGAGTAAGAAAGATTCTTCTTCTAGTAGTAACAATAATCATGCTAAATCCAATATTGTTGCTTCTAGTAGTTCTCTTGATTCCACTAATGATTCTCTTAGCCAAGTTACACCTGAGAAAAAAATAGCTTATTGAAGGTAATTATGGAGAAAGGTGTTTACAAGACCCTTGCCGGAAGTAAGAAATTTGAGGAAATTGTACGCAAGCAAGGAAGGCACCAGAAGAATCAAGGTGTTGGTTGTGAACAAAATTCAATGCCAATGGAGTTGAGTGGGAAGAAGATTAATACCCCAAGATGAAGGTTGTTCCTCAACAAGAGAAGTATGATCCTACTTCCTTCAAGGGGACACAAGCTCAAGATGATCTTCTGCCACCACAAGCTAAAAGGCAAGGACAAGCTTCAAGAGGAGATTGATGCATTTGAAGAAGCTCCAAAGGCCTTGGTCAAGTGGGTTCCCAAGTCCACCTCAAGTTATACTTCATCAAGTACATCTACAACCCCAAGGATTCCCATCAAGATGATGTGGATCCCAAAGAAGAAGAACTAGAGAGTTCTTGAGGGTGACTCCGCCAACATACTTCACTCATATTCATATTTGCAAGACCAAGTGCAATCAACTTCCACATCTTGCACTAGTTCAAGGACTCACAAACCCTCTTTCTAGTAAGTCAAGGGACAAGGTAACCTAATGCTTTCATGGACATCATCTTGTGTGTACTTCACTCTATGTCTACAGATATCCTTGTTTGTTCCTTGTGGGACTAACCCATGTAGGTATTGAAAGTTGAAAGTGCAACTCACTCCAATGGATTGCTCCAAATGATATACATCAACATTGAGCATCCACATCTTCAACATCTACATGAAGTCATCATCGACAAAACCCAATGTTAGTTCATCCCTCAAAAAGGGGATATCACATCTAGGGGGAGCTTTACTCTAAGAATTGAGCTAAAGAAACTCAAATGATGTGAACACAACAATGCTTTATGTAAAATTGGTAACCCCACTTGAGCTTAAATGATGAGTATGAGCTATGATCAAATGTTCTCATTTGACTCCTAAGTCAATATACTCATATATAGATGACCTAGTCATCACCAATTGCTTGATAGATGCTAGATTGTCTTTGAATGCTTTGCCACATATTTCATTTGCTATCTTATTGTGTGAGCATGTTGGTTGCATAATTTTCTTCATTCGAGGACATCCATTTGTTGTTTCGATTGTTTGGTCTTTTATTTTGCCAATTGGATGGTCAAGAATGCCTAAATACTCTCTCTAGCTATCTATGCTCTTCTCGTCTCAAATTCTATTCATGCTACATCACAAAGTTTGATCAAGTCAGATTTGAACCCTCTGGGTGAGGAGCACCCGGAGTCACTGTTGTCATAGACTTAAACCTCCAAAACCTCTTGATGCATCTCGGTCTGACCGATTCATTCCTTTCGGTCACACCGAGTTCATTAAGTTGATATAGGTTTCAATCTTGATGCAACCGACTTGAACACTTCGGTCTCAACGAGTTGCAGTAACCGCTTGCGATTCTGCATCTCGGTGCCACCGAGCTGTTCCACTCGGTCACACCGACAGGGTCTGGATATATATATACCCACGGGTTGAAGTTTTGGAAATTCCTCTGAAACTCTTCGCCTGCGCTGTCCAGCTCTGCCGACTTGAGGTCTCCGGATCATCGCCTCCGTCGCCAGAAACCCCCTGCCACTGGTCTCTGCCATCATCAACGGATTCTCCTCCGCCGTTGTCGCCGTAGCGAGCTCATCGCCAAGTTAGGGTATGAGTTCGATCCTTTGTGCTTTCTCCTCTGATTCTTAGCACGAAGACAATGCCATGCTTCTTGCCACGATTGAGATTATTCTATCCAGCAAAAACTTTATTTAGATTAGTTTTTATTAAAAAAATTAGGGTTAGGTTTCCACCGAATTCATCTCGGACCGATCGAGTTGTAGAAATCAGTCTCACCGATTTGGCCTAGGCCATAGCACTTGTGAGTTTCGGTCTGACCGAATCTTGCAAATCGGTGTGACTGAGTTCAGAACTTTGTGAAACACTAGCAGTCTCGGAGTCACCGAACTATTTCTCGGTCTGACCAATGTCACTAGTTTAGACTCTGAACATTGCTTTGGTGTCACCGAGTTCAACAAATCGGTAGCTCCGAAATGCCTTCTGCAGAAAACTAAAACTGAGTTTTTGGCTCAATTGTTTTGCAAAATCTCTACACTTTGTGATGCTCAACCACTCTATCTCATCTACATCTATTCACAGGGTCAGCTTTCAGCTTTCAGCATGTCTGGCAATACTAATAGCCAGAATCAGTCTGAGGAGCTGGTTCAGATGAGTGAGGGCACTAGTCCCTCTAAGAGAAGTAATGATGATGGGAGCAGAAGCACTCCCAGCAACCTGTCCAAAGCTGCAACTAGGTAGAGGAAGAAGAAGACATTATATTCCGAGGATGAGGATTTCAAGATTGATGAGGAAGTCTCTTCCAAGAGGAAAGGAGACAAGAAAGTGGTTGGTACTGCTACTAACACCAAGCCGGGGATGAAGCAGAAAGCTCCTGCAAGAAGAGTTCCCATGTCAAAAGCTAGAGCCTCAACCAAAGAAACCATGGAGTTCACTCTTGAACCAAAAGAGGCTGGCGAGGGCAAGAAGAGGAACGAGAGGGTCAATAAGACAATGGCCAAAGTCATTGGGAGATCTTCTATGATCAGAGACCTAGAAGAGGAAGAAGAGCAAGATGCACCTCCTGCAAAGTCTCGGAAGCTAATGGGGGATGCAATCAGATCAGGGGCTGCTCCATCAAAGCACAAGTCTGCCCCCAAGGCTGCTTCTCAAGCCCCCAAGAGATCCACCAGAAACATTCCAGCAGCTGAGAACAACAAGGCCCAAATGCCTGAAGTGGAAGAAGAAGAGGAAGGGCAAGTACTTAGAAAGTTGAAGCCCAAGATTCCTGACCATGATGACACCCATCCTGTGGAAGAAAATATGAAGCTCAGAAAGGATGCTGGTCTCAGGCTATGGAGGCAGAGTGACCCATAGTCCATTATAAGGAGAACAACTGTTGATTACAGGTTCCACACAAAGGAACAACAAGACTTCTATGAGACCATGCTACTTGACAAGAAGCTAATAGTAAGTGACATGAGATGGGTCGACTAGAAGTTCATTGACAACAATGAAGATCATTTCCCAGGAGTCCATGAGAGCTTCAGGTCAACAGGAGTTGATGCATTTGTTGGCCAAAAGTTGACAAAATGGAATGATGAGTTGATCATGCAGTTCTACTCCACAACACACTTTTACCGTGATAGTAAAATTATTTGGATGGCAGAGGGTACCAGGCACCAATCTTTAGTGGCTGAATGGGCAAAGCTGATAAATGCCCCAAAAGAGCATGAGGATGATACTGATGTATATGCTAAGCTAAGGAAGGAACATGACTCAATGGCTCACATGTACAAGAAAATTCCAGATGCTGCCTTGGACACCCACAAGTTTGGGTCCATTTATTATCTGTTGTCAGGTCTACCAACCATCAACACAATTCTCAGACACACCTGCTGCCCAAGTCGGGAGATGACGGGATGATCAGAGGGCACTCAATAAATCTGCTGCATATGTTTAATGTGCCTGAAAAATTCAAAGTGATGACATTGATTGTTGAGACAATCAAGAGGACAACAGCAGACCAAAAGAGATCATGTGGCTATGCTCCACAAATTCAGATGCTCATCAACTCCAAGATGGGCAAGTGCATGTATATCTTGGACAAGGAAAATCTCCCCCTGCTGCCAGAGTTTGAAGACAATGTGGTTGTCATGGATCCATCACATCCCACATCTGTGCAGGCTCAGGAGAAGAAAGAAAAAGGTAGAGCAGAGTAGGCAGCCAAGCCACCAAGTGCTGAAGAAGCCTCCCAGATTTTCCTGAAATCCAAGCAAGATCAACTTGGCTATCTCATTCAAGCAACTTTGAGGATTGAGAAAGGGTTGGCAACCCTAACTCAGAACCAAGAAAGTCTAGAGAGGATCATTGAGACTAAATTTTATGATCTAGACTTGAAGATCACAGAGATCCAGACTGCAGTTGAGCAACTCCAGAATGAAGCTGAAGAGAGAAGAGGGATAGCTACTACTGAAGCTTTTTAGAGAGTGCCAAGGGCACAAAGGTCTGCAGCTGTGCCAGCCAGTCACACAAGGGCTACAACATCAGCACTAGCAGCTAGCGCCTCTGTTGCTCCTCCAGTTGCAAATCCACCAGCTCCTCAGACCTCTTCGGATGCATTCATCGCATGACTCCTCTCCACACCACCTTCACACTCTAGAGCTCCCGAAATCGTGCTTAGAGCCGCATAACACTATGCATTTTCAAGCTTTTTGGTAACTTGTTGCAAAAGGGGAAGAAAGTGTATAGATCATAGGCTGAGAGAGAGAGAGAGAGTGGTTGCTTGTTTTTGCTCTCTTGCTACTCTATTTGGTTTGCTTGTTTGGTTGATACAATGTTTTATGCTTGTGTGTGAGATACTTCTATGATCTTATGTTTGATCATATCGTATGTTAATGCTTGTGCTTAATGATGATATTCTATCTCTCATGTATGATCATTCATATCTTATTTTGGTGATGAGTGCATATTTCATATTTTATCATTTTGAGCGCTCCACCAAGATGTATGTGACATGGAAGAGTGACCCATGATCCTAATTGGTTGTGCATTTGCATTCAAAAGCAAATTTCAAATAATGCACAAATTTAGGGGGAGCTCTTCCTTATCACATACTTCTCAAAGCGACGATGTGCTTCATTTGTATTATCATTTGTCGAAGCTTTGATCTATATGTTGTCATCAATTACCAAAAAGGGGGAGATTGAAAGTGCAACTAATCCCCGGGTGGTTTTGGTAATTCATAACAACATATAGCTCATTGAAGTAATATCCTTTCAAGATCAATGTTTCAGAAAGTTTAATGGTTGGTATGGCATGGACCAGAGATGTGGACCCCTCAAAATGCTAAGGACACATATTGGCAAAACTCAAGACTCTACATTTTCATTTTAGTGATCCAAGATCACATTGAGTCCGTAGGAAATGCCAATACTATTAAAAGGGGTTGAGGTGTTGCTTAATGGCTTGCTTTCTCAAAATGCTTAGTGATATGCTCCAAAAACCCTCAACCACTTTCTCATTTCCACATATGTCCTAAACCAAAAGTCAAACTCGGGCCCACTGATTTGATCTATCGGGCGCCACCGAGTTCACTTGACATAGTGATACGTCTCCAACGTATATAATTTTCCAAACACTTTTACCCTTGTTTTGAACTCTAACTTGCATGATTTAAATGGAGCTAACCCGAACTGACGCTGTTTTCAGCAGAACTGCCATGGTGTTATTTTTGTGTAGAAATAAACATTCTCAGAATGACCTGAAAATCCATGGAGGCACGTTTTGGAATTAATAAAAAATATTGGTGAAAGAACCAACGTCAGGGGGGCAACCACACCCTGTCCACCAGGGTGCAGGGCGCCCCCCGGGGTGCGCCCCCTGCCTCGTGGCCCCCTAGAGCTCCACCGACCTCAACCCCAACTCCATATATTCACTTTCGGGGAGAAAAAAATTATAGAGAAGGATTCATCGTGTTTTACGATATGGAGCCGCCGCCAAGCCCTAATCTTCCTCGGGAGGGCTGTCTAGAGTCCGTTCTGGGCTCCAAAGAGGGGAATCCGTCACCATCGTCATCATCAACCATCCTCAATCACCAATTTCATGATGCTCACCGCCGTGCGTGAGTAATCCCATCATAGGCTTGCTAGACGGTGATGTGTTTGATGAGATTTACCATGTAATCGAGTTAGTTTTGTTAGGGTTTGATCCCTAGTATCCATTATGTTCTAAGATTGATGTTGCTATGACTTTGCCATGATTAATGCTTGTCACTAGGGCCCGAATGCCATGATTTCAGATCTAAAGCTGTTATGTTTTCATGAATATATGCGAGTTCTTGATCCTATCTTGCAAGTCAATAGTCAGCTACTATGTGTTATGATCCGGCAACCCCGAAGTGACAATAATCAGGACCACTCCTAGTGATGACCGTAGTTTGAGGAGTTCATGTATTCACTAAGTGCTAATGCTTTGGTCTGGTACTCATTAAAAGGATGCCTTAATATCCCTTAGTTTCCATTAGGACCCCGCTGCCACGGGAGGGTAGGAAAAAAGGTTTCATGCAAGTTCTTTTCCATAAGCACGTATGACTATATTCAGAATACATGCCTACATTACATTGATTAACTGGAGCTAGTTCTGTGTCACTCTATGTTAATTGTTGCATGATGAATTGCATCTGACATAATTATCCATCATTGATCCATTGCCTACGAGCTTTTCACATATTGTTCTTTGTTACGTTACTTCTCCATTGCCACTGTTACGATTGCTACAAACTTCTACTATTACTTTTGCCACCGTTACCTCCATACTACTTTGCTACTAAATACTTTGCTGCAGATATTAAGTCTTTCAGGTGCGGTTGAATTGACAACTCAGCTGGTAATACTTGACAATATTTTTTGGCTCCCCTTGTGTCGAATCAATAAATTTGGGTTGAATACTCTACCCTTGAAAACTGTTGCGATCCCCTATACTTCACTATAAAAAAATACACTTCCGTGATGATACGTGTTTGCCACAGTAGTTCACGTTTTCTGTCATGCATGTACATCCATGACGATTTTCTGACGGAATCAAGATAGTCATACTTGTGTGTCGTAGAAGTGTTCCATGACATTACCAAAAAATATCATCACAGAAGTGTCCACTTCCGTGACGATAAATCATGCGTCATAGAAGTGCTTCCGTCAAGGGTGACCAACACGTGGCATCCATCATAACGGCTCACCGTTAAGCTATCGGGTCCGGTTTTGGATCCTATAACCCGTTAACAGCCCGACCAATGGGGATTTTCCATGTGTAAAATCATCATTGGCTGGAGGAAACACGTGTCGGCTCACCGTTGGAACAGATGTCATCCACTCATTGGACCAAAGGCGCCTATGATACATCGACACGTGGCATGGCCCAGCAGAGGCCTATTCCTGTGAAAGGCCGGCCCGTTTTACTTTGTCAAAAGGTGGAGGGCCGGTCCACGGAAAGCCTGTTAATGACCTGTTCGCATATAGCCCATTTACAGCTCGCTAACCTAGGGCTCGTTATGACCTATCCAAATTAGGCCCAGTAGCGTCATCTGGGCCGTCCAACATGATTCCATCCCGTTTTAACTTTCGACCCATGTATGGCCCATGATGTCTTTCGGCCCATATGAGGCCTTTTGTAACTCTTGGCCCATTAACAGCCCGTGGTGAAACTGGCCCGTAATGAATAGTGTATCACTTTATACCCATTAAGGGCCCGTGGTAAAACTGGCCCGTAATGAACAGTGTACCACTTTATACCCATTAACGACCCATTATTCCATTGGGCCGTTTCCAAGCCATGTTATCTTTCGGCCATCTCAGGGCCCATATATATAAATATATATATATATATATATATATATATATATATTCTTGGGCTCATTTCCAGCATTCTTTTACTTACGGCCCGTTACTGTCATTTTCTTCTTGTGGGCCAAATTCAGCCAGTGGTTATAATCATCCTGTTTGTGGCCCGTTAATACGTTGGGCCATTTTCATAATGTCATCAAATACGGTCGATTAACGACGGCCCATTATAGTCGGCCCATGAACGGACGGTTCCAACTCTAGCCCTTTGACGACCATAATGCAGTCTGTTATTGGCCCACCTTTGGCCAATTGATCATACGACCCGTAGAAGGCCCATTGATGATACAACCCATAGAAGGCCCATTGTGTCTACGGCTCACAGAAGGCCCATTGTTTCTACGCCCCGTAGAAGGCCCATTGTTTCTACGGCCCTTAGAAGGCCCATTGTTTCTAAGACCCATAGGAGGCCCATGGTAACTACAGTAAATATGTAGCCCATGGTTACTGTGGCCTAGTTTTAAGAAATAGGTTATTGCGGCCACTAGCAAACCGCGGAAAAAGAACTGCACTGACTACAAGCAAACAAATAAACAAGAAAATAAGGAAATAAATAAGCAAGCAACTTACGCTAGGCTATCACGGCTATTACACATATTACATCCACTGGGCATCAAAGTTCGCCACCAGTGCAAATATAGGGAACAAAGCAGCATATCATATACACTGGTTGTCAAAGTTGGCGACCAGTGGAAATAAATGCCGCAACAAAACAAGTCCAAAACTAAAACCACTTCAGAAGAGCTCAAGAAACAATATCCAGGATACCCATAATGCTTGCAAGATGCTTAGCAAGCTTATTAACTTTCTCTTGTGTGGCGCTTAAATCCTCCAGCACTTGCTGTTGCACCAGAAAGTATGCATTTGAATTCTGCAGGGACTTCCTTAGTCCTTCGGCTTCCTGTCGCATAACATATGATCGATGTCTTTCAACTTGAAGTTGAGACTCAAGAAGCCGAACTGATTCAGGCAGTGAGTTCGAAGAGCTGGTGCCAGCAGTAGTAGCCAGTAACTCGAACACTACATCAAGATAGGACTTTCGAGTTGTCTTAGTGTCTTCAATATAGTTTTTATCAGCTTTCTTGGAGACCAACAGGGATGGCTCACTATCATGAACCTTATCTGCATTACTTCCTTTACCATTGCATAACGGGGGTACTCTTCTCCAATATTTTATCCGCGTTCTAAAAGAGAGACAAACAAACACATCACAGGTTTACAATGTAGTATATGAAACTCATTTTGGTAAACCAGTTCAGTAGTAAGGTAGACAGGATAACAACATGGAACAAACATATATCTATGTAGTATGGTCACTGTATGGTCTATATCATTGTAGTTTATGTTGCCAAATCAAGATAGATACAGTTTGAATCATATCTATTGAAGACAAAGCAACATAGATAGAATATAAGTGTGGGAAACTACACAACAATAACAACACTTGCAATTTGCATGGCATGAGAACATAACTGTTTATTCAATTGAAACTGAAATCAACATAGAGCAAGTTACAACGACAAACACGTTAAAGAAACAGGTTTAAAACATACCTGTTGCGCCATTAGAGTTTCAGTTGCATCCTTCAAATTTGAAATTAGTTGGTATGAGTAAATACACTGACACTACTAGGAAAACCCTTACCAATAGTGCTTTTTTTGGCTATTAGTAGCGCGGGCAGGCGCACTACTGCTACGATGCTACAACTATTTTTTAGCAGTAGCGCGTGTTTCAACCAGCGTTACTGCTAACTATGACTAGTAGCAGCGCGCCTCTGTCCATCGCTACTGCTAATAGTAGTAGCGTGGCTATACGACCGACGCTACTGGTAAAGCAGCGCTGCTACTACTCCAAAACCCCACGCTACTGCTAGTATTTTTTTTTGCTATATTCTTATTTTTACAGGTTTTATACAATTACAAGATACACATACACTGAAACTATATGAAAAATGAATGTCTCATCATCATCATCGAAGTGGCACAACATAGTCTCATCATATCATCATTATCAAACACAAATGATGTCGATCTCATCATCATCTCGAAATAGCGATACAAGTTAATGATCACATGCCTCTTACATTGTCACCGTAGACACATGTTTCATCATCTACCTAAACTATGACATACGAGATAAGAGCGATCATGATGATCAAAAGCGGTATTATGTAGTAGTTTTTGAAGCGGTGCTGGTTCTGAATCCCCTGTTGTGCCATGAATCTCAAGTAACTAGCTGCGGCTTCCGCTCTGCTATCAAACCCTTTCTGGCTTCCGCTGGAGAAGCCAGAGACCTGGGCCTAACACTCTGTCCACTCATCATACACACCAGGAACATGCCGTACATACACGACATACCACTTCCTCGCCATCGTTGATCTATATACCTGTCAGAGATGCACACACACACACACAAATATATATATATATATATGTATGTATGTATATATATATATATATATATATATATATATATATAAGAGAATTGAACGAAACAATTATGAAATAGAAGCAACATATATAGTAAACATAGTTAACAAACACATCGTACCGAAAGTAATTAACTAGAGCGCGGCACCATACATCTAATAGTTTTGTCGTACTGAGACATTTGAAGTTTTGTCATACAGAGAAAGTAACAAGTAACTAAACAGACACATTGTTTTTAAGTAGTGCACTCTTACCATCTGTCCATATCCGGGAGGACAGACCCAAGCTTAGTGAAAAGCGTCATGTCCTGACATTGTAGGGAAATGCGGGTTCGGAAGTCAACTCACAATATTTGGCCACCGTAGAACATCCCATGCTCTTCGAGGACATCTTTCATGATGATGGACACAATTTCCTATTGGATCCGGTAGAAATCGTTTCGAAGTTGATTATCCGGCACGGCTCCAAAGGCTTTGGCCCATCTCTGGATATGGGTATCGGATGAAGATTTCATGCAAAGTGATTGCACATCCCTGCTATACTCCATCATTAGATGGATGACGTAGAATCCACCGTTCTCACTTCTTGCCGGTTGCTGAATGCAACAGAAGTCAGTCTTGTGGCTGAAAACGGACCCCGACCTTATTTGTTTTTTTGCTTTGGATGTAGCCACCCCTCATGCTGAAGCCCAGCGTAGCTCTGTCCAGAACATACTTTATGTGTGTGTAATCTTTCTTCTGTATGTTCTTCGACGGGTCCAAATATAGAGCGCGGGAGTAACGAGGGTAAAGAACGATGAGAACGACACGACACCCCCTGCTGCACAAAATACATGATCAAGTTAGCCTTCATGTGTGCAAAGTAATTATTGAAATGCATGAAAGGATGTATGCGTTATAGTGCTATCCGCGGATGACTTACCCGGGATGATAAGGTAGGAGAATCGTTTCTTTGTCCTTATTGCTGACCAAGAATTCTTTGATGTACTGACTCGCATATTGACGGTTGGCATCATTGATTGACAAGAAGCCCTCATGCATGTAGTATAGGTCCGCGACTGCAAGACCGGTGACTTGCTCTCTCCTAACAATGTAGTTCATGTGGAGCGCATACAGGCGGACGAACGTAAAATCGAGTGTCCTCATTTGAAACATCTGGAAGATGTAATCAAACCTCAGGAAGAAGAGGTCCGCGAGGCATGTGTGGACGTACATCTTGCAACTGCTCGGCACATGAACCGTATAAAGTGGGTATCCTGGATCATCCAAGGCGAGGAGGCTTCTCTCTGTCGAAAGCACATGGCCATGGAGTCTCCTGAGATCCCCTATTATGGCAGCTAGTGCATTCGACGGTACCATTGGCTCTCCTGCGACATGGATTAATGGCGCTTGTTTCATCGGTACACTGTCAACCTTGGTCGAAGGCACCTGGCTACTAGAACCAACATTTCCAGCTTTATTGGATTTTCTCGCCGCCGGTCTCTTCCTCTTCTTCTTCTTAGTGGGCTGAGGTGCTGGTGGGTCTGTCAGACCCTCCCTGAGCACCACTCCTAGTGTTGTCGGTCTCAACATTAGACGACTCTGGCTAAGTAGTTGAGCTTGGGTGGAACCGGCATCTGGAGGCGTGTCCTGTGAGGATTGCATGAACAAAGACTTCTTGCACTCCCGAGGATGTTCTGGCTCTGGTACATGCATCTCATATTCATATGGTTGACTCAGTGTTACTTCCATGTCATAGCCGGTATTGATATACTGGAGAGGGTCCTCGGCCTCCTCCATGTCATCATCCATATCCTCTTCCATGGGGCAGATGACATCATTTGCCGGAACGGTTGGCCCTCCTTCCTCGTGTCTCTCGATCTCAGCAAGCAGCACAGATGATGGTTGTACTTGTGTAGGAGGGGTTGTGGTCATACCCTAGTTCATCTCTTGTATCCAATCTTGTATCCAAACCACAAATTGGTACTTGTGGGTTCCTAGTAGTATTGATTACTCCTTGTAGTTGATGCTAATTGGTTTACTTGGTGGAAGATCATATGTTCAGATCCTTAATGCATATTAATACTCCTCTGATTATGAACATGAATATGCTTTGTGAGTAGTTATGTTTGTTCCTGAGGACATGGGTGAAGTCTTTCTATTAGTAGTCATGTGAATTTGGTATTCGTTCGATATTTTGATGAGATGTATGTTGTCTATCCTCTATTGGTGTTATGTGAACGTCGACTACATGACAGTTCACCATTGTTTGGGCCTAGAGGAAGGCATTGGGAAGTAATAAGTAGATGATGGGTTGCTAGAGTGACAGAAGCTTAAACCTAGTTTATGCGTTGCTTCGTAAGGAGCTGATTTGGATCCTTATGTCTAATGTTGTGGTTAGGTTTACCATAATACTTCTTTTGTAGTTGCAGATGCTTGCAATAGGGGTTAATCATAAGTGGGATGCTCGTCCAAGTAAGGGCAGTACCCAAACACTGGTCCACCCAAATATCAAATTATCAAAGTACCGAACGGAAATCATATGAGCGTGATGAAAACTAGCTTGACGATAATTCCCATGTGTCCTCAGGAGCTCTTTTCTCATTATAAGAAATTGTCCAGGCTTATACTTTGCTACAAAAAGGATTGGGCCATATTGATACACTTTATTTACTTTCATTGCTTGTTACCCGTTACAATTTATCTTATCACAAAATTATCTGTTACCTACAATTTCAGTGCTTGCAAAGAAAAATTTACTGAAAACTGCTTGTCATTTCCTTCTTCTCCTCGTTGGGTTCGACACTTTACTTATCGAAAGGACTACGATAGATCCCCTATACTTGTGGGTCATCAAGACTCTTTTCTGGCGCCGTTGCCAGGGAGTGTAGCACTTTTGGTGAGTGGAACTTGGTAAGGAAACATTTATATAGTGTGCTAAAATTTCTGTCACTTGTTACTATGGAAACTAATCCTTTGAGGGGCTTGTTCAGGGTATCTTCACCCCGACTAGAAGAGCAAAGAGTTGCTTCTCAACCTACTGAACCTACTGAAATTATTTACTTTGAGATTCCTTCGTGTATGATAGAGAAACTGCTAGCTAATCCATTTGCAGGAGATGGAACATTGCATCCCGATTTACACCTTATCTTTGTGGATGAAGTTTGTGGATTATTTAAGCTTGCAGGTATTACCGATGATGTTGTCAAAAGGAAGGTCTTCCCTTTATCTTTGAAGGGAGATGCATTGACATGGTACAGGCTATGTGATGATACGAGATCTTGGAATTATAAACGATTGAAGTTGGAATTGCACCAGAAGTTCTATCCTATGCATCTTGTTCATCGTGATCGTAATTACATATATAATTTCTAGCCTCGCGAAGGAGAAATCATCGCTCAAGCTTGGGGGAGGCTTAAGTCAATGTTATATTCATGCCCCAATCATGAGCTCTCAAGAGAAATGATTATTCCAAAAATTTATGCTCGGCTTTCTCCCAATGATCGCAACATGCTCGATACTTCCTGTGTTGGTTCTTATATGCTGAATACTGTTGAATTCAAGTGGGACTTATTGGAAAGAATTAAACGCAACTCTGAAGATTGGGGTTCCGATGATGGTAAGGATTCAGGTATAACACCTAAGTTTGATTGTGTTAAATCTTTTATGGATACTGATGCTTTTCGTGGATTTAGCACTAAGTATGGACTTGACTTTGAGATAGTAGCTGCTTTTTGTGAATCTTTTAGTACTCACGTTGATCTCCCTAAGGAGAAGTGGTTTAAATGTAATCCTCCCATTGAAGTAAAAGTAGTTGCACCTATTACAGTTGAAGAAAATACTGTCACTTATAATGATCCTATTGTCCCTACTACTTATGTTGAGAAACCTCCTTTTCCTGTTAGGATAAAGGATCATGCTAAACCTTCGACTGTTGTTCATAAGAGTAATAATAGAACTTATACACCTCCTGAGCAAATCAAAGTTGAACCTAGTATTGCTATGGTTAAAGATCTCTTGGATGATAATTTAGATGGGCATGTTATTTATTTCTGTGGTGAGACTGCTAATATTGCTAGACCAGATGCTAAGATACATAGAACTGTAGTAGGCATGCCTGTTATTTCTATTAAAATAGGAGATCATTGTTATCATGGCTTATGTGATATGGGTGCTAGCGCTAGTGCAATACCCTATGACTTATATAAAGAAATTATGCATGATATTGCACCCGCTGAATTGGAAGGTATTGATGTTACTATCAAGCTTGCCAATAGAGATACTATTTCACCAGTTGGGATTGTTAGAGATGTTGAAGTCTTGTGTGGGAAGGTTAAATATCCTGCTGATTTTCTTGTTCTTAGTTCCCCACAAGATGACTTTTGTCCCATTATTTTTGGTAGACCCTTCTTGAATACTGTTAATGCTAGGATTGATTATGAAAAGGATACTGTTACAATTGGCTTAGGGGATATGTCTCACGAGTTTAATTTTGCTAAGTTTCACAGACAACCCCGTGATAAAGAATCACCTAGTAAGGATGAGATTATTGGTCTTGCTTCTATTGCCGTGCCTCCTACTGATCTGTTAGAACAATATTTGCTAGACCATGAAAATGATATGTTTATGAATGAAAGAAGGGAAATAGATGAAGTGTTCCTTCAACAGGGTCCTATTCTGAAACATAACTTACCTGTTGAAATCCTAGGGGATCCCCCTCCGCCCAAGGGTGATCCCGTGTTTGAGCTCAAACCATTACCTGATAATCTTAAGTATGCTTATCTTGATGAAAAGAAAATATATCCTGTTATTATTGGTGCTAACCTTTCAGAGTAAGAAGAAGAAAGATTATTGAAAACTCTGAAGAAGCACCGTGCTGCTATTGGATATACTATGCATGATCTCAAGGGCATTATTCCCATGTTATGCCAACACAAAATTAAATTGGAGGAAGATGCCAAACCAGTCAGAGATCCTCAATGACGATTAAATCCTAAGATGAAGGAAGTGGTAAAAAGGAGATACTAAAGATCCTTGAGGCAGGTATAATTTATCCCGTTGCTGATAGTGATTGGGTAAGCCATGTCCATTGTGTTCCTAAAAAGGGAGGTATTACTGTCGTTCCTAATGATAAAGATGAATTGATCCCGCAAAGAATTATTACAGGTTATAGGATGGTAATTGATTTCATAAATTAAATAAAGCTACTAAGAAAGATCATTACCCTTTACCTTTTATTGATCAAATGCTAGAAAGACTATCCAAACACACACATTTCTGCTTTCTAGATGGTTATTTTGGTTTCTCTCAAATACCTGTGTCAGTGGGGGATCAATCGAAAACTACTTTTACTTGCCCTTTCGGTACTTTTGCTTATAGATGTATGCCTTTTGGTTTATGTAATGCACCTGCTACCTTTCAAATATGTATGATGGCTATATTCTCTGACTTTTGTTAAAAGATTTGTGAGGTATTCATGGATGATTTCACCGTTTATGGATCCTCTTTTGATGATTGCTTGAGCAACCTTGATCGATTTTTGCAGAGATGTGAAGACACTAGTCTTGTCTTGAATTGGGAAAAGTGCCACTTTATGGTTAATGAAGGCATTGTCTTGGGGCATAAGATTTCCGAGAGAGGTATCGAAGTTGATAAAGCTAAAGTTGATGCTATTGAAAAGATGTCATGTCCCAAGGACATCAAAGTTATAAGAAGTTTCCTTGGTCATGCCAGTTTTATAGGAGGTTCATTAAGGACTTCTCTAAAATCTCTAGGCCTCTGACTAATTTATTGCAAAAATATCTTCCTTTTGTCTTTGGTGATGATTGTGTAGAAGCATTTGAAATACTTAAGAAAGCTTTGATCACTGCACCTATTGTTCAGCCACCTGATTGGAATTTACCCTTTTAAATTATGTGTGATGCTAGTGATTATGCTCTAGGTGTTGTCCTAGGGCAAAGAGTTGATAAGAAATTGAATGTTATCCAGTATGCTAGTAAGACTCTTGATACTGCCCAAAGAAATTATGCTACTACTGAAAAAGAATTCTTAGCAGTTGTGTTTGCATGTGATAAGTTTAGACCTTATATTGTTGATTCCAAAGTTACTATTCACACTGATCATGCTACTATTAAATATCTTATGGAAAAGAAAGATGCTAAGCCTAGACTCATTAGATGGGTTCTCTTGCTCCAAGAATTTGATTTGCATATTATTGATAGAAAGGGAGCTGAGAACCCCGTTGCAGACAACTTGTCTAGGTTAGAGAATGTTCTTGATGACCCACTACCTATTGATGATAGCTTTCTTGATGAACAATTAGCGGTCATTAATGTTTCTCGTACTGCTCCTTGGTATGCTGATTATGCTAATTACATTGTTGCTAAATTTATACCACCTAGTTTCACATACTAGCAAAAGAAAAAGTTCTTTTATGATTTAAGACATTACTTTTGGGATGACCCACATCTTTATAAAGAAGGAGTAGATGATGTTATTAGACGTTGTGTACCTGAGCATGAACAGGAATAGATCCTACGCAAGTATCACTCTGAATCATATGGAGGACACCACGCTAGAGATAGAACTGCACATAAGGTATTGCAATCCGGTTTTTATTTGCCTACTCTCTTCAAAGATGCTCGTAAGTTTGTCTTGTCTTGTGATGAATGCCAAAGAATAGGTAATATTAGTAGACGTCAAGAAATGCCTATGCATTATTCTCTTGTTATTGAACCATTTGATGTTTGGGGCTTTGATTACATGGGACCTTTTCCTGCCTCTAATGGATATACACATATTTTAGTTGATGTTGATTACGTTACTAAGTGGATAGAAGCTATTCCAACTAGTAGTGCTGATCATAACACGTATATTAAAATGCTTAAAGAAGTTATTTTTCCGAGGTTTGGAGTCCCTAGATATCTTATGACTGATGGTGGTTCACATTTTATTCATGGTGCTTTCCGTAAGATGCTTGCTAAGTATGATGTTAATCATAGAATCGCATCTCCTTATCATCCGCAGTCTAGTGGTCAAGTAGAGTTGACCAACAAAGAGCTCAAATTAATTTTGCAAAAGACTGTGAATGGATCTAGAAAGAATTGGTCCAAGAAACTTGATGACGCATTATGGGCCTATAGAACTGCATACAAAAATCCTATGGGTATGTCTCCGTATAAGATGGTTTATGGAAAAACATGTCACTTACCTCTTGAACTTGAACATAAAGCATATTGGGCAATTAAAGAGCTCAACTATGACTTCAAACTTGCCGGTGAGAAGAGGTTGTTTGACATTAGCTCACTTGATGAATGCAGAACCCAAGCCTATGAGAATGCCAAGATATTCAAAGAAAAAGTTAAAAGATGGCATGACAAAAGGATACAAAAGCGTGAGTTTAATGTAGGTGATTATGTGTTATTATTCAACTCTCGCTTAAGATTTTTTGCAGGGAAACTTCTCTCTAAATGGGAAGGTCCTTACGTTATCGAGGAGGTCTATCTTTCCGGTGCAATAAAAACCAACAACTTCGAAGGCACAAGTCCGAGGGTGGTGAACAGTCAAAGAATCAAACATTATATCTCAGGTAATCCTATCAGTGTTGAAACTAATATTATTGAGACCGTAACCCTGGAGGAATACATAAGGGACACTTTCTAGAATGTTTCAGACTCCGAAAAGGAATATGTATGTGGTACTGTAAGTAAACCGACTACAAAACAGTTCTAACAGCAATTTTTCTCTGTTTTGGAATATTTAAGAATTTTGGAAAGAAAGAAGTAATCCGGGAAGGACACGATGCCTCCACGAGGGTGGAGGGCGCGCCCACCCTTCCTGGGTGCGCCCCCTGTCTCGTGGCCACCTCGTGTGCCTCTCGGACTCCGTTTTCTTGCACGTTACGTATTTTGGTCAGTAAAAATTCGTTATATAATCTCCCGAAGGTTTTGACCACCGTATCACGCAATTATCCTTTGTTCTCATTTCGAGCCGTTTTTCTGATAGATCTAGAGCACCATGACGTCTCCAAGCGCTCCCAAGGACAAGTTTTTCGAGAGGGTTATCAACCCCTATCTCACGGAGGTGCTGCATCACCCTCAAACCATTGAGATGCATGAGGGGGTGCTGCACATCCGCGATGTGGAGGGACCAAGGCGTACCGGAAGCGTGGAGACAAAGCTCGAAGCCATGGAGCAACAAGTTTTCAAGTGCCAAGGTATGGTGGAGCATGGGCTCAACGCCAACCAGATGATGATCACGGAGTTCACCAACAACCACAAGTTAGATTCCAAGATCATTGGGGAGACCATCTTCAAGCTTCAAGAGAAAATCGAGCACCTCCAAGCCCAGATCTATGACCTGCAAAACCAAAACTGTGAGTATGAATATAGATTCAAGAGGATGAGTTTGGCTATAGATTCGAGGATCCCGGAGACTCGATCATCCTTCTATGATGGTGAGCCTATGCCTTGGAAGACGGACAACAAGCCTGCATCATCAAAAACTCCTACTTCACCACCTCTGAGGACATAATTACATGGGTATGGGCAGTCCCTTAGCAACTACCAAGCTTGGGGGAGGTGCCCCGATATCGTATCACCATCACACTCTTATCTTTACCATTTTACTTAGTTCAATCCTTTTAGTAATATCTTGATCTAGTAGATTGAAGTTTTGATATCAAGTAGTTTTGAGTTTTGCTTTGAGATCTCTTTTTGTAATTGAGTCTGTGAGCTATCTATAATAAAGATTAGTGTTGAGTCAAGGGCTTTGCTATCTTGCTATGATCTTGAAAAAGTAGAAAGAATAAAAAGAATAAAAGAGTTCATATTGATCTTATGGATAGTAATAACTTCACATATGAAAAGTATGAGGCATAAAAGTTGTTGAGAGTTGACAGACATAGTTTTGGTCATCGTTGCAATTAATAGGAAGTAATAAGGAAAGAGAGGTTTTCACATACAAATATACTATCTTGGACATCTTTTATGATTGTGAAGCACTCATTAAGTATGGCATGCTAAAAGAGTTGATGTTGGATAAGGAATACAACGTAATAATTTATGTTTTCTCACATCTCAGTTAAAGTATATTGTCATTGATCTTCCCAACATGTTGAGCTTGCCTTTCCCCCTCATGCTAGCCAAATTTCTTGCACCAAGTAGAGATACTACTTGTGCTTCCAACTATCCTTAAACCTAGTTTTGCCATGAGAGTCCACCATACCTACCTATGGATTGAGTAAGATCCTTCAAGTAAGTTGTCATGTTGCAAGCAATAAAAATTGCTCTCTAAATATGTATGACTTATTAGTGCAGAGAAAATAAGCTTTATACGATCTTGTTATGGAAGCAATAAAAGCGACGGATTGCATAATAAAGGCCCATATACAAGTGGCAATATAAAGTGGCGTTCTTTTGCATTAAGATTTTGTGAATACAACCCTAAACGCACATGACAACCTTTGCTTCCCTCTGCAAAAGGCCTATCTTTTACTTTATGTTTTTACTTTATGCTTTTACTTTATGCTTGAGTCAAGGTGATCTTCACCTTTCCCTTTTTCATTTTATCCTTTGGCAAGCTCCTCGTGTTTGAAAGATCTTGATATATATATCCAATTGGATGTAAGTTAGCATGAATTATTATTGTTGACATCACCTAAAGGTGAATACATTGGGGGGCAACACAATAAGCCCCTATCTTTCTCAGTGTCCGGTTGAAACTCCATAACCACAAGTATTGCGTGAGTGTTAGCAATTGTAGAAGACTACATGATAGTTGAGTATGTGGACTTACTGAAAAGCTCTATTCTTGACTCTTTCTGATGTTATGATAAATTGCAATTGCTTCAGTGACTGAGAGTATAGTTTGTTAGTTCCCGATGAAGTTTATGAACCATACTTGACATTGTGAATTGATTGTTACTTGAGCATAAGAAATCATATGACAAAATCTATATATGTTGCTATTATAAGAATGATCATGATGCCTTCATGTCCGTATTTTATATTTTTATCGACACCTCTATCTCTAAACATGTGGACATATTTTTCGACTTCGGCTTCCGCTTGAGGACAAACGAGGTCTAAGCTTGGGGGAGTTGATACGTCCATTTTGCATCATGCTTTTATATCAATATTTATTGCATTATGGGCTGTTATTACACATTATATCTCAATACTTATGGCTATTCTCTCTTATTTTACAAGGTTTACCATGAAGAGGGGGAATGCCGGCAGCTGGAATTCTGGGTGGAAAAGGAGCAAACTTTGGAAACCTATTCTGCACAGCTCCAAAAATCATGAAACTCCACGGAAGTTATTTTTGGAATTAATAAGAACTATTGAGCGAAGAAACTACCAGAGGGGACCCACACCCAGGCCAGGAGGGTGGGGGGCAAGCCCACCCCTACTAGGCGCGCCCCCTGTCTCCTGGGCCCACTGTTGGCCCTCCGGTGCCCATATTCTGCTATATGAAGGCTTTTACCCTGGAAAAAAAATAAGAAGCAAGCTTACGGGACGAAACTCTGCCGCCACGAGGCGGAACCTTGGTGGAACCAATCTAGGGCACCGGCAGAGCTGTTCTGCCTAGGAAACTTCCCTCCGGGAAGGGGAAATCATCACCATTGTTATCACCAACGATCCTCTCATCGGGAGGGGGTCAATCTCCATCAACATCTTCACCAGCACCATCTCCTCTCAAAACCCTAGTTAATCTCTTGTATCCAATCTTGTATCCAAACCACAAATTGGTACCTGTGGGTTGCTAGTAGTGTTGATTACTCCTTGTAGTTGATGCTAATTGGTTTACTTGGTGGAAGATCATATGTTCAGACCCTTAATGCATATTAATACTCCTCTGATTATGAACATGAATATGCTTTGTGAGTAGTTACGTTTGTTCCTGAGGACATGGGTGAAGTCTTGCTATTAGTAGTCATGTGAATTTGGTATTCGTTCGATATTTTGATTAGATGTATGTTGTCTCTCCTCCGGTGCTGTTATGTGAACATCGACTACATGACAGTTCACCATTATTTGGGCCTAGAGGAAGGCATTGGGAAGTAATAAGTAGATGATGGGTTGCTAGAGTGACAGAAGCTTAAACCCTAGTTTATGCGTTGCTTTATAAGGGGCTGATTTGGATCCATATGTCTAATGTTGTGGTTAGGTTTACCTTAATACTTCTTTTGTAGTTGCGGATGCTTGCAATAGGGGTTAATAATAAGTGGGATGCTTGTCCAAGTAAGGGCAGTACCCAAACACCGGTTCACCCACATATCAAATTATCAAAGTACCGAACGCAAATCATATGAGCGTGATGAAAACTAGCTTGATGATAATTCCCATGTGTCCTCGGGAGCTCTTTTCTCATTATAAGAAATTTTCCAGGCTTATCCTTTGCTACAAAAAGGATTGGGACATCTTGCTGCACTTTATTTACTTTCATTCATTGTTACCCGTTACAATTTATCTTATAAAAAACTATCTGTTACCTACAATTTCAGTGCTTGCAGAGAAAACCTTACTGAAAGCTGCTTGTCATTTCCTTCTGCTCCTCGTTGGGTTCGACACTCTTACTTATTGAAAGGACTACGATAGATCCCCTATACTTGTGGGTCATCAGCAGCCATTATCTCAGCTTTGGTCTCAGCTTTTGCTTTCTCCATCGCCCGCGCCACCTTCTCGTCGATAGTCACTTGACTGAACTTCTTTCTCTGTCTTTTGGCCTCGGGGTCCTTGCTATAATAGTACTTCCACATGGTGCCATCCCCGGCGCCGTGCACATGTCCATATTGCGAGCGCTGGCCGGGCGGGTGTCCCATCATTATGTTCATGGCATGGTTGAAAGGAGTGTCCCACTTGTACTTCGCCGACGACTGAGTCGACGAGTCGCTCTCGGCCGCAAGCTTGTGTTGCTCTCTCTGCAAAATGGACCGTGAATCATTTATGAATGCGACTAGAATGTAGTAGACTTCGTTGATCAAAACCTAATATGTAAGGTGGTAAAAGGATAATTACCAGTATTCTCATGAATTTCCTAGTCGACCCGTCGGTGAAAAAAAATCTTTTTCTTGGGGTCCCACGAGAATCGGGCCCTGATGAAGTCGTGCTCCTGCTGGTCGGTGAACTCAGCCAATGGGTCTGGGATCCCCTAACGTTCACGTTCTGCGTCCTCCTTAGCCCACACGGGCCTCTTTCCTGTGTAACCACGACTTCCAACGCAGTGGTTCCCCATGTTCTTTGCCTGCAGCTGCTTGCCTCTCTCCGACCTGGCCTTGGCAGCTTCTTCATTGCAAATCTCCTTGAACTTTTCAAAGTCCTCTATCGTAATTTTTGGATTGTCTGCAACAATCTCGGTGTTGGTTTCATGGTCTACTTGAATTGCCTTTTCCACCCTAGTTTTCCAAGCTCTCAATGCGTTGCTGAAGTTCCCTAGGGCTTTGTTGTTGATTTTCTTCATGGAATCATCATCCCATGGGTCGACATCGTCATTCTGACCGGGGAACATGAATCTTGCGTGCAACCTAGTTAGGAGCAGCTTCTTCAAATGTTCATTCTTCTGTATTTTTGTGGTGTTTATGTTAGCTGTATCCCGTAGGATGCATGCTAGTTGGTTGCCATAACACGCTGCCACTTCTCACGGCTCTATTGGCTCAAACTCGCTAGGGTGCACCGCCGTGACCACCAGTCTTTCGGTGCCGAGCTCATTTGGGCGTCGTGTCCTCTTTTCCTTCTTTCCCTCACTGGCTTGGGAGGTCCCACCACCTTCCATGATGTAGTGAGCAACATCATCACCGCCAGTCTCAGTGTCGGTGTCGTTGGTGGCATTAGTGTTGGCGCCGGCGCCACCACCGTCGTTCTCTGTCATGACAAGGGGGTCCTAACACCCAGCTTGCTGTCTCTACTAATCCGCCAGAAAGTCGAGGTAGGCGTGTGCTCGACCTAATTGGGACTGAGAACCTCCGACCTCATCGGTGTCGGTCATCTTTCCTAGGGTTCAATGTCGTAGTGATATAATTATCGAGGTTTATATAATAAAGTGAATAATGACAAAAAAGTGACCTTTGTTTTGCCGGAAATGTCATTTCATTCCCGGAGCGACAAATCTCGAGCACTCGATATGTCCAACTTTCTAGCACAAGTCATGCCGAAATTCATGGAAAATTTTGGCATGAGCTTTGCTAGAAAGTGCACATATAGAGCGCCTGAAATTTGCCGGAATGGAAATGAATCAACATTTCCGACACAACCTAGGTCACTTTGTTGCTGCTAACATATACACAATCATGAACATTGATGCCCAACTGATGCAAAAAAGATCAACTATACCAACCTAACAACTCATTAACCAATCTAACAGCTCCACTCCCCCTTGCATCATTATGTGCTGACATATGAAGAGGGAGGGAAGAGGGGGTGGCGCACCTCGGGGTTGGGATCGGAATCGGGGTCACCGGGGCAGAGGGGGGCTGGGGGGTTGATGGCGTCCTTCTCCTCCTCGTCCATCTGTGCCTAGCTTCGATCTGCAGAGAGAGTGACCAAATTTTCAAACAGTTCCATTAAAAATCCTCATTTTCAAAATGCAAGGCAACATAAGCTAATTTTCAAAAGCTATAATTTTCATTTTCATTTTCATTTAAAAACAAACACTAACAACAAATTAAGCTAACTAACACTAACTAACTATCACTGGGCTAACACTAACACTAACTAACACTAACAGCAATTAACTAACTAGCACTAACATCAAATTAAGCTAACTAACACTAACTAACACTAACATCAATTAAATTAAGCTAACAGAATACACTAACTAACACTAACTAACTAACACTAACTAACACTGTGGAGGGGACGGAAAGGCACCTGTCCAGTGCTCGCTAGCGTTGTTGGGCGTCGCCGACTGCTTCACGGAGGGAGGCGCTGAGGGGACGGGGTCGGTGGCCGGCGTCTGGGTCGCCGGGGTCGCTGATCTACAGAGACATACCGGAGCGGTAGGGGGTCAGAGAGAGAGAGAGAGAGAGTCGGGGCTGAGGGGTCGGAGAGGAAGGAAGAGGGGGCGGGGGGGGGCATACCGAAGCGGTAGGGGGTCGGGGCAGGGTGGGGTAGGGCTGGCATCGGCGGCGGCGTGGGCGGGGCGGGGCTGGCATCGGCAGCAGGGCGGGCAGGGCCGGGCGGGGCAGGGCTGGCATCGGCGGCAGGGCGGGGCTTGCGTCGGCGGTGGCGTGGGCGGGGCGGCGTCGGCGGTGGCGTCAGAGAAGGGATCGACGAGCAGCGCGAGTGAGAGAGACAGGAAAGAGGGGGCTAGTGGACCGGTGCTGTAGGCGACTTAGCTATTGCGCGTGTTGGCAAAACGCGCTACGTGCTACTGCTATTTTTTTCTTTATTTTTTTATTTTTATTTTTCTTAGCTATAGCTCTTCCGAGGATAAAACGCGCTACTGCTAACTTTTTTCTTTATTTTTTATTTTTATTTTTATTTTTTTATTTTTCTTGCATTTAATTTTCCACAACTTATTAGTTCCTTTTTATTTTCCTTTTCATTTCATTTTGCAAAACTTCCTTTCTTTTTCTTTTTCTTTCATTTGCAAATTTCTTTTTCTTATCTTTCTTTTGCACTTTCCTTCCTTTAATTTGGTCTGTCATTTGAGCAATATACCACTGTTACCTTGTGGATAATAATTAGTATAATATATCTTACATCATTTGACCGCTATCGGCAGTATACAAAATAGCTAGACACACACAAACTTTCGGGATTAGTTTGTCAGCTTGGGCGACGACGACGCTTCAGACTGATCTTCTTCCCTCTTTTGTTCGTTATCGAATAATTGAGCCCACGGTCGTGACTTTTCCTTCTCCATGGATTACGATCTTTCGTAGGTAATGTAGTCTTCATTCTTCTATGACGTATGTTTCGTCATCATCAGCATCATCTTCCCTCATCGGATCACCGTACTGGTCATAGTCTTCCTCGTTGGCGACTCCATCCATTCCGGCGATGCTCCTTTTGCTTCTCCTCACGACAACATGGCTGGGATTGATCGGATCAGTTATGAAGAAACATTGTGTCACGTGTTTAGCGTGTACCCATGGCTCATTTTTGGCGATGGAGTTGACGGTACCGCTATCGGAGTCGGGTATACACATGGTAGTGAAATGTTGGTTTTCTCTGTGTACATTCTTAGCCCATCTGACATGGAACATCATCGCGCTATGCAATCCAGAGTAGTTAAGCTCCCATATCTCTTGGACCCTTCCGTAATATCTTTCAATTACATTCCCGGTCATGGCTTCCATCGTCACCTCTGAGTTTTGGTCATCACTGTTTATATCTTTCTCCTCCGTGTAGAACGTGTATCCGTTGATATCGTATGCTTGATAAGTCGCGAGGTTGGTCGAGGGGCCATGTGCTAAGGCGTATATGAGTGTTTCGTTCGGACAACCCTCTTCCGGGGGATTAGCCAGAACTCGCTCTTTGAACCAACGCACAAAAGTGGAGTTGTGCTCTCTAATAACTTCAGCGTCTGTCCTATGCACCCCACAGTCACGGTACTTCTTTGCGATCGTCTCTTTGTGCAGTGTCATGAAATCTTCTGGCACATCTAGGTGTTGTAGCACTACTAAGTTTGCCCTGTCAAGGTTGTTTTGTCGGCCCGAGCGTAACACATTCACATCCCTATGATCGTTGGTGTGACCTTCGCCTTCGAGCCTTCCATAGTGCTTGTTGACGGGCAAACCAACAACAGGGTCTTTGGTCAGATAACTTTCACAGAAAGAAATGCACTCTTTGGTTAAATATCCTGGGGCTATGCTTCCATCTGGACGGGACATGTTACGAACAAATCCTTTGATGACCACATTCATCCTCTCGAACGACATCATGCTATGTAGGAATGTCGGCCCTAGGTCGATGATGTCGTCCACGATGTGGACACATAGATGCACCATGACATCAAAGAACGCAGGCGGGAAGTACATCTCTAGCTCATTCAGTATGACAACGATCTCTTCCTGTAGCCTATGGAGTTGCTTCACACTAATCGACTTCCGAGAGATAGCATCAAAAAAGTGGCATAGGTCAGTAAGCGTCTCACGCACATGTGTGTCCATAATCCCTCTAAGTGCAACCGGGAATAACTACTTCATCATCACATGACAGTCGTGAGACTTCATCCTTACTGAACCTTTTTTTCTTAGTGTCCATATATCTGCTTATCTTCCCACAGTATCCAGAACTAACTTTGATTCCGACAAGGCACTTGAACAATTGATCGACCTCCTTCGGATCTAAGGTGAAGCAAGAGGGGGGGGGCAATACTGTTCTTCCTTCTTGTTTACTTTTTTGCCCCTATCTTCTATCTCCGTCTCCGTCTCGGTCTCCTCTGACCTTTTACTGTGCATTTGGAGCTCTTTCCTGATATTCAAAAATTCCAAGTCTTTTCTTGCCTTCAGCCCATCCTTGGTCCTCTCCAGCATGTTCATCAATGTTCCAAGCAAACTCTCAAGGATATTTTTTGTGATATGCATTTGATCAAGGCTATGAGGCGTGTCGAGTATGGGCCAGTATTCCAAGTCCCAGAAAAAGATCTCGTCTTCCATATCTTCAGCAGGGGCTTCGCGCCTTTTTCTTTGTCTTTCCCGGCGAGGGGCACTCTTCCCAGTTCTTCAATAACTCATCTATTTCTGCACCGCTACGCTTATGTGGAGGACCTCGATGCTCAGCCTTACCATTGAATAGATCTCCACGCTTTCTCCATGGGTCATCCTTCTTGAGCCATCTTCGATGCCCCATGTACACGTGAAGACCAGCCATCTTTCAAGAGCTGCAGAGAAGTCATATCATCCATGCAGCTCGTGCATCCGCAATATCCATGGCACACCTGGACGAAGAGATAGCCGTAACCGAGATAGTCCTGCACCGTCGTGATCAGCGCGGCTCTCATTTAGAAATACTCTCCTTTGCTTGCATCCCATGTCTTGGCTGGAGTTTTCCATAAGGTATCTAGCTCCTCTTTCAGTAACCCGAGATACAAATTTATATCATTTCCCGGTTGTCTCGGCCCTTGAATAAGCATAGCCATGTGTATGTATTTTTCCTTCATGCACAACCAGGGGGAGGTTGTACATCCACACAAACATGGGCCATATGCTATGATTGGTGTTCTGGTTGCTGAAAGGATCGATATGGTTGACTAGAGGGGGGGGGGGGTGAACAGGCAACTAACAATTTTTAAGCTTTTCTTTACCAAATTAAACTTTGCAACAAAATAGGTTGTCTAGATGTGCAACTAAGTGAGCAACCTATATGATGCAATAACAACTAGCACACAAGCAAGCAAAGGAAGTAAAACAAGTAGGCTTGCAAAAGTAAAGGCACGAAATAACCAAGAGTGGAGCCGGTGGAGACGAGGATGTGTTACCGGAGTTCCTTCCTTTTAAAGGGAAGTACGTCTCCGTTAGAGCGGTGTGGAGGCACAATGCTCCCCAAGAAGCCACTAGGGCCACCGTATTCTCCTCACGCCCTCACACAATGCGAGATGCCGTGATTCCACTATTGGTGCCCTTGAAGGCGGCGACCGAACCTTTACAAACAAGGTTGGGGCAATCTCCACAACAATCGGAGGCTCCCAACAACAACGCCACGAAGCTTCACCACAATGGAGTATGGCTTCGAGGTGACCTCAACCGTCTAGGGTGCTCAACACCCAAGAGTAACAAGATCCGCAAGGGATAAGTGGGGGAATCAAATTTCTCTTGGTGGAAGTGTAGATCTGGGCCTTCTCAACCAATCCCGAGCAAATCAACAAGTTTGATTGGCTAGGGAGAGAGATCGGGCGAAAATGGAGCTTTGAGCAACAATGGAGCTTTTGGGGGAAAGAGGTAGACAACTAGAGGTAGAAGACACCCCTTATATAGTCGTGGGAAAAATCCAACTGTTATCCACATGTTCAGCCTGCGACGCACGGTACTACTGCTCTAGGGGCGCGGTACTACCGCGAGGCCGCGCGGTACTACCGTGGAGGACCACAGTACTACCGCGACGACATCACAGGCCGGAACTTGCCTGACTAGGGGGCAGTACTACCGCTTGCGCGGTACTACCGCTCCCCCTTGCGGTACTTCCGCAAGGCAGGAAAGTCACGGCCTGGGAAGGGCGCAGATGAAATAATTTACATCCGTGCCTACTTCCGCTGAAACTGGGGTGGTACAAAAACCTGACGCGGTACTACCGCCCGCGAGGCGCGGTACTACCGTTGCGGGCGCGGATGTAAAAAATTACATCCGCGCCTACTACCGTGACACTGCGGTACTAGGTAGGAGGGCCACGGTACTACGACTCCTAGGGAGCGGTACTACCATGGGCCCCCACGGTACTACCGCGCTGGACAAGCGGTACTACCGTGGGGGCGCGGATGTAAAAAATTACATCCGCCCCTACTACCGCACCGGAGCGGCACAAGGCCTGGGTGCCGCGGTACTACCGCTCCAGAGGGGCGGTACTACCGTGACACACAGCGGTACTACCGCTTGTACTTGCGGTACTACCACAAGTACAGCAGTAGTCGTCAGATTTCCGCACAACCAAGATAACGAAGGGCAGCTCCAAAGTGCAGGGAAAGGAGGGACAAGTGTACGTGTTGATTCCACCCAAACCTTTCCGACGCGGACCCCCTCTTGATAGTACGGCTCTCCTACGACTCAAATCCACCAAAGAGAAACGTAGAACAACGCCGACTTCAATAGTCTCCGAGGGGCACCGAATCGTCTCGTGCCTAGTGATGAAGTATCTGAGAAACTCAAGGCACACAATTACTCCGCAAAAGCATTGTCATCAATCACCAAAACACCTAAGGGATAAATATGTCCTTACAATCTCCCCCTTTTTGGTGTATTGATGACAACACGGGATTTGCACATAGATAAGATAATTTAGAGCGGGGGCAAACCCCACCTCTCTTAAATATAGACGGGCTCCCCCTAGATGTGTGCACTTTAGATGAATGCTTTGGACTGCATAGCACACAGACTAGGATCAACACTCCCCCTATATTTTAGAGACCAAGGCATGATAATAAGCATAGCATAGCATAAAGATAGCACAATATAACACAAGCTCGCTAGGATAGATAGAGTGCATATGTCTTACACCATACGACTAAGTAAAGAAACCGAGGTTCGAACCAAGAAAGCAACAAATAGTTCAACCAAGAAAGCAGCAAGCACACGACACGACTCGCAAATCCCTACACTCTCTCCCCCTTTGGCATCGAGACGCCAAAAAGGTAGAGAGGACACCTACACACACGAGGTGGCTCAAGCAGAGAACTTGTCCCAACCCTCTCCGTCAGTCTCCTCGGCAGCTGGGGTGGTCTCCTCGACATCCTCCTTAGACTCAGTCCACTTGTAACCTTGCTTCTCCATCCACTCGGCCTTAGGAGTGATGCGCTCCTCAGACCCGCCAGACACTTCCTCACCATAGAGCTGCAAGATCTTGTTTTGCCGGCGACGACTCTCCTTGGACTCCACGTGAGTCCTGTACTGCCCCTTGGCTTGCATGCAGAACAGTGTCTTCATCTTGTCCTTCAGCTTCTTGGCCCATGATGGCATAGGGGCACTCTGGGAAGGCCTAGTAGCACGGCCCTCAGCAACATCCTCGGCGCCAGCATCCTCCTCATCAACAGCAGCCCTAGCAGCAGTTGCATCGGCACGAGTAGCGGTGTTGGCCCAGTTGGATTTGATACGCAGACAGATGGGCTCATGGCGAATCCAGTCTAGAGCAAGGAACTCCTCATCAGGGTACATCTTCTCCCAAGTCTTCGAGATCAGCCGAAACAGATAGGGCCCATAGATAGGCACCTTGCGGTTGAACACTGCAAACCGAAGCTCACACCACATGATGTGTGAGACATCAAGGGGCTGAGACTGAGTCGAACGAGCCTCCTGGCAAATGAGCATCATATCCACCATATAGGCATGAACCTTGTCTTTGTCACCGATGCGTGGGAACAAGGAGTTGCGGAAGATGCGATACATGATATCCAGAAAGGGGTTGAGTACCAAAGTTGTCTTGCCATTGGCGAGCGCTTTCTCAACCATGAACGGGGTAAGGTTGTGCTTGTTGGCAGAATCAACATTGGCATGGGGGCGAACACCCACTAGAGTGTTAAGCCCATCATCAGGAACCTGAAGCAGATCCATGAACTCCTTCTAGGTAGCAGACAGTTGGCGGCCATTGGTCATCCAGGTCATCCTCCTCTCTTCATTAGCGTGAAAGTACACTGAGGCAAAGAACTGACAGATAATCTCAGGGTCATAGTCCAGGTGAAAAGAGATCACATGCTCAATGCTAAACTGCTCCACCAAATCCAGAGCCTCTCCAAAGTAGTCACGAAACTTGTCCTTCCTCATGTGGTGCATATCAATCCACTTCACCTCCACATAGGTATTCTGCTTGTTCTTGATGACATCCAAATAGATGTTGGTCTGTGCCTTGTTCCAGAATAGCTCACAGCCTCTGACAGTGGAACGCGGATGCACATAAGGGTGAAGCTGCCTGAGACGGACATACTCAGTGGGGGCTATCTCATCCATGCCCTTAGCGGGCTCCTTGTGCTTGCTAGCTGAGGTCTTTACTTTGCGCTTGGAGGCAGACGATCCCTCTGGTACTTCACCTGGGTTGCGCAGACGCTTGGAGCTAGTGTCATGACTGGGATTGGACCGGTGAGAGCCACCACCTGAGACACACACGCAAAACACCAAAGACGCGAAGAAGATCAATGCAAAGGCCACGATAAAGCACAAGAAACACATAGAAGGCATACGAGAAAGTTGGCATGCGATAGATGTGAGCCACGGTAGAACTGCCACTGTCTGCGGTACTAACAGGTTAGTACCGCTCCAAACATAGTAGTACCATGCGAGGTCACGGTAGTACCGTGGCTGGGGCGGAAGTAAACTTTTAGTACCGCACAGAGCGCGGTAGTACCGCTCCCGAAGGGCGGTAGTACCGTGCGAGCGGTAGTACCGCGCCAGACGGGCGGTAGTACCACGTCGTGTCAGATCCAACAGGCGGTTTGAATCTAAAAAGAACCACGAAACAACGGCGGTGCTATGGTGATCAGATCTAGCGCAAGACAACAATGCAAGTACAATTCCTATGCAATACCACGCTCCTTCATCCTATTCTTGCAGAGATTAAGCCTATGAATCTCAATAACACACAAGCCTCCCCCAAAACCTAGAAACACCAAAGACAAAAAACACGGAGAGGGAGTTGGGGAAAAACCTTGGTCCATAGCAAGAGGACGTGGTGGGGAACGATCCCACCGGTCGGAATCACGGGAGGGCAGCCGGTGGAGGAGATCCGGCGACGAACGCCGGCTCCATTCTTGAGCAAGGGAGAGAAGGAGATGACATGGAGAGAGAGGACAATGAATGGGTATGGGGAGTTAGAACTCCCCGTGCCCGTCCTTATCCCCATGCGCTCGAACCGACGCGGTAGTACCGCGTATCATCGCGGTAGTACCGCTCGGGCGGAAGTACCGCGCCGAGGTGGTAGTACCGCTCAACCAGGCGGCAGTAAAAAATTACTGCTGCGTGGTGACGGTAGTACCGTGCTCCCGCCAGCGGTAGTACCGTGGCTGGCTGCGGTAGTACCGTAGCTGGCCGCGGTAGTACCGTGAGCTCAAGTCACCGCAAGTTTCAACACGAGAGGAAAAAGCCTTTGCACGGGAACTTTTCACACACAAGAAACCACAAGAACACGCATAGACCGGAGGTAAAAAGACAACAAGAAACCACCAAGCGACAAAGCCTCTCGAGAAGAGAGGGCGGTGGCCAAAGCCACCTATGTTTGAGTTGGATGGTATGGCACCGCGAAGAATTATCCTTGGGCCCATGACCAAAACTCGTCTTTTGAAACACAAGTACCATAAAAAATGGCTAATGTGAAAGAGGTGATCGATTTATGCATAATGGGGGGAGGGAGAGTTCATTGAGAGAACAACACTCCCCCCATGTCCATGCCTACACCTAAACTAGACAACAAGTTGAGTGTGGTGGGGGGTGCACGGTTTCAAGTCACATTGCTCAAATCAATGATATTTAGCTCATGCCTTAACTCGCGAAATCTTGCCTCATCCAAGGGCTTCGTGAAAATATCTGCAAGGTTATCATGAGTATTGACATACTTGATCTCGATCTCCCCTCACCTAATGTGATCCCGGATGAAGTGATACCGAATCTCAATGTGCTTCGTCTTGAAGTGTTGCACCGGGTTGAGAGAAATCTTGATGGCACTTTCATTATCACACCAAAGAGGCAGTTTGTCACAAATGACACCGTACTCCTTTAAAGTTTGCCTCATCCATAGGAGTTGAGCACAACAACTACCGGCCGCCACATACTCCGCTTCGGTGGACGAGAGAGACACACAACTTTGCTTCTTGGAAGACCAACTTACCAAAGAGCAACCAAGAAATTGGCACCCTCCAGAAGTGGACTTCCTATCCACTTTGTCTCCCGCCCAATCGGAATCCATGAAACCTTCAAGCTTGAAGTTTGCTCCTCTTGGGTACCATAAGCCAAAGTTTGGGGTATGAGCCAAATATCGAAAGATTCGCTTGACCGCCACATAGTGACTTTCCTTTGGTGCGGCTTGGAAACGTGCACACATCCCCACACTCAACATGATATCCGGTCTAGATGCACAAAGGTAAAGCAAGGAGCCAATCATGGGGAGATATACCTTTTGATCCACCGCTTTACCATTGGGATCAATGTCAAGTTGGCACTTGGTAGGCATTGGTGTAGTAGCCAGCTTGACATCACTTAGCTTGAATCTTTTAAGCATGTCTTGAGTGTATTTGGCTTGGTTGATGAAGGTTCCTTCTCTTCTTTGTTTGATGTCAAAACCAAGGAAGAACTTCAACTCTCCCATCAAAGACATCTTGAACTTGGAGGTCATGAGAGCGGCAAATTCCTCATTGAAAGCTTTGTTAGGAGAACCAAAGATAATATCATCAACATATAGTTGGCATACAAATAACTCCCCGTTGACCTTCTTAGTAAAAGAGTGGGGTCGATTAGCCCCACCTCAAATCCACGATCTTGTAACAACTCGGTAAGGTGGTCATACCACGCACGTGGGGCTTGTTTAAGGCCATAGAGTGCCTTATCGAGTTGATACACATGATCCGGAAAGTAGGGATCCTCGAACCCAGGGGGTTGCTTGACATAGACCAACTCATTAATAGGACCATTAAGAAAAGCACTTTTCACATCCATTTGTTGCAACTTAAAGTTGTGATGGGAAGCATAAGCAATCAACAAACGAATGGATTCAAGACGAGCGACGGGAGCAAAGGTTTCACCGTAGTCGATATCCTCGACTTGGGAGTAGCCTTGTGCTACCAATCTTGCCTTGTTGGGAACAATGTTCCCATGAGCATCTTGCTTGTTCTTGAAGATCCATTTGGTCCCAATGACGTTGTGGTCTCCCGATGGCCTTGGCACCGATCTCCATACTTTGTTGTACTCGAAGTTGTTGAGTTCTTCATGCATGACATTGAGCCAATCCGAGTCTTCGAGCACCTCATAGACCTTTTGGGGTTCAACACAAGAGACAAACGCGTGATGTTCACAATAGTTTGCTAATTGTCTACGAGTGCTTACCCCCTTTATTAGGCTTCCAACCACATTTTCCATGAGTTGGCCTTGGGTGGTGAGCTTGGAAGCAATCTTCGCGGCACGACGCTCTAATTCCTCCTCGGATGTGGAAGGAGGAGGGTTGACTTGATCATCTTGAGCGCCGTCTTGAGCTTGTTCTTGATCTTGAGCTTGCTCTCGATCTTGAACTTGCTCGAGGGGGAGAACTTGACTTTGGGCATCATTTAGAGGTTCACCACCATCTTGAGGTTGATCTTGCCCTTGGTCTTGTTCACGAGGTTGAGGGCCTTCACTTTGTTCTTCGGAAGCGTGTGGGTCTTGATGAGGTGATGGCTCTACTTGAGTAGAGCATTGTCCTTCTCCTTCGGCCACAAGGGGTTCCTCAATGGGTAGAATTTGACCTATACCCATTATTCTTATGGCTTGGGGAGGAATTTCATCACCTACATCACAAGTACCACTTTGCTCCACTTGGGAGCCATTATTTTCGTCAAACTCCACGTTACACGTCTCCTCAATGAGTCCGGTGGACTTGTTGAGGACACGGTAAGCATGAGAGTTTGTAGCATAACCAACAAATATGCCCTCATGAGCTCTAGCCTGAAATTTAGACAAACGAACACCTTTCTTGAGAATGAAACACTTACAACTGAACACCCAGAAGTACTTGAGGTTGGGCTTGTTGCCGGTGAGTATCTCATAAGGAGTCTTGTTCAAGCCTTTGCGAAGATAGAGCCGATTGGATGCATGACATGCGGTGTTGATGGTTTCGGCCCAAAAGTTGTATGGAGACTTGAACTCTGCCATCATGGTCCTAGCCGCATCCATCAACGTCTGGTTCTTCCTCTCCGCAACACCATTTTGTTGAGAGGTGTATGGAGCAGCATATTGGTGCTTGATCCCCTCATCACTAAGAAACTCATCCAAGGTGTAGTTCTTGAACTCGGTGCCGTTGTCACTTCTTATTGTCAAGATCTTTGCATTGTGTTGACGTTGAGCTTCATTTGCAAAGTCGATGACAGTTTTTTGAGTCTCACTCTTCCTCTTGAAGAAGTATACCCAAGTGTATCTTGAATAGTCATCCACAATCACCAAGCAATACTTTCTTCCACCAAGACTATCAAAAGATGGAGGCCCAAAGAGATCCATGTGAAGGAGCTCCAAGGGTCTCTTCGAGTAGATGATGGTTGATGGAGGGTGAGCCTTTTCATGAAGCTTTCCTTCGATACAAGCACTGCAAGCACGATCTTTGGCAAAACTAACATTTGTTAGTCCACGGACATGGTCCCCCTTGAGAAGACTTTGCAAAGATCTCATATTGACGTGGGCTAAACGGCGATGCCAAAGCCATCCCACGTCAACTTTAGCCATTAGGCATGTCACGGTCTTAGTGGGTTGCACCGAAAAGTTAATCACATAGAGACCGTTCTCGACATGCCCAACAAAGGCTACTTTAAGAGTCTTGCTCCACAAGTGGGCCACGGTATTAATGTCAAAGAATGTAGCAAAACCCATGAGTGCAAGATGACGAACGGAAAGCAAATTGTATGCAAGGGACTCAACAAGCATGACTTTCTCGATCGTTAGATCATGAGAAATAACAACTTTGCCGAGACCCAATACCTTAGAATGTGATGCATCGCCCCATTCGACATTGGTGGGCATAGATGGAATCTCTTGCACGTCCACCACCAAGTCCTTGCTCCTGGTCATATGATTTGTTGCTCCACTATCGAGCAACCATGATCCCCCACCGGAAGCAAACACCTACAAGAGATCAATGCTTGGTTTTAGGTACCCATTTAGTAATGGGTCCTTTGATGTTAGTAACAAGGGTCTTGGGAACCCAAATAGACCATTCAATGTACTCATAAGGAGAACCAACAAATTTAGCAAAGACATGTCCATCGCTAGCACGACACAACATGTATGACGAGTTAAAGTCGCCGGCTTTGTTTGAGGAAATGCTTTTGCCCTTTTTGACATCAACTCCCTTCACTTTTTCCTTCTTCTCCTTAGAAGCACCCTCTCCCTCTTTCACAAAAGTGTTTTTGAGAGGAGGAGGACGTTTGGTCTTGTTGTTCTTCTTCTTCTTGCTCTTGGACTTGGGTGCAAACCCAATTCCTTCTTTGGCCACAACTTCCTTTTGATTGCTCAAAAGGTCGTTCAGATTCTTCTCACCTTGAATGCAAGTCACAAGGCCTTTCTCAAGTTGATCCTTTAACTTGGCATTCTCCTCCACAAGATGCACATGCTCACAACACGGGTTAGTAGCACATGCATTATCAATTAATACCATATGAGGAAAGGTGGCCTTTTCCTTGATTAGCTTAACTTGGAGTTGAGCATGAGACTCTTTGAGGTTAGCATGAGTACCCTTCAAGACCTTGTGGGCCTTGTCAAGTATCTCAAACTCCTCTTTGAGTCTAGAATGATCAACCCCAAGTTTAGCCTTCTCGGAGGTTAGCACACGAGACACGACAAGAGCATGATCAAGATCTTTCTTTAACTTAGCATGGTCATCATTGTGTGACTCCTCAAGAATCAAACGATGCACACGCTCTTCCTCAAGAGCATTAGAGAGATCCGATATCTCATCAGCATAGTCATGACTATGACCTTCCATCTTGGAGATGGTTTCTTCATGAGCCTCGATCATGTCAATGGCCTCACCAAGTTGTTCCAAGAGAGCAACAAAGTGCTTCTTGGACTTACCCTTGAGCTTATTCATAAAAGACTCAAATTCATTCACTCCCTCATTAGACTCAACATTTTCATCAATGCAATCCTCCAAGGAGGGATTAGTAATGATGGTGGTTGTGATGTTGGGGGTTACCTTGTTTGAAGCTTTAGCCATGAGGCATTTGGCGGTGATGTTTTCGTTGGGTGACTCAAGAGAGACACCTGGGGAGTAGTAGCAATGGCAACGGACGCCATGGCCATTGCTTCTTCATTTTCATCATCATCGTCATCCTCTTGGTATTCTTCTTAAACCACCAACCCACGAGTGGGAGTCTTCTTGGCGAAGTTGTTCTTGTTGGGGAAAGACTTGGCTTTGTCTTTTTGGATGAACTTGCCACCATTGTCTTCCCGCTTCTCATAAGGACAATCCGCAACGAAATGGCTCACATTGCCATAGTTGAAGCAAGTTCTAACTCGTTGCTTGCCCTTGACGCCACTTGAGTTGTTCTTGTTGAAGTTGGGTCTTGAACTCTTCTTGCTCCAAAATTGTCTTGAAGCAAGGGCCATGTGCTCATGGTAATCAAATTTGGTGTCTTCGGGGTTGCTTTCCTCATCTTCCACTTCTTCATCTTCTTCCAGAATGACCTTGGCCTTCAAAGCAAGGTTGGGCTTCCTTGCCCTTTGAGAACGGAGCACCGCATTGTCGGCGGTCTTGTCCAAGATGCTCATTGCAACGAACTCATACAACACTTCACTTGAGGTCATGGAGTGGAAGTCCGGTCGTTGACGAATGACGGAGGACATGGCCTTGTTGTAGGGCATCATGGCCTTGAGGAACTTCCGCTTGATCCAATTGTCATCCGTGTCCTTGCTTCCATGATCTTGAAGTGCGACCGCGAGTTTGATCACTCTTCAAAAGAGCTCACGAGGTTCTTCATCTTCTTTCATTGCAAACTCATCGGCTTCATCTTGCACCACTTCATAGTTGGAGCATTGAATGCTAGCACTTCCTCGATAGAGACCCTCGACACATTTCCATGCTTCTTTATCCATGACATGGGGTCGAAGATGAGGGAGATCTTCGGGAAGGATTGCATCTTGGATGATGAAGAGAGCACTCTCATTGAATTGATTGTCCACGGCTTCTCGAGGGGTGAAGTTGCTTGGGTCATGAGGATAAAAACCTTCTTCAATGATTCTCCAAAGGTTAGTGTTCACATGTTTCAAATGACGCTTAAAGCGATAGACCCAAGAATCAAAATCTTCATGTTTCTCATATTTAGGAGGAGGACCGGCATGATTTAAATGAGTGGAGGGGATTGGCCCTCCATAAATTGGAGGTTCCACATGGGCAAATATGCTGGTACCATTTCTACCACTAATAGAAGGACTCTTATCAATGTTAGCTTCCCCCTTGTCGGAGGGAGCATCCGTCACCTCGTTGGTGGGATCACCCACTTTCATCGGCGAGGTATATTGTTTAAGTCCTTCTAGGAATTCCTTAAACATGTCCTTGACCTCGGTCGTCATGGAGGTTTTCAATGCTTCCAAAGCCACATTGAATTCCTCACGTGAGATCGAGTTGCCCCCATCTCCCGTAGATGAGATCCGATTCGCACCGGAGTGCTCTCCCACCTCATCTACGACATCAACCATACTCTTTGGATGGTAAAGTCCTTAAAAAGAGATGAGGCTCTGATACCAATTGAAAGGATCGATATGGTTGACTAGAGGGGGGGGGGGTGAATAGGCAACTAACAATTTTTAAGCTTTTCTTTACCAAATTAAACTTTGCAACAAAATAGGTTGTCTAGATGTGCAACTAAGTGAGCAACCTATATGATGCAATAACAACTAGCACACAAGCAAGCAAAGGAAGTAAAGCAAGTAGGCTTGCAAAAGTAAAGGCACGAAATAACCAAGAGTGGAGCCGGTGGAGACGAGGATGTGTTACCGGAGTTCCTTCCTTTTAAAGGGAAGTACGTCTCCGTTAGAGCGGTGTGGAGGCACAATGCTCCCCAAGAAGCCACTAGGGCCACCGTATTCTCCTCACGCCCTCACACAATGCGAGATGCCGTGATTCCACTATTGGTGCCCTTGAAGGCGGCGACCGAACCTTTACAAACAAGGTTGGGGAAATCTCCACAACAGTCGGAGGCTCCCAACAACAACTCCACGAAGCTTCACCACAATGGAGTATGGCTTCGAGGTGACCTCAACCGTCTAGGGTGCTCAACACCCAAGAGTAACAAGATCCGCAAGGGATAAGTGGGGGGAATCAAATTTCTCTTGGTGGAAGTGTAGATCTGGGCCTTCTCAACCAATCCCGAGCAAATCAACAAGTTTGATTGGCTAGGGAGAGAGATCGGGCGAAAATGGAGCTTTGAGCAACAATGGAGCTTTTGGGGGAAAGAGGTAAACAACTAGAGATAGAAGACACCCCTTATATAGTCGTGGGAAAAATCCAACCGTTATCCACATGTTCAGCCCGCGACGCACGGTACTACCGCTCCAGGGGCGCGGTACTACCGCGAGGCCACGCGGTACTACCGTGGAGGACCACGGTACTACCGCGACGGCAGCACAGGCCGGAACTTGCCTGACTAGGGGGCAGTACTACCGCTTGCGCGGTACTGCCGCTCCCCCTTGCGATACTACCGCAAGGCAGGAAAGTCACGGCCTGGGAAGGGCGCGGATGAATAAATTACATCCGTGCCTACTTCCGCTGAAACTGGGGTGGTACAAAAACTTGACGCGGTACTACCTCCCGCAAGGCGCGGTAGTACCGTTGCGGGCACGGATGTAAAAAACTACATCCGCGCCTACTACCGTGACACTTCGGTACTAGGTAGGAGGGCCACAGTACTACGACTCCTAGGGATCGGTACTACCGTGGGCCCCCACGGTACTACCACGCTGGACGAGTGGTACTACCATGGGGGGCGCGGATGTAAAAAATTACATCCGCCCCTACTACCGCACCGGAGCGGCACAAGGACTGGGTGCCGCGGTACTACCGCTCCAGAGGGGCGGTACTACCGTGACACACAGCAGTACTACCGCTTGTACTTGCGGTACTACCGCAAGTACAGCAGTAGTCGTCAGATTTCCGAACAACCAAGATAACGAAGGGCAGCTCCAAAGTGCAGGGAAAGGAGGGACAAGTGTACGTGTTGATTCCACCCAAACCTTTCTGACGCGGACCCCCTCTTCATAGTGCGGCTCTCCTATGACTCAAATCCACCAAAGAGAAACGTAGAACAACGCCGACTTCAATAGTCTCCGAGGGGCACCGAATCGTCTCGTGCCTAGTGATGAAGTATCTGAGAAACTCAAGGCACACGATTAGTCCGCAAAAGCATTGTCATCAATCACCAAAACACCTAAGGGATAAATATGTCCTTATAGTTGCCAAATGGATTCATGCCATCACTACTAGCGCCAAGCACGATGTTCCTTGGATCATTTGCAAAAATTTAAATTCAGCATTTAATGCTCTCCACTGGCTAGCATCTGCTAGGTGTCTCAGCTTCGACTAATCTCCGTCATCTGGCTTCACCCTCTCCGCATGCCAGCGCATAAGCTTTGCTTCCTTAGGATCTACGAAATACCGCTGTAGACGCGGAGTGATCGGAAATTACCATACAACTTTATGTGGAGCTTTCTTTGCGGCCTTTTTATATCGTGAAGCATTGCACGTTGGACAGATGGTTTTTCCGCGTGCTCGTTCCGATATATGATGCAATCATTGATGCATGTGTGATATCTAATATGTGGCAGCTCAAGAGGGCACACGATTTTCTTTGCCTCCTCAACACTAGTAGGACACAGGCTTCCCACGGAAGAACCTTCTTTAGATACTTTAGAAGCTCATCCAGGCTTGTATCTGTCCATTTGTTTTTTTCCTTCATCTTCAGAAGTTCTAGTGTGAAACTCAAGCGGGTCACCTCGGGATTGCAACCATCATACAAAGGAGTCATTGAGTCTACCTCCAGTTGCACCAGTTCGGCCTCCTCTCTTGAAGCAGCTCTGTAGCTAGTCGTCTTCTTGCGAAGCAGGTCTCGAACATGTGGGTCCCGCATGGCTGAACTTAGTAGCGACGAAGACGGCGGCATCTCCGCGTCTTCTCCCCCTTAAACTGCCTCTTCGCCATAGACATTTCTGAGGCCGTCTTCCTCTTTGGGCACATAATCGGTCATCTCTTCATCTGGTGGCTCCATGTCGTTATTTCCTGCCCCGTCGACGTCCGCATCATCATCATCATCATCTTCACTTAACCACCAAGTATGGACATGCATGAAACCATGCATGAGCAGGTGCGCCTTGAATTTACCACCCTTAAAGGGGTCGAGCCTGACTCCTCCTTTGCATTTTCGACACGGACATAAAACATCCTTCAGCCTTTTTTCATACATGTCATCCACAGCGGATTGCCAGTATCTTTCCAGCATCCTTCCATTGACCTTCATTATCACCTGCGCCCGGAGCAAATATTATAACCACGTATATATGCATGCATGGATCAAATTCATACAAAAATTCGGCATGACCTTCCCTAAACATAGGACATATTGAGTTTGCATGCCTGAAATTCGCCGAAACGAAATTGAATCGACATTTCGGCAAAACATAGGCAACTCATGTCACCCACATTATTTCATCAAATACACAATGTAGGCAACTCAAATTATGCCACACATAATTCGATATATATATTCTCATATCGCCCATATATATATATTTTTGGTCCAATCCACACAAACACCTTTTTTTGCTCACCTACGTGTCGAGAGGGATATCAAGCACCTTTCTTCTTAATTACCTAGTAGCTCTAGATATATAGCTCTAACTAGCTAGCTAGCTAGGGAGAGAGAGAACTAGCTAACTAGGGAGATGGTAGGAGAGGAGAGGGAGAGAAGAGGGAAGGCACTAATGGAAGAGAGGGGTGAGGGCAAAGAAGAGGGGGAGGGAGGGCATTAATGGAGAGGGTGGGTGGTGGAGGGCACAAAGAAAAGGGGGGTGGTGGAGGGCAAATAAGAGGGGGAGGGAGAGTCTCTAATGGAGGGGGAGGAGGGGCAAAGAAGAGGGGGAAGCATTGAAGAACAAGCAAGTGCGAGAGGGAGGGGGAGAAAGAAAGGGGGAAGAAGAGGGGGAGGGGGGAAAGGTGGCAAATATTTTGGTTGGGGACCATAGCAGTAGCGCGGGGCACGAAAGCGCGCTACTGCTATGTGTGCCAACCAAAATATCTACTGGTACATAAAACTATCTATAGCGCTTGCTCAAAAAACACGCTACTAGTAAAAGATTACACATAGAAAAAGTAGCAGTAGAGCTTCTTGGTGGCCCAATGCTACTGCTATATTCTTAACAGTAGCGCTTGTTAGAGTATGAACGTTGCTACTATTTTTTGGCTGGGGTGTGTGGTGTGGTTAACTTACCAGTAGCGTGCCCTCTAGAAACCAACGTTGCTGCTAAGTTGTACCAGTAGCGCGGTTTGTAACACACGCTACTGGTAATTATCAGTAGTGTTGGCTCCAAAACACACGCTACTGGTAAACTTCTATGTATAAGCCTTTTCCTAGTAGTGTGATGCAAGAGCAAAGTAGTATGAACCATAGCTATGTAACCTGACCTAAGAACAATTCTTCTTCTGATTTAAGCGTTGACTTGGGGTTCGGAGTGGTGGTCCTCGTGCTTTGGGCACTGCAGTTGCCTTACTAACTGCTCGTGTTTGGGTGCTCTGTGGTGGATACGGTGTTGTGTCAACTGGAACTGGGTTACTATCTGCTAGGGTTGGGGTTAGAAGGGGTGTAGCTGGTTCTCTGTCCAACTGGGTAGGGGTACAATCTGTGTGAGTCTGGGTTATGTGTGGTGGGGCTGGTTCTTGGGCAAGTACAACCGTGGTTCTATCTGCATCGACAGGTAGCACGATTTTTTTGAAGATCGTGTTTTTACTCCCACAAATACTGCCATCACCCCCTCCAATTGAAATGGCTGATAAACAAGAAAAATAATTGAATGTACAGACATTGTAAGATAGACAGGTGCAATGGTTAGTAGGGAAGAAAACAGGGCATGAAATAATTCACATTTATGTTGTCTAACCAAACAGAATAGCAGGACATAAATTCACATATTTGATGGCTAATTAAATAGTATAGCTTGACACAATTTCACATGTATGATGGTTAACTAAACAGGATAGAATTACATACTTCAAAATATGATGACTATGTAAATAGGATGACATGATATAACTATACGATGTGTCTATTAAAGTGGTTGGCATGCCATAAATCATAAACATGCCGTCGATGGAAACTTGATGGCATGATATAATTCACGGATAGAATGACGTAATTCAAAATATGATGACTATGTAAACAGGATGAGATGATATAACTATATTATGTCTTTTGAAAATGGGTTGGCATGCCATAATTCAGATACATGCTGTCTATGTAAACATCATGGCATGATATAATTCAAATATATGATTTGTATACTAAGCAAGTGAGCAGAGGGCAATCACATATATGATGTGTCGACTAAGGAGATGGCATTCAATAGTGTATATTATGTAAAAACTAAGCATTGCAATACAACATATGCATGATATGAGTAATATAACCCTACCAAGTTTGAGCATACACCTCAAGGGGATAATAGGACTGGTCATCTACTTCTAAATCCTCCTCTGAAGAGCTATCTGTAACCAGCAAGATATCTGCTTCAACAGGTAGCATTGTCTGCTCTAAACACCTTGTTTTCACTCCAGATTTCTCCATCACCAATTCAAATGGATGATTCACATGAAGAGAAGTTGAATATACAAACATTGTCGACAAATGCAATGAGAAATACAAAAAAAGGACGGCATGATATAATTCACATATACGACGCTTGGCTAAACAGCATGGCATTGCATAATTCACATATATAATGCCTTGCAATAAGATAGCATTGCATAATTCACATACATAATGTCTTGCAACAAGATGACATTGCATAATTCACATATATGGTAATTAGACACTAAACAGGTGGCATTCACACAAAGCATGTCTAAGCTAAGCAAATGACACAGCAATGCAAGATACCATACGCACGATATGAGCAACATAACCCTGCCAAGTTAGAGCATGCACCTCGGGGGGGGGGGGAATAGGACTGTTCATCTGTCTCTGAATCCTCCTCTGAGGAGCTATCCGTAACCAGCAAGACATGCGCTTCGTCATATAGCATTGTCTGCTCTGAAGACCTTGTTCCCACTCCAAATTTTTCCATGACCGTGCCGAATGGCTGATGCACAGGAAGAGTAATTGAATGTACTAAAATTCTTGACAAATTTAACACGTAATAAAAAATGCTGGCATGATATAACTCACATATAAGATGACTGGCTAACCAGGGTGGCATTGCAAAATTCACATATATGATGCTGGCTAAACAAGACGGCATTACATGATTCACATATACGATAAAGAAACTAAACAGATGGCATTGACACAAAGCATGTCTAAACTAAGCATATGACATCTTTGATGTATACAGTAAGCAATGCAAGGCACCATATGCATGATATTACCAACATCAGCATGCCAAGTTAGAGCGAAGACCTCAGGGGGTAAATAAGAGTGGTCTTCTCCTTCTGAATCCCCCTCAGAACAGTTATCTTCCTCTTGATTATGATCCGAAATGGGTGGAGGGGGGCTGCCTTTGCGCCCACCATGGAGCGACGTCTGCATAAAATTTTATTGCCACGCAAGGCTCATCTCTTTTGCTCTACATGTTCAGTTCCATTGTGTACAATAACTGACATGCATAGGAATAAAACATAGTGAGATTATGTGCATGCACAAATCCAGAGTGATGGTAGCAAACTATGGATAGACCCAAAACCAATGATAGCATGCAGATAGTAGCTTTAGTTAAAAAATACAGATAATGGCTCCTTTAATGTTTGTTTGCACCCAACATGAAACTCATAGTAGACACCCGAGATTAACCAGATAATCGACAGATAGTACTGATTGCTGCCCCAATATGTACCCCACAACCATTTAAAAACTCAAGTTTCAGCATTAGTTTGGACCTGACTCGGAGTCTAATAGGTGAACACGACGATAAAGTAGCATGTCATCATATTAAGCGATGCATAACATAAGCAGACACGAAAGAGTGTGACCTCTCTTGTGGACCCGTGTAGTCCTCAAGGTCATCTGCTCAGTAGATGATGGTAATGCAGTTGTCGTGGCTGCCGACGGCGGGGAAGAAGATCTGAGGTGACGAAAGACAGTGTGGAGAGCGGATCCCTGTTATGGTGAACCCTTCCATCGTTGGAGCACCTGAGCTGGGGTGGAACACAACACCGCAGGAGCAGGACAAACCACACAACGTTTTCTTTGACACATATCTATAACAGAAGTAATTGTGTAAGGGCTTGTTTGAATTTGAGGATTCTAACTATGCAGGGATAGGAAATAGACAGGAATAGGATAGGAATGCACGTGCAAAACAGAGAATTTAAAAACACAGGATTTCTGCCAATCTGGGTGTTTAATTCACAAGAATTGAAAGATCACAGGATGCAAAGAAGCATGGTTAGATTAAGTCAAACCACAAGAAAATGTACGGTTATAATGCTATTATGCTACTATCTCTTAGTCTTGTGCTTCATGAATAGGATTTTGAAAAGGAGGACAAGTGGATATTAAAATTCCTACAATTTTTCTTTCAAGGAGACACTGAAGCAAATCCTACAATTTTCCTTTGCTCCATTCCTTTGAAGCAAATGCATGAATAGTAGTACCATAGGAAACTTTCCAATTCCTATGTTTTTCCTTCAGTTTTCCTTTCAAGCACTAGCGATTCTAGTAGGCAGGCTTGACCAAGGAAAAGCCTACACTCAAAAAATGTTTCTGAGCTACTTCTACTACTTTGGACCCAGGCCACTGCCCTACTAGATCAACTCCTAGGCCCATCGACAAATGCACAGCTCAAACGCGCAGAGATAAATAATGATGGCGTTCAAGAGAGTCCATCACGGATAGCTAAGTTGCATGGTACCTCACTGTTTTTCATATATTAGGAGAAACTAATCGTATTTCACGTTACTACGTGTGCTCAGTGGACAATATATATATAACATGTAGAGTAAAAAAGAGATGCAACAAGTGTACAACCTCTTTGGTGAAGTGATAACCCACAAGTGTAGGGGATCGCAACAACTTTCGAGGGTAAAGTATTCAACCCAAATTTATTGATTCGACACAAGGGGAGCCAAAGAATATTCTTGAGTATTAGCAGTTGAGTTGTCAATTCAACCACACCTGGATAACTTAGTATCTGCAGCAAAGTGTTTAGTAGCAAAAGTGGTGTGATAATAAGGATAACGGTGGCAAAAGTAAAGATAAATGTTTTTGTGTTTTTGTAGTAGTTTTCACAGTAGCAACGGAAAAGTAAATAAGCGAAGAACAATATATGAAAAGCTCGTAGGCAATGGATCAGTGATGGATAATTATGTCGGATGCGATTCCTCATGTAATAGCTATAACATAGGGTGACACAGAACTAGCTCTAGTTCATCAATGTAATGTAGGCATGTATTCCGTACATAGTCATACGTGCTAATGGAAAAGAACTTGCATGACATCTTTTGTCCTACCCTCCCGTGGAAGCGGGGTCCTAGCGGAAGCTAATGGATATTAAGGCCTCCTTTTAATAGAGAACCGGAACAAAGCATTAGCACATAGTGAATACATGAACTCCTCAAACTACGGTCATCACCAAGAAGTATCCCGATTATTGTCACTTCGGGGTTGTCAGATCATAACACATAATAGGTGACTATAGACTTGCAAGATAGGATCAAGAACACACATATATTCATGAAAACATAATAGGTTGACATCTGAAATCATGGCACTCGGAACGTATATGGAGTTGGAGTTGAGGTCGGTGGAGGTCCAGGGGGCCCACGAGATAGGGGGGTGCGCCCTATAGGGGGGGTGCCCCCTGTCTCGTGGACAGGCCCTGGGCCCCCTGGTCTTGATTCTTTCGCCAAAAATTCTTATTAATTCCAAAAAGTGCCTTCGTGGATTTCTAGGACATTCCGAGAACTTTTCTTTTCTACACATAAAACAACATCATGGCAGTTCTGCTGAAAACAGCGTCAGTCCGGGTTAGTTTCATTCAAATCATGCAAGTTAGAGTCCAAAACAAGGGCAAAAGTGTTTGGAAAAGTAGATACATTGGAGACGTATCAACTCCCCCAAGCTTAAACCATTGCTTGTCCTCAAGCAATTCAGTTGATAAACTGAAAGTGATAAAGAAAAACTTTTACAAACTCTGTTTGCTCTTGTTGTTGTAACATGAAAAGCTAGCATTCAAGTTTCAACAAATATTATGAACTAACCATACTCACAATAACACGTAGGTCTCACAATTACTCATACCAATAGCATAATCAGCTAGCGAGCCAAAATAATAAAACTCAGATGACAACACTTTCTCAAAACAATCATAACATGATATAATAAAATGGTATCTCGCTAGCCCTTTCTGAGACCGCAAAACATAAATGCAGAGAACCTTAAAAGATCAAGGACTGACTAAACATTGTAATTCATGGTAAAAGAGATCCAGTCAAGTCATACCCAATATAAACCAATAGTAATGAATGCAAATGACAGTGTGCTCTCCAGCGGGTGCTTATTAATAAGAAGGGTGATGACTCAACATAAAAGTAAATAGATAGGCCCTTCGCAGAGGGAAGCAGGGATCTGTAGAGGTGCCAGAGCTCGATTTTAAAATAGAGATTGAATAACATTTTGAGTGGCATACTTTTGCTGTCAACGCAACAACTTTGAGATGGCTGTATCTTCCATACTACATGCATTATAGGCAGTTCCCAAACAGAATGGTAAAGTTTTATACTCCCCCAACCACCAACAAGCATCAATCCATGGCTTGCTCGAAACAATGAGTGCCTCCAACATACAACAGCCCTGGGGGAGTTTTGTTTAATTATTTTGATTTGCTTTGATCTTTTTGGATCATGGGACTGGGCATCCCGGTTACCGGCCCTTTCTCGTGAATGAGGAGCGGAGTCCACTCCTCTTGAGGATAACCCACCTAGAATGGAAGATATAGGCAGCCCTAGTTGAAACATGAGCTGCTCGAGCATACAAAACATAATTTCATTTGAAGGTTTGGAGTTTGGCACACACAAATTTACTTGGAACGGCAGGTAAATACTGCATATAGGAAGGTATAGTGGACTCATATGGAACAATTTTGGGGTTTAAGGAGTTTGGATGCACAAGCAGTATTCCTGCTTAGTACAGGTGAAGGCTAGCAAAAGACTGGGAAGCGACCAATTGAGAGAGCGACAACAGTCGTAAACATGCATTAAAATTAATTTACACTGAGTACACGCATGAGTAGGATATAATCTACCATGAACATAAATATCATGAAGGCTATGTTGATTTTCTTCAACTACATGCGTGAACATGTGCCAAGTCGAGTCACTCAATTTATTCAAAGATGGATACCATCCCATCATATCACATCATAATCATTCTAATAGCATGTTGGCACGCAAGGTAAACCATTATAACTCATAGCTAATCAAGCATGGCACAAGCAACTATAATCTCTAAATGTCATTGCAAATATGTTTACTTCATAATAGCTGACTCAGAAACGAAGAACTCGTCATATTTACAAAAACAAGAGAGGTCGAGTTCATACCAGCTTTTCTCATCCCAATAAGTCCATCATATATCGTCATCATTGCCTTTCACTTGCACGACCGAACGATGTGTATAATAATAAGAGTGCACGTGCATTGGACTAAGCTGGAATCTGCAAGCATTCAACTCAAGAGAGAAGACAGGGTAATATGGACTCTAAGTTAAATAAACAATCATGCATATGAGAGCCACTAAGTATTTTCAATATGGTCTTCTCGACCCCCAAAGGAAAGAAAAGAAAAGAAAACTATTTACACGGGAAAGCTCCCAACAAGTAAGAAGAAGAACTAGAAATCTTTTTGGGTTTTCATTTTAATTTCTACTACAAGCATGGAAATTGAACTAACTAATTTTTTTGGTTTTTCTTAAAATTTATCAAACACACAAGAAGAAAACTAGAAAAAGAAATTTAAACTAGCTTGAATAATACAATGAAAGAGTATGAGCACCGACGACTAGTGTGTGAACATGAATGTAAAGTCGGTGAGAAATACGTACTCCCCCAAGCTTAGGCTTTTGGTCTAAGTTGGTTTAATACCAATGACCGCCTGGCTGATATCCATAAGTGAAACTGGGGTTGTACTGAGATGCAGAGGCAACAGCCTCCTGAGCAGCAGCATGTTGGTGAGCTACCTCCATTCCCCTCTCGTATTCAGCTGCTTCTTCCCTGGTGACAACATATCTTCCTTTTGCCTGATAATCAAAAAGGTAGGGGGCAGGAAGAGTAACAGGGATGATGTGGCGTTTGTCATAGATTAGTCGATAATGGAGGAATTGTTCATTCCTCTCAAGAAAATGATGATCGAACATAGCTTCTTTATCCAAATAAACAAGAGGTAAAATCATATCCCCCTCCCGAGGGGCTATATTAAGAAAATTAGCCACACGAGTTGCATAAATTCCTCCAAATAAATCCACCTTCTACTATTATTCGGCAACCTACGTGCAACTATTTGTTGGAAATATGCCCTAGAGGCAATAATAAAATGGTTATTATTATATTTCCTTGTTCATGATAATTGTCTATTGTTCATGCTATAATTGTGTTATACGGAAATCGTAATACATGTGTGAATACATAGACCACAACATGTCCCTTGTGAGCCTCTAGTTGACTAGCTCGTTTATCAATGGATGGTTACGGTTTCCTGATCATGGACATTGGATGTCATTGATAACGGGATCACATCATTGGGAGAATGATGTGATGGACAAGACCCAATCCTAAGCATAGCACAAGATCGTGTAGTTCATTTGCTAGAGCTTTTCTAATGTCAAGTATCATTTCCTTAGACCATGAGATCGTGTAACTCCCGGATACCGTAAGAGTGCTTTGGGTGTACCAAACGTCACAATGTAACTGGGTGGCTATAAAGGTATACTACAGGTATCTTCGAAAGTGTCTGTTGGGTTGATACGAATCGAGACTGGGATTTGTCACTCCGTGTGACGGAGAGGTATCTCTGGGACCACTCGGTAATGCATCATCATAATGAGCTCAATGTGACCAAGTAGTTGGGCACGGGATCATGCATTACGGTACAAGTAAAGGACTTGCCGGTAACGAGATTGAATGAGGTATTGGGATACCGACAATCGAATCTTGGGCAAGTAACATATCAATTGACAAAGGGAATTGTATACGGGATTCTTGAATCCTCGACATCGTGGTTCGTTTGATGAGATCATCGTGGAACATGTGTGAGCCAACATGGGTATCCAGATCCCACTGTTGGTTATTGGCCGGAGAGCTATCTCGGTCATGTCTGCGTGATTCCCGAACCCATAGGGTCTACACACTTAAGGTTCGGTGATGCTAGGGTTATTAGGAAGACTTGTATGTGATTACCGAATGTTGTTCGGAGTCCCGGATGAGATCGCGAACGTCATGAGGAGTTCCGAAATGGTCCAGAGGTGAAGATTTATATGTGGGAAGTTGTCATACGGTCACCGAAAATGTTCGGGGGCATATCAGTATTGTACCGGGGCCACCGGAGGGGTTCCGGGGCTCCATCAGGAGGGGCCACCTCTCCCGGAGGGCCTCATGGGCCCTAGTGGGTAGGGAACCAGCCCCTGGAGGGCTGGGCGCATCCCCCCTTGGGCCCGTGCGCCTAGGGTTGGGGGGAACCCTAGAGGGGGCGCCCCTTGCTTGGGGGGTAAGCCCCCTCCCCCTTGGCCGCCCCCCTCTAGATCTCATCTAGAGGGGGCCGGCCCCCTTCCCCCTTCCCCTATAAATAGAGGGGCGAGGGGAGGGCTGCACACAACATCCAAGGTGCTGCCCCTCCCCTCCCCAACACCTCTCCTCCTCCGATTAAGTGCTTGGTGAAGCCTTGTCGGAGTACGGCCACTCCATCACCACCACGCCGTCATGCTGCTGTTGGAGCTCTCTTCCCCAACCTCTCCTTCCCCCTTGCTGGATCAAGAAGGAGGAGACGTCACCGCTCCGTACGTGTGTTGAACACGGAGGTGCCGTCCGTTTGGCGCTAGGATCTTCGGTGATTTGGATCACGACGAGTACGACTCCATCAACCCCGTTCTCTTGAACGCTTCCGCTCGCGATCTACAAGGGTATGTAGATGCACTCCTCTCTCGTTGCTAGATGACTCCATAGATTGATCTTGGTGATGCGTAGAAATTTTTTATTTTCTGCAACGATCCCCAATAGTGGCATCATGAGCTAGGTCTATGCGTAGTTTCTATGCACGAGTAGAACACAAGATTGTTGTGGGCATCGATTTTGTCAATTTACTTGCCACTACTAGTCTTATCTTGTTTTGGCGGCATCATGGGATGAAGCGGCCCGGATCGACCTTACACGTACGCTTACGTGAGACAGGTTCCACCGACTGACATGCACTAGTTGCATAAGGTGGCCAACGGGTGTGTGTCTCTCCCACTTTAGTCAGATCGGATTCGATGAAAAGGGTCCTTATGAAGGGTAAATAGAAATTGGCCTATCACGTTGTGGTTTTGGCGTAGGTAAGAAATGTTCTTGCTAGAAACATATAGCAGCCACGTAAAAACATGCAACAACAATTAGAGGACGTCTAACTTGTTTTTGCAGCATATGCCTTGTGATGTGATATGGCCAAAAGGATGTGATGAATGAAATATATGTGATGTATGAGATTGATCATGTTCTTGTAATAGGAATCACGACTTGCATGTCGATGAGTATGACAACCGGCGGGAGCCATAGGAGTTGTCTTTATTTATTGTATGACCTGCGTGTCATTGAATAACGCCATGTAATTACTTTACTTTATTGCTAAACCGTTAGCCATAGTAGTAGAAGTAATCATTGGCGTGACAACTTCATGAAGACACGATGATGGAGATCATGATAATGGAGATCATGGTGTCATGCCGGTGATGATGATGATCATGGCGCCCCGAAGATGGAGATCAAAAGGAGCAAAATGATATTGGCCATATCATGTCACTATTTGATTGCATGTGATGTTTATCATGTTTTTGCATCTTATTTGCTTAGAACGACGGTAGTAAATAAGATGATCCCTCATAATAATTTCAAGAAAGTGTTCCCCCTAACTGTGTGCCGTTGCAAAAGTTCGTTGTTTTGAAGCACCACGTGATGATCAGGTGTGATAGATTCTAACATTCACATACAACCTGTGTAAGACAGATTTACACATGCAAAAACACTTAGGTTGACTTGACGAGCCTAGCATGTATAGACATGGCCTCAGAACACAAGAGACCGAAAGGTCGAACATGAGTCATATAGAAGATACGATCAACATGAAGATGTTCACCGATGATGACTAGTCCGTCTCACGTGATGATCGGACACGGCCTAGTTGACTCGGATCATGGATCACTTAGATGACTAGAGGGATGTCTATCTGAGTGGGAGTTCATTATATAATTTGATTAGATGAACTTAATTATCATGAACTAGTCTAAAATCTTTGCAATATGTCTTGTAGATCAAATGGCCCACGCTAATGTTGCGCTCAACTTCAACGCGTTCCTAGAGAAAACCAAGCTGAAAGACGATGGCAGCAACTATACGGACTGGGTCCGGAACTTGAGGATCATCCTCATAGCTGCCAAGAAAGCATATGTCCTAGATGCACCGCTAGGTGAAGCACCCGTTTTCCCAGCAACTCAAGACATTATGAACGCCTGGTAGTCGCGTAGTGATGATTACTCCCTGGTTCAGTGTGGCATGCTTTACAGCTTAGAACCAGGGCTCCAAAAGCGTTTTGAGCAGCACGAAGCATATGAGATGTTCCAAGAGCTGAAAATGGTTTTCCAAGCTCATGCCCGGGTTGAGAGAAATGAAGTCTCCGACATGTTCTACAGTTGTAAGATGGAGGAGAATGGTTCTGTCAGCGAGCACATACTCAAAATGTCTGTGTTGCACAACCGCTTATCTCAACTGGGAGTTAATCTCCCGGATGACGCGGTGGTCGACAGAATCCTCCAGTCGCTCCCACCTAGCTACAAGAGCTTTGTGATGAATTTCAATATGCAGGGGATGGTGAAAACCATTCCTGCGGTATCTTCAATGCTGAAATCAGCGGAGGTGGAGATCAAAAAGGAACATCAAGTGTTGATGGTCAATAAAGCCACTAGTTTCAAGAAAGGCAAGGGTAAGAAGAACTTCAAGAAGGACGGCAAGGGAGTTGCCGCGCCCGGTAAGCCAGTTGCCGGGAAGAAGCCAAAGCATGGACCCAAACCTGAGACTGAGTGCTTTTATTGCAAGGGAAGCGGACACTGGAAGCGGAACTGCCCCAAGTACTTAGCAGACAAGAAGGCCAACAACACCAAAGGTATATGTGATATACATGTAATTTATGTGTACCTTACCAGTACTCATAGTAGCTCCTGGGTTTTCGATACCGGTGCGGTTGCTCATATTTGTAACTCAAAACAGGAGCTGCGGAATAAGTGGAGACTAGTGAAGGACGAGGTGACGATGCGCGTCGGGAATGGTTCCAAGGTCGATGTGATCGCCGTCGGCACGCTACCTCTACATTTACCTACGGGATTAGTTTTAAACCTCAATAATTGTTATTTAGTGCCAGCTTTGAGCATGAACATTGTATCTGGATCTCGTTTAATACGAGATGGCTACTCATTTAAATCCGAGAATAATGGTTGTTCTATTTATATGAGAGATATGTTTTATGGATATGCCCCGCTGGTCAATGGTTTATTCTTAATGAATCTCGAATGTGATGTTACACATATTCATAGTGTGAATACCAAAAGATGTAAGGTTGATAACGATAGTCCCACATACTTGTGGCACTGCCGCCTTGGTCACATTGGTGTCAAACGCATGAAGAAGCTCCATGCTGATGGACTTTTGGAGTCTCTTGATTACGAATCATTTGACACATGCGAACCATGCCTCATGGGCAAAATGACCAAGACTCCGTTCTCCGAAACAATGGAGTGAGCAACCAACTTATTGGAAATCATACATACTGATGTGTGCGGTCCAATGAGCGTTGAGGCTCGCGAAGGATATCGTTATGTTCTCACTCTCACTGATGACTTAAGTAGATATGGGTATGTCTACTTGATGAAACACAAGTCTGAGACCTTTGAAAAGTTCAAGGAATTTCAGAATGAGGTAGAGAATCAGCGTGACCGAAAAATAAAGTTCTTACGATCAGATCCTTGGGGAGAATATTTAAGTCATGAATTTGGTACGCACTTAAGGAAATGTGGAATCGTTTCACAACTCACGCCACCTGGAACACGTCAGCGTAACGGTGTGTCCGAACGTCGTAATCGCACTCTATTGGATATGGTGCGATCTATGATGTCACTCACCGATTTACCGCTATCATTTTGGGGATACGCACTAGAGACAGCTACATTCACTTTAAATAGGGCACCGTCTAAATCCGTTGAGACGACACCGTATGAATTATGGTTTGGGAAGAAACCTAAGCTGTCGTTTCTAAAAGTTTGGGGATGCGATGCTTATGTCAAGAAACTTCAACCTGAAAAGCTCGAACCCAAGTCGGAAAAATGCGTCTTCATAGGATACCCTAAGGAAACCATTGGGTATACCTTCTACCTCAGATCCGAAGGCAAGATCTTTTTTGCCAAGAACGGGTCCTTTCTGGAGAAAGAGTTTCTCTTGAGAGAAGTAAGTGGAAGGAAAGTAGAACTTGATGAAGTACTACCTCTTGAATCAGAAAGTAGCGCAGCTCAAGAAAATGTTTTCGTGGTGCCTGCACCGGATAGAGAGGAAGTTAATGATGATGATCAAGGTACTTCGAATCAAGTTGCTACTGAACTTCGTAGGTCCACAAGGACACGTTCCACACCAGAATGGTATGGCAACCCTGTCCTAGAAGTCATGTCGTTAGACAACGGTGAACCTTCGAACTATGAAGAAGCGATGGCGGGCCCAGATTCCAGCAAATGGCTATGCAATCCGAGATAGGATCCATGTATGAAAACAAAGTATGGACTTTGACAAACTTGCCCGACGATCGGCGAGCGATAGAAAATAAATGGATCTTTAAGAAGAAGACGGATGCGGATGGTAATGTTACCATCTATAAGGCTCAACTTGTCGCTAAGGGTTATCGACAAGTTCAAGGGGTTGACTACGATGTGACCTTCTCACCCGTAGCGAAGCTGAAGTCTGTCTGAATCATGTTAGCAATTGCCGCATACTATGATTATGAGATATGGCAAATGGACGTCAAAACGGCATTCCTTAACGGCTATCTTAAGGAAGAATTGTATATGATGTAGCCGGAAGGTTTTGTCGATCCTAAGATGCTAACAAGGTATGCAAGCTCCAGCGATCCATCTATGGGCTGGTGCAAGCATCTCGGAGTTGGAAATTCGCTTTGATGAGATGATCAAAGCGTTTGGGTTTATGCAGACTTATGGAGAAGCCTGCATTTACAATAAAGTGAGTGGGAGCTTTGTTGCATTTCTCATATTATATGTGGATGACATACTTTTGATGGGAAATGATATAGAACTCTTGGAGAGCATAAAGGCCTAGTTGAATAAGTGTTTTTCAATGAAGGACCTTGGAGAAGCTGCTTACATATTAGGCATCAAGATCTATAGAGATAGATCGAGACGCCTCATAGGTCTTTCACAAAGCACATACCTTGATAAGATATTGAAGAAGTTCAATATGGATCAGTCCAAGAAAGAGTTCTTGCCTGTATTGCAGGGTGTGAAATTGAACTCAGCTCAAAGCCCGACCACGACGGAAGATAGAGAAAAGATGAGTGTCCATTATGTATGCCATGTTGTGTACCATACCTGATGTAAACCTTGTCATAAGTTTGGTAGGAAGGTACGAAAGTAATCCCGACATGGAACACTGGATAGCGGTCAAGAATATCCTTAAGTACCTGAAAAGGACTAAGGATATGTTTCTCGTTTATGGAGGTGACGAGGAGCTCGTCGTAAAGGGTTACGTCGATGCTAGCTTCGACACAGATCTGGATGACTCCAAGTCACAGACCGGATATGTGTATATTTTGAATGGTGGGGCAGTAAGCTGGTGCAGTTGCAAGCAAAGCGTCATGGCGGGATCAACATGTGAAGCGAAGTACATGGCAGCCTTGGAGGCAGCACATGAAACAATCTGGATGAAGGAGTTCATTACCGACCTAGGAGTCATTCCCAATGCCAAGGAGCCCAGGTTTCACAAGAAGACCAGCCACATCAAGCGTTGCTTCAACTCCATTCGTGAAAATGTTCAAGATGGAGACATAGATATTTGTAACGTGCACACGGATCTGAATGTCGCAGATCCGTTGACTAAACCTCTTCCGCGAGCAAAACATGACCAACACCAGAACTCTATGGGTGTTCAATTCATCACGATGTAACTAGATTATTGACTCTTGTGCAAGTGGGAGACTGTTGGAAATATGCCCTAGAGGCAATAATAAAATGGTTATTATTATATTTCCTTGTTCATGATAATTGTCTATTGTTCGTGCTATAATTGTGTTATCCGGAAATCGTAATACATGTGTGAATACATAGACCACAACATGTCCCTAGTGAGCCTCTAGTTGACTAGCTCGTTTATCAATGGATGGTTACGGTTTCCTGACCATGGACATTGGATGTCATTGATAACAGGATCACATAATAGGGAGAATGATGTGATGGACAAGATCCAATCCTAAGCATAGCACATGATCGTGTAGTTCATTTGCTAGAGCTTTTCTAATGTCAAGTATCATTTCCTTAGACAATAATATCATGTAACTCCCGGATACCGTAAGAGCGCATTGGGTGTACCAAATGTCACAACGTAACTGGGTGGCTATAAAGGTATACTACAGGTATCTCCGAAAGTGTCTGTTGGGTTGATACGAATCGAGACTGGGATTTGTCACTCCGTATGACGGAGAGGTATCTCTGGGCCCACTCGGTAATGCATCATCATAATGAGCTCAATGTGACCAAGTGGTTGGTCACGGGATCATGCATTACGGTACGAGTAAAGTGACTTGCCGGTAACGAGATTGTACGAGGTATTGGGATACCGACGATCGAATCTCGGGCAAGTAACATACCGATTGACAAAGGGAATTGTATACGGGATTACTTGAATCCTCGACATCGTGGTTCATTCGATGAGATCATCGTGGAACATGTGGGAGCCAACATGGGTATCCAGATCCCGCTGTTGGTTATTGGCCGGAGAGCTATCTCGGTCATGTCTGCGTTATTCCCGAACCCGTAGGGTCTACACACTTAAGGTTCGGTGACGCTAGGGTTATTAGGAAGACTTGTATGTGATTACCGAATGCTGTTCGGAGTCCCGGATGAGATCCCGGACATCACGAGGAGTTCCGAAATGGTCCAGAGGTGAAGATTTATATGTGGGAAGTTGTCATATGGTCACCGGAAAAGTTCGGGGGCATATCGGTATTGTACCAGGGCCATCGGAGGGGTTCCGGGGGTCCACTGGGAGGGTCCACCTCTCTCGGAGGGCCTCATGGGCCGTAGTGGGCATGGAACCAGCCCCTGGAGGGCTAGGCGCATCCCCCCTTGGGCCCATGCACCTAGGGTTGGGTGGGAACCCTAGAGGGGGCGCCCCCTTGCTTGGGGGGCAAGCCCCCTCCCCCTTGGCCGCCGCCCCCCCTCTAGATCTCATCTAGAGGGGGCTAGCCCCCTTCCCCCTTCCCCTATAAATAGAGGAGCGAGGGGAGGGATGCACACAACATCCAAGGTGCAGCCCCTCCCCTCCCCAACACCTCTCCTCCTCCAATTAAGTGCTTGGCGAAGCCCTGTCGGAGTACGGCCACTCCATTACCACCACGCCGTCGTGGTGCTATTGGAGCTCTCTTCCCCAACCTCTCCTTCCCCCTTGCTGGATCAATAAGGAGGAGACGTCACCGCTCCGTACGTTTGTTGAACACGGAGGTGCCGTCCGTTCAGCACTAGGATCTTCGGTGATTTGGATCACGACGGGTACGACTCCATCAACCCCGTTCTCTTGAACGCTTCCGCTCGCGATCTACAAGGGTATGTAGATGCACTCCTCTCTCGTTGCTAGATGACTCCATAGATTGATCTTGGTGATGCGTAGAAATTTTTTATTTTCTGCAATGATCCCCAACACTATTGCCCCCAAGTTATAACCTTTATAACCTGACACAGCACTCTTGAGGACACAAAGATGAGGGACACACATGTGACATGCTTCGTCCTTACCGTTAATGCATCTACCGATAAAGAGATCAAAATAATGTATAGCAGGAAAATGAATGCTCCCTATGGTAGCTTGTGCTATGTCCCTAGATTCTCCCACAATAATACTAGCAAGAAAATCTCTGAATTAAGATTTTCGAGGATCATTGATATTACCCCACTGCAGGAAGCAGTTGTATTGGAGAACATGGTCAAACATGACACTAGGAGAATTACGCGCACAGATATATTGGAACCTCCGCACAAAGGAATTGATAGTATTGAGGACACTGATCTTGTAAGAAGTCCTACAGCTCGGCATTACGCACATACGCGTCAAATTCCTCCTTGAAGCCTGCTTTGACCATAAAATCATGGGATGGCCACTCACAAGCTCGTACATTTGCGTCCCTCGGCAATTCAACATCGTGTCGGCTCGGGACCGAGCGCCGGCAGCACCGTGACATCAAATCGAGAAGAAAATGCAGCGATTAGTGTACAACCTCTTTGGTGGCGCCGATTAGGCCGCAGCTTCATCAGAGGAAACGCTGATGTTGCTGCTCTTCCGGTGGTGCAGGTGAAAATGGTGGTGTGGGAATGGATGTGGCGCGAAAGACGAGGGGAACATGGGGCAGCTCCTTGGAGTTGGAGGACGGGGTGGCTGAACCGGCGGGATGACAAGATCGACGATGGATCCTCATCCGGTACGGTGGATGAGGGACATCGAGGTGTTGATGTGGACGACGTCATCGCGGAAGAGGCTCCGGCTAGGTGGCGGACGGAGGAGGGTGTGGGGCATCGCGGGTTTTCGCGGCCTCGGTGTACGAATGGGTGGGCGGATGGGATGGGAGTGGGGAACCATGGCTTAGGGACACGCTTGTCCGAAATGTGGGGTAAGTTACGAAAGTACCCCCACCGATTTGAGGCGGTTCTTTTGATTCACGGGTATCACGGGCATTTCACGTGCGGGATTTCACAGGAGGTGAGACTTTTCACGCGCGTTGTAATTTTGGAATAGCAAGGCGCGGGTTGAGATGCAGGGAGTCGTCGGAGCACAACGAGACAAAGATATATCTTAATTATTTTGGGGTAACAAGGCGCGGGTTGAAGAGGCAGGAGTTTCGCAGCATGATAGACAGAGACGCTAGCTTGAAATTTCGGCATAACAAGGCGCGGCTTGAAATTTCGGGAGAACAAGCTTAACGTGTACCCAAAAAAAGACAATTCGCACCTCATCACTAGAGAGAGCCATGTCCCGTTTTACTATATTACTAGAAATGCATTCAAATACAACAAAAAAAATAAAAAAATCGGGACAACAAACATAACATGTACAGTAACAAAACAATTTGCACTTCCCTCAACAATAAAAAAACAATGTGTGTTGTCTAGCATATGGACTAAATTTGAGTACATTTTCCCTGTTTGAATGTGATTGTACTCGGGTTAGTTAGACAACCATCTAAATATTATCTTCACAACACATGATATGAATATAGGAGAAGTAAATTCCTATATAAATACGAACTACATGTACATATGATCTCAAATTCAAATATATGTATCCATTTTATGTTGAATTCAAATCATAGTACATGTATACTCTAGCTAGATGTTCAGAATCTAAACCATGTATCACATACTACGTAGAATGTGTTTAACACGCACAACACACACACACAAACACCATTTAGACTAGTAAGGTACACGTGCATTGCACACATGAGATTTGGCAACCAAATTATGAATAAATACCACATTATAGCATGTATGCTTTGATTCATATATGCATTATGTAGATGTTCGTTTAATTCTTATAGTTCATTTCATTAAAAATCATCTAGTTTTTATAAGAAAGCTAATCTATTTTAAGATTCATGGAATTGTGTGTTGTAAGGCATAAAGTAAAAAAAATAATGGCAAATCATTTAGAAAAACATTTGGGCAATTCTGATACGGAAGATTCTAGAACAAAGAAGAGGTGCTTGTGTTTTGAGGTTTGTGCATTATGCTTAATTTCAACCATGGAGTCTTCTAGATTGTACAAGTGGCAAAATCTGGTGGAATCTGGATGATATCCAACGGTCAGTAGTGCTCAAATTTGCCATCTCTGCACCATCGGATTGGCCTCATCCAACGACCATCATTCAAAGTTAAAGTTATCCACACACTATATATAAAATATAATATATACATATAGGGGTATAGATATACATATGTGATGCGAAATCTACCCATCATCTCCAATTAGAATAGTGTGTCCATGCACAGATGCAATGTGGCCAAACGATGTCTGCCATCGGTATCTCAAATTCAAATCAGTCTGACCTTGTTCAATGTGTATACATTACAACATGCTCGTTTCCAAACCACACCGCGCATATCTCCGTTTTATTCATGCATGCACGGGTTTCAAACATCATGATCTCTTATTCAATATTTGAATTCAACTTTACATTTATTATGACCTCACGTAGTCTTTTACACCCACACAGTCGTCTTCTCTTTACAATTGTAGCACTAACTTTCTCTCGTGCATGCATGCATACACACTACCAGTCGGCATTATCCATTGCACACATGCAATCTTTTTCTTCAGGTTGGTCTCCCATGCAGGCACACACACACACACACCTCCCACTCTCCATCATATCGGGCATTCTTTATCTCTCACATGCATGCGCAATGATCGATGTTCCTCTATGTGTGTGTATATATAGCTAGGTCTTTCACAGTTTTCCACACAAACCAATCAATCTATATATCTAGTGAGGTCTCACCCTCTTTCCCACGTCCACATCGATCAATCTATACCTCTCTATATAGGATTACATAGCTAATATACCCACATTAATTATATATCCAACGTCCCCCTCTCATCATCCATGCCTTCTGCTTCATCTCTCAGACAAGCGCACAGTGGCGAAGACAGGGGCAACAAGGGCCCTGCCCCCCTAACATCACTATATATCGAGGATAATATGAATGTGATCATTAGACAATTGCTGGTAAAATGGTTTAAGTTGATGAATTGGCCCTCCTCGTAAAGGATTAGCAATGCTTAGCCCCCTAGCTCATTTATTTTTCATGGCTCTGCCACTGCGCGCAATAGCGCATGTTCTCGCCCCCTTTCTTTAAATATCGATCTCGCACTTGTGCACTCCTTCATATTCTCCCTCCACTTGGCCCCTCGCACCATCTTCTAGTCCCCCACCAGATTTTGCCACATGTACAATCTAGCAGACTCCATGGTTGAACTTAAGCATAATGCACAAACCTCAAAACACAAGTGCTTCTCCTTTGTTCTAGAATCTTCCGTATCATAACTGCCCAAACTTTTTTCTCGTTGAATTGCCATTATTTGTTTTTACTTTATGCTTTACAACGCACAATTCCATGAATCATAAAATAGATAAATGGCTTCTTTGATTCAAAGGATTCTCAAAGGAATTTTGGAGGGTTCTAATCCTTAGGAATTTTTTCCTATCTTGGTTGTTTGATTCGTAGGATTGTAAACCATAGGAATTTTTTCATAGGATTCATTTGTACTAGATTTCATAGGAAACACACCATCCACTCAAAACTCTTTGAAAGAATCCTGCATTTTTTCTATGCACAATCAAACACTCGTACAATCCTGTAGGATTCAAGACGACATTCCACTCTAATCCCATGTTTTTCCTATTCCCGCGTTTTGGAAATCCTACGAATCAAAGAGGCCCTAGATTTTTTATAAAAACTAATTCATTTTGAATGAGATGAACTACAAGAATTAAACTAAGGTCTACATCAGGCATATATGACCCAGAGCTTACATGCTATAATGTGGTATTTATTCATAATTTGGTTGCCAAATCTGATGCGTGCAATGCACGTGTACCTTACTAGTACTTCGAGTATGTGCAAAACACGTAAATTAGAATTCCAATGGCATGCTACACAGTGTCTCTCTTACAGTTCATGAAGCCATGTGGCACATGTGGAGGCATTGTCGCGACCTCCTTTTGTGGATTGATCACAGTGATGTGCTGCTGGTTCCAAAAGAATGTACGCGTCCTCTTTGAGGCACAATGGCGGTACATGCACGAAGCGAAGATGTGCACGCACGCTACACACGCACTCATTCCCTCGCACGCACATGCGGGTACATGGGCGGACGCATTTTTGTACCAAGATCCACCCCATGTGATAATTTGACGCGTGTAAAGTCCTTCACTTCATTGACGGTCAATTAGTACACCACATGCAAATTGAGTGGACGTGAGGGCGGAAGAAAGACATTACTAATCCACTGCGCGCATGCGAGTAGTTAAATCATGGGTTGCTAGTACTTCCATTGGTCTCCGTTGTATTTTGTGCCAATTTTTGACCGTATTTGTAAGTAACATAATATTTATGCATTTGAGCAGTGTACTACTCCCTCTATCTCAGTTTACAAGTCTTGCACGTGTACCTAGGTCATTAATTTGACCAACTTAATAAGAGGAATAGATTACGAAAAATATATCATTACAAACTTCGAATATTCTATTTTTTAATGATATATTTTTTATGTTAAACAATTTATTTTATATAAGTTACATTGATAAACTAGATACACGTGCAAGCCTTGTAAACTGAGATGGAGGGAGTACTTGAAATTTATGTTCCACTAAACTCATCGGGAACCGTTTCGGGTCTTGAAACCAAAATCATCAATTAATATTTACCTTGTTCCCATCACATTCAGAAGTACTAGTGCGACAATTAAGTGCAAGCATGCTCACACCTACTAGTACGTACTAAACCTGAACGTGTTCCTACTATGCTGGTTTTAGTACTAGTGCTAGTACTTAGGTTATAAAAAGGGGAACTACCTAACCGAAAATTGCTCTACCTTCCTCCTCATAAGTCCTTCTTATTCGTCCGTCCTTTCCATGGCCAGTGTGCAGAGCTCCAGATCGAGAACTACTCGTAACAAGGGAGCGGCAACCAAGGCTGAGGAAAAAAAAGAGAGGGCTCGCCGCCACGCAGAGACCTCAAAAGATCTCTCACGGGCAGGCGATGGCTCCCAGAAGCGCCCTAGCCGCGGAGGCGAACATGCCGAGCTGGCGGCGCTGGAGTCGTTATCCCTCGATGGCATGCCCGATCAGCTCAATAAGCACCTCAATAAGCAGAAGGAGTTCATCCACGGCTTGGTGGAGCTGCTGAAGGAGAGCCTCGACGACATGCCTGCTGAGCTCAATGAGCAGGGGGAGTTAACCGCCGGCTTGGTGATGCTGCTGAAGAAGAGCATTGCCTCGTAGAAGAAGGCAACTGGCGAAATCCTGCAACTTTAGGAGGACAAGGCGAAGCTCTGCCATGGGATCGACCTGCTGAAGGAGAAGAACGTCGGCTGGAAGAAGCTGCATGAGAATAGTAGTTCCTCAATGAAGATGCTATAGGCCCTCGTCATGGAACAGAAGAAGGAGTTGGCAAAGCTCCGCATCGAGCACCCGGCTGCTGTCAAGGTACGTAATCCGGCCATGGAATAGATGATGAAGGCTAGCATCAAGAAATCCTGTGTCATGGATAGAATGAATAAGATGGCGGAGGAGACGCGCAAGGAGATGGAGGTTGTGGAGGCAATGAAGAAGCAGTTACGACTCCACGGCGAATTAGATCATTTGGGGTGATAATCTTCCTTCTTCTTTTGCTCATGTGTTTCTTCTTTTGCTTCGGATGTTTCTTCGCATGTGTCACGTTCTCTGTGAGGCATGAAAAGAACAATGCTAACAATGGGATGACTAGCAAATTAGATCATTTTTATCGCCATATGGCACTGGGCTGCCGTGTTTCGTGATCCTCCATCGTAGTACTACTCTAGTGGAAAACTTGAGTATATCGCACAGTTCTTTGCTCCACCTCAGGTCGTCGGCACATTTATACGAGTAGTCAAATCACAAGGCCCTGCCTTCCAGTAGTAATGAGCCGTCAAATCACAAAGGCCCTCGCCTCTCGTGAAACCTACCAAGCTAGACTGCCCCGCCCTCCAGCCTTTTAAAAAATGTATACTTTTGTACAGTAGTAGTACCGATGGATTGCTCCATGGAGCAAAACTAACAAGATGAAATTAAAGAAAAAATGTGGTACATATAGAGAGCGTCGTCGCCAAATTATGCATATAGTTCTATTAAAAAAGCTAGTACGTGCTTTAAATGGGGTGCTAAATTCTATTAAAGAAATTAGCATACCAATTTAATTCTTGGGTTCTTATTATTTATGCCACTAGTTGTGTATCACTACTTAGTTTTGCCATTAGAAGTTACAACTACTCAAAAATGTCATCGATCCGTGAGATGCCTGCTCAAAAATGCAATTAGATATCTCAAAAGTGCCACCGTTAAGGTAGATGTTTGCTCAAAAATGCCATTAGACATTATTATTTTCACGTCAAACCCGTTGACCATGTTACATGACCAAAATAAGCCGATTCTCACAATGATAAGTGTGGCCCCGCTTGTCAGGAGTAACAAAGCGAATAATTTTATAGGAAAATAAGAACGCTGTTGGGATCAAGTAGGCCCCACACTTTATTTTACTGTAGTGAGATAGAGGGAGAGCTGGCATGTTGGTCCATCGATATTTATGTCATTATAACATGGCAAAAGATATTTGAGTCACAATAATGGTGTCCAGCACAACACACCCCTCAAATAAAACTAAGCACTGTGAAATTCTTTTACAAAACTAAGCACCCTGAAATTCTTTGACAACTAAACTGCTGGCTATATGATGTTGGCCATATATATTATACGTATATAATGTGAAGAAATGAGTGGTAGTACTATACCAACTAAAAGATGAAATGTAAGAAATACTAGTATGTACGTACTGAAGAGTTAAAGTAACGAGAAGAAACCTAACATAGTTCTGCTGGGGGCTCAGCACAACACACCCCTCAAATAAAACTAAGCACACCTGAAATTAAACTAACCAACTAATCCGGTAGACACTGCATTAGAACCACCATGAGCAATGACACTGCCGCCTTACTCGGAGTCCTCGTCCACGTCCTCGACTTCGTCCTTTTCCCTCTTCCTCTTTGCCGATACTTCTTTTCTTGAACCGCACACTTGGCTTTTGCTCTTCATCCAACCCTTGTAGATATTGAAACAAAGGTAGCCATCCATTGCAGCATACAGGATGTGGTCTATATCTAGTACATTCCACTACCATGCATGGCGATGAAACGTGTGCGGAGGTTTCTTGAGTTTACCGTACGAAGGATGAACCATGGCTCCTGCCAGGGTCAACATTGAATGCTGGTCACGGGAGGGTAGCATCCCATTCTTCTGGAGGTCGAAGGGGTTGCCTACAACGAGGCCTATCCGAACCAGGACTGTTCTTTCATTCGTAAAGTCTACAGTAATGAATTTGACTAGGCTGTCCTTGAGGAAGTTCTTAAATTCCTCGCACTCAACGTCGACATAGCATATGTGGTAGACCAAGCGTAAGTCATGCATGCAAACCTAGATCACGGTGGGCATCATCTTCTCTTCCTCCTTTAGATTCCTCTCTTTGTCTAGGGTTGTGGTGTACTCAACATCTAGCCCAGCGACCCACTCATCATTTGAGTTTTAGAACATGTGTCTGTAGCAAGCAAGGCATCCTTTCACCGTCGTGGAAGAACGGGTGTAGATGACGTCAAACTCATCACTGATGATGGCTCTAACCCTGTACTCACTGCTGATCATGGAGATTTGGGATGCCATGGATTTGGGAGGAGGGTTAGGATTCGTGGAACTGTCGTAATGTGAAAGGATGGGACGACTAGGAGCGAACTGTCATAATGTTAAAGGACATCCGGGGACGAGTAGGAGCGAACTGCCAGCGGTTTTTTGATTGTAAAAATGCTGGTGGGGCGTGCGAACGGCAGGGTAGCGGCTTGCCTGGTGGATAAATGGATTCATGCACAGTATTATGGGGGCCCAATTAGATGTCACGTCTACTCGATGCCCAATTAAATGGCTTTCGATGTCATGTCAAGCGTCAGGAAAATTACAGGTGATACGAAGCTTTCCATTCTCCCATGATACGAACTTCCAAGAGCCCTTGGATCTGAGATCGAACGGTTGCATGGCATGATTCTAGACCTAAGGGTGAATATCCTATCCTGGAGGGTTATTCTTCAAATTTTCAGCAACTTAGCATGCGACCGTTCGATCTCAGATCCAAGGGCTGCCAGTAGCCCGTATCATGGTCGCGCCTACCATGACCGTTGCCTCGCTCGCGTAGTCGCGCCCTTGGAGACTTAACATGGTGCGTTAGGCTATCTCATGTTGGCATGTCATACATAGTCATCACTTAGTCACTCATACTACAACAAGGTTAGCTATAAGGTTGGCTATAAGAGTATTTTTTACTTCTCTCTATCTATTTCTTCATAGTATTTATTGGATTTGCCAAGGAGTGACATCTTCCAATGAAATGGTGCTTAGATGAGGTGCTAAGGGCATTAAATGGCTCAGCAATCAAGTCCCCAATGCATAGGTGCTTACTTTTTTGTTGCTAAGTTTGCTTCATTTAATTAGCTGTAGAATCAAAATTGTCTTTTCACCTAGGTACACGCGCTTAGCACCGTTTCTTCCTTGGGTCACCAAACTAGTCTCTCTCTTCTTCATTAACTTGCCACATCAGACTTTTTGCCTATGTGGCAGGCTTAGCACCTGTAGGAGCAAGTAAGTACAATAGTGGGCTATAAGCCCGCTTTACTTGGCATTTTTGCATATGTGGAGGAAAGAGGCAAGGAAAAAGTGGAGGAGTGGGCTCTCATGCAAGAGCCAGCCTCTACATGGTGGAGCATTGGGAGAGGCACCTGTATGGAGGTGGTCAGGAATCGGGAGAATCACGCCTGTCGTAGCGCTGCAGTTAAAATGATAATGGCAAGTCAAATCATGGGGCCCCACCTATCCAGCAGTAACTCGATGTCAAATCACACAGCCCTATGTTTGTAGCTCATCTTCTCGCGTCTCTGTCGAACTGACTAGGTGGAACTGCCCCGCCTACCGCGCAGAAAAAGCCCCGCCCTCGACTTTTAAATAGTACAGTATACTAATTTTGTATCCATGGATTGCGCCATGGAGCAAAGTCTCAAGAAAACGGCGGTACACATGTACAGTGTATACAGCACACCCGTCGCATTCGCGGCGCACCCCAGACGGTTGGTCTGTCTAGCACGCTGCCCTCCGAATGGAACACGCGTCATATTGTGTTTGCACACACATGTGGGACCGCAATTGAGAACCAACCATAGGCACACTCCCCGGCCCCGCAAGTCGGGTGAGCTAATAGAAGAGAGAGACGAGCGATAGTACTAGAGAAGTGTTGTACATACATTGGTGCCTGGATGATCCCTTCAAAACACAAAAGATCATTTCGTCCATGCATGTGACCAGACTCCAGCAGACATGCCTGGATTGGCTATCGTCTACATATCGTGCAGGTTGTGTTGTACAGGGTTGTAGTTCTGGTGAGAAATCTAAAAAAAGGTTTGTTGTCATCTCGCAAAATTAGGTGTCATGTGCTTCGGATCACTTCGAGGGTTAAATAGCGACAACTGAGTTCCTCCAAGGGGCTAGTCATTGGTGGCACATGCACGAAGACTACCCGGCTGCCATCTAGGTCAAGTCGGCTATGTTAATTAGGACATCTATCACTGGACCCCTTTTCTACACGTTTATCTTTAATTTGAGCTTTGATCCTCATCTAGTTTGTCCGTCGAGATTCACGTTGTCTCCTTTGGGTAGTGAGGTTATGATTTCTTGTCATGTGGCATTTTTCGTGTTATATGTTATAATCCGGTGCTTCAGATCAAAATGATGACAACTATGCCTCCGGGGCACGTGCATGAAGACTTCTCGACAGTCATTGACGAGGTCAAGCCGGCTTCGGTAGACAAAAGAAAACTAGTAGTCCACTACATAGGCAGGAGTCTCCGCGCTTGCTTGCTAGTGTTGCTCTCTTCACACTGTCTCGGCCTCACTAGATCTAAACATGATAGCGGTGGCCACACACTCTCTCTCTCTGCTCACCGCTGGCCACATATACAGCCGGATCCTCTCCGCCGGGGAAGGTGAGAAGGTGCAACGTTCATGCGGTCGTCCTCGGCGATGGCTCTTACCCATTGCTGGCGAGTCCCAATCAGCATGCCTTGCCGTTCTCTCCCAAGCACCGCTGGCTAGGGAGGGCCTCCGACCCCTTCTTCCTTGCTGTCATACTGTGGGCAGATCCGGCCTCCCTCTGCCCACCTAGCGACATCTCGGCGACCCTCAGGTATAATTTCCTTTGAAACCGGGCTTTGTCTACTTCCCGAGCTCCTGACGTCGCTGCATTTGTATATTTTACTATTTCTCAGGCCCCCTCGTAGATAGGATCGATCTACTATTCGAAAACCACCTAAATTTTTACTGTTAAGAGGTAAAACTAGTTCATGCACTCGAATCTAGTACTACTTGGTTCAAACAAGGAAGAAAGGGGGTGGGGGTGGGGGGTGGGGGAAGATTTGTTACCTGAATCTAGGACTTGGTCGAAAGAGGAAATAATGGGGGCAAAAAGTAGCAGAGACTGGCTATCCAACTGGTCTCTAGGTATAATAGGGAAATAAAGGGAAACGCAGTACAAACTCAATATAAACCGGATCTATTGGTTGAAAAAGGAAAGAAAGTGGGGACTGGGGGACAAGTCAACAGACTAAGTCCAGCGCAAGATTTGCTAGCCTCACACAGTATAAGGTGGCTATACCGAACAAAAATTGGACCAACCCAGATATCCTGTTCTGATGTTTGTTGCCCCGAGCCACTCTTATGTAATGCCACTGGTAAAATGTAGCAGTCGCACTGCTAAAACTAAGGACACATAAACCAATGTTGTTTTCAATGTAATGCCTCCAGTAATATGAATCAATGGCACTTTTTTTCATGTCCTACTAGATTTCCCATTAAGATAAGTTGCTTCTTTTTGTTAGAAATGCAACTGTCCTGGTCCGCCTACTCTCCTGCGCCCAAATGCCGACTCTGTAGCAGCTATTAATGTAATGTTGCTGGTAAAATGAAGCAATGACACCATTAAAGTAATGTCGTATTTAACGGTTGTCATAGTTAATCCTAATGCCCACACTAATATATAGCAATGCTGCTTCTTTAGAAATTGCTACTGTCCTTGTAGGATTGCCATTCAGATAAGGAACATGCTTCTTTTCATTTGATGCATGTTTCATCACTTGTTAGTCATCCTCCTTTCCACCTTTTTTGTGGAAACAGAGATATACATTTCATGCTTGATCTTAGTTGAACTGCACAAATGATATCCAAATTATAGTTGAACATTCCAGGAGCTTCACAACCAACATTGATGTTGCTCAATTTTATTATAACTAATGAAGAAGAAGCTCTGTGGGTTTTGTTTTCTGATGGAAATGGAACCGGGGATGGAGCCCTTTTATTAAAAAAAAAAGAAGAAGAAGCTGCTAGCTCATGGGACATTGCTTCATTTTAGGTGAACTGCACCAAAAGGTCCCATGAATTGAATCATCCATGTTGGTGACTGGTGTCATCCCTTCTATGATGGCGTTGACCGCAGATATGGTTCCCATCACGAGGTATGTTCCTTTTTGGTTTGACTGTTTGCCAAAGATCCTACATGTTGAGTCTGCTCTTGTGCTACTATTTTGGCACTGCCATGATAAAACAGTAATGTTATTATTTTGCACCTTAATCTAGTGGCACTATTAATTTGAGGCAATGTTTTGGCACCGCTAGTGCCACTGTTTTTTTATATATCGAAAGAGGGGGTTTCCTACGATTTCATTAAAGAAACCCAACCATAGAGAACCATTATCCAACAATATCTCAGTGTAAACGGGCAGTTATGCACCTACTACTAGAACGGACTAAGTACTAGCAGGAGACAAGTTCGCCACATAAGCTAGGCAGGCAGGGGGACACAGCACCAGCTCGACCAAGTTTGGATTACAACCCAAATGCTACCACAAAAACATCAAGGGGGAAGATAGGGACTGAAAGAGCCAGCTTCAGCATCCCCATCTAAGCACCCCCGGCCTCCATCCTTGCGATGCACGATACACCTTGTTTGCCACCTTCTCGACCCTAGTGTCACTGATAAAATGAAGTAATAATACAGTTAAAATAGAGCGAGTGTCCACTCTATCATTTCATTTCGAATGTAAATAAAGGAAGTGCTTCTCTTTGTTATTGTATGTTTCCTCAACTAGTCCCATTGTTAATGTTTAAGCGTTTCTGCAAACTGGGGTGCTTAATTTTAGTTGATCTGCACAAAAATAGAGATTGGAATGTCTCAAGGCGCCTCCTTGTACTACCGCTATACACTGATGTTCATCACTGGCAGAAGGTGTATCGGGGAGGCTTGGGTCCATTTCCAGTATGAGGCGTACCGTATGAGGCGTTGCAGGGCCCATCTCGCCCTCGCGGCATGGCATACTATGATACTATCGCAATAGTTTCTTCTATTTATTAGTGTATGTTTCATCAACTAGTGCCACTATAATGTAATCACGCTTTTTCATTATCTGTGCAAACAGGGTTATTCAGCTGCATTTTGGTGGAACTACACAAATGTATGGATGGAACCGACATATATGCAGAGTGCAAGGTGTGCCAAGTAAAAATTACCGACACCAACCATGCTCCATGCACACATTGGCATCCACCACCACCGGTGGGATGTGTGGCGCTCTCTGTGGACAGATCTTTCTCGACAGCAAATTGATGTACGGTAGAACCCTATAGGCCGATTTTTCATGTTTGGAGCGGATCCCTATGAAGAACATGAAGAACGCGAGGAGGGGAACGAGGAAAAAAACACTCAACCAACAAGAATAAAAGTCACACATGTGCTAGATCATCGAAACACAAGGAGAGATACAAGATCCAAGTCCAACAAAGGATGATACAAAGGGTTGCCGGTTCTTCTCCGTGAGGAGGTCTTGATGATGGTCTTCTTCGGATGGAGGTCTTGAATCCAGGTGGATCTTCTCCGAAGAGGTGTCGCTCCCTCACGAGGAGTAGATCCGGATGGATGAGCGAGGCTCTGTCTCACAAATGAGCTAAATCAACGCTAATCCTAGCTAGGAGGTGGGAGAGGTCTATTTATAGTCATGGGCCACGAAGGGGTAAGTGGGGGATACATGGGCCTCGGCCAGATATGCTGTGCACAGACAGGCGTCGGACGTCTGGTGGGTTCTAGTCGTTCAGAAGCTTGGGACGGTCCGAATGTCCAGAAGTCTTCGGACTTCCGTAAATATCGTTCTGTTGCCATGGCGCCGGTCGTCCAGTGGCGCTCGGTCGTCCGGGGCCTAGGGGGTGTCGGACGTCCGGTACTTGCCGGTCGTCCGGCCGCTGTAGCTTCTGTGCGGCTGGCCCTTCTGCCAGGCTGACTACCCAGGCGTCGGACGTCCGGCATTGTTCGGTCGTCCAGTGGCTGAAGGCTTCGGGCAGCTTCTTCTCTTGGTCCTTGTATTTGGCGTCCTCGCTAGCTCGTCCGTTGGATGTGGTCGCTTCGTGGCTTTCCTCTAAGTACCTGATCATGCATAGCACACATGTTGGAGGTAGTAGCCATGTCTCACATGTAGAAAGTGAAGGTTCGGAGAGGAGCGAGTTCACCTTGTGTCCAATGGCGTATGTTCGAGGTCTCTTCATATGTCCTCTTGGGGTTTCGAGAGTAGTCGGAGTGTACATGGGGATGAACGTGGGATGCTCCGCATCACAAATCCTCTAACCAAATACTAGTAGCTTATATTGGCAGTTTTCTAGGGAGTACTTTTTTATGAAAGAAGCACAAACCTATTTTTCTTTATTTGTACAAAGTGTCACAACTTTGACCCAAAGGTCCAGAGCTATTTTAGGGTGATTTACTCAGAGACTGATTGTAAGCATGATTTTCGTTAGCTGTCACACTGATTGTAAGCATGAGCCGATGAAAGATTAGGTTAGTGTGAAGCTTACCTTAAACCCTACAGCCACCATTGAAACAAGGCGAGCATCGAGGGAACCGTGGAGAACAGCAGGGAAGCAACGTTGCGCCATCTGGCCTCCTCTTGTGGTGGGATAACGAATAATCCTGTGGCTCCAAATGGCTCTGTGCCCTCAAGAACGGGACACCGTACTCGATCGATTCGTTATCCTCTGGGTGCTCGACCTTCGTCCTGTACGCCCACCACCTCCGCCTGACTTTTGCCTCAGGCGAATCTGTCTGCTCAGTCACCCAGAGGAGATACTCCATGAACTCGAAGGACTACGGCATGACTGCCGCTGAGGAGTACATCGTCGCCCTCATCACTGCTATCTCGCTCTTTCGCATACATTGCCACATGGCCCTCATCGTCCTCGAAATCTCCCACTCATTGTCAAACCAAGTAAGGATCTCCTTCAACCTGGCTAACTTTGCCTTGTCGCCGCCGGCGATCTGCCTGATTCACTGCTGCATCCTCTCCATAGATGTCCTTCTGAGTGGTCCGGTGCTAGCTTTGGAAGATGGGAGGAGAGGAGGTGGTTTTGCAATGGAGAAGAGGGAGAGACGAAACGGTGGTTTTGGAATGGAGATGATGGAGAGGAGAGGAGGTGGTTTTGCAATGGAGAAGAGGGAGAGACGAGACGGTGGTTTTGGAATGGAGATGATGGAGAGGAGAGGAGGTGGTTTTGCAATCGAGAAGAGGGAGAGGAGTGTGCGGCAGTGATTTAGGATTGGACGAGAGGGCCAGCGCGCTGTGATTGGATCAAAGTCAAAATCAATTTACCCTTCAATTAAGAAAGCGACCCCACATTAACTAGTCTCCCTTTTATTTTGGGTCATAATTAACCATGATTTTCACAAATAAAATATATGTTATACATCGCAAAAATAATATAATTTGAAAGTACATTCAGATACGAACCAAACGATACAATTTTTGGTGACATGCATTCACATTTTGCTTGTCAAATACAGTATGTGGTCAAACTTTGACCCAAAATACGCAAAACAAAAAATACTTCCAAGACCAGTGCCGCTCTTCCGCTCTTCTCCTTTTAAACCACCGTCGCTCCTCTCCTGTTCCAATCTAAATCCAGTGCTGCTCCTCTCCTCTTCCATTTCAAAACCACCGTCCCTCCTCTCCTGTTCCAATCCAAAACCAGCGTCGCTCCTCTCCCGTTCTAATCCAAAACCAGTGCTGCTCCTCTCCTCTTCCTTCAAAAACCACCGTCGGCGAGTGAAGGTGCTGCAGAGAAGTAGATCGATGGAGGAGTACAACGATACAGTCTTGGTTTGACAACAAGGACCAACTAGCGGCGACGGCAACATCCATGGCCAAATATCTGCAACAGAGTGAAAAGGTGGTGATACTCCTGGAGGGAGTCGCGCGGGAGTACATAGAGCTGCTCCTCTGGGCCATGGAGCAAACAGATTCACCGAATCCGATTGTGAGGGAGTGGTGGTGGGAGTATCGATCCCAGATGGAGCATCTGCCAGAGATTGAAGGATCGAGCATCTACAGGGTGTCGTTTGTGAGGGTGTCGTGCCAGAGCAAGTCGGTGGAGTCTTCGTCGATCGAACCCAACTGCAAGAGGAGAAAAGCAGTTGGCCCGACGACGCTTCCCCGCCATCCTCTCCCTCATCGTTCACATCATTTCACAGGGTGGCTGTCTGCCGCCGACGAATAGGAGGGGGCTGCCCCCTCCTCCTAGCCCAATAGCCGGGCAGGTTGTGAATTGTTAGGAGGAGCTTAGGGTTGTCAGTATTTGCAGGTTGTGAATTGTGTTTTGTGTTGTGTATTTTGAGAGTACTTTCAGATATGAATGTCTTTTGAATTTCAGATATGCAGTATTGAGCATATGAAGTATTTTATGAATTCTAGAGATCTATTTTTAGCACTTAAAAAATGTAGTTTCATAGGAGTATAAAAGTGCAGACAATGTGATTCTCAGAGAAGAAACTGCAAGTTTCAGTTTCAGATAAGAAACTGTAAGTTCAGTTTCAGGTAAGAAACTGCAAATTTCAGAGGCACACCATTTATATTAACACGGCCTTTTCAAACAAGCTTAACATCATGTTGAAAGTTTTATTCATGGTCGAAAATGGAACTACCAGCCAGTTAACATCATGCCGATCAACATTCATGCATAGCACATCTTCATATGATGCACAGTCAAAAAGATATGCTATTTTCAAAATGCCCACACAATGTCGAGTGTGCGAAAAACAAAGAAAACAAGGGACGAAGTTTTGGCAAGTGTTGGACGTGGTGTGCATAGATGAAAATGGGGAGCCACATGTCCATAATGGCAAAGGCAAAAAATTTGGAGATATTTTCATCTATCGGGTAGTGTCACTTGGCCACTTGGCTAGTTCAGTACTTTTGTTACAAATAAGGCACTTCCTTAGGTGGTCGGATCTCCTCATGCGCCTTTGTGAGCTTGTCGCGGCGCTGTTGTCTGCCGTTGTGAACATGCTGAACAAACGAGAGGAATCTAGAGAGGACTGTACGTGGAGAGGCGGACAGTCGGGACCCACCAGGTCTATGGCCGTACGCAAACAAGTGCCTCATCAAAAAAAATACTTCCTCCTAATGCTATTCTGACGTTGGGGCCCACGGGTTTGTCAACATAGTTACATTTTTTTAGGTGCTTCAATGTAGTTACTATAGGAGATAAATTCACAACGAAGCCGAGGAGCTGGAAGGTATTATTTATTATCACTGGGGCTGCAAGTATCAGCTGGGTTTTGGGCTGCCCCGTCTAGGCTTTCTTTTTTAACATGCGCAGCCCACGACATGCCAGTTTGTATTTTCTTGAGGGCCGTCATGTATCGACCGGCCTATGGACCTCCCATCCGAGGTTTTATTTTTCCTGAAAAATCGGCAGCCCAATTTATGTTTTTTTTTAAGAAACGCAGAGGTTTGTTCTATTTTTCTATACAAGAAGAGGAACGTCTGGTCCAACTTATGTTTCCCATCTAACTATATTATATATATTTAAATTATTTTATATGTTATTATATATTATTGTTATTGTCATCATATATTTAACTGATACTTACATATGTAAGAAAACAATATCCCACATCTTATTAACTTATAAAAATAATTTCTTAACAATAAAATCCTGGATTTTTTTGGCAACGAAAATCCTGGTGATTGTGTACAAAAGCTTGGTAAGATTTAAGGACCAATGTAATAATAAATCACTTATTATTTAAATATATCTATAACAAAATGCTCAGCCCCTGTTTATTTTTTGATAACATTGCTGTGCCCAACCCAACATTATAATTAGAATCAGCCCATCAAAATCGTGTATTTCGAGAAAGTGCAAATGGCCTGTAATTTTTTAGCAAAAAAATAAATGGGACGCATGGACGCTACATTATTTGTTCACCCAGCCCAGCTAATGGACTGTAATTCTAAAAAAAAGATCAAATTGACTGTAAATTCTACCCCGCAAAAAAGACTGTAAATTCTGAAAAAATGGGTTGAATATGTGCCACATTTTTTGAGGCTGAAATGTGGGCCAATAGGTCGAAGCCAACGCAAGTCGTTGTCAACTTAGTCAACAAATTATTCTGACATCGTTAGCCGTTGGATTTACATCCAACGACCGGCATCCATTTTCAATCTCTCGTCTTCTTCCTCCAGCGCCGCCGAGACCACCTGCTCCCGCCTCCTGCTGCTACCCCACTGTTGGCCAGGCCATCCCTCCACACCTCCCGTTCTTCTCCACCAACTACTGAACCACACCGCACCAAAACCATTTAACCCACATACACCTCTCCGTCTGTGACTCTACTCCCGTGTCTTCCCATCTCCGACTCATTGCTGTCCGGGGCCTCGCCGTCATCCACCACCTTGGATGCGCTCAGCGCGGAGTGGTCAACATGGTCAACGAACGACATCCATCAAAAGTAGACTATGCATGGAGAGGCTGATAGCTGGGTCCACGGCCGCACGCAAGGAAATGCCTCCTTATTACGCGCAAAATAATGATTCCTCCACCTGACAGCTGGGACCCATTGGAAGGGCCTCTGTATTTCATGAAAAAAATGTTCTCCCCACTGACAGGTCGGACCCACCAGCTATATCTTCGCATGCAAGGAAGTACCTCCTTATTACGCACAAAAAAATGAATACCCCCTGCTAGCTGGGACCCACCATAGTGGGAGGCTGACTTGTGGGCCTACTAAGTTGACGGGGACGGAGGACTTTGTCAACTTAGTCAATATGAATGATTCTAGCTCTAGTGACCGTACGATGTCCATCCAACGGCCGTAGTGCTTCTTCAACCTCTAGTCTTCTTGCTCCAGCCGCCCAAACCAGCACCGGTCATGCCGCGTGCTCCTGCCTCTCGTGGCCGGCTGTGATGCCGCAGAGGCCTCACCGCCCCTACTACTCCCACTGCTGGCTAGGCCATCCCTCTACTCACCCACACCCCCTATTATTCTGCGGCGACGGCAGCCTCACACCATAGCCGAACCAGTGAACCCTCATACTCCTCTCCGTGTGGGCATCCACTACATCGTCTTCCCTGGCTCCATGCCGTCCCCCCTAGGCCTCACCATCATGCACTGCCCTGGTGCTCTCGGTGCGGTGTGGTCAACATGGTCAAGGAACAACTTCCATCGGAAGAGTCCTGTGCGTGGAGAGGCTGACAGCTGGGTCCACGGCAGCCGCAAGGAAGTACCTCCTTATTACATGCAAAATAACTATTCCTCCACCTGACAGCAGGGTCCCACCGGACGGGCCACCATATTTCGCGGAAAAAACGTTCCCCCTGACTGTTAGGACCCACTAGCTACATATTTGCACGCAAGGAAGTGCGTAGATATTACCGCAAAAAAATGATTCACCTCGCTGACTGCTGGGACCCACCAGCTACATCTTCGCACACAAGAAAGTGCCTGACAGTAGGAACCCACCTGGTCAAAGCGTACGTAGCATTGTCATTCTGGTCGCGAACGTGTACGTACATACTGATCAATGTAGAGGCGTGCACGTGTCATAGTAGAGGCGCACACGTGTCGTAGTAGAGGCGCGCACATAGCATGTACATGTACGTACAGCGGCCAGGGTGCAAGAAAGTAACTACAGCCACGTACGTACATACGGGCGGGGTCTCGAACACCTACTTGCGCATATGTACGGCCAGGGCTCGTGTACATGGCTGGGTCGGAACGGAGAAACTGCATCATCGTCTTATTCATGGGTAGCCAACCGGCTGGGTCGGAACGGAATGCGTCGTCGTGTTCATCGGGAGCCAATCGGCTTGGATGGAACAACCGATGGAAACAAGGCCTGGCGTACCTCAGAACGGAGGAAACGGCCTTGTGTTCGACCGGCCATGGTCAAAACGGGATCCTGTTCATCGGGAGGGTCTGGCATACCGCAAAACGGAGGGAACGGACTTCTGTTGGTCCTCCTAAGGTTGAAACGGGGTCCTGTTGATCGCGAGGGGTGTGGCATACCACAAAACGGAGGAAACGGGCTTGTGTTAGAGTGCTACGATCGAAATGGGGGTCCTGTTCATCAGGAGGGGTGTGACGTACCGTAAAACGGGACTCCACGGGATACTGATCATCTCCACTGTCGACCTCCTCCAACCTCCACAGGCTACAGTTCATCCACCGTTGACCTCCTCCAGCCTCCACCTACGACTGTTCATCCACGGGCTCCTGTTCATCCAGCCTCCACCGCGCGCTCCTCCACTGGCTACTATTCAACCAGCCCTCTCCACGGGGTCCTGTTCAACCACCCCTCCACGGGCTACTGTTCATCTAGCCCTCCACTGGCTACTGTTCAACCAGCCCTCCACCGACTACTCTTCAACCTTCCTGTCGGTGTCAAAACCGGCGGATCTCGGGTAGGGGGTCCCGAACTGTGCGTCTAGGCGGATGGTAACAGGAGATAAGGGACACGATGTTTTTACCCAAGTTTGGGCCCTCTCGATGGAGGTAAAACCCTACTCCTGCTTGATTGATATTGATGATATGGGTAGTACAAGAGTGGATCTACCACGAGATCAAGGAGGCTAAACCCTAGAAGCTAGCCTATGGTATGATTGTTGTAATGGTTGTTCGTCCTACAGACTAAAACTCTCCGATTTATATAGACATCGGAGAGGGCTAGGGTTACACAGAGTCGGTTACAATGGTAGGAGATCTACATATCCGTATCACCAAGCTTGCCTTCCACGCCAAGGAAAGTCCCATCCGGACATGGGACGAAGTCTTCAATCTTGTATCTTCATAGTCTTGGAGTCCGGCTGACGATGATAGTCCGGCTATCCGGACACTCCCTAGTCCAGGACTCCCTCAGTAGCCCCTGAAACAGGCTTCAATGACGATGAGTCCAGCGCGCATATTGTTCGGCATTGCAAGGCGGGTTCCTCCTCCGAATAATTCATAGAAGATTGTGAACACCAGGATAGTGTCCGGCTCTGCAAAATAATTTCCACATTTCCTCGTAGAGAGAATATTATGTACACAGGTTCAATCTGCTGACGCATCTTGTAGCGTGACGTCACGCCACTACCAAGCCTTTACTTGAATCGTTTTTTATTATACCACCTCAGCGCGTTTAGCGAAGCGGTTTCCTTGGCACGTCTTGTCGAAGCAGAGATCGTGTTCCCCTTATCCCGGGATTCTCATCAATACGGACGTGGATAACCCAACCGCGCCATTGATGGTGGCGCTTGGGAGATAAGCGAGTTTTACCAGGCCGGTGGGGACGCATAGTTTCGTCCGCCCATATATAAGGGGATAAAGATCCGCCCTTTTTTACCTATGCCTTCTTCCTCCTTTGCTTATCCATCTCCGCGCACTCTCGAGCTCCAGCGCCCAAGTCCGTGCATCTCGCCTCGACCTTCTCCGACCATGTCCGGAGCGGGAGGCAAATGGCTGGCCTCCTCCATTACGAAGGAGCACATCACAAAACTGCGCAACGCTGGATATCTTTTCCGGCGACATCGCGCACCGGCTGCCCGACAAGGGGCAGCTCATACCCACCCCCAGGCCCCATGAGAGGGTCGTGTTCCTTCCCCACTTCCTCCGCGGACTGGGCTTTCCACTTCATCCCTTTGTCCGGGGGCTCATGTTCTACTACGGCCTGGATTTCCACGATCTGGCGCCGAATTTCATCCTCAACATCTCGGCGTTTATCATCGTGTGCGAGGCCTTCCTCTGCATCCAGCCCCACTTCGGCTTGTGGCTCAAGACCTTCAATGTCAAGCCGAAGGTAGTGAAGGGCACTCAAGCGGAGTGCGGAGGTGCCATGTTGGGCAAGATGCCCAACATCATCTGGTTCGAAGGGGCCTTTGTGGAGTCCGTCAAGGGGTGGCAATCGGGGTGGTTCTACATCATCGAGCCACACGACCCTAAGTGGGCGGCGGCCCCCGAGTTCAGATCTGGTATCCCTATGCAGCTCACCTCCTGGAAAGAGAAGGGCTTGCTATGGGGTAGTTCGGAGGAGCTGACAGGACTCCAAGCCTGTATCCAGAAGCTGGTGAACAAGAAGCTCAGGCTTGTCAATGTGGTCCAAGTCATGCTCATCCGCCGGATTCTCCCTTGCCAACAACGGGCATTTAAATTGTGGGAGTTCAATCCGGCAGAGCACCAGGCATTGAGCGGGCTCTTTGACACGACGTACGAAGGAGCCTAGCGGGTGCTGTTCAAGGGCGCCGAAGCTCCCGCATCCGCCACTGAAGATCGTGGATTTTGCTCGCAGCGTCCAGCTGACGAGGTAAGTGATTCTACCCCTTTACGGGACACTTGTTTTTAATAGTTTGACCTTACGCGGGTTTCAATCTCCCTTTTCCTTTGACAGGACTGGATGAAGAAGGTTGAGCAAATCATCTGCCCGGCTCCCATGCCAGAAATCCCAGTAGACGCCCATCTAGCGAGGCTGCTGGTTCCGGCACCGCATGTGGTGCCGGAGAAGAAGGCCAAGAAGGAGGCCACGGGTACTCGAAAGAGTTCCCGTTTTCAGGTGTCCGACGACTCCGGGGCGGACTCCTCCCCCGAAGGCGAGGAGGAGGATGAAGACTCTCTCCCAGAGGAAGGAGAGAGGAAGAGGAAGGCTTCCCCGACAGGGGAGGCCGAAGGGTCCAAGAGGGGAAGGACTATTCCCCCGAACAGCTCCGCCAACGCCAACGTTGGCGATGAAGAGTGGCCCTCAAGGGCCAGGCCTCCGGCAAGATCGTAAGTATCCGGATTCCTGCATGATTTATAATTTCTTTTGTGTCACATAGTATCCTTCTAATGCTGCACACTGCCCGCAGTCCGGCCGATGATGATCTCCTCGCTTCATCGAGCGGGTCGTTGGCTCCGTCGGATGTGGATTCCATCCCGACTGCCTCCACCCCTCGCGACGCTGAGGACGCCGAGGTGGGATCCCAGGAAGGGACCCATCAGGAGGAGGCTCCGGAGGCGCCGCAAGGCAGCCTCCCGGACTTTGCGCCGTACTCCACGCCGGAACCCGCAGTGGTTCCGGAGTCCGGCAGGCGGCCCCTTCACAAGAAGGGCAAGACCGTGATGCCGGCGGCCCCCATCCAACCGGAGGCGCCGGACAACTTGTTGGAGGCGCTCAAAGGCTCTTCCATCGAGGAAGAACACTGCACTATCATGAGTGCGGTGATTCAGAAGGTTCAGCTTGCCAAGAGCGAGCTGACCAAAGCCTGCAGTAGCCTTCTAACAGGCTTTGAGGTAAGAAGTTAAAAATATGCAATGTAGTACCACATAGACAGTAGCCCCTGATGCTCGGTTCGGTGTTCGGAAAGAAAAGCTGGATTGAGGATCTAAAAAGATATACGCAGGGTTGCTAAAAATTATGTCAATATGGGTTTGCAGGCTGCACTGCTGACCTCTGCCGCACTGACTGCGGAGGTTGGTGCTTTGAAGCAGGACCTCGAGCGGTCCGAGCAAGAGCTCGGCCGTGCCAAGAAGCAGCTCGAGGACAAAGAAGGTGAATAACACCACTTTGAATAGTTACCTTACAGAAAAGGATTTAGGTTGCAATAAAAATAACAAGGATAACATGGGTACTGCAGGGGCCATGAACGAGGTGGCAACCCTAAAGGAGGCTGTGTCCGCGGCTGAATGCAATGCGGCTGCGGAACGGGCAGAGCGAGAGAGGCAGGAGGCGCGGGTGGCGGAGGTGCGGCAAGAGCTCCAGGCTCTCATGGAAAAGCATGAGAGTTTGGAGCGCGACTCAAAGACTCGAGAGTCTGAGCTTGCCTCGGCTCTCGAAAGTGCCAAAGCCGCCAAGGCCGAGGCCCATAAGGCCCTTCAGGAGGTTGAGGATGTGAAGAAAATAGCGGCAGGTAAGGCATTTTTCATGCAAAGCAAGCATGTTAATGTAAACTTCCTGATACTTACCCGAATTCGGAGCTCTCCAGGGGCGTTTGCAGATCTGCCTTGCAGCGCATCTGATGCCGCTGCAATCTACCGAGCCGAGGAGGGAAGCTCAATGGAGAAGGTCTTCTGGTCTCAGTACGCTGAGGCCGGCCATCCGGTGCCCCCTAGCGACCAGCTGAAGCAGCTGGTCGAGCTCCACAAGGTAGCCGAGCAGGCCATGAAGGGCCTCATAGTCCGGCTGTGGCCTCGAGAGGCCATGCCTGGGAGCTACTTCGGCCTCGTGCGGTGGCTGGTGGATGCGTGCCCCTGGGTGGAGGTCATCAAGCGCTCCTCCTGTATTGAAGGTGCTCGTCGGGCCCTTGCCCACGCAAAGGTGCACTGGGGCAGGCTGGATGCGGAGAGGCTTATCACTGACGCGCCGCCAGCGGGCAAGGAGTATCGTACGCCCGAGATGTACTATAAGACTGTCCTGAAGGGTGCCCGCAAGATTGCGGATGAGTGCCCCAGAGATGTAATTATTGAGTAAACTCGCAATGTGTTATCCTGTGCGCTGAAAACTTTGTTCATATGCGCTAAGCAATGCTTATTGATTTAAAATATTACCTTTCGTGCGGCCGTTTATAAAATCTGAGAGATGGCAAGTCGTCGGCTTCAGCCCCCATTCCACGAGTGCTGGGGTGTTCGGGATAAACTTGAGCACTCTTGTTCCCGTTTTTGGGTCCATCTAGGGAGGCGCTCAACACAACGAACAAGGCAACCGGACTTATAATGCTTGAACACTCTCACTTAGCCATAGAATTCTATAATTTTAAATTTCGGCGAAGCCCCTAGTATTCGGAAGACCGAGTTCGGGGCGCTATCCACGCCTTGGCCGTACATTATTCAGTTCTTCGCTCGAAGCGGCATAAGTCTTTAGGGACTCGAAAAGACCTCTCGAACAGCGACCAGTCTCTCGCCTTATCATGCCAGTCAGTTTTAGCTTTCTCCACTGAGGCGCTCGCCCAGCTCAACCGGGGCGCAATCGCAGTGGTTCTCCCAGTGCTACCTTAGCCGACAGAACGGAACGTAAGGTACCAAAACATGGGAGCCGGGCAAACCCAACTATTGACCCAAGACATGATTCGGAGCCGATTCATATAATGCTATAAGTTCGGGGTGCCGCACTTGTGAAAGTGTTCGGACTTATCACACCATAATGCGGGGAACATAAGCCCTTGGTGTATTCGGCCGTACCAAAATATACAGGTGCAAGATGTCATTAATGAACATATATGTAAAGTAATGCAATTATAGGCAAAAAGTGCTGCATTATTTATTCAAGGAATTCTGCTATGAGTGCGGAATGATACAAATAGTGCGGTAAGCAAGGGATTGGACTAATTAAACATGTCCCCCTCCAGGGGTGGGCTGTGGACTGGTGTATATAATCAAATTTAATGCTCGTAATGGAGACCACCTGAGTGTTCGTTGCAGCCTTTTTCCCTCCCTGATTGTTGCATCGTGAGTTCGGCGGGTTCGCCGCCGGACAGGGCCTCTGGTGAACGGAGTCCTGTGTATAAAAAAGAAGAAAAATAAAAAGAGCGACACGCTTGGGAGCCCCTGGTGTATTCGAACCGCACTCTGGGTCTGTTGTGGTCGTGCCCCTCCCCCTATGCCCATGGTATCTCCAGAGCGTAATGATGTACGCGGAGGGCTGGTCTTGCAATCATGCGAGGGCTGGGGTTGGGGCTGCATTGCTACGCGTGCTCGGAACGTGCCAGGTGGTCTTGATTGATGTTGCTCCGGGCGTGTTTGGCCGTGTCCGGTCGTTTAACGCCCGGACTCGAAAATTGCCTTAGAAGGCTGCTCTATACTTCTGCCGCGAGAGCTGCTGTATGTTCCTCCGTTCGGAGGGAGCGTTCCGTATTTCCGTTGACCGTGATGACTCCACGAGGGCCTGGCATCTTGAGCTTGAGGTATGCGTAATGCGGCACCGCGTTGAACTTTGCGAACGCGGTTCGTCCGAGCAGAGCGTGATAGCCGCTGCGAAATGGGACTATGTCGAAGATTAACTCCTCGCTCCGGAAATTATCCGGGGATCCGAAGACCACTTCCAGTGTGACTGAGCCTGTACAATTGGCCTAAACACCTGGTATGACGCCTTTGAAGGTCGTCTTTGTAGGTTTAATCCTTGAGGGGTCTATGCCCATCTTGCGCACTGTATCCTGATAAAGCAGGTTCAGGCTACTGCCGCCGTCCATCAGGACTCTCGTGAGGTGAAATCCATCGACGATTGGGTCTAAAACCAATGCGGCGAATCCGCCATGGTGGATACTGGTCGGATGGTCTCATCGATCGAAAGTGATCGGGCAAGAGGACCATGGATTGAACTTCGGGGCGACTGGCTCCATCGCATATACATCCCTTAGTGCATGCTTCCGCTCCCTCTTGGGTATATGGGTTGTGTATATCATGTTTACTGTCCGCACTTGTGGGGGGAAACCCTTCTGTCCTCTACTGTTCGGCGGCCGGGTCTCTTCCTCGTCATCGCTGTGCAGCCCCTTGTCATTGCTCTTGGCAATTAACTTGCCTGCCTGCTTGAATACCCAACAATCTCTGTTGGAGTGGTTAGCTAGTTTTTCGGGGGTGCCATGTATCTGGCATGAGCGGTCGAGTATTCGGTCCAAATTGGACGGACCCGGAGTGGTTCTTTTAAATGGCTTCTTCCGCTGACCGGGTTTAGAGCCTCGGAATCCGGCGTTGACAGCCGTATCCACATTGTTGTCGCTATTAACGCGGCGTTTGTTTTTGCTTCGACGCGACCTGCCGTTGTGGTCCTTAGTATCCGGACTGCCAGCATTTTTACTGAGGTTGTTGCTGCGAGCTAGCCATCTATCCTCTCCCGCACAGAAGCGGGTCATTAATGATGTGAGGGCTGCCATGGATTTCGGCTTTTCCTGTCCTAGGTGCCGGGCGAGCCACTCGTCGCGGATGTTATGTTTGAAGGCTGCGAGGGCCTCTGCATCCGGACAGTCAATGATTTGATTTTTCTTTGTTAAGAACCATGTCCAGAATTGTCTGGCCGATTCATCTGGCTGCTGAATTATGTGGCTTAGGTCATCGGCGTCTGGTGGTCGCACATATGTGCCCTGGAAGTTGTCGAGGAATGCAGCTTCCAGGTCCTCCCAACACCCAATTGACTCTGCGGGCAGGCTGTTAAGCCAATGCCGAGCTGGTCCTTTAAGCATGAGCGGGAGATATTTGATAGCATGGAGATTGTCGCCGCGGGCCATATGGATATGAAGGAGATAATCCTCGATCCAAACCGCGGGGTCTGTTGTGCCATCGTAGGATTCGATGTTGACGGGTTTAAACCCTTCAGGGATTTGATGATCCATTACTTCGTCTGTGAAGCATAGTGGGTGTGCGGCGCCTCTGTATTGAGCAATATCACGACGTAGCTCAAGGGAGCGTTGTCTGCTGTGTTCGGCCCGGCTGGAGTTGTTGTATCCGGCGCGACGATATTCGTCGTGGGTCGTGGGGCGCCCACGTGATCCATAGATAGATCTGGGTTGTCTTGCCTTGTCTTCCAATATATCCCGCAAGTCCAGCACGTTCCCCCGTGGCTTTGTACTTTTAGAGCGATGCCGGGGGATGGTCTTGATGGAGGGCCTGGATGCCTCTCTGTCGCGACCACGGGGTGGTCGGTCGGCCGTATTGTGCGCTGGTGATGAAGGTATGTATGCTTCCTCCTCTAATCGGGGGAGTAACTTGCGTTTTGGGTAGCTCTTGGAGGGGCGTTCGAGTTCATACTCTTCGGCCGCGAGGACCTCGGTCCATCTGTCGGCCAGCAGGTCTTGATCAGCTTGAAGCTGTTGCTGCTTTTTCTTTAGGCTATTTGTTGTGGCCATTAGCCTGCGTTTGAAACGCTCTTGTTCGACGGGATCCTCAGGCACGACGAATTCGTCGTCGTCGAGGCTTGCCTCATCTCCGGAGGGAGGTATGTAATTATCATCGTCGACCTCTTCGTCTGCCGCTCTCTCGTGAGTGCTGGCTTCTGCATCCTCCTGCGCTGAATCTTGCTGGAGGGGATTGTCTTCCGCACTTTCTGGGGTGTTATTATTCTTGCTGTGGCGGGATTTAGAGTGGCGCCGCTGACGTTGGCGCTTGGGCTGTTTCTTTAGGGAATCTGCCTCCGCTGCTTCTTCGCCATCCCCATCTTTTGGGGTGTCCACCATGTATATGTCGTATGATGAGGTGGTCTTCCAGTGCCCTGTAGGCGCTGGTTCTTGATCGTCTCCGGCATCATCGTCCGTACGTCGATGTCTTCGGAGTCGTAGTCTAGCATGTCTGTTAGATCGTCGACAGTTGCTACGAAGTGGGTGGTGGGTGGGCTTTGAATTTCTTCGTCATCCGCATCCCAACCATCCTGGCTGTAGTCCGGCCAGGGCTCTCCGGATAGCGAGAGATGCTTTAGCGAATTTAGGATGTCGCCGAAGGGTGAGTGCTGAAAGATGTCCGCAGCGGTGAACTCCATGATCGGCGCCCAATCGGATTCGATTGGCAGGGGCGCAGGAGGTTCGGAGTCCGGCAGGGAGTCCAGCACCTCGGAGTCACAAGCTTTATAATGGACGGGGTTAGTGTTCGGCTCCATCGCCGTGGAAGTTGCAGCTCCCGAGGCGGTGTCCAGCCACCCATCCTCGATCTGCGTGATCGGCTCCGGACTATGGGTCGGAGCGGATTCGTGTGCGGCCTCCAAGGTACTGTCTGGCGGCAGAGTTAGATCGTGCCCATCGTGACAGTGCGGCACGCTCGGCTGCGGCTTGGATCCATCGAAGATCAAGTCTCCGCGGATATCCGCCGTGAAGTTTAGGCTTCCAAATCTGACCTGATGGCCAAGGGCGTAGCTTTCGATCTGCTCCAGGTGGCCAAGTGAATTGGCCCGCAGTGCGAAGCCGCCGAATACGAAGATCTGTCCGGGGAGAAAAGTCTCACCCTGGACGGCGTTGTTGTTGATTGAAGAAGCCATCAAGCCTATCGGTGACGACACAGAGGAACTCTCAATGAAAGCACCAATGTCGGTGTCAAAACCGGCGGATCTCAGGTAGGGGGTCCCGAACTGTGCGTCTAGGCGGATGGTAACAGGAGACAAGGGACACGATGTTTTTACCCAGGTTCGGGCCCTCTCGATGGAGGTAAAACCCAACTCCTGCTTGATTGATATTGATGATATGGGTAGTACAAGAGTGGATCTACCACGAGATCAAGGAGGCTAAACCCTAGAAGCTAGCCTATGATATGATTGTTGTAATGGTTGTTCGTCCTACGGACTAAAACTCTCCAGTTTATATAGACACCGGAGAGGGCTAGGGTTACACAGAGTCGGTTACAGTGGTAGGAGATCTACATATCCGTATCACCAAGCTTGCCTTCCACGCCAAGGAAAGTCCCATCCGGACATGGGACGAAGTCTTCAATCTTGTATCTTCATAGTCTTGGAGTCCGGCTGATGATGATAGTCCGGCTATCCGGACACCCCCTAGTCCAGGACTCCCTCACTTCCCTCCACAGGGTCCTGTTCATCCAGCGGCAACACCACGGGGTCCTGTTCATCCAACCCCCACCAGGAACTATTCATCCAACCCCCCCCCAGCAACGCTCACTGTTCAACCAGAGGCAGCATCGATCGGCTTCAGTTAGCAGCAGTAGTGAAGGAATCGCTCGATCGCTCGGGTTTAGTAACGCGTAGCCTGCAGTGCAATCGTTCGGGTTCGATAGGCGGACGCCTCGCTCGAGTTCAGTTAGAGCCCAACGCCTCACACCCACACGCGTGCGTGTACGAGAGAAACATGCAAACCTACGTGCATCGCTCGGCCCCGACCACCCACCGTAACCGGGAACACCCTGATATTTTCCTCGCCCTCGCTTCTACCATGGTTTTTTCCGTCATGGATGGCCCAATGAATGTCATGCAGCTGCTTCTTCGGCCCGTCCAGGGCGAAAAGCCCATTTTCTGTCATGATTTTTTGTCATAGAAGTAGGAGCCCACCACATCTATCATTATATCGGGTTTTGTCACAATTATCGTCATAGAAGTGTCATAAGTATGACAGAAAAATTTCGTTCGGCCCAAAATGTCACGGATGTGTCTTTTTTGTAGTGCTTGTGGGTTATCAAGACTATTTTCTGGCGCCGTTGCCGGGGAGCATAGCTCTGTTCTTTGAGTCACTTGGGATTTATATCTATTGATCACTATGAGGAACTTGAAAGATGAAAGAACCAAGATTTTTCCCTCAACTACGAGGGGATGTAAGGAACTGTCATCTAGCTCTGCACTTGATTCACCTTCTATTGATTCTAATATGTCGCATGTTATTGATGATGCCACTTCTGCTATGCATGATGCTTATGATGATACTACTTCTATGCTTGATAATACTGTGCCATTAGGTGAATTTCTTGATGAACAACTTGATAGGGTTAGAGAGAACAAAATTATTGAAACTGATAATATTGATGAAAGTGATGATGAAGATTCTCCCTCTAGATATGAATTTCCTGATATACCTGAGGGTTATGTTATGGATGAAGAAACTACTAGAGACTTGTTTGCTTGCAAAGATAGATATGATCTTAAGAAACTGTTAGCTAAGCTGAAAGAGAAGTTTCTGAATGCTCGAAGGAAATATAACCCTGCTTTTGCTACTTCACCTATCTGCGTTATTGATAAGGATTGTGATTTCTCTGTCGATTCTGAGTTAATTACTTTGAGTGAATCTGATCCTTTTTATGGCTATGAATCTGAAACTGTTGTGGCACATCTCACTAAATTGAATGATATAGCCACCCTATTCACTCATGAGGAAAAATTCGTTATTACTATATCCTTAAATTGTTTCCGTTCTCATTAAAGGGTGATGCTAAAATATGGTTTAATTATCTTGCTATTGGTTGTGTGCGTAGTCCCCAGGATATGATTTATTACTTCTCTGCAAAATATTTCCCCGCTCATAAGAAACAAGCTGCCTTAAGGGAAATATACAATTTCGTGCAAATTGAAGAAGAGAGTCTCCCACAAGCTTGGGGGAGGCTTCTCCAATTACTTAATGCTTTGCCTGATCATCCTCTTAAGAAAAATGAAATACTTGATATCTTTTATAATGGACTAATAGATGCTTCCAGAGACCACCTGCATAGTTGTGCTGGTTTTGTTTTCAGGGAAATAACTGTTGAGCAAGTTGAATTGCTATTGAATAACATATTGAGCAATAATAATCATTGGACACTTCCTGAACCAACTCCTAAGCCGACTCCATAGAAAAGTGGTATTCTATTTCTCAGTCTTGAAGATATGCAAGAGGCAAAGAAATCTATGAAAGAAAAAGGTATTAAAGCTGAAGATGTTAAGAATTTACCACCTATTGAAGAAATACATGGTCTTGATAACCCGACACAGGTAGTAAAGGAAAATTCTCTCTATAGATTTGATGAAGGTGATATTCCTCATCATAAGTCTGCTAGCTGATGCTTGGATGAGTTTGATAATTTTATTGTTAAACAAGAAAACTTCAATGCCTATGTTGGTAGACAATTGAAACGTAATGCTTATATGATTGAACACTTCAGTGATTATATGTCTAGAGGTAAAGGTGACCTTAAGCTTATTAGTAAACATGCATCCATGGTTACCACTCAAGTAGAACAAGTACTTAAGGCACAAGATGATTTTCTCAATGAATTAAATAAAAAGAAAAATAATAATGTTGTTAGAGTTATGACCAGAGGTGGTAGAATGACCCAGGAACCTTTGTATCCTGAGGGCCATCCTAAGAGAGTTCAGCAAGATTCTCAGAGAACTAATGCTGATGCACCTAGTCCTTCTAAGAAAAAGAGAAAGAAAAATAACAGGACTTTGCATGCCTCTAGTGAACCTGTTATAGACACACCTGAGAATCCCAATAATATTTCTATTTCTGATGCTGAAACACAATCTTGTAATGGACATGGACCTAGTGATAATGTTAATGATGATGTTCATGTTGATGCTCAACCTAGTAAAAACAATGATGTAGAAATTGAACCTACTGTTGATCTTGATAACCCACAATCAAAGAATCAACGTTATGATAAGAGAGACTTCGTTGCTAGAAAGCACAGCAAAGAAAGAGAACCATGGGTTCAAAAACCCATGCCTTTTCCTCCTAAGCCATCCAAGAAAAAGGATGATGAGGATTTTGAGCGCTTTGCTTAAATGACTAGACCTATCTTCTTGCGTATGTGTTTGACTGATATGCTTAAAATGAATCCTTATGCTAAGTACATGAAAGATATTGTTACAAATAAAAAAAACATACCGGAAGCTGAAATTTCCACCATGCTTGCTAATTATACTTTTAAGGGTGGAATACCAAAGGCACTTGGAGATCCAGGAGTACCAACTATACCATGCTCCATTAAAAGAAACTATTTTAAAACTGCTCTATGTGATCTTGGAGCCGGTGTTAGTGTTATGCCTCTCTCTTTATATCGGAGACTTGATTTGAATAAGTTGACACCTACTGAAATCTCTTTGCAAATGGTCGATAGATCAACTACTATACCCATCGATATTTGTGAGGATGTGCCTGTTGTGGTTGCAAACGTTACTATTTTGACGGACTTTGTTATTCTTGATATTCCCGAGGACGACAGTATGTCGATCACCCTTGGTAGACCCTTTTTGAATACTGCAAGGGCTTTTATTGGTTGCAATAAAGGCAATGTCACTTTTTATGTTAATGGCAATGAGCATACGGTACACTTTCCGAGGAAACAACCTCAAGTTCATAGTATCAATTCTATTGGAAAAATTTCAACGATTACTATTGGAGGTTTTGAATTCCCTCTTCCTACTGTCAAAAAGAAATATGATATTCTTATTGTTGGGGACATGCATATCCCTGTTGAGGTAACCTAGTGTTATCCAAAAATTCTCCGGTTTCATGTTATTCGGAAGAAGTTTGTTAACAAGACTTGATCAACCTTGTTAATGGATTCCTTTTGATGAGCATGAGAAGGATGAAGCTAGAAAGCACAACTCTCTGTACCCTCCTTTTACTTTCTGTTATTTAGATTAAATAAAGTAAAAATAGCATTTTTCGTCTGTTTCCTGAATTATCCATGCAATAAAAATACCCCAAAAATAAAAGTTCTCCAAATGCCCTGAAAATGAAGTATGATTTTTTGTAATATTTAAGAATTGCTGGCACTCAGAACACACCAGGGGGACCCCCCCCCATTTGGCCACGAGGGCAAAGGGCGTGCCCACCCCCTAGGGCGCGCCCCCTGCCTCGTGGGCCCCACGTGGCCCCCTCCACTTATTCCAGCACCCATACACTTCATCTTCCTCTAGAAAAAAAATCATCCCATAGCTCAAACCCGTGTTCTAGCTCGTTTTGCTGCCATTTTCGATCTCCTTGTTCAAAGCTCCATTCACGAAACTGCTTTGGGGGATTTTTCTTCGGTATGTGACTCCTCCAATGGTTGAATTAGTTTTTGTTCTAGTGCTTTATTTTTTGCTGAGGTGACCCTGTTCTTGAGCTTGCATGTCAAATTTATATGGTCCAAAGTAGTTTTAATGCATGATATAGCCTCTAGGAACTTGTGGGAGTAGTTGCTATCAATCTTGTTGAGTTTGATTCACTTTTATTTTGAGTCACTAAAAATTTAAAAAAAATCAGAGAAAGAAAATGATGAAGAGATTGTTGAGGGGCTCCTCGAGTCGAAGCTCGAAGGATAAGCAGAATGTGGAGAATAAAAAGCCCAAGTACAATCTTCCTCGCACTACGGAGGTCCGACCGTGTGAATGGCCTTGTGATGCGTTCTTGAAGGCCGCCGGAATTTATGATGACTTTTATTATTTGGCTGAGAATGCAGGCCTCACCGACTTCCTCCATGACCAGCGCGAACAATATATCCTACTCACTAATATTTTTGTGCAAATTTTTCACTTTCATGCTAAGAAATCACCACCTTCAGTGGAGTTTCACTTATATGATGAGGTTAAGGAGATGTCACTCCATGATTTTTGTTTGGTTTGCAAGTTACCCTTTGTGGGCAGCATCGAGGAACCACATCCTAGTTATGTGGATGGATTTATTGATAGAATTGTTGTAGGGGAAACGCGGAAAGTTTCATATGCAAGAACTACTAGTATACATTTTCATGTTCTACGTTACTTTGCGATATTTGCTAGTAGATGCTTAATTGGTCGCGGGAATGGTGGAAATCTTAGTGCTCCTGACCTTGTTATTTTGCGCCACGCTTTGTTTCATGATACAACCTTTAGTTTAGGCGCTATTGTTGCTAAACGGTTAAGTCTGAACCGTACAAAGGGCCCCATTTTCAGAGGTATCTTTGCTTCACGCCTTGCTAAACACTTTAAGATACCTATTAGGCATCATGAGAAAGAAGAAAAGTTGCTGCCCAATAATTTTCTAGATTATAATAGTACGGTATCACATGACTTTATTGTTAAAAATAAGAAGAAGATGCTTAAGTATAACTTGATATTTGATAAAACTCACTGTGAGACTATTACCTTGCCTGCACCCTCTTTGTTTAACATACTTTTAGGCACGTACCTCATCTTGCCCGAGGCCTTTTATGCATATTGGAATCTGACACAAGTTCTAGAGCCTGAGCCTGAGCCACCACTTGACCCTTATCGATAGTCTGTTTATCAGTGGGATCCGGAGGAGATCGCTAACCAGCGGCACCCTAAGGACCCTCCTCAGTACACTGGAGAGAGTAGCTTCGATCCATGGGGATAGACCAACTTAGGCCAAAATCCTAAGCTTGGGGGAGTACGTATTTCTCACCGACATTATATTCATGTTCACACACTCATGCTAGTTGTCGGTGCTCATACTTTGTCATTGTACTATCCATGATAGTTTATTTTATTTTCTTGCTTTCTTCTTGTGTGTTTGAAAAACCTTAAGAAAAACCAAAAAAATAGTTGTAGCTTTTAGCTAGTTTACTTTCCATGCTTGTAGTAGTATTATTAAAAGAAAACCCAGAAAGATTTCTCGTTCTTCTTTTGCTTGTTGGGAGCTTTCCCATGTAAATAGTTTTAGTTCTTTTCTTTTGTTTGGGGGTCGAGAAGAGAAGACCACGATGAAAATGTTGAGTGGTTCTCATATGCATTGTTGTTGATCTAACCAAGAGCCCTTATTACCTTGTCTTCTCCTTTGTATTAAATGCTTGCAGATTCCAGCTTAGTCCAATGCACGTGCACTACTATTATTATTATCCACACCACTCGGTCGTGCAAGTGAAAGGCAATAATGACGATATATGATGGACTGATTGAGATGAGAGAAGTTAGTATGAACTCAACCTATCTTATTTTTGTAAATATGATTAGTTCATCGTTCCTGATTCAGCCTATTATGAATGAAGCATGTTTGCAATGACAAATAGAGATTATAGTTGCTCATGCCATGCTTAATTAGCTAGGAGTTTATAAATGGTTTACCTTGCGTGCCAACATGCTATTAAAATGGTTGTGATGTGGTATGATAGGGTGATATCCTCCTTTGAATGATTCGAGTGGCTTGACTTGGCACATGTTCACGCATGTAGTTGAAACAAAATCAACATAGCCTCCGCGATATTTATGTTCATGGTGATTTATATCCTACTCATTCTTGCACTCATTGTTGATTAATCTTAATGCATGTTCATGACTGTTGTCGCTCTCTAGTTGGTCGCTTCCCAATATCTTTATAGCCTTCACTTGTACAAAGAGGGAATACTGCTTGTGCATCCACTTCCATAAACCCCAAAATTATTCCATATGAGCCCACCATACCTTCCTATATGCGGTATTTACCTTTCGTTCCAAGTAAATTTGTATGTGCCAAACTCTAAACCTTCAAATGAAATTCTGTTTTGTATGCTCGAATAGCTCATGTATCAACTAGGGCTATCTATATCTTCCATGCTAGGTGGGTTATTCTCATGATGAGTGGACTCCGCTCATCATTCACGAGAAAATGGCCGGTAACCGGGATGCCCAGTCCCATGCTCAAATCAAATCACAATAATTGCAAACAAAACTCCCCCAGGATAGTTGTTAGTTGGACGGCACCCGTTGTTTCGGGCCAGCCATGGATTGATGTTCGTTGGTGGTGGGGGAGTATAAACTTTACCATTCTGTTTGGGAACTGCCTATAATGTATGTAGCATGGAAGATATTGAGATCTCTTGGTTGTTATGTTGACAATGAAAGTATGCCACTCAATTATTTATCTCTATTTCAAAACTCGAGCTCTGGCACCTCTAAAAATCCCTGCTTCCCTCTGAGAAGGGCCTATCTATTTACTTTTGTGTTGAGTCATCACCCTCTTATTAAAAAGCACTAGTTGGAGAGCATCGCTGTCATTTGCATGCATTATTATTAATTTACATTGAGTATGACTGTGACTGGATCTCTTTTACCATGAATTACAATGTCTAGTCAGTCCTTGATCTTCAAGGGTGCTCTTCATTTATGTTTTGCGGTCTCAGAAAGGGCTAGCGAGATACCCTCTTGTTATATCATATTATGATTGTTCTGAGAAAGTGTTGTCATCCGAGATTTATTATTATTGCTCGCTAGCTTATTATGCCATTGATGTGAGTAAACATGATACCTAAATGTTATTGTGAATATAGTTAGTTCATAATCTTTGCTGAAAACTTGAATGCTAGCTTTACATATTTGCAACAACAAGATCAAACAGAGTTTGTAAAAGTTTTTCTTTATCACTTTCAGTTTGTCAACTAAATTGCTTGAGGAAAAGCAAAGGTTTAAGATTGGGGGAGTTGATACGTCTCCAACGTATCTACTTTTCCAAACACTTTTGCCCTTGTTTTGGACTCTAACTTGCATTATTTGAATGGAACTAACCCGGACTGGCGTTGTTTTCAGCAGAACTGCCATGGTGTTATTTTTGTGTAGAAATAAAATTTCTCAGAATGACATGAAAATCCACGGAGGCATGTTTTGGAATTAGTAAGAAATATTGGCGAAAGAATCAAAGTCAGGGGGCCCACACCCTGTCCACGAGGGTGCATGGCGCGCCGCCACTGGGGCACCCCCCCCCCTTCCTCGTGGGGCCCCTGGAGCTCCACTGACCTCAACCAAAACTCCATATATTCACTTTCAGGCAGAAAAAATCAGAGAGAAGGATTCATCACGTTTTACGATACGGAACTGCCGCCAAGCCCTAATCTTCCTCGGGAGGGCTGATCTGGAGTCCGTTCGGTGATCCGGAGAGGGGAATCCGTCACCATCATCATCATCAACCATCCTCTATCACCAATTTCATGATGCTCACCACCGTGCGTGAGTAATCCCATCATAGGCTTGCTGGACGGTGATGGGTTGGATGAGATTTACCATGTAATCGAGTTAGTTTTGTTAGGATTTGATCCCTAGTATCCATTATGTTCTAAGATTGATGTTGCTATGACTTTGCCATGCTTAATGCTTGTCACTAGGGCCCGAGTGCCATGATTTCATATCTGAACCTATTATGTTTTCATGAATATATGTGAGTTCTTGATCCTATCTTGTTGGTCAATAGTCACCTACTATGTGTTATGATCCGGCAACCCCGAAGTGACAATAATCGGGACCACTCCCAGTGGTGACCGTAGTTTGAGGAGTTCCTGTATTCACTAAGTGCTAATGCTTTGGTCCGGTACTCTATTAAAATGACGCCTTAATATCCCTTAGTATCCAATAGGACCCCGCTGCCACGGGAGGGTAGGACAAAAGATGTCATGCAAGTTCTTTTCCATAAGCACGTATGACTATATTCGGAATACATGCCTACATTACATTGATGAACTAGAGCTAGTTCTGTGTAACCCTATGTTATAAATTTTGCATGATGAATTGCATCTGACATAATTATCCATCATTGATCCATTGCCTACGAGCTTTTCACATATTGTTCTTTGTTACGTTACTTCTCTGTTGCCACTGTTACAATTGCTACAAAGCTGCTACTGTTACTTTTGCCACCGTTACCTCCATACCACTTTGCTACAAAATACTTTGCTGCAGATATTAAGTCTTTCAAGTGTGGTTGAATTGACAACTCAGCTGCTAATACTTGAGAATATTCTTTGGCTCCCCTTGTGTCGAATCAATAAATTTGGGTTGAATACTCTAGCCTCGAAAACTGTTGCAATCCCCTATACTTGTGGGTTATCACATAGCCATATCCACAAACCCTAATCACTTCGGTCTTACTGATAGCAATCTCGGTCTCATCAAGATGGGATTGAAAACTCTCCGTTTCCCTTCGTAACGTTTCGGTCTAACTGATATGAGCGATTGGTCCCACCGAGTTCGCAGTGCAAACTCTTTGTTTCCTTTTCATAACGTTTCGGTCTAACCTTGATGAGCGAACGGTCCCACCGAGTTTTCCTGACCAAGTCTCTGTTTGCTTATTACTGAAATCGGTATCCCGAGTTCATGTGATCGGTCTCACCGACATGAGGTTTTGCCCTAAGCCTAGTGCATCCGTCTCACCGAGTTGATGTTGTCGGTCCCACCGAAAAGCCTAACGTTCACATTTTGAACCAAGTCGGTCTCACCGAGTTTCACTATTCGGTCCCACCGAGTTTGGCAAATTGTGTGTAACGGTTAGATTTTGTGTGGAGGCTATATATACCCCTCCACCCCCTACTCCATCAGAGAGAGATCCATCACAACGTGCCTACACTTCCACTACTCATTTTCTGATAGAGAACCACCTACTCATGTGTTGAGACCAAGACATTCCAATCCAACCACAAGAATCTTGATCTCTAGCCTTCCCCAAGTTGCTTTCCACTCAAATCATCTTTTCCACCATAGCCAAATCTGCGAGTGAGATCTGAGTATTGGGGAGACTATCATGTGAAGCACAAGAGCAAGGAGTTCATCATCAACACACCATGTATTACCTTTTGGAGAGTGGTGTCTCCTAGATTGGTTAGGTGTCACTTGGGAGCCTCCGTCAAGATTATGGAGTTGACCCAAGGAGTTTGTAAGGGCAAGGAGATCGCCTACTTCGCAAAGATCTACCCAAGTGAGGCAAGTCCTTCGTGGGCGATGGCCATGGTGGGATAGACAAGGTTGCTTCTTCGTGGACCCTTCATGGGTGGAGCCCTCTATGGACTCGTGCAACTGTTACCCTTGATGGTTTGAAGTCTCCATCAACGTGGATGTATGATAGCACCACCTATCGGAAACCACGCCAAAAATCTCTGTGTCTACATTGCGTTTGCTCCCTCCAAACTCCTCCCCTTTACCTTCATATGAAATGATTTACATTCCACTGCTGTACTCTTAGAATTGCATGTGTAGGTTGTTTGCTTGACTAGTGCTAAGTTGCTAAAATCTGCCAAGACTTAAAATTGGGAAAAGGCTAGATTTTTATTTGGTCAAGTAGTCTAATCACCCCCCTCTAGACATACTTTCAATCCTACAAGGTGCAACAACTTCTTCCCCCTCCTCTTTGTCAGAATCTCTGACCATAGAAGGTTTGCCAATGACCCTGGCCATAGTCTTCTTGACTTTCCTCTTCTTACCTCCAGCAGCCTCTTTCTCTCTTGGTTCAAGAGTGAACTCCATAGTTTCCTGAGTGGAGGGTTTGGCTTTGGACATGGGAACTCTCTTGGCAGGAGCTTTCTTTTTCATACCAGGCTTGGTGGAGGCAGCAACACCATACTCCTTCTTGAGCACTTTCTTCTTTGATGTCACTTCCTCAACTTCAAAGTCTTCATCCTCTGAATCAGAGGTTTTCTTCTTCCTTTGCCTAGTTGTGGCCTTAGGCCAGTTGCTTGGGGTGCTTCTGCTACCTTCATCATAGCTGCTATTGGAGGGACTAGTGCCCTCACTGAGATTCATCGGCTCCTCTGACCTATTCTGACTGCCACTACCCTCAGACATCTCTGGAACTGTCCCTATGAATAGATAGGTATGGGTAGAGTGGATGTGCATCACAAAGCACAGCTATTTTAAAAAATATTGAGTCAAAAACTTAATTTTTGTTTTCTACAAAAGGCATTTCGGAGCTACCGATATGACTAACTCGGTGACACCGAAGCAGCTACAGAGTCTAAACAAGCGATTTCGGTCAAACCGAATGCAGTTCAATGACTCCGAGATGCTAGGGTTTCACAAAGTAAGTGATTTCGGTCACACTGATTCGTACGCTTCGGTCAGACCGAGTTGCACTTGTGCAATGGCCTGAGCCAAATTGGTGAGACCGAGATCTTTAGATCGGTCGGTCCAAGATGAATTCAGCGGAAACCTAACCCTATGTTTTTGCCTCAAACCTCATCTAGAGGAACTTTTCGGTGGATAGATTGATCTCATACGTGGCTAGAACAAATGACAACAATCTCTGTGCAGGAATCGGAAAAAGGAACGCACAAAGATATCGAGTCTATACCCTAACTCGGCGACGAACTCGCTATGGCGGCAACAATAGTGAGATTCCCATTGACGGCGACGATGTCCAGCAGCAGGAGGACGCTGGCGATGACGGAGACGATACAGAGACCAAGGGGGCGGCAGAGCTGGGAGGCGCGGACAAAGAGTTTGGAGTAATTTCCAAAATTTCAACCCGCGGATATATACCCAGTTACTATCGGTGTGGTCGAGTGGAATGATTCGGTGGCATCGAGATGCAAAACTATGAGCAGTTACTACAACTCCTTGTGACTGAAATGTTCTAAGCAGTTGCACCGAGGTGAAAACCTAGATCAACCTAATGATTTCGATGAGACTAAGTATGGTGGATCGGTCTGACCGAGATGCATTAAGAGGTTTTGGAAGTTTAAGCCCTTGACGGATCGGTTGCTCCGAGTGCTCCTCACCTGGAGGGTTCGAATTCAACTTGTTCAAGCTTTGTGATGTAGAATGAATAGAGTTTGAGACAAGAAAAGCATAGATAGCTAGAGGGAGTACTTACGCCTTCTTGTCCATCCATTTGGCAAAAAGAAAAAACAAACAAAAAATAGCACCAAATGGATGTCCTCGAATGGAGAAAATTACGCAACCAACATGCTCACACAATAAGATAGCAAATGAAATATGTGGCAAAGCATGCACAAACACTCTAGCATCTATCAAGCAATTGGCGATGACTAGGTCATCTATATATGAGTATATTGACTTCGGAGTCAAATGGAAACATTTGATCATAGGTCATACTCATCGTTTAAGCACAAGTGTGGTTACCACTTTTACATAAAGCATTGTTGTGTTCACACCATTAGAGTTGCTTTAGCTCAATTCTTAGAGTAAAGCTCCCCCTAGATGTGATATCCCCTTTTAGAGGGATGAACTAACCTTGGGTTTTGTCAATGATGACTTCATGTAGATGTTGAAGATGTGGATGCTCAATGTTGATGTAGATCATTTGGAGCAATCCATTGGAGTGAATTGCACCTTCAATACCTACATGGGTTAGTCCCACAAGGAACAACAAGGATATCCATAGACATAGAGTGAAGTACACATATGATGATGTCCATGAAAGCATTTGGTTACCTTGTCCCTTGACTTACCAACAAGAGGGTTTGTGACTCCTTGAACTAGTGCAAGATATGGAAGTTGATCGCACTTGTCCTTGCCAAAATGAATATGAGTGAAGTATGTTGGCGGAGTCACCCTCAAGAACTCTCTAGTTCTTCTTCTTGGGGACCCATATCAACTTGATGGGAATCCTTGGAGTTGTAGTCATACTTGATGAAGTAGAACTTGATGTAGTCTTGGGAACCCACTTGACCAAGGCCTTTGGAGCTTCTCAAATGCATCAATCTCCTCTTGAAGCTTGTCCTTGCCTTTTAGCTGGTGGTCTCTTGGTGTAAGATCATCTTGAGCTTGTGTTCCCTTGAAGGAAGTAGGGTCATACTTCTCTTGTTGAGGAACAAACTTCGTCTTGGGGTATTGATCTTCTTCCCACTAAACTCCATTGGCATTGAACTTTCGTTCAAAACCAACACCTTGATTCTCCTGAGCCTTCCTTGCTTGTGTACAATTTCCTCAAATTGCTTACTTCCGGCAAGGCTCTTGTAAACACCTTTCTCTATAATTCCCTTCAATAAGCTATTTTCTTGCTCAAGTGTAACTTGTCTAGGAGAATCATTAGTGGAATCAAGAGAACTACTAGGAGCAACAATATTGGATTTAGCATGATTATTGTTACTACTATAAGAAGAATCTTTCTTACTCTTGTTGCTAGATTTTACTTGTAGCATGTAAGTAGACAAGAGTAAATGCTTGGCAATGTAAGAAGAACTTTTATTCCGAAGATCATCATTGATTGCTTTTAAGAACCCATGCTCTTTCTCTAAATTGAGCTTTTCAAAGCATAGCTTCTCATGAGTTTTTAAAAGTTCCCGATGATCTCCAAAGTGGTTTCATGAGCTAACTTAAGAGTGTTTAGTTCTTTAGTTAGTCACTCAATCTCCTTTTTATCAGTGTCATTCATTTCATCTTGATTAGCATGATTAATAGCAATTTCATCATAGTTTTCATCATTAGTATTGTCAACAAGCAAATCATCATCACTTAGCAAATCATCTTCATCACTATTGAAATCAATATACTCGGGGTGTGATACCTTAGGGCCTTTAGCCATGAAGCATCTTCCAATTCCTTCATTTGGTGAGGCAAATATGTCGTAGGAGTTGGTTGACACAAGTGCAAGACCAGCAACACCTTCATCTTGAGTATATTCGGAGTCGGTGTGATAACTTCTCTCGGAGTAGTTGTTGGAGTCGGAACCAGATACCCATTCACCAAGATGAGCTTGATGTCTTTGTCTTGTGTAGCTCCTTGATGACTTGTCCTTCCTTTCCAAAACCTTGCTTCTATGGGAGGGTCTTCGTTCATAACGATCATCTCTACTCCTTCTCTCTCTTGGAGGTGATTCATCTCTTTTATTCCTCCTTTTTGGTGAGTCTTCTCTTCTTTTGTAGGGAGCCGTACGCTCATTGGAGTAGAGTCCAGTGATACGTCTCCAATGTATCTACTTTTCCAAACACGTTTGCCCTTGTTTTGGACTCTAACTTGTATGATTTGAATGGAACTAACCCGGACTGATGCTGTTTTCAGCAGAATTTCCATGATGTTGTTTTATGTGCAGAAAACAGAAGTTCTCGGAATGACCTGAAACTCCACGGAATATCTTAGAATAAATAATAAAAAATCCTCGCCAAAGATGAAGACCAGGGGGCCCACACCCTGTTCACGAGGGTGGGCCCCCCCTAGGGCGCGCCCCCTACCTCGTGGGCCCCCTGGTGGCCCTCTGACGCCAACTCCAACTCCATATGTTGGCTTTCGGGGAGAAAAAATCAGAGAGAAGAAATCATCATGTTTTATGATACGAAGCCGCCGCCAAGCCCAAATCTCTCTCGGGAGGGCTGATCTGAAGTCCGTTCGGGGCTCCGGAGAGGGGGATTTGTCGCCGTCGTCATCATCAACCATCCTCCATCACCAAATTCATGATGCTCACCGCCGTGCGTGAGTAATTCCATTGTAGGCTTGCTGGACGGTGATGGGTTGGATGAGATTTATCATGTAATCGAGTTAGTTTTGTTAGGGTTTGATCCCTAGTATCCACTATGTTCTGAGATTGATGTTGCTATGACTTTGCTATGCTTAATGCTTGTCACTAGGGCCCGAGTGCCATGATTTCAGATCTGAACCTATTATGTTTCCATGAATATATGTGTGTTCTTGATCCTATCTTGCAAGTCTATAGTCACCTACTATGTGTTATGATCCGGCAACCCCGAAGTGACAATAATAGGGACCACTCCCGGTGATGACCATAGTTTGAGGGGTTCATGTATTCACTATGTGCTAATGCTTTGTTCCGATTCTCTATTAAAAGGAGGCCTTAATATCCCTTAGTTTCCAATAGGACCCCGCTGCAACGCGAGGGTAGGACAAAAGATGTCATGCAAGTTCTTTTCCATAAGCACGTATGACTATATACGGAATACATGCCTACATTACATTGATGAATTGGAGCTAGTTCTGTGTCACCCTATGTTATGACTGTTACATGACGAACCGCATCCGACATAATTATCCATCACTAATCTGGTGCCTACGAGTTTTCCATATACTAGGTCTCTCTTATTTACTTTTCCGTTGCTACTGTTACAATCACTACAAAATACCAAAAACATTACTTTTGCTGTCTTTACTTTTGTTACCGTTACCACCACTATCATATTACTTTGCTACTAAACACTTTGCTGTAGATACTAAGTTTCCAGGTGTGGTTGAATTGACAACTCAGCTGCTAATACTTGAGAATATTCTTTGGCTCCCCTTGTGTCGAATCAATAAATTTGGGTTGAATACTCTACCCTCGAAAACTATTGCGTTCCCCTATACTTGTGGGTTATCATCCAGGGCTTCCACAATTGTAGCAATTTCGACCATGACTAGAAGATATTTTGTCATTGTAGGATCTTGACTTGGAGCTTCTATCTTTACTTCTATTCTTGTAGAACTTGCTGAAGTTCTTCACCATTAAGCTTAATTCCTCATTGAAGACTTGTTTTTTACTTGATGTGGTAGGAGCATCACATGAAGCTTTACAAGCACCACTAGACTTGTTTTGAAGCTCTTCCTTATCCTTGAGTGACATCTCATGAGCAATAATTCTTCCAATGACTTTCGTTGGCTTGAGATCTTTGTAATTGGGCATCATTTGGATCAAGGTGCACACTGTATCATATTTTCCATCCAATGCTCTTTGGATCTCCTTGATGATGAATCTGTCGGTCATCTCTTCGCTTCCTAAGTCGGCAATCTCATTTATGATGAGAGCAAGCCTAGAGTACATTTCAGCGACACCTTCACCATCCATCATTTTGAACTTCTCAAGTTGACTTTGAAGCACATCCAATTTGGATTCCTTGACGGACTCGGTACCTTCGTGCAAAATAACCAAAGTATCCCAAATTTTCTTTGCACTCTGAAGACGGTTGATTTTATTGAATTCTTTGGGGCACAATCCATTGAAGAGGATATCACAAGCTTGTGCATTGTATTGCAACATCTTCAATTCTTTCACAATTGCTTCACAATTCGGTTCTCTTCCATCCTCGAAGAATTCACCTTGAAAACCAATACATAAAATAACCCAAACAGTGGGGTTATGACCAAGAATATGCATTTTCATATTATGCTTCCAACTAGCAAAATTAGTGCCATCAAAGTAAGGACCTCTACGGTGGTAATTTCCCTCGCTAGACGCCATACTCTCCTAGCTTTTGAAACCAAGTCTATGATCACCAACGTTTATGGAATCAAGGCAAATGGAGACCAAAGCTCCGATACCACTTGTAGGATCGAAAGTAGGTCTAGAAGGGGGGATTAGACTACTTGACCAAATAAAAATCTTGCCTTTTCCCAATTTTAATTCTTGGCAGATTTTAGCAATTTAGCACAAGTCAAGCAATCAACCTACACATGCAATTCTAAGAGTGTAGCAGCGAAAAGTAAAACATTGCATATGAAGGTAAAGGGAAGGGTTTGGAAAAGGCAAACACAATGTAGACATGGAGATTTTTGGCGTGGTTCCGATACATGATGCTATTGTACATCCACGTTGACGGAGACTTCAACACACGAAGGGTAACAGTTGCGCGAGTCCATGGAGGGCTCCACCCATGAAGGGTCCATGAAGAAGCAACCTTGCCTATCCCACCATGGCCATCACCCACGAAGGACTTGCCTCACTTGGGTAGATCTTCACGAAGTAGGCGATCTCCTTGCCCTTACAAGCTCCTTGGTTCAACTCCACAATCTTGACGGAGGCTCCCAAGTAACACCTAACCAATCTAGGACACACCACTCTCCAAAAGGTGTATTCATGATGAACTCCTTGCTCTTGTGCTTCAAATAATAGTCTCCCCAACACTCAACTCTCTCACACAGATTTGACTATGGTGGAAAGATGATTTTAGTGGAAAGCAACTTGGGGAAGGCTAGAGATCAAGATTCTTGTGGTTGTATTGGAATGTCTTGGTCTCAACACATGAGTAGGTGGTTCTCTCTCGGAAAATGAGTAGTGGAAGTGTAGGCACATTCTGATGGCTCTCTCACAAATGGAGAAGGGGGTGGAGGGGTATATATAGCCTACAGACAAAATCCAACTGTTACACACTTTTTACTCAACTCGGTCAGACCGAATAGAAAAACTCGGTGAGACTGATTTAGTTCAAAATGTGAATGTTAGGAATCTTGGTGGGACCGTTGAGATCAACTCGGTGGGACTGATGTGTTGGGCTAGGGCAAAACCTCATCTCGGTGAGATCGATTGCATGAACTCGGTGAGACCAATTTCAGCAATAAGTAAACATACTTGGTCAAGCAAACTCGGTGGGACCAATCGCTCATTCGGTGCGACCGAAATGTTATGAAAAGGAAACAGAGAGTTTGCAGTGCGAACTCGGTGGGACCGGTCGCTCATTTCGGTGAGACCAAAATGTTATGAAGAGAAACATAGAGTTTGCAAAGCCATCTCGGTGAGACCGAGAGCCGTATCGGTGAGACCGAATTGATTAGGGATTCTGGCAATGGCTATGTCAAATGAACTCAGTGGCGCTGGATAGATCAAATTGGTGGGCCCGAGTTTGACTTTAGGTTTTGGACATATGTGGAAATGAGAAAGTGGATGAGGGTTTTGGAGCAATATCACTAAGCACTTTGAGCAAATAGACCATTAAGCAACACCTTATCCCCTTTTAATAGTATTGGCTTTCCTATGGACTCAATGTGATCTTGGATCACTAAAATTAAAATTAAGCGTCTTGTGCCTTTGCCAATCTTTGTCCTTAGAGTTTTGAGGGGTCCACATCTCTAGTCCATGCCATGCCAATCATTGAACTTTCTGAAATATTTGACTTGAATGGATATTAGTTCAATGAGCTATATGTTGTTATGAATTACCAAAACCACCCAGGGATTAGTTGCACTTTCAGAGACCCCTAGTGGGAAGCGCCAGAACTACGGGCACTACCATGCAAAGGGTGGTCCAACCCACTTCTACAAGGTGGTCCTTGCCCCTCAGGTTGAGTGCATCCCGATGCCCTTGTACTTCACCAAGCACTTCCCGGCCGTGCCGACATAGTTCAAGCTCCGGATGAAGACTGCTCATGGAGGGTCACCGTCCGGCTGATGGATGGTAGGATCACTCTAGATTAGGTTTGGCCCCCCTTCGCCACCGTACATCATATCAAGATAGGCTACATGGTGGCATTCAAGCTACTCACTCCCAACACGCTCAAGGTCATCGTCTTTAATGACAACGACATTGAAGTGGTGACCAAGTGTGGGAGGCACGACGACGTCTTTCTTGTGAACGTCTAGGATAGCCCTTCCTATGCTCTAGCTGGTTTGGTTTCTTATCATACTGCTTCGTGTTTGAACTGATATGTTTACACATGGCATTGTATTTAAAATTGTGGCTTTCTATGGTTTACAACTATCTTTTGTTGTGTGTGTATGACTTATTCTTCACATAGTTGTGTGCTGGTAACCTCACCACCTCGCCGAAGAGGTTACCAGACAACATGAGTTGCATGGAACCAAACACCGTGTAGTTACGTGAGCCAAGCCTATGGGGCAATCAAATGCTATGGCAAAATTTCTCCTCTAATGCAAGAGGACTAGATGCGGGCAACCAAACAAAGTGCATATGTTAGTTCCAGATTCAGGGCTCTGCAGACCCAAGAAAGGTTTGAACTCTGGGGCGTGTGCGAAGAACTCAACCTATGCAGCCAACCAGCTCATCACCACACAGCCTAGCTCGATTCACGCGAACAAGGAAGAAGATGAACACGGCAGTTTACCCAGGTTCGGTCCACCTTGCGCTGTAAGACCCTACTCCTGCTCTGTGGTGGATTGGCTTCGCGAGGGGGCTGAGGATGAACTAGTATAGGGAATGAACAACCTCACGAGGTTAGGGGGTGAGGGAATGAGTCGACCGGGTTCCGACCCGATCCATGGTGGTGACTAACCTATACTTATGGTGGCCTCGGTTCTCTTCCCCCAAAACGTAGGTGGGAAGGGACCCCATAGTGGCCAATTTGAAAGGGGACAAGTAGTGCATCTTATCCTAATGAAAGGTGGTCTTCGCCTACAAAGCTTCTGGTCGTGACGCCGCGGTGGGCTCGACAGTGGCATCCATCCTGTCGTGCTGGCAGTCTTGGTCTCGTTGCACTGGAATGGAAACCTTTGCCAGATTCCTCGGGAACCCACGCCTGCGCTTGCCTCCTTAGCACCAAAGAGGAAACAACCTCCTCTGCGCCCGCTGGTGCTTGTCTGCCTTGGTCGTCATAGCTTGCATCATTGCAACCTCAGGAGGTTTGGTACCTACATAGAAATCTCCGCTCCTTAGGAGGCAGCCTGGGAAGGATGCTCCCTCCTGAGGTCTTCGTGTTGTCTGCCTCGCGAGACTTGGCCCCTGGCGAGGGTATTGTCTTGATGGTCTTGGAGGTGGGTCGTACAAGGCCGTCGAATGAGCCATGCCGTGGGCCGCAGGCAGGCAAGTCTGGGTTCCCTAGTTCCCAGAGCGCGGACAGTAGCCCCGGGGCCCAAGGCGCACTCAGACTTGGCTTCAAGGCGAAGCTAGAGGGCAAGGGCGAAGTGTCGCGGGCCCCAATCACCTGCGGGCCAGGCTGACGCGTGGTGCTTGATGGGACGTGGGCGTCTCCGCTTCCCCATGCCGCCTCGACAACTGCCCGGGATGACAAAAGACTGGCGCCTACTACCGAGCCATCATTGCCTTCTCTTTGCCTTGCTCCAGATCCCCTTTCTCTCAGCCAAGAGCATCTCCAGATCCGGTCTTGTTCCTCTTTCCCTCTGCACCTCTTCCTCCAAGATCTTGCGAATAGCGTCCGGGAAGGCGAAGCCTGCCACGCCGACCGTGAGCTCCTCCTCCTCTCCTGCGTCGGCCCTCGGCACGTCCTCCATCATCGAGGAGAAGCACCTTGACATCGTGCTCCCACTGGCAGCAAGCAACGACAATGAGTGGAAGGATACCATCCTCCTGGTCGGCTCCGCCGAGCAAAGGACCTTAGCGCAGACGTTTTATCCCTTCTTCCTGCACAGTGTCTTTGCGGGGCTCATCCCTCCTTTCTCCGGGTTCTTCACCGCCATCCTTGACCACTACCGGGTTTAGGCCTTGCATCTTTAGCCCAACTCCATTCTCCTTTTGTTTGTCTTTGCCTTTTATTGTAAGGCATTCATGGGCGTGAGGCCCTCCATTCCGCTCCTCTAACACTTTTTATACCTACAGCTGCATGATCCAACCTAGCGCTCCGGCTACGTATCCTTCGCCATAGTGCACAAGAGCAACATGCTCATGAGGGCCAGGAAGTAGGTGGAAAACTTTCGGCCCCAATGGGTTTTCACGGACGCCAAGGGCCTCAACACGCGGCTGGAATTGCCAACCCACCTGCCGGAGAAGCTTGACGGGTGGGGTCACGAGAAGTTCTCCGACCCCCGGGTTGCGCCTGTCTGAAGAAGATGACCGCAGACGTGGAGGCCAGGGTACTAACGATAGGCATGCTCGTCAAGGAGTTCCTGACGCGGCGCCTGGCCCCGCTCTAGGCGCACATGTGCCCCATGTGAGAGTTCCAGGGCGCCGAGGACGACATCCGGCTGCGCTCGGGAAGCTTGATAGGCGAGGAGCTGGACAAGGCCATGAACACCCTACTCGAGGGTGATCCGAGAGACCTCCCGGAGGCCTATGCACTGTTGTACTATTGCACCGACCAGGAGGCGCTGGTCATCGCCATGCCTGTCTTCAACGAGCTGGGGCTCGTGCCGCCCGAGCTCCCTAACACCCCGGTGCTGGTGTCTTCTGGCGACAATGCCGACGAAGAGGGCAAGGAGGACTCGGAGGCGACCAAGGACGACGTGGAGAAGATATCTCCCTCGTCCCAGAGCGAGCTCCTCCACGGCCTCACAGATGACGACGACGCCATTGAGCCCCCGGCCGTGGAAATCCCACATTCCACCGGGGTCGTCATGAGGTCCGAGGCCACTCCCCGGGCCCTCCGGAACTTAGGCGAGGCGACCCCAAAGAAGAGCGGGGCGGCACCCCCTCCTCGAGGAAATGCCTCAGCCTCGCCAACCGTCGTTGCCGCACCGAGGCCGGCCGCCGTCCGCCCAGCCAACCCCCAAGACGTGACAAAGGACGCGCCCAAGAAGATCAGAGATGCCCTGGCCCTGGCTAGGAAGAGGGCATACATCTCCCCTGACGAGTAAGTGCTTTACCTTGTTTTTGTTTGTCTCCATTTAATACCGTGCCTACAGCACTCCCCTCCATGTGACCAGGATGGGCGTCGTGGTGAAGAAGAGGAAGAATGGAGCCGGGACGCCGGGGGCGCCACGGCTCGCCACAGCCGTGCTGGCTCTGACTCAGGCGGAAGAGGTCACCTCGTGCTTCCTCACGACGGAGCAGGCCCCCAAGGCTTGATGGTGGAACCTCAGGAGGAGTCTCCCGCCGCTGGCCAGTAGGCCCCGGAGTCATCCATCCCCGTCGTGCTCGCGGGAGGTTCTGAGGCTCCAGTACCCCATGTTGCCCTCGTGGCTGCCTCCCTGGCAACAATGCCAGCCCATGCGCTGGTGCCGCCTCCTCCCCAGGCCCGTGCACTGGTGGACCGTGGCCCCCTCGTCAGGCCCAGGGCTCTGGAGGAAGCCTACACCATGCTAGATCAGCTCCGGGCCAATCTCCAAGATGTCGTCAGGTGCCTAGTGAGGGAGCGCATGGGGTTGATTTCAGGGTGGCTCCAGGGCAACACGTCCGCTAGGACAGCCTAGATGCGGGTTGAGGCCGCCGCCGTGGAGAGCAAGAGGGAGGCCAACAAAGCCACGGGGGCTCGTGATGCGGTGTTGGCCGACGCGGCATCCGCTAAGGAGTGCTGTGACAAGGTAGAGGCTGAGTTGAGGGCTCTTCGCGAGGAGCAGGCTGCCTGCACCCAATAGCTTCAGCAGCGAGAGTAGGACCTCAAGGCCCAGGAGTCCCATGCCCGGCATGTTTCCGAGGCGGCGGCCCAGCTAGAGACCAGGGAGAAGGCCCTTGCCGCCGCTGAGAAAACAGCGGCCGTGGAACGCGAGGCCTTCCTCTCCCTCGAGCTCAAGTCTCACGAGGCGCTGCGCTCCATCTGTGGGGGAGGGTACAAAGATACAGTGGCGGCCCCTGAGGACGGCCTTTCCGGGTTTTTCCCCAAGCTTGTTAAGTTACTTGAGGGTGCCTCCACTAGAGAGGACTCCTAGGTGGAGGGGGAGTGCCGCCCGCTCTTCATCACGGCCGTGACGCACGCCTTCAGCCACCTCCACCTCCAAGACCTAGGCTTCGACCTCAGCACACTGATCGAACCGGTGGCTCCTGAGTCCCGTACCGTTGCCGCTGAGGTTGTGAAGGGGCAAGTGGATGCCCTGCTGGGGAAGTTCCTCTGCGTCCCTGACCCCAAAGCCCTGGCGACAGAGGCCGGCGGCGGCGAAGATGGTGGCAGCGTCATCGACGACGGGCTTCCAACGACCCGGGCGAGCAGCGACAGCGGCCAAGGAGATGGTGGCGCTTCTTCCTAGTTTGACCCTGCAACATTTATCATGCCTCACGGAGGTGTAAGAATATCTGCTTGACTTTGTGGAACATTATGTTTTTGTAATAACTTGCTAGGACTCCGTGATTTCTTTTTCGTGCATGGTTTCCTTTGTGTTTGCCTCATCATTCTGTGTCGGCAGGGCCCATCCCCGCGCATACCTTGACCGTCGTTGGGGCATCCAAATCAATAGGACAAGACCAAGGGGCGAGGGGCTATGTGACTGGTGAGGCCCCTGAGTCAAGATGCTCAGGGGTCCCACTTGACGTACGAACAACCTCAATGTTCTGCGTCGGCAGGGCCCAGCCCCACGAGTACCTCAACCGCCGTTGGGGCGTCCAGATCACCTGGATGAGACCAAGGGGTGAGGGATACATGACCAGTGAAGCCCCTGAGGTGCGATGCTCAGGGGTCCCCCTTGACGTACGAATGGCCCTCATGATGGAAAAGCGAGCAGTCGTCCAAGCTAATCCGGAGTCCTCCATACCTTTGCTCATCAGCTTTCATCTGGGGAGAACACGAGAAGACCAGGTGCCTATACCTGGTTGGGCGGCGTATGCCAGGCGTGGCATCAGCACAACCCACGTGTCCAGCCCCCCTCGCGCGATCCTCCTGGGGAAAAGCAGTGAGGTGTTACCGGGCGAAGAGCCGAGAGGCTGTCCTGAGGTTGGTGCGGCCTCGAGGGCGTCCTCAATTGTTTATTCACCAGTGTGGAGCATGGTGCTTCCACTCTAGTGTGGGCATATAGCCGCTCCTCGACCATGTCGTCCACTAGTGCGGAGCATGGGGCTTCAACTGTTACATGGTCATTGAGGTCGCTTGAAGGTACGTCGGTATCTCCCCAAAGAGGAAGGGACGATGCAGCACAGCGGCGGTAGGTATTTCCCTCAAATATGAAACCAAGGTTATTGAACCAGTAGGAGAACCAAGCAACACAACGTAAACAACCCCTGCACACAAATAACAACACCTCGCAACCCGATGTGTTAAAGGGGTTGTCAATCCCTTTCGGGGTACGATGCCACAAGATAGGCAAAGGACGTGAGATAAATTTGCAGTAGATTGATAGATCGAACACCAAATAAAATAAATAAGAATAAATTGCAGCAAGGTATTTTTGTATTTTTGGTTTAATAGATCTGAAAATAAACGTGAGGAAAAAGTATATCACAAGGCAAATATATGAGAAAGAAGACCCGGGGGCCGTAGGTTTCACTAGTGGCTTCTTTCGAGAAAGATAGCAAACGGTGTGTAAACAAATTACTGTTGGGAAATTGATAGAACTTCGAATAATTATGACGATATCCAGGCAATGATCATTGCATAGGCATCACGTCCAAGATTAGTAGACCAACTCCTGCCTGCATCTACTACTATTACTCCACACATCGACCGCTATCCAGCATGCATCTAGTGTATTAAGTTCATGGAAAAACGGAGTAATGCAATAAGAACGATGACATGATGTAGAAAAGATCCATTTATCTATTGCGTAGATATAGATCCCATCTTTTTATCCTTAGTAGCAACGATACATACGTGTCGGTTCCCTTTCTGTCATTGGGATCAAGCACCGTAAGATCGAACCCACTACCGGGCACCTCTTCCCATTGCAAGATAAATAGATCAAGTTGGCCAAACAAAACCCAAATATCGGAGAAGAAATACGAGGCTATAAGAGATCATGCATATAAGAGATCAAAGAAACTCAAATAACTTTCATGGATATAAAAAAAATAATTGATCATAAATTCAAAGTTCATAGGGTCCCAACAAACTCACCGCAAAAAGAGTTACATCATATGGATCTCCAAGAGACCATTATATTGAGAATTCAGCGAGACAGAGAAAGCCATCTAGCTACTAACTACGGACCTGAAGTTCTACAAAGAACTACTCACGCATCATTAGAGAGGCACCAATGGAAGTGGTGAACCCCTCCGTGATGGTGTCTAGATTGGATCACCGATTCTGGACTCTACGACGGCTGGATGAAAATTTCGTCGACTCCCCTAGGGTTTCTGGAATATTGGGGTATTTATAGAGAAAAGAGTCGGTCCAGGGGGCACTCGATGTGGGAACAACCACCATTGCGCGCCTGGGCCTCCTGGCGTGCCTTGGTGGGTTGTCCCCTCCTCGGGAGTCCCACCAGGTGCAACCAGGGCCCATCTTCTTCCTTTTGGTCCATAAAATATCATTGTAAATTGGCGTGGCATTTGGACTCCGTCTGATATTGATTTCTTGCGATGTAAAAACCATGCAAAAAATAGCAACTGGCACCTGGCATTATGTCAATAGGTTAGTACCAAAAAATGATATAAAATGACTATAAAATGATTATAAAACATCCAAGATTGATAATAAAACAACATGGAATAATCAAAAATTATAGATATGTTGGAGACGTATCAGCATCCCCTGGCTTAACTCCTGCTCATCCTCGAGTAGGTAAGTGATAAAAATAGAACTTTTGATGTGGAGTGTTGTTTATCATGTCATATCATATTCTTTTCTTTATAGCATGGACATTTGGACTTTTATGTGATTCAAAGCAATAGTCTAGTTTTGACATAATAATATAGATACTCAAGCATATCAACAAGCAACCATGTCTTTCCAAATATCAAAGCTAAAACAAGTTATCCCTAGACCATCATGCTCAAACATTGATCCATTCATGAAACACACTCGAATATTAGCTACACCCAATGCTTAAGTATGATCATATTGCCCCCTAGTTGGTGCTTTTATAAGAGAGAATGGACACTCAATTTCAAAAATAAAAATTGCATAAAGTAAAAGAAAGTCCCTTCGCAGAGGGAAGTAAGAATTTGTAGAGGTGCCAGAGCTCAAAGCGAAAAATTAGAGATAAAAACATTTTGGGAGGTGTATCCATCCCACCAACAGAAATGACTTGGAGCATCCCAACACTTTCCATGCTAGATATATCATAGGCGGTTCCCAAACAGGAAATAATGTTTATTCGTTTTTCCACCATAACTTTCACTTTCCATGGCTAGCCGTATCCACGGGTGCCCTCCATACCAACCCTTTCCAAGGAATTTATTATTTGACAACGTAAAGTAAATTCATTTTTGCATTTCGAGACTGGGCATCCCTAATACCTTTGCCTTACTCTCGTGCAATGACAAGTGAATAAACACTCATCATGAGAATAACACATCTAGCACGGAAAATATTAGCTACCCGTTACCATTCCGCGAGCGAAACAAACACACAAAATAGAAGTTTATTTTCAAAATTAGAGATGGCACATGCAAATTTGCTTAGAACGGCAAAAGAATACCGCATATAGGTAGATATAGTGGGCTCATGTGGCAAAACTGGTTTTAAGGATTTTGGGTGCACAAGTAGATGTCATACTTGGTGCAAAATGAAGGCTAGCAAAAAAGATTGACAAGCGACCAACCAAGAAACAAGTAATCTCATAAGCAAGCATTAAGCATAATTAACACCGAATAATGCACCACAAGTAGGATATAATTTTCATTGCATGATTATTGACTTTCGTGCATGAATAGGGAATCACAAACCTTAACACCAATATTCTTACTAGAGCACAATTACTCATCAACATAACTCACATATCACATCATCATATCTCAAAACTATTACTAGGAATCAAGTTTATTTTGTCCAATCATCTTCATGACAAATTTTCTTTCTTTCTTTATCCTTCTTGGATATCTATCACTTTGGGACTAATTTTCATGTGTTGCTTTTCATAAGCTCAAACAAATATAAGTGAAGATCATGAGCATAACATATTTTCTTTCTCTCAAAATAACTTAAGTGAAGCAAGAGAGAATTTCTTCAAAATTTTACTAACTCTCAAATAAATCTAATTGAAGCAAGAGAGAATTTCTTCAAAAATACTAAGCACACCGTGCTCAAGAAGATATAAGTGAAGCACTAGAGCAAGTCCATTGCTCATAAAAATTTAAGTGAAGCATAAAGAGCAATTCTAACAAGTCATGACATAATTTTGGCTCTCTCAAATAGGTGTGTCCAGCAAGGATTGGTACTTAAGACACAAAATAAATCAAGCAAAGACACATATCATACAAGACGCTCCAAGCAAAACATATATCATGTGACGAATAAAAATAGAGCCTCGAGTAAAATACCGATGGTCGTTAGAAGAAAGAGGGGATGCCACTCTGGGGCATCCCCAAGCTTAGTTGGTTGCTCATTCTTGGATAATAGATTGGGATGCCGGGGCATCCCCAACCTTAGGCTCTTCTATCCTTCTTTGATCCATCGTAAGATAACACAAAACTTGAAAACTTCAATCACACAAAACTCAACAAAACCCTTGTGAGATCCGTTAGTAAAAGAAAGCAAACCACTACTATAAGTGCTTTGTCATACCAATTCTTATTTTGTTTTTGTATTATATCTACTGTATTCCAACTTTTATATGGCAAAAAATCATCAAACAGAACCATAGAGCCATCAAAATAAGCACACAACATAAAGAAAATAGAATAGTCTGTAGTAATCTGGAACTTTCGAATACTTCTGTAACTCCAAAAATTCTACAAAATTAGGACGACTATCATAATTTGTATATTAATATTCTACCAAAAGAATCAGGGCAAAATATCTTTTCTGTGATTTATGATAATTATTTTCATGAGCACAAAGTTTCTGTCTTTTTCAGCAAGATCAAACAACTATCTCCCCAGAAGATCCTAAAGGATTTACTTGGCACAAACACTAACTGAAACACAAAAAACACAATCATAATAGTATAATAATTGTGCTAACACTCAATAACAGAAAGCAAAAGGCAAAAATAAATTTTATTCATTGGGTTTCCTCCCAATAAGCGCTATCGTTTTACGCCCCTAGCTAGGCATTGATATTTTTTATGATGCTCTCATGAAAGACAAGAATTGAAGCACAAAGAGGGCATCATATAACACGTGACAAACACATATAAGTCTAACATACTTCCTATGCATAGGCATTTTATAAGCAAACAAATTATCAAGGTAAGCAAAAACTAGCATAAGCAAGAAAGAAGAAATAAACATTAGCAATCTCAACATGAAGAGAGGTAATTTAGTAACGTGAAAATCTCTACAACCATATTTTCCTCTCTCATAATAATTACATGTAGGATCATAAGAAAATTCAACAATATAGCTATGACATAACATATTCTCAACATGATCCACATGCATGCGAAGTTGACACTCTTCCAAAATAGTGGGATTAACATTAACTAAAGTCATGACCTCTCCAAACCCACTTTCATCAAAAAAATCCATAAGATTGAACATTCTCCAAAGTAGTGGGATCTAAAGTTGACACTCTTCCAAACCCACTTTCAATATTATTGCAAACACTATTATCAATCTCATATTCATCACGGGGCTTAAACAAATTTTCAAGATCGTAAGAAAATCACCCCAATCATGATTATTGTGATAAGTAGTGGGCATAGCAAAATTAGCATCCCCAAACTTGGGGTTTTGCATATTATTAGCACAATTGACATTAATAGAATTTATAGTAAAATCATTGCAATCATGCTTTTCATTCAAAGAGCTATCATGAATCACTTCATAAATTTCTTCATCACAATTTTCAGATTCACGGATCTCAAGCAAAACTTCATAAAGATAATCTAGTGTACACAAATCACTAGCAATTTGTTCATGACAATTGGATCTCTTAAAAAGATTAGCAAGTCAATGAGGATCCATATCAGGAGATATTTAGCAAGCAAAGATGCAAACAAATAGAAGACACATGGCACACAAGCAAAGAAGAGATCTGACGAGAAAACGGCGAACAAAAAAGAGGGCGAATAAAAAGGCAAATTTTTGTGAAGTGGGGGAGAGGAAAACAAGAGGCAAATGGCAAATAATGTAAATTGCAAGGATATGAGATTTCTGATTAGGAACCTGGTTGACGTTGAAGACCCACCCCGGCAACGGAGCCAGAAATTCCTTTTGATGTCGCTTGAAGCTACGTCGGTATTTCTCCAAAGAGGTAGGGTGATGCAGCACAGCGGCGGTAGGTATTTTCCTCAGATATGAAACCAAGGTTATCGAACTAGTAGGAGAACCAAGCAACACAACGTAAACAGCACCTGAACACAAATAACAACACCTCGCGACCCGACGTGTTAAAGGGGTTGTCAATCCCTTCCGGGGTATGGCGCCTCAAGATAGGCAAAGGACGTGAGGTAAATTTGTAGTAGATTGATAGATCGAACGTTGATACGTCTCCGTCATATCTATAATTTTTGATTGTTCCATGCCAATATTATTCAACTTTCATATATTTTTGGCAACTTTTTATACTATTTTTGGGACTAACATATTGATCCAGTGCCCAGTGCCAGTTCCTGTTTGTTGCATGTTTTATGTTTTGCAGAAACCCAATATCAAACGGAATCGAAACGGGATAAAAACGGACGGAGAATTATTTTGGAATATTTGGGATTTTCCGGAACGGTGTCCGAGGTGGCCAGGAGATAGGGGGGCGTGCCCTCCCCCTGGGCACGCCTGGCACTCTCCTGAGCCACCCGTAAGGCGGTTGACGCTCTTCTTTTGCTGCAAGAAAGCTAATTTTACGAGAAAAATCTGTGCGAAAGATTCACCCCAATTGGAGTTACGGATCTCCGAATATAAAGAAACGGTGAAGGGGCAGAATCAGAGAACGCAGAAACAGAGAGATAGATCCAATCTCGGAGGGGCTCTCGCCCCTCCCACGTCATGGGAGCCAAGGACCAGAGGGGAAACCCTTCTCCCATCTAGGGGGAAGGTCAAGTAATAAGAAGAAGAAGGGGGGATCTCTCCCCCTTGCTTCCGGTGGCGCTGGAACGCTGCCGGGGGCCATCATCATCACCGCGGTCTTCACCAACACCTCCATCATCTTCACCAACATCTCCATCACCTTCCCCATCTATATTCAGCGGTCCACTCTCCCGCAACCCATTGTACCCTCTACTTGAACATGGTGCTTTATGCTTCATATTATTATCCAATGATGTGTTGCCATCCTATGATGTCTGAGTAGATTTTCGTTATCCTACCGGTGATTGATGAATTGCTATGATTGGTTTGAATTGCATGTTTTATTATTGGTGCTGTCCTATTGTGCCCTCCGTGTCGCGCAAGCGTGAGGGATTCCTGTGGTAGGGTTTGCAATATGTTCATGATTTGCTTATGGTGGGTGGCGTGAGTGACAGAAGCACAGACTCGAGTAAGTAGGTTGTTTGCGTATGGGATAAAGGTGGCTTGATACTTTAATGCTATGGTTGGGTTTTACCTTAATGAACTTTAGTAGTTGCGGATGCTTGCTAGAGTTCCAATCATAAGTGCATATGATCCAAGAAGAGAAAGTATGTTAGCTTATGCCTCTCCCTCAAATAGAGTTGCAATAGTGATTATCGGTCTAGTAAAGTAGTCAATTGCTTAGGGACAAATTCACAACTCCTACCACCACTTTTCCACACTCCCTATATTTACTTTATTGCTTCTTTATCTAAACAGCCCCTACCTTTTATTTACATGCTCTTTATTATCTTGCAAACCTATCCAACAACACCTACAAAGTACTCCTAGTTTCATACTTGTTCTAGGTAAAGAGAACGTCAAGCGTGCGTAGCGTCGTATCAGTGGCCGATAGGACTTGAGAGAGTATTTGTTCTACCTTTAGCTCCTCATTGGGTTCGACACTCTTACTTATCGAAAGAGGCTACAACTATCCCGTATACTTGCGGGTCATCAAACGCCAAATAAAATAAATAAGAATAAATTGCAGCAAGGTATTTTTGTATTTTTGGTTTAATAGATCTGAAAATAAACACGAGGAAAAATTAGATCGCAAGGCAAATATATGAGAAAGAAGACCCAGGGGCCGTAGGTTTCACTAGTGGCTTCTCTCGAGAAAGATAGCAAACGGTGGGTAAACAAATTACTGTTGAGCAATTAATAGAACTTCAAATAATTATGACGATATCCAGGCAATGATCATTACATAGGCATCACGTCCAAGATTAGTAGACCGAATCCAGCCTGCATCTACTACTATTACTCCACACATCGGCTGCTATCAGGCATGCATCTAGTGTATTAAGTTCATGGAAAAACGGATTAATGCAATAAGAACGATGACATGATGTAGACAAGATCCGTTTATATATTGCGTAGATATACATCCCATCTTTTTATCCTTAGTAGCAATGATACATACATGTCGGTTCCCTTTCTGTCACTGGGATGAACCACCGTAAGATCGAACCCACTACCGGGCACCTCTTCCCATTGCAAGATAAATAGATCAAGTTGGCCAAAGAAAACCAAATATCGGAGAAGAAATACGAGGTTATAAGAGATCATGCATATAAGAGATCAAAGAAACTCAAATAACTTTCATGGTATAAAAAGATATAACTGATCATAAACTTGAAGTTCATCGGATCCCAACAAACACACCGCAAAAAGACTTACATCATATGGATCTCCAAGAGACCATTGTATTGCAAATTCAGCGAGAGAGATTAAGCCATCTAGCTACTAACTACGGACCCGAAGGTCTACAAAGAACTACTCACGCATCATCGGAGAGGCACCAATGGAAGTGGTGAACCCCTCCGTGATGGTGTCTAGATTGGATCTCGTGGTTCTGGACTCTGCGGTGGCTGGATGGAAGTTTCGTCGACTCCCCTAGGGTTTCTGGAATATTGGGGTATTTATAAACAAAGAGTCGGTCCAGGGGGCACCCGAGGTGGGCACAACCCACCAGGGTGCGCCTGGGCCTCCTGGCGCGCCCTGGTGGGTTGTCCCCTCTTCGGGACTCCCCCCAGGTGCAACCAGGGCCCATCTTCTTCCTTTTGGTCCATAAAAAATCATTGTAAATTGGCGTGGCATTTGGACTCCGTCTGATATTGATTTCCTGCGATGTAAAAAACATGCAGAAAACAACAACTGGCACTTGGCACTATGTCAATAGGTTAGTACCAAAAAATGATATAAAATGATTATAAAACATCCAATATTGATAATAAAACAGCATGGAATAATAAAAAAATATAGATACGTTGGAGATGGGCACCGGAGGTGGGCCGAGGAGGGCACTACCCATGAGGATGCGCCTGGGCTCCATGGTGTGCCCAGGAGGGTTGTGCCCACCTGGTGGGCCCCGTATAGTGGTTATTTGCTCCAATAATTCTTATTTATTCCATGAAAATCCCCATGAAGTTTCAGCTCATTTGGAGTTGTGCGGAGTTATTCCATAAAAAATCACTGAGATTGGATCTCCCTCTCTGATCTCTTCTGTTTTGTGTTCCCCAGATCTAGCCATTCACTTTTTCTTAAATTCCCAGAGACCCGTAACTTCGATTGCGCTGAAATTTTTACACGATTTTTTTCCATAAATTATCTTTCTTGCACCCGAATAGAGCTCAAACCGATGAACGTAGTGGGCATAAGACACCTGGGCGCACCCTGGTGGGTTGTGGTCACTATGCCCCCCCCCCTCTTCTGCTGATTCCAACTCCCAAAAATCACAAATATTCCAAAGTAATTATCTGTAAAATTCTATTGTATTTGGACTTCGTTTGATTTGGATTTTCTGCAAAACAAAAAACATGCAACAAATAGGAACTGGCACTGGGCACTGGATAAATATGTTAGTCCAAATAAATCATATAAAATGTTGCCAAAAGTGTATAAAAGTTGTATAATATTTGCATGAAACAATCAAAAATTATAGATATGATGGAGACGTATCAGCATCCCCAAGCTTAATTCCTGCTCGTCCTTGAGCAGGTAAATGATAAAAAAGATAATTTTTGATGTGGAATGCTACCTAGCATAAACTTGATCATATGTCTAATCATGGCATGAATATTAAGACACGACTGACTCGAAGCAATAGTCTATAATTTGACATAAAGATATCAATACTCAGGCATCCTAACAAAGAATCGTGTCTTTCAAATATCCCTACAAAATCATACAGTCTTGTCATGCTCTGTTTTCTTAACACAAAGTATTTATCATGCACAGCCCTGATGACAAGCCGAACAATTGGTTCATACTTTTTAACGTGCTTCAGCTTTTTCAACCCTCATGCAATACATGAGCACAAGCCATGGATATAGCACTATGGGTGGAATAGAGTATGATGATAGGGGTAAATATAGAGAAGACAAAAAGGTAAGAAAGTCTCACATCAACGCGGCTAACCAACGGGCTGTGGCGATGCACATCAATTGATATCAATGCGAGGAGTAGGGATTTCCATGAAACGGATGCACTAAGAGTTATAAGTGTATGCAAGCTCAACATGAAAACTAAGTGGGTGTGCATCCAACTTGCTTGCTCATGAAGACCTTGGGCATTTGAGGAAGCCCACCATCGGAATATACAAGCCAAGTTCTATAATGAAAAATTCCCACTAGTATATGAAAGTGACTAAATAGGAGACTCTCTATATGAAAAACATGGTGCTACTTTGAAGCACAAGTGTGGCAAAAGATAGTAACAATGCCCCTTCTCTCTCTTTTTTCTTTTTTTTTCTTTTTTTCCTTCTTTTTTCTTTTTTTCTCTCATTATCCGGAGTATCATCTCGGCTTGTGGGGGAATCATAGTCTCCATCACCTTTCCTCACTGGGACATGCTCTAATAATGAATAATGATGATCATCGCACTGCTATTTACTTATAACTCAACAACAACAACACAGCCTTTAGTCCCAAGCAAGTTGGGGTAGGCTAGAGGTGAAACCCATAAGATCTCGCAACCAACTCATGGCTCTGGCACATGGATAGCAAGCTTCCATGCACCCCCTGTCCATAGCTAGCTCTTCGGTGATACCCCAATCCTTTAGGTCTCTCTTAACGGACTCCTCCCATGTCAAATTCGGTCTACCCCGCCCTCTCTTGACATTCTCCGCATGCTTTAGCCATCCGCTATGCACTGGAGCTTCTGGAGGCCTGCGCTGGATATGCCCAAACCATCTCAGACGATGTTGGACAAGCTTCTCTTCAATTGGTGCTACCCCAACTCTATCTCGTATATCATCATTCCGGACTCGATCCTTCCTCGTGTGGCCACACATCCATCTCAACATACGCATCTCCGCCACACCTAACTATTGAACATGTCGCCTTTTAGTCGGCCAACACTCAGCACCATACAACATTGCGGGTCGAACCGCCGTCCTGTAGAACTTGCCTTTTAGCTTTTGTGCCACTCTCTTGTCACAGAGAATGCCAGAAGCTTGGCGCCACTTCATCCATCCGGCTTTGATCCGATGGTTCACATCTTCATCAATACCCCCATCCTCCTGCAGCATTGACCCCAAATACCGAAAGGTGTCCTTCTAAGGTACCACCTGACCATCAAGGCTAACCTCCTCCTCCTCACACCTAGTAGTACTGAAACCGCACATCATGTACTCGGTTTTAGTCCTACTAAGCCTAAACCCTTTCGATTCTAAGGTTTGTCTCCATAACTCTAACTTCCTATTCACCCCTGCCCGACTATCGTCAACTAGCACCACATCATCCGCAAAGAGCATACACCATGGGATATCTCCTTGTATATCCCTTGTGACCTCATCCATCACCAATGCAAAAAGATAAGGGCTCAAAGCTGACCCCTGATGCAGTCCTATCTTAATCGGGAAGTCATCAGTGTCGACATCACTTGTTTGAACACTTGTCACAACATTATCGTACATGTCCTTGATGAGGGTAATGTACTTTGCTGGGACTTTGTGTTTCTCCAAGGCCCACCACATGACATTCCGCGGTATCTTATCATAGGCCTTCTCCAAGTCAATGAACACCATATGCATGTCCTTCTTTTGCTCCCTATATCTCTCCATAAGCTGTCGCACCAAGAAAATGGCTTCCATGGTCGACCTCCCAGGCATGAAACCAAACTGGTTTTTGGTCACGCTTGTCATTCTTCTTAAGCGGTGCTCAATGACTCTCTCCCATAGCTTCATTGTATGGCTCATCAGCTTAATTCCACGGTAATTAGTACAACTCTGAACATCCCCCTTGTTCTTGAAGATTGGTACTAATATACTCCGTCTCCATTCTTCTGGCATCTTGTTTACCCGAAAAATGAGGTTGAAAAGCTTGGTTAGCCATACTATCGCTATGTCCCCGAGACCTTTCCACACCTCAATGGGGATACAATCCGGGCCCATCGCCTTGCCTCCCTTCATCCTTTTTAAAGCCTCCTTGACCTCAGCCTCCTAGATTCGACGCACAAAATGCATGCTGGTCTCATCAAAAGAGTCGTCCAGTTCAATGGTAGAGCTTTCATTCTCCCCATTGAACAGCTTGTCGAAGTACTCCCGCCATCTATGCTTAATCTCCTCATCCTTCACCAAGAGTTGGCCTGCTCCGTCCTTGATGCATTTGACTTGGCCAATATCCCTCGTCTTCCTCTCTTGGATCTTGGCCATCTTATAGATGTCCCTTTCGCCTTCCTTCGTGTCTAACCATTGGTAGAGGTCCTCATACGCCCGACCCCTTGCTTCACCAACAGCTCGCCTTGCGGCCTTCTTCGCCATCTTGTACTTCTCTATGTTGTGTGCACTCCTATCCAGGTATAGGCGTCTAAAGCAATCTTTCTTCTCTTTAATCGCCTTCTGGACATCATCATTCCACCACCAGGTATCCTTATCTTCGCTTCTCCTTCCCCTGGACACTCCAAACTCCTCTGAGGCCACCTTACGAATGCAAGTCGCCATCTTCATCCACACATTGTCTGCATCCCCTCCTTCCTCCCAAGGGCCCTCCTTAATGACCCTCTCCTTGAACGCCTGAGCTACCTCCCCCTTGAGCTTCCACCACTTCGTTCTAGCGACTTTAGCCCGCTTATCCCGCTGGACATGAATCCGAAAGCGTAAGTCAGCAACCACCAGCTTATGCTGGGGTACAACACTCTCTCCAGGTATCACCTTACAGTCTAGGCACGCACACCTATCTTCCCTTCTCGAGAGGATGAAATCAATCTGGCTAGAGTGTTGGCCACTACTAAAAGTCACCAGATGTGATTCTCTCTTTCTAAAGAGGGTGTTGGCTACAATCATGTTGTAGGCTAGAGCAAAGCTTAAGACATCTTCTCCTTCTTGATTCCTGATGCCATAGCCAAAGCGCCCATGCGCCCCTTCAAAACCTGTGTTAGATGAACCCACGTGGCCATTGAGGTCTCCTCCTATGAAGAGCTTCTCACCAATCGGTACACTCCTAACCATGTCTTCTAGGCCTTCCCAGAACTCCCTCTTGGTGTTCTCAGTGTGCCCTACTTGCGGGGCATACGCGCTGATAACATTGAGAACCAAGTCCTCAACTACCAGCTTGACTAGGATAATCCGGTCCCCACATCTCTTGACGTCTACCACTCCATACTTGAGGCTCTTGTTGATCAAGATGCCTACGCCATTTCTGTTTGCAGCCGTCCCCGTGTACCATAGCTTGAAGCTGGTATCCTCCCACCTCCTTCGCCTTCTGTCCTCTCCATTTGGTTTCTTGGACGCAAAGGATATCAACACCTCTCCTCACCGCTACATCAACTAGCTCCCAAAGCTTCCCTGTCAGAGACCCTACGTTCCAGCTACCTAAGCGAATCCTCCTAGGCTCGGCTAGCTTCCTTACCCTTCGCACTCGTCGAGTCAAATGCGAAGACCCTTGCTCATTTTCCACTACATTCGGGCGCCGATGTAGTGCGTCACTAAGGATGCGACGACCCGATCCTCGCTCACTTGCCATCGTATCCGGATCAAGATACGGCGCGCCACCTGGGGGGTGACGGCCCGGCCCTTGCCCATTTTCCACCACACCCGGGTTTCGATGTGGCATGTCGCTGAGAGGGTTACGCCCCAACGAAAATCTTTTGGGTTTCATCTCCATAAGAGTGGCTGAGTTTTTACGTTGGCTCGCCAAGCCTATCACAACCCTCCTCCTTTACCCGGGCTTGGGACCGGCTATGTTGAGACAACATAGGCGGAGTTATTTACTTATAACTCAAAAGAAATAAAAATTACAACTCGATACCTAGAACAAAATATGACTATATGAATGCCTCTGGCAGTGTACCGGGATGTGCAATGATCTAGCATAACAATGATATCAAATATTATGCTAGCTATCTTACAATCATGCAAAGAAATATGAAAATGAATACTCAAGTCATCAAAACGGAGGCGGTGGAAGTTGCATGGCAATATATCTCGGAATGGCTATGGAAATGCCATAATAGGTAGGTATGGTGGCTGTTTTGAGGAAGATACAATAAGGCTTATGTGTGATAGAGTGTATCATATCATGGGGTTTGGATGCACCTGCGAAGTTTGCACCACATCTCGAGCTGAGAAAGGGCAATGCATGGTACCATAGAGGCTAGCAAATTGTGGAAAGGTAAGAGTGCGTATAATCCATGGACTCACATTAGTCATAAACAACTCATATACTTATTACAAAAGTTTATTAGCCCTCGAAGCAAAGTACTACTATGCGTTCTCCTAGGGGGATAGATTGGTAGGAAAAGACCATCGCTCGTCCCCGAACGCCACTCATAAGGAAGACAATCAATAATAAATCATGCTCCAACTTCATAGCATAACGAGAGACTATACGTGAATGCTTCGGGAATCACAAACCTTAACACCAATATTCTTACTAACCACAACCGTTTACTAGTACCTCCCACATATTCCATCTTTATATCGCAAAACTATTGCAAGGAATCAAACATATCATATTCAGTGATCCATAAGTTTTCTGTAGGATTTCATGACTAACCATGCAATTGACCAATTCCTATTGACTCTCCAAATAGATATAAGTGAAGCAAGAGATTTTAATTCTTTCTACAAAAGATCATGCTCTAACAAATATAAGTGAAGCAAAAGAGCATTCTACAAATAACGGTTTTCTATGTGAAGAGAAACAGGCAATCCAAACTTCTAATGATATAAGTGAAGTACATGAAGCATTCTGTAAAGCCATTCTCAAAATATATAAGCGAAGTGCAATGAGAATTCTATAAGTCAACCATGGACTATATCATACCAGCATGGTGCATAAAAGAATAATGAAAACTAAACGCAAAAGTTGCTCCAAGATTTACGCATATCACGTGAACGAAACGAAGACAAAAACATACCGATACTTGTTGAAGAAAGATGGGATGCCTTCCGGGGCATCCCCAAGCTTAGACGCTTGAGTCTCCTTGAATATTTACTTGGGGTGCCTTGGGCATCCCCAAGCTTGATCTCTTTCCTCTCCTCCTTCTCCTCATATCGAGACTGATACGTCTCTAATGTATCTATAATTTTTGATTGTTCCATGCTATTATATTACCCCTTTTGGATGTTTATGGGCTTTATTTTACACATTTATATCATTTTTGGGACTAACCTACTAACCGGAGGCCCAGCCCGCATTGCTGTTTTTTTGCCTATTTCAGTATTTCGAAGAAAAGGAATATCAAACGGAGTCCAAACGGAATGAAACCTTCGGGAGCGTGATTTTTGGAACAAACGTGATCCAGAGGACTTGGAGTGCAAGTCAAGAAGTAGCCAAGGCGGCCATGAGGGTAGAGGGCGCGCCCACCCCTACAGGTCGCGCCCCCTGTCTCGTGGGCCCCTCGGGCGGCCACTGACGTACTTCTTCCTCCTATATATACCCATGTACCCTGAAAACATCCAAGGAGCCAACGAAAAACAATTTCCACCGCCGTAACCTTCTGTATCCGCGAGATCCCATCTTGGAGCCTTCGCCGGCACTCCGCCGGAGGGGAAATCAACCATGGATGGCTTCTACATCAACACCATAGCCCCTCCGATGAGTTGTGAGTAGTTTATCACAGACCTTCGGGTCCATAGTTATTAGCTAGATGGCTTCTTCTCTCTTTTTGGATCTCAATACCATGTTCTCCCCCTCTCTTGTGGAGATCTATTCGATGTAACTATTTTTGCGGTGTGTTTGTCGAGATCCGATGAATTGTGGGTTTATGATCAAGTTTATCTATGAGAAATATTTGAACCTCCTCTGAATTCTTTTATGTATGATTGAGTTATCTTTGCAAGTCTCTTCGAATTATCAGTTTGGTTTGGCCTACTAGATTGATCTTTCTTGCAATGTGAGAAGTGCTTAGCTTTGGGTTCAATCTTGCGGTGTCCTTACCCACTGACAATAGTGGTTGCAAGGCTCGTATTGTATTGTTGCCATCGAGGATAAAAAGATGGGGTTTATATCATATTGCATGAGTTTATCCCTCTACATCATGTCATATTTCTTAATGCGTTACTCTGTTCTTATGAACTTAATACTCTAGATGCATGTTGGATAGCGGTCGATGTGTGGAGTAATAGTAGTAGATGCAGGCAGGAGTCGGTCTACTTGTCGCGGACGTGATGCCTATATACACGATGATGCCTAGATAATCTCATAATTATTCGCTTTTCTATCAATTGCTCGACAGTAATTTGTTCACCCACCGTAATACTTATGCTATCTTGAGAGAAGCCACTAGTGAAACCTATGGCCCCCGGGTCTATCTTTTATCATAAAGCTTTCAATCTACTTTCATTTGCATCTTTACTTTTCCAATCTATATTATAAAATACCAAAAATATATTTATCTTATCATACTATCTCTATCAGATCTCACTTTCGCAAGTGGCCGTGAAGGGATTGACAACCCCTTTATTGCGTTGGTTGCGAGTTCTTTGTTTGTTTGTGTAGGTGCGTGGGACTTTTGAGGAGCCTCCTACTGGATTGATACCTTGGTTCTCAAAAACTTAGGGAAATAGTTACGCTACTATTGCTGCATCACCCTTTCCTCTTCAAGGAAAACCAACGCAAGCTCAATACGTAGCAAGAAGGATTTCTGGCACCGTTGCCGGGGAGATCTTCGCTCAAGTCAAGACATACCAAGTACCCATCACAAACTCATCTCCCTCGCATTTACATTATTTGCCATTTGCCTCTCGTTTTCCTCTCCCCCACTTCACCCTTGTTGTTTTATTCGCCCTCTCTTTCCCAATCTTCTTCTCTCCTTTTCGCTTGCCTTTTTTTTGTTTGCTTGTGTGTTGGTTTACTTGCCGCCATGGCGCAAGATAATACCAAATTGTGTGATTTCTCCAATACCAATAATAATGATTTCCTTAGTACTCTGATTGCTCCTCTTAATGATGTTGAGTCTTGTGAAATCAATACTGCTTGTTGAATCTTGTTATGAAAGATCAATTCGCCGGCCTTCCTAGTGAAGATGTCGCTACCCATCTAAACAACTTTGTTGATTTGTGTGATATGCAAAAGAAGAAAGATACGGATAATGATATTGTTAAATTGAAGTTATTTCCGTTTTCACTTAGAGATCGTGCTAAAGTTTGGTTTTCGTCTTTGCCTAAGAATAGTATTGATTCATGGAATAAGTGCAAAGATGCTTTTATCTCTAAGTATTTTTCCTCCCGCTAAGATCATCACTCTTAGGAACGATATTATGAATTTTAGACAACTTGATCATGAGCATGTTGCCCAATCTTGGGAAATAATGAAATTGATGATTCGCAATTGCCCTACTCATGGTTTCAATTTATTGATGATCATACAAAATTTTTATGCCGGATTGAACTTTGCTTCTAGAAATCTTTTAGATTCGGCCGCGGGAGGCACGTTTATGGAAATTACTTTAGGAGATGCTACAAAACTCCTTGATAATATTATGGCTAATTATTGTCAATGGCACACCCAAAGATCTACTAGTAAAAAAGTGCATGCTATAGAAGAAATTAATGTTTTGAGTGGAAAGATGGATGAACTTATGAAGTTGTTTGCTACTAAAAATACCCCTCTTGATCCCAATGATATGCCTTTGTCTACTTTGATTGAGAATAATAATGAATCTATGGATGTGAATTTCGTTGATAGGGATAGTTTTGGAAACAATGCTTATAGAGGAAACTTTAATCCTAGACCGTTCCCAAGTAATTCCTCTAATAATTGTGGAAATTCCTAAAATAATTCTTATGTTAATTTTAATAAGATGCCCTCTGATTCTGAAAATAGTGTGAAAGGATTTATGATCTCTCAAAAGAATTTTAATGCCTTGCTTGAAGAAAAATTGCTCAAAGTTGATGATTTGGCTAGGAACGTTGATAGACTTTCGCTTGATGTTGACTCTTTAAAACTTAGATCTACTCCTCCTAAGCATGACATCAATGAGTCTCTCAAAGCAATGAGAGTTTCCATTGATGAGTGCAAGGAAAGAACCGCTAGATTGCGTGCTAAGAAAGATTGCTTTGTAAAGGTGTGTTCTTCTAGTTTCAATGAAAATAATGATAAAGATCTTAAAGTTATTGATGTGTATCCTATTAGATCCTTGTTTTGCAATATGAATCTTAATAATAATGGGACTGGAGATGAGTCAATTTTAGTTAGAAGGCGTCCCAATAATTCGGAGTTTATAGATCTTGATGCTAAATTTGGTAAAAGTGGGATTGGAGAGGTCATGACTTTAAATAGCATTGAACCCACTATCTTGGATTTCACGGAATTTGATTATGATAATTGTTCTTTAGAAGGTTGTATTTCCTTGTTGCAATCTGTTGTGAATTCTCCTCATGCTTATAGTCAAAATAAAGCTTTTACCAAACATATTGTTGATGCCTTGATGCAATATTTTGATGAAAAACTTAATTTGGAAGTTTATATACCTAGAAAACTTAGTGATGAGTGGGAACCTACTATAAATATTAAAATAAAAGATCCTGAGTGTTATGCCTTGTGTTATTTGGATGCTAGTGTTCCCACGATGCTGAAAACTTTATGTGATATTCTAGGTTTCCATGATCTTGATGATTGCTCTTTAAATTTGCACCTTGCGGATTCCACCATTAAGAATCCAATGGGAAGGATCAATGATGTTCTCATTGTTGCAAATAGAAATTTGGTACCCATAGATTTTATCGTTCTTGATATAGATTGCAATCTTTCTCGCCCTATTATTCTTGGTAGACCTTTCCTTAGAACGATTGGTGTGATTATTGATATGAAGGAAGGGAATATTAGATTCCAGTTTCCATTAAGGAAAGGCATGGAGCACTTTACAAGAAAGAAAATTAAATTAACTTATGAACCTATCATGCGGGCTACTTATGAATTGAGTGCCAAAGATGGCACTATTTAGATCTATCCTCGCTTTTATGCCTAGCTAGGGGCGTTAAACGATAGCGCTAGTTGGGAGGCAACCCAATTTTATTTGTGTTTTTGTTTTTGTTCCTGTTTAATAATAAATTTTGCATCTACCTTCTGTTTAGATGTGTTTTTATGTTTTAATTAGTGCTTGTGCCAAGTAGAACCTATAGGATAACCTAAAGTGATAGTTAATTTGATTCTGCTGAAAAACAGAAACTTTACACGCACGAAATTAGTTTTGTTAAATCACAGAAACGTGCTTTTGCATTTATTATTTTTGACGTAGATCAATCGACAAATTTCCCAGGACTTCCTATTTTGGTAGGATTTTTAAAGTTCCAGAAGTATTCGTAGGTTACAGATTGCTACAGACTGTTCTATTTTTGACAGATTCTGTTTTTCGTCTGTTGTTTGCTTATTTTGATGCATCTATGGCTAGTATTAAGTGGTATGAACCATAGAGAACTTGGAATACAGTAGGTTTAACACCAAAATAAATAAAGAATGAGTTCATTATAGTACCTTATGTGGTGGTTTTGCTTTCTTTCACTAACGGAGCTTATGAGATTTCCTGTTGACTTTTGTGTTGTGAAGTTTTCAAGTTTTGGGTAAAGATTTGATGGACTATGGAATAAGGAGTGGCAAAAGCCTAAGCTTGGGGATGCCCATGTGTCGGTGTACTAGAGTAGGGGTACCCTAGTATCCCGAACTTGTGCACGGGCAGTCGCAGCGCCCCGCGGCAAGGCTTGCCGGGTGACCGCCAAGGTCCTCCGTGGTTCATTTGGAGCCATTCAAGAACAAAGTGTTCAAGTCAAGGAGACAAGGCCCCGGCAAGAGGAGCTTGCCGGGAAGGCCAACCAAGGCATCTCAAGGAACTTGCCGCGACGCGCCACGCGTCCCGGCAAGGCCCGGTGAGCGACAAGCTTCCAGACGTGACAAGACAACGACCGCGGCAAGGCACTTGCCGCGGCAAGCTACCACTCTGTACCTGCGCTCCAGCACATCCACCAACGTGTCGCCCTGGGGCCTTTCCAGGCGCGCGTGGCGAGAGGCTGTGCAGCCAGCGATGCGAGGTGGCAAGCGACGCTGACAAGATTGCCATCGTGGCGAGCGGTGGCGCCCCTGACGGTCCCTTTTTGCATTGTTTGGGCGATGCAGATGGGCATTTAAGGCCCTTGTCCCCTGCCGTCAGGGTTAGGTAGGATACACTGTACAAGTAGGTGTACCAACCACAACTTTTTCCATTTTTACCCTTGCCTACGTTGCCACCTGTCGGTGACCCCTTTGAGCATATAAAAGGAGGCCCATGCGCAACGTAGAGGGGGGTTCGAAGCCAGAAAACACTCACGCTCGGTCTCGTTAGCAGCTAGAGTGTATTGTAGCATTCAGCGCTCCCGAGCAAGAACACTATACAAACCACAAAGCAGCAGTAGGAGTATTATCTCTCCGGAGAGCTCCAAAGCTGGGTAAATCGCTCGTGTGCTTCGCCTCGATCCGCTCTTCGTGCGATCTCCGCCCCCCGCCGAACCGAAAGGGGCCCGGTCCGCCGGCCCCATAGGTGTTCGTTCCCACGACATCTAATGGCGCGCCAGGTAGGGGGCGTCGAGGTTGTGTGAACCCGATCCGGCGTTCACGCGAGCTAGATCTTCATCTTCTTCATCCTCTCCATCGACATGCCACCGAAGAAGAAGGCTTCGGAGGTGGCTGCTCCGTCCACGTCGATCCCACCGCCGCTGGAGCAAACAGGTGGTGGGGTAGACGTCGGCGGAAGAACGGGCGTCGACGAGGGAGCTCACGGTGCTGCCAGGTCCAAGGACAAGGTTGCACAGACCTCGGCATCCATACATGCACCGCGCCCATCTCAGGAGGCGCGGGACCGACAGCGTCATGGTACTCACGGTACCATACGTTCGTTGGACCGAGATCGAGCCGGTGGATCTCGGGATGCTCGAGACCAGCATGCACGCCAACATGCTGGCACGAGCAAGACACGGTCGCCCGGACGGGATACTGCTCCTTCTAACATAGTTAGAAGTCCGAGCATATCCCGCTCCTCGCACCGTTTGCCACCGCCACCCACAACTTCGGAAGAAGCTTTGGCACGAGCTCAACTGCTCTTGGATTACCCTCCAACGACGGACAAGATCGACGAATGGAGGGCCACCATTCAGAGTCTCATTGGCTTCGCCAACGGCGACACTCCACGGTAGCCGAGTGCACCGCAGCCGCGGCAAGATTGCTAGGCGCGAGCCGATGGCGACAAAACTGGTGGGGGTGCAACCACCGTGCACTCTCCGCCCCGAAGGCCAAGATCACCGACTCGCCGGATCAACCTTGACAACGACTCCACCGCGTCATCGGATCCACGAGCTCATCGCGATCAGCGCCAAGTTCTTCATGAACGACAGAAAGAAGACGCTCGTACTCGCATCGAGCGTCGAAGAGAAGCGCGGCATCAATTAGACCAGGGCGCTGGGCCCACTGTCGACATGCATGCGCCAGGGGAACCAGGCGACTTGCCGTACGTGGTAGGTTGCCCTGCGTTCACTCGTGAGCTGCGGCAAGTCCAGTGGCCCAGTACAAAGAATTTCAAGCCAGACGTACCAGAGAAGTACGACGGCAAGTTGCATCCGTCGGAGTTCCTCAGCATCTACACCATCGCGGTGCAAGCTGCCGGGGGGCGCGAAGACAAGATCCTTGCCAACTACTTCCCGCTGGTGCTCAAGCCCAATGTCAGGTCCTAGCTCATGCACTTGCCGGACAACTCCATATCCTCCTGGGCAGATCTATGCCATCAGTTTGTCGGCGCCTTTACAGGCTGCCACAAGCCTCATGGCCAAGAGAGCGATCTTCATCTGCTCGCCCAGAAGGAAGGAGAGCCCCTGTGCAAGTACATTCAGAGATTCAGCCAAGTACAGCGCAACATCCCAGATGTCCACCCTGTCGCGGTCATCAGCGCGTTCCATCAGAACGTGCGAAACTGCAGGATGCGGGAGGAGATGGCGATGTGCAAGATCAGAGACGTCAGTGAGCTATATGCCCTGGCCGACAAGTGTGCACGTGTTGAGGAAGGGAGGAAACTCCCCGGAGAGAACACAGGAGCAGGAGGATCTAACAGCGAGGATGCTGCCCCGGCAAGGAAAAACCGGTGGCGGAACAACAGGAAGAAGAAAGGCAAAGATGTGCTAGTCGTTGAGCAGTCCGGCAACGGAGGTGGTGCCAAGGAAGCCGAAGCTGTGGCGGCCGCCGACAAGCAGGACGGCTCCGGCAAGCAGTACTGCAAGATCCACCGCACCAAGGGCCATGACCTCCAGAGCTGCAAGAAGGTCGAGCAGCTTGTCGAGCAGCAAAAGGCTGAGTACGAGCTACGCGACAAGGAGAAGGCCCAAGAAGGTACTGGAGGATCCGGCAAGAAGCGCCACGGCCGGGGAGGACACCGCGGCAAGGCCAAGCAGCGGCAAGGAGACAGGCCTCCCCGCGGCCGCGACAAGGATGAAGATGACGATGACGATGAAGATATGGATGATGACGAGGCCGATGAGCAGGAGTTTCAGAAAGCCACAGAGGTCCTGTGCTTTGACGGTGGTGCTTCTCTGCATACTTCGCACCGCCAGCTCAAACAGTGGGTGCGGGAAGTCAATGCAGCAGAACCACCCGTCGAGTCACGCAAGCCTCTGAAATGGTCCGGCACGCCTATCATCTTTGATATTGAGGACCACTCTGATCGCATAACTGCGGTCGGGTGCTTGCCGATGTTGGTCTCACCAACTATCCGCAACCTCAAGGTCACTAAGATGCTAGTTGAGGACGGGGCCGGCTTGAACCTGATCTCCTCCGCGGTACTCTAGAAACTCCAGATCCCTGACAGCGAGCTCGAAGAGACCGGCACATTCCAAGGAATCAACCCGGGAAGGAGCAAGCTAAAGGGAAAGATCACGTTGCCGGTAACATTTGGCAGTGGTTGAACTTTAGGACTGAGAGGGTCACTTTTGACGTTGCTGATTTTCCATTGCCATACAATGGGATACTCGGCCGTCCAGCGCTCGCCAAATTCATGGCAGCCTCTCACTATGCGTATAACGTGCTCAAGATGCCAGGCCCGATAAGTGTCATCTCTGTCCCTGGCGACAAGAAGGATGCTCTTATCTGCGCCGACAAGATCTACCGGGAAGCAGCAGCCGCAGCCGAACGCAAGTCACTTGCCACTGAAGCTCCCGGGGGGAAGAAGAAGACCAAGTCCGGCAAGAGTTCTGATGCCCACTCCGGCAAGCGCACCACTTCGGAGTGCTGCGCTACCGTCGAGGACGCACCATCGAGCTCCACCGGCAAGTGTAAGAAGACGATGGCAGCTCCGCCAGAGACCAAGAAGGTGCCCGCCAAGGAGGACGGCACTGGTGGTACCTTCACCATCAGTGCCACTCTCGACCCTAAATAGGAAAGCGCGCTCGTTGCTTTCCTGCGGGCGAACGTCGACGTGTTTGCGTGGCAACCGTCTGACATCCCCGATGTTCCCAGGAAAGTAATCGAGCACCATCTTGCTGTTTGTCCTCATGCGCGGCCCGTCAAGCAGAAGGTCAAGAAATAAGCAGTGGAGCGCCAAGAATTCATCGCAGAAGAAATCAAGAAGTTGGAAGCAGCAGGCCTTGTCAGAGGAGTGCTCCATCCTACGTGGTTGGCCAATCCTGTAGTCGTGCGCAAGGCAAACGGGAAATGGAGGCTTTGTATCGACTTTACCGATGTTAATAAAGCTTGTCCCAAAGACCCATTTCCCTTGCCGCGGATTGACCAGATTGTTGACTCCACAGCCGGATGTGATTTGCTTTCATTTCTTGATGCATACTCAGGATACCATCAGATCTTCATGACAGAAGAGGATGAGGAGAAGACCGCATTCATCACTCCATGTGGCACATACTGTTTCATACGGATGCCTTTCGGTTTAAAGAATGCTGGTTCAACATTTGCAAGAGTAGTTAATCACGCTTTTGAGCCACAAATGGACAGAAATGTGGAAGCCTACATGGATGACATAGTGGTCAAGAGCAAGGACAAGGCAACTCTGATTCAAGATTTAGACGAAACCTTTGCAAATCTGCGCAAGATCAACCTCAAGCTTAACCCCGAGAAGTGCGTGTTTAGAGTCCCCTCCGGCAAGCTTCTCGGGTTCTTCGTGTCTCAGCGGGGAATTGAAGCCAATCCCGACAAGATCAAAGCCATTGAGCAGATTGAAGCACCAAAGTGCGTCAAGGATGTACGAAGGCTTGCCGGTTGCGTGGCTGCTCTCAGCAGGTTTATCTCTAAATCTGCTAAGCGCGCCTTGCCGTTTTTCAAAATATTGAAAAAGGTAGGTCCAATGAAATGGACTCTGGAAGCGGAGGCTGCGCTGCAGGACTTGAAGAGATACCTGTCCTCCACTCCAATACTTGTCGCACCTAAGCCACAAGAGAAGTTGCTACTGTATATAGCAGCAACCAATCAAGTGGTTAGTGCTGCGTTAGTAGCGGAGAGGGAGGCGGATGATGAGCCAGCGACCACGGCAGGTGCATCCAGCGACAAGCAGGGGGCTTCACCGGCAAGCTCTGGTCCCGACAAAGATGGATCTGCGCAGGCACATGAGGAAGTGCAGAAGAAAATGGTGCAGCGCCCAGTTTACTTTGTCAGTTCCCTTCTGCAGAGGGCTAGGTCAAGGTACTCTGCTGTGCAGAAATTGCTTTTCGGCCTTCTCATGGCCTCGAGAAAGCTGTGCCATTACTTCCAAGCACATGAGATCACAGTTGTCACTCGTTTTCCGCTGAAGAGGATATTGCAGAATCCAGAAGCAACAGGCAGGATTGTCGAGTGGGCACTGGAACTGTCAAGCTTTGGCCTCAAATTTGAGAGCACTTCAACTATCCAAAGCCGGGCATTGGCAGAATTCATAGCAGAATGGACGCCAACACCAGATGAAGAAATTCCAGAGACGAGTGTCCCCGTCAAGGAAGCAAGCAAAGAGTGGCTGATGTACTTTGATGGTGCCTTCTCGCTGCAAGGCGCCGGTGTGGGCATGCTACTTGTCGCACCCACCGGAGAGCACCTCAAGTACGTAGTCCAGATGCACTTTCCCAAGGAGCAAGCAACAAACAATACTGCAGAGTATGAAGGTTTGCTTGCCGGTCTTAGGATCGCGGCAGACCTTGGGATCAAGAAGCTCATTATCAGGGGTGACTCACAACTTGTCGTCCGCCAAGTGAACAAGAATTATCAGAGTCCGTTGATGGAAGCTTACGTTGATGAGGTGAGAAAGTTAGAAGAGCACTTTGACGGCCTACAGATGGAACATGTCCCAAGAGCTCAGAACGACATTGCAGATGGCCTATCGAAGTGCGCCGCACTTAAGTTACCTGTGGAACCAGGGATCTTTGTGCTCAAACTGACTCAACCGTCTGTAACACCATCAACTGGACAAAGCAAGAAAAGAAAGTTGATTTCTGGTGACTATTTTCCGGCAGAGCTCCCCGAAGCCGCCGCCAAGAAGGTCCCCAAGATCAACACCAAGGGTGCTGAGGAGCAGTCTGCTCCGGCAAGCCCTAGGGTTTGTTCCGTCGAAGCAGGCGCTCCCGACAAGTTTTGCTCCGGCAAGCTTGCCGGGGAACATCAAGCTCCGGCTGAGCCGCAGGTTCTCGCCGTAGAAGCAGATGTTCCTGCAGCAGCATATGTGCCTTTAGTCCTTGTTGTCGAGCCGCAAGCTCCAGCATGGGCACAGCAGATTGTCCGTTTCCTTCAGATAGGAGAACTCCCCGAAGAGCAAGAAGAAGCGGAAAGAGTAGCCCGGCAGTCAAGTATGTACCAGTTTGTTGACAACACACTGTACAGAAGAAGACTCAACGGTGTGAAATTGAAGTGTATTCACTGGGAAGATGGACAAAAGCTATTGGCAGAGATACATGGAGGCATATGTGGCCACCACATTGGCGCAAGAGCACTTGCCGGCAAAGCATTCCGGCAAGGTTTCTTTTGGCCGACAGCCCTCCAGGATGCAACTACACAAGTAACCAAGTGTGAAGCGTGCTAGTTCCATTCCAAGCAGATACACCAGCCAGCTCAAGCTCTCCAGACGATCCCTTTATCCTGGCCATTTTCGGTCTGGGGGCTCGACATCCTCGGCCCCTTTCCCTGAGCAGTCGGGGGCTTTGAGTACTTGTACGTTGCAATCGACAAGTTCACAAAGTGGCCGGAAGTGGAAGCAGTGAGGAAGGTGACAGCACAGTCAGCAGTCAAGTTCTTCAGGTCGATTGTTTGCCGTTTCGGGATCCCTAACAGGATCATCACCGACAACGACACGCAATTCACGAGCCGCACCTTCATGCAGTACGTCCAAGATCTTGGCGCCAAGGTCTGCTTCGCTTCTGTTGCTCACCCGAGAAGCAACGGTCAAGCAGAGAGGGCAAATGCTGAAGTGCTGCGCGGGCTCAAGACCAGGACTTTCGACAGGCTGCGCAAGTGCGGAAAGAACTAGATTGAGGAGCTGCCGGTGGTTCTTTGGTCGATCAGGACGACGCCAAATCGAGCCACTGGCCAGACACCTTTCGCTCTAGTCTATGGAGCAGAGGCAGTTCTCCCCACGGAACTCGTATACGGTCACCTCGAGTGCTCACTTATGATGAGCTTGAGCAAGAGCAGCTGCGACAAGATGACGCGCTGCTCCTTGAGGAGGACCGTCTTCAGGCTGCTGTACGAGCTACTTGATACCAGCAAGCTTTGCGCCGCTACCATAGCCACAAAGTTAATGCCAGAAGTCTCGAGGAAGGCGACCTTGTTCTTCGGCGCATTCAGTCCGCCAAGAATTCCAACAAGTTGACGCCGAAGTGGGAAGGCCCTTACCGGGTGAAACGAGTCACTAGGCCCGGCGCTGTCCGCCTTGAGACCGAAGATGGCTTACCGGTGAGCAACTCCTGGAACATTGAGCATCTTCGTAAGTTTTACCCGTAAGGCGCGGTTGCCGGAACCTGTTCCGACAACCACCTTTTGTACAAGTCTTGCCGCTATTGCATGTAATCCTTTGTACAAAGCCGGGCGCAGACCCCATGCATAAATAAAGCTCATGTGCTCCGCACATCTTGTCAATTTCATGATTTCTATTTTTTGCATGTGTTATCTGACACTTTGTGCAGCACCTACCCCCGGTAAGCAATAACGAGCCTTAAGGCTCCATATCTTTATTTTCTCTTCTTTCTCTTTCTCAAAGAAAGGAAGGTTCCCTCGCCCACAAGTTTGCCGGGGGGAAGGAGGAGATAATGGTGTGGACCAGGTGTCGTTCAAGAAAGTTTCGCCTTGCCGGGACGCAAACGACAGAAAAGCTAAGTTGCCAAAGTTTGAGCAATCAGTTTTAAAAATTTTAAGTTATCTTCCTCGAACGACCGTGCTTTGTATGGAAAACCTGTGCGCGGAGGAACCAACTCGTAGCTAGTTGCGCCCTTACTTTGTTTCGAGTCCGCTCAACAACTTAAGTGAGCTGCGACTAGTTGCGACAAGGTTTCTTGTCGGTGGCGGCATCGCCAGCAGGCTGCTGACGTTCCGCACTCAGCGCTCGCGGCAAAGGCGCCTGCACCGGCAAGTTCCCTAAAAGCGTAGGGTAAAAACATACAAAGGAAGGAATCAAGTAAAGGAAATAACATAGCAATCGATACCCAAAATAAAAGTTATATTACAAGATAGCTTGTTGCAGCTCTAATAGATTGTTCTCGTAACATGACCAGCAACGACAAGAAAAGGAGGAAACGGGCGGCCTAATCTACGCGATCGCCATCAACCCTCTTGACCTCGTTCACCTTGTCCACAATGGGTGCGACAAGGGCCTTGAGCGCTTCCAGATCAGCATCCGTCGGCAGCTTCTTGAGGACATTGGTGAGGTTGAGGCCTGGGTTGCGGAAGGCCACCTTCACCAACACCTTTTGAAGAACTCTCGCGCAGATCGCGCGCGACTCGTCGGCCAGCTGCTTTGGGATCCTTTCCTGGAGTCTCTGGAGGGCCGTCGCCACGCCTTTGAAGAACAAGGTGATCTTGGCGTTGGGTTGGAGGTTCTCGTCGGAGGAGTACCCGAAATCCTCCATCCCTAGCTGCGCTAGCTCCTTATCGATGTCTGCGGCAACATCCACAAGACCCTCCGTCCAGTGCTCCACATTCTCCCTGAAGGTGTTCTGGGTGGCGGCAGCACTCGCCAGCAGCTCCTCATTGGCCTTGATCTCCTTCTTCAAGGCCACCTCCTGCTCCCTGGCGCTGTCCAGCGTCTTGGTCAAAGTAGCCAACTTCAACTCAAGATCTGTGTTGGAGTCCTTGGCGGCGCTCAGCTCCTTGCCCTTCTCGACGAGACGACCCTGCAGCTCACCGTGGGCATGGGCGTCCTTCTCGCGCTCACGCTGGAGCGCAGCAAGCTCTTCATCCCTCGCCTTGAGATCGGCCTCTAGCTACGCCACCTTCGTCTCCAGCTCCTTCCTGGCGGCCTCAGCAGCTGCGGCAGCATCCTTTGCCTCCTTGAGAGCCCGCCAAATGTCTGCTCTCACGCGGCAAGCTCCTCCTCATGGCTGTCAAGATTGACCTTCCGCTGCGCCAACTCACCTTCCCGCGCAAACAGCTCTTCGGCGGCAAGCCGCTGTTGCTCTTCAGCTTCAGCCTTCTCGAGAAGGAAGGCTTTCCGCGCCTCGACGAGCTGCGCCCGCTCCTCTGTAATGGACCGGAGGGCTTCCTGGTTGCGACTCCGGAGCTCCTCCGCATGCTTCTCAATATCCAGTCCCGCCTGCGCGACAAGCGCTTCCCGGGATTCCACTTTGGTTTGTCGGGCGCGGTAGAGCGACACCAGTTTCCGCAGCAGCTGCTCCTCCTCAGACTCGCCACTGCTGCTGCTCGGCGCGTCAACCAGCGTCAGCCCAGCGGAGGCGAGCACCTCTCCGTCAAAGACTTCTCCTTCGACCGGCGCCCTGGAGCTTGAAGCCCAGGGGATCTTGATGAAGACGCCATCGCCGGCCTTGAGATAGGCGCCGGGCGGGGGCTCTTCGGAGCCTGATGCTGCGGCAGCGGCGGAGGGATCGGCGGTCGGCGTAGCGCCTTGCGCTCCTGCGGCCTCGGGGCCGTCAGTGCGATCGCCAGACCCCTCGCCAGCTCCTGCGGCGGCAGCTTTGGCGGCCTCTTCGCCGGCAGGATCATCAGCGCCAGCTTCCTCCTCGGTAGCGGCAGCGTCGTTGGTGTTGCCGCGTGCGTTCTCCTCGCCGGTGGCCTCGGTCTCCATCGGCTCCATGGAAGGTGGATCGGAAGGCCGGAAGAGGGAGAAAAGTCAAGCAAATATCCAAAAAGAGAAAATCAGAAAAAGAAGAACCCAAGGGAAGTTTTCAAGCAAGAGGATTACCTGTACTGGGCTCTTCAATCATGGGCTCCACCACCGTGGGGTCGCTGGTGCCGTCCCTTGCCGGAGAACTGTCCCTTGCCGGAGACTTCTCCCTTGCCGGAGAACGCTCCCTTGCCGGGGAATCCTCCCTTGGCGGTGTAGTCGAAGCAGATAGCATCTCGGGGGCGGCTTCCGGGTGCTCCTGGTGAGGCTGCTCTGCTCCTACACAAACCAATAGTCAGATGTCAGCAAAAGAAAGAACACCCATGCGCGCCTAACAGCGGGAAGTAAACCATATACTTACGCTGGGGGCTGCGCTGGGGGCTGCTTTGGGGAATGATTGCCGGGTCCGGCAAGATGGTCTCGGGCGCGCCCCCTGCTGTTGCGGTGGGCTCGTCCTCGATGACAATCACCGGAGCCTTGGCTCTCTTCGCCGCTCTCTGGGCCAGGGTCCTGAAAAAGAATGAGTTCAGAGTAAAGCAAATCAGATGCAAGACAAAAACAGCAAGAATTGAAGAACTACAAGTACAACAAAGAATCTTACTCTTCTTCTTCCTCGTCGGAGCTGAGTGCGGAGAGGTCGAAGTCCGGCCCACCTCCGGCGCGACGAGGCGGAGGAGTAGGCTCCCTTGACCGCTTGGCGGGGGCAGCGGCAGGATCAGAAGCGGCGGTCCGGGAGGACCCCGCTCCAGTTGCCGCAGTGGCGTGAGGCGCTCCCGCGGCAACAGTGCTTATCGCGGTGGAGCGTGTCCCGCGGCGCGACGGCTGTTGACTCGTCTGCCGCCCTGCTACGTCCCCGGCCTTGCGGAGGCGCCTTCTTGGTGGAGCTGGGAGCTCTGCTGGCGGCAAGCTGCTTGAAGATGGCGGGCCGCTCGCACCCTCGACGGGCTCGCTCGACTCGGCTTCAGCCTCGGCAAGCTCTCCCTCGCCGGCAAGCTCTCCGGCAAGCTCATCTCAATCGGCAAGGCTTGCCGCCTCTGCTGCCTCTGCCTCCTCCACGGTGAATCCAAACTCGCCCGCGGCAGCGGCTGCCGCCGCCTCTTCCGCCCTAGTGGCGATGCGCCGCATCTCCGCATTGGTGGTGTCGCGGGTGAGGCTCTTCTGTTCATCGGAGCGGACCGCCACTTCTACCAGGCCGTCGAAGAACTCCTGCACAACATCGTCCGCAGGCTCTTGCCAAGTTGGGATAATCACATGTGAATCGCACAGAGGCATCATTGCACGGATGCGATCGAGCGAGGAATTGTTGCACAGCGGGACGACGCTCTTCGGCAGCCTGAACCATTCAGGATGCTGAGGGTCGTGCTTGAACAGCTCCTTGAGCATCGCGTCCAGTTCCAGGATGGTGAAGTTGAAGTTCAGGCCCGGGCGCAGCCTCATGATGTCCGCCGGACCCCCGAACTCCCAGGCGGGTCTCCTCCTCTCTTGCAGGGGGGTGATGCGACGGCGAAGAAAGTCTGCGCCAACGGCGCCTACAGTGAGCCCGGCAAGCCTGAGGCGCAAGATCTGGGTGACGGCAATCTTCAACCTATCGTCTTCCGGGGCCAGGCTGTTCCAATCGTTGCCGCGCACTGCTGGGGCTTGGCGCTGGGCAGTAAACGGCTGCGGGTTCTCCTTGATGATCCAGCACCAGTCTGCTCTCCACTCCTCCCATTTGTTGCGGAGCTCCCCCACCAGATAAGCTTCCTTCTTGTCGGCCCTCAAGATCCAGGCGATTCCGCCGGATAAAGGTTCTCCTCTCTCGACCCGGGGCATAAAGAAATGGCGGAAAAGAGCTACGTTTGGGTGGACTCTGACAAAGTTTTCGCAGAGATGCGCGAAAACTGCCATGGTCAGAACAGCATTGGGGGTGAAATCAAGGAGGTGGAACCCGTAGGTGTTCATGATATCGCAGAAGAATTCAGAGAAGGGCGGGCAGAGCCCGCAGTAGAAGAACAGTGCGAAAAAGGGATATCCATTCGGAGCCCGTTCCGAAGCGGCGGCGGAGAGTACCTTCGTGCGCGGATGCGCTCGCGTCTCCGTCGACCAGAAGAGGTAGTACCACTCCCTCAGCTCCTTCGCGGCGAGCTCGGGGGGGGGGGGAAGTTGCCCGCTCCTTTCGCAGCGCCTCGAGCCGCAGCGCCTCGGCCGACTTCACAGCCTTCCCGGCTTTCGGAGCCATGGCGGAGGTAGTGGGGGAGATCGAAGGCGTTGGTGGCGCCGGCGGCGATGGGGGGCGGAGCGCTGCTCTCTCTCGGCTTTGGAAGAAGGGGGAGCGGCGGAGATTTCTGAGATTGGAAGTAGCAACTGGCGAGATGGAGGAACTACCCCTGTTTCCCCTGCTTATAAAGAGGGAGGGGGCGGACGTTCTGTTTTTCTGAATAAAGAACCACCCACGATCTCTCCCACGATGCCGCATTCAACGCGTGCCGTTAGGGGAGGGCGTGGTGGATACGGTGTAAGATACGGCGTAAACCAGGCCGCGTGTACCCATGTCCTGTTTTGGGCCTGGCCCAACAGCGCTCGGCACCGTGTGTGGCCCAGGCCCGGGGGCTCCTGTCGGTGTACTAGAGTAGGGGTACCCTAGTATCCCGAACTTGTGCACGGGCAGTCGCAGCGCCCCGCGGCATGGCTTGCCGGGTGACCGCCAAGGTCCTCCGTGGTTCATTTGGAGCCATTCAAGAACAAAGTGTTCAAGTCAAGGAGACAAGGCCCCGGCAAGAGGAGCTTGCCAGGAAGGCCAACCAAGTCATCTCAAGGAACTTGCCGCGACGCGCCACGCGTCCCGGCAAGGCCCGATGAGCGACAAGCTTCCGGACGCGACAAGACAACGACCGCGGCAAGGCGCTTGCAGCGGCAAGCTACCACTCTGTACCTGCGCTCTAGCACATCCACCAACGTGTCGCCCTGGGGCCTTTCCAGGCGCGCGTGGCGAGAGGCTGTGCAGCCAGCGGTGCGAGGTGGCAAGCGATGCTGACAAGATTGCCATCGTGGCGAGCGGTGGCGCCCCTGACGGTCCCTTTTTGCACTGTTTGGGCGACGCAGATGGGCATTTAATGCCCTTGTCCCCTGTCGTCAGTGTTAGGTAGGATACACTGTACAAGTAGGTGTACCAACCGCAACTTTTTCCATTTTTACCCTTGCCTACGTTGCCACCTGTCGGTGACCCCTTTGAGCATATAAAAGGAGGCCCATGCACAACGTAGAGGGGGGTTCGAAGCCAGAAAACACTCACGCTCGGTCTCGTTAGCAGCTAGAGTGTACTGTAGCATTCAGCGCTCCCGAGCAAGAACACAATACAAACCACAAAGCAGCAGTAGGAGTATTATCTCCCCGGAGAGCTCCGAAGCTGGGTAAATCGCTCGTGTGCTTCGCCTCGATCCGCTCTTCGTGCGATCTCCTCCCCCCGCCGAACCGAAAGGGGCCCGGTCCGCCGGCCCCATAGGTGTTCGTTCCCATGACACCATGGCACCCCAAGATATTCAAGAATAGCCAAAAGCCTAAGCTTGGGGATGCCCCCGGAAGGCATCCCCTCTTTCGTCTTCGTTCATTGGTAACTTTACTTGGAGCTATATTTTTATTTGTCACATGATACGTGTTTTGCTTGGAGCGTCGTGTATGATATTAGTATTTGCTTTTTAGTTTTCCACAATTATCCTTGCTGTACACACCTTTTGGGATAAGCCCACTTGATTGAATTTGTTAGAATACTCTATGTGCTTCACTTATATCTTTTGAGCTAGATAGTTTTTGCTCTAGTGCTTCACTTATAACTTTTAGAGCACGACGGTGGCTTAATATTGTAGAAATTGCTAGTCTCTCATGCTTCACTTATATTATTTTGAGATTATCTTAGAACAGCATGGTATTTGCTATGGTTATAAAGTTGGTCCTAGAATGGTAGGCATCCAAGTTGGGTATAATAAAAACTATCATAGGAAGTGAATTGGATGCTATGATCAACTCGATACTTGATAATTGTTTTGAGATATGTAGGTAGTGATATTAAAGTCATGCTAGTTGGGTGATTATGAATTTAAATAATGCTTGTGTTGAAGTTGGCAAGTCCCGTAGCATGCACATATGGTGAAAGTTGTGTAACAAATTTATTGCATAGGGTGCTCTTTTGATTGCCTTCCCTTGAGTGGAGGTCGGGGGCGCGTGATGGTTAACTCCTACCAACCTCCCCCCTAGGAGCATGCGTAGTAGTACTTTGCTTAGAGGGCTAATAAAACTTTTGCAATAAGTATATGAGTTCTTTTGACTAATGTTGAGTCCATGGATTATACACACTTTTATCTTTCCATCATTGCTAGCCTCTTCGGTACCGTGCATTGCCCTTTCTCACGTTGACAGTTGGTGCAAACTTAGCCGGTGCATCCAAACCCCGTGATACGATACGCTCTATCACACATAAACCTCCTTATATCTTCCTCAAAACAGCCACCATATCTACCTATTATGGCATTTTCATAGCCATTCCGAGATATATTGCCATGCAACTTTCCACCGTTCCGTTTATCATCATGACACGCATTACTATTTTCATATTGCCATTGCATGATCATGTAGTTGACATCGTATTTGTGGCAAGGCCACTTTGCATAATTTTTCATACATGTCACTCTTGATTCATCGCCCATCTCGGTACACCACCGGAGGCATTCATATAGAGTCATATCTTGTTCTAGTTTTGAGCTGTAATTCATGTGTTGTAAATCAATAAAAGTGTGATGATCTTTATTATTAGAGCATTGTCCCCAAAAAGAAAAAAAGGCCAAAAAAAGAATGGCCCAAAAAAGAAAAAAAGAAAAAAAAGAAAAAAAAAGAAGAAAGAAAATAAATAAAAAGGGGGCAATGTTACTATCTCTTTTTCCACACTTGTGCTTCAAAGTAGCACCATGTCCTTCATATAGCGAGTCTCATATATTGTGCTTCAAAGTAGCACCATGTTTTTCATATAGCGAGTCTCATACGTTGTCACTTTCATATACTAGTGGGAATTTTTCATTATAGAACTTGGCTTGTATATTCCTACGATGGGCTTCCTCAAATGCCATAGGTCTTCGTGAGCAAGCAAGTTGGATGCACACCCACTTAGTTTCTTTTGTTGAGCTTTCATACATTTATAGCTCTAGTGCATCCGTTGCATGGCAGCCCCTACTCCTCATGTTGACATCAATTGATGGGCATCTCCATAGCCCGTTGATTATCCTCGTCAATGTGAGACTTTCACTCTTTTTTTGTCTTCTCCACACAACCTCAATCATCATACTCTATTCCACCCATAGTGCTATATCCATGGCTCACGCTCATGTATTGCGTGAGAGTTGAAAAAGGCTGAAGCACGTTAAAAAGTATGAACCAATTGCTTGGCTGAAACCGGGGTTGTTCTTGATGGGAGTATTTTGTGTGATGAAAATGAAACATAGCCTAACTATATGATTTTGTAGGGATGAACTTTCTTTAGCCATGTTATTAAGACATGATTGCTTTGATTAGTATGCTTGAAGTATTACTATTTCTTATGTCAATATGAACTTTTATTTTGAATCATTTGGATCTGAACATTCATGCCACAATAAAGAAAATTACATTGAGAATTATGCTAGGTAGCATTACACATCAAAAATTCTATTTTATCATTTACCTACTCAAGGACGAGCAGGTACTAAGCTTGGGGATGCTTGATATGTCTCCAACGTATCTATAATTTTTGATTGTTCCATGCTATTATATTACCCGTTTTGGATGTTTATGGGCTTTATTTTACACATTTATATCATTTTTGGGACTAACCTACTAACCGGAGGCCCAGCCCATATTGCTGTTTTTTTGCCTATTTCAGTATTTCAAAGAAAAGGAATATCAAATGGAGTCCAAACGGAATGAAACGTTCGGGAGCGTGATTTTTGGAACGAACGTGATCCAGAGGACTTGGAGTGCAAGTCAAGAAGCAGCCGAGGCGGCCACGAGGGTGGAGGGCGCGCCCACCCCTACAGGGTGCGCCCCCTATCTCGTGGGCCCCTCGGGCGGCCATCGACGTACTTCTTCCTCCTATATATACCCATGTACCCCAAAAACATCCAGGGAGCCAACGAAAAACAATTTCCACCGCCGTAACCTTCTATATCTGCGAGATCCCATCTTGGAGCCTTCGCCGGCGCTCCGCCAGAGGGGGGATCGACCATGTAGGGCTTCTACATCAACACCATAGCCCCTCCGATGAGTTGTGAGTAGTTTACCACAGACCTTCGGGTCCATAGTTATTAGCTAGATGACTTCTTCTCTCTTTTTGGATCTCAATACCATGTTCTCCCCCTCTCTTGTGGAGATCTATTCGATGTAACTCTTTTTGCGGTGTGTTTGTCGAGATCCGATGAATTGTGGGTTTATGATCAAGTTTATCTATGAGAAATATTTGAATCTCCTTTGAATTCTTTTATGTATGATTGAGTTATCTTTGCAAGTCTCTTCGAATTATCAGTTTGGTTTGGCCTACTAGATTGATCTTTCTTGCAATGGGAGAAGTGCTTAGCTTTGGGTTCAATCTTGCGGTGTCCTTACCCAGTGACAATAGGGGTTGCAAGGCACGTATCGTATTGTTGCCATCGAGGATAAAAAGATGGGGTTTATATCATATTGCATGAGTTTATCCCTCTACATCTTGTCATATTTCTTAATGTGTTACTCTGTTCTTATGAACTTAATACTCTAGATGCATGCTGGATAGCGATCGATGTGTGGAGTAATAGTAGTAGATGCAGGCAGGAGTCGGTCTACTTGTCGCGGACGTGATGCCTATATACAGGATGATGCATAGATAATCTCATAATTATTCGCTTTTCTATCAATTGCTCGACAGTAATTTGTTCACCCACCGTAATACTTATGCTATCTTGAGAGAAGCCACTAGTGAAACCTATGGCCCCCGGGTCTATCTTTTATCATAAAGCTTTCAATCTACTTTTATTTGCATCTTTACTTTTCCAATCTATATTATAAAATACTAAAAATATATTTATCTTATCATACTATCTCTATCAGATCTCACTTTCGCAAGTGGCCGTGAAGGGATTGACAACCCCTTTATTGCGTTGGTTGCGAGTTCTTTGTTTGTTTGTGTAGGTGTGTGCGACTTTTGAGGAGCCTCCTACTGGATTGATACCTTGGTTCTCAAAAACTGAGGGAAATACTTACACTACTATTGCTGCATCACCCTTTCCTCTTCAAGGAAAACCAACGCAAGCTCAAGACGTAGCAGAGACCTCCTTGATCTTTGATCACTTCATCCACACAAAACTCAATAGAAAGCTCGGTAAGATCCGTTAGTATAATAAAGCAAATCACTACTCTAGGTACTGTTGCAAACCAATTCATATTTTGTTTTTGCATTGTAGCTACTGTAATATAACATTTCCATGGCTTATACCACCGATAGAATCGATAGTTTCATCAAAACAAGCAAAACGATGCATCAAAAAATAGAATCTGTCTTAAATAGGACAGTCTGTAGTAATCTGAACACTACCATACTTTTGTAACTCCAAAAATTCTAAAGGCAAATCTTGGCACATGCTAATACAATGGATTTTTACAAAGGGATAATTATTTTTCTTGAAAATTTTCTGTAATTAATGTTCATCCATGGGCATGAACAAAGTTCAAGGCTAGCTCCCACTTTCACAATGCTCGTCCCTCTCACTTTCACTTTTCTTTTTGTGAAGTTTTGAGTTCCCCTCTATATTTTTTGTTTTTAAACTTTATAAAAGCACTCAACAGAATAAAATGACTCTCTAAAACTTCTGGGTTGTCTCCCTGGCAGCGCTTTCTTTAAAGCCATTAAGCTTGGCACAAAGTGCTCAAGTGATGGATCCACCTGGATCCCCAAGGTATATCAAACCCAATTTTAATTAACAATGATTTGGCATTTAGTAGTGAGCACAATGCAACATATATCAAGCAATGAAGAAGTCTAACTCTCTTCTTATGCATCAGCATGTCATACAAGAACAATTCATGCACATCAAGTAAAGGCCAATACATAGCATAAACAGTTTCTTGCAATTTTATCGTATTGGAAACATAAAGAGGTGGAGAAGTAGTTCCTCTCTCATAATAATTGCAAGTAGGAGTAGTAATCACATGAATATTATATTCATCAAAATTATCATATGCAACGGTGAAAGGCAACCCATCAATGTAATCCTTAATAAGTGCAAACTTCTCCGGTATAGTGTAATTGGTAGAATTCAAGAAGATAATAGGACTATCGTGTGTGGGTGCAATAGCAACAATTTCATTCTTAACATAAGAAACTATAGAAAGTTTATCTCCATAAGCATAATTCATATTGGCATCTTGGCCACAAGCATAGCAAGCATTAAGTTCATCAAAAAGGGATATTTCAAAGGAATCAACGGGAGCGTAGCAATTATCATAGCATTCATCCTTCGGTAAGCATGAAGGGACATTAAATAATGTATGAGTTGAAGAGTTACTCTCATTAGAAGGTGGCACAGGTAGCTAATCCACTCTTCCTCCTTTTGTTCTTCGCTCTCCTCATCATCTTTTTCATCCAGTGAGCTCACAGTTTCATCAATTTCTTATTCCATAGACTCCTGCAAAATATTAATCTCTTCTCGGACAGCGGAGATTTTCTCAATAAACACATCAATATCGGAATTGTATTTATAATTATCATAGCAATATTTAAGGATGGCAAAATTTTCAGGTCTATAAACATCATCATCAAAAAAGCTTCATACTTTAGAAACAAAGTTTCAATTTCATAAGCACCCTTAAAGCAACAAATTCTTCTATTCGGTCCACATTAAATAATCATATCTACCATTGGCATAAGAAGCCAAGGTTTCATTATCATTAAATTTGCATGAAAAGGGAAGGTGTGTAGCATTCATCCTAGAGTAACAAGTAAAATCATATCTCTGGCATAAATTCCAAGCATACCAATGCAACATATCAATTTGATCCCACAAAAGTTTCCCATTTTGTGTCAAGCGATAATCCCTAAAGTATTCACGTTAATCCAACGTGTCTCCCGTTATCATGTTGAATGGGGTTTTCTCGGGATTATCAAAGTAGTGCATAATATTTTTTACATAACGAGCATCGAGGGTTTTAGGAGGTTCCCCATCTCCATGAGTAGCAAGTACCACTAATTTTTTTTGGTGTTTCGTGTTCCATATCCATGACTAAATATATAGAACAATTTAGAACAGAAAATAAAAACTACTTAGTGATAAAGCAAACAAGCACACACGAGAATATCCACCCCACGCTATTGCTCCCTGGCAACGGCGCCAGAAAAGGTCTTGATAACCCACAAGTATAGGGGATCATTTGTAGCCTTCTTCGATAAATAGAGTATTGAACCCAACGAGGAGCTAAAGGCAGAACAAATATTTCCTCAAGTTCTATCGACCACCGATACAACTCTACACACACTTGACATTTGGTTTACCTAAAACAAGTATGAAACTATTTTGCAAGAATAAAACTATGAGTACTTTGCAAGAATAAAACTACGGATAAATTGCAAGGTAATAAAAGTGGATAGCTTTTGTCAACAAGAAATTCATTTGTCCCTAGACAATTGATAACAAGTATCGGTAATCATTCTTGTAATTGTATATGAGGGAGAGGCATGAGCTAACATACTTTCTCTACTTGGATCATATGCACTTATGATTGGACCCCTAGCAAGCATCCGCAACTACTAAACATCATTAAGGTCGTGAAACCCAACAATAGCATTAAGTATCAAGTCCTCTTTACTCCCATACTCCATAACCCACTTATCCGCGTTTAGGCTACTGTCACCCCCACAACACCGACAATAAGCAAACAATGAACATATTGCAACACCCTACAGCGGGGGGCCCTCACGTTTGCATGAGACAGAGGTCACCGTAGGATAGAACCATAATTAAAATATACAATCATACCAACCAAGATCACGATTAACCCACAGGACAAAACGGATCGACTCAAACATCATAGGATAGCCAAATATCATTGGGAAATAATATATGGAGTTTAGCACCATGTTTAAGTAGAGATTACAGTGGGGAGAAGAGGTGTTACACCGCTGCATAGAGGGGGGGTAAGAGTTGGTGTTGACGGTAGCAAGATTGTTGATGTAGATCGTCGTCATGATCCTCGCCCCGGCGGCACTCTAGCAGCACGAGGAGAGGGGGGGAGAGCCCTCCTCCTTGTTCTTCTTCCTTGGCCTCCCCCTAGATGGGAGGAGAGTTCCCCCTATGGTCCATGGCCTCAATGGCGATGGAGGGGCGGGAGCCCCTCTCATATTGGATCTCCCTCTTTGTTCTCTTCTCGCGTTCCCCAGATCTGCCCCTTCACAGTTTCTTAAATTCCCGGAGATCCGTAACTCCGATTGCGCTGAAATTTTTACATGATTTTTTCCATAAATTATCTTTCTTGCACCCGAAGTAGAGCTCCAACCGATGTACGAGGTGGGCATAAGACACCTGGGAACGCCTGGGCCCCCAAGCGCACCCTGGTTGGTTGTGGTCACTGTGGGCCCTCTCTTCTGATGATTCCAACTCCCAAAAATCACAAATATTCCAAAATAATTCTCCGAGGAATTTTATTGCATTTGGACTTCATTTGATATGGATTTTTTGTGAAACAAAAAACATACAACAAACAGGAACTAGCGCTGGGCACTGGATCAATATGTAAGTCCAAGTAAATCATATAAAATGTTGCCAAAAGTGTATAAAAGTTGTATAATATTGGCATGAAACAATCAAAATTGTAGATACGACAGAGACGTATCAGCCATCTTTTTACTTTTTCTTTAAATAACTTGGCATTTTGATAGGCTTGGGTTCTCCATTCATCTAGTGAGCTAATATCAAATAACCTCTTTTCACCGGCAAGTTTGAAATCATAGTTGAGTTCTTTAATTTCCCAATGTGCTTTATGTTCTAACTCAAGAGGCAAATGACAAGCTTTTCCATAAACCATTTTATAAGGAGACATACCCATAGGATTTTTATATGTTGTTATATAAGCCCAAAGTGCATCATCTAATTTCTTAGACCAATTCTTTCTGGACCTATTGTCAGTATTTTTTAATATTAACTTTGTTTCTCTATTGCTAAGTTCAACTTGACCACTAGACTGAGGATGATGGGGTGATGCAATTCTATGGTTGACATCATAGTTAGAAAGCATTTTACGGAAAGCACCCTGAATAAAATGTGAACCACCATCAGCCATTAAACTAGGGACTCGAAACCTTGGGAAAATGACTTCTTTAAGCATTTAAATAGAGGTTTTGTGATCAGCACTACTCGTTAGAATAGCTTCTACCCACTTAGTAACATAATCAACATCAACCAAAATATGTGTCTACCCAATAGAGGAAGGAAAAGGTCCCATGTCATCAAAACCCCAAACATCATATGGTTCAATAGCAAGAGAATAATTCATAGGCATTTCCTATCGCTTACCAATATTGCCAATTCTTTGACATTCGTCACAAGATAAAACAAACTTACGGGCATCCTTGAAGAGAGTAGGCCAATAAAAACCAGATTGTGATACCTTGTGAGCAATTCTATCTCCCGCATGATGCCCTCCATAAGCTTCGGAGTGACATTTCCATGGGATTTGTCCCTGTTCATGCTCATCTAGTAATACCATGTACTCCTTCTTTATAAAGATGTGGACCATCCCAAAAGTAGTATCTTAAATCATAGAAGAATTTTTCTTTTGTTGGTATGTGATGCTAGGTGGTATATATTTAGCAACAATATAATTAGCATAGTCAGCATACCAAGGAGTGTTATGAGAAACATTTATTGCAGCTAATTGTTCATCAGAAAAACTGTCATCAATAGGTTGTGGATCATCAAGAATATTTTCTAGCCTAGACAAGTTATCAGCCATGGGGTTCTCAACTCCCTTTTTATCAGTGATATGTACGTCAAATTCTTGTATTAAGAGAACCCACCTAATGAGTCTAGGTTTAGCATCTTTCTTTTCCATAAGATATTTTATAGCAGCATGATCAGTGTGAACAGTAACTTTAGAATCAACAATGTAAGATCTAAATTTATCACAAGCAAACACCACTGCTAAGAATTCTTTTTCAGTAGTAGCATAATTGTGTTGGGCACTGTCTAGAGTTTTACTAGCATAATGAATAACATCTAATTTATTATCAACTCTTTGTCCTAGAACAGCACCAACAGCATAATCACTAGCATCACACATAATTTCAAAAGGCAAGTTCCAATCGGGTGGTTGAACAACAAGTGCAGAAACTAAGGCTTTCTTAAGTGTTTCCCTATATTATGCTCAAGGAAAGTAGATATAGATCAAATTATTTCGTGGATTGGATTTCACTTGCCTGTCTACGGTTCCCTTGCGTGTGCTCAGGATAGGTGTTTTATATAAATGTTTCGCCGTATTATTAAGTATTCTCCTTTAGTTTTTTTGAGCTGGCATATGCCAAACATGAATACCACCTGAAGCTACCGGTATAACACCTGGCATGGATACCCAGTCCTGAGTGAAAAAGATACCGCGAGCACGATCTTTTCAATAAAATCATCGCGCAATAAATCAACAAAACCGAAAGTCATTTTGCATTCCCCTTCTAACTTACATACTACTGTACCGGAGTGGATATGATCTCCCCCACACATAAGTTACTGAGGGATAACTGGTTGATCTTCCCCAAGAGTCCACATCGATGTGAAGGTTTGGCACCTCGATGTCGGCTCTTCGCCACCTAGAGCTGTAGGTGGTTCCAAGGATTGGGCTGTTCGCCCATTAATGCGGTACGTGAGAGAAAAAAAAAGTTGTCTTTTGGGCAAACAAAATTGGAAGGAAGATCTATCACCAAATAGAGATGAATATTATATGATAGTCAATGTATCTAACCTATTATTTCACAAGAGTACTAGTTGCTGAAGGCAATTTCAGAATGAGAAAATAAAGGAGGTATTTGTTGGCAGTAGATGGGTTTTACTAAATCAAAATTGTGGCATTCTCCCTAATAAAGCGGATACCTCTAATCCTGATTATAGTTATACATACAATTATGTATGTATTATATGACCAACTTTCTATGGGTCACATAGACATCCAAATAAGCAGTAGAAGTGAGATGGGGAAAAGAGGTCTTAAATAAAAAGGGAATATGATTTATGTATGGATTCCGGTAAAATACCGGTACTCTATTCCATAAGAGTGGAATAGGAAATTAAGATGAGGAACAATCGGGACTTTTCAGAGATTGGATGCACCGATCCAGTGTGGTTTCCAGAAATGTTTAAGGATTGGTAGTGTCCAGATTTCTTGTAAAGTTATTTCACAGCTAAATTCGTGTTTTCCTCGATTTAATAGAAAATAGAAAGACTTCATGATGAGCAAGCCAATATTTTATTGCGAATAATTCCGACAACCTCAGGAGAAAAAAAGGCATAGGATAAAGGTAGATGAATAGCCATTTGATCTCCATCAAAGTCCGCATTGAAACCCTCACACACTAATGGGTGTAAAGAAATAGTGAAATAGAATGTGAAACCGTGCTGAGCTCCCAAGCAGTGGGAGGGGAAAGTGATCTCTGACCGCGAGAGATTTCATATATGAAACCGGGATAGTTACCTTTCAGAAAATTTGAACGAAGCCTCTATATCTATCTATGCTTCATTCTTCTGAAGGAGTTGGGTCCTCATACCGATCCGAATGAATCAGTCTTTCTACAGAGGTCAATCTTTGCCTCTCCAAGCCGTACATACGACTTTCATTGAATACGGCTTTCCACAGAATTCTATAGGGGTCTATGAGATCGAGTATGGAGCGGGGTCCATTTACTTATGATACCTAGTTGGCATTGATAACAAGGATCTAATGAATTATGAGTTTAATAGATCCTATTTAGCAGAAAGACGTATGTTCCTTGCTCTGGAGAAATCCTTTACAAGGGAGATAGGTTAGTTACGTTTATATATGAAAAATCGAGATCTAGTGACATAACGCAAGGTCTTCCAAAAGTGGAACAAATCTTTGAAGCGCGTTCAATTGATTCATTATCCCCGAATCCTCTCTTACAAAGTGAAACAGTCCTCTTAATAGATCTCGTTCGTGTAAATGAAAGGGACCATGGCGGTAATTTCAACCCCAGAAGTCCAAAAATACCGGTAAATAGAAATTATAACCTGAATAAGCTTCGGCTAGCTTGAGTGTCGCTTGTTCGAAATTTGCCTGCTGGATGTTTTTCAGCAACAAGTTGTTCAAATCTTGAAACAGGAAATTTTTGCGAATATCTCGGTATTCCGCACTATGATACATAGATCTTAGCTTCTCTAAAGCTTCACTTACATTAAGATAGGCTAGAGCCTCAGGCATGACTAGCCCATAACTCCTGCAAACATCCCAGTTTCTCTTTAGAAAGTTCAAGAACTTGACATTGATTCGAAATCCTTGCACTCGTAACCTCTCCACAGCCTCACACAGCACTACGGGCGCCGTAGCACCATCTATACAATGAATGTCAAAATTTTCCGGCTCAGGGGAAGTGAGGAGTGCAAAGTTCTTTTTCACATGACCATTTCTTTTCTTAGAAGTTAAGTATCCACCACAAAGCCTTCATATACTTCGAGCGTTATTACTATCCCATAATACAAATTTCATCTTATCTTCATTCAACACAGTATTGATATATGAAGTCATACGATCCTCTTCTATTTTACGTTGTTCCTCCGTAATAGAATTAGTCCAAGGGTTCGATGGATATATCATCGGTAGGGGAACCCTGATAGGCATCTCGTCAAGCTGGAATGTACATCTCACGTAAGCGGGTGGATCATGTGTTTATCCTTTTCCCCTTTTTCCCCTTCTTTTTTGAGAGCTCAAAATAAAATTAATAAAAAAATACCCTACCTAACATATCCAACTCTTCTTAGTTCAGGGTTTTCCGTTTCCGAAGACTAGTAAATAGGCGGATTCTGGAACCCCAAGGATTCAATGGGGTCTAGAATAGAAGTAATAAAGTGAATAAAAAGAGGGGCAATCTAAATATTGCTAATATATTAGGACCTTCAAAACCGTACATGAAACCTTAGCTTCATACGGCTTCTCTATGATCAGAAAAAGGAAAGGATTGTTTTGTTCCTAGCCCCTGGGCGTAGATAGCTAAGTAATGGGGAAGAGGACTGAAACATGCCACTGAAAGGGATCAATATCACTACCCAGTTCCGCTGATGAGCACATTGAACTATCCATGTGGGTGAGAGCCCTCATAGCCCAGGCACAACGACACAATTATCAGGGGCGCGCAAAGGCTTCTACACAGTCATCATAAAAAACAAATGGAACGTCCTTTTGTAAAAGATTTGTAAGAGGCCTAGAAATTTTAGAGAAGTCTTTAATAAATCTCCTATAGAAACCAACATGACCGAGGAAACTATGGATACCATTGATATCTTTAGGACATGGCATTTTCGCAATTGCATCAACTTTACCTTTATCCACCTCAATACCTCGTTCAGAAATTTTATGCCCCAAGACAATACCTCCATTAACCATAAAGTGGCACTTCTAGATTAGTTTGCTCGCATCTCTGCAAAACTCGGTCAATGTTTCTTAAGTAGTCATCAAAAGAAGTTTTGTAAACGGAAAAATCATCCATGAAAACCTCAACAATCTTTTCACAAAAATCAGAGAATATAGCAGTCATACATCTTTGAAAGGTAGCAGGTGCATTGCATAAACCAAAAGGCATACGTCTATAAGCATAAGTTCCAAAAGGACAAGTAAAGGTGGTTTTCTCTTGATCAGGTTGTGAAACAGGTATTTGAGAAAAACCAGAATATCCATCAAGGAAACAAAAGTGTGTGTGCTTTGACAATATTTCTAACATTTGATTGATAAAAGGTAGAGGGTAATGATCTATTCTAGTAGCTTTATTTAATTTTATAAAGTTGATTACCATTCTATAACCAGTGATAATTCTTTGTTGAATAAGTTCATTCTTATCATTAGGAACAACAATAATACCTCCCTTTTTAGTGACACGATGAACAAGACTTACTCATCTACTATCGGCTATGGGATAGATTATACCTGCTTCCAGAAGCTTCAGTATTTCTATTCTTACCACTTCTTTCATTTTAGGATTTAAACACCGCTGGTGATCAACAACGGGTTTAGCATCAGGTTCCATATTAATTTTGTGCTGACAGAGAGTGGGACTAATGCCCTCTAAATCATCAAGAGTATATCCAATGGCAGCTCGGTGCTTCTTCAGAACCTTTAGTAATCTTTCTTCTTCATGTTCTGAAAGGTTAGCACTAATAATAACAGGATATGTCTTTTTCTCATCAAGATAAGCATATTTCAAAGTGTCTGGCAATTGTTTTAATTCAAACACAGGGTCACCTTTAGGTGGAGTAGGACCTCCTAGAGTTTCAATAGGCAAATTGTGTTTAAGCAGAGGTCGTTGTTCGAAGAAAATTTTATCTATTTCATTTCTTTCATGCAGATGCATATCATTTTCATGGTCTAGAAAATATTGTTCTAGTGGACCAGTAGGAGGCACAACAATAGAAGCAAGACCAATTATTTCATCCTTACTAGGCAACTCTTTCTTATGATGCTTTCTACTAAAATTGGAAAAAAATAAACTCATGAGACTCATCACCAAAACTTACACCGGCGGTTTGTTTCTCACAATCTATTTTAGCATTAACGATGTTCAAGAAAGGTCTACCAAAGATAATGAGACAAAATTCATCTTGTGGGGAACCAAGAACAAGAAAATCTGTAGGACATTTTATTTTCCCACACAAGACTTCAACATCTCTAACAATCCCAAGTGGTGTGATGGCGTCTCTATTAGCAAGTCTAATAGTAACATGTATGTCTTCTATTTCAGTGGGTGCTATATCATTCATAATTTCTTGATATAAGGTAAAAGGAATAGCACTCATGCTAGCACCTAAATCACATAAACCATCATAACAGTGATCTCCTATTTTTACCGAGACAACAGGCATGCCCACAACGGGTCTATGTTTATCTTTTTCATCGGGTTTGGCAATTCTAGGAGCTTCATCGCAGAAGTAAATAACATGCCCACCTATATTTTCATCCAGGAGATCTTTAACCATAGAAACACTAGGTTCTACCTTGGTTTGTTCAGCAGGCTTGGGTATTTTAATATAGATTTTATTGACAACAGTTGAAACTCTAGCATGTTCCTTAATCCTAACACGGAAAGGTTGTTTTTCAATATAAGAAGTAGAAACAACTGGATCAACATTATAGATAATAGTTTCATCTTTAGCTATTACCTGTTCTTTAACTTCTTATTTACTAGGTGGGTGATATTTAAACCACTTCTCCTTAGGGAGATCAACATGAGTAGCAAATGATTCACAAAAGGAGACTACTATCTCAGAGTCAAGTCCATATTCAATGCTAAACTTTTGAAAAGCATCGGTATTCATAAAAAGGTTTAACACAATCATACTTAAGCTTAATACCTGATCCTACACATACTTTTGATCCTGCACACGACCGTGCCTTTCACGAAAGCAAAACCGTGCCTCTCGCAGAAGCGAAATAAAAATATATATTTTTGTGTGAATTTTTTTTTTGAATTTTTTGGGTCCAAAAGCTAAGGAAGACCAATGAAAACCAAAAGGTCAAAAGAAAAAGCAGTTAAAAAACTAAAAATGCGTGCAAAAAATAAAAATAAATAAAATTCAGAGAGAGCGCCCAGAGCACGACACGAGGCGACGGCTGAAAGCATGCCAAGTGGCATGCTCTCAGCCCACCCGCAAGTGATCGTTGTGAGGCTCCCAAAGGAGCGCTCGTCAACTAGTTGCTCCTATTTGACGCATTTTGCAGCAAGTACTCAACCTTTCACACAGGGAGCGCTCAGGCAGGCTGGCCCATTAAGCACTCAACATTGTAGGGAGTGATTCCTTTGATTGTATTACTAATTTTTGGTGTGTGTCTAAAAAAACTAATTTTTGGTGTTCTTAACAAACACTAGTATTTTTTGTTTTATAGAAAAAATGGATAATTGTTTACTTTCTAGAAGTAATTTTTTCAAAAAAAAAAAATTGGGAGCACTTGAAAAAATATGAACATTTTCCAAAAACTGAAAACATTTAATAAATTGTGAACCATTTTTAATATTGATGAATATTTTTGGAAATTTTAACCATTAAAAACATGAATATTATTAAAATTTTGGAAACATTTTAAACCATGAAGATTTTGTAAAAAAAATTGAAAAAAACGAAAACCCTGCTAAAACCCTAGGGGGAAAATAACACAAAATGGAGAAACCGGCCAAAACTTTCTAGAAGCTTCATAAAACTAAAAAGACCAGATCTAGAACTTTCCCAAAATCGGAACCTGTCGACACGAGTAACTAGCTAATTGGACCGGTACATTTGCTCGCCCAGTTCGCTCCTTGGATGCGATTGCTCGACTACTTGACGCGAGGAGCATCAAATAGTATTACCCTTTCTAGCCAGCAAGAACCAACTTATATATGGGATGGTATTTGACGCGGCCCATTCATAGAGTATTTTTATATATTTAAATTAAAGTTTAAATAACGGACGCGGATTTTTGGGACATAGTTCCACGCGAGGATGATATCCGGGCGGTCCATGCATGCTATGAGATTAACACTTAATATAGCGCTTAAATGAATATCTGGACCCTATGATAGGTTAATTCGACAATACATGTATATGAGTCGGTGATTGGGCATCTTAAACGAAGCTGGATACAGCCAGACCTCTCTTCATTAACTTCTTTGCAATTACTTATCGAGTAAATGTTGCCGATGGACTTGATGTTGAGCATTTTAAATAGCTGGCTGGGTCTGGGGAGGGCAGCGGCTTGATTAGACCATTTAAGTTGGCTGGTGTAAAATGTCGGTGGGGTCTAGCATAATTATGTTGAATATTCACTTCTGTTATGTTAGAGCATATTTATTTGATGCACGGTTTTTCTATTGCACGTATTGTTGTTGTTCATCTAATCACTTGCTCATCTTTGACATGGTTAGGAACTTGGAGTTATGCAGCTTAAACATGGGCACATGTTTTGTTCCACTCCCAAATAGGTTGTAACTAACACGTGACAACGCAAACTTTCGGCTTGTGACTAACTGCAAACTAATGAGAATTTTCGTGAATGTGCATTGAAATATGAATACAAGTTGAATGAGAAAAATAATTTCATGTTCGAGATTTATAAGAAAATGAACTTCGACGAACATTAACTAAGACATGCATCTTAATATTATTTTTTTGAAGATGCTTTAAAATAGATATCGATTTTGTAATAGGCCTATGTCTTATCATCCCATTACTATTCCCTTGAGGTTTGCCCAACTCGCCCTATGCTAAGTAGTAATCACCACCTACCTGCTGGCAATGTCATCGCTTAAATATAACTCGCTATGAACATATCTGTATTATATCTAGTTCATTATCTCCTAAAACAAGTGATTTATATCGAAGTGTTGTATATTATCATCATGTGCATCGGTGTTGAATTAAAAGTGCTTAAGCAATCCAGTTCATACACTAGTTTTTGTGCTAATCTAACTATAAAGCCCATCTGAGATGTTTATCGCTTTATAATATTGCCCATGGTCGGTATCAACCATTAAGGAGAGCGCATGCATTTTCAGTGCGTTGGCAGAATATTAATAGATGTTGGGTGAATTGATAGCCTCCAAGCCATTAAACATTAACTTCGTGTGAATTAAACATCTGTCAATCGCATGTGGCCGTTTATAGTTGTTTTGTTGGGACAGTTAAAACATGTCATTTCCTTGGTACTGATTGCATGGGAAGATGGTTACTGTTTGTGACCAAGGCAAGCAAGTGCAACATTGAAAAGCTCAACTATTGCATTTGGAAGCAGCTGGGTTGTGGTCTTCATTATTATAACTGAAGGTACTTGATAAGGATGCAAATAATATTACTCTAGCTAATTAACTGGAATGTGATACATCTGCACGGGTGGGCTTGATAATCAGCCATAATCAACATCATTATGGTGGGATCAATGGCAAACATAAATGCAGGTGGATGAGCACCATGCAGAGGGGCAGAACGAAGCATGAGCATCCAGTTCGTCGAACAACGCAAGGTTAATGCATTGACTGTGTTGCTGCAACTGCCACTCCTACCCATCTCCGCCTCTCGCCTTAATGTGTTTTGACCCGCTCAATGCCCCATGTAGCCATTAAGACTGACAGAAACTTAATGCGTCCAGAGCAATAATAAGAAAACTATACTGCGTGGATACGATGAAGAGAAGTTAGTATACGCGTTGTGTGTATTAAAACCGCACGAATCACATGGTGGCTGACGGGCATGATTACATCCTCGCGTGATACCACCATGTACACTCGTGGTTTATCGTTAAATAACCAGAAACAGTCCCACTATACCTGTTTGAGGAAGGGTAGGATCACGATCGATTAGGTCTCCCGGTCTCGAGCCGCCACTGGCGCCATATAAGAAATTTAGGTCCCCTCTCCTTCGGCTGCCGCCATATAAGAAATTTAGGTCCCCTCGCCTTCGGCTGCCATCTTGGCGCTGAGAGGTGAGGGGACCTCGGATCTTTAAGACTTCTATGTTTGTCGTCAACGTCTAGTGATCATCATAGTTTTTTGAGAATAAACTTCCTCTCATTCCTTTGGCGGTGCCCTGAGGTTAGAGAGTTTTCTGTCCTCGCAGAGGATCTGATGAGTTTATGTTGTCGTGTCAAGCTTTTTTTGTTGGTCTGATTCTTTGTGGAGGTGAAATCCTTTATCAACATCATGGTGAAAATATAACGATTCGACGGCCTGCACTTCTAGCTAGGGGGTCATCTCCGGCCCAAGTACGTTCATCGATCAAGGTTTCCCATCTTTTTGGATGGGCGACTCAAGGCGCTTTTAAAAATCATCATTGGTAATATTCGTGCGGGTGAAAGAGTGACAACATTGTTGCTCCAGTCTAATTGCGGCTTCTTTACCGAAGTCTTTGGGGTATTTTTTTAGCAGAGATTGATACCGTGAAAAAGATACTTTCAAGAGATTTCGTTATAATTCTTAGTCATAAGAATTACTTTGTATTTTTTTTTTGATCTTACGTCAAAATCAATGTACATGTAATTGTTATGAGTATGAATAAAGTTGCAGGTGTTTCTAAAAAAAATCAGTTTAAGGAGGGAGCCGCTAAACGGCATTTATATATAATTGTCCGGCAAAGTTACAAAATAAATGGGCTATAGCCACAATATAGTTGTTTGATCAAGATTCTCCTTTTTTTGCGAGAATTTTTTTGATCTATTCATCTTCAATCATGGCAGTACAATGAACATCAGAAATAATAAAAATTACATCCAAATTCGTAGACCACCTAACGACGACTACAAGCACTGAAGCGGGCCGAAGGCGCACCACCGTCATCGCCCCTCCCTCGCCGGAGCCGGGCAAAACTTGTTGTAGTAGACAGTCGGGAAGTCGTCGTGCTAAGGCCCAATAGGACTAGGGCACCAGAACAGCAACCGCCGCTGATTAAGTGTAGCGTAGATCGAAAGGACCCAACCTGAAAACAGACGAACGTAGACGAACGACAATCAAATTCGAGCAGATCCATCAAAGATAGATCCGCCGGAGACACACCTCCACACGTCCACCGACGATGCTAGACGCACCACCGGGACGGGGGCTAGACGAGAAGGACATTATTCCATCTTTAGGGAGCCGCCGTCGTCTCGCCTTCCTGAGCAGGATACAAACCCTAACAAAACTCAAAGAACCATCTAAAATCCCGTCGGCAAGGCCGGGGTCCACCGCGCCCACATGGCCCTAAGGCCACGGGAGACGAGGCGGACCGACGGCAACGCCGGCGAAGGCAGGGAAACCCTAATCTTTATTAAAACTGTGATCAAAATAGAAAATCACTACGTGAAGGGTATTCCTTGCAAAGATTATTTTCAATCTCTCCATCAGAATTTTGGTGGCGTTTTTTTTGCAAGAGGGTGTGAGGTTTGCATATACGTGTTCTGTACCTGGATCTGTTTTTTCAAAAAAAAAATCTCTTTTGAATTGAGCGTTCAAATTATTGAACCGCTTTCAATCCTTGTATTACTCACGTTGAGATCTTCGAACCTAGAACCACTGGTGATAGATTCCATGATTTTTCTTCCAGGAGCAACCATTACTCCCACTGAAAACTAACATATATTTCCCGAATTAAACATACGTGTACTCCACGTGTTATGTACTGTAGTTGTTCTCTCCCACGAGATAGTGTACTCCATGCAACACAAGATACGAAACATACATGTGTTTCGCGACAGAACCCGCCTATGTGTGCACATCACACATGTGCTGCCGCTATGCATAACACAAGAAAAGCATGAAAAAGGGAAAACCCCAAAGGAAAACCCATAGAAAACCAGGGGAAATCACGTGCGCTCCTCACATGTGCCCCTCGCTCCCATCACTTCCATTTAAATATCAAAATATCCTTATGAAAATCTGTATAGTATATATCAATGTTTTATATCTATCTCTCCCATACTAAAGTTCTTTGCACATACGGATGTTCACATCAGCTCGGCTATTGATAGCCAATCCGGACGAAATTATATGACATTAGCATGTTGTACATGTACTCATATGTTACCATTTTTTAACATTAATATATTCTTGCAAACGATATCACCTTATCAAGTCATGCATGTCATTTTTTTCAGAAGGAATTAAGTGATGCATTTCAAGTGCAACTTCATTTTTTTTTCATGTTACTTTGTGTGTTCGTAGGTAGTATATCTGTTAGACGCTAAGAGCAACTCTAGCAGACCCCGCAAAAATACGACCCGCAGAACGCGTTTGCGGGTTGACGAAGGTCGCGTTTGCGGATCAAAAACATGCGCGGCAGAGCAGAATCCGTATCTAAACCTGCATATTTTGAAAGAATACTTTCGCGGGAGAAATTGCACAAACGTAGTTCATCACATACTACATAGTTCATCACATGATCAACAAACTACAAGCATAGCTATACTGCGTACTACGTTAAACTAGTACTAGGGGGTTGGATCTGGTCGCGGCAAACTGGACGACGCCGTGGAGGAGCCAAACGCTCAATCCTCCTCGCCGGAGCTGCACAGATCGACGTACTTCTCCGCCTGCTCCGCGCGGATGCGGCGCCACTCGCCAGCCCTCTCGTTGGCGGCGACGTTATCGGCGACCGCCTGCCGCCACCCGAGGGCTTCGAGCTCCTCGGCGTCGCGTCGGCGCTCCTCCTCCTCCTCGTGCACGCTCCGCTCGGCGATGGCGGCGGCGACGGCGTCGAAGTCCGCGACAAAGTCCTCGGGCCTGACGACTCCGCGGCGGCCGAGCGGAGCGGGCTCCTCGGGCTCCTCCTTCACCGGGACGAAGGCGAACGGCGCCGACAGCTCCGGCTCCTCCTCCTTGTCCGACCACTCCCTCTTCACGGGGAGGAACCTCGCGGCGGAGGAGGAGGATCCGACGTAAGAAGACCTCGCGGAGGAGAAGGACGCGCGCCGGCGGTCGTACTCCTCCGTATCGCGGCGCTCGAAGCTCGCCGGCGGCGACAGCCCGTGGTTGGTCCACTTCTGGGCGTCGCGCTTCCTCGCGCCGTCGGACCGGACGCGCCGCTTGTGCTCCGGGTCCCTCTCACGACCGGATCTGCTGCCGGAGCCGCGTCCGGAGCTCCACATTCGCCCCCACATGGCGGCTGGAGAGCGGGGCGAAGGGTCGCCGGCTGCAAGAAATTGCGAGAGGGGAAAGGGGAATCGGGTGGCTCACGGCGACGGAGGGATAGGGTTTGGACCCGCAAAAGGGTCGCGGAACCGCACTTATAGTGCTCGGGGCGTGCGATTTACGGGCTGCGGCAAAAAATTTGCGGGCCAGGCGAGTATGCGGGCTCTGTTCTGGCTGGAAAAATGGCCCGAGCCCAGATACTCGCCGGAATTTTTGCGGGCCGGGCGTTTTGCAGGGTCTGCTAGAGTTGCTCTAAGACCAACGCTTCACATTTTTGTTATAGATGATGTCGTGCGAAGTTCAAAAGTTTTTTTAATCTTTTTATACATCATTGTGTCACATACTCTCTTATATTATTATTCTATTTTTGTTGTTGTCTAAGCACCAATTTTGTGCATTTGTTTTAACATGATTCCCACAACAACGCATGATGCATCATATAATCTTATATGATCAGTTTAATAACTAGAAGATGTTTGTCCATTGTAAACAGAGAAATATCGACTTATTAAAATGCTCATGTATTGTTAAGCCATTGGTATACTTGAGAAAAATGTGTTGCAGAACATATGTTCTCATGTTTAAAATAAATTCACATGTATTAAAATACATTTTCAAGAGAAACAAATATACATGTGTTGCATCAAGAAGTATTCATAAATACCCCCAAAAAGTTTGCAAACATAAAAAAAAAGATTCATGCGTTCTTCAAACATGTTTGAAAAAGGAAAGCTCATATATGTTAAAAAGATATGTTCATGTTTTGAAAAGAAAATGTTTTATGTTTTTTAGAACAGCTGTTTGTTGTATCTCATAACAAAATGCATGTGTTTACCATAAAAATAAGAGTGCAAAATATATAAATAGAGAACAGAAAAAGAAAACCAGAAGAAATAAAGACTTACACAAAAAAGGAGATACTGATGCTGATTCAAAGTTTTCGCCAGAGATACTATTCAGCCAACATTGACAGTAAAAATGTATACAGTGCAAACACCATGCATAAAAATGGCAAGAGTTCAGACTTACTTCAGACTTGGAAGTCATTTGACTCTTTCATGTTCATCTATGAGAAAGGACAGGGATCCTACAGTAGATTGATACATTACAAGATGTTACAGTATATACTATACTATCCTGCGACAAAGAGAAGACAACAGATGCTATCTCAACCATATTTGCGTGGTATCATCTTCAGCACCAACATATTGAATGCCTTCCTCAACTATGACAACATTACAAAAATGTATACCACATTCCCACCACACCTGCGCCAAAACCGCCTCGCCCTCAACAACTCCCCTCTAAAAGTGGTTGAGCACCAGGATCTATGAGATAAAGAGGAAGGGAACATCAGCGTAACAGATAGGACACTACAAGTCTACAATTCGGCATCTCTAGAATAAAGATAAATGCATGCTCAGCATCATTAATATTACCTGCAGTTCCATTCGGCGTGTTACTTGAGCGATTCCTCCAGTTTTGAATAATCTGCTGAATCTCTGATTTCACAAGACCTGACAAACACGCACCGGCAATCAATGCACAAAGTATAAGCATTATGAACACTGAATCCCATCCAGTTTTTGAGATGAAGCCCGTCACAAATGGCCCCAAGGCAGCACCAAGCGATCCTGTCCCGTCTATGATTGCTGTGACAGTGGCCAACGCACGGGAATCTCCTTTGAGAGATTTGTGAGTCCCCAGATCAGCAGAAACTGCAGTTGTTATCAGAGCATAAGGTCCATTGACAAACAAGCCACTGATCATCATCAGGGCAATATTTGTCACTTTTGAAGTACTGCCATATGCATGAAAGGCGTAAAGAGATGGAATTGCCAGGTACATAAACATTGCTGCAGTAGTGGCCCTGGCATCGAGCTGATCAGACATGAACCCAGCGAGAATTCCACCAATGATTCCTCCTACATCGAACAAAACTGATAGATAACCAGCATCCGTGACCGACATGTACTCGCCTCCAATAGCTGGAGATATAAGAAGATGTAAGTAGAACCGTAAAAAGGATTTAAAATTCAGAATCCACAAAGGCACATAAGAGTGGATGAATATAGGAGAGATCTACTAAAGTTGCAGCCTTTTATGGTATCAGCAATATAAGAAGGCAGCTAGAAGAAACAGGTCAAACAAATTACTATGCAGTACTTTTAGTAATGGATGGAAGAGAACAACCCAGGCCTTTACCAGATAGTGCACATAACCAAAGCTACTGTACCCTTGAGTAAATTATATCTGGTCTGAAAAAGCAAAATACTACAGTTGGATCAGATAAACAGGGCAACAATGTGAACATGTGATTCATGTTAGCATTATTCTGTTCAAAGCCAGATTTAAGATACGGCATGAATAATCTGGCATGAAATTAGTTCCTGCTACAATTTGCTTGGTGTCTATTGTGCACAGGATATACCATAATGCACATTATTACAGCATATCAAAGGCAATTACTGCAGCACCTTCAAAAAAATGGTGGCAGTCACTACAGCAACCTACATCCACAACTGGAATTCTGAAACCAGAGTTCAATAATAATGCACTGTTAATTCTAAAACTACATCATTAACTTCATCAAAGTCAATTCTGAAACCAGAATTCAATAACAGGATATAGATGCACTGTTAATCATACCAATAAATCTCCTGCACAGCTGGAAGATGGCAATTCAGATCAATCTAATGTCTTAACGTGCATCACTGCGCCTGGTTAAGTCGCAACAGGTGGGCATACCAGTTTGGGTCAAGTAGAAGGGGAGCCAGTACAAGAAGGTGTAGGCGACCAGCTTCGCAAAGAAGAGGCAAGTCGCGAAGGTGAGCACCCCCGGGATAGAAAATGCCTTCAAAATCCCTACGGCATCCCTCCTGTCCTCTTCCCCGGCGCCACCGGCCGTGCTGGTGCTGCTGTCCTCCTCGTCGGTGCTCGCTCCACTGGCCTGCTTGGGGGGCCACGAAGCGAAGCCAACATCCTCCGGGTAAGGCGCTAGGAAGAAAAACACGAGAACGCCACCGAGCGCCATGAGCCCGCCCGGGACCACAAACGACCAGCCCCACCCGTATCGCAGCACGGCGGCGGCGATGATCGAGCCGCTCATGTTTCCGACGGAGGTGTGCGCGTTCCATATGCCCATTATGAGGCCGCGTCTCCGGCCGCCGAACCAATTGCCGACGATGGCAACGACAGAGGGCCAGCCAGTGGACTGGAGCAGGCCCGCGATTGCCTGGGCGAAGACGTAGAACACGAGGGAGTGCAGAGAGAGGAAGTACCCGGCGCCGAAGAAGGCGACGGCAGCGCCGCTCCCGACCATTCCGGCGGCGAGGAAGAGGCGGAGATCGAGGCGATCGCCGAGGTGGCCGGCGCCGAACATGCCGAGGGAGTAGAAGGCGAGGAACGCGACGTCGGTCTCGCCGAGGAGGGCGGGGTCGTGGAAGGGCGGCCAAGACTTGGAGAGAGCGCGCTTCACGATGCTGGGTGGCTTGCGGGAGGCGTGGTAGAGGGCGTAGGCGAGGAAGGTGAGCCCGAGGACGAGGCCGCGGTGGGCGTTGTAGGAGAAGGCGGGCAGGGTGCAGAGGCCCGGCGGCGCGTGGTGGTGCCGCGGCCGCGCCCGCGGCGATGACTTCGGCATGGGCGTTGAGGGTGGAGGTGGCTCCGCCATGTCCGTGAGGCGAGGGGAAAATGGAGTGGGGGCCGGCGGTGAGGACGTGGCGGGGTAACCGGGCCCGTGCACGACACGCGGCCGAGACGGTTATGGGCCAGACTTTGAGTTGTGTTTTGCTTTCGTTTTTTTTTGGAAGGCCATCATGGCTAGCTTTTATTGCAACTCAGGGCATCTCCAGCCGTTGGCCCCCCCAGGACGCATACAAAAACCGCCCCCTGGGAGCGAGCCAGCGATACACTCGGCGCTGGGGGCGGTTTTGCGCCCAGTCGTCGCCCCCAGCTCGCCCCCGGGCGCCGAAATTGGCCCACTTTGCAGCCCAATTTCGGCGAATAAACGGCCCATATGGGCGAGAATAGACCCATATTCGGCGTGGTTTCGCCGTGTCTCGGCGTTCAATTATCAACACAATTATTCCTTATCACATATTTCATCACAGAAAAATCAAATATTTCAACAAAATACTACAACAACAAATAGTTCAATACAAATTATATAGTTCAACAAATAAAAACTCGTATTTCATCACGCGGCGTCCCCCTTGAGCCTCCATAGGTGCTCAATCAGATCTTTCTGCAGTTGATGATGCACCTGTGGGTTTCGGATCTCCTAACGCATACTGAGATAGGCAGTCCAAGTTGCCAGTAGCTGGTGATCAACTTCGGCTAGAGGACCCTGCCTGTAGTATGGTTCAGTGTCAAACACTGGGTCTTCTTGCTCGCCCTCGATGATCATGTTGTGCAAGATGACACAGCAAGTCATGATCTCCCACATTTGATCTTTCGACCAGGTCTGAGCGGGGTACCGAACAACAGCGAATCAAGATTGGAGCACACCAAATGCCCGCTCGACATCCTTCCTGCAAGCCTCCTGAAGCTTCGCAAACCAGGCGTTCTTGCCTCCTGCCACAGGGTTTGAGATCGTCTTCACAAATGTCGACCATCTCGGATAGATGCCATCAGCTAGATAGTACCCCTTGTTGTATTGGTGCCCATTGATCTCGAAGTTCACCGGAGGAGAATGGCCCTCAACGAGCTTGGCAAAAATAGGAGAGCACTGCAGCACGTTGATGTCATTGTGAGTTCCTGGCATACCAAAGAAGGAGTGCCAAATCCAGAGGTCCTGTGTGGCTACCGCCTCAAGCACCACACTGCAACCGTCTTTGGCGCCTTTGTACATCCCCTGCCAACCAAATGGGCAGTGTCGGTGTCAAAACCGGCGGATCTCGGGTAGGGGGTCCCGAACTGTGCGTCTAGGCGGATGGTAACAGGAGACAAGGGACACGATGTTTTACCCAGGTCCGGGCCCTCTTGATGGAGGTAAAACCCTACGTCCTGCTTGATTAATATTGATGATATGGGTAGTACAAGAGTGGATCTACCACGAGATCAAGGAGGCTAAACCCTAGAAGCTAGCCTATGGTATGATTGTTGTAATGTATGTTGTGTCCTACGGACTAAAGCCCTCCGGTTTATATAGACACCGGAGAGGGCTAGGGTTACACAGAGTCGGTTACAATGGTAGGAGATCTACATATCCGTATCGCCAAGCTTGCCTTCCACGCCAAGGAAAGTCCCATCCGGACACGGGACGGAGTCTTCAATCTTGTATCTTCGTAGTCTTGGAGTCCGGCGGACGATGATAGTCTGGCTGTCCGGACACCCCCTAGTCCAGGACTCCCTCAGGCAGTTCTTCCATTTCCAATGCATGCAGTCGATGCTTCCAAGCATCCCAGGAAATCCTCTTGCTGCATTCTGGGCTAGGATCCGAGCAGTGTCTTCCGCATTGGGTGTTCTCAAGTATTGTGGCCCAAACACTGCCACCACTGCCCGACAGAACTTGTAGAAACACACTATGCTGGTGGACTCGGCCATGCGCCCATAGTCGTCGAGTGAATCACTAGGAGCTCCATATGCAAGCATCCTCATCGTTGTCGTGCACTTCTGGATGGAGGTGAATCCAAGAGCGCCAATGCAATCCATCTTGCACTTGAAGTAGTTGTCGAACTCCCGGATGGAATTCACAATCCTGAGGAAGAGCTTTTGGCTCATCCGATAACGGCGCCGAAATGTTCTCTCGCCATGAAGTGGAGCATCGGCGAAGTAGTCGGAGTAGAGCATGCAGTAGCCTTGCAGACGATGCCGGTTCTTTGCTTTCACCCGCCCCGGCGCTGAGCCACCTCGACGCGGCTTTTCATTTCTCGCCAGCAGCTGGGCAAGGGCGGCGAGCACCATCAGATGCTCTTCTTCCTGGACGTCGGCCGCGGCTTCCTCCTCCAGCAGCGCGGCGAGCTCTTCCTCCTCATCCGAGTCCATCGCCGAGACAGTCAAAACACCGAACACCTTGCGCTTGGTGGGCGTGTACCCGCCGTTAAACCGCGCCTCCGCGGCCGGAAACGGCGGCCGGAAACGCCCAGCTGCTGCGGGAGGGGCTGTCACGGCGAAGCGCTGCTATTTTCCGGCGGGGAATGGCTATCTAGCGGAGTAGGCCGGCGGCCGTCGCCGGGATATAGCTAGTGGTGGCCGAGGGCGCAGGGGGTGCGAGGCGAGTCGGGGAAGAAAATCTTGACTTTTCCCCTGTCGGTGTGGACCAGGCGTGCTTTTTCCTAGCACCAGAGCCCCCAACGGCTCCCCAGCGCGCCGGGTTCGGCCTGTGACCGCCGGGCGGAAAAAAGGTCCGAACCGGCGATTTTCGGCGTCCTGGGGGCGCGACTGGGCCGTTTTTTTGGTGCCGGCGCCGAAAAAGTGGCTTGGGGGGCCTGTTGGGGGCGCGGCTGGAGATGCCCTTAAAGAGGTAGAACATCATCCACAAGTCTGGAGACAAGACAGCCGGGTGGCTCGTCCGTCCAGCTACTAGAAACCTTATTGCAGAAACTATGTTTAGCTAGCACATGCGCTGCATCATTAGATGACCGAAAGCAATGATTAAAAGTGACCTTCCCAATAGATGTAGCCGCATCCACACACTTCGCAAAAATTGCCGTTGCAGTGTCCCACCATCTTGTTTGTCCAGTGCAAGATTCAATCACCATGAGGGAATCAGACTCTGCTTCAACTCGAGAAAAACCCAAGGTATTGGCAAATACCAGTCCATCACGCATAGCCAACGCTTCAGTGGTCACCACGTCCGCTGCAAATTGAATATAGCGACATTGGGCAGCCAAAAAGTTTCCTTTGTGATCCCTGATGACAGCCGTCGTTGCTCCAGTTCCATCGTCCAAATGGAAAGATGCATCCACATTGACTTTCACAAAGTTCGGCTCTGGTTTTATCCATGTATGCTCCTGAACAGCCCGGTTCCTACTATTTATCTGGTGGTAGTTATTCGCTATAGCTAGGACAGAGAATGGCCATCTCCTTGGTGAAGGTGGAGCTCCTCCATGCGTTAACTCACGCCTAACCCACCATAGATACCAAACTCCAACAGCCAGCACCTGTTTCACATCAAGACTGGGTTTGAGGGGTAGTGCCCTGTCTTCCGCCAACAGTAGGTGTTCAAATATGATTGATCCCGAGCGGTCAACTGTTATAGCTTCTTCGATTATATCCAGAATGCCTAGTTTCTGCCATAGCTCATGAGCGTGTGTGCATTCGAAGAACAGATGGCGCACATCTTCCGCAGCCTGGTGACAGATAGGGCAAGATCCATTAGAGCCTGCATGCCTGTTTGTGAGTATAGCTTTCAAAGGGATTATTCCGTGGAGAGCGCGCCAACAGAAAATCTGCACCTTACGAGGGACTTGCAGTTTCCAAACTCTACTCCAGATTTCCGGTGTAGTTGAGCTAGATGGACGTGCCCAAACATTTGCATGCTGCCGGTAAGTCTGAACCCATTGTGTGTGGTAAGCTGATCGGACTGTAAAGACCCCTCTCCGATCAGGGTTCCAGGCAATGAAGTCCTCAAAAGCTGTTGTACTCAAGGGAATTTGCATGATCCTTCGGACATCAACTAGGTTGAAGATAGAGCGGATCAACGCTTCATCCCATGCACCGGTGTAAGGGTCAATGAGATCGCTAACCGTAGACTGGATAGACTGTCCCCTGCTCGAGATTACCCTCCTGTTAGGACTCGATTGTACCCATGGATTGGTCCATATTTTCACATTCTCACCGGTTCCAATTCGCCAAATATATCCCAATTTAAAAGTCTCTAATCCCTTCATTATACTCTGCCAAGTGAAGGAAGCCCCACTTTTTAGAGTTGCTTGGAGTAGGCTTTCATTCGGGTAGTACTTTGCTTTCAGGACCCGAGCACATAGCGACTCCGGGTTGTTAATAAGACGCCAACACTGCTTAGATAGCATAGCCAAATTGAAGGAATAAAGATCCCTGAATCCCATTCCTCCTTCATTCTTCAGATAACAAAGTTTCCACCAAGTGTACCAATGCATTCTTTTATGATCTTCGTCATCACCCCACCAGAATTGAGCTATCAAATCAGTTATCTCCTTGCAAATTCCCTTCGGTAGGCTGAATACTGACATGGCAAAAACAGGGATTGCTTGAGCTACAGATTTAATAAGTATTTCCTTACCACCTGTAGATAGTTGCTTCTCCATCCAGCCTTTCAATATTTCTTTTATTCTTTCACAGAAGTATCTAAAGCAGTCACTCCTATCCGCTCCTACCATTGCAGGCAGCCCAAGATATTTGTCAGACAAAGCTTCAGTATCAATATGTAATAATTGGCAAACCTCAGTTTTTGTTACCACAGGAGTGTTAGGGCTGAAGTACACACTAGATTTTGATAGGCTCACCAATTGTCCCGAACTCTGACAGTAGGTATCCAGAACATGTTGTAAGGAAGCTGCATTTAGGACATCTGCGTTCATGAGAATGAGAGAGTCATCAGCAAATAAAAGATGTGATACTGATGGTGCATTTCTGCACACTCTTATTCCCTCTATGCCACCAGCTTCTTCTTCAAACTCCAATAAACTGGAAAGACCTTCTGCACACAATAGGAACAGATATGGGGAAAGGGGGTCACCCTGTCGAATGCCCCTCGTAGGTGTGAAAGACCCTGTTTCATGAGAATTAAATCTCACTCTGTAGCTAACCGTGCTTACACATGACATCATCATCTCTATAAATTGGTCATGGAAACCCAAAGCAGACATCATATCACGAAGAAAGGACCACTCCACTCTGTCATATGCTTTATACATATCTAACTTGACTGCACATAACCCTGTTCGCCCAGGTCTTTTATTCTTGATCTTGTGTATACATTCATATGCAATTAGAATATTGTCGGTGATCATCCTCCCAGGAACAAAGGCACTTTGAGTTGGCGAAATAATATCAGGTAGGATACTTTTCAGGCGGAAAGCTAGCATTTTGGACACAATTTTATATAGGACATTGCAAAGACTAATTGGGCGAAATTGAGTTACCAGCTCTGGTGTGTCCATCTTCGGGATCATAACGATCGTTGTCTCATTCCATTCAGGTGGGATCTTCCTGGAATTAATAGCTAGCAAAACTTCTTTTGTAATATCATCTCCAAGAATATGCCAGTATTTTTTGAAAAAAATGGCATGAAGCCCATCGGGACCTGGGGCCTTAAGATCACCGATGCTAAACACAGCCTTCCTCACATCATCAGCCGTGTACTGACGTAGTAAGAAGTCGTTCATAGGAGAGGTAACTTTGCGCTGAACTTTCTGAAGTAAGATAGGATCTGTATGCTGCACTTCGGAAGTGAACAGGTGAGAGAAATAATGCTGAATATGTGAGCTCAAGTTCGGAATACCTTCCATCCAGTTCCCCCTTCATCTTTGAGCCTTTTTATGAAGTTTTTGTTCCTATGAGCCGACGCGAAAGCTTGGAAGAAGCCCGTATTCCGGTCTCCACTAGTCAACCAATTGGCCCTTGAATGTTGCATAACTTGTATTTCTTCTAACTCCAGGAGGTATTCAATTAGTTCCGCAATTTCTTTTCTTCTTTCTTCACTTTCATCATTCAATGGACCAGCCATAACCTTCTCTAATTCTCTTTGAGCTTTGCGCAACCTTTTCTTAGGTTTCTTCAGTACTCTTTGGTCCCAGTCCTGGAAGGTGTCATGCATCTTATTTAGTTTCTGCGATATGGAGTTCAAGCCTCCGTCTGCTCCAGCTGCATTCCATGCCTCCATGATGATATTATTAAATTTTTTCTCTCTCAACCACCTTGCTTCAGTACTCTTTCGTTTGTTTATACACGGTCTTCGTGTTTTGTGCTCTTTCTTCAAGTTCTCTTTGCTTCGCGTAATCGCTATATCAATCTTCATTTTCTGTAAAAAAAATCCATTTTCTTTCTTTTGTGAGAAAAAAGAGATTTCATTGTGTAATGATGGTGGATATGGTGCATTTTGAGGTGGGATCGTCTATCATGTCCGACGTGGCACACATGTCCGGTCGATCCATATCCGCCCTATATTTGTTTTGGATATGAGAGAGCCGGTCAGCCCGTGCATTTGAGACTCGTTTGAATCGCTCGTTTGGGTTGTTTTTTGTGACCGGCCATTGACTGGGCCGTCCGCCCGGGTGTTTGAGGCGGGTTATCTACAGTCGGGCGTTTGAGGCGGGTTATCTATAGTCGGGCGCCTCAAATGCCCAGGCGGACGGTCCGGTCACGAAAAAACGACCCAAACGGGCATCTCAAACGCCCGGGAGGGCCGACACCCCTCATATCCAGCCCAAATAGAGGGCGGATATGGGGCGTCAGGCGCATCCCCGCGTTGGACCCGGCCCACTGGCCCATTAGGCCCTACATATATTCCTTCCTATCTGCTCACCGGACCAAACCCTATCCACTTTCCCCCTCCTGCCACCCAAGCTTCCGTCCAGTGAGCTCCCGCCTTCTTCGGCATGGCGGTCAGTGGAGTCGAGTCCTTCACCTCCAGATCCGTCGGCCCCAAGGTCATCCCGCACGGCCCTAAGAAGGACATGGATGTCCGGCTTGCACTCCATCGCTCCCGGGAGGAGGCCCGTGCAAGGCAGAAATCTAACTCCTTCAGTCGGGATTCAATTGCGTCCGCCCAAATTGTGCATCGATCCGGCACTAGGTGTGTTGTTGTTGCCTCACCGGAGGCGGTGCAGTCCGTCTGGCGTCTGAACGCGGTGGCGAAAGCGCAACCCCTCCATTAGCGCGCCGAGGCCATGGACACATCATGGGCGTTGTCCGACGCAAACATGGCGCAGCGTGCCCATCGTGCGAGGCAGCGAGCGCAGGAGGCAACAGTGGACGCCAGCGAGGCGGAGTCGCATTCTCCCGCGCCCTGTGTGGTGCAGCAGTCCGGGCGACGCAAATCGCGTCGTGGTGGATGTTGCCATCTCGTCACAAGATGGATCCATCATCGATCTGACATCCATCGGCACTGTTCGGGTTCCTGACTCCAACGAGGAAGAGTAGGGCATGGGAGATGACGACGCCTTGAGTCCCGTGAGCCGACTCGTATCCCATGTGAAAGGATCTATATGGTTGACTAGAGGGGGGGGGGTCAATAGGCAACTACTAATTTATAGCTTTTCTTAACAAATTAGGCTTAGCAACAAATAGGTTGTCTAGTATGCAACTAGTTGAGCAATCTATATGATACGAGCAATAACAATAGCACAAGCAAGCAAGATAAACAATACAAGTAAAGGTGAGAGATAATCACAAGTGGAGTTGGGGGAGACGAGGATGTGTTACCGAAATTCCTTCCCTTTGAGAGGAAGTACGTCTCCGTTGGAGCGGTGTGGAGGCACAATGCTCCCCAAGAAGCCACTAGGGCCACCGTATTCTCCTCACGCCCTCACACAATGCGAGATGTCGTGATTCCACTAGTGGTGCCCTTGAAGGCGGCAACCAGACCTTTACAAACAAGGTTGGGGCTCTCTCCACAACCGAATTCGAGGCTCCCAACAAAACCACGAAGTTTCACCACAATGGAATGTGGCTCCGAGGTGACCTCAACCATCTAGGGTGCTCAAACACTCAATATTAATAAGATCCGCAATAGATTAGTGGCGAGAATCAAATTTCTCTTGGTGGAAGTGTAGATCTATGTCGGTGTCAAAACCGGCGGATCTCGGGTAGGGGGTCTCGAACTGTGCGTCTAGGCGGATGGTAACAGGAGACAAGGGACACGATGTTTTACCCAGGTTCGGGCCCTCTTGATGGAGGTAAAACCCTACGTCCTGCTTGATTAATATTGATGATATGGGTAGTACAAGAGTGGATCTACCACGAGATCAAGGAGGCTAAACCCTAGAAGCTAGCCTATGGTATGATTGTTGTAATGGAGGTTATGTCCTACGGACTAAAGCCCTCCGGTTTATATAGACACCGGAGAGGGCTAGGGTTACACAGAGTCGGTTACAATGGTAGGAGATCTACATATCCGTATCGCCAAGCTTGCCTTCCACGCCAAGGAAAGTCCCATCCGGACACGGGACGGAGTCTTCAATCTTGTATCTTCGTAGTCTTGGAGTCCGGCGGACGATGATAGTCCAGCTGTCCGGACACCCCCTAGTCCAGGACTCCCTCAGTAGCCCCTGAACCTGGCTTCAATGACGATGAGTCCGGCGCGCATAATGTTCGGCATTGCAAGGCGGGTTCCTCCCTTAAATAATCCAGAGAAGATCATGAACACCAGGATAGTGTCCGGCTCTGCAAAATAAATTCCACATTCCACTGTAGAGAGAATAAAATGTACACAGGTTCAATCTGCTGACGTATTTTGCGGCATGACGTCACACCACTACCAAGCCTTTACTTGAATCATTTTTTATTATACCGTCTCAGCGCGTTTAGCGAAGCGGTTTCCTTGGCACGTCTTGTCGAAGCAGAGATCGTGTTCCCCCTTATTCCGGGATTCTCATCAATACGGGCGTGGGTAACCCAACCGCGCCCGTCGCCACGCCTCCTCTATCGAAGGCGAGTCCCGAACGGTCACGGAGATGGCTCTTGGTATTCTCCCTCTTTATAATAGGACCAAGGCTCGTTTCTTTTCTTCAATCTTCCATCGAATCCTCTCCTCGCTTCAAGTTCCAACACCCAGAGCCCTAGATTCGAGTGCTTCGGACCTTCAACAATGTCCGGCTCCGACCTTCAGGGCCGGTGGATGCCCTCCTCCGTTACGGAGGAGGACGTGCTAAAGCTGCGAGAGGCCAAGTACCTATCCTACGAGATTTCGCACAGGTTGCCCGCCGAAGGGCAGGCCATCCCCACCCCCGAGCCCGGCGAGTACGTCGTCTTTGTATCCCACCTCCGTCGGGGTTTAGGCTTCCCGACGGATCCTTTTGTGAGAGGGCTCATGTTTTACTATGGGTTGGAATTCCACGACTGGGCTCCGGAGTCCATCCTCCAAATCTCCGCATTCATCGTCGTCTACGAAGCCTTCCTCCGCGTCACCCCCCACTTCGGCCTGTGGCTGACGACCTTCAATATGGAGCCGAAGATGATCGGGGGGTGCCAAGAAGAGTGCAGCGGGGCGGCCATAAGCAGGAGGGCCGATGCCCCGTGGCCCGAGGGCTCCTTCTAGGAGGAGCTCAGCTTGTGGCAGCAGGAGTGGTTCTATATCACCGCTCCAAAGGGCAGCAGGCAGAAGCCGCCACCACCATTCCGCTCGGGACCTCCACGACGGTTGATGTCGTGGGTCAACCAAGGGCTCAATTGGGGGCCATCAAAAGACGTGCCCCTATTACATGGCCGGATTCGGGACCTCTAGGTGAGGGAGGTCGATCTGGTCGTGGTGATGCAGGTTATGCTAATTAGGCGTCTCCTGCCCTGCAAACGCCGTCCTCTCTAGCTATGGGAGTTCAATCCGGAGGGACCACGGATTCTCCAACACTTCATGGGTACGACACCCGTGGAGATGTACAAGTTATTCTTTGGACCACAGGCGGCGTGTCCGGAATTGACCGAGGATGCCGGCCTAAGCTGCAATCGCCCGGATACTCAAGTAAGTAGCTCAGTGTTCGGAAGCACCGTTTGTTTGCCTTTCTACAATTCGCCTTTTAACCCGTTATCCTTCAACAGGAGTGGATAGCGCAAGCAAAGCTGATACGGTGTCCGGCCCCCCTCCCAGAGACCACGCCGGAGCCCGTGCTGGTCAGAATGTTGGAGGTCGCGCCTTCAAAAGAAGGCGAAGGGGAAAATAGAGGAGCTATCACCTCGCCCAAGGGGGCACTTGAAGAAGGGGGGATCGAGAATCCCTCCCTCCAGGGGGAGAAGAGGACCGCCTCCGAGGACCCGGAGGCCAAAGCCCCTAAGCGGGGGAAGAAATCTTCACCGGAGGGTCCTGCGTCCGGGGAGGTCCCGGCCGCACAATCTTCTTTAAGGAATCAGCTCTCCAGCGAGCCGTGAGTAGAAAAAGGGGAGTTCATTAATAAGAAACGTCCTTATTTATGCTTCTGAGGATAACCGAAATTTTTACCTTGTAGTTCGGATCTGCGACCTTCTCAGATGAGCTCGTCTTCGGGGGATCTTCGTCCGGAGATGATGGAGAGCGAGACGCCTCCGTCTGCTGCGCTGTCAGATAGGGCGGACGAGTCTGAAGTGTCGTCACGGAGGGTATCCCCGAGTCCGGCAGAGCCGAAGAGTTCGGCGCCGACTAGTGTTCGGCCGGGGGAGCTGAAGGATCTGCTTGAGAGGGCGTCCGTCTCAGAAGATCACCGTGCATTGATGCGCGTGGTGATTGGAAGGATTTCGTCCGCCGAAAGCGGATTGCATAATGTCGTCAGGAGTTTGCTGGTGGGTTTTGAGGTACGTAAAAACGACGCGCCTTTTTGACAGTTTTGCACATAAAAGTGCGCCCTGTATAGATAGTAGCCCCTGAGACTCGGTAGGTTGTCGAAAGCGACAGCGTGCCGAGGATCAAAATCGCAGGTATTGAGTGTCGCCCTTCCTATGCAGGTGGCGGATAGTCCGGGGGCTAGCCGGACTCATGGAGTTGCTGAATTAATGCGGCAACTCGATGTTGCGGATGCAGACATCGTGCTAGTCAACAAGTGACTTGACGAGTCGCAAGGTAAGTTGTCTCTCCGCAGTCACCTATTTAAGCGAGTCAAAGCCCACCTCTTACAATATTTATGCTTGACGCAGATGGTGCTGCTACTGTGGAGAGCCTTCGGGCAGAACTTGCTCAAGCTAAGGAGCAAGCCAGAAGGAGTGATGCGGCCGCCTCGAGGGCGGCCGAAGAGTTAGAAGCCGAAAGGGCTGCACACTGCCGAAGCAGGGAAGAGATGGCTGAATTGGCCGTTAAATTGAAGGATGCTACCGACCGCAATGAGGCTCTTGAAAAGGAGCGCCTATCGGAGCGAGAAGACCTGGGGAAGGCCACCGCCGAGGCCAAGGATGCTCGTTCTGCAATGCAGGCTATGAAGGAGGAGCTGCGTCAAGCCGGAGATATTGTGGCTGGCAAGCCTTTTCTGCTGCATCGCCGGTTTATGGATCCAAATTATGCCTAGCTTGGACAGCTGTGGGGTCCGGAGGATCCATATATGGACTTAGCGGCAAGTGCGGCGGATGCCGTTGTGCACTTCCGGAGTCAGAAGGATCACAAGACAGAAGAGCTGTTTTGGTCTCAATTCCATAGTCCGGATCGTTCACTTCCGCTGACCGATCGGTTGGCCGAATGGGCTGAGCTGAACAGGTTGTCCGGACTTGCCATGACGGATATCGTGACTCATGTCTGGCCAGAGAGGCCCAAGGAGACGAGCTATTTTGGCTTATTGCAGCAATTTCTTGGGGCGGTGCCGCATATCAAGGAGATGAAGCGGTCGGCCTGCATAGAAGGTGCACGGATGGCCCTTGCCCGTGTGAAGACACATTGGACAGAGATGGATGCCACCGCTGTTGCAACCCAGGGTTCGGACGAAAGCCGGTTACCCGCCGAGCACTATTTTGGAGAAGTTATGCGTGGTGCTCGTGTAATAGAGTCGCAGTGCTCGAAAAATGTCACGTTCAAATGAACGTTGTATTTTGTAAAACAATGGTTATGATGTAATCGCTTTTTATACTTGTGCATTCCAAGTATTGAAATATCTCCTATGCGGCCGTTTATGTATACGTGTGTATAACCTGAAAGATGGCAGTCTTTGGCTTCAGCCCCCACGCACAAGGTGCGGGGGTGTTCGCAAAAATAGCGCATTGTCACACTTAATCCGACGTCTCGGTCCTGTTGAGGAGGTGGTAGCATAGCAAACGAGGCAACCGGACTATGATGCTTTAACACTTTCACTTAGCCATTGGAGTTCGAGGGTGGGGCTACGATATAGCCCCTGGGGGCACCGCGCTCTTCGAATTCGGGGCGCGTGTGTGCCTGACTGGGAAACGGTCCTTCATCAAAGCGGGGGAATTCTAAACATTCCGGTGGTCGATCGAGTGGTTGACCAGTCTCTCGCTGTATCATGACAGTCAGTTTTCGGCTTTCTCTACTGAGGTGCTTCGCCCAGCCGAACTAGGGCACAATCGCAGTAGTTCTCCTGGTGCCGCGTTAGCCGATGATACGAAACGTAAGGCAGCAAAACATAGGAGCCGGGCAAACCCAACATTTGACCTAAGACATGATTCGGAGCTGATGCATATAAGGCCTAACTCGAGACGTCGAACACTCCCTAAGGTGTTCGGTCTTTATAGTAATGGGAAGAACAATGCCCTAAGCCCCTAGTGTCCAGGTACGGGCAAGGTCCTCTGACGCGGCCGATGCCAAAACGTCAGGCTCCACTCTGGTTATAATGAGAAACCAGGGGATTATAGCAACAAGAGACAGTAAAAAAGGTTTACGCATGGTCTTAATCTGAAAAGAATCCTTGTGACGGGTCCCTACTACACATCTGCGCCTGTGTCTCCGTTGTGCCGTTATCCTGGACGGGTGTGCACGTTGTTCTTCTGTAAAAAGAGAGGAACTTAGTTTGAAAGGAAATTGTGCGAAAAAAGGTATATGAAAAAGACTAATAAATAAGTAAAGCGGAGTCTATATTAGCTCATTGTTGCTTGTACGCACAGCCCCTTGTGAAGGGGTGTGCGGCTAGGGAGCCCCTAGCTTATTTACGCCGGACTCGTCTAGCCGTGTCCGGGGTCTTTAAATGACCCTCGTAATGAAATGATGCCACGTGGACCGGGCATTTTAAGTGTAAGTGACGCGTAATGTGGTATGGCGTTGAAGCGGACAAAAGCTTCACGTCCCAATAGTGCTTGATAGCTACTTTTGAATGGGATGACATGAAAGATTAGTTTTTCGCGTCGGAAGTTGTTCGGTGACCCGAACACAACTTCTAGTAATAAGGAGCCTGTGCACTTGGCGTAAGGGCCTGGCGTCACTCCTTTAAAGGAAGTGCGGCTATGTCGAATTTTAGTATGGTCTATCCCCAACTTGCGGATTGTGTTTGGATATAGCAGGTTTAAATCGCTGCCTCCATCCATCAGGACTTGTGTAAATTGTAGTCCGTCGATTATAGGATCCAATATCAGGGCAGTCCATCCTGCATTTCGAACGATTTTGGAATAATCCAGGTGGTCGAAAGTGATTGGTTTTGATATCCAATCTCGAGGTTCCGCTGGGGGGGACCGTGCGAGACCCATTTCAACGGGTGCCGCATTGCTTTTCCGTATTATCACATGAAGTGAGTTTACTGCTTTGACTTCTTGTGGGAAAGTCTTTTGTTTTCCGGTGCTCTGCTGGTGGGGTTTATCATCGTCCTCGCTTGATGCGTCGAGCCCCTTGTGTTCGGCGTTGAGTCGGCCGGACTGTTTGAAAACCCAACAATCTCGGTGAGTGTGGTTTGCAGGCCTTCCGGGGGTACTGTGGATTTGACATATCCGATCCAAAATTTTGTTTAAGTTGGATAGCTCATCACTGTTATCCTTAAGAGGCAGTGTTTTGTTGTTTGGCCGCGAGCTTTTGAATCTGGCGTTAACTGCCGTGTTCTTTGGGCTTTTCTCTTTATTCCGGCGCTGATCTTTTCTGCGCCGTGATTTTCCATTTCCATCTCTGATTTCGGATGTACTTGGGTCGCTGGTGCTGCATCTTGCTAGCCAGCTATCTTCCCCCGCGCAAAAGCGGGTCATGAGGCTTGTTAGCGCGGACATTGTCCTCGACTTCTCTTGGCTGAGGTGTCTGGCGAGCCATTCGTCTCGGACGTTGTGTTTAAAAGCTGCTAAGGCTTCGGCGTCCGGACAGTCGACTATTTGGTTCTTTTTGGTAAGGAACCTGTTCCAGAATTTGCGCGCTGACTCTCCGGGCTGTTGAGTTATATGACTTAGATCGTCTGCATCCGGAGGGCGGACATAAGTCCCTTGAAAATTTGCTCGAAACGCGTCCTCAAGTTCTTCCCAACTTCCAACAGTGTTTTCTGGGAGGCTTTTGAGCCAATGACGGGATGGCCCTTTGAGCTTGAGGGGTAAATATTTTATGGCGTGGAGATCATCTCCTCTAGCCATGTGTATGTGTAGTATATAATCCTCGATCCAGACTCCAGGGTCTGTTGTTCCTCGTAAGCCTCTATGTTTATGGGTTTAAACCCTGCTGGGAATTCATGATCCAGCACCTCATTGGTGAAACATAGTGGGTGTGGGCGCCCCTGTATTTGGGTGTACCGATGTCTTCAAACACTTGACGTGTTGTGTTGCTTCCTGGGGCCCTCTTTTTTGGCCCGTAAATTGACCTGGCTGGGCCATCTGTTTTTCCAGGGTCATGAGTCGGCTTGTGTGCAGCGCCGCTTTTAGATTTTGGCCTATCATCTGGCTGTCTATCCGGCCAGGCGGCCTCTTTGTTTTTTGACTGTGGGGGCTCTATGGCTTCCTCGTCAAATTCTGGCAGCAGTTTGCGCTTCGGGTAGCTCTTTGATTGATGGCCATTGCCGTATTTGTCTGCGGTTTTGAGCACTTTGCTCCACCTCATTCTGAGTATGTCTTCCGCTGTTTTGAGCTTTCGTTTTTCCTTCTTCAAGCTTCTTGCGGTGGCGACGAGTCTTCCGTGAAGGTTCTTATGCTCCGGTAGTATGTCCGGTGTGAGGTCGTCCGGACTGTTGGTTTCGCCGGGATTGGATTGATTATCCAATTCGTCTTGTTCGGACGGTTGCTTGGTTGCATGTTCGTCGTCCACTGGTTTGCCCTGCTCTAACGCCGGGTCATTAGGAATGCTGTCTTTGCCGAGGCGGGGCTTAGTGCGGCGCTTGCGTCGCCGCTTTGGTTGTTTATCGATGGGATTATCCTTTGCCGCACCCCGTTGTTCCTTGTCGTCGCTTCCTTTTGGGGTATCCACCATATATACGTCATGTGTTGGGGTGGTCTTCCATTGCTCTGTGAGCGCTGGTTCTTGATCGTCTCCGGCATCGTCGTCCATACCGTTGATGTCATCGGAGTCATAGTCTAGCATGTCGGTTAAATCGTCGATAGTGGCTACAAAGTGGGTGGTGGGTGGGTTTTGAATTTCTTCGTCGTCCGCATCCCAACCATCCTGGCCATAGTCTGGCTAGGTCTCTCCGGATAGCAAGAGATGTTTTAGCAAATTTAGGATGTCGCCAAAGGGCGAGTGTTGGAAGATGTCCGTGGCGGTGAACTCCATGATCGGCGCCCAATCGGATTCGATTGGCAGGGGCGCAGGAGGTTCGGAGTCCAGCAGGGAGTCCGACACCTCAGAGTCACGAGTTTTACAGGGGACAAGATCAGTGTTTGGCTCCATCACCGTGGAAGTTGCAGCCCCCGATGCGGTGTCCAGTCACCGGTCCTCGATCTGGGCGATCGGCTCCGGACTGAGGGCCGGAGCGGATTCGTGTGCGGCCACCAAGGCACTGTCCGGCGGCAGAGCTAAATCGTGCCCATCGTGATAGTGCGGCACGCTCGGCTGTGGCTCGAGTCCGTCGAAGATCAAGTCTTCGCGGATGTCGGCCGTGAAGTTTAGGCTTCCGAACCTGACCTAACGGCCAGGGGCGTAGCTTTCGATCTGCTCCAGATGGCCAAGTGAATTAGCCCGTAGTGCGAAGCCGCCGAATACGAAGATCTGTCCGGGGAGAAAAGCCTCACCCTGGACGGCCTTGTTGTTGATTGAAGAAACCATCGAGCCTATCAGTGATGACACAGAGGAACTCTCAACGAAAGCACCAATGTCGGTGTCAAAACCGGCGGATCTCGGGTAGGGGGTACCGAACTGTGCGTCTAGGTGGATGGTAACAGGAGACAAGGGACACGATGTTTTACCCAGGTTCGGGCCCTCTTGATGGAGGTAAAACCCTACGTCCTGCTTGATTAATATTGATGATATGGGTAGTACAAGAGTGGATCTACCACGAGATCAAGGAGGCTAAACCCTAGAAGCTAGCCTATGGTATGATTGTTGTAATGGAGGTTATGTCCTACGGACTAAAGCCCTCCGGTTTATATAGACACCGGAGAGGGCTAGGGTTACACAGAGTCGGTTACAATGGTAGGAGATCTACATATCCGTATCGCCAAGCTTGCCTTCCACGCCAAGGAAAGTCCCATCCGGACACGGGATGGAGTCTTCAATCTTGTATCTTCGTAGTCTTGGAGTCCGGCGGACGATGATAGTCCGGCTGTCCGGACACCCCCTAGTCCAGGACTCCCTCAATCTAGGACTTCTCAAGCAATCCCTAAAGAACCAACAAGTTTGATTAGCTAGGGAGAGAGATCAGGCGAAAATGAGCTTGTGAGCAACAATGGAGCTTATGGGAGGAAGAGGTAAGTCAACTTGGGGAAGATGACTCCTTTATATAGTGGGGGATGAAATCCAACCGTTATGCACTCACAGCCCGTGCACAAGCGGTAGTACCACTTAGGAGAGCGGTACTTCCGCTGGCACGGAAGATTCAGCCTCTGCGTTCAAATGAGCATGTCAGGGTGGCGGTAGTTCCGCCGGAGCAATACTACCGCTCCCACCAGCAGTAGTTCCGCTTGGTGTTGAACATCAGCTGGAACCCACGGTAGTAGAGGAAAATAGGGTGGTACTACCGCTAGCCACTACCGCCCGTTTACAGAACGCACAAAACAAGTGGAAGTGAGGGTATCATTGCGGCAGTACCGCCGAACGGTACTACCGCTTTGGTTGATCTAAAAAGCTCAAGCACAAGGAAGGACAAGCTCAATTGTCGGGAAAGATTGAGGGTGCAAAGAGATAGTGTACGTGTTGATTCCACCCTCAACATGCAACGAAGTATCACTCCAAAGTTCCTATCACGGAGAACATAAGATGACATTGCTTGTAGGGTACGAAACCACCTCAAAGTTATTCTTTTTGATCAATCCATTGAGCTATTCCTATAAGTGCCACAAACAGCCCTAGAGTTCATAGTAAAATAACACTATATGACACACATCAATCAACCCTAATGTCACCTAGATACTCCAATGTCAGCACAAGTATCCATGGGTCAATTATATGATATGCATCACACAATTTCCGATTCATAATATTCAATCCAACACAAAGAACTTCAAGAGCATCCCGAGATTTCTACTAGAGAAAAGAATATGAAAACGCGTACCAACCCCTATGCATAGACTACCCCAATGTCACCACGGGAATCCACAAGTTGATAACCAAAACATACGTCAAGTGGATCAATAGAACATCCCATTGTCACCACGGATATCCCATCCCAAGACATACATCAAGTGCTCTCACATCCAAAGATTCAATCCGACATAACAAAACCTCAAAGGAAAAGATTCAATTCATCACAAGGTAGAGAGAAGAACACCATAAGATACAACTATAATAACAAAGCTCACGGTACATCAAGATCGTGCCAAATCAAGAACAAGAGAGAAAGAGAGAGAGAGAGAGAGAGAGAGAGAGATCAAACACATAGCTGCTGGTACATACCCTCGGCCCCGAGGGTGAACTGCTCCCTCCTCGTCATGGAGACCGCGCGAGATGGTGAAGATGGCCACCGCTGATGGTTTCCCCCTCCGGCAGGGTGCCGGAATGGGCTCCCGATTGGTTTTTCGTGGCTACACAGGCTTGCGGCGGCGGAACTCTTGATCTAGGTTTCTTTCTGGGGGTTTCTGGATCTATAGGAATTTTTGGCGTCGGTTTCACGTCGGGGGGGTCCACGAGTCACTGACAAGGAGGGGGCACGCCCTACGGGGGTGGGCGCGTCCTCCACCCTTGTCGTTGACTCGGGACTCTTCCAGTCCAACTCTTGTGCTTCAGGGGGCTTCTTCTGGTCCATAAAAAATCACCATGAATTTTCAGCTCGTTTGGACTCCATTTTGATATTCCTTTTTTGCAAAACTCAAAAAACAAGGAAAAAGCAGAAACTGGCATTGGGCTCTAGGTTAATAGGTTAGTCCCAAAAATAATATAAAATAACATATAAATGCATATAAAACATCCAAGATGGATAATATAATAGCATGGAATAATAAAAAATTATAGATATGTTGGAGACGTATCAAACGGCGACCCATTACGGTGTATGCCACATGTCGGTTACCCTTGACGAAACCATTTCTATGACACGCCGATTATCGTCATGGAAGGGGACACTTGTGTGATGATAATTCGAGTATTTTCATGGAACACTTCTACAACAGCACATGTATGACTATTTGATTCTGTCATAAAATCGTCATAGATGTACATGCATGACAAAAAATGTGACCTACTATGACAAACACGTATCATCACAGAAGTGTTTTTTTGTAGTGCTCATCAAGAACCACCTCAAAGTTGGACCGTTGAATACTAGTGATTCCCTTGTACAAAGATATGATATGTTCCCAACAATTCTTTGCACGGGACAAAGGATGCAAGTGAGATAGATCTTCGGGAGGCACTACGGATTGAAGGATGAACAACGTGGAGTGATTGTATTGATTGTCCGCCTCTTCTCTTGGAGTGAGATAGTTTGGATCATGTGGATAGAAACCTTGCTCGATGATTCTCCAAAGATTTGTTGAGTTGTTATTCAAATGAGACTTGATACGAAAAACCAATTAGCGAAATCACCCTTTACAAGCTTAGGAGGAGGACCAAGGTTGTTAATATGCGGTGTAGGGACCGGTCCTTCATAGACCGGGGGAAGGGGAACCGAGGCAAATGTTCCCATCCCATTCTTGTTTTGAGGGGAGGAGGTTTGAGTACCTTTAGCCCCTCCCTTATCGGAATTGGCCTTGGACTCTGATGCGGTGGGATTAGCCACTTGCAACAGACCGGTAGAAGTTTTCAACCCCTCAAGGAGATCTTTAAACAAGGACTTGACCTCGGCCGTCGTAGACGTCGTATGTGAAGCCATAGATTAATTTAAGTCATCTCGGGTAATCGAAGTCAACTCCACGGCCTCGGGAACTTCCTCATCCCCAACCCCCGTTGCCAACCATACTCTTCGGGTGGTGAAACCCTTAATAAAGAGACGAGGCTCTATTACCAATTGAAAGGATCTATATAGTTGACTAGAGGGGGTGAATAGGCAACTACCAATTTTTATCTTTTCTTAACAAATTAGGCTTAGCAACAAATAGGTTGTCTAGATATGCAACTAGGTGATCAACCTATATGATGCAAGCAATAACAACACCACAAGCAAGCAAGATAAAAAATACAAGTAAAGCTTGCACAAGTAAAGGTGAGAAATAATCACAAGTGGAGTCAGGGGAGACGAGGATGTGTTACCGAAGTTCCTTCCCTTTGAGAGGAAGTACGTCCCCGTTGGAGCGGTGTGGAGGCACAATGCTCCCCAAAAAGCCACTAGGGTCACCGTATTCTCCTCACGCCCTCACATAATGCGAGATGCCATGATTCCACTAGCGGTGTCCTTGAAGGCGGCAACCAGACCTTTATAAACAAGGTTGGGGCTCTCCCCCCAACTGAATTGGAGGCTCCCAACAACACCATGAAGTTTCACCACAATGGAATTTGGCTCCGAGATGACCTCAACCGTCTAGGGTGCTCAAACACCCAAGAGTAACAAGATCCGCAAGGGATTAGTGGGGGGATCAAATTTCTCTTGGTGGAAAGTGTAGATCTAGGCCTTCTCAAGCAATCCCTAAAGAATCAACAGGTTTGATTGGCTAGGGAGAGAGATCGGGCGAAAATGAGCTTGTGAGCAACAATGGAGCTTAGGGGTGGAAGAGGTAAGTCAATTTGGGGAAGACGACTCCTTTATATAGTTGGGGATGAAATCCAACCATTATGTACTCACAACCTGTGCACAAGTAGTAGTACCACTCAGGAGAGCGGTCCTTCCGCTGGCACGGAAGATTCATCCTCTGCGCTCAAATGAGCATGTCAGGGAGGCGGTAGTTCCGCCGGAGCGGTACTACCGCTCCCACCAGCAGTAGTTCCGCTTGGTGTTGAACAACAGCTGGAACCCACGGTAGTAGAGGAAGACAGAGCGGTAGTGCTGCCCTGGGCGATACTACCGTTAGCCACTGCCGCCCTACTTCCGCTTGTGGTATAGAGATTTCCAGAAGGTACAAACACAAGTGGTACTTTGTGCGGTAGAGGATCACGGTAGTTCTGCTTAGCTTCAGTATACTCAGTAAACCCGCGGTAGTGGGGGGCAGTTAGGGCCGCAGTACCGCTTGTTGGGGATATAACTATTGGTATGACCCGCCCAGGAGGGGCTGGGTTATACTTACAAATATTGTTGAAGCCCAAGACCCAGGATAGAGATGGCGGTTCAGTTAAGGGCCCAAAGCCCAGAGGCAACTTAAGGCCTGTAGTGATAAACCGCCATGTATGCGTGACTTGTCTTGTAAGGCAAGAATAGTTAAGAGACCGAGCCAGACACTATTTATGAGCCGGCCAGGACTCTGCAGAGCCGTTGGGCGTCGACCTCTGTATATAAAGGGACGACCCGGCAGCGGTTCAGGGCAAGTAACATCAACTCGAGAGCTAGGTCAAGCGATTCGCTCCCTGGTTATCGAGACATAAGTAATCCCACTCAAAACTGGATCATAGGCTTTTACCTTCACCGTAAGGGGCTGAACCAGTATAAACCTCGTGTCCTTTATCCCGATTAACCCCTTTAAGCTTCCTAGTTGCGATGGCTCCATGACTAAGTCCTTTCACTAGGACATCTACCGTGACAATTCCATGACAGTTGGCACCCACTGTGGGGCTAGCGCAAAGTGGATTTGAGTTCTTGAAGGCAGCTTCGAAGGGCTCAAGGGATACGATGTGGGCCGGATGACCAAGAGTTGTTGCAGCAAGCTCTACATCGACGACGCAGGTTGGGGCCCCGACGCCGGCTCAATTGAGTATGGGTACCGGGTCCCCTTCGGCTGAATTCATGTCTTCATCAGCAAGATCGGCGAGCCGGGCCCTGAGCCGGACATCTGCACTGACCTCGTCGAAACGGCTCAGCATGCGAGACCCGCCCAGGCTCCGCCTGCTGTGAAACGTGCCTTCGTGGGATGCATCCATGGAGGGCTCTCTGAAGGATCTGCATCTGACGGTGAGACGGCCATCTACTCTTATGGCGAGTCATCCACCGGTGAGACATATTCATTGTATCAACTGCAAGATGGCGGGCTTGGGGGCTGTTCCGATGGCAGCAGTATTCCGGATTGCCTTGAGCCGCCGAGCATGGTTTGAATCTTCATGGCCGGCACACAACCTATCAAAGACTCCACAACTGCGGCGGCCATGACCTCCGGGTCAGCAGCAGCCGGGGCGGGAGGCCCTGTGCGCTCGCCTGCTCAGGTGTTGATGGATCTCACAGATAAGCTGACCGCTCTGTTAACCGCCGTGGTCAACCCGGCGGATCAAGCTCGACATGATGCGGAAGTGGCACAGTTAAAATTGGATATGGTGCAGGCTAAGGAAGACCTAGCAGCGGAAGATGTCAGGATAACCGCAGAGCGGGCGGCTCTGGATGCTCAGGCTCAGTGGATTCAGGCACAGACATTCCAGCTCACGCAAGATCAGAACGTGTCTAATGAGGTCATGAGGAGAAGACATCAAAAGACTCAGTCTCGACTCCCTTCGGTTTATGATCCTCGAAACCTCTTTCACACACCTGGTGCAGGGCCCAGTAACCCGCCGTGGCTCTCCCCGCGTACTGAGGCAGACCGGGTTACAACACCCGAGGTCGGGGTGCCGGTTCAGCCACAGGCGATGGGGCCTCCCCGCGTGAACACTACTCCACCTCAGTATGTACCAACACCTCCGGGTCACTATTCTAACCCATTGGAGAACATGATAGCGGCGGCGGCACGGCTGGCAGCTCTCCCAATTGATGGCGACTCTCCGGCAGCGGTTGAAACCCGTTGGGTCAGAGAACTTCTTTAGACGGCCTTAGCACAACAGGAGGAGTACTCATATAGCCGGGACAAGATCCATTCAACCCCTCGTCCAAGCCGAAGCCCGAGTTATAGCAGGCACATGGACTCAGCGGCTGTCTCAAGCAACGGTCGGCGTCGTAACCAGCCAGGCGGGCATGACCCGGAGTGCCATATGGAGCCTTTAACTTGGTAGATCAGGACAGAATACGTCAAGAGGCTGAGCGGGTGGCTCAACAGGTGGCTGAGCAGGCGGCTCAGCTGACGGCTTACCAGCCGTATCTGGCTTATCCGACGACTTATATCAAGGCAGGTGTGGCCACCAGGACCGGAGGAGTCTCCTTTCTAGTGTCGGCTCTACGTAACGAGCGTTTTCCCAAGGATTTCAAGGGACCTAGGAAAGTTCCGAACTACGTGGCCGACTTACAGCCCGGGGCATGGATTGAAAGTTACGAGATGGCTATGGAGTTATTGGAGGTTAGTGATGCTGCGATGGCAAAGTACTTCACCATGATGTTGGATGGGACCGCCCGCACATGGTTGAAAGGCCTACCACCTAATTCAATTAGTTCATGGGCGGAGCTAAAAGCCCGGTTCATCCAGAATTTCAAGGATACGTGCAAGCAGCCTATGTCAATTATGGATTTGATGAATTGCAAGCAGGAAGACACCGAGTCTGCAACCCATTGGGTGCGCCGGGTTAAAGCCATAATACATTCATCTGATAAGATGGATGCCGGCTCTGCAGTCTTAATGTTGGAGAAAAATTGCCTTTTTTTGCCTCTGAAACAAAAGCTGGGGCGGCTCAAGCACGATTGTAATGATATGGGCACGTTGATGGCGGCTCTGGTCAAGTACGCCGACTCTGATAGTACCAAGGATCCCGAGTCTGATGATGAAAAGACAGGGAAGGGAAAGAAGAACGGCAACGACAAGAGCCCTCAGCATAACTCGGCAAATCAAGGAGGTAATAAATGTAAGGTTGATGGTAGTTTGGATTTTGTGGCTAACACTAGTGCGCAGGGCAACAACCAACAGCGTAAGGGGAGACCACCTCCCCGGTCTGGCGGGTCAGGCCTCACACTTGAGCAGTTATTGAACGAGCCATGTCCAAGGCACAACACTCAGTAGAAGCCGGCTACCCATCTATGGAAGGACTGTACGATCATGAAGGCCTTCAAAAATTCCAACATATTCGATGGTAACAATGGGCAGGGCGGCGGCTCAGGTGGTGGCGGTTTTCATGGCCCAGGCGGCGGTTCAAACCCCAATTTTCAAAATTCTCAAGGCAATCAAGGTGGATATAACCAACAATCTGGCCAGGGTGGTCAGCAACAGCAGCAAGGTGGATACCAGGACCATCCGAAGCAGCTGAATAGTGGGTAATATCATGTGTTTACCACCAGTTTATGCAAACAAGACCAGAAGCTTCATAAGAGGGCTGTGAATGCTGTTGAGCCGACAGTTCCTCGTTATTTGAGATGGTCTGAGCAGCCTATTCTATGGAGTAGGGAAGATCACCCTCCCCAGGTTGATAATTCGGGTCACTTAGCCTTGGTGGTGGCCCCTCAGGTGGGTGGATATAAATTCACCAAGGTACTCATGGATGGAGGCAGCAGCATCAACATCCTCTATTATGAGACCTTCCGTCGCATGGGGCTAACTGATAAACGCCTTAAGCAGTCCAACACTGTCTTCCACGGCGTCGTGGCCGGTAAATCGGCATATCCAGTCGGTAAGATCGAATTGGAGGTAGCCTTTGGGGATAAATATGACTCCAGGGCCAAGAAATTGACGTTTGAAGTAGTCAAGATCAAGAGCCCATATCATGCTCTGTTTGGGCGGCCGGCTTATGCCAAGTTCATGGCACGGCTATGTTATGTGTATTTACAGCTCAAGATGCCGGGTCATAAGGGAACCATCACGGTGCATGGAAGCCGGAAGGTAGCCTTGGAATGTGAAGAAGGCGACGCGGCCTATGCTAAGTCGATCTGTGCAACAGAAGAGTTAAAATTCTACAAGGACAATGTTGATCCGGTGGATATGACATCTTTGAAGAAGCCAACCATAGAGCATGAGCCAGTCATGAAGTTTAAGTCGGCTGATGATACTAAGCTTGTTGACTTTGTTCCAGGCGACTCATCCAAGCAGTTCAGTATCAGTGCTAGTTCATCCGTGAGAACCGGGACATCTTTGCATGGAAACCTTCTGACATTCTAGGTGTACCGAGAGAATTCGCTGAGCACACTCTTAATATTGATCCAAAGTTTAAGACGGTCAAGCAGTTTCTTCGGTGGTTCAATGAGGAGAGGCGGAAGGCCATTGGTGAGGAGGTAGCCCGGCTCTTAGCAGCTGGGCTCATCATTGAAGTTTTTCATCCAGAGTGGTTGGCCAACCCGGTGCTTGTGCTTAAGAAAAACGGCACTTGGCGTATGTGTGTGGATTACACGAATTTAAACAAGGCTTGTCCAGCTGATCCCTTTGCTCCCCCTCGTATTGATCAAATCATTGATGCTACGGCGGGTTGTGAGCGTTTCAGTTTTTTGGATGCTTACTCTGGTTATCATCAGATCAAGATGGCAGTTAAGGACCAGGAGAAAACGGCATTTATTACTCCGTTTGGAGCCTTCTGCTATGTATCAATGCCTTTTGGGCTCAAGAGTGCCCAGGCGACTTACCAGCGGTGTGTGCAGAATTGTCTTCATAATCAAATTGGGTGCAATGTTCATGCTTATGTGGATGATATAGTGGTGAAATCCAGAGAAAAGGAGACCTTGACAGATGATTTGAAGGAAACCTTTGACAATCTTCGGGTTTACAAGATGATGCTTAACCCGGCCAAGTGTGTTTTTGGTGTGCCTGTGTCACGCCCAATATGCGATACTATCCTAAAGAGACTCGAAGGTCCCACCAAGGATACAACCACATATTGAAATGCTTTTGCAATGTGGATATCATTACATCAATATTACATAATAGATGGGGATACATACAAAAGGCATACAATGCCACACGAATACAACATCATCATACATAAGAGCAACATCCGACTACGAATGAAACAGAAATAGAAACTCAAACGACATCCACCCTGCTAGCCCAGGCTGCCGACCTGGAACCTATCCCCTGATCGAAGAAGCAGAAGAAGAACTCCAAAACAAGCAAACATCGCTCTCGCGTCATGATCATCGCATAACCTGTACCGGCAACTGTTGTTGTAGTAATCTGTGAGCCACGAGGACTCAGCAATCCCATTACCATGGGTATCAAGACTAGCAAAGCTTAATGGGAAAGGAAGGGGTAAAGTGGTGAGGTTGCAGCAGCGACTAAGCATGATATGGTGGCTAACATACGCAAATGAGAGCAAGAAGAGAAGCAAAGGAACGGTCGTGAAGCTAGCAATGATCAAGAGGTGATCCTGAACTCCTACTTACGTCAAACATAACCCAAAACCGTGTTCACTTCTCGGACTCCACCGAAAAGAGACCATCACGGCTACACACGCGGTTCATGCGTTCTAATTCGGATCTGGTGTGAAGTTATCTACAACCGGACATTAACAAATTCCCATCTGCCACATAACCGCGGGCACGGCTTTCGAAAGATAATACCCTGCAGGGGTGTCCCAACTTAGCCCATGATAAGCTCTCGCGATCAACGAAGGATATTCCTTCTCCCAGGAAGACCCGATCAGTCTCGGAATTCCGGTTTACAAGACATTTCGACAATGATAAAACAAGACCAGCAAAGCCGCCCGATGTGCCGACAAATCCCGGTAGGAGCTGCACATATCTCATTCTCAGGGCACACCGGATGAACACTACGTACAACTAAAACCATCCCTCAAGTTTCCCCGAGGTGGCGCTGCAAGTGGCTCTAGTTTGGACCAACACTCGGAGGAGCACTGGCCCGGGGGGTAAATAAAGATGACCCTCGGGCTCCGGAAACCCAAGGGAAAAAGGGCTAGGTGAGGCAAATGGTAAAACCAAGGCTGGGCCTTGCTGGAGGAGTTTTATTCAAAGCGAACTGTCAAGGGGATCCCATAAATCACCCAACCGCGTAAGGAACGCAAAATCCGGGAACATAACACTAGTATGACGGAAACTAGGGCGGCAAGAGTGGAACAAAACACCAGGCATGAGGCCAAGTCTTCCACCCTTTACCAAGTATATAGATGCATTAATAATATAAGAGATATTGTGATATCCCAACATAATCCTGTCCACCATGGAGCAATCTTCAACTTCACCTGCAACTAACAATGCTATAAGAGGGGCTGAGCAAAGTGGTAACATAGCCAAGCAACGGTTTGCTAGGAAGGGTGAAAAGGGTTAGAGGCTGACATGGCAATTTGGGAGGCTTGAAGAACAAGTGATAGGTAGCGCAGCAAAGCGATAGAACGAAGCAACTAGCATAGCAATGATAGTAATGAGATCCAAGGTGACGGTCATCTTGCCTGAAATCCCGCTAGGAAGAAGAACGAGTCCATGAAGAAGACGAACGGGAGTAGTCGAACGAATCCTCACAATCGCAACATTACCGGAACTAAGAAGCAACACCGGAAAGAAACAAACAACATGGTAAACACACAAGCATAAACATGGCATGGTGCACAAACAAGTATGATGCATGTCCGGTATTATGAGGCATGGCACGGCAAAGTGCAACAAACAATACTACAAGTTAAGTGGGGCTCAATATGCAACGAGTTGCATATTGACAAAACACCACATGCAATTATTTAGTTTGATCTCGTTATAAGCTACTCAATAATATTAAATGTTGTTAAACATGGCAAGAGGTGAAGCATAAGTGAACTAACTATTTAGGTAAGTTTAAATGAGGTCGGAACAACAAACAACAATTCCGAAAAATTCTCATGTGCATATTTTTGAAATGGTACTATTCTTCCTTAAAACATGTTTTAATATTGTTAAACAGGAAAATAATGTGCACCATGTTAAACTAGGCATTTTTCCACCCCATCTACATATAAAGTTTGTTTAAAACCGAGCTACGGTTAAATAGTTATGAAATAAATCATTTTAACATGGCATTTCAGCAAATTTAAACAAACAAAATTTTAAACATTTTAAACATGGATGAAAGTGGCATATTTTATGAAACTAGATGAAAAACTAAGCACTTTTCATATATAAATTATTTACATATGATGTACGGTTGATTAGTTATTAAATGCATGAAGTTAGAGGGGGTTTCTGCAAATCTGTTAAATCACTGGATAAATGCTAAATTCACAGAACTGAAAAAAAACATGACACGGGCCAGATGTGCTGGGTGGACTTGGCTGCTCACCATGGGCCGAGGCCCAGTCGGTGGAGGAGGGCGCTGTCTGGGCCAGATCTGGAGTCCAGCAGGCCGGATTGGGGAGGTTGGTGGCGGCCCAGGAGGCGAAGGAGATGGGCATGTCGCGGTCAACGCGAGCAACCGGGCACGTCTGCAGCCTCCTCTCGAACAGAGGCAGGAGCGGGACTTGTGCGATGCAGAGGACGGGCAGAGCAGGTTCTGGCAAAGGCGGAGCCTATCCGGCAAGGCGAGGACGGGGCGGTGGCTGGCACGGTGCCACGCGGGAAGGAGGGCGTCGGTCATGGCGGGGCTTGAGCTCCTGGTTCCCTAGGAAAAATGATGACGGGAAAGCGCGGTGAGAGAGGTTCCTGGGAGGAGGACGAAGAGGAGGTAGGAAAAAGAGGTCTTCGGCGACCTGCTTCTGGTCGGGGCGACGAGGGATGGCGACGATGGGGAAGGGGAGCAGCGCGGCTGCCGGCAGGAGCTCCAAGCTTCGGTGGACGCAGCCATGGTGCGGTGCTCCTGCGATGAAAACAGAGAAGGGCGAGATGTGAGAGGAGAAGGAACCGGATGAAGGAAGGGGAAGGAAGACAGGGAGGAGGGCGACAGAGTCTGGCCTGGCGACTCGGCATCGAGACCTTCTCGATCTGGAGGTCAGGGCGCCATGGGGCTGTAGAAGCTCGAGGATGGGGCTCATGGCTGACAACGGGAGCGAGGAGTGCTTGGCTGGAGTTACAGCGGAAGCAGGCAGGGGGGCATGCGGGTGGCGCTGAAAGCGAGGAGGAGCGGCGCGGCTGTGATTGTGGGTGAAGTGGATCGATGGGATGGATGGGACAGAGAAGGTTGGGCGCTGCTCTGGTTGGTGGGTGGCTAAATACGAGGTGGATTTTTGGATCGGGGAAGAACCCGAGGTGGGAGGAGACAAGAGGAGTGGTGGCGGCTAGGAGGATCCCTAGAAATTAGGGGTTGGTCTGCTATATATAGCACTGAGTTTTTGGTTAAGGGCTAATTTGGTCCGTCCGATCGTAATCGGGCGGCCGAGAAATAAATAGGTAGGTGGGTCCAAATAAGAAAACGGAGAAGTTTTATAGATGTTTGGGGATGATCCAGATCCAACGGTAACGACAGAGCGGGTCCGGTTCGGGACAACTTTCGGGCGCGCACACGAGGGGGTCTGTGGTTGGCAGAGAGGTTAGGTGGTTTGACAAGAGGGAATTGAAAAACACGGTTGGTCTCGGAACGGTCAACGAAGGCAAGTGATTTGATGAGCTCAGAAAAGAGAGAAGAGAGCGGTCCGGTTGATCTGAGAGAAGGTCAACCGAGACACGGAAGAAGCGGCAACTACGAGCGGATGCAAGTTTTTTGAAAATAAATGCGGATGCAATGCTCATGATGCTATGAGATGAGATTGCATGATATGCACAAAATGCAAAACAAAAGACAAAAACCCAACCACAAAGTAAATATCATATCGCATCTTCGGAAAAAGGCAATAGTTGGAGTTACGAATATGGAAAGTTGTATCCGGGGCGTTACAACACTCCACCACTACGAGATGATCTCGTCCCGAGATCTAGGATGGCATCGGAGGGAAAAGGAAGAGGAAGATAAGAGGTAAACTAAGTTGCTTCTTTGACGAACGAGTGAAACCACGAACCTTGAGAGGTTGAGCAATTTAAAAGAAAGAGTACAACAGAGATGAACGAGATTGCAAACAATTCGTTAGAAAAGATGAACAAGGAGTATTACGAGAACTTGAATGTTGCAAAGACATGAATCAAGAGTTTAATGGACAAGATAGAATTCAAAACCACTGCGGTTAAAACAAGATGGGAGAGGAAGAATTCGGGCAGCACTCCGGTTGAACATGGAAGGAATAGAACATGAGCTTGAGAAGATGGGATGATACTTGATGAAATCAACAACACACTGCGTCCGGAACTATTGAAAGAATGGCACAATGGGTAAGAAGGATTTCAGACAGCACTAAGGTTGAAAAGAGAGGCAAAACTTAATAAGATGAAAGAACTTGAATGAGAACACAACACTCTGGTTAAATGGATGAGCAAGAAAATAACATGATCTTGACAAAACGAGATGATGGGTCAACGAGAGCAACATCACAATGCCTCTGGAAGAAAGAATAGAAGATAGATCATTGGAATAAAAGAATGGAGAAGAAAACGCCAACTTCTACCACAACTGAACTTGGAAAGCACCCTTCCTAGAAGGCTATAACGGAGTTGTTGGAAAACCAATAACGAAATGAATAAGCTTGTAGTGGGCTTATGGAAAACTTCTCAAAATTGAGGCGAAATTCTGCCACTACGGAAACAAATAATATAATTGATAACACCGACGAGATGAAAAAATTTCTTCCACCAAGATGGTAGAGAGATAACTTGGATCATTGATAAGCACCACAATAGCACCATTCCTTAGGGAAGGCTTTAGGTGAAATATGACACAAGATAACTCCAAGAACGAGGTTGATGGTTGAAAAGCTCTATTGAACAAAGAGAAAATGATGGATTTAAATATGTCACTCTTGAAAACTTGTGAATCATGATATGCGAAGGCAAATTATCAAGAATGACATTACACCATCTCAAAAGATAACATAGAAAGTATTGCATTTTGGAATGCAAGATGAAGAATACTTGAGCTCCTCAAAACAAAACATGTGTTGAGCACCATGTTTATTTTTAGAGTATAGCTTGGATGATCTTAACTTCAAGAGAAATCTTGAAGAACAATTGAAGAATGAAAAGAATCCTTGACGAACCACCATGTAGAGCCTCCATGAAGAACTCCGGTAATAAAAGGATGATGAAAACAAAAAGAAGTTGAAAACACAAGGTGAAGCCTTGCAATGATTTAGATGGAGCTTCGCGACGATATAATGAAGAAAACTTGGAACTCCGGAAAAGAAAAGATGAACAATCTAGAACCGAGAATTACTTCATCTTGAACAATCTCCGGAAGAAAAGAATTGAATCACCTCAAGGAAATAATAATAAGATTTATTGTATGCTTATCCTTCATCAAATTAAATTGATGGCAAGCAATGGATTTGGCATACTACTTATTCCCGTAGAAAGGATTAAAAGAGATATAGCGCGAACTTGAGAAGGTATTGATGGAACCACCGGTGGGATTAAAAAGAACGAATAAATTGATATGATAACAAAGGAAGTGAAATCTTAAACGAACCACCGTAAAAATTGCAAAAGAGAGTAGCAAGGGCACAATTCCCCAGGAAGAATTTGAAAACGATTGAAGATACTTGAAGGGATTTAGATACATGAGAATGAAGAGAACATGAACTGATTAGAGGATATTTGAACGATTCACCGGTAAGATTTGGAGAACGATAGCTACACGCTGAGAATGAAGAATTATGACATGATGGCCTTCGGAGGAATAAAATGGAAACAACTCATGAAATGCTCTGGATGGTAAGAAAAGAATTGTCACAATCGAAAGCAATTATGAGAGGATGGCATCAATCTAGAACTACGCATCTTTGGAAGAATGGGTAAGGATTTAAGAGGAACTCTTCTTCGGTCTTCAAAATCCGAGAATGACGACGATAAACACCACCATGAATTGTTGAGACACTCCAGAAAGGATTAAAAGGAAAGAAGAAGAAAAAAAAGGTTGAGCCAAAGATGAAAAGAATTTGAAAACGACCTTGGAGAAGGCATGTGACTGATGAAAATTCATTCTTACGTCAAACTTGGAAATGAATTTGAGAATCGCTCCTGATAATTAGAAGAGTCAGGTAAGATTCTGGAAAAAGACCTGTGGGTTAGGGCCCACTCAAAAGAAAACACCGTTGAAAATGATTTTAAAGAGAGATTGCACCGGTTGAATTAAATGGCTTGAATGGGATAACAATCTCCAAATAGCTTGAACGGATTAAGAATGGAAACACAAATCTTCTGAGATATCTTCAACACTCTGGAACAAATGAATAGCAAGAGGTGAGTGAATGAGAGGCGCACCGGCATGAGAAAGCATTTGACACGAGGAAAGGAATATGATCAACACTGAAAGCTTGAATTGGATCCACCGGAGAAGAAAAAAGAACGAAGGATGATGAACTTGAAGCTCGTGAGCATCTTCACAAGGGATCACCGGATCAGAACATTGATTGAAAAGAGTGAAGTGACTTCACATGAATAAACGGATACTTGATTAAAATAAATGAGTCCTTGAAGAAAAGGGTGGGAGGATGGGGAAAAACAAAGACAACTTGGGATGAACGAAACAAACACCGTTGAGAAAACTTAGAATTGATCTTGCGGATGGGGAGAATGATGGGATCATCTCGAAGAGAAACGCATCGGTTGGAAAAGAATTAACATGACAACCTCAATGATCAAAAAGGATTAGTATTCACATAGCAATATGAGAACACCGTTTAGGAAAGGTATGGAATCAACATTTGACTTCGAAGCAACTCGAATACCACAAATAAAACAAAACAAAGGATTTGGCTTGTAGAATAAGCCGGAACAAATACATATGATAGAGATTTACCCAATCCCATATCATGCATCTGTCGGAAAGATATTCTAGGAGCTACTTGAATTCCCACCTATAAACTCCCGAAACTTTCTGGTTATGCAATCTGGTGTTGGGGATACAGGGGAAGCAATATATCTCACCCAAACTAACAATCCCAACATCCAAGTTGTATCCATCTGTCAACACATAACCAAGTAACCTTCAGAAATCGTGTACCTCAACCTTCGAAAAGCATCCGTTATACGTGCTATGGCAATACTCCCGAACTCCCCAGTACTGGGTGGCGTCGAGGTTATCTCACCAACAACTGCATAAAAGAGATTTTCGATGTCGGCAAAACTCAGATATTCTAGAACTGCAACGATAAAATTGTGATGAAAACACCTCGGAGCTCAACTCCCCAGGACACTGCCACAACCCCTAAATGTCAGGAGGCACCAAGAACAATGTTCTCGTCACAAGACTATCAGAACGATTCCAAGATACCCGCGTGATCCTAAAAAAATTTAGTGAAATTTGAGGAGAGGAAAGACAAAACATCTACGTCAGGAGTCCTCACCAGAGCGACGAAGGGGGCTGAGGAGAAAAAAGAATCCTACTCCCCGATATATATAATCCTAAGACTGAAAATAGTTTTCTTGTAGACTCAGCAACGGCCAACAATCAAGGGGGCTCCTATGGTCGGTCGAGGCTCTGATACCAACTTGTCACGCCCAATATGCGATACTATCCTAAAGAGACTCGAAGGTCCCACCAAGGATAGAACCGCATATTGAAACGCTTTTGCAAGGTGGATATCATTACATCAACATTACATAATATATGGGGATACATACAAAAGGCATACAATGCCACACGAATACAACATCATCATACATAAGAGCAACATCCGACTACGGATGAAACACAAACAGAAACTCAAACGATATCCAGCCTGCTAGCCCAGGCTGCCGACCTGGAACCTATCCCCTGATCGAAGAAGCAGAAGAAGAACTCCAAAACAAGCAAACATCGCTCTCGCGTCATGATCATCGCATAACCTGTACCTGCAACTGTTGTTGTAGTAATCTGTGAGCCACGAGGACTCAGCAATCCCATTACCATGGGTATCAAGACTAGCAAAGCTTAATGGGAAAGGAAGGGGTAAAGTGGTGAGGTTGCAGCAGCGACTAAGCATGATATGGTGGCTAACATACGCAAATGAGAGCGAGAAGAGAAGCAAAGGAACGGTTGTGAAGCTAGCAATGATCAAGAGGTGATCCTGAACTCCTACTTACATCAAACATAACCCAAAACCGTGTTCACTTCCCGGACTCCATCGAAAAGAGACCATCACGGCTACACACGCGGTTGATGCGTTTTAATTCGGATCTGGTGTAAAGTTATCTACAACCGGACATTAACAAATTCCCATCTGCCACATAACCGCGGGCACGGCTTTCGAAAGATAATACCCTGCAGGGGTGTCCCAACTTAGCCCATGATAAGCTCTCACGATCAACGAAGGATATTCCTTCTCCCAGGAAGACCCGATCAGTCTCGGAATCCCGACTTACAAGACATTTTGACAATGGTAAAACAAGACCAGCAAAGCCGCCTGATGTGCCGAAAAATCCGATAGGAGCTGCACATATCTCGTTCTCAGGGCACGCCGAATGAACACTACGTACAACTAAAACCATCCCTCAAGTTTCCCCGAGGTGGCGCTGCAAGTGGATCTAGTTTGGACCAACACTCGGAGGAGCACTGGCCCGGGGGGTAAATAAAGATGACCCTCGGGCTCCGGAAACCCAAGGGAAAAAGGGCTAGGTGAGGCAAATGTAAAACCAAGGCTGGGCCTTGCTGGAGGAGTTTTATTCAAAGCGAACTGCCAAGGGGGGTCCCATAAATCACCCAACCGCGTAAGGAACGCAAAATCCGGGAACATAACACCGGTATGACGGAAACTAGGGCGGCAAGAGTGGAACAAAACACCAGGCATAAGGCCAAGTCTTCCACCCTTTACCAAGTATATAGAGGCATTAATACTATAAGAGATATTGTGATATCCCAACATAATCCTGTCCACCATGGAGCAATCTTCAACTTCACCTGCAACTAACAACGCTATAAGAGGGGCTGAGCAAAGCGGTAACATAGCCAAGCAACGGTTTGCTAGGAAGGGTGAAAAGGGTTAGAGGCTGACATGGCAATTTGGGAGGCTTGAAGAACAAGTGATAGGTAGCACAGCAAAGCGATAGAACGAAGCAACTAGCATAGCAATGATAGTAATGAGATCCAAGGTGACGGTCATCTTGCCTGAAATCCCGCTAGAAAGAAGAACGAGTCCATGAAGAAGACGAACGGGAGTAGTCGAACGAATCCTCACAATCGCAACATTACCGGAACTAAGAAGCAACACCAGAAAGAAACAAACAACATGGTAAACACACAAGCATAAACATGGCATGGTGCACAAACAAGTATGATGCATGTCCGGTATTATGAGGCATGGCATGGCAAAGTGCAACAAACAATACTACAAGTTAAGTGGGGCTCAATATGCAATGAGTTGCATATTGACAAAACACCACATGCAATTATTTAGTTTGATCTCGTTATAAGCTACTTAATAATATTAAATGTTGTTAAACATGGCAAGAGGTGAAGCATAAGTGAACTAACTATTTAGGCAAGTTTAAATGAGGCCGGAACAACAAACAACAATTCCGGAAAATTCTCATGTGCATATTTTTGAAATGGTATATTCTGCCTTAAAACATATTTTAATGTTGTTAAACAGGAAAATGAGGTGCACCATGTTAAACTAGGCATTTTTCCACCCCATTTACATATAAAGTTTGTTTAAAACCGAGCTACGGTTAAATAGTTATGAAATAAATCATTTTAACATGGCATTTGAGCAAATTTAAACAAACAACATTTTAAACATTTTAAACATGGATGAAAGTGGCATATTATGAAACTAGATGAAAAACTAAGCACTTTTCATATATAAATTATTTACATATGATGTACGGTTGATTAGTTATTAAATGCATGAAGTTAGAGGGGGTTTCTGCAAATCTGTTAAATCACTGGATAAATGCTAAATTCGCAGAACTGAAAAAAACATGACACGGGCTAGATGTGCTGGGTGGACCGGGCTGCTCACCATGGGCCGAGGCCCAGTCGGTGGAGGAGGGCGCTGTCTGGGCCAGATCTGGAGTCCAGCAGGCCGGATTGGGGGGGTTGCTGGCGGCCCAGGAGGCGAAGGAGATGGGCATGTCGCGGTCAACGCGAGCAACCGGGCGCGTCTGCAGCCTCCTCTCGAACAGAGGCAGGAGCGGGACTTGCGCGATGCAGAGGACGGGCAGAGCACGTCCTGGCGAAGGCGGAGCCTCTCCGGCAAGGCGAGGACGGGGCGGTGGCTCACGTGGTGCCACGCGGGAAGGAGGGCGCCGATCATGGCGGGGCTTGAGCTCCTGGTTCCCTAGGAAAAACGACGATGGGAAAGCGCGGTGAGAGAGGTTCCTGGGAGGAGGACGAAGAGGAGGTAGGAAAAAGAGGTCTCCGGTGACCTGCTGCTGGTCGGGGCGACGAGGGATGGCGACGATGGGGAAGGGGAGCAGCGCGGCTGCCGACAGGAGCTCCAAGCTTCGGTGGCCGCAGCCATGGTGCGGTGCTCCTGCGATGAAAACAGAGAAGGGCGAGATGTGAGAGGAAAAGGAACCGGATGAAGGAAGGGGAAGGAAGACAGGGAGGAGGGTGACGAAGTCTGGCCTGGCGACTCGGGATCGAGACCTTCTCGATCTGGAGGTCAGGGCGCCATGGGGCTGTAGAAGCTCGGGGACGGGGCTCATGGCTGACAACGGGAGCGAGGAGTGCTTGGCTGGAGTTACAGCGAAAGCAGGCAGGGGGGCATGCGGGCGGCGCTGAAAGCGAGGAGGAGCGGCGCGGCTGTGGTTGTCGGTGGAGTGGATCGATGGGATGGATGGGACAGAGAAGGTCGGGCGCTACTCTGGTTGGTGGGTGGCTAAAAACGAGGTGGATTTTTGGATCGGGGAAGAACCCGAGGTGGGAGGAGACAAGAGGAGTGGCGGCGGCGGCTAGGAGGATCCCTAGAAATTAGGGGTTGGTCTGCTATATATAGCACTGAGTTTTTGGTTAAGGGCTAATTTGGTTCGTCCGATCGTAATCGGGCGGCCAAGAAATAAATAGGTAGGGGGTCCAAATAAGAAAACGGAGATGTTTTATAGATGTTTGGGGATGATCCGGATCCAACGGTAACGATAGAGCGGGTCCGGTTCAGGACAACTTTCGGGCGCGCACACGAGGGGGTCTGTGGTTGGCGGAGAGGTTAGGTGGTTTGACAAGAGGGAATCGAAAAATACGGTTGGTCTCGGAATGGTCAACGAAGGCAAGTGATTTGATGAGCTCAGAAAAGAGAGAGAAGAGAGCGGTCCGGTTGATCTGAGAGAAGGTCAACTGAGACATGGAAGAAGCGGCAACTACGAGCGGATGCAAGTTTTTTGAAAATAAATGCGGATGCAATGCTCATGATGCTATGAGATGAGATTGCATGATATGAACAAAATGCAAAACAAAAGACAAAAACCCAACCACAAAGGAAATATCATATCGCATCTCCGGAAAAAGGCAAGAGTTGGAGTTACGAATATGGAAAGTTGTATCCGGGGCGTTATAGCCTGCAGGCAAGCTTTTGGGTTTTCTGGTTTCTAACAGGGGCATCGAGGCTAACCCGGAGAAGATCAAGGCCATCACCTCTCTGGCTAAACCGGTGTGTATCAATGATGTTCAGCGTTTGGCGGGTCGTATCGCTGCTTTAAGCCGGTTCATAAGCCGGTTAGGCGAGAAGGCCATACCACTGTATCAAATGATGAAGAAGACGGATAACTTCGTCTGGAATGACGCTGCCAACGCTGCTTTTGAAGATTTGAAGAGACAGCTGGCTGAGCCGCCGGTTCTCGCTGCTCCCATTGATAAGGAGCCCTTATTATTATATGTGGCTACTAACACGCGTGCAGTCAGTGTAGCCGTTGTGGTGGAACGCAACCGGTTCAGCAGCCGGCTACTACATTAGCGAGGTTCTTATTGAGTCCAAGCAACGATATCCGCATTGGCAGAAGCTCGTTTATGGGGTGTTCATGGCAAGTCGGAAGCTTAAGCAATATTTCCTGGGCCACCCCATCACTTTGGTTAGTTCTGCTCCTTTGGGGGATATCATTCAAAACAGAGAGGCCACAAGACGAGTCGCCAAGTGGGCCATTGAACTTGGGCCTCATGGTTTTAAGTATGTGCCACACACTGCTATCAAATCTCAAGCGCTAGTGGATTTCATCAACGATTGGACAGAGCTGCAGATGCCTGAAGAGAAGCCGGACAACACATATTGGACTATTCACTTTGACGGGTCCAGGCAATTGGAGGGCTCGGGGGCTGGAGTCGTTTTAGCTTCCCCTCGAGGTGACAAATTTTGTTATGTGCTATGGTTGATGTTTCCCTGTACTAACAATGCAGCTGAGTACGAAGCCATACTCCATGGTCTCCTGATGGCTAAGGAGATGAGCTTAAGCCAGGTAAGGTGTTTCGGCGACTCAGATCTGGTGGCTCAACAGGTATTAGGAAAGTGGGATTCTAAGGATCCTCTCATGGCGGCTTATCACCGTGAAGTTGACGCCATTGCTGGACACTTCAAGGGTTATCAGGTGGAGCACATTGACCGCGGAAAGAACAAGGTGGCTGATGCTTTAAGCCGGCTGGGCTCTCAACGTAAGCCGGTGCCGCCTAATACTTTCTTGGATATTCTGCATAACCTTCTGTTAAGTTACCTACAGAGGAGGACTTGGCTGTTCCGGACCTGGAAGCACAATTGGTGGCGGCTCTTCATGTCATTCCAGATTGGACGGTGTCATATTTGGCTTATATGACCCGGGGCGAGTTGCCTGAGGATGAAACCTTGGCCAGACAGATAACCCGGCGGTCTAAGTCAATGACGATTGTCAGTGGTGAGTTGCGTCATCGCAGCATGGCAGGGGCATTTCAGCATTGTGTATCCCCTGAAGAAGGCCAAGAAATTCTACGTGAGATTCACGAAGGGGATTGTGGTCACCATGCTGGGTCAAAATCACTTGTGGCTAAGGCTTTCCGCCATGGATTCTATTGGCTGACGGCTCATGCTGATGTGGAGGACCTGGTCAGTAAATGTGACGGCTGTCAGAAATTCTCAAGACGGGCTCATGTGCCGGCTCAAGAATTGAGGATGATTCCAATTACTTGGCCGTTTTCAGTCTGGGGCTTGACATGGTTGGGCCTTTCAAAAGGTCAAAAGATAAAAAGACCCACCTCTTGGTGGCAGTTGATAAATTTACAAAGTGGGTTGAGGCAGAGCCAGTCAGTAAGTGTGATGCAGCTATGGCGGTTCAGTTCATGAAGAAGGTGATATTTCGCTTCGGCTTTCCACACAGCATTATAACTGACAATGGCACTAATCTGTCTAAAGGCGCCATGGAGGAATTTTGTCAACGTGAGCATATTCGGCTTGATGTTTCATCAGTGGCTCACCCCCAATCCAATGGTCAAGCCGATAGAGCTAATCAGGAGATCTTGAAAGGCATCAAGCCCCGGCTTTTGGTCCCCCTGCAGCGGACACCGGGTTGTTGGGTTGAGGAGTTACCCTCTGTGTTATGGAGCATCAACACTACTCCTAACAGATCTACGATTTATACGCCTTTCTTCATGGTCTACGAAGCTAAGGCGGTTCTCCCTAGTGACATCCGTCATGACTCACCTCGCGTAGTGGCTTATGTGGAGGCGGAAAATGAACAGGCGCGTCAGGATGCTCTTGACTTGTTAGATGAACAGCGGGACTTGGCAGCAACTCGTTCGGCGATCTACCAATAGGACTTGCGCCGCTATCACAGCCGTCGGGTTAAGTCCAGAGCCTTTCAAGAAGGTGATTTGGTGCTCCGGCTCATCCAGGATCAAACTGATGCGCACAAGTTATCCCCACCTTGGGAGGGCCCTTTATGGTCAGCAAGAACTTGAACAACGGGTCATATTACCTTATCGATGTTCGAGAGTGCAAAGACTCACGTAAGTCGGAGGAGGAGACCCGCCGGCAGTGGAATATCGCTCATCTTCGGCCTTACTACACTTGAGCCATCGGCTCTCCTAATGTACATATTTTGACAATGTATATATTATGATAAATAATAAAGCAGGACCTTTGTCCTTTTTTTTCCTTCCTCAAAGGTAAATTTATCATTGTTATTATCATTATTATCTCACATGATCACTTGGGGGCTGATCATATTTTATCCGACTTAACCCGCTTGATCCAGCTTACGATTGTATTCGAATCTAGCTGTTAAAAATTATGATCACTAGGGGGCTTCCTATTCAAACATAGGTCGTATTCGAACCAAAGAGAACATAGCTGTCGGTACCCTTTTGATTGGCACACTGCCGAGCTCACTAGGGGGCTTCTTGATCGTATTCAAATCATAGCTTAACCCCTTTTGGGAACCGACTTTGATCGTATTCGAATCAGAGTCGTTAAAAAACTCTCAAGGTCATTAGGGGGCTTCCTGTTCAAACATAGGTCATATTCGAACCAAAGAGAGCACAGCTGTCGGTACCCTCTTGATCGGCGCAACGCCAAAGCCACTGGGGGCTACATGATCATATTCGAATCCTAGCTTAACCCCTTTGGAACGGTTTACTGATCGTATTCGAATCAGCAGCCTTGAATTTTTTTTCTATTTTAGTTTAAATTTTCTTTGGAAGCACCCTTTATCTGAGACTTTTCTGAGGTTTACAAGTATAAGTGTGGGTATTTTCTAACCCGGCTTAATATTGACTGATGAGTCACCGATATATGAGCATCATTATACCTTTGAAATTTCGGGTGCCCGAAGACTGGGTTATCACCCTCACCGACCGGGTCATATGAGCCGGCGGTGCAAATTTAAAAGGTCGCAGGTGTAAGATATTTTTTACAACAAATTTATCTATGACTATTTTATGTTAAGTTATTTTTACCCGCCTGGCGGTAAGCCGTCAAGGGATCTTGTGGTCTGTTTTCATATGCAGGACAGTTAACAGGCCTGGTCAAGCATACGGTAAGCAGATGAAAAGTAACAAGGGTGGATATATATAACACGACAGCTTAATGACGTTAAGCATTAAAACGTGCATGATGGCACGGCCAAAATAAAGTTATTTCTATTCTATTACATGACTCCCTGAGTCCAAATAAGTCCCATTGTTTTTCAGTATGTCACAGGTATGAGCCGCCACGACAGGTTAGCCTTCATGATTGGCCTGAAGCGTCTAGGTTAGCCCTCTCCGTGTCTTCGCCCTGCTCCCTTTCTTGGAAGGTTGACGATGACCAGTCAATGTTGTTCAAAGCTTCAAATGCAGCTTCATCATCAACTAGGCCGACCGGGTCAACTTCAGGGGTGAAGGTGTGCTTACGGAGTGGGGGAATCAGACTGGTCACTTCATAGTGAGGCGTTGGAATTCTCCGGTTCTCTTCATCATAACCCGCCCGGTACTTGGTAAGATCCACTTTGTTTGCTATCAGGGTAGCCATGGGGCATATCTCCTTTACGCAAGCGGTAAAATCTGCCTCTTCAAAAGGAGTGCCATCTTCCTTCAAGCTTGGATAGCCGGTGGCAATGTCGGTGGGGTCTAATTCTGGTAACCAAGCCTTGGCCCGGCTTAAAGCATTTACCGCTCCGGCTCTTGCAGCTGACCGTCTCAGTTCATTGAACCGTTGGGGTAGCACAGACAGCTTCTTCAAGACCTCTACCAGGAGGGTAGGCACTTCATTTGATAAAGTCACTGTGGCTAATGCGCGTTGAGACCCAGTGTACAATTGCTCCACCAGTGTGTATACCGCTTTCAGTTTGATCAGCATGTCTTGGTTCAAATTGGAGCTTCTGGGGCCTGCATAAACATGATCAGGTGAGTCAATTCCAAGTTATATGACCAACTGAAAGGATCAAATGTTTAAATGCTTGCAGGGCGACTTACCAAAGATCGCCGAGACCATCCGAGAGACATGGCGCTTTAAGCGGTTAGTTCACCGGTTGCTTCTTCCAGAGCCGCCTTTGCCTTCTCATCTCGGCTGATCAACACAGTTTTCTCATCAGCCCAGGATTTCTTTTAAGTTTCAAATTATTTCTTCAATTTTTCTTGCTCAGCAATGCTGAATTTGAATTTGGTGTCGGCCTTTTGGAGTTTCGTCTCTTGGGACTCCAGGCGGCTCTTCAGATCAGTCACCTATGATTCGAGTTGACTTGTGGAGGCCTATACAGGTCAAAATCAAGCCAATTTTAGTACAATGTTAAAGTCCCAAGCCTTTTACAAGCAACAACGCTTGGCACTTGGGGGCTAATGTTTACCGAAGAAATTCTATTTTAATGGCGGTTCATAATATGGCGGTTCATAACAGTAAGTCCCAAGCATTTTGCAAGCAATAATACTTGGCACTTGGGGGCTAATGCGTATTGCTGATTCAAAGCTATGTAAGTGTTTTTCATCTATATTTTAAGAACCGGCACAACCATGTTGGTTAAGCCGCCCCTTGGGGACTACAGAGTAAGCCGGATTTCTTCCATGTTTTGTCCATCTATGCTACTAATGTCGCTAAATTTGTTTCTGAGTCTACAACATATTAATCATAAGCAATAGACTTGGGGGTTGACACAGTAAGGATAAATGAATACAGAGAAAGGATTGTACCTCAAATTTTTGGTGCATTTGCTTCACCATGTCAACTTCAAGGTTTCGGCTGCTGTGCACTTGGCTCATGTAGCCAGAAAAGATGTCCCCGATACTCATGTGAGCATAATTCGCAACATCAAGCTTGACCCGGCGGTGGTCCAGAAGTTCTTCCTTGGCAGGGCACTTAGCCAATACAGTCAGCCTTCCCGGCTCAACAAAGCCGGTTCTGGTGATCTCAACGTCAGTATTTTGAGGGTCATCAGTCCTGACTGGGCTAGGGGCTTCTGGATTTTCTGATTCATCGGCGGCTCGTTCAGCGGGTAGGTCAGTAGTGGGAGTTGGTAAGTCTTGAGCTGGCTCGGATGGCGGCTCATGAGTTGACGAGTCCAGCACAGCTGTTTCAACAACCGGCTCAGTCACGACCGTGTCTTCAGCTGGCTTGTTTTTCCTAACCCGTTTGCTGGGCTTGGCTTGTCCACTGCGTGAAAATAAAGGTTAGTACAGAGGCAAGGGGTTAAAGTAAAAACAAGATAAGAAGATTATTATACCCTGGAGCAGTCTTGAAAGCCGGCGGGTTGGACTGCATTGAGTCGCCGGAGGAAGGGGAAGTGTCCTGGTAATCTGAGTAAGAAGAATTGAGCGGTTGACGAATAAGACCCGCCAAGGGATAAAAGGTATTTAAAACATAAGTGACCTCATTCCGGCGCTTCCTTGGGGTGTTTGGTAAGCCGGAGGAGAGCTCTGCATCCTTGCTGGTCTGGGTCTGCCTCTGGCTCTCATGAATCTGCCGCTTCGAAAGAAATTGAGGATCGTGATGAGCTAAAGGATGGGAAAACCTTACTTTTCGGCACTCTGCGGATTTTCCGTCTTGGCAAAGGCTCGGAGTCGGAGGAAAGGATAGTTACCTCATTAGCCTTGCTGCGACTTGCTCCTGTGTCCTCCTACTGATAATCAGTGTCAATAAGATGGTTAAAAATGAGCCAAGGGAGTCAAGGGCTACCTCCGACTCAGAAGAGTCTGCTAGCTGAAGCAAGTCAGAGGTGGTGGCCTTTTTGCCTTTTCTCTTGGCAGCCTCTTTCCTGGCGACTTTCTTCTCCTTCCTGGCTTTCTTGGCAGCCTCATGGTCATATTTGACCTTCCAGAATTTATCACCCGCCTGTAGGAAATTAGCAAAGGTATAAATATGGGTGAAGCCATGGAAAAATCAAAGTAATTAATTCATATGGGCAGCTTACCTTTGGCGCCGGGTTAGCCTTGCAGAAAGGGGCTAAGCCCACTCTACTACAGTCTGCCAGGCTCTCGTTCAAAAGAGACTTCGTCATATCGTCAATGACGTCTTCTGGTAGGTCATCAGGGCTGTGACGCAGAGGGTCATCCTTTGCGCCTGTATAATCACACATCAAGCCGGTGCGGCGGCTCAACGGAATAACCCGCCAGGCGAGCCGAACCCGGACCATGTCGATGCCTATTAGCCCATTCCCCAGAAGAGCCTTGATCTTGGCCAAAGTGGGGGCGAGTGATTTGCGTTCGGCGACTGTAAACTTGTCAGGAAAATGATGGTTGGGCCCGAGACGAAGAGCACGAAAACCGGGCAGAGGATTTTCACCAGCCGGAGAGGTATCTTGGCAGTAAAACCACGTCATGTTCCAATCTTTGGGGTGGCTCGGCGGGTTGGCGTAAGGATAGATCACATCCCTACGGCGCTGGATTGAGACCCCGCCAAGCTCTAAGCTCTGACCGCTAGCACACTCATTCTAGCGGTTCAAATAAAACAGTTCTCTGAAGAGCAGCAGATTGGGTTCTTCTCCAAGGTATACTTCACTGAATACTTGGAAGTTGCAGATATTAGACACGGAATTGGGACCGATGTCTTGTGGGTGAAGATCAAAGAAATGCAACACATCTCTGAAGAAGTTTGATCCGGGTGGAGTGAAACCCCGGTTCATATGATCTGTGAAAACAATAACTTCTCCATCCTTGGGTTGAGGAAATTCCTCCTCTGGCTCAGGAGCACGATAAGACATGACTTCTTTTTTTGGCAGATAGCCGGTCTTCACAAAGTCATCTAAAGTACTGTCAGTGAAAATGGATTTAACCCAGTTGCAGGAAGTAGGTGCCTTTGGTGCCATTCTGATTGAAAGCCTAAGACAAAGTAAAAGTACCGGTTCAAATTTAAGCCGGGCAGGAAAAATATTACTGTGCATATTCAAGCTGGCGGCTTACGAAGGGGCCTAATGGTATAAGGATAATTATGTCATGGTTATTTAAGTCGCCATAGGTTCTATAAGCCGTCAGGATTATTTAAAACCGCTATGGGTGATCAGAATTATCAATTGAGCATGGTCTTTTTAAAGTCGGTAATTAGAGTCGCCATGGCTAGATGAATCTAATAGGTGCCGATTTTGACTAAGTGTTGCATAAATAGGTTTCACAAACTGAAGCTATTATTTTGGATCAAACAGACGTTCAGAAAAGGAAAAATTCTAGACCTAAAAATATGGCGTAGAGAAGTTCATGCGTTCTACTGAGGATTCTTACAAAGAAAGAAGATCTGCTAGTAATAAAAATGGATGTGGAGCAACTACCGCACGAGATCTACGCTATCGTTGGATCAAACAAGTTACGGCAGAAGCAAATGCGAAGAACTAGGATGAACGAGGAACTGTACAGAAGAACATACTAGCCCTAGCACGGATCTATGGCGCAGAAAGGGGAAAATTTACTGCGGAAGATCTGCGGCGGAGGGGCTCTGCCGTTCTCTGGTCAAGTTCAGGTCGATGCAGCGGCCAGGCTTGACGGAGACGAGATGCGCTGTGGCGGCGGCGGCGGAGCTCCAGTGACAGATGGGGGAGAAAGGAAGAAGACGCGAATGGAAAGAATGAGGAAGACCTAGTCGGGTCTATTTATAAAGAAGGACCACTAAAAGAGCGCGAAAAACGAGGAGGCCGAAAATATAAGTTATCCAACTATGGGGGCGCCTCGATTTTTGGGACGGTCATCAAGACAAAGATCCGTTCGGATACATTGAAGAAAATGTGCTTTTATGGCAGCGTCATGGCGGGTTACCACAAATCCAGATGATGATGTCATGACGGGTTACAATTTTTTCTTATAAAAGCAGAAGATTTTTCTTAAGTGTTGAAGACTGACATGAACCAGTTCAAATCAATCTGGGGCCTAATGTTGGGGATATAACTATTGGTATGACCCGCCCAGGAGGGGCCGGGTTATACTTACAAATATTGTTGAAGCCCAAGACCCAGGATAGAGATGGAGGTTCAGTTAAGGGTCCAAAGCCCAAAGGCGACTTAAGGCCCGTAGTGGTAAATCGCCATGTATGCGTGACTTGTATTGTAAGGCAAGAATAGTTAAGAGATCGAGCCGGACACTGTTTATGAGCCGGCCGGGACTCTGTAGAGCTGCTGGGCGTCGACCTCTGTATATGAAGGGACGACCCGGCGGCGGTTCAGGGCAAGTAACATCAACTCGAGAGCTAGGTCAAGCGATTCGCTCCCTGGTTATCGAGACATAAGTAACCCCACTCAAAACTGGATCGTAGGCTTTTACCTTCACCGTAAGGGGCCGAACCAGTATAAACCTCGTGTCCTTTGTCCCGATTAACCCCTTTAAGCTTCCTAGTTGCAATGGCTCCACGACTAAGTCCTTTCACTAGGACATCTGCAGTTCAGCGCGGTACTACCGCTCCCACCAGCAGTAGTTCTGCTTGGTGTTGAACAACAGCTGGAACCCACGGTAGTAGAGGAAGACAGAGCGGTAGTGCTACCCTGGGCGATACTACCATTAGCCACTACCGCCCTACTTCCGCTCGTGGTATAGAGATTTCCAGAAGGCACAAACACAAGTGGTACGTTGTGCGGTAGAGGATCGCGGTAGTTCCGCTGGAGCGATACTACCGCGTCGCGGAGCGACACTTCCGCTTAGCTTCAGTATACTCAGTAAACCCGCAGTAGTGGGGGGCAGTTAGGGCCGCAGTACCGCTGGAGTGGTACTACCGCGCTGAATTGCCGCTCAACTACCGCCCGTTTACAGAACACACAAAACAAGCGGAAGTAAGGGTAGCATTGTTCCGCTGAGCAGAGCGGTACTGCCGCTGAGGTTGATCTGAAAAGCTCAAGCACAAGGAAGGACAAGCTCAATTATCGGGAAAGATCGAGGGTACAAAGAGATAGTGTACGTGTTGATTCCACACAAACCTTTTCGAAGAGGACACCTCTTAATTGTACGGTGTTCCTACGTCTCAAATCCACCAAAAATGAAACGAAAAAAAAACATCATCTTCACAATAGCTCCACAAGGCACAAATCGTCTTGTGCCATATGATAGATTATCTAAAATGCTCAATGCACACGATTAGTTCGAAAAAACATTGTTATCAATCACCAAAACCACTAAGAGAGAAATATACCCTAACACCATGCCCTACTCTACCTTATCGGTGATCGGACCGACACTCTAAAGAGCGCAGCCGGCCGCCGAATATGGGCACGAGTTTAAAGATGAGTTTAAAGAGCTCCGTTTAAAGATGAGTTTTACGTTTCATGTAATAATATGGATTTGAGGTGTCTGATCATAGAATCAAATATTTAATGCATGACCGGTCACTGTCTGCTGATGTCGGTGGGCGCTTCCACGAGCGTTTGAGAGGTCGAATTTGCCGGTCCCGATGTAGATGCTCTAACCCGCACCCAAACACGGCAGGTGGCATGGTGAGAATTTCTTTTACGCCAATTGTCATCAGCTTTACAATGGATGGTTCAGATCGTTTACAACCTCTGGATAAAACGTGGGCCTACATTCAGCGGCACTGCCCTTCCAACAAAAAGGATAACGTTCATCCCCCAATCCTCCCCGCCCCCGTCCGGCACCTCTCTCGCTTCTTCCTCCGGCCCATGCGACGGCGCTGACATCTTTGCCCGCCTGACCTTTCGATGGCCGCCGCCGCCACCGCCGCCGCCGCGACCGGCACACTTCTTCCCCACGCACTATTAAATCACCGCTCGCCTCCGCCGCCGCAGCTCCTCGCGCTGTCCTCCTCCTTCCGCCGCCTCTCCTTATCCACCTCCCATCGCCGGAACACCCATTTAGTCGCCCACGCAGACGCCGGCGCCGCAGAGCCGGAGCCCGCGGCCGAGCCTGCTCCTGAGGGCGAGCCTGTCGCTGCCTCTGCTGACTCCGAGGAGGGGGAGGCGGAGGGGGCTGTCGCATTGGCGGAGGAAGAGGAGGAGCCGGCACCGAGGCCCAAGCCGATTAAGTTCGGTGAGATCATCGGGGTAAGCATCACTTCCCCATACATTGCCTCTTCGGTTTGTAGAAATGCAAAGCCGCCGGTCAAGTTAGGCTGAATTGTTAGCGGTGGAGAAATGCAGGTAACGAAACAGCATGCCATCGAGGGGTATCATTTCTTAGCTTAATATGCAAAATTGTAATCTCGATATGAATAGTTTAGAGTTTTCTGTTGAGTTGGTAGAAGCGTAGTCTCTTGAGCACCATCGGATTAGGTTATACTAACATATATTGTGAATTTAGCAACGAAAAGGATAACTGTTTTTTCTTGCTGAGGTTCAGATAGGAGAAAATGTGTCTTGCTAAGATAAGTTTCATGATTGCATTAGCATGCGTGGATGGAGTCTGGTGGTTCCTTGGGTTTCTGTATACTTTTACTTGTTACATCCAAGACCATTTTTGGTCTTTTGGAGCACTCGACGTGTGATATACTATTCCCTGAATTATTTGGTACCATAGATTCTGAACAAGCAGTTCATCGAGGAGGCTGAGAAGGTGAAAGTGCTTCCAGATTTGAAGCCCGGTGACATCATCGAGCTTAGAATGGTGAGATTGTTCGCTGCTCTTGAATGTGGTTTTATATTCTTATTTGGGGGCTATTGATGTCCTAAGCAAATGTTGTTGCAGCAACGTCCCAACAAGAGGAGATTGTCTCTCTTTAAGGGTATAATCATTGCAAAGCACAAATCTGGTGTTCACACCACGATCCGCGTCAGGAGGATTATTGCCGGTGTTGGAGTTGAAATTACATTCCCCATGTAAGTTGAGTTTACTTAATTTACCGAGTTCTTCATTTAATGTGGATACCATCACATGTATCAAATGGTGACAGTGAGTTTGTATTGAATCTATACTGCAAAACATTTATGTGTATCTTTTGTTCGCTTTAACAAGAAATTTGGACTATGCACATGTCCTTCTACCGGCATACTAACCTTAGTTATACCAACATGTGTATATGGAACTTGTGAGGTCGTTGGCCTTCACATACTTGATCTCAGGTACTTTAGGTTTTGTAGTGTCCACCTTAAAATGGTTGAATGGCTATTTGTATCAAATTTACAATGAACTGAGCACCCAAGATACTTTTGTCATGATTAATAACTCATGATCTGTTTGGTCTAAGATACTAGTGCGTAGATTAATTTGGAATTTCCCTTTGAATGTTTGAAAGGTGTGAAGCATTATTGCTCAAAATGCATTACTTACGTCCATATGGAAGAGGCAAATTTACAAAACCAGTTAATTGATGCAACTTGGAATTTTCTATGAAGGATTGGACAGCTATCAAGTAGGAGTTGAATCATTCCATTAATCGCCGATATAGCCCTCTCGTACTTAAACAGCTCATTGCGGGATTCTGTTTGGCATTGACATTGTTGCACTATCATGAATGTGAAACTTTGGATTAAGCAAGTGCCTTTTCCGTTACTCTTATTCTACTCACTACTCAGATAGGGTTATCCAACTTACAAATGCTCTCATTTCTGCAAATAAAATAGAAGAGTCTATTTGCAATATGATTCACTTTGCATATTGCTGCTGTTGAATGTGTTTATTTGCACGCATCTTTCCGTGGTAACGAGAAAACAGCTGGCCCATCGTCTCATGTGTAAAAACTGAAATCATATGAGCAGTGGCTCTTTATTTGTGCTAAATATCTTTTTTTGAACGAACATTTGTGTTAAGTATCATGTTTTGCTTTTCGTGCGCCCGGAAATAGAAATGCTTGAAGACCAATACCTGTCCAGACTCTGCTACTGCTCAGAATCCCTGCAACAAAATTGATGCTTACTGAGCCTATACATTCCATTGCAGATACTCACCAAGGATCAAGGAGATCAAAGTAATCAGACACAAGAAGGTGAGGAGGGCAAAGTTGTACTACCTGAAGTACAAGCTTCCCCGTTTCTCGACCTTCAAGTGAGATTAGATACGCAGCTTCTCACACTAGCATGTCGATTTCTCCTTGGCAAACGAGTTTCCACAATCTTAATTATTCAGATCTGTGCATCCACTGTAATGATCTCTGAACCTCGAGCCGCATAATCTTACATCTTTTTTTCGATTGGCATATGTTTCGTCTTGTGGTGGAGGAGTGTACTTGTGAGTGTATAAAATTCCTGCCAGCGCTCCGGTATGAATATGGTGATGTTTATTGCGCCCTTTCCCAGCTACCCACCAGAGTCCCAACTGTTGGTTAACAGTACGTAACGCTGCTGTTATGAAAGAAGAACAGTGGTTATGAAATAGTAGGTCTGGGCTCTTATGTACTCCTATATAATGAAGAAGGGTTGAAGTTTTCTGCAGTACCCCTGGTTGGTTTGATGGCGAGTCATATCGTATCAATTTTCTCTCCGGCTTAGGAAACTTGCATCCAGGGGTTACACGACATTGGGTGTCTATGTGCCCGTGGCATTGCTGGCCCTGGAAACTCACATTGCTTGCTCACTCCAGAAACACAATAAAGATTTCACTCGGTTGGCAAATCTGTATGACATGGAAGCTTTAGGCCATACTAGGTGTACCTTTTTATTTACTTTTTTATGAAGGCGTGAGTTATCTATAATTTTATTACTGGAGCATCCACATCCAAGTTTGAGCCTAAGTTTAGCCCTTAAGCTAAGAAGAAAGATTAGCTCTTGTTTCATTAAAGCAAGCAATAACTGGGTCCTACTTTGTTGATGTTCTCGTGTCTTATCCGTAATGGCGAAAATGATTGAAAACCTCGTCAGCTACTGCTAGCAATTTTTGTTGGGTAGGGCGCCTACCGTGAGTACAATAAGAGCAACAAATACTGCAATTATTTGTTGAGAAGAGTACCGAACGAAAGGGCAAATTATTATAATCAGACAAGAATATCCTTGGGATCCCCTTTTTGTACTTCTTAATTAATGTGCAATGTAGGAGTATTTAATCACTGCGGCCTTTTACGCTTTCTCAGTGGGCAGAGGCAAGTATGGCAACATGATCTCACTATACTCTTACGCTCGAATTTTTCTGGTGATTTATTACATTATTATTAAACATGTAGGAAAAATGTACTGTATAGATTTGTTTGAGAGGGCAAGCAATTCATCTCCAGTGCATTTGGGTAAAAAAGGTGCTCCCGAAACATGATAAAAAATCACCGGCCAAGTGGCCTTGACAAGAACACACGGAATAAAGTAGTAGTAGCATATAAATCACCAACCACCAATAAAAAATGATTAGATAAAGGAAGAGTGCTGTTCACTCGCGGAAAAAAAGGGGGGAGAGGAAAACGCAAACTGCCAGCCACGGGCCCAAGAAGTGAGTGCTGCCCCGTCAATGTCGCCGGGAAGCCAAGAAAGGCAAAGCGAACCCATTCATTTCCCTCTTTCTTCCTCCCCTCCACCCTCCCTCCCTCCCCATTTCTCCCCCGAATCGCTGCTCGTCGTTGATTTTCGCCTCGGCCCGGCTCCTGCCGTCCTCGACAGAAAGGTTGGGACGATCCTCCTCTGAACCAGCAGAAACCACCCCCTCCTATGTCTCTTCCAATGCAGACGATTCACGAGTGCCGTGGTTCCTTCCCCGTTTCTCTCATCAGGTCCAGGTGTCGCAATGGTGGGAGGAGCGCTGATCTCGGTCTACCCGGACGACCTCACCTTCCTCTGTAAGTTGTTCCTCAGATTTTCTCCGCATTCTGCAAAATAAAAAAACCTCCGTGGTTTTCTCTCTGTTGGTTGAACTGAATTCTTGTGCCTAGTCGAGCTGGACAAGCCGTGCTACTGCAATCTCAAGGTGGTGAACAACAGCGAGCACCATGTCGCCTTCAAGGTTCGTGCCATTTCCATTCCGCGACGCAGGACGGACTCTGGTTTCCCGCTGTGCGTCTCGGTGAAGCTCTTGAAGAAGATCGAGGTTCAGGTTTGATCAGAATCTGTTCATTTGCATTCAGGTCAAGACGACGTCTCCGAGGAAGTACTTCGTCCGGCCGAACGCCAGCGTCGTCCAGCCGTGGGATTCTTGCACGATAACAAGTAAGCATGCATGCATAGATACATACATACATACTCCAGGATTCTTCATTTGGTTCTGATGTGTGCGCATCTGCCTTCTTGTTTTGGGTTATAGTTACCCTACAGTCACAGAAAGAGTATCCCCCAGATATGCAGTCAAAGGATAAATTCTTGATTCAGAGCACCAGGGTGGCTGCCAGCACCGACATGGACGAAATCCCCCCTGACACAGTGAGCACTAATAGAACTCATAATCACTGGTTTCTATGATCTAGCGGCGCATTGTCATTAGAATGAAATGATTGGCATTCCACCAACTATATCTCACCTTTATATGTATCCCTCAGTTCAACAAGGAGGCTGATAAGGTGATTGAGGAAATGAAGCTCAAGGTTGTCTACACATTGCCCAGTGGAAGCTCAGACGACTCTGGTGTTACATCTTCAGCAAATAGGAGCTTCAAGCAGGGCGGCGACGATCTCTCGGTGAGATTGGCTACCTCTATCATCTACGTAGGAAACATATGTTGGATCTGCTAATAAAAAATTATTACAAAGGCTAACTGTATTTCACATGTTTATGCTTTACCTTGCAGATGCTGAAGAATGCAAGCATTGAAGAGGTAACGCGCTCTATCCAAACAGAAATTTCACATGTTTATTTAGAAACCTGACCAAAAAACTGCTAGCAAAGACATTTCCCCTGATGAGTTCTGAGAAAGAATTATTCTACCATTTAGACTTGACAGGCTTGAAGCCTCTACCAAACTCTGTAATATTGCGCTGCGCACTTCCAAAAAATGTACATTACGTTCATCTTAGGATCTTTTTGCAGTACGTTTTTGCACTGAGGTAGTTGCTATAGTCTTGCAAATACTATTTCTCTCTTAGATTCTCAAAAGCAGAAGCAAATACACGCTACCTTTTCTTATATAAAATTGTGAAAAGAGCAAATATGGGAAATAGGACAATGTTCAAGCATCATTAAATCATTGTTGAAATCAACATAAAGTTGATCGAGCGTGAGAAAAGGTACCGATACTTCCAGGCCGGTGTCATAATTGAGGTAGGAAGGGATGCCCAGAAGCCCACGAGCATGTTGCCCTATGTACATAGTTAATTGTGCAATGGGACCAGAATTTGGAATTTTTTACCCACTTTTGTTCATCTGGACCAGAGTATCTTCCTTTATCCTGATTGACATATTCCAACTCAAACTTTTTTCCAAAAATCATGATTCTAAAGTGTGTCCTGGATGAGATATGCTCACTATGCAGCAATTAACTTTTATGATCAAGCTGTTACTAATAAAAAAACATATTATGCGAACCTTTTGTCCTTTTTACTCAGTAAATTGTTCCTTTCCTTTTATCCAGATCCAGACAATACAGCGTCTGAAGGACGAAAGGGATAACAATCTTCAGCAAAATCAGCAAATGCAACGTGAACTGGTGCTGTATATTGACCGTTTCACGCTCCATGTCGTTTCTACTCACTGTTTTAGTTCAGTTCAGATCCTAGTTTGACTAATCATATTAACATCAGGATTTTGATGCTTTTGCTTGCTTCTCACTGTTTGAATCCATAATTAAATATGTAAAAGGCAGATAATGATAAATGTTATGTTATAAAAAAGTATTACTTTTGAGCAAATGCAAAAGAATATGTTGGTCCTTGATGAGTAACAAGTTTTTTGTTTTGCAACGTGTCATTAATCACATTTTATTTTTATAAATATAAAAATTTGGCCTGATTACCATTTTTCCCTTGCCGTAAATTACTTTGTGGATGTTTTAGCAAAAACAAAGTCAAAGCATATATTATTTTGTCCTTTGTCCTACTAGATCATTTATTTACCGAGAGGACACAGACTAAGAGCTGGACCTTGGAAATGAAAAACCAAGTCACTATGGCGTTAGCTCAATTTTGGAGTGAAACTAGATTGCCAAAGGGTAGTGGGCCAGTTAAATCAGACTTGATACTATGGATATGCCATGGTGTCTACTGTTTCGTTCTTTTTCTGCCAGCAGTTAATATGGTCGCTTTAGACGCTGATATAACAGAAAATGAACAGAAATGTGAGGTGCCACTTGCCAATCATGCTAAGTTTATTTCCATATTTTTATTACTTTTGACTCTAAAATGTGGATTGGCGGTCGATATCGAAGTACTAAACCTAGGTTAACTTCTGCATGAAATGCTGATTGCCTACATATGCATCCTCGCTTATATTGGATTTATCCCTAAATATAAAAAAAATTAACATTTCAGGACATGCTGAGGAGGCGTAGAAGCCGCAAAGGCGATGCTGGTTTCTCTTTGACCTTTGCTGCTTTTGCTGGGATCATAGGTCTCCTGGTTGGGCTCTTGATGAGCCTCATCTTCTCTTCCCCACCAGCGACTGCTTAGATGCCAAGATTGAAGCCTAGAGTAACAGTATTCAGCTCAGTTTCCAGATGCTTGGGGAGAAAGATTAAAAGTTATATTACTCTAGTCTCAACTATCATTCTTTGTTCTTTGCATTGTAGGTATACATGCCTTATCACAACGGGCTTGCAATGTTTAGCCCGTGTTTGCTTCGTCTTCCATTTGTATTTATATTCCTCTACTGTGTATTTTTTCTGTATAATTAGTTTGGCATATATCAGGAAGACAAATGTATGCATTCACCTATTAGAAATGTAAAGGCTGAAAAGGAAGTATGTGTTATCAATCCTAGTGACCCTGTTTCAAAATGTAGGACGCATTTTGTTCGTAGACTTTGATCAATAGTATGTAATGTTTTATACAAAAATTGATAGAAATTCGTGTTCAAAACATTTTTTCTTATATTTTCCAAGTCATAACAATTACAGAATATAATATACAAAATTTACGGTCAAAATACGAACTTAGAAAACCAAAATATGCCACATATCTCTGAATTGGGGGAGTAACTTTAAGAAACATGCTTGAAAATCTAATGAACTAGCTGGCGCATGGACCATTCTTATGTTTAGAGCCTCATTTATTTAGTGGATTATAAAACATGGGAATAGGAAAAACTTAGGACTTTAATATCATGAGATGGAAAACCCAAAAATATGCAACTAAAGTTGCTTGATCACGCCACAAGAACAATGCACAAATTACTTTGAAGAATTAGGTGTTCGCTATAGTTGTTATAGAAACATAGAAATGCTTCCATGAGATTGTACTCGTTCAAAAAATTCTTTTGAATTACATGCAAACTAGTTTATAGGAAAACAGAAAGACCCTAAAAATACATTCCTCTAAATTTCCTATTCAACAAAGAAACGCTTGGTTATTATTATGCTCATGACGGTATTAGATTGCAGTTGGCTCCTCTAAAATAAGGGCTTGCAAAAAGGTCTCGATTGCACTTCTCGAGCTAGAGTTTGCTTTTGAGAAGATTTCTTGCCTTTTCTTCTTTCAAATTTCTATTTCTAAGTCATGTGAAAAATAATAATTTGTATGTCGACCAATTTGCACATCATGAAACATGCATGTGTTTATTTAGGGTGATCTAAAAGATCTTATATTACTTTACAGAGGAAGTACATGACTGTCGTCCTAGAAATAAAAAAATGGATTACAGATAATCTTTTTCTTTTTGTAGAATAGGAAGTGCATAGGCATGATGCCCCCATACTGACTACGGCCTGGTACTCCCAAGTCGGGAAACATCTCCCTATAAGTCATGATCTATCGTGTCACAAAATTTTAAATTTAAACCCAACCCACATACTATAAAGCAAAAAGTATAGATATAGGTATAAATAGCAACTAAATTGACTTTTTTCTTCTTCTATGAATTCGCCCACTAACATTAATAGCATTATTCTACCTTTTTTTTCTCTCAAGAGTTTTGATTTAGAATGGTGACATAATCAATGCCCTAGGCGGAATTATAGGGAATCCCAACCCCAACCGTATACTACTATGTCTGTTGGGATTTATTAGTCCCCCTTGTATTTTGGGTTAAACTTTGACATTCAATTGAATTATCAAAAAATAATTTATATACCACAAAAATAGTATCATTGAAAACTTACGTTTAATATGAATGAATCCAATAATATAAGCTTTATGCCATACAATTTATATTTTGTCTGTCAAATTTTTGATCAAAATTGAGCACAAAATACAAAGGGACATTAAACTCGAGCGGAGGTGTATGCTCAACGTAATAGCATTTTGTTTTCAGAGTCCATGCTCCACGTAATAGCAGGCCGCAAGCTTTACCAGTGGGCTTGCAGCACACGGCGCATGCCCCGGGGCGAACGAACGATCCCCAAGGAAGCCCACAGGCCCCGTGAGGCACCCCAGTAGAAATGGCCTTTTTCTTAAAAAGAAAAGAGAGAGCAGAGACGGCCTTCTTTTTCTAAAGAAAAAAAAAAGAAAACAGAGACGGCCTAAACAGAGCTCAATCCATGACTTCTTCGCCGGCGGCGCAAACAGCAAACCCCTCTCATCACCTCAAAAAAAGAAAAAGGAAAAAAAGCAAGCCACTCTCATTGTGCGTCCTGCCACCACCGCCGCCCGCGATCCACTTCCAGTGCTCTACCGCCACGCCAGGCACGGCAAATTAGGCGCGCTCTGTTTCCACGCGTGCATGTGTCCGTCGCTGACGGGCCTCGTCGTCTCATCGTCGGGACAGTTCCTAGTGGGGGATCGCTTGAATGCGTGCTTTCGGGCCCGTACAGCACCGGAGCTCGCGGCATCCGCACGCCGCCGGAGCAAAAAGAGGCCGCGTCGGTTTTCAGATCGCCAGCATGATCCCCAGGGCGCGGGAGCAAAGCTCGCCGATCCCGAACCTCCATCGGAAACCTCCGGGGAGCCTCCGTCCGTCTCGGTGCGCCGTATCCAGCGCGCCATGCCACCATCTCCAGGACGAAAGCGGACGTGCCGATACCGCGTCCACGCACACTGCCGCATTACTCTGTGTCTGGGACGATCGCGATGCGCTATCCGTGCGACCATGCCTTGTTTAATGTGCTCGGCATGCGCGCCGCACGAACCGGTCACCGGCGTGTCGGCCGGTGGCATGGAAAAAGGGGAAGCCGGAAAAAGGCTTCCCCATGCGCTGGAGAGCGGAGATCGGCCTGCCTACACCGCAGCGATCGATCGCACCTAGGCATCCGCCGCATGTGCGTCGCCATATTCCTATGCTCCGGATGACTCAGCGCCAAGCTACTCCGTATTATCTAGGCTGATTTATCACCATCCGCAATTGATTAACGGGGCTGCTGAGAATCTGTGGGAGTACGCACGCACGCTTTGCAGTACCCTCTCGAGATCCCAGGTGGTCAACATCAATGGCCCAAGGTCTGCACATATCAACATTTAACAATGCCCATGTTCAACGCTGTTCTTGTCGACGGTTTGCTTATCAACACTTATCTCTGCCCAGAGCACGCATAGGCAGATTACGCCGGCGACAATCGCCGGACAAAGGAAACCAGAGGGGAAGAAAGGAAAAGAAAACTTCGAGAAACAATTCAATGGAGGAGGAATGTTTAGTGGACAGTGGTGCCTCTAACACAATCCTAAGGGAAGTTAAATACTTCCGAAGTCTCAAAAAGAGTAAGGGAAGTGTTATGACAATTGGTGGTCATGATACAATAATTGTTGGTTCTGGTCAAGTCATATTTACACTCCCGAATGGTACAAAACTTGAAATCCAGGAGACTTTATTGTATCCGGATTCAACTCGTACCCTATTGAGTTTTAAGGATATCCGCATGAATGGCTACCACATTGAAACTCATGAAGACAATGCAGTTGAAAGCCCGCTTATAACTCAGCAGAAGGAATCCGACAAGGAAACCCTTGAGAGACTACCTGCTCTATCTTCTGGACTGTATTACACATACATCAAGCCAGAGCAACATTTGGCATACAAAATAATTTTTCAGAATCTTGACAAGTTCAAGATATGGCATGATCGCCTGGATCATCCTGGTGTAGGGATGATGAGAAAAAATATTGATGGTTCAACTGGACACAACATAACGGTCGCTAATTTCCCCAAATCCTCGGATTTTGTATGCACTGCATGTGCAACTGGGAAATTAATCACAAGACCTTCATATCTGAAGATCAAGAATGAACCACTTAATATGTGGTCCAATTCAACCGTTATCGGGACCATTTAGATATTTTATGGTGCTCATTGATGCATCAACAAGATGGTCCAATGTGTGTCTATTATCAACAAGGAACCATGCTTTTGCAAAGTTGATCGCTTAAATCATTAAACTGAGGGCAAATCATCCTGAACATAGGATAAAATCCATCAGAATGGATAATGCTGCTGAATTTAGTTCACGAGCATTCAACAATTACTGCCTAGCTTTGGGCATAACTGTGGAGCATTCTGTACCATATGTACACACACAAAATGGTCTTGCGGAATCACTTATCAAGAGGATCAAGTTGATAGCAAGACCACTCCTACAGAATTGTAGTCTTCCAACATCTTGTTGGGGACATGCGGTATTGCATGCTGCAGAGTTGATTCAAATTCGACCAACTGCATGTCATAATGCCTCCCCGTTGCAGTTAGTACGTGGAAATCAACCAAGTATTTCCCATCTTCGAAGATTCAGTTGCGCTGTGTACGAACCGATATCACCACCTCAACGTACATCGATGGGTCCACATAGAAAAATGGGGATCTATGTGGGGTACAATTCTCCGTCGATTATAAAGTACCTGGAACCTCTAACAGGGGATCTATTTACAGCCCGGTACGCTGATTGTATCTTCGATGAGGACATTTTTCCGGCATTAGGGGGAGAAAAGAACCACAAAGAATGCCGGGAAATAGATTGGAATGTCAAATGCATTCAGTCCTTAGATCCACGCATGAATGAATCTGAGCTGGAAGTTCAAAAGATTACTAATTTGCAAAATATTGCAAATAATCTGCCAGATGCATTTATTGATTATAAAGGTGTCACTAAATCCCATGTTCCTGCTATGAATGTTCCAGAAAGAGTTGAGATATCTCATAAGACCACTCAACCGCCCAAGAGGGGGAGAAAGCTGGACAAAAAGGACAGTGCTTCTCAGAAGCGTCCGCGGGAAATGAGGATCCCTCAAATAGTAAATGCATGTCAACCGCGAGTTGATATTCAACCTAGTGTTGAAAGACACCTGAAGGATGATATGCATCCAGAACCCAGCACAACTGTGCACACAAATATTGGTGCTGGGACATCGGTAGACCTTGACTCGATTGTTGTGGGAAATCATGATGAGTCAGAAGGTATTGATGAGATTTCCATCAACTATGTTGAATCAGGAGAATCATTCAACAGAAAGACTACAATTGTCGACATATTTTTCGCCTCAAAGATTGCAGATGACCTGGCATTGGATCATGAACCTAAGTCCATGGCAGAGTGTATGAAACGCTTAGACTGGTCCAACTGGAAGGTTGCAATAGAGGACAAATTGCGCTCGCTTGCCAAGAGAGGGGTATTTACTGAAGTAATACGTACTCCTCCTAATGTTTTCCCTGTGGGGGCAAAATGGGTTTTTGTTCGTAAAAGGAACGAAAACAATGAAGTGGTGAGATACAAAGCGAGGCTTGTAGCACAAGGGTTTACACAGAGATCCGGCATCGATTATGATGAAACATATTCTCCTGTGATGAGTGGAATCACGTACCGGTACTTGATATCACCGGCAGTGCAAATGAATTTCTATATCCAATTGATGGATGTGGTGACGGCATATTTATATGGGTCACTTAAGACAGATATCTATATGAAAGTTCCCGAGGGAATGAATATTCCGGATCCGAAAGCTAATCGCAACATGTATTGCGTAAAGCTACTGAAGTCGTTATACGGCTTGAGACAGTCGGGCAGAATGTGGTATAACCGACTAAGTGAGTTCCTTCTGAAGAAGGGTTACTCAAACAACAATGATTGCCCATGTGT